>OY728165.1:2137341256-2138636394 GCA_963277665.1 Viscum album
TGTAATTGTATCAATGATTATACAAAAAGGAATGAAGTTTCCTCATAATCATCATTTCATCATACAATGATGTGTTTCTGTGACCTTCATATAGGTGAAATTTTATGAAATGATTCTGGATGAATTTAATTCTTGAATTTTGAATTTTCATTGTTTAATTTTTTTGAAACAATATCATGTATGAGTTGGAATTACATTGGAATTTTTTTACATGAACGAGATTTAATGGTTTGATATTTTAACCATGATGAATAGTCATATCTTCATTGATATTATAAAACTAAAACACATTTTAGTTAATCACATATAATAAATACATTACTATATTTGAGTGGAAAACAATATTGAGTTATTTCTCCACAAAAAGGATTAAATATAATATGAGTGATATCATCATACGAGCTCTTCGGTTGTTTCATGATGATGATGAATATAAATTTTCTTAATCTAACATGTAAGGCTATTCAATTTTGTTCATAGTATAAATTGACAAAATCAATCCAATATGGGAATCATCATTTCAAAACTGAGATTCATACACTAGAATCTTGTATATGGAGAATTTTATTAATTTAGTTTTGTCCAAAATAAATCCCCATGAAATATTCACAATGTTATTGTTTCATAGTAAGCTGGTGATTGTTCCCAGAGACAATGGGCCTTTCCACAAAGATAAATGATGTGATTAATGCCATCATGTAGTAGGAGACACCATTCCAAAAAATCCTCGTAAACAATTAACTAATGATTTTCAAGATGTTGAGATTTTAGGAATTCCAAATCACAGTGTTTAATTCTCACTATGATATGTCATTATAGAAATGATAATTGGTTTTTTATTATTTATCATTTCCATCCTAGTATATAAGGAACCAACTTTAAAAATTACATAATTATGGGTTTCATCTAGATTTTTCATTAATTCACATTCAGGACCTTTTAATGTTTAGTATTTTATAGAAATAGGTCATAAATTATATATTACATCCCACACTCATACAAATTTTTTACTACTAAAATAGTATCCATTTATTCCATAATATAAAAATATTAATAGAAATACTGATTTATTTCATTAGATATATTCTTATCTTCCATTATGACCTCTTACATTCCATTACCCATTCTCTATTGGACATCATTTTAAAAACATGGGATGAGAAAAAAAAGATCAATTAGGGATACACAATGAAAGAAAGCTGTTATTCTTCTGAAAACATGAAACCCAAAACAACATTTTTATAATGGAATATTTCCCACCTTCAATAAGTATTAATTAAATTTATTTAAAAAAAGACATTTCTTACCCTTTTTTCATCAAAATATTACATTAACACCCACATATGGCACAGAAAACACATAATGGTATTTTGGTACATAATTATAATCAAATGGACTAGTCATGCTATTGGATTACATACATTTCAATAATTCAAATAGACTAACTATATGGTAGAATTCAATACAAAGAACACTGTAGGGGTATCATGAACCCACCCATCGTTAGTTTATCAGGGACTAACCATCATTGGATTATCACGTAACCGCCCACAAAATTTCCAAGAACCAAAATATCATCACAATACATAAAATCTTGAAATTTTCAATACGCCGCTATTAAATTTGATATCCAATCATAAGGAAATATTCCATATTATTAAAATAATGAATTTATTTACAAATCTCACTATTCAATTTAAATTCATAGAATATCAGAAGTTATTATTTTTAAACAAGAAATCTTTTTGAGGAATATAAATATATAATAACTATCTCTATGGCATACAAGTCATTGTAAATATATATATTAAAAATTAACATTACTTTTTTAAATAAGTAAATAATTGCATACCATCCTTGTTGATAACATAAAAAATATTCATTTATCAATACCATTGAATATAATTAAATGTATATGGGGGTGTTTATACACATTATATAATAAGGCCAGTGTATAAAATCAAAATATGTCTCAATGAATGGGTATTAAGATGAATTCCCTTGCATTTAGTATAATTTATCACAATTTTATTTTATATTTTTGTATAATAATATTATTATTATCATTTACATGATTTAGATCTTTTTCCTGTATTATCCATTTTATATTAATTATAAAAATGTAATAACAAATACTTTATTATTTATGTTCACATTGTATGTTTTGATTATATGTGGTACATGAGTCCAAAATGGCTTTGGTATGATGTCTATAGTCAAAATAGGTCATTGATACAATATATCTAGAAAAATATTCATGACATAATAAAAAAAATTTAACTTAAATTATAATTTCAAATCCATCAAATAAAATGTAAATAATAAAAATGTACTATTTTACAATTTTGGAGATGGTAAGATGTATCTATACTTGAGTAATGTTTTAATTTTTCAATGATATTTTTGGAATGAGAGTAAGTATTATTTTAGATTTAGAAAATGATAATAATATCATTAATATAAAATTAATTATTTTAAAATATATATATATATCATCCATGTGATGTGGTGATTAAAAATGATTCATGTCGCTTCATGTAGGTAACAATTCACACGTACGCATGAACCACCATACCATTTTCATGTGCATGAAACCGTAATAACATAAATTATATATTATTATTAAATAATGATAAATTCATCATTAATATAATATATAAACATTAATTTCATCATTTTTACCATCTTCAAGAGATGTGATAGATACCAAATTATATCGGTTTGTGAGGTTGTAGTCTTCCATATACATGAACAATTAATTCATTTACCATTTAATGGATGGGGTGATATTTTTAAATGTTTATATTAACATAATAACATATAGGTATATTTAGGATACTTTTCTTATCATTTACTCATTATGGAAGAATATTGGACATATGTTGAAGAAGAAACAAAAAAACACATATTTAAAAATAATAAATTGTTATGAGAAAAACATCTTGGATTAAGATAGTAACACCACTAAGGTGAGTGTCATACAAAACCTAAGTTTTCTATATCTTAGTTAGGGATATTATGATGGTGATTGGGTCAATACATTCCAAACCTTATATTGTTTTTACTATATTAATATGAAAACTATGGGTTTATTTTTATAGGTTAGGAGAGGGGTAATCTTCAAACACTTCAAAATATAAAGATAATATAATTTAATTTTAAATTTTAAATAGATCAAGACTTGTTTATTATAATTACAAGATTATTATGGGTATATATCCATTCATACAATCAAAATTTAAAATTCAAAATTTTCTTTTTATTCAATATAATATTTTCAACCAGTATTTAAGCATTTTTACTCTTTCGGCGAAAGCATTTTATTTAATCATTGAATGTTAATATAAATACTATAAAAATCCAATCTACCAATAAATGAATTCTATATGAAAGATTAATACATATGGAATTTTTTTAAATTACTATAGTTTTAGATATATTATATCATTTAATGAATTATACAATTATTTTAAAATTTCATTATTGATATTCTTGAATCATTTCATTCCATGACATATTAATAATATTATAAAAAGATGAAATATAAAACAAAAATATTTTAACACATTAATAAAATATTAAATTCATCCAATACATTCATTTTTGAAATTAATTATCTAAAATACATTTATTTTTTAATTTTTTATACAATTTATTTGATATAACAATATATAAAACAATTAGTGTATCATAATTTTGAAAGCCCTTAAGATATATCTTTCTCTCCTATAAAATTAAATTAAATTATCATAATGAAGATAATAACTAATATTTCAAAATACTATTTATATTTAAATATATCCTCTTTATATTTTAAAATTATGAATATTTTACTTGTTAAAAACAAAAGTATGACAAAATTGACTTTTCATTGAATAAAATACTATAAATGAATTAATTCCATCATTCTGGATCCACGATATTACAAAATCAAACAATGGATTTTTTCTATTCATATTAACTCATCCAATAAAATTAAATAAAATTTCATTATAATTTTATAATATTTACAATTTTATTTTTACCCTTAATTACCCGATTTATCCATAACCTTGATAATAAAATTTATCAATGCTACTAATCATAATGTACAAAAATAAAAGGGAAATATTTAATAATTTTTTTTATAATTATTCCAAATATTGATTTATTTTTTAAAAATTCAAAGAATATATTTGGGTAAAATTAATTTGATATAAATGCTGTTCAAGTGTTGAGAAAACAGATTATTAAAGTTAAAACATTCAAAATACTGAAATGTTTCTACATCCAATGTCAATTTTAAATTAATTCCAATAAAATATAATATGTTAAATGATAGAAAATATATCTATTTATTATATAATACTATTATAAATTTAATGTAACACTAAAAATTATTTACATTAAAATAATGTTTTCTGTTAAAATCTAGTATTTTATTTATACATAAAAATATGATACTTGTCATAAAAATATAGAAACTTCTACCGAATAATGATTTGAAATTTCAAATTCAAATAATATATATTTTTTGAAATTGTAATTATAATGTTTACAAAAAAATAGATTCAAAATAAGTGAACATTCAAAATGTTCAAACACTACCATTTCAGAAAAATTCATTATTTAAGTGCAAATTATGATTTATTTTTATATTATAGCAATATAATATTTTTTGTGACTATAGAAAAATTATAAATAAGTGTAAACTTATTATATCATTACTAGGGTTGCTAAATTCATCCCACGTTTTGGATCGTTTTCATTCTCAATTTTAATCAATTATTATATAGGATTTGTCACGACCCCCTCCCCACAAAGTGTACCCCTCCTGGGCCGGCAATGTGAAAAGGGAGATAATGACCCCCGAGTCCCGCCTCCAGAAGGCCCCGGGTTGGCAACTAGCACCGAGGGTATAATACACACACAAATGGGAGGCATTACCCTCTAAGAGAACACATGCAGAAGAGAGAGATAGAATAGACTCCAACCAACTCCAAATCATAACTGAAATGTAAAAGAAACCCAAGTACATATATGAAATGTCATGAAAAAGTACTACAACTGAAAGGGAAAACTAAAAGTACCCAAAAGAAAGTAAAACGGCAGTGACCACAACCCCGAACAGCTCCTCCTCCAACCGCAAGCTAGTAGTAACCAACTTGATCTCCAACCTGCTCCGAGTCACCTGAAAAACAGTTTATATGTACATAGGGTGAGTATAACAGTATACTCAGTAGGATCCTCCCCAAGACTCTCGTGCAAAAGTAAAGAAAGCATGCTAAAGCCTAGTGAAAAACAAGTGAAACTAACTCGTCACCTAAACAGGTATACTATGTTCCCAACCTCACCAAGGCTACTCTCACCAAGTAACGCATACAAGAATATAGCATGTAGTAAAGAATATCAAGGGTACCCCGCTACCACTTCCCCACTGGTTTGCCGCTTTGCCCCAACGACATACGTCCTGTGCATCTCTCTCCAAAGGCTTGCCCGTATCAACATGGGTCAGGCTCCCCAATCTGCACCTCGTGCACCACAAAGGTTTGCCCGCAGACACCTGGGCTAAGCTCCACACAATCCTCACAACCAAAAGTAACCAGGTAGTTTCCGGGAGCCACCACAGCTCGCATAACGTGTATCATACGTCGGGTATTATACCTCAAGCCATTACAGCCCATACACCGAGTAAGGATCCTCAAGCCATCACATCCTATACACGTTACACCTATAGTAGTCCATAGGATACTATATCCAGAATATATGTGTGTGAAATAACCACAAGCCATTACAGCCCTCTACACACATATATGGGTAAAACTAACCACTGTGCCTACCAGCACTAAGATCTACCAAGAGAAGAGAGCGGGGCCAAAGTGGGTAGTCAGCCATTCAACCTCCCATCAGAATGTTGGGGAAAACACCCCCCCAGGGCTCAGAATCCCCGGGGTGTCAGTTTCCCTTACCGACAGGGTGGAGTAGCGTATAGAAACACAAAAAGTACAGAATATATAAGTAACTCACAACCACACTATGGGCATTACCTAGTCTTAGATACAACTGCAACTAACGTCTCTCAGACTCCAGGCTGGTACTTCTAAGACTAGGTATCCTATAAGCACACAACCAATTGAAGAGCTTTATTAGATTACTCCATTCTCATTTATCAGTTCCACTGTACATTAATTAATTCTTTAAAAATTAATTAAGATTGAACAATTCCACATTAAACTGAAATGGCGTCACTTTCAAAAACAACTGCTCCTTTTTAAGATTCACATCACCTTTAAATTCTAGCATCTCCATCCCCGTGGATTTTCACCATTTAATCAAACATTAAGTACAGAAATACTTTTCCACATTCCCAGGCATTCTAGAAATACATCCTATGCTTCTAAACACAAAGGAGGCTCAACACGGTGAGTAGATATATTACCCGTCGGGTCTTTGCCGCCTATAGAAAGAGCATATACCCATTCTCCCTCGAGAGGATAAACACGGAAAGCACGTGGAATACCCCGCGCGTCTTCGCCTCCTTTGGAAGAATGGTAGAAAGACCAGCTGCCTTGAGCAGTGGGGAAAAGCAAGGCAGATTAACATTCAAGAACACCACAAGAAACCATCAACCACATCCATCCCATTCCATCACCCCTGGTGTCCTCCCTGACACCCATATGCATAAACCGATGCATCTCGCCACAGTAGGCGTCATTCGCTGCCACAACTATAAGGCATCCATGCCTCTACATATCACAACAACCGTCCAGGCGCACATCACAGCACAAGCAGCAGGAAAACAAACATCACAAAATGGGCTCTTGGCCCGTTAACAAACAAGAGGGTAACTCAGAACCCTTTTTGAAATTCCCACATAATATGTTCTCTAATCCATATTGAATTAACAGATTTGTTATTCGTAGGTTCCAATCATGGATACCTAATCAGTAAGCTATCACAATTAAATAACCAAAACTACTTCCCTAATTTGATTATCCTCAAATTAGAACAACTACAACAACGACAAAAAAACCATATTAATTTATATGCCTCTTTATCTTTAGCCAATTAATCAACAGTTAATTCCGGCTTTACGTTCATTATCAATTTCCATCATGAACGATCAACAAATCAAAGAAACATAGATATCACTATATCTAGGAAAACATGAGGCAAACCGTTATCACGGTATAAAGCAACAACATGCGATCAACCAATTCTTTTAATCCAGTTCAAGTATTTAATTAGGTCAATTTCATTGTGATCCAAAGGAATAAATCATGCTAATTCTACGATTGCACATATATAATTAGAGAAGCCATGAATCCCCTACCTCGAAGAGTTCTTGACGTCCTTTATCCACACAGCAGGTCACGATCCTCCCCTCGCGACAACTTATGTGGAAGAATGATCGACACAGCTTGGTTGCATCAAACAGAGCGGGACTGATCCTAGGAGTAAGGGTTGTTTGTGCAACTCCTAGGGAAAGGATTGAAAGGTTCTAGCGCCTCTTAGTTTAGAACAAAGGGAAGGAACAAGGGAGAATGATATCTCGTCCCTTTTAAGATTTAACGAGGTGACGGTTTAAGATCCGGTTAATTCTCCATTAAAAACGGATCGCATTAACCCACGCGGTTTGACCAAGTAAAACATTCCAAGCCTTAGGAATAATTAATATAGGATTTATGGCATTTGAATCGGCCTTAAGAGCCCTTAAAATAAGGCTTTAAATGTATTTTACGTCAAAGGAAACGTCAAAAGGGGCAAAACTGTAGGAGTCTGGAAACACTGTTCACCCACCGTTACTGTACATGAAACTGATCTGTCACACCGATCTGTGAAACAGATCTGTGAAACTGATCTGTCACACCGATCTGTGAAACTGATCTGTGAAACTGATCTGTCACACCGATCTGTGAAACTGATCTGTGACACTGATCTGTCACACCGATCTGTGAAACTGATCTGTCACACCGATCTGTGAAACTGATCTGTCACACCGATCTGTGAAACTGATCTGTGAAACGGATCTGTCACACTGATCTGTTAAACCAATCTGTCTCACCGATCTGTGAAACTGATCTGTCTCACCGATCTGTGAAACTGATCTGTCTCACCGATCTGTGAAACTGATCTGTCTCACCGATCTGTGAAACTGATCTGTCTCACCGATCTGTGACACTGATCTGTCTCACCGATCTGTGAAACTGATCTGTCTCACCGATCTCTGAAACTGATCTGTCTCACCGATCTGTGAAACTGATATGTCTCACCGATCTGTTACTGTTCATAAAACTGGAAACACTATTCACAGAACTAGAAAATTGGAAAAGTTTTGGGGATAAGTCCCCTTGACCTCCCGGAACACCTCCAACACCAACATTTCACAAAGTAATGGACCAGAGAGGTCCGGGCCATTACATTAGATACCTCTCAAAACATTCTCGTCCTCAAGAATTAAAAACCAACCCAGAAGAAAAGAGGGGTCCGAACAACCACCCCATAAGATACCTCTCAGGGGAAAACCACCATGAGTTGTTCCAAAGCTGGAACAAAACTATGACATCCGGGAACAAACAATCCATACCCAAACAATTCATTCACAACATCACATCAAAGGTACATAAATAAAACATGAAAGGTCCAACCACAGAGAAAACATCATTACGTGAAAGGAGTTAAACATTAAACAACTCTGGGTACTGAGCACGTATCTATGACTCACGCTCCCAAGTACTCTCCTCCATGCCACCATGTCGCCACAAGACACGAACTAAAGGAATAGAACGCCCACGCAACACCTTCTCCTTGTGGTCTTGGATCTCCACAGGTCGCTCCTCGAAGGTTGCATCATCATCAATATCGATCTCTCCCCAATCGATAACATGAGATTCATCATGAAGATAATGACGGAGCTGCGATACATGAAAAACATCATGTATCCGACTCATCCGAGGGGGAAGTGCTACTCGATATGCCACAGCTCCAACACGAGCTAACACCTCGAAAGGTCCAACAAAACGGGGAGAAAGCTTACTTCCGCGACCAAACCTTCACTGCCCACGACAGGGAGTCACCTTCAGAAACACATGATCCCCAACATTAAACTCTAAGGGTCTCCTTCTTTGATCAGCATAAGATTTCTGACGATCTTGTGCTGTCTTCATCCTCTCACGAATCACTTGAACCATCTCCGTCGTATTCTGCACTAGTTCTGGTCCGAGAATTGCTGACTCTCTGACCCCAGTCCAGCACAACGGAGAACCGCATGGCCGGCCATACAAGGCTTAAAACGGCGCCATGCCGATGGTAGAGTGAAAACTATTATTGTAAGCGAACTCTACCAAAGGTAAGTGCTTCACCCATGAACCTCCAAAATCAAGAACACAAGAGCGCAACATGTCTTCAAGAGTTTGGATGGTTCTCTCTGTCTGACCATCCGTTTGAGGATGAAAAGCAGTGCTAAGGCATAGTTGAGAGCCAAAAGCATGCTGGAGACCTCTCCACACCCTCGAGGTAAAACGAGGGTCTCGATCAGAAATGATCGTCTTAGGAACTCCGTGAAGCCTCACCACCTCCTCCAAATACTGCCTCGACAAAACCTCCACTGAGCTCGACTCCATGATTGCTATGAAGTTGGCCGATTTAGTTAAATGATCCACTACCACCCATATATCATCATGTCCTCCCAGAGCTCGAGGTAAACTTGTAACAAAGTCCATTGAGATGTCCTCCCACTTCCACTGAGGAATCTCTAAGTGCTGGAGAAGACCACCAGGAACACGGTGTTTGGCCTTCACCTTCTGGCAGACTAAACATCGAGACACACATTCTGCAACTGAACGCTTCAGCCCAGGCCACCAAAACTGACTCCTCAAGGATCGATACATCTTCTTCACACCAGGATGTACAGCTAAGGGCGAGCTATGGAACTCTCGTAGAACCGTCTCGCGCATCGCCAAGGTAACAAAAATCCTGTCATGATACAACACTCGGTGTTGTTCATCCTCCGACCAACCATCAGGGGCCTCCCCACAAACAACTCTGTCTCTCAAAACTTACACCTCTAGATCACCCAACTGAGACTCTTCCACCTTTTGCATCAGGGATGACTACACCGTCATCTGGAAAAGAAAAAATCTTCCTCCAACTTCTCCCATGAGATCGCTGACTCCTCACGATCCCCGAGGAACAAGAACCACCACTGTCTCGCTGCTCCATGCAACATCGTCACAACCAAGGACACCCAGTGTTCCTTCTGAGAACGAATCAAACTGAAGCCTATCTCGACCTCCTCCAACCAGTCTTCTGTGACTGCATCTGAAACAGAGCCCTCGTACTTCTGTAGACTCTGGCACTGAAACTCTCGGAGTGTCTTCCTCCAAGTGTCATTGTCGTCAACCTCTACCCGGCGGCGATCTGCTGGAACAGCCTGCTGGGCACCTTCTGCGCAATCCTGACGGGGACGCCGACCTGGAGCCATACCTGTAAAATAACAATCGTTAGAGCTCCTAAGCCTGGAATATGGAAGACTCAACATTAATTAATTAATTATTTTGTTTTATTAATTTTAGGTTACCTATCCCAAGGTCTACCCATTCAAACACAGGCGCAAGGAATAATGATGCATGATCCTTTCCTAGGTCTCTACCCTGCAACCAGTATCACTTTGTGTAGTAACCATCGTAAACATAAAGGTCCGTGCAATAGATCATAGGGGGCCCTGAACGCCTATGTCTCTGCCGGTCTCCAGTGTTTACCCCACTTGCTAAACATGAATGACACCGTTGCCCTACCATCCCATGCATCCTCACCTATGCCTAACTCCAAACTCCATCCTATCCCTCAACCAGACCTCTGATACCACTCTGTCACGACCCCCTCCCCACAAAGTGTACCCCTCCTGGGCCGGCAATGTGAAAAGGGAGATAATGACCCCCGAGTCCCGCCTCCAGTAGGCCCCGGGTTGGCGACTAGCACCGAGGGTATAATACACACACAAATGGGAGGCATTACCCTCTAAGAGAACACATGCAGAAGAGAGAGATAGAATATACACCAACCAACTCCAACTCATAAATGAAATGTAAAAGAAACCCAAGTACATATATGAAATGTCATGCAAAAGTACTACAACTGAAAGGGAAAACTAAAAGTACCCAAAAGAATGTAAAACGGCAGCGACCACAACCCCGAACAGCTCCTCCTCCAACCGCAAGCTAGTAGTAACCAACTTGATCTCCAACCTACTCCGAGTCGCCTGAAAAACAGTTTATATGTACATAGGGTGAGTATAACAGTATACTCAGTAGGATCCTCCCCAAGACTCTCGTGCAAAAGTAAAGAAAGCATGCTAAAGCCCAGTGAAAAACAAGTTAAACTAACTCGTCACCTAAACAGGTATACTATGTTCCCAACCTTTCCATGGCTACTCTCACCAAGTAATTCATACAAGAATATAGCATGTAGTAAAGAATATCAAGGGTACCCCGCTACCACTTCCCCACTGGTTTGCCGCTTTGCCCCAACGACATGCGTCCTGTGCATCTCTCTCCAAAGGCTTGCCCGTATCAACATGGGTCAAGCTCCCCAATCTGCACCTCGTGCACCACAAAGGTTTTCCCGCAGACACCTGGGCTAAGCTCCACACAATCCTCACAACCAAAAGTAACCAGGTAGTTTCCGGGAGCCACCACAGCTCGCATAACGTGTATCATACGTCGGGTATTATACCTCAAGACATTACAGCCCATACACCGAGTAAGGATCCTCAATCCATCACAGCCTATACACGTTACACCTATAGTAGTCCATAGGATACTATATCCAGAATATATGTGTGTGAAATAACCACAAGCCATTACAGCCCTCTACACACATATATGGGTAAAACTAACCATTGTGCCTACCAGCACTAAGATCTACCAAGAGAAGAGAGCGGGGCCAAAGGGGGTAGTCATCCATTCAACCTCCCATCAGAATGTTGGGGAAAACACCCCCCCAGGGCTCAGAATCCCCGGGGTGTCAGTTGCCCTTACCGACAGGGTGGAGTAGCGTATAGAAACACAAAAATTACAGAATATATAAGTAACTCACATCCACACTATGGGCATTACCTAGTCTTAGATACAACTGCAGCTAACGTCTCTCAGACTCCAGGCTGGTACTTCTAAGACTAGGTATCCTATAAACACACAACCAATTGAAGAGCTTTATTAGATTACTCCATTCTCATTTATCAGTTCCACTGTACATTAATTAATTCTTTAAACATTAATTAAGATTGAACAATTCCACATTAAATTGAAATGGTGTCACTTTCAAAAACTACTGCTCCTTTTTAATATTCACATCACCTTTAAATTCCAGCATCTCCATCCCCGTGGATTTTCACCATTTAATCAAAAATTCATTACAGAAATACTTTTCCACATTCCCAGGCATTCTAGAAAAACATCCTATGCTTCTAAACACAAAGGAGGCTCAACACGGTGAGTAGATATACTACCCGTCGGGTCTTTGCCGCCTATAGAAAGAGCATATAACCATTCTCCCTCGAGAGGCTAAACACGGAAAGAACGTGGCATACCCCGCGCGTCTTCGCCTCCTTTGGACGAATGGTAGCAAGACCAGCTTCCTTGAGCAGTGGGGAAAAGAAAGGCAGATTAACATTCAAGAACACCACAAGCAACCAGCAACCACATCCATCCCATTCCATCACCCCTGGTGTCCTCCCTGACACCCATATGCATAAACCGATGCATCTCGCCACACTAGGCGTCATCCGCTGCCAAAACTATAAGGCGTCCATGCCTCTACATATCACAACAACCGTCCAGGCTCACATCACAGCACAAGCAGCAGGAAAACAAACATCACAAAATGGGCTCTCGGCCCGTTAACAAACAAGAGGGTAACTCAGAACCCTTTTTGAAATTCCCACATAATCTTTTCTCTAATCCATATTGAATTAACAGATTTGTTATTCGTAGGTTCCAATCATGGATACCTAATCAGTAAGCTATCACAATTAAATAACCAAACTTACTTCCCTAATTTGATTATTCTCAAATTAGAACAACTACAACAACGACAAAAAAAAACAGATTAATTTATATGCCTCTTTATCTTTAGCCAATTAATCAACAGTTAATTCCGGCTTTACGTTCATTATCAATTTCTATCATGAACGATCAACAAATCAAAGAAACATAGATATCACTATATCTAGGAAAACATGAGGCAAACCGTTATCACGGTATAAAGCAACAACATGCGATCAACCAATTCTTTTAATCCAGTTCAAGTATTTAATTAGGTCAATTTCATTGTGATCCAAAGGAATAAATCATGCTAATTCTACGATTGCACATATATAATTAGAGAATCCATGAATCCCCTACCTCAAAGAGTTCTTGACGTCCTTTATCCCCACAGCAGGTCACGATCCTCCCCTCGCGACAACTTATGTGGAAGAATGATCGACACAGCTTGGTTGCATCCAACAGAGCGGGACTGATCCTAGGAGTAAGGGTTGTTTGTGCAACTCCTAGGGAAAGGATTGAAAGGTTCTAGCGCCTCTTAGTTAAGAACAAAGGGAAGGAACAAGGGAGAATGATATCTCGTCCCTTTTTAAGATTTAATGAGGTGACGGTTTAAGATCCGGTTAATTCTCCATTAAAAACGGATCGCATTAACCCACGCGGTTTGAGCAAGTAAAACATTCCAAGCCTTAGGAATAATTAATATAGGATTTATGGCATTTGAATCGGCCTTAAGAGCCCTTAAAATAAGGCTTTAAATGTATTTTACGTCAAAGGAAACGTCAAAAGGGGCAAAACTGTAGGAGTCTGGAAACACTGTTCACCCACCGTTACTGTACATGAAACTGATCTGTCACACTGATCTGTGAAACTGATCTGTGAAAATGATCTGTCACACCGATATGTGAAACTGATCTGTCACACCGATCTGTGAAACTGATCTGTGAAACTGATCTGTCACATCGATCTGTGAAACTGATCTGTGAGACTGATCTGTCACACCGATCTGTGAAACTGATCTGTCACACCGATCTGTGAAACTGATCTGTGAAACTGATCTATCACACCGATCTGTGAAACCGATCTGTCTCACCGATCTGTGAAACTGATCTTTCTCACTGATCTGTGAAACTAATCTGTCTCACCGATCTGTGAAGCTGATCTGTCTCACCGATATGTGAAACTGATCTGTCTCACCGATCTGTGAAACTGATCTGTCTCACCGATCTGTGAAACTGATCTGTCTCACCGATCTGTGAAACTGATCTGTCTCACCGATCTGTGAAACTGATCTGTCTCACCGATCTGTTACTGATCATAAAACTGGAAACACTGTTCACAGAACTAGAAAATTGGCAAAGTGTTTGGGATAAGTCCCCTTGACCTCCCGGAACACCTCCAACACCAACATTTCACAAAGTAATGGACCAGAGAGGTCCGGGCCATTACAGGATTGGTTACCATTCCATCATAGCATTTCAAATTACCATGTTACTTTTTCATCCATATGGTTTTTCAATAAAGCATTGACCTTGTGAACAGATTTATTTTTCATCAATTTCTCTTTACGGTCAAGAACTAGAATTGGATGTTCCTTATAAGAATTATTCTCTTTAAATTTATCTACATTATGGAATAAAACAAGAGATGAATCTAAAACAAATTTCCTTAAAATTAAAATACGAAAAACATTGTGTACATAAGATAAAATCAGAGGAATTATACTTAATAGAAAACTGATCCCAAATTTACTTTGATATCATAGGGTCCAATGAAAAATATGATCAACTTCACCTTATTTCCAAAACATAATATAATTTTCCATTGAGAATCATTGTGAAAACCACAATCAACTACCTCAAAAAGAAGATCTTTCCTCTAGTTATCCACATATATTATCTACAAGATTTGTGATATCCTCATCTATCACTGAATCAAATGAATTGTCTCTTCCACATCCTTTAATAAGTATGGTCTCATCAACTTCCTTCCCCTTTGAAGCATCCAAAAAACATAGCGTCTAACACTACATTCCATGAAATGCCTAAAACGGTTCCAGATGTACACTAGAATGCAAATATTTATTATTATTTAAATCAACCAATGAATTATTTTTACCACAAAATCCATTTTAATCGATTTATCAAGAATGTAGAATATCTTACAAGATTAAAATTATTCATCCTAATTTACCATCTGATCGTGGATGAAAATTATTAGTGAAATTAAATTCAATACCCAATTACATTTTATGGGCTTTCAAAAAGTTATTAGTTTACCTAGGATAATGATTATATGCAATAGATAAATGAAATCCACCTAACCTAACTATTTCTTTAAGATAAAACTGATAATGTTTTTCTAGAGACATTTTGTCTCAAAAAAGACTAAAATATACCATCATAGTTAGCCAATAAAAAAAACAAAAATCATATTATTACCTCAAGAGTTTTTGGTAAGGCCATAGTGAAATCCATAGACATATTTTCCCATTTCCAATTTGGAACTATAATGGATCAAGAATCCCCTTCATCAATTTTCGTTCTTCTTTAATCTACTAACAGGTGAAAAATTTGATAATAAAGTCAGAAATATCTCTTTTCATTCTATCCGACCATAAATACTCCCAATGTTCACCTCACATCTTAGTGTCTCAAAGATTAATGAAATATGAATAAAAATGAGCTTTAGTCAGAAACACATTTTTCAATTGTTAATAAAAAATAACACATTATCTTTTTACAAATTGTAAAACACCTTCTTTATTAATTCTAAAATTATGTAAATTGTCCTTTTAAATGGATTATACCTTTTCTTCCAATGATTGATCCAACTTATGACATTTAATAATTTTCTCTAAAATATTTAATTACACTAAAACCTGATTCAAAACATAGGGTGTCCTGACATCCAAAACATAAAAGAACAATTTTATAAAATAATTAACCAAAGGACAACATTGGAAATGTATGTTGGTTAATTTAGTATTACATTTCTGACACAATATAGCAGCCACTTAGTTTTCTATTCAAGAATAGAAACGAATCATGGAATCATAATCCTTGATAAATTAAATGATTATATTATGTATTAGGTCCATTTATATATAAGTGGATATATATTTTAAATGATTTTGATCAGTATATAATTGAATCTCTACTCTATACAAATTATTCCTCCAAATATTTAACACAAAAACAATAGCTGAAAATTCTAGATCATTTGGGAGGGGATTTTAACTAATGTGGATTCAAATGATGTGTAGAAAAAAAAGAAACTGATCATTTTTCGTTATGAAACAACCAAGTCCCTTCAATTGATAATCATTTTAGATAAAAAAATCACCCTTTCTAGACTGTATGGATAAAACAAATTTATTTACCAATTTTTTTTTTCATTTCATGGAAACAATCATCACAATATTTTTCTATATAAACATTACTTTTTATGTGTTAAAATATATCATGGGCAAGATAAATAATTAAATTTTTCAATAAACATATTGTAATAAAGCCCTAAAAGAAGAAAAATCTGAATCATTGTGACATTGATATGTCCTGGAGACTCTTGAAAAAAATTAAGATTTTACAATAGTTATGCCATATTTATATACAATATATAAAAGAATTGAAATATTTTTCATTGAAAATTTACAATTATAAAAATTCTAATATATTATATTTTATGTTTTTTTCAAAAACATTGCTCATGTTCCTTTCACAGTACTCATAAAATTTAGAATATACTAAAATATCATCTATAAATACATCCAAAAAATATAAAAAATCTATTTAACAACACCATTTACAAGGTTCAAAAATACAAAAGTTATTTTAGATTACCCAATGATCATTAATAAAAAATAATAATTCCCATATCTCATTTTAAATGTTATCTTTAAAATGGAATCATCCTTCAAATTCATCTGATGGGACCCTATTCTAAAATTAATATTCAAAAAATAATGAGCTCCCTGAATCTAGTAAAAAAATCATCGATTTGAGGAAAATGATAGTTGTTCCTAATAGTGATTTTTTTAAGTTTCTATTAAAAAATATCTCATGTAACCATAATTATTTCTTACAAATAAAACTGGAAAACCTGGTGGTTAAGTTATAGGTCGAATGAAAACTTTAACAAGAAATTTTTGCAACAGGTTTTTCAATTAAACAATCTCTAATTGTTCTATAATATAAAGATATTATATATAGGCTTAGCATCAGGCACTAAATCAATAGTACATTCAACATACATATCTATAACCACACCATGAAATTCATTAGAAAAAACATCAGTAAATTCATTCACTACTAGGATGTCACTAATCAGAACTATGTCACTCGTTTCAACAACATGAGCTTGATAACATAAAGTGCCCCATTTATTCAGTCTATCAACTTCTTGGTGCTGCAGTTAGTGACCTAGAACCGACTTCTTTGTATATTAAGATAAACAAATATTCCTAGATTTCGGTATTAATAAAATCATCAACACATCAGGTTTGTTCTTCTGTGAGACATATCTGGTGATAAGGTTCTCAGAGAAGTTGTCACAGTAAAAGGTCATAGTCGTTCCCTGATATTATGTTATCCTATAAGTTCCATGAACCAATTCATGAATAGTCATTCAATGGTAGGATAATATCATTTGAGGGGACAAAAATGATACATGCTATCGAGGGTGGATAATAATTGTACTTTGAGGAACCATATCATGGTGTACGCCCCTAGTAATATCAAGTAGGATATTATGTGAAGGATAAATGATAGTATGAAATAAAAATAGCAAGGGTTATTGGATATTTTTATATGCAGACATTTGTAATGATCCGTAGATTTTAATATTATTATTTATGGAATTTATTTATCTTTTAATATTGCATATTAACAAAACTATGATGACATGTTCCCATGGAGAATTGGGATACATTGTTTGCATCATGAATAATATTGAGATAATGAATAATGCAAGAAATGATTTATCAATTATATTCATTAATGGAATTAAATATCTCAGGTCCATTGATGGAAATGTTATAGAATAAATAAATTCATTTCCATGGTGTTCCGTATGAAATTTTTATTTCTATAATGTCAAGTAATGAGATATTGATTATATAGGTTGATGAGACTAGTGTGCAAGCAGTTCTATTGAAAATATAGTAATTAAGGGATTATATTACATCGTAATTATTCATATGAGGTGGCATGTTTTTCCACTATCAAAATTATTCTTTATGTGTTCCTTGGCATGTTTTTAGATACTATCTATGGATTTTAAGCACATTCGCCTAATTCCACTGAGAAAGAGGCTTAGAGGGTCACACACTAATTGTAACTAGAATGTTAGTTAAATAATTTATTATTTAACATGAAAAATAAATATTATAATTATTTGTGGAATAATAATAATTATTGAATGATTGATAATATTTAATTTATTTATCGGTGAATGATTTTGTTCAATTGATTGATTTATTTATAAAATAAATAGTCATCATTCAAGGTTTGATAAATTTTTCAAAGGATGTGGAGACCGAGTTATCGGTCCAGTGAGAAATAATATTAAATATTTTTTCAATAAATAATATTCAAACATAAAAGGATTGTTAAACTCATGTCATGGAAATATTTTAATTTCTATTATTATTTTACTTGGGGTTTTTCACATAGAGTAATAAAATAAGTAATGAAACTCGTCTAAATTATTTATCATTACATGGTGAATTAAACTCCTTGTTATATTATTAATCTCAAATGAATAGTGGAAGGGAACTCTATCTAGAGCAATGGTTGTGCACAAATATTTGGAGGAAATTCAATCTAGCTATGAGAGAACTCCTTTCTCCATGAATTATATCTAGAATATGAGAGAACATTCTACACCAGATCATAGAATCCTTTTAAAGTCGATGATAAGAAGATCAATGGTAGATGACACAAGAACAATGATCCTTCGTGCTACTTCCTATAGATACCTTCAGTGACATCCATAGATTCATGGAGCACATGTGGATCAACACTAGACAAGATCTATCCTTTTTCTCTACATCATAATAAAGTCACATCCCTCACTAATGTTAAAACACATAGATAAAGAATGAAAACCCATTTTTGTATTTCATTAATTAAATTAAATTAATTATTGTTCCTTTTAAAAATTCCCTTTCTGGGTTCTGGTTTTAATTCTTACAGATCTAGATATCTAATTTTAATTCATGGACATTGGTTTTCATCATTATATTGATCCATGAATAATCATTGATTATAGTAAAAATTAAAATTGTGGTGGCCCAACCGTGCTTCTACTATGTCCTGATCCTACTAGTGTTATCATAGGGTGGTTATATTTTTTTTACAATTATTAAAATTATTGGTTTATGATTTTTTATTTAATAATTTAGTTTTTCAATTCATGTTTAATCGTTCTTATAATTTTAATTAATTTTTTTGTTCATATCTTATCACATCTCATTGATTTCACTGAAAAATTTAATTTTTTGATTGAAATAAAAAAGAGGATCTCATCAGGATGAAGCGACGACTCTACCCAGGTGACACGAAATTACAATCCATGTAACGGGAATTAAACTCTATGTAATCTTCCATAAAATCCATGTATTATTTGAATACACACATTGTAGTCGTGTTCAATTAATTGGGATAAATTCTGATATTTCTCATGTTGTGTTCATTTATTAGACGCGGTGTAGTTATTTCTTACACCATGTATTGACCAGGATATACTAGAACCTAGTTACCAAAATACACGCCTTATTTCCAACTAGACACAACATGTAGTCCCACTTGGGTCAGGGTGAAACTATTTATCGGATACAATGATCACCCTGCTGCTGACTGTATAACTTGGAGACAACATGGATTTTGGTCCACAGGACACGCTGTGTACATTGATATTTTCATAGTATGCCTTCAATGGAGAGTCCATAGGCATGTACGTATGATAAGAAAGTGAAGGTTAGTACACGCCATATAGTCAGAGCTACAATTTGTGTAATTTACCCAACTACATAGAATTAAAAATTTAATGTTTTTGTAATGTTATAATCATAATATCATCAATAACTCGTATTACATGTGGTTACATTGTGGATTGAAGTATTTCACATGGATGAAATAATCTTGTGATTCATGAAATCATCAATGAGGTACACATTGTGATAGTAAGCCATAAATTGTATATGTCATATGTCATATATGTAAAATATTATATGAGGATAACACATGTTTGGTAGATTTGGACGATTATTCCCCATGTTACATCCCAGGTACGTTTATGTAAAAGGTAAATTTTAAATGAATTTATTTATTTAAAATTATGTTGATGATAATCACAATGAAATATAAAAGCGTATTGAGATAAAAGGATTTTTTAATTAAAGATAAAAAATAAATGATTCAAGCATGATTTATAATAATAATAAAAACTAAAGAATTGAATTCTAGTTTTATTAAATGCATAATTCTTTGAATGAATTTGAGAGATCATGAGATTGAATATGATATTTGTTTGTGATTCGTTTCTTTTATCTATTATATTAAAATTCAGGAATTTGTGCCTTGTCCTTGTTAATATGTTGGGCCTACATGCCCTTTGATTCATTTATGTGAACCCCCTTCCAGCCCTCATATGTGTGTTAGTTAATAGAATATGTAATGGATGGAGCACCCAAGGTAGAGGAGGTTGTTCATGTTAGGAGTTGAGGACAAACCAATCCAATGTAATAGAAAGGTGGATAAGGGTGAAAGCTATATATACAGACCTAAAATGTTTAAAGGTGTTTTCTCCCCTAGGTTAGGGCTATTTAACAACCACTATATAAACTAATAGATTGAAAAGATCATGATCATACCCTTTTGGTTTTATTTTTGTTAGTTTCATTTTTATCAGTTAGGGATGTATTGTCACAATCACATAATTAATTAATTAAAAAGCATACAATATGGAACTAAAATAATATTCCATATACGTAAGTAATATGTAAACATGATTAATCACTTAAGTACATACCACATAAAATTTAAAAACATGTGAAAGATAATAAGTTGAAAATTATTCGTAAATGAGAAATTCCATAAATAAAATATTATGATTGTATAACCTTCCATTAATATAGTTTGAATCAAACTAAGGGTTTGATGTTATTGACTAGCAGAATATGAGTTGTTTCCAATTACCGAGGACTTCAAATTTGAGTTTTTGGGTTGACTTAACATTGATTAATTCAAGGGTTGAATGTCGATGTAGGTCTTCGTGTAACTAAGAACCAAGGGTTGAGGAAATGAATTATTATTTCAGGATTGGGGAGTCAAATCAATAGATCAAGGGGATACCAGTTAACGTAGGTGGAATGTGGAATGCATACCTAAAATCATTCTAGTTTATTGACTAGATAAAGTTCGAAAGATAAGAATGGAATATGGATCCATTCCATTGGAATATATAAGGAAGATTATGTTCAAAATCCAATGGCAAGGACTGTTGGGTTTCAAAAAAATATTGTGATAATAATAAATATTATTTTAGTTATTTGTTTATTTTATCATGATAAAGTACTAAAAATTTTCTCCCCTTAATTACAGAAATGAAAATCAAAATGAAATCAAACATATAATTAAAATCCAAACCTGAGAAAGAAAACCTTCTCATTGGAACTAATTTCTAGGAATGGAAAAGGTGCCTATGGGTGGTCCCCCTTCATGAAATGAAACATTATGTACTGGAAAAAGATATACCAGTTGCACCTAGAAATGAGTTGACTGATGAAGAAGTCCATTGGTATGAGAAGCATCCGAATGAGGCTAGATATGATCAGTGATTCATGTTGTCATCCTTGTCTTCTAATATCATAAATCCACATGAGTGTAAGGATTCTAAAAGCATGATCTCTCACCATCATGATCTATATCAAGATAAAGTGAGATAAGAGAGGTATGAGATATCAAACACTTTGTTCACCACTATGCTTGGAGAGTCTGCTGCAGTTGTACAACATGTAGTCTAGATGATTGGAAAGATTGAGTGTCTGGAAATTTTAGTGATTAAATTACCAGATGGGTTACGTATATATCTCATACTATAATCACTGACTAACTCTTTCATATGTTATATTTTGTATTACAATATGAGAAACAATGAGAGGAACTTATCAGATCTTCCGACCTTAATTCACAAAGTGGATAAGGACATAGGGAATGATAAACCCATAGTCTATATATTAAATAGGATGAGGATAGACAAAAATATAGGCCTATGGTATATAAACAACCTAAATCCTATGTGCAGTATCTCACCATGAAAAAGAAGGTCTATAGATAGGTCCAAGAAAAGGAGTGGTAAGATGTTCATGTTACAATAGAAGCCAATGAAATAGGAACTCCACCTAGAGGGAACGGGAAGAAAATGGTGTATTCGTTATCAATTGACATATTTATATTTCTACACATTGATCATTAGATACAACATACGGTTCTCACGTCTGTATTCAAATGCAAAAACAATGTATATTTCAATAAATTTCCTGACGAGAGGAGGATTGGTGAGCAACAAATGGATTGTCGGTGGTTTCTATTTCCATTGGTGACTACCTCATTTTATTGCCAAATTGTATAATATTTGTTTTATGAGATTTTTATTATGTACCCAGAAATACCAAGAAAATAATTTTGTGTCAATTTTAGATACAGATGGATTTTTTTGAAGTTTGTAAATAAATAGTGTTTCTTTTATAAGGAAAACATATGTTAAGTATGTCACATTTAAATGGTGGTCTTTATGTATTAAATTATGAAAACTAATTGTTGGAAAATGATAACTAATCATGTTCACATGAATCATATAGAACCCAGTTGTGGTATCATCGCCATGGACTTGTAAACAAGAAGTTACTGACAAAGCTCTATCAAGATGGTTATTTATGTTATTCTAAGATAAATCCACTTGATATATGTCATGCTTGATTAAAAGGGAAAATTACTAAACCACTATTAAATAGAGTGGTTTAAAGGGGAATATAGCGTCATGGATTGGTATACACTAACATTTGTTGACAAATTCCTGTATAATTTATTGGTGGGTACTATTACATTATTACATTCACTGATGAATTTTGTAGATATTGATATATATACATAATTAGGTATAAGTAATGATCCTTTGAGATATTAATGGAGATAATGAATAAAGTGGAGAATCATCTTGGTAAGAAGATAAAAAATCTTCTATTGGATCTATGTGGGGAATATGTTACCCAATAGTTCCCTTACCATTTAGGGGAGTCTAAAATTTTATATCAACTCACTCCACCATATAGACCACAGTAGAAGGGTGTTAGTGAAATAAGGAATCATAGCATGTTGGACATGGTATGGTTGATGATGTGCCATGAAAACCATCCAGTATTCTTTTGGGTATATTCATTTCAAATTACATCATTCACATTGAACCATGTTCCCAATAAGTCGGAAAATGGTATCCCTTTTAGGATATGGTGGGAAATGAAACCTGTTTTGTTACAAACATGTGTATGGGGTGGTGAGAATTTTGTTAGTGATTCATTAGGAAAATACTTGCAACACAGAGCACAATGTAAATCTTTATAGGGTATCCCAAGGAAATAATGGGATACTACCTATACCACCACTTAAACAAGAATGTGATTATTTCTAGGCAAGAAGTATTTTTGGTTACAGAGGCCTTCCTCAAAAAGGATAGTGGGAGAGTGATTGAAATCAATTAATATGATACTCGATATACACTTGAGTTGGTATAGAAATACGTTCTATAGGTCCCCATATATGAAGTAGTTCTTGAAACACAAGTAATGCATAGGAGTACAAGAGTGGTATGGAAACCAGATCGATATGGTCTCCTTGTCACCAAGGATGGTGAATCATTATTGTTGGAAAATAATGAACATCCCTCTTATAAAAGGAAAGTAGAGAGCTCATAAACCCCACGATGGGTATAATATATGAATTCTATGATGGTTTTCATTTATCATAACCATGTTTGGGTTCTTGTCGATCCACTAGTGAATGTAAATCTTGATTGGGGAAAATGGGTATTGAAGAAGAAAGATGACATGGAAGGTAAATTTAGTACCTATAAAGCCAGGCTAGTGACCAAATGGTTTAAAAACGTCAGAGAATTGATGATTATGAAATTTTCCACCAATTACCATGTTTAAATCCAGTAAAATCACACATTACGTAGGAGCTTACTATGACTATGAGATTCTAAAGATGGATGATTTTTTCCCTAATAGGATCCTTCTGAAATATGTCTATATGATACATCCAGAAGGGTTTGTGACACAACATGATTCCAAAAAGGGTTTTCAATTTACATAGATCCATTTTTTATTGAAGAAATCATCCAGGTCATGTAATAATTGATTCAATAAACCGATAAGGGAATTTGGGTTCATTAAGTATCAATGTAATGCATCTGATTTCCAAAGGGTTTGTGGGAATGCAGTCATTATACTAGTAGTGTATATTGATGAAATATTACTTATTGTAAATGATATACTAGTTGTATAGTATGTTAAGGACTTTTCGAACACATTCTTCACTATGAAGGGATATGTGAAGTAACCTTAATTCTAGGGATCATGATCTTTCATGATATATCAAAGAGGCTGATCAGACTATGTTGGAGTACATACAGTGGCACGAAGCTAAATAGATTTAGTATGGATAAATCTAATAATGGATTGGTTCCAGTTTCACATGGCATACATCATTCAATGAAAATGTGTCCCTAGACACAAGAAATGAAATATAGCATGACAAATATCCCTTATGCTTCATCGATAGGAATAATAATATATTACATGCTACTTACTATACTTGATTTATCCAATACATTGAACATGGTAGGGAGATATCATGAAGATCTTGGAGAACAACATTTGACTATAGTTAAGGATATCATTAAGTATCTTAGAAGAAATAAGTATATGTTTCAAGTGTATAGAGGAGATTAGGAACCTGTCATCAGAGGGTATGATGATGCTAGTTTTTTATAGACTGTAATGATCTAAAGTCACAACCAGATTGTCTTTTATGTCTCAATAAAGGAGCGGTGAGTTGGATGTCCTCAAAGAAGCTAGTTGTCACTAATTCTATAGTGGAACCTGAATATATTGTAGCTTCCAATTCATCCATGGAATGCATCAATATTAATATTTTTTTAAGAAGCATGATGTTGTTCCTATTTGTAAATACCCTATCATAATTTATTGTTATTATATAAATGTGGTGGCCCTTTAAATGGAGCCAATGTTATAGAAACAACCAAAGAAATAACTCCAAAAGTATAACCTGTTTAGGGTTTTTCATTAGTGGGATTTAATTTAAATAAGAAGAGATTACATAGAGGATAATGTTGCAGACCCCATTACTAGAGGCATATCTTAGTAGAAGTATGAATATCATGTGAGAACTAGATTACTAATGGTTGTAAGCAGTTGGCTCTACTGAAAGTAGGAGTCTAGTGGAGTTGGTTCCCTAGAAGAAATTTCAATGTACTTAATTATAACCTTATATTATTCTTTTTGATTATTAAAAATCTCATTATCAAATCCTGATTCTTATTCTCTGTGACATAGTAGGTGATGATATCCCAAGAGATTCTGTTGTACTAAAAGGTCATAGTAGTTCCCTTATATTATGAGAACCCAAAAATCCCAGGACACTATTTTAGAATTAGAATTACATGGATGGAACATATCTTTTGAATTGACACCAATGATATAGGATATCAAAGGTGGAGACTCATGGGACATTGAGAAACCTCCTCATGTTATATTTCCCTTGTAATATCATGTATGATATTATGAGAACAT
The DNA here is from genome assembly GCA_963277665.1 of Viscum album. Lineage (NCBI taxonomy): Eukaryota > Viridiplantae > Streptophyta > Magnoliopsida > Santalales > Viscaceae > Viscum > Viscum album. The sequence goes on from OY728165.1 coordinate 2,137,367,150, forward strand.
GACCCGACCGTAGGAAATCCACATTACATGATTCATTGGATATTTCTATCTATAGATGTGTTTCATGATCTTTATACTTTATGATTATCATTGATGGTAAATTTTTTTTGAACCTTGATGTATTAACGAAAACTGAGATTCCATATGCTCATGGTGATGTAGGATATGTTTGGTAGGACATGAAAAATATGGCATTAATGAATAATGTGAGAATGGATTTATCCATTCTGTTCATTGATGGAAGTAAATATATCAGGCCCATTGATGTAAATGATATAACATAAACAAATCCATGTCTATGGTGTTCTCTAGGGAAGTTCTATTTATAGATATTCAATGAATGATATATCAAGAATATAGGTTGATGACACTGGTTTGAAACCTACTCAATTAGAGATATTGTGGTAAAGAAATTATATTACTCGGTAAGAATTCATATGAGGAGGAATGTTGTTACAACATCAAAATAATTCTCTATGGTTGACTTGGTGTGTTACTAATAATATCCTTGGTGTTTTGGCATGTTGGCCTAATGCCATTAAGAAATAATACTACAGCCCCAGACACTATGTCTATCTTGAATCTTAGTTAAAAAACTATTATTTAACCAGATGAATAAATATTATATCTGGTTGTTGTTTAATAATTATTCATGAATGCCTAATCGCATTTTATTTCTTTATAAGTGAATGGTGAAGTTAAAATTCTTAACTTATTTTATAAATATATAGTCTTTATTCAAGGATTGATAAATAATTTGGAGGATGTGTTGAACAAGTTACTGGTCATCTGAGAAATAATATTAAATATTATTTGCATAAATACTATTTAAACATAATCTGAATGTTTAGAACATGTTATTGAAATAATGGTATTGATATAGTTATTTTATATGGAGGATTCACATAGAGTAATAAAATTTTTAAAGGTTCTCATGTCAATTATTTTTTATTACCTTGTCAAAATAAATTCCTCGTTATATTATTATTCTCATATGCATAGGGTAAGCGAATACTTGATAAAGAAATGGTTGTGCACGAAACTTTGGGGAAAATATTTCAAGCATGGATTGCTCCCCTTTCATAGAAATCACTATAAATAAAGTGACCATACTCCACATGATCATAGAATCCTTTGAAAGTAGTTCTCAAATCCGTCGATGGCATATGATGCAAGAACAAGGATCCTCTGTGATGGAACACATAGATTCCTTTATTGACAACCATAAATTTGCAGAGCACGTATGGTTCAACATAAGAGGAGATATATCATTGGTCTATACAACTAAACAAAAGCAAATAACTCATCTTCTGTTAGACACATCGATGAATAATGGAAAACAGTATAGGTATTTATTCAATTTTAATAAATTTATTATAAACCAAATATTCTAATCCTCTTTGTACATTCCAAGTTCTCTACTTCTCTATCAAAATATTTTATTTTATTCTAGGGATAGAAGAATTCATCATCATATTGATCTTGGAATAATCATTGATTATGGTAAAAAATTTAAATCGTGCGCTATCCCAACCGCTCACACGCTACACCCAGAAGATACATGGATCATTATCAAGGATATGATATCATTGAATGAATATTTAATGGATTTTAAATATATTTTTTCATGATAAATTGTAATCAAATCCACATAAATAAATGATACTAAAATCCACACATGGATTTTTAATATGAATTTATGGAAATATCATCTCACGAATTATAATAAGAATATTCTTGTAAATCATGGTTTCATTGATACTTCCACATAACATCTTTAACAAATGATCGATATCACATACATTAGATGTTATTTCAAATTTACATTAAAAGTTATTGGAAGTTATTGATTGTGAATATCCAAATTAAATTAAAGTATTGGATGATGTGAAAAACCCTCTGACATACCTTTCACAACTTGATTGGATGGCCCAACATTAACCAAAGTAGTAGGAAAATATATTTCCTACAATTTAACATTCTTTCATTATAGTTTCCAACTTGGGTGATCATCTTTATACACACATTTAAAAAATTCCCTAACACATTGCAACTAAAACATCTTACCATTGAATTTTCATTAAATTTATAATCATTTCCCATATATACAAGATCAATATTACCAGTCACACCACTTCAAAAGAAAATACTGGTCATTAAATTCATCCTCCAAAATTATTTTTACAACACTTCCCATTACATATAAATTTAGGATTCTTACATCCAATATTCATTAATGAATTATTTCCCATTTCCTTCCGTCTTGACCTATTTTTTTCACATTGGATACATGATCATTTTAATTATCCATCTTACTTTTTAACACATTAAAAAAGTTTTCAATACCTTTATAACTAACAAGAAGCCAATTCCATTCGATATATCAACTTCAATCATAGTTTAAATTGATTTATATTACGATCAGGATCCTAAATAATATTTGGGTTACCATTAAAATGGTTGAAACGTTAATCATATTCGACCATTGAATCGTCTACATTTTGTATCAATTATAATATTTGTTTCTTCATCCAAAATCAAAAACCTATAGGAAAATAGTTCTGAAGGAATATATTCAAAAATTTATACATTCAATGGAATCAATATAATCAATTATTCGAATAATTTTAACCATTGACTACCAATGATAAGATTCACATTCAAAATGATAATTTTAAAGTGTTACCTTGTGATGATATGAACAACCCATGACACTGAATATGTTATGTACTGATTAAATCCATAATTTAGGTTGCACAAGGGGGTGATGATCCTCTAAATGATGGGGGGTGTTGACTCATGAAATTCTCCACAATCATCATGTTCATTGACTATAGATATTGTTACTCCTTTCATGGACACCACCACTATTTGTATATTATTTCACTTATTCAATAATTATAACTAACTTACTAGCTCTAATTTCAACCATATTGGTATGTTGATTTTGAAGGATATTTTCCTCTTGATGCCTTGAAACCGTAACATCCCAATTTCTTCTATAGAAAACAATTCTGACCAAAAATAGTATAAACAGGGGAACATCGCAGTTATCAAATTATATAAGTTTTCACATTTACCCTAATATAAAATATTTCAAAAGAAAATTTTTAATATTACCCCATCCTCAATAGTTATCTAAATAGACATTTTTACCAACTATATTGAACCAGCATTATACATTACATTGTCATGGGTTCTAGATATGAATTTAATTTCTATTAAATTTATATTATATTAAGGATTATTTTTTCATAGAATTAGGTCATAATTCTTATATTACAACGTATATTCATTCAATATGGATACTAAATAAACAGTATCCATTTCTTACATAATATAAAACTATTAAAATAAATTATTATTTCATTAATGGGAGATCTTCATGACATTAAAATTGACAAATTCAATTACCTTTCAAATTCTTAAAACACATGGAAATCATTTTAAAAACATGGGAAGTGATAAAAAATCTATAAGTGATACAAAAGAAAGGAAACATGTTAGTCTTTTGTAGACATGAAACCTAAGAAAGGTGTTATAAAGTAAAACTTTTCAAAATTAGGAAATATAAAATCCATTAAAAATATGTTAATCATTTTGATTACCATTTTGTTAATCATAATATAACCCCATTACTAATTGAATGAATAGATAACCCACAATGGTATCTTGGGAGATATTTATATAGAAATTTAATAACGACATAGTCTATTTCCCTTAATTTCACTATAAAAAAGGAATAACAATAATGTTAACTTTCATACCAAATGAATTAGTGGTATTTCAAAGTCTCACACATCATTATTTTATCATAAAACACCCCATAATTATTGTATCATTTATACACCCATATAATTTCTATGTACCATAATATAATCAAAAGATGTAAAAGATATAAAATTTTATTATTTCAATATTAAAAATTCATTTCTACTCCTAAATAATTATTTCTTGTAATTAAAATAATCAATCCATTTCCTAATATCACATTACAAAATAAATTAAATGAAAAGTTGAAAACATTTTCTTTTTTTTAAAAAAACATTAAGGCTCTTAGAGGATTCTAAATTGAAAATAATTTTTACGGTGATATAGATTTCATTTTCGATGTCTACATTAGAAAATAACATTCATTTTTCTCATTTTAAATTAACGTAAAACACTATATAATGAAAAAAACATCTCATTTTTAAGACATTATAAGGAAATAAAAAGTCATATGGTATTTTTATAAACATCATAAAAATTGGTATTTATAATAGCCAAATATGTCTGGATAAAATGGTATTGAGACGAAGTCCTTTACCTTGAGTCTGATTCATCACAAATTTTCATTATCTTTCTTAATAAAAGAATTATATATGACATTGAATTCAATGAGAATATTATTCATGTTTATTATCCATTTTGTATCACTTATGTCCATCTTATAAAAATTACTTAATTATTTAAGTTCACGTGAGACGTTCGGATAATATTCGGTACATGGGTCCAAAATTACATTGTTATGATGTATACAGTCAAATGTTTTCATTAGTCCATCATCATTAGAATACAATTCATGAAATAGTAAAAAAAATTATATATCAATTATTATTATAAATCCATCCATTATATATGGATAATCAAAATAAACTACGTTAAAATCATGGAGATAGTATGTCCTAGGTATGCAAGAGTAATAATTCAATTTTTCAATGTTCATTATAGAAAGAAGGTAAGTAATATATTATTTTAATATAATGATATAAATATAACTAATATTGTATAAATTATTTAAATACACTGATATATATCATCCATGTGATGTGGTGATGTAAAATTAATCACATAGCTTCACGGATTTGATAGTTTACACGTACACATGAACGACAATGTCATTTTCATGTGTAGGAAAGGTAAGAACATAAATGATATATTATTATTCGATAATGATAAATAGGTAATTAATATAATATATATACATTAATTTCATCACTATAACCATTTATGATATATGGTTATGGAAAATGAAATATATTTATTCCAAGTGTGGCAGTCTTCCACACACATGAATGATTAAGGATTTTCCATTTTAATGTATTTAGAGATGGATTACGGTGATGATATTTAAATAATAACATCTAATAATATTTGATATAATGAATTTATTATTTTGTAATAAAGGAATAATATTTGGTGGATTTTGATGAAGAAAAAAAATGCTTAATTAAAAATGATACATTCTCTACACAAAAACTCATTTGAATTTAAATTAAACACCTCTATGGTGAGTGTTCTGCATTAACTAGGATATGAAGAATGTGTGGTGGGATTTTAGGACAAATTTTCGAATATTATTAGACAATATAAATATTTTTTTAATATTATTTAAATGAGAATAATCGGTTTCCTTTTATAGGAGAGGAGAAGGGTACTTTTAGAATTCTAAAAAATATTAAATTAATATAAATTTATTTTGTATTAAAATTGTATCCAAACTGTGTTTTTTATAATATTTTATGATTATGGGTCAAAATAAATTAAATCAATGAAAATTATGAAATATTATTTTATTATTTTAATCATTATATTTTTTAACCCCTATTTTACCCTTTGAACACTTACCAAGAGATCATGTTATTTAAACATTGAGTGTTATTATAATTACTATAAAATTAAATACTACCAATAAATGAGTCATTGATGAAATTTTAAGAGTTATTAAAATTAGTTCAATTATGATTATTTTTTTTATAAATTTTATACCATTTAATAAAATATTAATTTCTTTTAATGTTGTCATTAATGTCAATTTTATCACTATTTATTATTGAGTTTTTAAAAATATCACACCAATATAAAATAATCATAAAAACCTTTTTCAAAATAAATAAAATATATAAGATATCTATAACATTATTTATGTTATAAATTATCTAAAATTATATTTATTTTTATATTTTTATATCATTTATTTTATATTTCAATTAATAAAACAATGATTGCATCATCATTATCTCAGTCGTTAAGTTAAATATTTATCTAATAAAAATTAAAAATAAATTATAATGATGAAGATAAACATTTTTATTTTAATATAATTTTTATATTTGAACATCTCCCCTATATAACCCCGTATTTATAATATTTGACATGATAAATAAAATAGTATTCCAAAATTTACTTTTAATTGAATAAAATAATATAAATGAATTAATCATATCCATGTGGCTCCAAGACCTCTCCAAATTTCTAAAGTAATTTTTTTGGAAGAAAATAACTCATACAATAAAAATAAAACATGTTTTAGGTTAAGCCTATAATATTTATCATCTTATTTTTATATTTAATTACAAGATTTACCAATAACCGTTGTAATTTTTTTAGTAAAGTTCGAATTTATAATTTACAAAAAATAAAAAGAGGCATGTTTAAAAAAATTGAACAATTAGATTCAACATATAGAAATAATTTCCTAAAATAAAAAAAATAATCCAACAAAATTAATCTCAAATTAATGTCGTTTATGAATTTAGTTCAATGGTTATTAAAGGTAATAAATTTAAAACATTGAAATGTATTTATGTCTAATATCAATTCATAATTAATTCTAGTGAAATATATTTAAATAAATGATATAATATTTTTCTATTTATACTTCCAAACAAATTAAAATTTAATTTACCACTATTATTTATTTATATGAAATATAATTTTTTAGTTAAAATCCATTATTTTTATTATTCATCAAAATATAAATCATATCATATTAATAAAAAAATTCATCCCATATAAATTACTGATTTTATTATTTTAAAAACAAGTATTTTTGAATGATAGAATTTATAAAAGTTTCAAAATCATGATTTAAAACTAGATCTCAAACAAAATGTGAAAAAACAACATTTTTAGAAAAATAGAGTTTTTAATTATAAAATTAAATTTATTCCTATATTTTTTTTAACAAATATGTTGGTTGAATATCTAAAAAATTATAAATTATTGAAAACATATTATATAATTTATTTTATTTTTACATGAATCTCCATATTCTAATATTCATTCAGTAAATATTGAAAAATATATTCATATTTAGATACTCTCTGGTATTTTTGATTTAGTCTTCAATATCATTATGCTCTAACAATCACTACACAACAACTGTTTTCAAACCACAATAATAATTTTGTCAATCAATTAATATATACACATTCAAATAGTTTCTACGTCATTAGAAATTAGAACATTACTTGTCAATGTCATTCTAGGGTAGATTAAAATAATACATCACAGAAAAACATGTGGGTAATATAATCCTAAATTCTAGAATCAAATGAGGAATGAGAATTGGAGATAATTAAACTTTTCTTACCATATAAATTATCATTAAATTAGTGTTTAATAAAATGAAAATTCTCCTCCCCTGGCCCCATTGATAATAAAATTACGAATCTATATCAAGATCACTATGACTTCACACCACGGAATAGGCACCTCTTAATAAGGATGAATGAATATTTGAAAATACCTTATGTTTATATTTGTTCATTTAGGGAAAATCTATCAACAATATAACAGTAAAACATAGATCATTAAATTTTAATCGGTGGTTGGAATCATATAGTTTTAGCGAGATATTTCAGGTTTGTTATTATATCCAAACCCCCATCCCCACTCTATGAGGCTGAATACTCTCACCTTTTATTATCAAGTGGTATCATAGAATTATAGGAAAGAGTTATTGGTGTGATCCCCAAACATCCTGGACCTCATTAAAATGATTAAATTTTTTATCAATGATATCCTGGGTGTAAATTATAACCGAATTAATTATGGATTCTCCATGTTTAGTGTTAATGAATACCTATTTTGTAGAGAGTTGGTGAGTATATATCCTCTATCAGTGGGAAAAAATATTATTTTATCACATAAAATAGTGGTAGTCGTCCCAAAACTAGGTTAGAATATTTATTAACTAATAATAAGAATATCATATATGAGGGATGAGTGTGTATTGTGTTAATCACATAAGTATTATGGTATCACATATGATGTTTATTTCAATTATTGAAATTAAAAAAAGAAGATGATTATAATGTTGATTATATACACTAAGAAGTATGATACACCAATATCAATGATTAATATTGATGATTGAAATTCCAAAAGTAATTAGGTGAGAAATAAGTTTAATAATGAGATGATGCCTAAGGTAATATTAAATCTAAAATAAATATTGCATTTGCATTAAATGACAGAAAAATTGAATCTAATATAAAATTAAAAAGACACTTGAAAAGGAGATTTATATGCTAATATTTTATATCTCACCATGAATAAAAAATATATTCTGTATATAGATGGATTATATTTGATATTTTTAATGTCAACAAAGAAATTATAAATGTGAAGGAAGAATTGATAAATAAAATTAATTATTTTGAGGATAATTTTGGAAGTTATTATGAATATATAGACATTTCTATCAAATATAATGACATTCTATCAGACACATTGAATAAGATATATTTTTCTTTCTTTCATAATATGATGAATAATCAAAACTCATAATAGTGGTTTAGGTGAACTATTTGGTTTCAAAAGGGGAGATGTGATGGATACATGAAAATGGTTTTCCATCCAATATTTCAAGAAAAAAACTTCCTGAATGATAATTATTGTTATGATAGTGGAACCATCACATTATAAATTCCAATATCCTCAATTTATTATTTGGATACCTTAGGATTGTTTTGATGAAATCAAGTGATGCTCCCCTTCTTAGTTGGATGCGGAATAATCTTCATTGTGTTTCTAAAAAATATTGTTAATTGACATTATTTGATATTTTAGAATTAATTTTTTTGTGTTAAAATTATGAATGATGTCATTATGACATATAATGTGGATCAAAAGCATGTAAACATGATAAATATTAATGATATGATGAATTATTATTGTATAGGATAATATAAAAAAACCCAAAATTGGAATGAAAATCATGGATATTTGGTGTATATGAATGTGGTTATGGTTTTCAAACATGGTTTTATTGGGATGGTAATAATAAATTCAATATTTAAGTCACAACACATGTTTTACATTTCCCAAATTAAGAATATTGAACATGTGCCACTAGACTATAGTGATTTAAACAAAAACAACCCATTTATTTAGTTCGCATGGATGTGTACTGGTTGATAATATTAAATTAAACTATTATTGATAAATATTTTTAGAATTTTGATAATGATTTTAATTATATGAAATCTATATAGTTTATTTAATTTAAATAAAAATTTCTTGAGAGACATACAAAATATCAACGAATACATAAGAATCAAATAGTGTATGTCAAAATAAGTTTATAGTGATAAAATTTATCTAAAAACAAGAATGATGAGTTTTTAGGCATACCATATGATAAAAGGGATGGACCATCATTACTATGATACAAACACACAATAAAAAATTGATTAAATTACCGAATGAATCTAATCATTGTGGGAATGAGAATAAATATATAATAAAAAATGTAAGATAAAAAATATTTGGAGAAATCAACATCGACGGTTGTCATTATTTTGAAAAATATGAGACTCAAAACCAACTCAATAGATACATAAATGATATTATCATTCATGACTAATATGTGACTGAACAAAATTAGGTAGTTATTTAACAAATTATTTACCAATGTCAAATGAATACATTTATAAACATTCAATGTGTTGAAAAAAAAATAATATTTTATAAGTTTGGGAAAATTTTAAGAAGCTATCAAGAGATAAAAAGAATTAAATGATGAGTATCAATACCTGTGATGTGATTTTGTTAGAAATCCTAATTTATATATGGAATCATTTAATGATTTTGGTTTCATTAAAAATGACCTTGAAGATAGTGGGGGAAAGTGTAATTTTATTTAGATTATATGAGTATATTTTAATAATATTCAAAATGACTATGAAATTTTCGTTTTAGAGGATGTTCCATAGAATTAATTTTCAATATTCTAAACACATATAAAACATTGTGATCAAACAAAAATCATAGAAAATGATTAAAGTGGGTAATAAATAATTTCAATTACTAATCATATCATATAACATTCCTATGATTAACACAATAGTGTTTCTGATTCCATTCAACTTGAGCAGTAAATATTACTGATATAAGTGTTATCCAAATTGAGTATAATTAGATTATGTAATTAGTGAAACCTCCAAATATGATGAAAAAATTATGGGGTTGATGTGGGATTTCATGAATTAACATAGTGAGGAATGTGATGTAGCAGGAAATAAAGGTCATGTTTTCTTCAAATAAAAATTTCAAAAGGTTCATATAGGTTTTTTAGAAATCGTCAACCATAACTAGGATTGAAAAAATTTTAATCTTTATAAATAATTATTCACAATGGAAGTAAATTTGTTTCCCCAAATGGATGAAATTTTAGTTCTTCATAATAAAAATGTTAATGAATAAATATTAATTGAACAATAATTACAGTTTATCCTTTATAATGGTTTTCCTAAATTATAAATTAGGTTAAAATCTATATATTAGAACCAATATATTTCAATATCATGGAATTTAAATTATTAGAACATCATAAATATCACCCAATTTATAAATTTCAATAGGAACTCTAATATCTATGTCAAGTGTGAAGAAAACAATTCTCTCATTTGAAATATGTATCTTAAGGAAACAATTATTTTAATACATTATAAAGGAACATGGGGGTAAATTATTATATAACATAAAATACTTTTTAAGATTTAAAATATATGTTAGATGAAATTATTAATTTTTCTTCAAGTCTTATATAGTAAATTCGGCTAGGTTTTACTTGGATAAATAAGTAACTTGTTTATATAAAATGATGTTTTGTGGGATAGTTATAATCCTAATCTATTTCAAATTTTTAATACATAAATTTTGTTTTGTTGTTTCATTATTTTAATTATTCAAAAAAACATGGATGATTCATAACTTATGGTAGTAAAATAAATGTAATTGGTTCTTTTGTACTTAGGTATTAGAAATGAAAATCATTATTACATTATATCAATAGTGATGTTGATTTTTTAGGAGATATTGAGGATTTAATGTATCCTTTTAGGGTATCATTAATTATATTGGATAGATGTGATCCATGAAACCCTAATAAGAAACAAATTCACTATTCATTTAGTAGAAGTTTACTATACTGATGTTTCACAAAACAAAACTAATATGATATGGAAGATATATCATTAAGTAAATATGTGGGTTGATGATGCATACTCATGGTGATTGGATGTTACTATATAATGGAAATAAATATATTAGGGAGTATATTTTATCATTTATAGTTAAAACATATTGATTACATATTTAACATCATAAAAGTTATAGTCTAGCTTGTTAAACATTAATTGAAATTTATTTTCATACAATTAGAAAGTTATAAATATCATGAAATTATCTTTCAAAATTGATTATTTCCAAAATATATGAAATTATTTTGGAATGATTTTTTTCCTCCATTATATCTTAACTCTTGCCCTTGTAATTTTCCAACATGGACATTTTAATTTATAGAAATTATAGATAATATGATAATATCTCTTCTTAAAAATTGTATAGATACCAGTTTCTTTTTTTGTTGATCATTAATGTGGATAGGAGATGAGACTACGTGTAAATTATGAGGAGAATGAGGTGTTAATAGTTATTTTTTATAGAATATTATATGTTTTTTTAGAGAATATTATATGTAATTGGTTATTTTTTACATGGGTATTAGAATCATGAAAATTTATGAGATATAATTACATTTTATTTGAGTGGATATACAAAAGAACTATGGAAATGAAGTTCTAATATAGAATAGAAATGATATCAACATGTATAAGATCACACCGTGGTCTTTATAAAATAATTTAAAACCTGAAATACATTATATAAAATTTGAGGGAATGATTATTGAGTTATTCATACAACTAAATGACATATAACCACAAACCAAAACTTACTAGTATGGAACTAAAAAAATATTCATTATATTATATAATTTATACAAAGTCATCTGAACCACAAAAAAACATTATATTATATCATTTTAAGTACATAGCCTTTACAACTCACAATAATCAAATAATCTAATCACGTATATCTTGAGAAATATTGAGAACTAGTTACTTTTTTAATCTATTTTACAATACTTGTGATCATATCTAAATGATAAATCCTCATTAAAAACCCATATAGACTCCACATAGGTTATACTAATATTCATGACATTGGGAATCAAATAATTGGAAATAAGTGAGCTTAAATGGTTAGTAAGGGAAAAACACATCAACAAGTCATCAAGGGTGATATTAGAATAATATCAAAAAAGCAAGAAATGTAGAAAAATATGAATAATGACATCATGGATTCATATGAGTTTTCTATAAGAAAAAATTTATGGAAACTTATACCTAAAATTTAATAAAATTACAATTGAATATGAGTGTGATATATGTGTGAATATAAGGATTTACATTTTGATATCATAAGTTCAAAGTATCTTAAATATGTTTCATGATTATAAAACCCAGAATACTTAGCTCAAGTAAAGGATCACCACCACGACAATATTATATGGTGTCTTTAGGCTTACTTGGTAACCAAAATTTTCAATTATAATCTCTATTAAAATATATTATCATGTGTTTAGACTAACCACCCATCGGGCATACATGGTATCTCATGAGATTAGAACATTACATAAAGAAATACACTGATATTAAGGATCACCCATTATATTCAGAACATAAAGTTGAATATATTTTCCAAATGAGAAATAGTAAAAATATAAAAAGAATAAGTACTATAAAACCCATGAGAAAGAATTATATTCTATAATGTTGACTCAATGAATATTCAAAACCTATTTCATAGGGTTCCAAATAGAATAAATTATTATATCATTTTCAAGGATCATATTTGAATAAGGAATCACAGTTTTTTTACATCATGTTTAAATATATAAAATTATATGAGAAGAATAAGATAAATAAGAAAAATTAGCTACATAGGATATGAATTATGCAATGGGTAAATGAAAATTTAAAGAAGAACATATCTTATCATTTTACATTAAACAAAAACTAATATATAATTATTTTCCTTAAATAAATTTTTATTATAATAAATTTTTTTTCTAGAATTTTATGGTGGAGGTACATGACATGAAATTTGAAATAAAGAGCTTACTTTAACTCAGAATTTCATAAAATATTGAAGTATGATGGTAACATAAAAAGGTATTATACCAAATAATGAAATTTAATATAAAAGTGTTATATTTTTATTAATAATTGATCTAAAACATTTAATAAATTCATGAAATGTATATAGAGGATAAGAGAGTGAAAAAAATGTGTAACCCTAAAATAATGAGGGAAATTTAGTAGACCACATTTTAGGTCTTAAACTATCGATGTTACAACCCAAATTGTTAAGAAGGTTTATAAGAAGTTCATTTGAAACATGGAGAAGGAAAAATTGATGTTCAAAAGTTGTATCACATTATTTGGTGTTCTAATTTAATGGATATAATAGGATTAATTAAAAAATAGCGATATATAATAAGAAACGATTATTGAGGAAGGATTGGAATTATTAATAACTATGACATACATTTAACGGAATAAAATTCATTGAGTAATATTTGAATCAAAAGTTTAATTTTCCTCATAAATAATGTGAATGTTTAGTAAAAAATATATAGTGGATGAGACCATACAATGAAGTCATATTTTAATGATAATCCATTATAATACAAAGAAACAATGGTTCAGTTATCAAAGTATCTTCCAGTGTCCAAATATTTCTTATTCAAAATCAATTTATCATAGAACATGGGATGAATTTTTAAATACATTCATTCCATTAATTTTATGAAATAATTAATACATTCCCAATACACTAATGACATAAAAAGGTATCAAGAGGTGAATATGAATCATATATCAATGATTCAAAATTAATATCCCAAAACACTTCTCTCAAGTCCCGATTTGTTATGTGAAAAAAATTAAAATTTGGATAAAAAAATTTAAATTTTTAAAGAAATGATTTTACTTAAATATCATCTCAATTACAATTTCTATGATCTATTTATAATCAGGTGTTATTCATTTATCATATAGTTTCTTCTAAAATAGGTTATTTGAGTTTGTTCATCCAATTTCCATCAATATTCAATGGTATATTTACAATGGAATAAAGACTTATAATGTAGATTTATAATATCTATAATTATATATATATATTTGATTTACTATTCAATTAGATAAAATTTATAGTAACAAACAAAAATTCAATATGAATAAGATTTTATTCAAAAACATTTTTGAAAAAAATCACGAAGCATAATTGGGAATATAACATCTTCATACATTATAATATATTTACCATTTTGAGGAAATAAAATCGATGATAAATATTTCAATGAATGTAACACTGTGTTAGCTTATGTTACATGCAACAATGAATTTATTTGATAGGTTTCCTTTCAGATAAGACCATATGTTATCGAAAATGGTTAATATTATTATTTAAAATGAAATTTATCTCATATAAGTTAAATTGGTTTAATTGAAAATGATTCACTAAGATATAATAATATATGGATTAAAGAATTGGTTATCAAATAAATATAATTGAACATAAAAAACATTAAAAATAAAATAATTGTTGTATCACCTAGCCCCTACTTCATTGTCTTGAGGAGGTAGTGAGGGTTACTTGGCCTTAAGCGATGTTCCCACAGTGCCAAATGCTGGAAATAAATGTCGTGGGCTCGGATAACAATTTGGGGAAGGATGTTCTCTTTATGACAAATCTATCAAAAAAATCCACTAACCACCACTATATGATGCATGTCAATAAAACAACCAAACATGTGTTCCCAAAAGGCAACCAAGTTGCACCACAATACAACCCAAAACCAATTCAACCAGACTTGTCTACAGGAAATCAGAGTACAAGTAAAAACCAAACAACAAACACTACAAACCATGACACCACCACAGCCCCACACCAAGCTCCAATCTCTTAGCTCCACCAAGACATCACAATGCACAACTAAATAAGGGAGATTCCTTAACTTTTCCCACGTCACTATACACAACATCTGCAAAGACACGAACGTTCCAAAGAAGGGGGTGAGCACTAAAACTCAGTAGGATTTCCCCAAATGGCTCCACTACACATGCCACTAGTATAAAACCAGTAGAACATTTATATAATGAAATTTATATAAAATAATCACAATTGAAACCATCTCCATAAGCTAAAAACACCCTTATCACGCCATCATACCCAAACGAAGCAACCAAGGGAAATCCAACCAATCATGCCACTAACTATTTCATCATTCACACATTACCACAACAATTTTCAACATTCAATGCAATGTACAACCAAACAACCAAAACAGTGGAGCTTCCATACAACCCGTTCACCCATTCATACATAATAGCACTTCTCGTCCACTTATCCTTTGACGGTGTCCCTTTCATCCACTATCCATCCCCTTTTTATAGTGGTACTTCTCGCCACATCAACAAAACATTCCAATCAATCACAACCAAGAATATAACCCATCAAGGTAACAACATCATGAAATCAACCAAATTCTTTTGCATATCAATCCACTCCAATAAATAACCCATTTATTGAAAACCATTTTCCATGCAAAACCAAATTTCAATAAAAATATCTTTTTATTGAAAACCATTTCAATCAATCATTTTCAAAAATCAACCATAGCATCCCATTTTAAAATCTCTTTTCTAAAATCCACAACAAAATCATTTCACCATAAAACCCCCTTTTTTCCCAAATATCCCTAAAACATCACCCAAAGTATTTTCAACCAATTTTGCACAACAAATCACAATTAATTTTTCATCACATCAAATTAACTATAAAAAAATAACAACTAGTTCTAACCAAGTGATGTCAAGAAAGAAGCCACCTACCTTTAGGGTTCTCAAGAAATCGACCAACGAACAACCGCACCTCAAATCCGGTGAACACACCACTGAAACCTCTCAAGATTCCATTCCCTAACATTGACAACCCATAAAATTAACATCCAAGGCACAAAAACCCTAGATCTAAAAAAAAGTGTATATCTAGAAAACCATGAATGAGAGGGATGTAGATCTAGAGGAAAACACAAAGAAACCAAGAGTAGAGACTTACCCGGGAGAAACCACCTTCAAACTACCAAGAAACCTCTTCAAAATCCTTCCAAAGAGTGTGGGAGAGCCCCTCCAACCCCTGAGAACCTGAAATATTGAGTGAGGCTTTAGTGGGAGGAAGATTGGAGTTCTTTAGTTCAAGCTCGAGGGAGCTCGGACTTAAAAAAACAAACATTAAGTGCCCGAACGGTTAGCCTACATGGATTGGAAAATCGTGCACTAACCGTGCGCACGCTACTGCCTAGAGAGAAATGGTCTACATGGTTTCCTTGCATGGTTTGGATAACCATGCACAAGCTTTGTGAAGCCTACTATCTCTCCCTACATGATTTTCTGAAGCATCCGCATGGTTTCCCTTAACCGTTCTCAAACTGGGCACCAATTTAAAAGCCTCCAAACTCAGCCAAAACCTTTCTAATCTCTCCCAACCTTTTCCCAACTCAAACCATGCACATTAAACACCCAAAAACTCAGCATCAAAAGCCACATAACTCAAACCGAGTGTACTAAATTCTCCCCACCATTGGACTTTATGTCCTCGGAATGTAGTGAACACGCCCTTTGCCAAAAGAGCACGGGCCACTGCTCGATCTTCTCTTTCTATCACTCCGAAGTCTCCTCTTGAATCTGGCCATGCTGCCACAAAACATGAACTAAACCGATTCTTATACCACGCAAGACTTTCTTATCCCTATCCACAACCTGTACTGGAACGTGCACCAACGAAGCATCCGGTTCTAGTTCATCATGATCCCATCGAATCACATGGTTACGATCCGAATGACACTTTTTCAACTACGACACATGAAACCCATTGTGCACCACATAGAACCTAGGTGGAAAAGACAAATGATAAGCCTCCTCAACAACCTGCTCAAGAATCTCAAAAGGACCAATATTCCTCAGAGATAAATTTCCTTACTTCCTAAACCGATGATGTCATAACCTAGGAGAGAACCTCAAGAAAAGATGATCACCCACTTAGAACAACAAAGATCATCAATGCTGATCCGCATAACATATATGACGACTCTGAGCCATCTCCATTCTCGTTCTGATCAACTTGATCTTCTCCATAGTCTCTTGTACAAGGCTTGGACCTACTATCGAGGACTCACCTATTTCCACACAACATAGTTGAGAATGAAACGACCACCCATATACCTCTTCAAACTGTGCCATATGTATGGATTCCTGATAACTATTATTTTATGAAAACTCAACCAATGACAAGTGCACGTCCCACGATCCACCAAAATAAATAACACAAGCACGCAATATATCCTCCAGAGTTTGTATCATCCTCTCGGATTGACCATCCTTCGAAGGGTGATACGCCGTACTCATGGTCAACATTGTTCCAGGGTCATGCTATAAGGATTTCAAGAAACGATTTGTAAACCGTTGATCTCTATCGGATACGATCAAAACTGGAACACCATGCCTCTTTCCCACCTCCTTGATATAGATTTTGGACAGATCCTCCACCGTATGAGATTCATGAATCTGGATGAAGTGGGACGACTTCGTTAGCCGATCCAATATAACCAAAATGGCATTGTGCTTCCTTACAATTCTTAGGAGACCTGTGAAAAAATCTGTCGCTATCTGCTCCCACTTCCATACAAGGATTGGTAATGACTACAACATTCTCGATGGCCTCTGATGCCATGCCTAGACCTGCTGACAAGTAAACAATCTTGAAACAAACTCAACCACTCTCCTTTTCATACCAGCCCACCAAAACTATGTTATCAATGTTTGAAACATTTTCAGAATTCCAGGATGAAAAACCCACATAGAATGATAATACGCCCTGAGAATATCCTCCTGAAAAGAAACTGGTACAACCATCTGATTCCGAAAACAAAAAACTGAATCTCCATCCAATTGCCAACCCTCAATGGTCTCCCTACCATTGTGTATCTACCCCATGGTCACACACACAAAATCAGATATTTTTGCCTCTCTAACTAGGCCAACCAAGTCTGGAATCAACAAAATTGGAATGAAGACCACTCTATCACCCTGGTCCTCATATTCCAACCGCATATCTGCTATAACAGACATCAATTGCCACTATTCTGATGCCTGTTTCACCATATGAGCATATGATTTTCTGGTTAATGCATTCACCACCACATTTCCCTTACCTAGTTTGTAAATTAATTCAAAATAAAACATCTAGAGATATTACATCCATCTTCTTTACCTCATGTTCAAATTCTTTTGTGAGAAAATGTGCTTCATGCTCTTATCATCTATATATACTGTGAATTTCTCACCGAAGAGATAATGACGCCACACATTCAAAGCATGGAACATTGCTACCAAGTCAAATCATCAGTTGGGTAGTTCTTCTCCTGCACCCTCAACTGCCGTGAGCCATACACAACTATGTGATTTCCTTGAATGAGAACACACCCCAACCATGATCCGGATGCATCACAATACACCAATTACCCTTTTCCTGGTTCGGTAAAAACCAAGATTAGTGCTGATGTAAGGAAGCCCTTTAGCACTTTGAAACACTACTTACACTATTAATTCCATTGGAATGGAACATTATTTCTTGTCAAAGCTGTCATCGGTGAAGCCAAACATGAAAAATCACGAATGGAATGCCGATAATAACCAGCTTCCACTACCAAAAAACAGGGCAAGGGAAGCGTTGCCCTTTATCAGAGCTAAATAGAAAGCGCTGATAATAGGGTTTGCCTTTATCAGTGCTATATAAAAGCGCTAATAATGCAGACCCCTTTATGAGCGTTTTTTTAGTGCTGATAAAATGGAACATTTATCAGCGCGTTATTAGCGCTGATAAATGAATGTTTTATCAGCGCTTTTATTTTAGCGCTGATAAAACATACCTTTATCAGCACTTTTAACCAGCATTTATAAAGGTTCTTTCGGTTTTTATTTAATACCCTAATAGTCCATCCTTGCTTGCATGCGGTCAAGCTCTCACGGAAGCTGAACCAGGACCCTCGCCGCACGACCTCGTCCTCCTCCTTCCTCTTGTTTCCTCCTCCTTCCTCCTCCTCGTCCTCCTCGTCCTCCTCCTTCTTCGCCGCTTCCACCGCCTCCGCCCCCGCTCCCGCTACCACGATAGCCTCTGCCTCTACCGCCTCCACCCTCGCTTCCACGACCGCCGCTGCCTCTGCCGCCGCCTCCTCCCTCACCGCCACGACCGCCGCCGCCTCGTCCTCCCCCTCCTCGTGATCTCAAGGTGGGAGGTGAGCTCCATGGATGGTATTCCCTTGGTATATTACTTATATATGGTGTGTTTGAGGACCAAATAGTGAATATAGATGTGAGATAAGAATGATACCATATCTTGAGCCTAACTCCAGTAAGGATTTCCATAAAATATAGTGTGGTCTTAATGTGATTATGATTATGTCTAGGGATGTGATTCATAATTATTGATGAGTGCCGAAATAAGAGATGTTACTGATATTTATCAACACACGTGGGTTGTTTGTGAATGATGTGGAATTGGATACCCTATCTGTTCCATAGGGATATCTTGACTCTAAGATGATGTATATGGTAATTGGATAGTTATGTTGGATCACATGTGTGAGAGGTCTACCAAGGTTATGTGTGATGACTTTTGTGGATAACCAACCCTTGTTTTCATTTTTTTTATTTTGAGTTACCATGGGCGGTATGTTCTACCCCTTCGAGTTGAATATTTATGTATGAGATACTAAGGAAATAGTTTTTAATCTTATGGTTATATGGATTTACAAAGATTATCCCAACGGAAATGATGATGGATCTATATTAATTTCCATCACATAGCATAATATCATAGTTATATGATTAGAAAAAGATGAACCCATAATACAAAACATATCACCTAGTATGTCTGTCACATATACGAAGAAATAAATAAAAAAAACATGCTACAAAGCATAAAGGTACCATTAAATACTTAAATTGGTCAAATTATTTTAGAAATTGTTTATCTTCATCCATGCCTTGTACATGAACCCATGAATTTGAAGGTGAGTATGCGTACACGATAGTTGACCTTCTTAGAGAAGAGTTTCTGGAAGAGTATAAGAGACATGAAGCAATGAAGATCATTAGAGTGTTGGAGAAAATGTGTTTGCTACAAACAATGTGGCAATCCGCTTGTGCAACCCGGCCAAAGTTTCAACTTGCAGGTATTGTAACTTAGGCCACGTTGCACAAGACGATTTCCACAATGAATAGCAAGATCTTAATTGCTTCATTTCTCTTATACTCTTCCAGAAAAAATTCTCTAAGAAGGTCAAGTATTGTGTTTGTATACTCACCTTCAAATTCAAGGGTGAAAGTACAAGGCATGGATGAAGATAAACAATTTCTAAAACAAGATGACCAATGTAAGAATTTAATGGTACCTTTATGCTTTATAGCATGATTTTTTCTTAATTTTTTATTTGTATATGTGACAAAAATACTAGTTGATATGTTTTGTATTATGGGTTTATAAGGATTCTGTATGATTTTTTGTATCCACATTTCATTTTAAATAGCATGTTATAATTATATATTTATTGTACCCTAATGGATCAAATAGTCAGGCATATTGTAGAGGTTTCTATAATGTTGTAGGATTCTTTTTCCCCAATGGTAGTACATTTTTAGGATGTTTTCACTGATGAGGTATAAATTTACTTCTTAATAAAGAGATATAATTTATAATCTAGTTAGTTTTGGGAGAAAATTCAGTTTCTATCACAATTTCTAAAATAACACCAAAAGAGCATCAGTTGATTGGATTACAATTTGATGATATAGAATATAATGGTTTCATATGGAATAGTACATTACCATGGGGATTTATAGTTCTCTAAAATAGATGGTTGATTGGTATTTATTATTTTTTTGGACTATTGGAGATTGAACCTGATGAGAATCATGAATATATATCCTCATCCACGCATTGATAATCACATTGATCATCTATGAGGTTCTATGATCATCTCCAAGATATATTTGACATTAGGATACCATTAGTTGAGTTGGACATCGATGGACCTACCATGGACTACTTTTAGGAGTAGTTATGGCCTGTATGATTTTTTAGCGAGGATTTTTGGTTCAACTAATGCATTGGTTCTATTAAGGGACTTGATGAATATGATATTTCAACCTCTTTCAGATCAGTTTTTAGTAGTTTATTTCAATTAAATATTAGTGTACTCCCAACCCATTGTTGATCGTGAACAACATCTTATCATCACCTTGAGTACATTGAGATAGCATCATATTTATTACTGTTTTCTCCTGTTACTCATTGGTTTCCTCTTGTTCACATGTCATGTATTTTCTAAGGCATCATTCAGTCTTTGTAAGACTAACTTGTAATAAATATGATATATGTTAGATTAAATCAGGTATATTATACATACATGATGTTCACCTTACTGGAGACACCATGTATATGGATTTGACATGTGTTTAAAGCAATTTGTACCATGATTTGTTTTTATAAAACCCAAACAATGCTACTTGATTAATTAAAACATAATATTAGGCAAGTTCTCGAGATCAAACCCATAAAGATGATGAATATGAATAAAGAATGTATGAATTCCAATCGGTTAACAAAAGAGTATGAAGATGACGTGAAATAGTTTATCATGTTTGCAAAAGATTATGCATGTGACCCTTCTCAAATCCTTTGTCCATGTTTACGCTGTTGTTATTCAAGAAAAATTAGTCCAGAAGAGTTGGTAGAACACCTGATCTGTCACGGAATAGATCGAAGTTATACATGTTGGAATAAACTTAGGGGAAAAAACCAATGAAGGTAGTGACTAAGAGAACAAAACATTTTATAGATCATCTGATATGATTAGAGGAATGAATAGTGAAGGCGATCATATGGAGGGTGTGATTACAGATGTGAACGATGATGAAGATCGTATTGAGGAAATGACAAGGACAGTTGAAGATGAACTTCGTGATTTCCCAAAATTGTTTGAGAAGTTAAATAGTTGTGAAAAAATGTCATTGTATGCTGGTTTCACTAAATATACAGCATTGTCAGCTGTATTAAAGCTGTATAATTTGAAAACATGAAATGGGTGGTGTGACAGCAGTTTTACGGAACTACTTGCTCTCTTGAATGACATAGTCCCAGATGATAATGATCTCCCAAGCTGAACATATGATTCCAAACGAATGCTACGATTGATTGGTATGATCTCTAAAAGAATACATGCTTGCCCGAATGACTGTATATTGTTTCGCAAGGACCACAAATCACTTAAAAAATGGCCAAGGTGTAGTGCTTCCCAATACAAGAAAGATTATTCTAGTCCTAAGAATGTTGTATGGTACTTTCCAATCATTCCTATGTTTAGACGCCTAAATGGAAGTGAGGAGACTGATGGACAATTAACATGGCATGCAGATACAAGAATTAAAGATAGGAAACTACGTCACTGTAACAGCCCGAGATTTTATGAAAAATATTCTTTTTAATTTTATTAATGTCTTGTGTTGTACGCTACACCAAAAGGAGCTTGCACAACACGCATCCTTGACTTGCCTTGCATTACACGCAATCGCAACCTTCCTCGATAGCGTGTGTAGTACGCAATACTGAGTTTCACTAAACAACGATATGCTATTAAAATATTATTATAACTAGCCGTTATGAATAGTAATAACCACCTTTTAAAATTTTAGAAATTTTAGCTCTCAAAATGGACTTCATTTTTGGATTCGGAGTATCGAATTTAGCCTAAAGTGAAATTTTGGTACTTTTCGGATAACTTTCATATTCTGATGAATAGTTAAAATTACTAAATTATAATTAAAAACAAATTTTTTAATCGAAATAATTAATAGTGATAAATTATTAATTTGAGTGGTTTTAAAGTATATTTAGAATATATTTTTACAATTTAATACAAAGTTGGTCATTGGATGTAATTTCACATTTAAACCAGACATAAACAAGTGTCAATCTTTTGATAGATATTGTTTCTTAAAAACACGCTATTTGTTTTAATAGCAAGATTTAATTATAAAATTAATTAATGCAACTTATATGTTATGAATTTGGTAAAATAGACTTCATTTTTGAATTCGGAATATGAAATATAGCTTAGGATGAAATTTTGGCATTGTTCTGAAAAACTTCAATTTTTGATGAATAGTGAAACTACTATGTGGTAGTTAAAACAGTTAATTTTTTCATAATTCTTAATTTTACCGCTTCTGTGAATGGAATTTCAAAAATCCGAGAGACACGGTTGATGTCAGTAAGTAAAATGTGGTTCAATGAGATGAAAATAATTTTTGGTGAATAGTAACTTTTTACTTTTATTTACCACGGTTAAAAGTAAATAGGGTAATTAAGGGTAGAAATGATATTAATATTACCCTAACACATGTCCTAATCCTATTGGGCAAGTGTATCTCGACCAAAAACAACCTTAAGTGTAAAATATTATCATTTAGGACCACTTGGATTAGATTAGGACATTTATTATTAATTTATTTAAAGAAGGGTTAAAATAGTTAAAATCAAAGTTTAATAAGTAAATAATTTTTAATATGGGGTTATAAATAAGATAAATTCTACTATAAATATTCATTAGAAAGATAAAAATATTTCCTACATAATGGTAATTTATTTGTAATTTTTATACATTAAATAATTTAATTTATTTATGACACAATGATAATGCAGTAATTATCTTATTAATGAAATATTGACATAATTGATGTTATAAACACAAAAATAAATGTAATTTGAGACTTTTTATGAATTAAACTAATTTTATAGGTTACTATGATATATTAGTGTTGATTTAATCAACTTGGTTCGAACATATAATTCTGTTATGACTTTCAAAAAAATCATATATCAAATAGTGTGAAAATTGACACAAAATAGTTTTTAAATAAAATATTATATTATTAATTGATATTTTATTCCTAAAAATCTAAGGTTCGGCCCAATGACTTAGATAAGGATATATATATCAATAATAAACAATTTTGGGTTCTTTTGGCATGTTATTGTAAGTGTATTAACCATATAGTGAAAGAAAACAAAAAGACACGGTAAAAGATAAATTATTTAACTTAGAGTTAAATCTAATTGATAAGGTTAAAATAATACCCTAAACTTGTCTAAATCCTATTGGTTGATAGGATTTCGACCCATACCTACTTTATCTTCGAAATAATACCCTTTGGAACCATTATAAACTGATTTTGACTTTAATATAAAATAATATTTTGAGATATTCCTAAGGTGCCCCTCTCCTCCCTTATAAAAGGACACATCCTCCCCCTCCTCCTCACACCAATTTGAGCGCTCAAGATCGTCCAAACCCTGACAAAATCCCTTCTCCACTTCCCTATAATAATCCTAGAGGTTCTGGTATTCCTCAAAGACCAATTTTAGTGCCCTAAGAGGAGGTCTCAAAGAGGCGCTTCAAAGAAGAGGTAATTTCCGTTACCAATTCTTTCACCTATATTTCTTCTTCCACTTCTTCTTATTAGGTTGTTTCATTATGAAGTAATAACATCAGTATCACTAATATACTGATATGTTATTATAAGTATGAAACAATCCTAATTCACCATCTATCCATCCTATGGAAAACGAAATCACCGCGCGTGCGTACGTACGGAATACCGTCTCCACGCTGTGGTGTAATTTGTTTTTCCACCAACACCTTAAATGGATGGGTATTATGGTGTAAAGAATAATTATACATTGTTATTATAACATCATAATGATTCTGATATATTGTATCATCCACTCCAATTCAATTCAATAATTATGGAAATGATATCATCGCTCGTGCGTACGTACGGACTACAGTCTCCACGACGCGATGAGATTCATTCTCAATGATTAACCATTCATGAATGATTATAAAGTATATATAATAAGTACTAATGAAATATATGACATAATAATGATACTGGATTTATGTATATTTATATGTATGTCATCTACTTACTTCCATTCAAGACAATAAGGAAAGAAAAACAGCGTTCATGCGTATGTACGGACTACCGTCTCCATGAATGGTGTTTTTCATTTCATTTATCTATCTATTATATATATATATATACTGAATATATATATGATATATAAATCATATTTTATATTCTGAAAGTAATTAAATCATTATATAAGTAATAATAATGTCAAGAACAACAAGTCAAAACACCTACGATAAATGAAACGATTTTACCCAAAACGCTCTTTAACATGGAATTTACAAAAGAATGGGTAAAATAAAGTCATAATTGAACCATATATGATATCATAACAATTAATATGATTCTGGAATAAGTCAATGACATTATTTAAATCATTATACAGGAGGTTCGGACACTTACGAAGCAAATCAGACCTAAGGTAAGGGAAATATCACAATCTCATTTTTATCCGAGATTGTTTATACTTTGGCATTTACTAGGGTGTATTTTATCATCCACATCCATGTTTCCTCAATATGTAATATTATTTCTATCCACCTACAATTGTTTAAGTCCAATTTTACCCTTCGGTAAGTTTTTAGTAAAATATATGAAAGGAATCTTTTGTCGTTTTTCGTACGAGGTACTTTTTGACTTTTCCGACAAAAGTACGAAAAGAATGTTTTTTTAACTTATACGGCATGAATGGATTTCTAAAACATTATTTCCAAGAAGTTTCCTTTACATGTTTTTAAGTTTATTTTTAATCAACTTCTTTTATTTTATAATTGTACGACATGTTAAGAAAGGAAAAGTATTTTTGAAGCAGAAAGGATATTTTCCTCAAGAATGAAGTTCAAGTATTTTATCAAAATTATTTTCCATCTAAGATAATAAAAGGGTTCTGTTTTTATCCCTATTATTACATTGGTTTGATTATGTTGTGATGGAAATATTTTTTATGAATTCCTTTATCTTATATGAATTGATTTATGATGTCATGATGTTTCAAGAATCCCATTTTTGTTACATGTGTTATGCGATGATGTATGATTATGTGGAACACATAAGAAAGGATTCATTATAAGATAGGTGGGACCTATATCTCCCTCCAATGCATTGGGTAAATATTTTATATCTCATGAGATAGACATGGCTGGAATGGTAGGTTATACCGGTTCAGTGAAACGGGACTGAAACGAGGGTGACTCGGTTCAGAAAGGGACTTTGTCCACTAAGATAGTCTTGGAAATGAGTCTTGACTAACAAGAAATGATTCTATATGATTATGTGTGTATGCCACAAAGTTTCATGTTTTAAGTTATGATTATTGGGATTTCATTTCACTACTATGATTTATCCCATGTTATGAAATTATGCTCTCTTTTGCAGGTTAAGATTTCCAAAAGTTATGTTCTTATGAATATGATGTGATTGATTTCTCTTTTGTTTACCCTTACTGAGCATTTGAGCTCACCCTTTTATGTTTTCTTTTACCCAGGATATAAAGAAAGGTTTTAGGTAAGAAAAAAGGAAGATCTTTATGGGAGATATTGAAGATCTTTCACCACGATTAGAAGATTACGTTCCGAGTTTCCAAAGACACTAAACTATTACGATCCTTGTGTGTGTGTGTTTGTTAGGTACTAAGTATTCCGCAAAAGTAATGTAATGTCCACGTACATCAAGCTTCGGTTCTCTACATTTGGTATCAGAGAAAAGGTTTAGTCAACCTTTGGAAACTAGGATGCGAAAACGTTAGTGAGATCCCTAGAGATATTTCTAAGGTATGTCTAGAGATGTCCATAAGGTTAAGTATACGTATAGGTTATAGTACTAGAATTACGCTAACGATCATAGAATTAAACCTAAGATGTTAGATATTGAAGGTACTTCCCCTCTATTATGTTGTTTTCCCTAGCATGATTTTTTCCTCTCACACTATTTTTTTGGGTTTTAGAAAATGGCTGGAAACAAGATGATTCATGATAATGGAGGATATGATGGACAATGGAATGATATTCTTCATAATGAAATGGGATTTGGAAGTCCAAACATCATTATTATGCCGAATCAGTCATCGCGATATATGATTAACAAGGTGAAATTTAGGGGTATGAATAATTCATCAAAGAAGAGGAAGATAAACTATTATGCATGTTCGCATGTTGAGGAGAATAAAGAAAGGAAGATTGAGATTTCTAAAGAAGGGAAGAAGAACCTTGAGGAATACCTCAAATGGAGGGACCGATGTTATCTGTGTGGAGAAAAGGGTCATAGAGTGACAGATTGTTATGGAGTTCAATGTCTTATTTGTGGAGAACATGGGCATTACCCAACTCAATGCCCTGACCTAAAAAGTTACTTCTAAATCAAGGAAGGAATTATTCCAGGACAATCATTGAAGTGGATGGACTGAAGTGTTTATGTATTGGTATTCAAGAATAATGTTGTTGAGGTACTTTTATGGTGTATTGGAATATTTATGTATTGGTCTATTGTGGTTTTCAATAATTTTAAGGTACCGGTAACCATGAAAAGTGATTCAGATATTTTGGAAAGTAGATGATATACGCATAATGAAGGGATAAGGAGAAAATGAAATGTTCGAAAGTATTCATGAGCTCATGATTGATATAAGGACTAAGTGATATCATGATTTGAGTATATAGAATTTTGAGGATTTCGGTATGTGAAAGGTGTTAACTTTTAACTGCATTCAAGTTTTCACTAAGGTTCAATGGGTATTCAAGAGAGTACAAGATTAAGGCCTTTGAATGTTTGGAATGTGACCAACAAGATATATCTTATGATATATGGGGATCAACGATGGTATTAAATCTTTGGTAATCATTTTCACTATGTTATGAGAGTGGACTGCAGTATTATGGATAATCCTAAAGATTGAAATGGATTATGTTGGACATAAGTTAGGATAAAACGTTTTTCGATATTATTGATGGGATGTTATAGTAATATAGTTTTAGAAAAAGGACAACCTGCAGGACGGGCGACAGCCCATCGCTTCGGACAAGGCTGTAGGAATCGAACCCACAACCGAAGTGCGACTGGCCTTTATCGCCTACCACTGGCCTACAGGAAGTCCCTGTTTAGTAGAAGCTAGTTTTATTATATTAAGCAGTATGATATATGAAGTATAAGTCCATTTTAGGAACCATATATGATTAATCTCACTATATATCGACTTATGTATATAATTTTTGCTAACCTTTTGTTTGAGACAGATGGAATGACCCGTCATTCTATCACATGATCTGCTAACACTTCACGAATAACAAATTCAACTTCATTTATTTAAGAGATGAAGTGGAAATTGTTAAAGGCACGAACAACAGTGAGATTGTACCAAAATAAAGTAAGTATTTATTCTAATTCTTTAACTTTAGGGAAACGATCTTGAAAACCAAAAATGATGTCCTAGTGATCTTATACCTGATGAATCGGATGGTACCTTAGATCGTCACAAATTTATGGATTTGTGATTGTTGGCTTTTCCATAGCCATGTTCTCTACCACTCTCCATCAGAACATGATGGTTAGATTTTTCTTCCATATCCATATTTTCACCTATGTGGAAACCCAGTGATTAGTTTATTTGGGTAATCGTTACATTTCATACGTTAGTTTTTAAAGACAAGTTTTGGTATTCCTTTTTAAGATGTGGGTTTCTATTAAAGAAACGTTCGAATAGTAAACCATTTATAACCCCGACGAATTTCGAGGGCGAAATTCATTTTAAGGGGGGTAGAATGTAACAGCCCGAGATTTTATGAAAAATATTCTTTTTAATTTTATTAATGTCTTGTGTTGTACGCTACACCAAAAGGAGCTTGCACAACACGCATCCTTGACTTGCCTTGCATTACACGCAATCGCAACCTTCCTCAATAGCGTGTGTAGTACGCAATACTGAGTTTCACTAAACAACGATATGCTATTAAAATATTATTATAACTAGCCGTTATGAATAGTAATAACCACCTTTTAAAATTTTAGAAATTTTAGCTCTCAAAATGGACTTAATTTTTGGATTCGGAGTATCGAATTTATCCTAAAGTGAAATTGTGGTACTTTTCGGATAACTTTCATATTCTGATGAATAGTGAAAATTACTAAATTATAATTAAAAACAACTTTTTAATCGAAATAATTAATAGTGATAAATTATTAATTTGAGAGGTTTTAAAGTATATTTAGAATATATTTTTACAATTTAATACAATGTTGGTTATTGGATGTAATTTCACATTTAAACCAGACATAAACAAGTGTCAATCTTTTGATAGATATTGTTTCTTAAAAACACGCTATTTGTTTTAATAGCAAGATTTAATTATAAAATTAATTAATGAAACTTATATGTTATGAATTTGGTAAAATAGACTTCAATTTTGAATTCGGAATATGAAATATAGCTTAGGATGAAATTTTGGCATTGTTCTGAAAAACTTCAATTTTTGATGAATAGTGAAACTACTAAGTGGTAGTTAAAACAGTTAATTTTTTCATAAATCTTAATTTTACCGCTTCTGTGAATGGAATTTCAAAAATCCGAGAGACACGGTTGATGTCAGTAAGTAAAATGTGGTTCAATGAGATGAAAATAATTTTTGGTGAATAGTAACTTTTTACTTTTATTTACCACGGTTAAAAGTAAATAGGATAATTAAGGGTAGAAATGATATTAATATTACCCTAACACATGTCCTAATCCTATTGTACAAGTGTATCTCGACCAAAAAAAACCTTAAGTGTAAAATATTATCATTTAGGACCACTTGGATTAGATTAGGACATTTATTATTAATTTATTTAAAGAAGGGTTAAAATAGTTAAAATCAAAGTTTAATAAGTAAATAATTTTTAATATGGGGTTATACGTAAGATAAATTATACTATAAATATTCATTAGAAAGATAAAAATATTTCCTACATAATGGTAATTTATTTGTAATTTTTAGACATTAAATAATTTAATTTATTTATGACACAATGATGATGCAGTAATTATCTTACTAATGAAATATTGACATAATTGATGTTATAAACACAAAAATAAATGTAATTTGAGACTTTTTATGAATTAAACTAATTTTATAGGTTACTATGATATATTAGTGTTGATTTAATCAACTTGATTCGAACATATAATTCTGTTATGACTTTCAAAAAAATCATATATCAAATAGTGTCAAAATTGACACAAAATAGTTTTTAAATAAAATATTATATTATTAATTGATATTTTATTCCTAAAAATCTAAGGTTCTGCCACATGACTTAGATAAGGATATATATATCAATAATAAACAATTTGGGGTTTTTTTGGCATGTTATAGTAAGTGTATTAACCATATAGTGAAAGAAAACAAAAAGACACGGTAAAAGTTAAATTATTTAACTTAGAGTTAAATCTAATTGATAAGGTTACAATAATACCCTAAACTTGTCTAAATCCTATTGGTTGATATGATTTCGACCCATACCCACTTTAGCTTCGAAATAATACCTTTTGGAACCATTATGAACTGATTTTGACTTTAATATAAAATAATATTTTGAGATATTCCTAAGGTGCCCCTCTCCTCCCTTATAAAAGGACACCTCCTCCCCATCCTCCTCACACCAATTTGAGCACTCAATCTCGTCCAACCCCTGACAAAATCCCTTCTCCACTTCCCTAGAATAATCCTAGAGGTTCTGGTATTCCTCAAAGACCAATTTTAGTGCCCTAAGTGGAGGTCTCAAAGAGGCGCTTCAAAGAAGAGGTAATTTCCGTTACCAATTCTTCCACCTTTATTTCTTCTTCCACTTCTTCTTATTAGGTTGTTTCATTATGAAGTAATAACATCAGTATCACTAATATACTGATATGTTATTATAAGTATGAAACAATCCTAATTCACCATCTATCCATCCTATGGAAAACGAAATCACCGCGCGTGCGTACGTACGGAATGCCGTCTCCACGCTGTGGTGTAATTTGTTTTTCCACCAACACCTTACATGGATGGGTATTATGGTGTAAAGAATAATTATACATTGTTATTATAACATCATAATGATTCTGATATATTGTATCATCCACTCCAATTCAATTGAATAATTATGGAAATGATATCATCGCTCGTGCGTACGTACGGACTACCGTCTCCACGACACGATGAGATTCATTCTCAATGATTAACCATTCATGAATGATTATAAAGTATATATAATAAGTACTAATGAAATATATGACATAATAATGATATTGGATTTATGTATATTTATATGTATGTCATCTACTTACTTCCATTCAAGACAATAAGGAAAGAAAAACAGCGTTCATGCGTATGTACGGACTACCGTCTCCATGAATGGTGTTTTTCATTTCATTTATCTATCTATTATATATATATATATACTGAATATATATATGATATATAAATCATATTTTATATTCTGAAAGTAAGTAAATCATGATATAAGTAATAATAATGTCAAGAACAACAAGTCAAAACACCTACGATAAATGAAACGATTTTACCCAAAACGCTCTTTAACATGGAATTTACAAAAGAACGGGTAAAATAAAGTCATAATTGAACCATATATGATATCATAACAATTAATATGATTCTGGAATAAGTCAATGACATTATTTAAATCATTATACAGGAGGTTCGGACACTTACGAAGCAAATCAGACCTAAGGTAAGGGAAATATCACAATCTCATTTTTATCCGAGATTGTTTATACTTTGGCATTTACTGGGGTGTATTTTATCATCCACATCCATGTTTCCTCAATATGTAATATTATTTCTATCCACCTACAATTGTTTAAGTCCAATTTTACCCTTCGGTAAGTTTTTAGTAAAACATATGAAAGGAATCTTTTGTCATTTTTCGTACGAGGTACTTTTTGACTTTTCCGACAAAAGTACGAAAAGAATGTTTTTTTAACTTATACGGCATGAATGGATTTCTAAAACATTATTTCCAAGAAGTTTCCTTTACATGTTTTTAAGTTTATTTTTAATCAACTTCTTTTATTTTATAATTGTACGACATCTTAAGAAAGGAAAAGTATTTTTGAAGCAGAAAGGATATTTTCCTCAAGAATGAAGTTCAAGTATTTTATCAAAATTATTTTCCATCTAAGATAATAAAAGGGTTCTGTTTTTATCCCTATTATTACATTGGTTTGATTATGTTGTGATGGAAATATTTTTTATGAATTCCTTTATCTTATATGAATTGATTTATGATGTCATGATGTTTCAAGAATCCCATTTTTGTTACATGTGTTATGCGATGATGTATGATTATGTGGAACACATAAGAAAGGATTCATTATAAGATGGGTGGGACCTATATCTCCCTCCAATGCATTGGGTAAATATTTTATATCTCATGAGATAGACATGGCTGGAATGGTAGGTTATACCGGTTCAGTGAAACGGGACTGAAACGAGGGTGACTCGGTTCAGAAAGGGACTTTGTCCACTAAGATAGTCTTGGAAATGAGTCTTGACTAACAAGAAATGATTCTATATGATTATGTGTGTATGCCACAAAGTTTCATGTTTTAAGTTATGATTATTGGGATTTCATTTCACTACTATGATTTATCCCATGTTATGAAATTATGCTCTCTTTTGCAGGTTAAGATTTCAAAAAGTTATGTTCTTATGAATATGATGTGATTGATTTTTCTTTTGTTTACCCTTACTGAGCATTTGAGCTCACCCTTTTATGTTTTCTTTTACCCAGGATATAAAGAAAGGTTTTAGGTAAGAAAAAAGGAAGATCTTTATGGGAGATATTGAAGATCTTTCACCACGATTAGAAGATTACGTTCCGAGTTTCCAAAGACACTAAACTATTACGATCCTTGTGTGTGTGTTTTTGTTAGGTACTAAGTATTCCGCAAAAGTAATGTAATGTCCATGTACGTCAAGCTTCGGTTCTCTACAGTCACCCTGTAGACTCTCCTCAATAGAAGAGAATTGATCATGAGTATCCTGAATTTTGGAACGAGCCGAGAAACCATTGTCTAGTGTTATCTACAAATGGGTGAATCCTTTTGGTTTTCAAAGCAGCAGTCATAGTACATGGCCGGTTATGTTGGTAAATTATAGTTTACCACCATGGTTATGCATGAAATTAAAATACATCATGTTATCTATGCTTATATCAGGACCAAAACAACCGGGTAATGATATTGATGTTTATTTGGCCCCATTGATCAGGGATTTGAAAATATTGTGGGATTTCGGTGTTATGATGTATGATGCTTACAAAAATGAACATGTCACATTGAAAGTAATGTTGTACATGATGATAAATGACTTTCCTACTTATGGAAATTTTTTAGGATATATCATTAATGAAACACAAGGGCGTCCCATTTGTGAACAAGGTACACAGTCAATTAGGTTGAAACATTCATCGAAAACCGTTTTTCTAGGACATTGCAGACTTCTACCCCAACGACATAAGTACCGATCTTGGATGACATCATTCGATGGAAGTTCAGAGGAACGTACAACACCGTCTCCACTAACAGGTGATCAATTGTTTGAGAAAGTGAAATATTTGGACACTACTTTTGGTAAACCGTTTTCGAAAAAACTTACGAAAACTGGTTGGAAAAAGAGATCAGTTTTTTTTTGAATTACCATACTGGAATTGTCTGTATGTCATACATTTTCTTGATGTTATGCATGTTGGAAGGAATGTATGTGATAGTGTCATCGGCACGTTGCTAAATGCACCCAGCAAAACAAAGGATAGAATTAAGGCAAGATTGGACATGGTTGAGAAGGGAATACGAGAAGAGTTGGCACTAGTGAAGGGTGAAAAATGTACATTTCTTCCTCCTACTACTTACACTCCTTCCAAGAAGAAGAGATATCAGTTTTGAAACTTCTTGAATGATGTAAAGGTTCCAGAGGGGTATTCATCAAATATCAAGAACATCGTGTCAATGGGAGATTTAAAATTAAATGGTCTAAAATCACATGACTGCCATGTTTTGATGCAAGATCTAATTCATATAGCTTTACATTTCATTTTGCCCAAGAATATCTGCCATACATTAACGAAGCTCTGTTTCTTCTTCAAAGCTATATGCATCAATTTTATAGACCTGGCGAAATTGCCAACTATGGAAATAGAAACTTACATCATATTATGTGAATTGGAAATGTTATTCCTACCGACATTTTTCGATATGATGGTTCATTTGATGGTTCATTTGGTGAGAGAGATTTGACTAAGTGGTCCTGTACATTATAGATGGATGTACCGCATTTAACGGCATATGAAGATTTTGAAAGGGTATGTCAAAAACCGAAGTCGGCCAAAGGGTTGTATTGTGGAGCAATATATTGTTGAACAAGATGTTGAATTTTGTACCGAATAACTGTCTGGTGTAGAAATCGTTGGCCTACCGAAATATCGTCACACTGAGTGGCTTGAGGGTGAAGGAATATCTGGAAGAGAGGTTGTCACAATCAATATTATAGATCGGGAGTAGGCCCACCTTTACATTTTTCATAACAGTTTCGACATTGACCTATATGTTCAAACCCACAAAAAAATTCTTCGGCGTTTGAATCCTTCTAGGGCTGAAAAATGGAAATCAGATACACATAATAGACAATTTATAGGATGGTTTCGAAAACATATTTTTAAGTAGTTAGATGAAAATCCAGATTCAATTTCAGAACGACGTCGATGGCTGGCCAGAGGAGCAAGTGTGTACGTTTTATCTTACAATGCTTATGTAGTTAACAGCTATACATTCTATACTAATGAACATAATTAAGACAGTAGCATGCAGAATAGTGGGGTTACACTTGTGGCTGAGGCGATGCATGTTTCCGGTTCTATGGAAAAAATTCCAATTTATTCGAATCTGTCATACTTTCGCATCATCAAACAAATATAGGAGTTGGATTATACGAAATTCAAAGTACCGATTTTCCAATGCAAGTGGGTTGATAACAGGACTGATGTTAAAATAGATGAATTAGGATTCGTGAAATGTGATTTCAGTAAGGAAGGGGAGAATGACAAACCATTTATAATGGCATCACGGGAAGTATAAGTATTTTATGATCCAGACCCCGCAAACCGAAATTGGTCAATTGTTCTGTTATCGACCAAAAAAACTGATGTTTTAGATGAAAGTTCAATGGAGGTTGACCCTTTTATAGGGACTTCACAATCATTTCGCAGTGGTCTAAATGTAGATGGCGTTTTGTATGCCAGAAGAGACCACAATGAAGGAATTTACATAATCGATAGAGAAGTCGAATTACTTCAGCCTTTAAAGAAAAAAAGGGAGTACAATAATCAGGTTATTTGTTTATTGTAACATAAATTGTGTTACGTTATGTAATTATCTATTCGCTGCTGTTTTTATGTAATCTAAATTAAATATTGAACCACTTCTGCAGATATTGAATTCTTCACCTGCTGATACGCCCAATCCTGAGGCACAAATGTTCTCTCAACCAGTAGCTGGTGGTCCCACTATAGAGAAACAACAGGTTTCTCAACCAAATGCTGGTGGTCCCAATGCAGAGCAATAATAGGTTTCTCAACCTGTTATTGTTGGTCCCAGTGCTGATGTACAACAGGTTTTTCAACTTGTTGCCGCTTGTACCATTGCCGATACTAGCACTCCGAGGGAAGATATTGATGCTACTTCTGAGGAAATGGTAGTAAATGAAACCCTGAAAGCGCAAAAAAAATAAGAGCATCGTATTTTGACAGTGTTGGCCAAAATCCTTAAGGCAAAAGCAAAAGGTATCAAATTTGAGGTGGGATGGAATAAGTGAGGCCAACATGTTAACCCCAACAAAGCCATCTATAGTAGCTACATTGGAATCATCACTCAGCAACACATGCTGATTGATGTACAGTCGTGGCACCATGTTGTCACTGGGCTGAAGGCACTAATATGGGATGATATTACGGTAACATTATGATATCATTTTTTTAATTTATTAAAATAAAATAAAATACCAAAACATTGACTTACTCTTCATCATACATTGCAGAGTGTATTTATAGTAGATGTCTCGCACAAGGAATATGTATTAAGAGTTGCAGGAAGGATTCATAGAGGTTTCCGAAAAAATCTAATGAAATATCATCTTAAAGATGTAGAAGGGAAAATCAAGCCGCACACACCTCCTATTTACGCACACTTGATATTCCAAGGAGCGTGGGATGTCTCTAGAAACCGTCATAGGGAGCATACTTTTAAGGTACATTGTGTGGGGTAATACGTCATTTGACGTTTGCTTGTATTCATCACTCTAATTGACAGTTTTTTATTTATGAAACAGCTACTGAGTGCTGAAAATAAAAAACGCGCAATAGAACCAGCGTACCCTTACCGTAAAGCAAGGATGGGGTATACTAAACTTGAGAACAAATTTTTACGTCTTCTAAATCTAACCTACTACTAGGATGTGACATAAAACAACACAATAACCATGTTTCTCTATTTATATGCAGATTGATGAGTCAAAATCGAAAGCAATATCCATTCCACACCATGTGCTATGGAAGGAGGCTCGTGTAAATAAATAGGGGACATTGATAGATGAAAACACACAAAAAGTGTGGGAAACATGTGTAAGTATGACATAATATAAATTTGAGTTGCTTTAAATCGCTATTACCTTACAATAACAACTTATTTTCCAATATTTTCTATCTAAAATATTCACAAGAAACAACAAAAACTGCACTAGATGCGGACATACTTTCAGCAGCCTTGATGCATCTAGAAAAGTATGGCCGCATCAGAGGTGCGGGTTTTGGGGTGACACACCAAACATATTTTCAAAAACAAAAACAAGGGGAGGATCAAAATGAAAAAATGGAAAAGCTGCAAGAACAGTTATCTATTTTTCAAGAATAATTACAATACCAGAGAGATATGATATCAAAAATTGATGGGGGTATGGAAAGAGAACAAACAACTCAATAACAACCCGTGCGTGATGATCTCGCCCTAACCCCACCATCTTTGAGGTGACCCATTCCCCTAAAAAACACAACATTGATGATGTAATAAATGTTTTAATAATTGTTTCTGTGAAATGTGATTTACATAGACAATGATACCTTTCCTGTACTAATATTCCATAGGGTAAAAATGACTCCGATTTATATTTATCAACCTCCACCAATCGCCTTGTAGCGAGGGCTATGGTGTTCAATACACAAAACGACATGCTACACAACAGAAAACATCCAAAAGATAATATTAGAGTGTCAATTAACGTAGCTAATGAGCCGAGTGCCGAGCTACCTATTCCAAATGACGATGAAGACATTCATACGGTTGAACAAGTTTTTGGAACAATCATCGCATCGTTCTTGTAAAAAAAATGTCGACAAAAAGGTATTCATTTCATATTTTTTTTCAAGTTGGACCTTTAACATTTAATGAAAAAAGGTCTGAACCGATGAATGTTATTACAAAATAACAAAGACTATGGGGTGAAACGAAATATCAGCTCAAAACTATCTCAAGGATCAGCCAACCGATTAAAACATTCTACTGAGAGCACCATTACCCCGCCAGTTCTATATCCACAGTTAATATCATTGCAGGCTCTTGTGGATACAAAGTTGAAAGACGGCAGTACTCACATAGTTTCTTTCGAAAAAGATATGTATGGGGAGGAGATATCAGATTTCATAAGTGCTGAAAATGTAAATGAAGTCATCAAGTATGAATGGCTAGGTGCCATAGTTGTAAATGTATACATGAGGTACGTTTTCATGATTTGATTTTAAAAAATATAATATACTCTGATGATTTTTACTAAATACATTTTATATTTGTCGCATACGTATATATGAAAAACAATTGAAGGGAATTCCCCATGATAAAAAATTTGGACTCGTTAGTCCTCACACCACATCTTCAAAAGATGAAATAGATTCTGTTAAAGAGGCTACAATAATGTCATTCCTTCTCAAATTGTTTGAAAACAAAATTATGGATGACAGACTCTTTTTAATACCAACGATGTAGGGGTAAAACTCTACAATTTAATCATATCAACTATATTTTCATTTCACTATTTACTTATTCCTTTCTATATTATTTAGGAGCATTGCATGCTGATTGTAGTCAATTTGGATACTCCAAAGATTTATTTTCTGGATTCAACGCATGGATGTCCATCAAACCGACCATGCATGATGGCGTTTGTTAATTTTTAATACACTAGATCCAACATTTTAATACAAAACATATAGTTATGTAATTTCTGTTATCTTTTAATGAGAATTTTGTTATGATAGGGCAGTGCATCAATATCGTCTAATGCATGAAATGAATCCAAGGCATAAGGATGAGCACGCCTACCAGATCTACAACTGGAAAAGTATCCTGGTATATATAATAACATTTCACTCTCCAAAAATATATCAAAACAAATTACTGATTGTTGTCGATGTTTCTGTAGTGTCCAAAACAAACAAACGAAAAGGACAGTGGTTATTATGTTAGTAAATTTATGAAAGAGATCATATTTCATCAACAAACTAGCATCCCTTATGATGTATTTTTGAAAATAATTACGTGTTCATTTAAAATATTTATTAATCCTTTGTGTATTTATATTTTTTTTACTACTTTGACTGTCTCAAAAACTCATATTCAAAAGATGATATACATGTGTTTAGAAACGAATGGGAAACATACACGATGGAAGATTGTACACAAATATGATGAAGGTGAATTCCTACCACTTATGTTATCTATATATGATCATTGATTATCCTCTAACCTTATTTGGGGAATTGAGAATGCTCCAATGTTTTGAAATATTAATTTATTACTAAATGTTTTCTATCCCTGGATTCATATTATAGATCATTGAACAAATCAATATTGAAGTAAGGCACGATGGTGTGCAGTGCGTATGGGGTGAACGACGAAACAACCGAGGATCAACAAAATCCAATTTCTGTATCTCATTTGTTTGAACTTGTATTTGAGCAC
The DNA here is from genome assembly GCA_963277665.1 of Viscum album. Classification (NCBI taxonomy): domain Eukaryota; kingdom Viridiplantae; phylum Streptophyta; class Magnoliopsida; order Santalales; family Viscaceae; genus Viscum; species Viscum album. The sequence continues at coordinate 2,137,406,390 of OY728165.1, forward strand.
ATGTCTTTTTGTTTGAATTGCACAATTATTTCTTGGTAGATGCATGAGATAATCAGTATCGTTGAGGGATTTTTTGGAACCAAAATATGTGTCCTAGGATAATTCAAGTAAGAGAAAGGCTGGTTGAGATAAAATCCAAGCTCAAATGACTAGTATATCATCAAATAAATAAACCATGTGATGCACCATCATATAGAATCTGGTATGCGTGATGTTTTGAGGAGTTTATAGAAGGTATGGGGAGTCCGATAAGCCCCATGGCCACCATAAATAATGTTTACAGACAGATCCACATGTTTTCTGTGCCTCTTGCCACTTTACAAGGATAACGCCATTCACATGGTCCATCTTAGCACGTATGTCCCATTCATCCCATTGCTACTCTTTGAAGAACCTGAGAATCTGACAATGCATAAGCCCCACAAGACCCATACTCACCCAACCAGGAGTATTCCTAGTGTGAAGGGAAGATAACCATGGGTAATACCCACAAAATACCTCTTTTAAATATATGGGTTTTGATCCTTGTATTATAAATAGGGTACATATGAAGCCTCCATGAGGTTAAATCCCAACCAATGGTAAACCATGGTGACCTCCTCATTGGGGTACACCTTCGCTTATTTTCCCTCTTGTATTTCCCTTAGTGGCGTCCGAATAATTCTTCAAAATGAGAAACCTTACCTTTATGGGATGCACCACATTTGGGTCAGACCTCATAGGGTGTTTTGATCCATCTATCAGGTAAACATTCCAGGTGCTCCCACCTAGAGATGTACCGACCTGATCCACCTTTATAATTGTTTTGATCCACCAAGGTCATACATCTCTGTAAGATGTTAAATTATGACCCTTTATCCTTTTGGAATGTTAAACTCATGGAATACCACAATTTAACCATGGGTTTCCATTAATATATTCAATATTAATGTTTAATCATTCCTTATTAAGGTATTGTGGAGGTGTGGTTTTATGTTTTCTAGAAGATTTCAGAATATTCCATGCTTTATGTAGGTGATTCCATGATTTTACATTATATAATGATTTTATTATCCTGTATTTTCTTGCTAAGTGTACTATATGAAATGTTTGTGTGGTTAAAAATGTGTTATCAAAGGAATTTGGTGTGTGTATAGACTTGAAAGTAATTTTTAAAATGAATGCAGCTGTATTTCTTGTGGATTTTCATTCTTAAGTTCTTTTAATATGTTTGAAGAAATGAGAAAGTTGTGTGATGGGTGTTATCAAATGGATTTAATGTGTCTGTGAATTTTGAAGAGGGTTTTCTTATGAGATGTAGAGATTCTATATATGTGTATTTACATTAAATGAAAGTAAATGAGAATGTGTTGATATATATGATGTGTATAATGTAAATTGAGCACAATTTCCATACAAAGTATTTTCTTTATGATGTGAAGGGGACATGGTGAGAGGGAAGGGGTGGTTTTCTGGGGGAGGGTAAGGGGGAAAGTGGTAGGGGTAAGGGGTAGGGTGTGATGGGTTCTTTTGAAATATGTAGGGGGTGGGCAGGGGGTGTGCAATGGGCAGGGGGGACGTGCAGTGGGAAGGGGTGTGCTGGGGAAGGGGGAAGGGGGTGTTCAGGGGGTAGGGTGTGTGCAGGGGTAGGGGGTGTGCTCGGGGGTGGGCAGTGTGTAGGGGGGTGTGCTGGGGAAGGGGGCAGGGGTGCTTCTTTTTTATGTAATGGGGGGACATATATCAATGATCTAATAAACGTTGGTCCATCTAATTATTATAGATGATTAGCCCTAACCATGCACCAATTTCATTAATTGGTTATTTTATGTTTTCTGCCTCACTAGTATAATTCCATTTAGCAACCCCATTCATTATTTCATGATTTCATGTAAATGTATGTATCATTTTTTTCTTCTGTGCTTTGTGTGGGGGTGTTGTTTGTGCTGTGTGCATGTTTTGTTTGGACTATGTGCTGGTGATGTAATGTGTCCAGGTGCTGGGAAGGTTCTCTGCAGGTTCTGGTATTGGATAGGATCTTTGGCCTTTATCAGCGGTAGTTAAGCACTGATAAATGGATAATATATCAGCGCTATTTTGAGCGATGATAAAGGTAGTTTTTATATGCGCTCACAATAGCACTGATATATTATACATTTATCAGCACTGAAAATAGCGCTGATAAATACTACCTTTATTAGCGCTTTCATAGAGTTGATAAAGGGGACACCCCTTTATCTTATCCAAGATTAACAACGCTTTTTTAGTGCTGTTAAAGGCCGTTTTAGTGCTATTATAAGCCAAATTTTAAGTAGTGTTGACCAAGGAACTCTGTATCTCAAAAACAATCTTTGGTTGTTGCCACGAGATAACAACCTCTATCTTTTTTAGATCCACTGAAACACCCCTTTCAGAAATCACATGGCCCAGAAAATGAACTTCTTGTATCCAAAAGTCACACTTTGTCAATTTGGCATACATCCTATGATCCATCAATATCTCTAGCACTATCTCCAAATGCTTCTCATGTTCCACCCATGTTTTTGAATACACCAGAATATAATCTACAAAAACAACCACAAATGAATCTAGATATCTCTGAAATATATGATTCATCAATTCCATGAACAACGCTGGGGAATTTGTTAGAAAAAATGGCATAACCATCTATTCACAATGGCCATATCTACTTCTGAAAGCTTTTTTATTAATAATGTCTTTCCTCACCCGCAAATGATGATATCCTGACCTCAGGTCGAGCTTGGAGAACCACTGGGCTCCCCTCAACTGGTTGAACAAATCATCAATACATGGAAGTGGATATCTGTTGTTTATCATAACTCGGTTATTTTTATGATAATCGATATAGAGTCTCAATGTTACATCTGCCTTTTTCACAAACAACACTGGTGCTTCCCACAGAGACATGCTAGGCAAGATAAACCCATTGTTTTCTAATTCTTCCTACAGGACATTCAATTCCTGCAATTCAGCTGGTGCCATCTGATAAGACAGAAGTGAGATAGGAATGGTCTCGAGAAGGAGATAAATCATAAACTCCACCTCTCATATGGGAGGTAACTCAGAGAATTCATCAGGAAAAACATCCATGAACTGCTCCCCTACTGCCAGAAGAACACTCTTCTCAACAACCTCTACCGATTCCAATGACAACACCACCAACTGATACGATAAAGTGCCCACTACTAGTGCCAACAAACCCGTTGCACCCTTTATTTAATGCCTCTCTCGTCTAAAGAGATTTCTAATGCCATCATGTGTCGTAAAAGCCATTGTTCATGATTCCCAATAAATTTGGGCTTTAAAAGAAACCAGCCAATCCATTCCCAAGATTAAATCATTCCCATCCATCTCAAGAATTGAGAAATTCCACATTAGCTTAACCTTGCCCACAACGATACAACATGCTCTACACAAGAAGGCTCGACACTCTCTTCGACCCTAAGGAGATTGAATTTTCAAAACTGAAGGCATCATTTCTACCCATTATCCCATCAAATCAACCACACGTGCAATAATAAAATAGTGTCAAGCACCTATATCAAACAACACATTCATCAAGGTATAATTTAAAAGAATAGTACCTCTCATTGTGGATGGTCTTGAATGATCTTCCACTACAACCTTCTCAGTTCTGCATAATGCTTTTGTTTCCACACTCTGCTCTTTATTACATTGCTGAGGTGTCATGGTATTCTGAGAATCACCATGACCCAGTTTACTATGCTGAAGAGTGGTGTGGTATTGTCCCCGTCCCGTCGAAGCATACAACGTCTGCGATCCCTGACGAGTGTCACGCGCACCCGAACTCGGATAATTCCGACAATAATGTTGCAGATTACCCATCTCCTTACAATTATGACATGCTCGAGGTTGTCCTGTACAGTCCCACTTGATGTGGCTCATCGAACCACACTGAAAACATCCCGACTTTCTCAGGGGATTCGGAGGAAGATTCATCGATCCTACTGTCAGATTAAATGCCATATTCCCACCCTGGGAATAAGTGTCCCTCATTAACTTGAACCCAGCATTAGATTTCCAACTATTCACCATGGGTACCACCATGATTCCTTCGCCCGGAGTGCCCAACTGATCCCGCTCAGCAACCGAGGTTCTATTTACCATCTCTATGTAATCATGTATACACAGTACTGCTATCTTGGAAAGGATTTCTTGTGTTAAACTCACTTCAAATATCCTTGCCTACGACGACATGCTACCCGCCACCTCGGGTGCAAACCTCACTATGTTCATAAACATATTTTCATACTCTGTCATAGACATAATATCTTGCTTCAAACTAAAGAAATCAGTCATACGCTGAATTACGAACGTATGTGGGTAGAATTGATTATTAAATTATTCTTCAAATCCTTCCCACATCATACCCTAGTCTGTCCCCTCTTGGAATACCAACTACCACCACTGATGGGAATGATCGTCCAACATATACGTGGAGAACATCACATTTATCTCTACCGGTGTTCCCAAGAACTCGAAGATCTTGATCATTCTATTCGACCATGATTCTCCCTCCCCAGCTCTGAATCACCCCTGAAGATGGGTGGATTCTTCTTTTGAAACTGAGCTACATGATCCTCATGCCTTGGTTCATCCCTTTTATTTCCACTTTCCATATCGTGGAAAGCTTGCACTATGCTTTGCACTAGCTGCTGGTTCACCTGATGCTCATGTGCTACCACATTCTCAGTAGCCTCCTCTGGTTGTTCTCTACGAATCCTACTCGGTGCCATTTATATAATAGAAAACAACCAACCATGAGTCTCACTTCTGTAGACATCACAAAATCCTATTTAAATTCATATTACACAACACTATCGCACAAGGCTTTCCACAAGTTCAAACATTCCATGTTTCACCATTTTGATAACCAAACCATTTTCAAAATAAAAATTTATTCACATTACAATTTCAAACATTTGTATCACATCATAAATCATTATACCACAAATAAATATGCATCCTAGATGGATGTAATTTCTACAATGAATGCCATGGTCATCTCAGTGGCTACACCCACGATAATGAGATATTCAAGGCCTATAATTGTTTCCAAAACAATTATATACCCAACTCCCTGGTAACAAGAATTTAAGCAATAAAGGGTTAGATACAACCTTTTATGCTATACATTCCATGTTATGACATTCCTACACCTTTCTACAATCCCAACTCAAGTAATATACCACCACAAATGTCAACCCCAAATACAAGAATCTACTACAATGGACCGAACAAGCTGATACCACTTGTAACACCCCGCCCCTACCTCATTGGCTTAAGGAGGCAGTGAGGGTTACTTGTCCTTAAGAGACATTCCCAAGGCACCAAATCCTAGAATTAAATGCTGCGGGCTCTGAGAACAATTTGGGGAATGATTTTCCCTTTAAGACAAAACCAACCAAACAATCCACTAACCAACATTATATGATGCATGTCCATAAAACAACCAAACATGCATTCCCAAAAGACAACCAAGTTACACCACAATACAACCCAAAACAAAATCAACCAAGCTTGTCTACATGAAATCAGAGGAAAAATAGAAAACAAACAACAAATACTACAAACCATGACTCCACCACGGCTCCACACCAAGCTCCAAACTCCAAGCTCCACCAAGACATCATAATGCACCAATAAAGGAGGGAGATTCCTTACCTTTGCCCACGTCATGATACATAACATCTGAAAAGACAACAACGTGCCAATGTAGGGGGTGAGTACTAAAACTCAGTAGGTTTTCCACAAATGACTTCCCTACACATGCCACTAGGATAAAACCATTAGAACATTTATATAAAACAATTTGAATAAAATAATCACATGTGAAACCATCTCCATAATCCAAACACACCCTTACCAAGCCATCATTCCCAAACCAAGAAACCAAGTGAAATCCAACCAAACATGCCACAATCCATATCATCATTCATATATTAGCACAACAATTTCCAACTTTCAAAGAAATGCACAACCAAACAACATAAATGGTGGAGCTTCCATCCAACCCGTTCACCCATTCACACCCAATGGAACTTCTCATCCACTTATCTTTTGATGGTGGCCCTTCTGTCCACTATCCATCCCCTTTTTATAGTGGTACATCTTTCCACTTACACAATACATTACAATCAATCACAACAAAGCATATAACCCATCAAGGTCACAACATCATGAAATCAACCAAATTCCATTGCATATCAATCCACTTCAATAAATCACCCATTTATTGAAAACCATTTTCCATTCCAAACCTTATTTCAATAAAAACAACTTTTTTATTGAAATCCATTTGCATCAATCATTTTAACAAATCAACCATAGAATCCCATTTTAAAATCTCTATTATAAAATCCACAACAATAACATTTCACCATAAACCCCCTTTTTCCCAAAGATCACAAAAACAACACCCAATGGATTTTCAACCAATTTTTTAAAACAAATCACAATTAAGTTTTGTGCACAAAATATTAATTGTAAAAAAGAACCACTAGTTCTAACCAAGTGGAGTTGAGAGATAATCCACGTACCATTAGGTTTCCCGACAAATGGACCCACGATCAATCGTGCCTCAAATCCGGCGAACACACCTCTGAAACCTCTCTAAATCCCTTTCCCTAACAACCACAATCCTTAAAATTAACATCCAAGGAAGGAAAAACCCTATATCTACACAAAACAAGTGTAGATATAGAAACCAAGAAATAGAGGGATGTAGATCTAGAGGAAAAAAGAAGGAAACCAAGAGGAGATACATACCTGGGAGAAACCACCTTCAAACCGCCAAGAAACCTCTTCAAATTCCATCCAAACTGAGTGGGAGAGCCCCTCCCACCCTGGAGAACACGAAACCAGAGTGAGGCTCATGTGGGAGGAAGATTGAAGTTTTTATTTCATTCGTAAGGGATCCCATACATAAAAACACCGAATTTAAGTGGCTTCACGGTTATCCCACACGGTTTGGAAAACTTTGTGCTAATTGTGCGCATGCTACTGCCTAGAGAGCATGGGTCTGCACGGTTACCTCGCACAGTTTGGAAAACTGTGCGCAGGTCGTGCGATGCCTACTCCCTCTCCCTGCACGGTTTCTTAGAGTATCCACACATTTTCCCTTAACCGTTGTCACGTCGTGCACCCATTTAATAGCCTCTAAACTCATCCAAAACCATTCCAAACTCTCCCAACCTCATCCCAACTCATCCCACACACTATAAACAAATAAAAATGCATAAACAGAGGCCACATATTTCAAATTGGGGGTACTACAACTGTTTTGATAAAAAAATATTATTATGAACCAAATATGTTTTATCCTATTGATTTAAATTAATTAATATTATTGAATGATATTAATCAAAATTATATATTATATATTAAATAATTTTTTAAGTAATACAATATATTTTATAGTCATAAATTACGAGGAAATAAAATTTTATTCATTTAAGAGCTATAATTTTATAAGGCAATTTTCCCTCCATTTAATGGAAGGAATGTTTTAAAACTATGCATAGTAAATGTTTGATCATTTAATTTTAAAACCTGATGTTTTCATCAAATCTATGGGATTAATTTTATATTAATTTTTCCACATCTATGATCTAATTTTTTTAAAAAGATTTTATATTTTTAAAAATAATATATTATAATATATAATAATATCATCAAATTTTGTTACCAAAAATGATTAGTGAAACCCTATAAAATAACATAATGTGATTAAGAGAAAAAATATCTTACCAAGGGACTAAGAATTAAATTTTGGGGCCAATTGACTTATAAAATTTTCTAAAACCCATTTCATAGAAAAATATACCTCATCGTGTCTATTATATAAATTGGATTATTATTTTAACCCTCATTTCATGGGAAAACATGGGTGGAATTTCCCTCTTTAAAAAATATACAAGTTTTCTACTCACCCTACTTATAAAAGGCTTCACAGTCTCCCTCTTCATAAAACCTCTAAAAACCATTTGTTTATCCAATACAATTAAAAATTAATCATAAAAGAACACCCCAAAAATTATAAAAGCCTTACATTTGAAATAAATTAATATTAAGAATTCATCGTTGAAAACTGAGGGCGTATATTATAGAAGAGGCAATGATCTTCCAAATGAGTTTTCATTTTATTTCCTTCTCAAACTCATTAAATAATTTTTTAATAATGCTTATATAATAACATTATTATATTAAATATAATATTATCTTTTTATATTAATTTTATGACATAAAACTTCACAAAATTCCATCAATTGTTATAAGTTGTCATCATTCTTATGTACGATGGATTACAACCTCACAAAATAATGTTATTCCTTTATCTATTACCGAATTTCATGATAGGTAACAATTATAGTGTATAATTTATATAATATATATATGATATTTATAATTTCATTATTATTATTTATTTATTATATGATAAATACTTTCATGCTTTCCATTTTGTGAGAAAAGGATAATTTCGTTTATGTGTATGGCTAAAAACTGCATCCTGAAGCAATGCGACTCGTCCACATATTATATGAAATTAATTATGGATGGGCTTAATAAACATATATTAAATATATTAAAAGAATATTTAACAATAATTATTATATATATATATCATTTTATTTTATTTCATTCAATATGAAATGAAAATGGAAACAATATTCTTATGTATGTACGACATACTATCTTGGGGAATTATTTATTTCATTTCAAATCACTGAATATTTTGTATTATTATATATATATGTAAAATAAATATATGTGACATATAAATCATTTAATACTTCATGGAAGTGATAAAATCATGATATATGTAAGAGGAAAACCAAATAATAAGTCAAAAAATAAAGAAAAAATATTTAATTTATTACCCACAACGATGAAAATAATGAATGATTATTAATGAAAGGGTAATAATATGTCAAAATATGATCATATATATTATAATAAATATTATAATAGTTATTTTATAAGTGAATTTTATTTTAAAAACCACTATCTATGTTTTTAAAGAAACTACCACTAAAAATAATGTGTGAGGTACATGTTTTCATCTCAATATCATTTCTTTAAGGAATATCTTAATGTTATGCACCAAATTACTATTATACGGTGTATATAATTCCACAAGATATGTAATTTCATGAATAATTCAATATTAATTGTATTTTATGTTTCAATATGAATTATTTCATTTATGGGTATTTGAATTTAGATATTACTGTTTGGTAAAAATGGAATAATTAATTTTATTTTCATGCGGTTATATTACTTCCCCATTTTCATTGATAATATATGATTTTGTTGAATTTTTATTTTATTATATTATTCTTTATTTTGAATTTTTTCTATGGATTTAGAGTTAATTCACATAGTCTATTCAAAGCTTAATTCTAATTTAAGCATTATGATCATTTTAAGGGTTTATATCACAATCAAATTGTAATCGTGATTTTTTCTTCTTGAATTTACTTTAAAAAAAATTATAAGATCATTGTTTAATAATACCTTTAATTTTCATATCCACTAATTATACATTATCTTTTTCAAGTAAAATATAAATATTTATACTATTTGGTTATTAAAATGTTTTAATTTGTTTTTAAAAAACAAGATATTAATTCTCTCTTTAGTCAGAAACCTATTTTCTTCCAAAACCATTATTTCAAAAAAAAACTTGGAAAATGTTTGTTTCCTTGTAAAAATGAATTATTATAATAATCTTTTACCCAATTTTGTTTTTTACAACCCGTTTTCAAGGGATCATTCACGATTCTTTCTATACAAGACACTTTTAAGACTTTTTACAATGCAGAAGAATATTTGTTTTACCTTTTATAGGATTTATAAATTTACCTATAATAATTTCATTGAATCATCCATTACTCGTTTATGAATAAATTTTTTATGAAATTATTTTTTAAAATTAATTTTCAAAGAAAATTATTTTCAACATCTTTGTAAAAATAAAAAAGCATGTTTTCATAATGAATTACATTTAAATATTTTTTTTATTTCATTAATGACAACAACTATTAATCTTACTCCAAAACGAATATGCATATTGATAACATCCTTATTGTTTTTATCAATGGATTAGGATTATTTTAAACAATTATATTGTTTATATTCACAACCTATAATAATTTTCTCATTCATTAACTTCCCCTTGAGTTATTTATAATCCATTGATAGTTAAACATTAAATTTCCATTAAATATCCACATTACATATTATTTATATGATTATTGCCTATAAAATATAATTTTTTTCATATGGTTTTTACATTGACTGTTATTTTATTATCTATGGAAATATCTAGAAATTTTTATTCATCCACTAATATTAATATTTTATTTGAAACATTATTTTTGAATTAAATATACTATTGGATAAATGATAATTGATTGAAACGATTTGTCGACAAATTAAATTAGTCACCATGATTCATCATTTTTCTTATGGGAATAAATTAATATGAAACCAACAATTTATAATTGAGGAAATGTAGTTTAAAATGTCTATTGGACAGATCTTGATAGTAGTGACTTTTTATATCACTTGATACAACTTTGGCGAGGTTTACACAGCTTGTTTTAAACCATATTTAGGATATATCATGAGGGTAAATGTATCATAATCTTGGGAAAAATTAATTCCAATAATAAATATTTTCCTCCATTAATATTTAGTTAAATTATCCATGATATTTTCACCATGACAGAATCTATGGATGCATTTAACTCTATGTTTATTGAGTGCATGACATGTGTTTTCAGTTACAAACCTTTCCTTATCGATTCTTCTTTATCATATCATTGTAATAAAATTATTTAAATATAATTTGGGTTTAGTTATATACCTTGTAATATTACTTAATCAATTCTATGACTGTATATTGGTTACATGGAATGTGTGTTTAGTTTTTTACCTTTCCTATTTATTATTCTCATTAATACATTATTTCATAAATTGTATATAAAATTTACTATTATTTTGATGTCACCAAAATAGTGTTTCCTTCCCCATGTATTCCTTGAATTTTACAAAAAAAATATATGTGAGGATATTCTATTTGGAATAAATTTATAATACAATAGAAAAAAATCATTACAATGTGTATATTAATTATTAACACAAGACACATTTATTAATCTTAGTTACCAATAATATTTAATTGAACAATTAGTTTTGGATCTGAATCTCTTTTATATGCTCATTTAATTATAGAATGTCACAAGAACATGGCTTTTGGGTTTTGGTTTTCAACAATTGGTATTATATAAGGTATATTTTAAAATGTGGGAATAGATTTTGGAAAACATATATTATATAACCAGGTAATATAATAGAATTTAAGCTTATTTATATATGAAAATCATAATATTTTTATAAGTTAATGATTAAATTGAAGTTCCTAGGAATATATCCCTCCCTGGATAATATCTTGGGTTTACGTGCTAAATATTAAAGATAATGAAATTCATTTAAAAACCAATTTTCAATTTTTAATGTATGTGTACCAATACAAAAAAATATAGAAATTTACGACATGAATATGCCTTACTAAACAAATTATATTTTAGTAATAATTACATTTAATCTTATACACATATCTATAAAGGTATTGATAACTGTTATTTTTAATAAGTCCAATTATTAAATAATAATAAAATATAAATAATATTATTGTACTTTGTTGAAAAAATAAGTAGTAATAAAACTAGAAAAAATATTATTTGATTGTTAAATTTCAAGGATGTCTATCATAATTTTCTATTTTGTTCTATGAGTTATATTAATGTTGCTTATAAGTTAAAGATAACCACAATGAAGGGTGGAAACTCATCAGATGTAGTAAGGTAGTGGTTCTAGAACCCATGGCCAAAGGATGAGAAGTGTTTCATTCTTACCTCTTGCCTATATGATTTCCTAGTTAATATGTATTTCTAAATATAATTTTAGGAATAAATACAAATGATGAAAATTTAGTATTACATTTTAGGTTCAAATATTAATTTATTAACCATATTGGATTTTTAATATAGTTATAGATTGAAAGAATGACTTTTCATTCTTTTATGGAACTTACAACATGTTAAATGTGAAATTTTTTGCACTGGGAATACAATATTTTTTGGATATTCATTTTATAGAATAAGTGTTTGAATCACAACCAATGAATGATATTTTTCTTATCATATAAAACTGTATCATCTATGATTATTTCATAAAATAATATATTCTAAATATATTCTTCAACTTACAAGAAATGATCAATGTAAAAAAATTTATCTTCATAAGACCATTTAGGATGATATAAATTACCTTTGTAAAACTAATAGACATCCGGTTTTATGCCCCTAAAAATTTAATTGATGATTCACTTGTTTTTTTATCAATTTTTGAAATCACAGTGTATAAATATTTAAACTTCTCTGCAATGTCAATATTGTAACATTCTACTAATGTTCTTCTATATTTAAACCATGGTATTTATTATTCCATATCCCCATGGAACTTCCCATTCCCCCTCATTATGAACATATTTATTTATCCCTTTTATTAAGATTGTTTTTCAATGATTGTATAATAAAATATCAAAACCCTCATTATAGTGATAATTTTGACATATTGAGGACACGATTTATTTATGATGGGGAGAATATAACCACCTGAGATTCCAAAATAATAACTTATTATTCAATAGAATGTGTGGCACAAAACAAAAATAATATAAGGGAATAAAAGATCTGGATATATTACAATACATTTACTATATTCAATAAATAAAATCTATGATATAGCATGTAATTCATAAAAAAACTTTATTAGATTATGTTACACACAATAATGTCATTCTTCGATAGTTTTCACTACACGCAATACCTAGTTTTATAAAATAATATTAAGATTATCATTAAAAAATAAATTTATATCTGAGTAGTTAAATAGGTGTCTCTGAATAGGGTTAACTAATTTATGAACATATATAGTTGAATTCTTCCATTCCTATTATTTAAAAGTGAATATAAAAAAATATATATATAAAGGAAATATATCCATTAAAAACTATAATAATAAACCAAATTAATGTTATAATAATAAATAAATTTAATAAAAAATCATGGATGAAAATAATAAAATTTTTATTTTTTATATTAAATTATGATTTTTTGATTCTTCCATCTAATTTTATAGGCATAATAGAATAAATAAATAACTTTTGTGACAAAAGATAAATTTTTTAAAGGTATATTTCCACATTTTAATAGAACACATTTTTTAAATCTAATTTTTTACATATTCATAAATTTAATTTGAAAAAAAAACATCATTTTTGAAATATTGATGTCGAAATTATCAATGATCTAATTTTTATAATTTTTTCTAAGATGTTTCATTTTTAATGGATAGTGATAAATATTGTATTCTAATTTACAACAGACTTTTTATCTAAAGAATATAAAATATTCATTCATTTTTTAAATTGGTTTTTATTTCAAAACATATATATTTTACATATATTATACTAATTTAGTTTAATTGGAATTATTTTTATATTACCATTAAATATAAATAATATTAAGCAGTTTAACATTTTTACTTTAGAAACCCACTTTCTTATACCATCAATAGGTTTAGTTTTATATTAATTTGTCTCATATATTTGATTTAAATATACAAAAATATATTCAATATTTGGAATTAGAATAATTTAAAATTTCTAATAATTTAAAATTTACTTTTTATTTAAATTCCCAGTTATGTTAGTTTAATTTATTACAGCGATTAACAGATAAACTTGTTTCTCATGGGAGTAAACATTAAGCATACAAGGGCTAAATGACCAATAAACATGACAAAACTCATTTTATGGAAATATGTTGAACTTATACCAACTATTATAAATATTTTCATATTATTGGAGCCACATAATATGGAAACACTGTTTATATAACTTCCTATTCAAATAATTTACTAATTTCCCTCTCACCCCTCATATAAATCCACCCTTACCACTTATTCACACCTCTCTATCCAATTTGGTTTGACCATTTCCTCTCCAAATCACCCTAAACCTCACCTACCCTAATCCTATAAGCATCATCTTTGGTATTCATTGAAGTACATAATTAATCAGTTAAAACCATGGGAGGATACCTCAAGAAGAAGTAATGATCTACTATAAGTATCATTATTTAATTTCATTTTCAACCTCCATCAATTGAATTAAAATCGACATATTATAATAACATCATTAAATTAAATATATTAACATGTTTTTAGGTTATCGGAATGACCTATAACATCACATACATTGATCAAATGGGATATATAATCATCATTGATGTGTACGAAAGACTACTACATCACGAACTGATGTCGTTGGTTCATCTGTTCACATCTTTAAGAATTGTGAGTAATGATTGATATATATTTTATATACGATATAAATTATATTTATAAGAAATTTATGCATTAGGTATTATTATAAATCACATATGTTCACTATTTCCATTATTTGAATAAGACAATGTCATTCGTATGTACGTGTCTTAACATCTCATGAAGTGATGTGATTTATTAAATCATTACATGGAATTATTAAGGATTTTTTTTTAAAAAATATATATATATGACATTATATTGAAAATTATATGATTATATATATATATAGTTTTCTTTTCTTTCTACTAATACAACGTGAAAATTGAAGCACCATTTATGAAAACATACGACCTATCTTCTCCATGAATAGTGTATTTCATTTCATATTAATAAATATTATGTATTATTATAAATAATATTATATATATATAATAGACATCATGATTTACCTTCTATAGATGAAAAAAACATCATCTTTGTTAGACTAATAAGAAATAACAAGACAAAAAATACTTGAAATACAATGTAAATAATAACTGAAATTATTAAATAATGAAAGTATATCAATGGGTAATAGTATTTTATAATATTGTAATATATGAGAATCGGGAATATTATTACAGTTTTACTATAATTTAATAACATGTTCAAAACAACTATACATGAGGTTAAATAAAGTACGACCATAGGGAAATCCCGAGGAAAGGGATTTTGTCTGAATCACATTTCATTGATGTATATCGTAATATTATACACTTAATTACTTGTATATTTCTCATATATATATCCGCTTGATATTTTACTTTAATAATAATTCATTATTTTATATATTTTACGTTTCAATTTGGATAATTTCCTCTATGAGAAATCTAATTTAAAAACTTCCAAATGGCATTGAATTACATGACCTAATTTTTTCTATTGAATTAAATTACATCATCATTGTCGTTAATATTATTACATTATGGGTATACTTTATTTTGATTATAATATGTTGTTTTTAAAATATCTTTATGTTTATTTAAATAAAATTTACATAATCAATAAATTAATTAATTCATAGATTAATGTAGTAATTATATTTTAAGTTTATTTGAAAGTATTATTCTAATCATGTTTTTCTATTCTTTAATTTACATTAAATGAATTTATTTGATAATTTGTTATTTAAAAATTTAATTTTATCCTCCTCTTTCTATTCTTGATCATTTTAAAGTAATATTACAATATTTTCGCTCATCAATACATAAAATGTGGTATAAATTGTTTATAAAATTATAACACTCTATTTCACTCTTTGGTTGGAAACCCATTTCCCTACAAAATAGTGTTTTTGAAAAATATTTAACAAAATCGTTCTTGAAATTAGATAATTTGTTCTTATAATGGAATTTTTTACATTTTTTTATTTTTACAAAATCTTCTCAAAGAAATATTATTTTTTCTTTTCTAACAAGGATCATTTCATTCCTTTTACAATAAAAAAGGAATGATTTTTTACCACATACAAATTTTATAGAATTACCCACCACTATTTCGTTAAATATTTTGTTGAATGTTTATGATGATATTTTTATTATATTTATTCAAACTTTATTTAATAAAAATTATACATTTTTTCACAAAAAAATAATAATATTTCCTTCATGATTATTTTTAATAATATTTTTATTTTCTCATAGATTACAAAAATTATTCTTACTCCTACAAGTAAAAATAATTATGAATCCATTTTTATTATTCATGTGGATGGATTAAAATTATTTTGACCATGGCTTGTATTGATATTCACTTCCATTAATCCTTTTTGTAGTCATTAACATTCTAATGAGTAATTTACTTTTTTGTGACCCTTAAAGATTAAATTTACCCTAATTGTCCAAATTATTTTTCATGGATATTATTATTATGTAATCTATATATAATAATTATATGTGGTGTTTATTTGTATAGTTTATTTATTATCTATGAATATATTTATAAATATTTATTCTCTGCTCAATAATGATATTTGAGATGGTACATTGTTAATAAATTAAATATATTAATCGATATATAAAAAATAATTTGGAAATTCGTGAAAGGTGTTAAAGAATTTTTAATATAATACTTTCCATGAATTAATAATATCAATGGAATAAATTAGTTGGAAAAAACATTTCACATTGGTAACCAATATTTTTAATTTTTTTAGATGATAGATCGTTATAGTAGTGTCTTGTAGAATATCTTGACATCAGTTAGATTGGTTTTTAGCGACATTTTATGATCCATCTTGAGGATCCAGATTGATGGTAAATGTATCATGTTCTTATTATACAATATTTATAATAATTATGTGTTTTATTCATTTATATTTAGTTATTATTTTCTTATGGGCATTTAAAATGACAAAATCTAAGGGTGCATTTTATTCATAGATTATTGATTACATGTAATTTCTTTTTAGTTATTTAACTTAATATTCTGATTATAATTTATCTTATCATGATTGAAAATTTATTTTAATGGTTTTATTTATTTATTTACCTTTATTTTTTATTTACACACATCCTCATATCTTATTGATTAAATTGAATTTTTATTCATTTATTTAAAATTCCATATTGATTATTCTCATTGATTCATTATAACAACCTTTATATTTAACCCTTTATTTGAATATAAAGTAACTTTTATTTAATTATTTATGAAAAAAATCTAGGAAGTTTACTATAAATTATATGAATGGGTATGTGGAATTAGAAAAATATATCCATGATAAGAAAAAATATGTTTTAATTTATCTGTTCATTTGTAATAAGTGACTCATGTATTCATCTAGTTTACCAAGACTACTAAACTAATATGTAATTTAGGATTTGAATCATTTATCAAATTCAATTTAATTATAGAATTAAATTGTATTAATGCTTCTAGAGATGGGGTATCAATATTCATATTGGTTAATATGTTCCATAAAAGGTCTCAAATTTTGAAAGGTTCCTCAAAATATTCATTTAGAAGGATAATTTTACTATGAAAATATATTGTAAATATAACATATATAATGTTAAAAAAATTCAAAAATTTATTATTTTTATAAATATTATTTTTCTTCTTTTAATTTTCTTTTAAAATTCATCTTTTTCCTGAAGTAATGAGAAAATAAAATACATCATTCGGCGGCGGTAGTGGTATGTACGTACATGGATGAATCATTAATTTTCCATAGAATAGGGAATGGTATAATAATAAAATATTTATAATTTTAGGGTAATAATAATTTTCTAATTATTATATTATTCTACTAAATAGATGTTATTTATTATCCTTGAATGAATGTTGGAAAAATTGGAACACATTATTCATAGATGAAGTAGTTTTTACACATTCATGATGGAAATTTTATTTTTCAAATGCTATTATTGGGTGGTATAATTTTGATATTCAATTTGAATAATAAGATTTCAATATATTTGTAAAAATAATTACTACATTATTTAATAGATGTAAATTATTTTAGTGGGTAGATGATGAGATGAATCATGGAAGATTGGTTGAGAACATTACACACCCCTTTTTATGTTCTCCTTGGGATACCACCATATTGATAATTATCAACGTATAATAGATAGAAAAATGATTCGATGATATGGTTTGAGTTATACATGGGCTGATTATAGGTCATGATATTACCTTGTAATGGGAGGATAAATATAGTGTATGTGATATTATTTTATAATTGAATAAAGTGTAATTTTTTTTAATTCCCCGTACATTTTCATTGATGGAATGAAACTATTCTAGTATAAATGTTTCTAATGTGGAAATTAAAATTTTTGTGGAGATATTGGGTAATTAAAGAGTTTATTATTTATTTTCACAAATTATTTAAGCACGTTTATGTCATTTAGAATTACAATATTTAATATTACCCTTCTTATTTTTACCACTGTAAGAAGTTTTCATCTATATAGGTTATGTTTTAATTAAAACATAATAAAAAAACCTCTTAAAATTTTTGTTTCTATGGATTCTAAATATGGAATAAATTTATCCTAAATAAAATTATAAATAATGAAAATTAATATTTAAAAGAAAAAATATAATCTAAAATTTGTAATAAAATTATGTTTTAACCATTAGGTTATATTAATCATATATAACATTAATGACTATATAAATGACTTATAATATTTACTTTTTTATATGAAGAAAAATTATATTAAATCATTATTGTTAGTCAATATAATTTATTAGCAGTAATTAAATCATCATTAATAAAAAACTATTTCAAAATAACCATTCTCCCATTACCATTATCATTAAAATTATTATTAGAGATAATAATTTATGAAAAACATGTATTTGAAATTATTATATTATATCAAAATTAGAAATCTAAAATATTAAATATATTTTTTTATATGATTTCTACATATGATGGAACATATCTTTTAATTTATTAAAATGATTTTTTTATTGAAATATTAACTATGTTTCAAAAATATAAGTTATAATATTTATAAAGTGTTTATTAAATTTTAAATTTTAAATTCTAGTTTATATATATATATATATCATTTATATATAAAAAATTCATACACTATTGATTTGTTCCCTTACTTGTAAAATATCATAAATGGGAAGGTTTGTTAAAAATCTATATTACTAAATGGTTAACAGGAAAATAAAATATTTTAGAAAAAAATGAAATATTAAATCTAAGAAAAAATTTAAAATAATGATTTAAAAAATAAATATAATTTTAAAGAATTTATATTTTAAAATTTATAAATCTATCCTTCAAATAAAAATAAGGTATATATTATGGAGAACATTAATTTATAATTTTCTGTTTTGAATGATTAAGTGCCCTTAATTCAATTTTTAATGTATTTATAATACATTACAACAATATAATTTAAAATAAGATTTATTATTAAAAACTTTTCTTAAAATTATTCAACGATTAGGTCAAAACACATTTTATTTTGGTCATGCAATTGTAATAATTTATTGATAAAATTATTATTTGAAATAAAATTATATAGCAAAATCATGGGATGTTCCCTTATCCCTAACATACACAAGTTAAATCCTCAAGATTTTTGTTATCTTATAAAAATATAAATAACTAAGGGAATATAAATGACAGAAATATAATGATAAAAAATAAAGAGATATTTCAATCTTATTCTCTTGTGAAATATATATATTTCCTCATAATAGTATTATGATTAATTTTAAAATTTTTACCATATAATACAAGAGTCTAGAATTTCTTTTTTTAAGATCAGAATTAAATAATTTCCTTCTATATGGTATTCTCAATAATTGTTTCATTGATGGAATATCATAAATTGATATTACATATAATTTAATTTTTCCCAAAAATTCTTTTAATTATATAGATCTAATACATTTCAATGATAATAATAAATTACTCTAAAGGTAAGTAAATATGATTCTTAAATGGAAAATTAACATAAATATCATCATATAATTCAATTATCATAAAAATAAAAAAATTTATTGGATAATCAAATCCCCGGTTTTATGAAATACTAATCTTATTAAACATCCCACATATATAAGGGTTTGTAGAAATAAACTCCAAAACAAATCAAAATATATATTATTGTGCATAAGTGTACCATAATCATCATGACACTATAAATTTATATTCATCCAACAGGTATTTCCTTGTTTTATTTCACTATGTGAAAATATATTCCAATTAAACTAAGATATACATGGTTAGTGAAGCAATTTTAATTACAGTGAAACATTATACAAGTTATGAATTAGTAAGTGGTTTAAGTATTAGTTTAAACATTCATACCATTAAAAAAATTTATGACCACTTTTTCTGTATTGGAAAATCATGAGCTCAACGACCAATCATTCTTCATCTAAATAATTTTTTGTTTTGATGGAGACATTCACTTTTGTACTGATTCAGATATTATTGACACCAAGGAAATTGAATATTCTTTCCATCACCACCTTTGTCACTAGATAAAACACGAGAATCCATCCCTCTCAAAATTTGTGTGTCTAAAAGCACAACGAATTACACATCTTCTGTAATAATTTATGATATATGTCTTGAAATAATTATAGGAATTCCCTCTATGGCTCTTATACTATTTGGTTATTCATTAGGACAATCACCAAATTTTCCATGGATTCATTGTTATCATTCTAAATTTAGGCATTATCCATTGCTAAATCCAAGAGTTGATATTATGAGTGAAAAATAATTTAGGTCATATAAAATTATCATAAATGGTATTTTTGAAAAAAAATCCACCCCTAAATTTATTATTCATTTATCCATCATAGTAGTTATCAGTTAAATATAAATCGATGTCATTTAAATATATTTTTTCTTTTTATTTGTTTTTATCAAACACCATAAATTAATTTCAAAACATAATGAACCTTTAATATTATATCATAATGAGAATTATATTAAAAATATAATATCTCCCATGTGTGTCCATATAGGGGTGCATCCATAGGGAAATTAATTTATCACTCGATGAAGATCGAGTTAAAATTCAAATATCTGTTTTCCTAGTGACATAAAATATGTATATATCTTCCACATATATATCAACATTCTCGTAAAACCTTATGGAAATAATATCTAGTAAAACATGTACTAAAAAATATCAAAAAAATTGGATTATATTATCCTATTCTTTGTTTTTTTGTTTAGACTTATCCCATCGAATTATACTAAATTTAGTAGTTTTTACTCTTAAAAAATATTTAAACTAATCCTCAAAAACAACCAAACCTTTTTATAATACCAACAATATATCTCTAAAATCAATCCCATGGGCCTTACAATAAAAAACCATTCTTTAAAATCTAGTTGTAATATAGAGTGAGATTACATAAGAAATAAAAATATTATTTTTACATAATTATCAAAACATAATTATTATTTCTCAAAATAATCTCAATATTCCAATAACAAAAGGTTTATGGTATTTGAGGACTATCTACATATTAAATATAATTATTAATAGTTATGAAAATTTCCCTATAATAAAAATACAGTATTACCCCATCTAGACTAATCATATATTATACTCATCTCCATCCCATTGGGTATGGAATCATAATAAAGGGTCAACTCAGATCATCGGTAGGAAAAAACTAGTTATCATGCCATCAAGGGTTATATCATAGTAATATAAAATAGTGAGTTCATGAGAGAAAAATCAATTTGATGATAAGATGGACTTAGAAGAGCTGACCTAATGTTAAAATAGGACATGTGAACCATAAATGGAAAATTAAGTACTATGGTACAAGAGAGTGAGATAATAAAGGAATCATGGAATAAATAAGATATATTATAGGATTATGGAGTCGTAATTTTATAGAAAAAACCTGAAACATGGTAAAAAATAAGAATATGTCAATGATCACTAAAATAAAATGAAAATTATTTTTTGTAGTATAATTGACCACTCCCCACTGTTAAGGATCACCGCCAAGACAATATTACAAACTTTTCAAAGGATAAATGTCATTTTACTATATATTCAATATCATGAGATGAAAAAATTACCCAATGCATTTGAGTTATACTATGGAACACCATTACTATTCATAACTTATACATGAATATGGTTTAATGTCTCTAAAAGTAAAAATTCATAACATACCCATGTTAGAACATATGATTAAGAAGTGGGTCACATAATCTTAAATAAAATAATAGCCAAAGAACATATTTTAAGGATTCAAAAGAGGAGAAGGAATTAAATAATTTTGGATTGTCATATTTGAGTAAGGATGAATAGATTTTTGACATTGGATTGTAGTGTATAAAAAATAATTATATGTATTAGATTCATAAGAATAAAAATTAATCAATATAGAGATGATTTGTGAAATGAGAAAAGGATCATTTAAATAAGAAGTGAGATTATAATTTCCCAATATATATGAATTTAACTAGAATGGTATTAAATAATATAATTTGATATTTTAGAAACTACTTATTTTAAAAAAAAATTGATGGTCTAGGTACAAGACATGAAATAAGAAAAAGGGAAGTTCTCTAATATCAGGTATACAAAAAAGTGCAAATTCCAAATGAAATAAAAAACATGAATTTATTATTAAATATATATATATATAATAGACTAGATATTAGGTATTCATTTATATAATATATATGAAATATATAATAACAAAAAGGTTAATTGTTAAAAAATAATTACAACATATAACCTAATAGAATCAAGGGTGGAATTGAAGATCTAGTATTATGTTTAGAAATATCATTGTTAAAAAAATAACATTAAAAATGTCAACAATAGTATGTATAAAATTGAATATGGGAAATATGATGGTTCCATGATAAAAAACTAATTAGTATTATAAATATAATAAATAAAAATGGTGTGAATTGAATACAATGATAGAGAACAAAATGTGATTATTTATGAATGATAAAAATTAGTCATACCAATTTCGAATTTTTATGGAGAATAAATTTATAAAGCATGAATATTTTTATCAAAATTGTTGGTTTACCCATAGATAAATATAAATTTAAACGTAATTTCAAATTATTTTTTGAAAAATTGCTTAAAGTATGGTGTTGTATATGTAAAAGAATAATCCAGGACACATATTTTTGATTTTATAAAAATCTCATAAAAAATCAAAATATTATGAATTAAAAATCCATCGATGGTACAACATGTGAATGAGTTTTTAACAAAATGTATTTTATCAATTTTCATCTAAAAATTAAAACAATCTCAAATACTTACACATAAACTCATATAATTGTTGCATACGAATAATATCTCAAAAATAATTTTTTATACCAACCACATACCTAATTACAAAATTAATTTTTATCTTAACTGAACATACATAATAATAAAATTAGGTTTATTAAAAACATTTTAATTTTTGATAATTTTTATTTCTTTTTATTAATTCTATTTATTATCATGTGTTATTAATTTATTAAATATTTTTAGATAATATCAGTTATAGGAGGGGAATTAGTGAATTTTTCTAAAAATTAATTTTTGTATTGAACATGGTAAAATTGTTGTTAAATATATTCATAACCTCCAAAATATTATATAATATTTATTTTTTTATTCGAGTAGATCGAATTTATATAGTTATATATGTTTTAGAAAAATGTTCTCAAATTTAGAAGATTCATAAATATGTTCATTTTAAGAAGTAAATCTCACTTACATTGATTTTAAAAGAAACAAATTGGGATCAATATCACATATGACACGTGACACTACCAATAGATGAGAATTTTTCACATCAATAATTTATAATATTATTTTTTTATGTAAAATTAGTTTCTTTAATAGCTTATGTGACACGTGACAGAAAGTTGTAGCAAACCATGATATATTATTAATGTTATTATTTTAACAATACCATTATAACAATGTCTTTAATCATGGATTTAAGAATATGAATAAAAAAATTTGAAAAAAATTTATAATGGTTTTAGATATAAAAAATAATATTTTTAAATAAGTTACTAAATTATGGAAAGGCCTTTAAATGCTCTGAAAGAAATACTTTTTCGATGAAAATGATGATTATATTTTTCAAACAAATAAAAAAAAAATATTTTCACAATTTTAAAAAAGTTATTTTAATAGAGAAACAAAATTTTTGGATTAACCATAAAAAATTATCTTAGTATGAAGTTGTAATATTTTTCTAAAATTATTAATATTTCAGTGAATAATGAAAAATAATGATTATCAAAAAAAATGATATATTATTAATATTTTATTTAGAATATTTATTTTAATTTATAAATATAAAATATAAAATATAATTATATTAATCCATTTAATAAAATTTAAATCATATTAAAATAACATTTGTTTATAAATTTATTCTTATGTCTATAAATATTTTTCATTGAAAAATATTTTAATGTGCATATAACATCTCAATTTTATTTTAATTAAATAACCTATATGAGAAATTATTTTGGTGAAATTTATATATTATATATTTATATTTATAAATTTATACTCATATTTTTAATTTTATGAATAATAGAGTTAATGTGAAATCATCTTTTTCGTGAAAAATGAAAATCTTGAGAACCCACTTTTTCGTCAAGCTTGTTTATTGTATTTGAAATTATATATTTCCACATATGTGAGTTTAATATGGAAAAATTGATTACATATCAAGGTTAAAATTAATTTACATTAAATAATAAAGTTAATATTATTTTTGACAATAATGCATAGTGAATGCTTGTAAAAATTAATTATCACAACTATGGTAAAAATGTGTTTACCTAGGGGTGAAACCAAATGGATAATTGTTAAAATAAAATTAAAACATGAATAAATTCTATTTATATGACATATTTAGAAATGAAAACATTTATGGTTCAAATTTGATAAGATTTTTAGCCTTGTTACATGTGAAAAATAGTGGCACACTTTATTCTTTTCAGAAATACCATTTGTTTCATCTCCCACACATATAAAAGGACACCACCACTTCTCTCCACATCAAACATCAAAAACCCACATTATAATAAACTAATTAATTACATCACATTATCATATCATCCTTATAATTATCATAATGTAATTCTCATAAATCATTATGTATAATGACAAAGTGATGGACTGAGAGGAGGAAAGATTTTTAACCGATAACTTTTATTTTATTTTATCCTCAACCAACATATATTATTCATAAAATAAAATCATAAAATGAAATCATATTTTCTAATTTAATATGTCTTTATTATGATAATGTGATATCTAAAATTAATCTACACTTCTATAAAATGGAAAATGAAACTATAATTGTCTGTACGACAGACTACTGCCTCATGAAACAATGAAATTTGTTTTATATCACAACCTATCAAGGCTGGACCTTAGGAAGGATTAAAAAAATAAATGAAATGAAATAAATTAATATACTACTTTGTTCATTATATTATACATACTTTATTATAATCAATTCCTTAGGGGAAATGATATTGTCGTTGATGTGTATGTTTGATCACCACCTTGCAATGTGATGTGATTATTTTTTCTCATAAGGATTACATGAACGGTTATAATGATAAATAAAAATAATATTGGTGGTATATATAACCTAAAGAAATTTTGGAAATATAATATCAAATATAACTTCATACCTTCAATTTCATTAGAAAAATATAACGTCAGCCATGGGTATGTATGTATTACCACATCCACGTAGTGATGTTAAATATTTTCATTTTATTTTTACACAGATTTGGACTAATTAAAAATTTATGAATATAATGAAATATATGAAATAATAAATGTTTTGAAGATGTTAATTAAAATTTATTTTCCTTTCATTCCTTCAGTGATGTAAATGGAAACAATATTGAAGCGTATGTACGACATACCTTCTCTAAGAATGACACAATTAAATTTCTATATTTTACATATATAGATTACTCTAAATACATATTTAATAAATATATATAATATTTATATCATTTTTGAAAATCTGTAAATAATTTAATCTTGTTCAATATAAAATTACTACCAATACCAAATCAAAACATACATTAAAAACATAGTTGTTATTGCTCAAAAAACGATTTTTTAAAGTAATTGTTCATAAATTGGTTACAAAAGAAAATAACTAAATCATATATGGTATTAAATATATGAATATAGATTCATAAATTATTTTTAATAAACCTATATATAATATATAAGAGTTTTTTATTTTTACAATGTATTTCGAGACTTATGGAAAAGGTTTTCCCCATCTTACTTTTTCAAACATGAGACATATGTCATAATCACCAAATATTTTTTTTGTATGGATTACATAATTTATCATGGATAAATTATACTGTGAATTTAATTATATTAAAGGAATTTAATTTTCCAATTGATTTTATTACTTTTATGTGTATTATGATTTATAATTTACCAAAAAGGAAATGGATTTCTCATCTCGATTTCTCATTTATGAAACATATATTATATTGAAAACTAATTTCTTTTCAGAGATGTATATAATTCCCCATATATATATATATATATTACATCCGGAATAAATTTATATTTTTGATATTTAACGCTGCATTTGAATTTATTTCTTTTAAGGGTACTTTGATTTATAAGTTACAAAAGTTGTATGATTTTACATTCTATTCTGTTTCATTATGGGGATTATTTATGCCTATGATTATGATGATGTATTAATATGATATAATTCTCCCTAAATAAATTATGTCAATTCTCTTATATTTATTCAATATATTTTTAAATAATAGTCCATTCATAGTATCTTTGTTAATTAAAATTATTTATCAGATATTTTTAGGAAAATCATTCTATAATTCTCATTTCTGTTGAAAAAACATTTTCTTAAAAAATCATGTATATTAAAAATGTTTTCTTGAATTTTTTAACATTTTTAAAATTGTGTATTAAATAATTTTTTCCAATTATGTTTTTTAAAATATTATTTAATGGAATATTCTGATATTTTTCTTGATGAGGTAACTTTAATCCTTTTACAATTATTAGTACCCTACCATATAAAATAACATAACAATGATTTTTAGTCAAGAACTAAAATCCTTTAACATTAAAGATATATTCATGTTTATAGTTGTAGATAATTGTTACATAATATATAACTAACATTCCACTTTTAAATAGAGTGTATACCACAAATATAACATCAATTTCTTCCAATATATAAACAATTATTAGATAAAACACGACTTCGTTGAGAAATCGTCATAACATTTTACTTGAAATACTTTTTTGACAAAAAAATACATAGAACATGATCAAATAACATAAATACATGGTATGCGAAAAAAATCTCTATAATGGAATAAAATAAAGAAATAAATCATTAGTTCATTAATACTTGTAAACAAATGAAATCGTTTTCACAAAGATTTACTTCTCACCAATATATACTTATATTGTAAATAATTAAATTTCCTCAATATTTCAATAAAACATATAGAACCAAAATAAAAATAATTCTATCTTGGGAAATTAATTATAATTTTTTACCCTCTCAGTTACCTTATGATTTTTCACCCTCACGGTTACCTTACAATTTAACCATCATGGCTACCTTATTGTGTAACCATCACAGTTATAGTTGGTATAACCATACGGAAAACCTCCAACATACACATACCTAATGAATTGGAAGGAGATATAGTTCCCACCCTTCATCGAAAACAATTCTTATGAACTAGAACATAATCATAAAACATACATAATTTTATAAAAACATTACTTTTGAATTTTGTAACATATAAATTTAAAAGAGGATTTTTAGGGAAAAGACCCTTATAATTGTTATATAATTAACAAGAAAATTAATTTAATTAAAGAAATATGTATATACAATGTAAATAAACATAATACAACATGATATAAACATAAATCAATTGCAAAAATATTCTTAGTACCATATAATCAATGATGTAGATGGTTAACCTAAAGAATGGAAAATGTGTTAATAATTCCCAAACATAGGGTTATTATTACTTAAAACGTATATAAACATCAATTATTATGGTTAAATGAGTGTTATTAATATTTATAGAAACATATTAATGGTTATATAACCATATATTATCATTTATGTCACATTCCACTCATTTATTAAAAATTGTTTTTATTATTTCAATTTTTTCAGCTGAGTACATTACATGGTTTCTATGGTCATTTCATATTTGATTTTCTTGTAATATGCTAATTAAATTTCACAAGTATATTTAAATGGTATTGATACATTTTTTAACATTAAATGATACCATAAATAATTTTTATCATATATGATAATAAATCCTTAGATAAAAAATTATTGATATTTGTTTAGATCATTTTGAGGGTTCATTGATAATCATGATCTAGTTACATTATATAATTTAATATAAGGACAGTATGTTAAATAAAAATATATAATAGGTTATATAATTGAAATTAAAATGTGTTCCAACCTTTAAAATTGTATTACAAACTCATTTTATGGAATTCATTAAAATTGAAAACACATCGTTCAAAATATTGGTAAAATAGCACATCATGAATGTTGTTTTTGATTTTCGAAAAAGAGGGAAAGTATAAGAAGTAATTTTATTAATGTTTTAATAAACATGATAAAATATATAATATATTTGATTCTGGATCCTTCATTCCACTTTGATAATGTGATGGGAATAGACAATAAGAAAAACAAAAGGAATTAAAATAAAAAAGAGAAAATAAAGGAGGATTTTTATCTCTCCATCACCTCCCCTTGAGATCCACCTTAAAGACTTTTTTATGTATATTTGGTGAGTCCATAGGGTCTTGTAAGTGTGGAATACCCTTGTTAAGGGTATATGGAAGAATATATATAACTCTAAAAACTCGGGAGGAATGTGAGGAATAGGGGTGTGACAGTGGTCTTTATTTGATTGAGTGGAGGGTTTTTCCATTATATTAGTCATTATAATAATATTTAATCTCTGGACTATGAAAATTCATGATTCATGTGGCCCAAAATAATTAATAGAGATTTTTATTTCTATCCATGTGTGCTTACAATATCCATGATTCTTTGAATATTTTATTAAACCTATAATTTGTATATATAGTATTTTACATTACTTCCCTATTCATTAATAAGTCAGTTGTTTTTGAAAAATCCCAAAAATAAGAACGAACCATATTTTATGTGTAGAATTAAAATATGAACACCAATTTTCGAAAATAATTTTTTATAGATGAATTATTTTTTTTCTTTAATAAAATTGAAATTTATTCAAAAAATAACAATTTTAAAACTATTACTCTTTTTATGTAAACTTGAAAAATTAATGAAGATCTCGTTATCTAATAATTGTTATACAATAAAATAATAATAAGATTTTCTATTCATAGGGGTCATATTAATATTCATATTTTTATTTATAAGGGTATGTTAATATTCACTAATTATCAAGTTGGTTCTATCAAACTCCAAATAACATATCGATCACAACTGTAGATGTTCATTTTTCAGAATTCAAATAATTGAATAATAATAATAATAATAATTGGATAGTTTTTAAATATCACATTAAAATATAGTTTTATTTAATAGAGACTCAATGTTTCTTTAATTTCATTAAATTTATTCTTAATACCACAGGGTGTTGCATTCTCCCCATATTATGGATATTTAATCCTCACAATTTTTTAAATATTTACTTGTAAAATAAATGAGGCTAATATTCCCACAATGAACTTTCATATTCTCCAGTTATTTCTTCAGCCATGTGGTTTCTCTAAAAAAGAATTACCCAGTGGATTACTATATTCCATAATACAGTTTATCTTCGATCAAAAATTTGAAGACGATTCTATTCATATGAAAGGCTATATTGTAGCTAATCTTCTTTTTTTCGGAAAACCCGAGATTAATCTTGATCATACATCATCAACATCGAATCATTAAACACATTGTGTAGGTGAGATAAAGTTGAAGGCAATTCCACATGGTAGGTGACTCTTCCAAATGAATCTATTATTTTATAATGTCCAATGAACCACGTAGTTATCAATACTCACTTACCAAAACACATAACATTTCTCTATGGTGAGATTCTATGAAAAATATGATCGCCTGCCTAAAAATAAAATGCGTTCCTCCTTTTATCTACACAACTTTTCTTGGTGCTATGAGCTAACCTCATGTGTTGGTGGATCATCCTCACATTCTTAACCACTTACTCTACTAATTTTGGCTCCATTAACTTCATTTCCATGTGTTCATCCCAAAATACTACAGTTTGCACCGCTTCCCATAAAATTACTCAAATGGTTACATCTATATACTGGAATGAAGGTATTTAGTATAAAAAATCATCTAAATAATTATGATAATCCCAAAATCCCTTGTAATCCATTGAAAAAGCGCAATGAATATCCTCTGATGCCTAAATCATTCATTTTGTCTTCCCATTTGATTGAGCTTGTAAACATATACTATAATTGAATTATATGTCTAATGACTTCTTAATGTGTTAACAAAAGTTATAAGTGCACATGGGATCACAATTTGATATAATGGAAACAGTAACTCTATGTAATTGGAAAATATATTTGAGTTACATAAGAGAATGTTGATCCAAATACATATTATCTCAAATAGGATGTAAATGAAAAGATTTAGTTAGCCTATCAACAACAGCCCATATCATATTGTTACCTCCAAAAGTGTTAGGTTTTCCCACCACAATTTTTATAGATAGATTTTCCCATTTACACTATAGAATTGGAAATTCTTGAATCATCCCCTTCGATAGTTTTCACACTTCTTTAACATGTTGAGATGACTAACATTTCATGTTAAAATCAACAATATCTCTTATCATTCTATCCCACCAGTAATGCTCTCGATGATCTATGTACATATTATTAATTCCAAGAAGAACTGATAATGGCGACCTATGAGTGGCACACAACAATTATTTCCTCATCTGAGAATCACAAGGCTATCATTTTATTTTACCAAATCTCAAAATGCAATTTTATCAATGTTACATTTTGGAAATGTAACCACTTAATACAATTCTACCTTTTCAAGTAACTCACAGTATTACTTATAGGATTTCTTAATTCTTTATGATATATAATACTACACAAATACTAGAAGAAAAATAATGGCTTTTCCTGCACTAACATCATCTAATCCAAAATTCACTAACTCATCAATACAGGGGTCATGTTCCAAATGTTACATGGTTAATGAGGAATAATGTTTTCAACTCAACTCATCCACCACATTTCCTACATTTATAAGATGGTAATAGATCATGAAATAATAATCCTTTATATATTCAAAAAATCATCTCTGCCTCATGTTTAATTCATTATCAGTGAATATATATATATCATACATTTATTATCAGTATATATTTGAAATTCGGATACATATAAATTATTCCATCAAATATTAAATGGAACCCCCACTGATGTTAATTCCAAATAATGAGTGGGATAATTTTACTCATGAGGATTCATTTATCTTGAATAAGAAGAATTCACTAGTGGAAATAATGGATTTAACGTCGACGTAATTACTACAGTTTATTATAAACTGAGGAAAATAGTATTTTTGGGCACTTATTGCTGTCAGTTTTCTTAAAACTGATGCCAAAATACATTATTCGATGATATTGCGCATCAGTTTTGTGAATCCCAGCATAGAAAATAAACAAAAAATGTGTTGGCAATGGTTTTGAGGAAAACCAACACCATAAGTGCTATTTTCGGCATCAGTGTTGTCTAAAACCAATGCCGAAAATAAAAAACACAAATATTTTTGGCAGTGGTTTTGGACAAAACCAATGCTAAAAATGCGAAACATTGATATTTTTGTCATTGGATTTGTCCAAAACTGAATCCAAAAGTAAAAAAAGGAATATGGGCGTCAGTTTCCCAAAACTGATGCCGAATGTCTTTTTAAATTTATCGTTGTCCAAAATCCCTTATTTTAATGGATATTTGAAATCAAAACCCACGGCAGGGCCTTTGACTCATGACAATATTCGATGTCCTATTTGTGATATTGGACGACCATTGTTGACGGTTTTAGTCCATTTTCAGGATTTTCATTTTTCGATCTTCTTTATCCTCTCTTGATTTTTATTTCATTGTTTATTTCTTCTTCCACCACCCTTCTTTACGCCACTTTTAATGGTGGTTTGATTTTAGTTTTTGTTTATCATCATTTTTTGTTAGTATTATCATTGTTGGTATAGATATTGCAGTGTTTGTTTTTCTAAGTCATTATACAGAACACAGTTTGGATTGAGGATCTCCATTCAGTTAAACTTCAAATTTTGTTGGTTTTTTATGTTTTGTAGTTAAATTATTTTTCATTTAATTTTTTTTATTGATATAATTCAATTATTATTTTATATTTTATTTTAAATGTGTTAGGACCGGGTAAAATATTCTGCCAACAAACATTCTTAAATATCCTATCAACAAATTGCATCTTCTTATAATGACTCCAATCAAATTTTTACCCAATTCACATACAAAATCTTTTAAATTAATGCAATATTCAATACTGTTGATACATACAACGTCTAAATAATGCAACAACTATGTAAAATGAACTAATAAATTTTATAATATTGATATTATAATTAAATTATATTATCAATATAACACACATGTATATAATATTAAAATAAAATGTTTACTATTTGTAAATGTGTTACATATCTGATGTTATCTATTTGATTATTAATTGTTTTTACTCAATGTGATTTTTTTAAAAAATTTATCTGACAGATATTTAAATGTTTATATGTTTTAATATATTCACCAAATATATTGTGATAATACATATTTAATAGATCTTAATCAGATTCATTTATGAAGTACCTCTAGTGAATATGAAAAAGGAGTTTATAATTTTTTGGAATTCTCTAAATTATATATCCAAAAAATTGATTTGAATTTTTATCCATGTGTAAAGTGTGTAAATATGAGAATGATAGACTCCATATAAATCAATGATCATCTCATTTTTATGGTTTTAGCCTTAATTATACACGTTTGATTTGGCATGGTGAAAGAACTAAAAATTCAACATACAATGTTGATGACGATATTGATAATGAGGTAGAGGATCGTATTGAAGAATTAATTCATGATGTAGGTGTTGAAACCATCGAAAAAACACCAACTATTGATTGATTTTATGGATATTCTGATCAACCATTATTCCCATGTTGCAGTAAATATACAGTGTTATCAACAGTTTTGAGATTAGTTAACTTAAAAGAAAACAATGGGTGGAGTGATAAATGTTTCACCATTTTACTTGAGCTTTTAAAAGAGCTACTTCAAGAAAGTAATGGGCTTCCAGATTCCAATTATGAGGCCAAGAAAATATTATGCCCAATGGGATTGGGGTATAAAAAGATGCATAATTTACCAAATGATTGTGTACAATATAAGAAAGAAAATTAATATTTATCATGTTTTTGCTACATGTGGGACATCACAATATAAGATAGATGGGAAATTCAACTCAGATTCATTCTCAGGTGATGTCATCTAACAGTATGAAAAATCAATTTTGTAATTTCCAATGATATCATCTAATATTTTTTTGCATATAATTCTGATAATTCAATTCTGATTCATTTTTAGGTACCATAATCAAAAATCCTTCTAATTCAATTTGGTACATTCTAATAATTCCTCCATTAAAGCATCTATTTGAAAATTAAATTGATGCAAAAAGGTTAGATGGCATTCATATGAGTGCATCCTTGATGGTAACTTTCATCACCCTGCGGATTCACCATAGTGGAAGGGTTTTGATAAAAAAAATTCCTGAATTTGGAACTAAAGTTAGAAATCTTAGAATGGGATTATTTACTGATGGAATGAATCCATATCGGGGCCTCAGTAGGCAACATAGCTCATAACCTATTTTTCTGGTAGATTACAACTTGTCCCCACATCTATGAATTAATAAAAATTATGTTATGATGATCTTGATGATTTCTAGACCAAAACATCCAAGAAATGATAATGATGTGTATTTTTCACCATTGAATTATGATTTGAAAATGTTGGGAGGAAGGTGTTAAAGATTTAGATGCTTACAAGATAGAGTATTTTCTTTTGTGTTCTATGATAATGTTCACTATAAACAACATTCCTGCACATGGAAACATATCAGGTTATAGTATTAAGGGATACAAAGAATGTCCAATTAGTGAAGATAAAACTTCATATTATCAACTGAAGAATGGAAGAAAGACAATGTAAATGGGACATCGAAGATTTCTGTGAATTCATCATCCTTATCGTAGATTGAAAAATTAATTTAACGGTTTACATGAATACATCCTTCCCCCACGACTATTGTCAGTTTATGAATACTATGACTAGGTGAAAGATATTGATTTGACATTTGGAAAGGGAAGAAGTTCTGGTTTTCAAAAACATATCTCGATGAAGAAGTCTATATTTTTCGAACTACTTTATTTGATATTTTAAGGATAAAACATAAAATTGATTTTATGGATGTTGAGAAAAAAATATGTGATAGTTTAATTGGAACTTTGTTAGACATAAAAGTAAAGGAATAATATGTATTGGATGCAAGTTTGGACTTGTTATTAATGAGAATGCATTTGGAGTTAGCACCAACTATGAAAGGAAACAGAACGTATTTACCTCTGGCTTATCACACATTATGAAAGATTGAAAAGATGAAATTTTTTCATTTTCTTCATGGTATTAAAGTACGTAGTGGTTTTCCTTCAAATGTGAATAATTTTTTGTCATCGAAGGATTGTAAATTAACAGGCATGAAATCTCATGATTTCTATGTGTTGATGAAAAAATACAAACCATTAGCACTGCGTGGTATATTGCTGATAGTTGTCAAAAATTCCATCATCAGGTTATGTAATTTATACAAATCCATTTGTAGAAAAGTCGTTGATCCAAATTTGTTAGATGTGTTGGAGAATGAAGCAACACTAATTCATTGTCAACTAGAAATGTATTTCCCACCCACATTTTTTTATATAATGTTTCATCTACTGATTCATTTGGTGCGTGAGAAAAGAATATATGGGCCTCTTTATTTAGTATGGATGTATCCTTTGGAATGATATATAAATATTCAGAAAGGATATGTTGAAAATAATTATCAACCAGAGGCCACTATTGTTCAAAAATATATATTAGAAGAGGTGATTGAGTTTTATAATGATTATTAGTTTGAGGTGGATCATATTGGTCTACCTATATCTCAAAATAAGACATTTGATAGTGAAGGTAGAGGGGTTCAAGGCTTAAAGGTAAAGTTTATTCCATGTGATGAAGTGATGCAGGAACATTTATACATTTTGAACAACACATATGAGGTTCAACCATATATATTCTGACATATTACTAAATTAATGTTATGATATCCGAAATGAAACAAATAGTTTGTGATGATTGAGCTTAAGACGACATTTTTTAATGGTTTAAAGATAAATTCCCCCTAGATATATCTGCATCCGAAACATTGAAGTGGATAGTAGGGGGACCATCTCTTAATGTGATCACATGGTCAGGTTTTGATATCAATGTCTAATCATCTTAAACAAAAAACATGGATGAAAAGAGTACCGTTCCGAATAGGGGTATAAAGGTTTTTGAAGAAGCAGTGCATTTTTTGAGTGCCATAGATAGAAACCCAATTTCTACTTCAACGTCATAATTTTTGAGTTCCTGAAGACATATGGGAAATTAATTATATTAAATTTCGAGTTACTGTTTTTAAGTGTAATTGGGTTGAAAGTAATAGTGGTGAGAAACATGATGAATATGTGTTTAAACAGGTTGATTTGAAAAGATTTAATTACAACGAGGAACCATTTATCATGGTGACACATGAAAAACATGTATTTTATGTCATTGATCTGTTGAATGATTAGTGGTCAGTTTTTTTGTAAGGAAAACGATACCATATTGGTGATGAGGATGATGCCAATGATGTTAGTAATTTACATGAGACTTATTCATTTATTATACAATTTCTATATGATTACAATGAGTATAATATGGGCATAGTGCATGCATCATGTTATGATCATGGTGAAGGATTATGAGAAAACAATAAAATAGTCTCCTAGTGTTTCTGGTAAATTTTAATATTTTGTATCCATTTTTGAAACTTACAAATGCATGAAACTTTTTTTACTTACTTATTTGTGTCTTCATTGTTTCAAATTATTCATCATTCTAATGACATGTGGGTACACAAAATTTCATTTCACTTTCTAGTAGAAATGTCAGATACAGATAGAGAGGAGAAGTTAACAAAGTATATCTATTTTGAAATATTATTAAATATTTTATATTATATTTATTTAACGAAATAAAACATTTAATTTAAAAAAAATAGAAGGACTACTGATGAGTCCCCGATGGAGCAGACGTCTCCTATTACTACTCAAAAATCAAGTTCTCAAGTGGGTAAAAGTGGAATTACACGTTTACCAAAACTATCAGTTTCTCATGATGAAGACAAAGTACACATTCATTTTTAGGATAATAATAATTTAGTTGGCCTAAATGCAGTTCATTTTTTCAGTTATATTGCGATGCAGAGCCATTACAAGATTAGTATTTTATATCTTGATTGGAAGTTAGTGGATAGGACGGCGAACCAACAACTTTGGGAGGCCAGGTTGGTAAAATATCATTATGGATTTATTTTATCTCATTTTTTGAATATTATATATATTAAATGACATATTAAATTTCTTCAATTATATATGATACTCAATTTTGAAATGAAATTAAGAAAATACATCTCTACTTAGCGGCAGTTTGATTGAGAGATTTTTAAAACAAACTAACAAAAAATTATTTTTTTGGAATGAGAAGGTTTGAAAGCCCATGTCTTATGTATCTGTTTATAGATGAAGAAACATGGATACATTTTTTTGAAAGTTGTTAGGATGAGAAATTCCGAATATTGTAATTAATTTATATTTTAAATTTATTATATATTTTTATTATAACATAGTAGTTCATTTTTATATAACATAACTCCAAGGAGATCTTATCAAGAGATCCAGTTGAGAAATGTATACCCTCATATGTTTTCACGTAAAGGGTATTCAGATTTGGAGTCAAAATGATTGAAAAAAAATTGAATCATTAAGAGCTCAATAAAGTAGTGGTTCAGAAGAGGTCCAGTTTGGTCCTCCGCCTCCTCCCACTCACCATGAGAAATGGAAACTAGCAAGAAGAGGGAAAAATGAATAGTTTCTTATATAGGAATCTTAGCAAGTGGCTGATATACTTGTAAGTAAATATTATTTATTTTTAATCAATTTTTCTATTTTATAAATTATAAAAACTAATATAACTTTTTTATTTTTCATTTCAGGATGAACTTCAAGAGAAAGATACATATGGCTCTTTTATCCCTGAGGGTAAGATGTACATCCTAGACACTACTTTGGGAAAGGTAGAACACCCCAATAGTGAAAGAGGATATCAAGCGATTGTTAGTTTTCAGATGGTTTTTGGTAAGAGTATTAAATCAAGAGAACCAGAAATAGAGTCCTTAATAGAAGAGATGAAAAATATGAAATAGTATATGGGTGATCAAATTCAAGCAGTAGTGAAGAAGACTTTATTAGAACACTTGGTAGGACAGTCAATATTTTCATAGAAATGCCAGTTATATTATTTATTTGTCATCAATTTTTCTATTTTATAAATTAAAAACACTAATATAACTTTTTCATTTTTCAACCTTCTCAGCCTACTAACCCGGACTACCTTTCCCCATCTACTTACCCTGCCCCATCTGAAAAACCTTTCAAGGTATATTATTTTATTTTGATCAATTTTTCTATTTTATAAATTGTAAACACTAATATAACGTTTTCATTTTTCTTCCTTCTCAGCCTACTCACCCGGAAAACTCTGCCTCACAGGCTTACCTCGACTCGTCTGCACAGCATTTTGAGGTATATTATTTTTTATTCATCAATTTTTCTATTTTTTAAATTATAAACACTAATATAACATTTTTATTTTTCTTCCTTCTCAGTCTGTTCACCTGGTCTACTCAGCTTCTCCTTCTTACCATGCCTCGTCTGCACAGCCTTTTGAGGTATATTAATTTATTTTCATCAATTATTCTATTTTATAATTTATAAACACTAATAAATTTTTTCCATTTTTCTACCTTCTTAGCCTCCTCAGCCAGACTACCCTACTCTATCTTCTTATCATTCCTTGTTTTTCCACCTTTTCGAGGTATATTAATTTATTGTCATCAATTATTCTTTTTTATAATTTATAAACAGTAATATACCATTTTTATTTTTCAGCCTTCTCAGCCCCCTCACCCGGACTACCCTGCCCCATCTGCTTATCCTGACCCATCTACACTACATTTCGATGAATATTATTTTATTTTCATCAATTTTTCTATTTTATAAATTCTAAGCACTAATATACTTTTTTCATTTTTCTTCCTTCTCAGCCAGCTCAACCGGACATCCCTGCCCCATCTGCTTACATTGAGCCTCAACCTCCTCGCTCGCATCAAGCCTTATATTGTGAGTTGTTTTCTAGAGATCCTCATGTAAAAATTATTGTGTTAGGATATGTAATTTTTTTAGGGGACTCAGTACATCATCAGCCTATGCAGATGGGTCAGGTTAGAGTATCAGAACATGATTTTATAGATCCT
The DNA here is from genome assembly GCA_963277665.1 of Viscum album. Classification (NCBI taxonomy): domain Eukaryota; kingdom Viridiplantae; phylum Streptophyta; class Magnoliopsida; order Santalales; family Viscaceae; genus Viscum; species Viscum album. The sequence continues at coordinate 2,137,445,093 of OY728165.1, forward strand.
ACTACTATACTAATGTTTCCTACTAAGGAGATCATTTGTGTTGGAGAATGTCTGATCCATTTTTCAGTTTGGAAAAATAGTGTCCTACATTATATTTCATATGAGGTATTCTTTTTTTTAATATGAATTACATTTGATTCAAAATTACATGTAATGTATTCTGACATTTAACTGTATTGGAATATCTGAAATCAAAATAATCTACCCCAATGCAACAAAATGTTTAGGAACAGTCAGATTTAGAACCTTCTAATATCTCTTCCGTGTTATAAATATTATATCAGGCTTCTGCTTCGTGAATTATATCTATGAGTTTCAGATACCACCCAATATATGTGGAAGAAGTCATCAATTTAGAATAATGAAAGAAGATATCATGCATTTAGTTGATTTTGAAGAGCTTGGGCAGAGTGTGGTGTAGTTGTTTTCCATGTAAGTAAATTGACGTTTGAATTTATATTTCTTTAATAAAAGATGGTTTTAAGTTGACTAACAATATTTTCTTTTTAATTTAGTTATATACAGACGATTCTTTTATAATATGAAAACATGCATTTAATGTTTTATAGATCCAGAGTACATTTCCTTGGAAGTCATAAATGTGAATAATGATGATAGAGTTCAATATATATATGATAGATTATCATAGACATAGATTAAATGATGGTTTTTACCATTTCCTGATATGTAAGAACATTAAAATAATTATGAACTAATAATCATTATAATTTCATTAATTGTTAAATTTTTTAATTGTAGGGGAAATTGGATGTTAGGTGTATTTTTCCAAAGTTAATGCACCTTATATTGGTTTTCCTCATTATTAGTTATAGTTCATAAACTATTTTTCACATTATTAAACACATAATTTTTTATTTTTATTTTATTATATGCTCATTATGTTTAATTTTCATTGTTTATACATGTATTATTAGTTTATATATATGAAAATTCAGTTCATGGAAACAATTTAACAAGGAATACATGTTAGTAAAGAAACTAAAGAAAATCAAATATGTTGAAGTACAAGTAATTTGTTTTTATATTATATATTTTTTCTTAATTTGTTGTTATATATTGTAGTTATTATCAATTTACTATTTTATAACTTCAGTGTCATCGTCAAAATGAAAGTTTTCAATGTGGTTATTTTATTTTACAATTCATGTATGATATAATCACAACTAGAGAAACTAATGACTTTCATATGGTTAGTTTTATTATTATTTTTTATATTTTCTGCCATATTATTTTATTTATTAAACTCATATCATTCAATATTATATTAGGTATTCAATGATTCATAGTCTTATTCCCAATCTGAAATGACCCATATTCGATAGACTTTTGCGAACTATATTCCATGTTTGATTAGGATATGAGGTATCTATATTCTAATATTTATAAATAATAATACATATGGGTTTAAAAAACAATTTTTTTGATATATTGTGTGTTTGATCTTACCAATAATCAAATGAATGCTTCAAGAATAACAACAATGAGCATGCTGTAAATTTTATGTACGTCTATTCACAATTTTTTTTAACTTTCATTGTTGTCTTTTTTTGTTTATTCTTGGTATATGTAAGGTATTAGTTTTTATTGAATGATAAAAACTATTTTAATATTTTGTTATATTTTTTTTAAAGGGGTTTTGATATTTTTAAAAGTGTAATTATATGATTTTTCTATTTTTTTAATCTACGGCGTCCGTTATTTTGAAAACTGACACTGAAATTTGGAAAAAACTAAATGGGGGTTTCAGAGATAGTTTTATCTAAGTTGTCACCATAAACCCCTTTAAAATTGACCGTTAGCATTGGTTTTTTGTAAAATAGATGCAAAAACCTCAATTTCGACCGGGATTCGGTGTCAGTTTTAGATAATACCGACACCAAAACCCTAATGAAATTAATTTTCAGCATCAGTTTTATAATATCCGTTGCTGAAAATCATATTTTTTAGGTCTCCTTTATAGACATTGGTTAAAAATCGATGTCAAAAATAAAAAAAAAGTTGTCAAATTGTGTTTTTTAACTAGTGAATTACTATATCTTTCTTCATTAGAACAGAATGATGTCCCTTAAATGAAGCATCACTATAGATGATAAACATAGCACTTCTGAAAGTCAAGGCCCAAACTAAAGCATTCACAAATATCTTCTTCAGTTCCTAAAAACAATCCTCACATTCTACTATGCAAATAAATTAACCAATTCTCATCTTAACATTGTAACTAGGTTAGATAATTGTGCAATGTATTTAACAAACTGTAGATAATAACCTAATAATCTAAGAAAAATAAAAATCTATATAACATTTTTATGTCTTTTTCCTTCATAAGCCACTGTTTTTTTTGGCTGGATCAACTTTTATTCCAAAATTATTTACAAGTTCCATGAAAATAAATCTATTCCAACCAAAAATCACAAATTTGGAATTTTATATATAGTTTCTCTTCTATTATTGATAGAAAAACAACACTTGAAAATTTTTCATGCTCCACCTTTCTTTTATAATATAACATATTTTCATCTATAAAAAACCATAAACATATTCAAGAACTCATAAAATATTTGATTCATAAGATCAATGAATATCGAAGGTGGATTACATATCCCAAATGGCATGACAAAAAATTCACAATGCACACATATAATATGAAACACAGTCTTCGAGATTTTTTCTTCCTTTACTTTCAACTGATGGTACCCCCACCTTAGGTCAATGTTATAAAAATACTGTACTCTGTGGAGAGGATAAAAAATTCGATTTATATGAAGAAATTGAATCATATTTTGAAAAGTGATATTATTGTATGATCTATAATCAAATGAAAAGTATCATGGAACCATATTTCTTGTTAAGAAAAAAAACAAGATCACCACATGGTGAAGTGCTAAAAAAATGATCCCATTATCAAGTATCTCATGAAAATGTATTTCAAATTAAATATATATATTTTATCAATTTGATAAGGGGGTTTTTAAATTATCTTAGCATCCATAACTATGTGATTTGTTTGTTTAACTTTGTGATTATGTATAACACTAGGTAACTCATCAAGGAAAACATCAAGGTATTTAATTACCATTAGATAATCATTAACCTAAATAGTTTTTTTCACATTATAAAGAATAAAAATATCATTTCCATCATGTAATTGTTTCATAGATTCTTGATATGTAATGAATTGTTTGGGTTTGTTCCATTCTTCCAAAAGAAACACTTTCTGTAAAAAAAATTATCGAGATCTAGAATAAATCATTACATTATAATAAGAAAAGAAATACTTACACAGAATAAAATCAAACTATACTATGTGATAAAAATAAGGATTTTTGGTAATGTCATTTAAAATGTAATAATAATAAGTTTCTTAAAATACATTTTCCACGGTGTTTTAAAAATATCATATTATCTTGTTTGTTGCGGTAAAATATCCTATTTACCAAAAAATATCTCAGAAAAAAAAGGACTACATAAACCCCTTATCAAACATAACATTAGAAAAATATGAGTAAAACAACAAATTACATGAAACCACTTCGTTGGATGGCCGGACATATGATGATATAGTCAAGAAGTATCTCAAAACACCTTTCTGCTAATAGTCGGGCTTCTTTTCATCATTCAGATATTTCTTTGGGTATTCATTTTCATAATGTCCCATCTAACCATAGATAAAACACTTTAGATTTTTCATATCATGATTAGACATAGGATCATTTCCATTACAATCTTGGGCCATATTTACAAACATTCTAGATTGAAAACTCTTCTTATTTTTAGTATAGAATTCACTAGTTTCTTTTCCCCACACATTTCACAAATTTGAAATTGGACATTATTAACATTATATTTCTCTTATTGATTCATACTAACAACTTGCCTTATAGACCACTTCATCTCCTTGACTTCAATGTCAATGTAATCATCAAAAAACTCGGTTTCTACCCTCTCATCACGTCTGACAAGTATATAATAACATTTTAATTCATAGGAGGCCATTTCCATTCGATACCTTGGACTAATTCAGGATTAACAGTGACATATTTTTCTATAAATATTGAAAATATGACTTAGATCACAACATGCTAGTCGGGTGAGGTTTTCATCATATACAGCAACTGAATCATCCGAATTTTTCATTAGTTCAAGGAATTCCTCCTCCACCCTATGTCAAACCACTATCAGAAAATATTTTTCTAGGAAAATACATTTAAATTCATCCAACTCTAAAGATTTAATATCCACCTTTCCCAGGGTATTCGTGACCATTTACCACCACAAATCTGATTCACCATCAAAATGATAAATTGAACGAGTAAAATTTCGACTATCCAAACATCCCATGACATTGATTATCTTTTCAGGGTTATTTATCTATCCTTCAGCATCCACGGGGTTAGAAGATTCACATGTATCAAGAGGGTGTTGCATCATTAAATTTTCCACTATCATCATGTTCTTCTGTGTTAGATGTGGTTGCTCTCATTAATGGATGCCACCACCGATTATTTCCTTTGTCAGTTGATCCATCACTATTGCAAACTACTCAATACAAATTCTTATCATTCCATGATACTGAATCCAAAGGATATCTTCTTGTTGGTGCCATTCCACTTCAGCTTCCCTGTTTCTTCTGCAGAAAACCATTCAAAACAAACATACAACAGTTGAATCCACATGGTAATAATTAAATGATATATAATTTAAAAATTAACCATACAGTAAAAAATCATATATGGTATTTTATTAACTTCATCATAACCCCTAAATATGTTTAAACATCCATATGATACCCACTATAAGGACTCTTCCTTATAACATTACATAATCATTAATTTTAGTCAACAACTCACTTCCATTAACATTATGGATCTTTTCAATTTTATTGTTTTAAAGGCATGGAAAATAATACATATTTAACATTAAACATTTATACATAGTGGATACCAAAATAATAATATCCATTTCTTCCTATATATAAAAAATATCGGATAAAACATTAATTCATGGACAAATATTCATAACATATAACATGACTTCATTCTTTGTCATAAACATACATATATCCAATTGAAATCATCTTAAATCATGAGATTATAATTGAAATATCATTAAGGGATATAAAATTATGGAATGAAAATAATATTCCATGAATACTTTTAAATGTATGAAATCATTTTGGCAATGACATACTTCTTACCCATATGTACTTACATTGTGAAACTTTAGAGTTCCCAAAATTTACACATAAAATATAGAAAAAAATAGGAATATAAATGAATATTGTAAAATTGAATACATATTATTAAGACCCTCTCTGCTACACTATGATTTTTAAACCTCCCTAATACCTTACAATGTAACCCTCATGACTACCTTATTGTGTAACCATCATAGCTACACATGGAGTAACCATACAGTCGACCTATAACATACACACAACAAATGAATTATAAGAATATATAGGTATCAAAATTCATCATAAAAAACTCCAATGAACTATAACATAATCACGAAACTTGAATTATTTAATAGAAACATTTTCTTGAATTTTGTAAAATAGGATTTTAGAAGATGATTTCTTAGGATAAGTCCCTGAGAGCTATCATAAAATTTATGAGAGAATTAACAGAATGAAAAAATATGTATATAAAATATAAATACACATATAAAACGTTATATATATGTTAATTTATTAAAAATGTTTTATGAGTACCATATAATCAGTGAAATAGATGGTTAACCCAAAAAGTGGGAATTGGGTTAAGAATTCCCTTACCTCTGGTTCGTCTTACATCAAACATGTTTAAGCATTTTGTATAATGGTTAAAAAGTGTTATTAATATTTTGAAAAAACATATTCATATTTATAACACATTTTATGTTCTTTTATTACACCATTCTATCATTTATTAATAATATTTTGTTATTTTCAATGTTTCAGGTGCGTACCTTTCATGGTCTCCATTGTTGGTTCATATTTGATATTCTTGTCACAAGGAAATGAAACAAAAAATGGATTGAAATGGTATTAATATGCTTCAAAAACATTAAACGATATGATAAATTTTTTTTCAGATATGATGATGACATGTTACATAAAATGTTAATGATATTTGTTTTGATCAATTTTTCAGTTCTTCGATAATCATTAACTAGTTACATTATACAATTTAATTTAATGCATAGATTCTCATTAAATAACAAAAAATATGTTTTATAATACACATTGAATTCTTTTTGTACAATTAAAATAGTTTTACAAATAGTTTTGTATGATGTAATGGAAATCCAAAAATCATCACCCACGATTTAGTTAAAATGACACAACATAAATGATGTTTTTATTTCTCAAATAACAGGGAGGGGAGAAGAAGTATGTTTCAAATTTTTTTCTTAAAAATGATAAAATTGATAATATTATAGATTATGGAGATTTTATTCCTCTTGGATAAGGGGAGGTTAAGAGAGTATAATAAAAAAGAATATGAATTGAAAAGAAATTTAGAAAATAAAAATAGATATTTACCTCTTGATCTCTTCTCCATGAGATCATTCTTATGTCCTTTGTTTTCACCCATTATGTGAGACTATATGGTCATAAGTGTCACCACACTCCCGGTGGTGCCTGAGCCGCAACTCTCTAATCCCACCTCCAATAGGCCAGGGGCTGGTGACTAGCACCGAGTAGGCATGCTACTAACATGGGAGGCATTGCCTATAAATCTGTACACATGCACAAACATCACCAAGCCCACAAAGCTGAAAAGTAAAAACTAATAAAGATGAAAAAATCATGCATACACTAAAATACCAAACAACAGAGTACTAGAGGGAAGTAATGTATAGTAAAGTAAAAACCTCGGGCCAAAATTACAAGCCCACCAAAAGAAATTATGCAACAAAGTCCAACCTGTAGAGAAAAGTACTGGGACTGCAACTCATCGCCAAAAGAACACACCTCGGCCTGTCTAATCTCACTGAACACTGTCCGGTCGCGGTCTGCATAGAATCCTATCAAAGGCTCACTCATCTGCACAAGACACGACACGTGCAGGCAAATCCCATGCAGGGGTGAGTATATCAATACCCAGTAGGACACCCCGAAACAACAAAATAAATACAACAAAGAAAAATTCCACAAAGGAAGGTACAATTAGCTCTACACAGTATATTTCTGCGAAACATATAACAAGAATATCCAGATATACTCATTCAAAAACGAACTTCGTGATACCGCCACTAGGATCAAGCTCGAAGATTCCACTAAGCATACCATCAAGAGAATACACTCCTAGCTCTGAGAGAGAGAGAGAGAGACACGAAGTACTCGTTCTTGGAGAACACACTCCTCAAGTACCTTGGGAACACTATGCTCAGATGAGGATCACAGCCAAGTCATGGGGTGATTCCGACAACTCAGTCTGAGGAAATACGCTAAGCAGAGGATCAGCGTCTGGGTAATGATGGTCACGTCGATACTAAGAACTCTTCCAAGGGTTCCAGGAATGAATAGAGGATATGGCTCTAAGTCTCACAGAGGGGATTCCATCAACTCTATTCTGGGAGTTCGGATGAAGGGATTATACTCTTGTGTAAAGGAAATGATACCAGAACATTCAAGGAAAAAGACCAAGGGTACGAACCCTAAGAAGGCTAGTCCAAGTCACAGAAGACAAGTGGCTCAAGTCATGAAGAAAAGGTTACACGAAATGTAGTATGGATACACACCATGGTCCTTGACCCCGAGTACTACCATGTAAACATCCTATTTTCTTCGTTCAAGCAGTGAAAAACAAAACTACACGTCGTGTAGAAAAGTACACACCATTTTCCTTGACCCCAGGTACTACCCATGTTACCGGCCCATGTCACTCGGCTTGTAGGATAGAAAACTACTACACAGATTGTAGAAGAAATCACACGCCGTGTTCGAGTACCTGGGCTCACTCTGTGTACGCTGGCCATATGCCCATGCACGGCCTCTGCCCGTGTCCGTGTCGCCTGCCTGTGTACCAGTACACGGGGTATCCTATGTATCTGGCCGGGTCTTGCCCAGGAGGGGGGTATACACAGCGTGTCCATGGGAGTGTACCCTACTCGTGCCCGTTTACTCTCGGAGTACACACCGGGTAACCCTACCGACGAATCTGTGGGTTTTGGGCCTCTGATTGGCCCCGAAATCCGATTCCCGTCACCCGTGCAGAAATTGTTCAAAGAACGATTTCTTGTAATCTGCATCGATCTGTCTGTCGCCACAGCAGCAGCACCTCCGAAGGGTCTTACCGATGCCAGATCTTCAATTTGGGACCGTTGCATCGCATAATGGGTGCACAACGATTCATCGTTCATATACCCCCGAAGAACGCGTAGAATGCTATAAAAAATGGGAGAATTTTTGGAACAATAAATTGAGAGGGACGAACCTAGATCGATGTTCGTGTGGGTATTGGTTCGTCGCCGTTAGAAGGTTGAATGAAAACCAAAACAATCTCAAGAATCAAATCCCACGATTCCCGCAAATATCCCACCCCGCAACAATGATCGATCCACGGGCTAATCTGTTCATGGATTAGTCCGCATTCATTGGGGAAATAAAAAATGGGGAATAATAAAATCACAACAACTACCTACCTGGATTTCGCGGGGTTCGTTTGTGAAGATCCGGTTGCCGAGTCATTGTCATCGGTGAAGCTCGTCAAGAACACCATCACCGCGTTGGGAGGCTTCCTCTAGGACCTCCAGAGCCGCCAAGGGTTTTTCAGGGTTATGGGGTTTGTAACCCTGGACCTTGGCGCAAGCCTCTATTTAAAGAGGATAAAATATATTTGGTGCATTATATTTTAAAAAGATCTTGTTGCAGAAACAAGTTTTCATAAAATATTTTTATTAAATATTTTATTACTATTGCGTCCAAAAAATAGATTTCACCACCGAACTGCGCCGACCAATGTTAGGCCTCGCCTTAGGTAAAATCACTGTTCTAAACACAGCGGTGCCCTCAAATTTCTGATCTGAGCACCCGTTTGGGAGTTATTCCACTTTTTCTGGAAAACTGCACGTGCACGTAATTTAATCATTAAATTAATTTCAAACTTTTGTTCCGGGCTCACTAGGCTTCGGAATAGCACAACGTCTCAGAGCCTGTTCTCGAAATAATTCCCATATAATATTAAAATAATACATTGAAAATCTGGGACATTACATCACACCCACCTTAGGGATTTTACATCCCCGAAAAGGAAAAACAAGGGCTACTAAAAATGGTGTGGGTACTGCACGTGAATCTGAGCCTCCCGCTCCCACGTGCTCTCCTGGAGATTCTCGTGCTACCACCAGACACACACCAAGGGAATATCTCGTCCACGAAGGATCTTCTCAAACAGATCCTTGATCTCCACTGGGTACTCAGCAAAGGTCTCTTCATTGTCGATGTCCAGCTCGCCCTATTCGAAGACATGCGATGGATCATGCACGTACCTTCGTAGCTGCGACACATGGAAGACGTTGTGTACCCGGTCCGTCTGAGGAGGTAGAACCAAGCAATACGCCACCTCTCCAACTATACTCAGAATCTGAAAAGGGCCAATGAACCTCAGATATAGCTTTCCACCTTGGCCAAATCTCTTCAATCCCCGTCGAGGTGAGACCTGAAAAAACACATGGTCTCCATCCTCAAACTCCAAGGGCCTCCGTCTTTGGTTTACATAAAATTTATACCGACTCTATGCAGTCTTCATCCACTACTGGATGACCTACACCTTCTCTGTAGTAGCTCTCACCATCTATGGGCCCATGATTGCTGACTCTCCCAGGTCAGTCCAACAAAGTGGTGACCGACAAGATCACCCGTATAGAGCCTCGAATGGTGCCATACCAATATTGGAATGATAACTATTTTTATAATCAAATTCCACCAGTGGTAGGTGATCCTCCCAGCTATGACTGAAGTCAAGTATGCATGCTCGTAGCATATCCTCCAGGACCTGGATGGTTCGCTCTGTCTAACCATCAGTCTGGGGTTGAAACGTTGTGCTCAAGCGTAACTGAGTCCCAAAAGATTCCTGCAATCCCTTGAACAAACCGGGATGTGAAACGAGAATCATGATTTGGGGTGATCGTGGATGGTACTCCATGAAGTCTAACTCTCTCTTGCACGTAGAGGCATCCCAAGCTCTCTACTGAACTCTGCTCTTGTATGGCTAGGAAGTTGGGCGACTTGGTGAGTCGATCAACGATCACCCATATGGAATCATGACCCCTAGACGTACGTGGTAAACCCGTCACGAAGTCTATAGATATTTCATCCCAGTTCCACTCTGGAACCTCAAGGGGCTGAGCCAAACGTACTTGAACCTGGTGCTCAGCCTTTACTTGCTGACATGTAAGGCACCGAGAAACAAACTCTGCCACACTCTTATTCATTCCTGGCCACCAAAACTGACGTCATAGGTCCTGATACATATTTTCCATGCCTGGATGTACTGCCAAAGGGGATGTATGAAACTCCATCAGAACTTCCTCCCGTTACGTCACTGGTACTACCGTTCACCCTTTAAAAAGGACAACGTGCTCCCCATCTACTGAAAATCCATCAGCAGCATCACCTGTGGATATCTAAACATGTAGAGTCTCGTAGCTAGCATCCTCGCACTATGCTTCCCTGACTCATTGTAAGAGTGGTAGGTAACAACCATCGACTGAAGGTAAGCTCTCTCATCTCCATTCAGCAACTACGAACTAGATTTCTTACTGAGAGCATATGCCACCATGTTCCCCTTCCCAAGTGTATAAACGATCTCAAAGTCATAATTCTGGAGGAACTCAATCCATCGCCTCTGTCTCATCCAGCAACTGCGAACTGGATTTCCTACTGAGAGCAACTACCACCACGTTCCGCTTCCCAAGAGTATAAACGATCTCAAAATCATAATCCTAGAGGAACTCAAGCCATAGCCTCTGTCTCAAATTCAAATCCTTCTAAGAAAAGATATATCTAAGACTCTTCTGATCAGAGTAGACGGTTAAACTATTGCCCATCAGGTAGTACCGCTACATCTTTACTGCGAAGACTACCGCTGCCGACTCAAGATCATAGGTCATGTAGTTCTGCTCATGTTGTCTCAACTTACGTGAGCCATAGGCAATCGCCTCTTGCCTCTGTATCATGACACAACCAAGCCCAGTTCTTGATGCATCACAGAACACTATGTACTCGACACCCTCCTCCGGTAATCTCAAGATCGAGGCACTCGTTAGACTCTATCTCAACTGTTGGAAAGACTGATGGCATCTATCGGTTCACACGAAAGGCTATCCCTTTTGGGTCAAAGATATCATGGGTGATGCAATCCTAGAGAAATCATGGATGAATCTCCGATAGTAGCCCGCCAACCCAAGGAAACTTCGCACCTCCGTCACGCTCTGGGGTGGCTCCCATGCTAGCACTGCCTCCACCTTTTCTGGGTCCACCGCTACACCATCCGATGAGATAACATGCCCCATAAAGTGGACCTACTGTAACCAGAACTAACACTTTGAGAGTTTCTCATACAACTAGTGCTCTCGGAGTGTGTCCAGGACCATCCTTAGGTGTCTCGCATGCTCCTCCTCAGATGTAGAGTACATAAGGATATCATCGATGAAGACCACTACAACCCGGTCTAGATAGGGCTGAAAGATCTGGTTCATGAGTCCCATGAACACTGCTGGGGCGTTCATCACGCCGAATGGCATCACCAAGTACTCATAGTGACCGTAGCGACATCTGAAAGTCGTCTTTGGTATATCCTCATCACGTACTCGCAACTGGTGATAGCCTGATCGTAGATCAACCATAGAGAACCATAATGCCCTTCTCAACTAGTCGAAGAGGTCATCGATCCTTGGTAGTGGATACCGGTTCTTCACGGTTACCAGATTTTAGCGCCGGTAATCCACACACAACCTCAAGCTTCCGTCCACCTTCATGGCAAACAACACTGGGGCTGCCCGGGGTGAAACGCTGGGTCTCACAAAGCCCTTCATCTCCAAGTCTTCCATCTTCATCATCATCTCACGAAAATCTACAGGATCCATCCGATAAGCTGATGCTGATATCATGGTCGTCCCATGTTGCAACGCAATGAAGAAATCTATCTCCCGACGGGGAGGTAGCCCAGGGAGATCCTCCGGAAAGACGTCCTCATACTCAGCCACCACTGCTAAAAACTGGAAACTCGTAACATCTGCCCCGCCAAGGGCCAGGCTAGCCAACTGATATGAAATCGGTTTTTCCCTCCTATGCACGAGTCCATCCTGCGCTGCCTGGGTCTCTCTTTCACCAACAAAAGAGAACCTCGTCCCATCACTGCGGACACAACACACACTTGTCCTAAAACAATCAATCTGGGAACGAACTGTGGATAGCCAATCTATACCAAGAATGGAATCATAAGGCCTCGATGCTACCACCAAGAGGTTCCAACCGAAACACTCATCTCCAAGGGTTAGGTCACAATGCCTGGAAAGGTGTGTGATCTCTGAATCTTCTCCAGTTAGTATTTCTAAGTGAAAGGGTCAAGTCAACAGCTCAACTGGAATCTCAAGGTCTCGAACAAGATAAGCATCCAGAAAGGAATGACTTGCACATGTGTCTATCAAAATGACAGCCATAGTAGAAAAGAAACAGATAGTACCTCTAATCATTCCGGGAGTACCTGGGTTACCCCTGCCTCTGTCCACCAGCTCCATGAGCCTGGGGTTGACCTCCTAGGGGTGGTGGTGGTAATGGGTCAAAACGCCGACCACCTCTAGCTTCTCTCCCAGCTCCTCTTCCGCATCTACTGCCTCGCAGATCTGCCTGCTCCATGCGTTGCCTATGCCTCGGTGGTCCATCCATTACTATTGTTTCAGTAGTACGACGGGTTGGACAATCTCGAGAGAGATGTCCCCTGTCATCACAGGAGTAACATCGCCTCTCTCGAGACTAGCTAGACACACCCTGTGAACCCTGTACGGATGATCCCCTATCTTGGGATCTCATCTGGAAACGTCTCCCACGCCTGGGTCCCTAATGTCGGCTCCCTGCCGTCGAGGTCTCTTCTCCAGCTCACCCACTACTGACAACTATCGGCTGGCCCTGCTCCGTCAGGAATCTCTCGACCACCAATGACCGCTCGAGAACCCCAGCATAAGTAGGAATGCTCATGGGGATGATGCTAGATCAGATTTCGCTGCACTAGCCCTGCTCAAAAGTCTGAGCTCTGATGTACTGATCTCTGACTATATCCATCGAGTATCGCGAGAGGTAGGTAAAACTCGATGACTAGTCAGCCACCGACATGGTTCCCTGGTGGAGCTGAAGAAGCTCAGGTACGCGTACTGATCTCAGGGTAACCAGTGAAAACTCCTCTCTGAAGAGATGCTCAAACTCCGACCATGAAAGAGTTGCCTCGTTGTGAGTCTGGATGACCATACTCCACCATCGCCCTGCCGAGACCTGCAAAAGGCTCTCTTCCAGGATCACCATCTGGCCTGCTGGTGTCCTAACCAAATGGAATACTCTGGCCACTGCCTCAATCCCATCCTCTACTACCTTAGGGTCAAGCTCACCTCGAAACCTAAGGGGTCTCTGTCTATGAAACCCGTGGAGTGCAGTCAGCCTGCGCTCCTCCTCCACTCGTACAGTATGCGCTAAACACTGCCCCACAGGTGGTGGAATAACTATAATTCCACTTGGTGGTAGACCTGGGGGATCTGGTCCCTATATCGAAGCTTCATCACTGAGGGGGTCTTCCTTGTGATTGAACTGCTAGATCCTAGTGTGTGCGCGCCGTAGAGGCATCCTGTTTAAGAAACAAGATGTCTCACAGTCATTGAGTATATCTGGAGGGATGACTCAAGAAGGACATGGAAACCACAACCCATTCATATATGATTCATGTACCATTATTTTTCCCCATGCAACTAGTGATTTCATGTTCCAAGTCGAAAAGCAAGTTATTAGAGTCCTGGTGTATGGATACGTCGGCCGCCGCACCAACACTTGGGTCCCTGGCCTGAGATCCGAACTCGAAACACTTAACAGTGTTTCCCCAAATCAACTCACAGACTCTTGGTCCTAAGGTAGAACCTCATATGATACCACTCTATCATGACACGTCCCGGTGGGGCCTGAGCTGCAACTCCCCAAGCCCCCCTCCAATTGGCTAGGGGCTGGTGACTAGCACCGAGTATGCATGCTAATAACATGGGAGGCATTGCCTCTAAACCTGTACACACGCAAACTCATCACCGAGCCCACAAATATGAAAAGTAAAAACTACTAAAGATGGAAAAAGCATGCATACACTAAAAACCCAACCAACAGAGTATGGTAGGGAAGTAAAGTACAGTAAAGTAAAAACCCTTGGCCAAAAGTACAATCCCACCAAATGAAAGTCTGCAACAAAGTCCAAGCTATAGAGAAAGGTACAAGGAATGCAACCTATCGTTGAAGGAACACACCTTGGCCTGTCTAATCTCCCTGAACACTGTCTGGTCCCAGTCTGCCTAGAATCCTGTCAAAGGCTCGCTCGTCTGCACAAGACACGACACGTGCGGGCACAACCCGTGCAGGGTTGAGTATAACAATACCCAGTAGGACACCCTGAGACCACAAAGTAAATACAACAAAGGAAAATGCCACAAAGGAAGGTACATTCAGCTCTACATAGTATATTTCTATGGAATATATAACAATAATATCCAGATATACTCATACACAAACGACCTTCACGATACCACCAATAGGATACAGCTCGAAGATTCCACTAAGCATACCATCGGGAGATCACACTCCCAGGTCTAGAGAGAGGGAGACACGAAGTACTCATTCTGGGAGAACACAGTCCTCAAGTACCTTTGAAACATGATGCGCAGATGAGGATCACAACCAAGTCATGGGGTGATTCTGAAAACTCAGTCTGAGCTAATCTGCTAAGTAGAGGATCGGTGCCCGGGTAAAGTTGGTCACGTCGATACCAAGAACTCTATCTAGGGTTCCAGGAATGAATAGAGGATTCGGATCTATGTTTCATAGAGTGGATTCTAACAACTCTATTCAGGGAGTTCTGCTAAAGAGATTGTACTTATGTGTAATGGAAATGATACCAGAACCTTCAGGGAAAAAGACCAGGGGTACGAACCCTAAGAAGGATAATCCAAGTCAGAAAAGACAAGTGGCTCAAGTCATGAAGAAAAGGATACACGATGTGTAGTATGGTTACATGCAGTGTTCCTTGACCCTGGGTACTGCCTGTGTAAACGGCCTGTTTCCTTCATTCAATCTGTGAAAAGCAAAACTACACGGCTTGTAGAAAAGTACATGCCATTTTCCTTGACCCCGGGTACTGCCTGTGCAACCGGCCTATGTAACTCAGCTTGTCAGATAGAAAACAAATACACTTCATGTAGAAGAAATCACACACCATGTACGTGTGCCTGGGCTCACTCCCTGTACGCTGGCCATGTGCCCGTGCACAGCCTATGCCCGTGTCCGTGTCGCCTGCCCGTGTACCTGTACATGGGCTATCCCGTCTATCTGGCAGGGTCTGGCCGAGGAGGGGGGTATACACGATGTGTCCATGGACGTGTACCCTTCCCATTCCCGTGTACTCTAAGAGTACATTCCAGTTAACCCAACCAACGAACACACACTGTGTAGCCCATACTACACAGCGTGTAGTCAGGAAATTCCTAGAACCGTTGTCTTCCTCCGCGCGCCTCAACTGATCCTTCGGACTTTGATTCATCCATCTGTTTGCCACTAAACTCATGGTGTTGGGTCGCCTCGTCCTTGGGAAGCCAAATCCATGGGTTTCGGGACTCCGATCGGCTCCAAAATCCAATTCCGGGCACCCGTGCGGAAATAGTTCGAAGAATGATTTTTTGCAATCCGCTTTGATCCGTCCGTCGCCATCACAGCCGCTCATCCATAGGGTCGTACTGATTCTGGATCATCAATTTGAGACCGTTGCATCGCACAATGGGTGCGCCACGATCCGTCATTCATAACTACGTGAAGAACACGTAGAACGTGATGAAGAACGCGAGAATTTTGGGAAAAATAATTCGAGAGGGACGAACTTCTATCGATGTTCGTGTCGATCTTGGTTCATGTCCGTTAGAAGGATGAACAAAAACCAAAACAATATCAAGAATCAAATCCCACGACTCCAGCAAATATCCCATCCCACAACAATGATTGGTCCGTTGTCTAATGTGTTCATGGATTAGTCCATGTTCGTCGTGGAAATCAAAAACGGGGAAAAATAAAATCACAACAACATCCTACCAAGATTTCACGGGGTTCGTTGGTGAAGATCTGGTTGCCGAGTCATCGTTACCTACGATGCTCGTCAAGAACACCATCTCCACATTGGGAGGCTTCCTCCAGGACCTCCAAAGCCGCCTAGGGTTTTCAGGGTTATGGGGTTTGTATCCCTGGACCCTTGTGCAAGACTCTATTTAAAGAGGACAAAAGATATTTAGTGCAACATATTTTAAAATGATCTTGCTGTAGAAACAAGTTTTCATAAAATATTTTTATTAAATATTTTATTACTGTTGCATCCAAAAACCAGATTTCACCACCGACCTACGCCGGCCGATGATGGGCCTCGCCATAGGTATAATCGTTGTTTTGAATGGAACGGTGCCCTTGGATTTCTGATCCGAGTACCTGTTCGTGAGTTATTCAACTTTTTCAGGAAAACTGCCAACGCGCACAATTTAATCATTAAATTAAATCCAAACATTTTTTTTGGGCTCACTGGGCCTCGGAACTGTACGCCGTCTCAGAGCCTGGTCTCGAAATAATTCCCATATAATATTAAAATAATTCATGGAAAAATCTGGGACATTATAATAAGCATGGTAAATCTTTTTGGGAATGTGATTGGGATGAATACATACAATTCATAATGCTTGAAGGGTTTTTGGGGAAGTGTTGGGTGAGGGTGTTATTTATAGTGGACGAGAGGATGGGTTTTCCATTATTTTAATCATTATATTAAAAAAAATTCTCAAGATAATGGAATGTCCTGATTAATGTGACTTAAATTAGTAATTGGAGCATGTGAGTTTGAACAATGTGTGATTCCATCATCCATGATTCTAGGAATAGTGTATTTAACATATAATTTGTATATATGATATTTTACTGGCTTTAACTATTTATAAAAAATTCATGTATTTCAGAAAAATACCAAAAAATTAACTATATCATTATTAAATGTGTTGAATTAAACTATGATCTCCATTGTTGGAAAATAACTGTATAAATATAATTCATTTAATTTTTAAATTAAACCATAATGTTTTCTCAAAATAACAATTTTAAAACAAATAACTCACTTTATATAACATTGAAAAACTAATCATGATCTCAATATCATATAACCGTAAGACAATAAAATGTTAATATGATTTAATTTTCATTAGAGTCATTTTACAATTCATAGTTTAATATTAATTTTCACCAAATATCAAGTTGGTTATATCAATCTTCAAATAACACACTGATCGCAACTATAGATATATGTTTTTAAAAGTCAAATAAGAGAATCAGTATAATTATGTTTGGTGACTAGTTTATAACTATCTTCTTTAAATAATGTGTCATTATGTAGAGATTCATTGTTTCATTTATTTCATTATATTAAATTGTAAAACCTTGGAGTTTTACAACTATAGTATGAAAACAATGTTTTTTTACATATAATGCAAGTGTGGATTTTCCTTCCCTATTAAACACACAATTCATTAAAGGTCTAATTAGATGATTATGTAGATATATTTTAAAAAAATTATTTCCAAAATAATTTTGTGAATTATATTATCTAAAAAAATTATTTTAATTGTGGAAGGTTTATTTTCATTAATAATGATTTCATTCTTCATAAATGTATTTTCATCAATGAAAAAATCTATTATGTAATGAATTGATTGGGAATTTTTTGGACATCCATCTTACATATATGACTAGTTCATTCTCCAATAGATTTTTCGGGTAATATTTAGTGTTGAAATCCACTTGAGGCTCTAAACAACCATCTTTGGGAAAACAATAACATTAATCCAAATCAATAGAGCATTCTGTGAATGCGTAGGAAGATGCATGCATGTTTCGAGCTATGTGTGCATGATTCAAATCCACGCCGAAAACACATTCCAGCCTAATAAGATGTATATCTTAATCATCCCATGATAGAAATGAAAATAGACATGAATGGAATGTGAAAGTGGTCTAACCTACACACCTGAAACCCAATCTTCAGTAAGCCTCTTACAAACAAAATACAACATCAACTAGTAACATTCAAGATCACCCTCCATGAAAAAGGACACAAGTACATGAAATACCACATCAATGACTGGTACATTGAAAGTCTTTCTCAAGCATTCCTCCACATATTGATTTCCACACCCACCCCTATCTAGGTGATCCTCCGTAAGTCGAACCACCACTCTTCTACGCATAAGAATGATCTTCCATGACATCATGAAATCATGGAATTGTTAGGTTAGATAAAATTACTGATAGGGTCCCTAGGGGTCTTATTTTGAGTGGTCCCACAATTGTGTAATACTCATCATATTACTATCAGCCCATGTCATCTGTGCATAATGGATCCTCATGCATGCAACCTCGATAATATAAACAACACTCTAATGTTGTTCCAATCCCTTTTAATGCATATAGGAACTCAGTCATTCACCCACCACTGATTGATTCTCTATGGAATTCCATTTTGACTAAGAAATATGTTTGAGGCACCCTTATATTCAAACCACATTCCATGCATGCACATAATTCTAACAACCCTATAGGATTGTGCACCATGATTCCATGGTCTCTTTATAGTCTTCCCCAACATGCATAATGAAATCATTGACCCACCTTTTTTATCTTCAAAATAGGTACACTAATCCCTCTTTCTTCCCATAATAGGCATGCTAATATGGACCTCTCTATCAACCACTCCTCCAAATCATTACTCAATATGGTTTCTAAATTTTTTCCCTATTCCAATGGTGCATGAGGTGTTTTTATATATTCCAAAGGGGTAAGGAGTGAATCCTCCCCATCTGTGTTTCATGACAGAAAACTACCTACGTCATATGTCCTTATAACAAGACATTGAACTATATTCTTACCTCATGCCATAAAAATTGGACACTCTATATAGTATCATCATTGGATTCAACATACACCCTCCATGAGGGACATACCTACTCTAAGAGAAACCTTCCATTCCACCTCTCCCCATCTCAGGGGACATCACAACTCTCACAAATAACAACTATATATAATCCCCACACACCCTTCATAGGATTTTCCATGGATGAATCACATGAAATGACATCATACTATGGAAACTCCAATGAATAATATCCACAACATCTCTCGTGGACCATCATTAATGAAATGATGGTTAGACCTACATCATGATCTAATTTCACACACCATGAATCACTCACTCGGGCTTAGAGGCTAGAAAAAAACATGAAATTCATCATCAACTTACATGTGCCACTTCTATGTGTATGTCCCAACCATGTCACTTCCATGAACCTCCTCTCTTGGCGTAATCCCCTCTCACAACCATGTACCAACTCGCATTCGGAATCCCTCATGGGTAATCCCCACACTATCTTTTAGAACTATGTTGACATTGATTCCCAAAAACTGGGATATATAGGAAGCATCATGGAGGTCAAAACACATAATTTCATCCATTTTATCCACTCCCAACACCTCATCGACATCCCCTGTGATTTTACATGGTTCCCCACATCACGATAGGATCATGAAATACTCTTTGTCTACATTCATACATATTTCCAATTCACATCATTATTGTTCCTAGAATCATTGGGGAATCATACATGATAATTCCCTACACAAACCCACAATGGGTAATCCTCTTGTGAATGGAATTCCAAATGAAAAATCATCATACAATCCCTCCCTCACACTCCTTTCACAGAAAGACCATCCTTACAAAATGACATTAAACAGAATGGAATGGTCTAGACATATGGCCATAAATGACGAAATCTAAATTCAATTTTTTTATCCATATATTCTAGAAAGGCTAAATAGCATGCATCTGAGATGGTTCATCCTAACAAATGGTAAACATAGATTCTACCTCCTAGGGGTACCCCTCCCCAACCCACCTACATGGATGGTCTATTCTAATTTCTACCATGTACACATGATCTTAAAATAATTACATAGTTCCAAAACAACTAGCTCATAATAATTATTGGCAAAATAAGGTAAAATCCTTGGATAATAGATTCCAATGATGTAAGCAACCTCATGTTAATCATGGGATGACTGAGGTGAAATACATAGATGATATTTCATTGGAATTAGATGAATTGTTAATGGATCTGGATTCCTTGATTTCTACTCCCCATATGTCTCCATGAGACACCCTCCAATGATGATGAGTAATGGTGACTACTGTTCCAAGCATTCCACCATTCTATTGATATCCAATGTGACTATATTCCTTGTCGAATGTACCTACCCTTTAATGACCCATTAGAATGTATAGATATAAGAAACATAATTAACTAGCATCCATAAAGAGATGGAATGGTTAATGACTCACAAGTATATACATTAATATATGTGGGATACTTGATATATTAGACAATTTTCATGAGGAATCCATGTAATGGGAAACTAAAATACCATTATCTTGTTTCTACCAAGGAGTAGACATCATTGATGAATGTGTTGAAAACAACATTCCTTTGGAATGTAGGAATGAGAGAAAATATAATCGTTTCACCTATATTAATCATGTGTGTGTGTGGTTATCGTACCTTATAGAAGGTGTTATAAAAAATAGTGCACCTGATATGAAATAAATCACCACAAAAAATATAAAAGTAGCGTTCGAGATATTAGTAGATTAACATATTACTAGATCCAAGTGTCTGACACCATGGACCACTAAGAAAATAGTGGTCCGGGCTTGGAAGACATTAGAAATTGTGGTTGTTAGACATCGTGAATTCATGTCTATGACATCATTAGATGGACTCTCTCTCTCTCTCTAACCATTAAATATTGGCTGATTGTGGGTTATTGGAGTTTTTTTCATTATATTTATAACGAAAGATGAATATTTATACATTGTAGGACCCTAGTTGTAGGGAAAAAATAACCAAACTATAAATGATGTAGGGGAAACAATAATTCCAAAATGAAAACCTTGCATGAGTCCAACACTACCAGGACTATATCCATGACTACAACTTGTTGGTGCCCATGCCCAATCTCCCCCTCTAAAATCATTGATGTAATGGTGATTAATGTACATGTAAATAATTACCAGAAGATGGGTCATTATAACAAGGGATATGGACCACAAGGACATAGAGGTTTCTGAACCTCGCTGAGACTGCCACCCTCATGGTTCATGCAGGGAGAAACTACATCTCCCAACCTAAATAGAAAATAACTTCATGATCCTCTACAAAGAGATATCCTATGACATGGTCCCCTATGTTGAGGAGCTATGTGATCTCAAATCACCTCATCTACAACAACTCGCTATGATCCCCCAAGGAGATCTCCCACTAGGAACTATTGGTAAAACAATGACCAATATCTCAAGACAAAGTACAAGTGAGAGATATTCCTACGCTTCATGCTCTTGTCGAAACTATCTGACACCGACTTTGGGTAAAGTCTCTTGAATATTCCCATTGAGTGTAATAATATTCTATATTTATAATCAGTCCTTCTACCATCAGAACATTCCAGAAACTCTATACTACCAATATGTATGGAACCATCCATAGTAGATAAGGACCATGAATTCATCCCCATGGAATGTACTTATTTTGGGCTCTTTCAATCATCAGCAACACCAGCAACTGTTATGAGCTTCCATTTAATGACTAGATTTAGTACGAGGGTACTCCCCGTAAAGACATAAAACTACATGGATATCATAGCTGATGTAAAAATAAACAATGAGGTCCTCCCTTTGTTCTACTCAATCATAGAAGAAGTCCCCCATACTTCATTGACATCCATCATATAGGCCTCCTCATGCTAGTTCTCCATATCATGGTGGTCCTCCCCATGTTGTAACCCACCTGCATAAAGGTCCACATTGTTTTGTTTCTAGATCAAGTGGATTTCATACTAACATTAACTTCAATCATTAGAGTTTCCTTACTTAGGAAATCCACATAGGCCAACATGGAGGTCCTCCCCATCCCACAACCGACCATATTGAAAGCCTCCCAACCCCTTACACAACCTGCATGAAGGTCCTCCACATGTTTCCACCCAACCAAGCGGAGGTCTTCCACTCTCACACAATCAAAATACTTGCCCTCACCATCCCTAGTTAAATAAAATCAATGTTCCCATCATGTCCCAACTTGATAAAATTGAGACCCCCCATGTTCCATTACTATGGGTTTTCATATAGGTCCTCCCAATTTTCATTCCACTAAATAGAAGACCATCATTTCTTCATCCAAAAGTGGAGTGAATGTCTTCCTCAATCATAAAATAGATATAGTGGATGTTCTACTCACTCATAAAATATCTTGTCTAGTGTTCTTCCCTGATCTCATAAAAACAAACATCAATGTCCTCCCTATACTGAAAAAAATCTGGCCAACTTTAACCTTCCTGTGGGAAAGGAAAAACTACATTATCGAAAAGAAATAATTTTGGGAAGCTCTAAGAAATTGATGATCATGTTAACTTTTTATATTAATAGGAATAATTTGATGTAATGATAGATCATTAACCCCAGCCATCTAAATAATAATCTGGGATAGGATCCCCATATATGTGGTTCAGAATTCAAGAATGTGATATTCGTAGATTCTCTGAATCTCTCCTCATGTACCTGAATCTAGATGAATATTTCTCCACAATCCATTGGCTAATGGGGAATACATTTCAATATTATCCATTTTCCCCCTCTACTTATTTTCTAAGATCATGGACGGTTATTTAGGAATGATATAGATGAAGAGTATCTGGTTTAGTCATCAATGATAACATCTTCCCATCAAAATGAAGTTGCAGAAGACACACTATTCTATAGTTTCAGGGTGATGCATTAAGTATATCCCCCAAAAGATGACCCATCATGCATAAAATATTTTACTCATTATATTTATTATCTTCGGTCCAACATTCTGGCACACCGATCCACGTTAGTGACACTTCATCATTCCAATTTGTCACCAATCAATGCTTGGGGAAACTTTGATTTAGGCCCTACTTCTGAATTTTGAACTTTTTGGGATACACTGAATTCTGATAAGTTTTCAGCGGTGTTTTAACCAAATAAAAGAAAAATCATCAAAATCATGAAGTCCCCCACCCTGTACCAGGTCATGTGATTCATGCAGACTATATATATGATTCATCTTCACCTATATGAACATCGGTTGTTATACTAAGTAAGTCAAGATCACTTTAAAGAAAATCGACCACATGTGTTCCATGGTTGTGTTGGAATCACTACCAATGGATAAAACCCCAACATTGTCAGTCTACCATCATACACAAAAATAGATATGTGTCTAAAGCTTTATCGCTCAAAGAAAAATCATGAAACATGATTTCATGCATCTGCAGATTTGGAATTGGTATAGAATGGTGTTTCCCACTTCATCCCTATCATGAATTAGGCAGACATACCGAGTGATATTGAGTATATGACTCTGTGTACTGTGATAGTAAAAATAGTATACCTAGAGATAATGAAGGATGATGACACCATCCCAGGGTCTGATAAGGACAACACTCCAACCAGGAAATCATAATATCTGGTGCACCAAAATTAAGGTGTTCTCACTCACCTCCAATGGTATACTCTCACCCTGGGGGAACCCTGATCATTAATTCCCACTGAAAAGAATCTCAACCATGATATTCTACCTATATATTAATTTGGCATAGCTATTGTTTCATAGAAAATATAGGCCAATCACAAAATCACCACCTAACATTAGAAGGATGTTGATCCGAAGAGGATAATTGATGATATCTTTGCTGACTGCTACCTAGATTATCAAATTCCTATTCATATTCCACTAGGGTTGTATGGGAACCCAATTTAATTATGGAAAATTTCTCTTAATCATGCCCGATAATCCCGTGTATCATGACAGAGAAGATATGAGTATATGGGAAGCAGAAATGATATATGTTTCCAAATCTACCTGGGAAACATTAGAATACACCTTTAGAACATGATTTATCTACTCCAAGATCCACCTAGAATCCTTGTTGAGTAAAAGATCCCATCAATTCATTTTTTTTCATTGATTTACATCAAGAGAAAAATACATGGTTGATAATTTTGATTAATTCTCACACTTCTGTCCTTGAAGCCCTACAAACAAGAAAGGTGGTGATCCCACCTAAAAGTTAACCACAGCAGGAATGGGTTGATGATATGAAAAAACCCAGGGATTTCATGAATCCTATATTTTACCACTTATAGAGGATATATATCCCACTACGAAATCTGAACCACATCATCTCATGGTGAAGACATATACTGGGAACCCCTAAGTAGTTGGAGGGAACCAAGCTCAAATGTTTCATTCTAACATTGGACGTGCCTGTGTTTTTGTTGTACAACCAATTTCCCATTAGTCCTATAGCTAGTTTTGAACACATCGACATGTTGTTTCACTATCAATCATGTTCTTACACATGTAACAGAAATATTTTTGACTACTTGAATGTTAATTAACTACCAAATGAATGTGTCAGAGACATTTTTCCAAGGTAGAAAAGTGTCACATGTTAACTCAACATATTGATAGCCTAATAGAATAATATAATGATGTGCATTGGTAACATTAATAATAAAATTTTCCAAACCCTCATCACTCAGAACATCTTTGTTGAATTCTAGGATTTTTATAACAAGGATCAGTTCCAAGAGGAAGCCTTATTGTAAGCTAGGAAGGCATGTCAATTGCCGCTTCCATCTTCTACGAGATGAACCTCCTTGGTAGAGACTACTTCCATTTCACAAGTTGAGTACTGCATACAACTAGAATTGTTCCTAGTAGTTCCTCACAAATAATGGTCATTTAGAGTGCATCCAACTCAACAATATCTTCCTCACCACACATAAAATCAATACACACCGCTCCATTATGCATAGCCACCTTGGAGAGAGAATCAGGATCCCCCCACTGTCTAGATCTAGCCCCTCGTCGATGTCATGCTCTAATAGTTCTCTTACATGACAGAAGAAAGTGAACCTATTTTATTAATGGATTTCATGTTCCTAGTAATTTATCTAGTTCATTGAAGTATTGAATTCTGAAGCTACCGAAGTGAAGGAATCCCCATGAGGATGATCTCACGGATCACCCCAACCAGTACCCTTACAAATGTATCCTCATACATACCATCAGGAAATGATATTTGGTCATGAATTGGATCTAGATGCATGTGGATAATGGTGTGGTCTTGATGGGCCACATCTCATAATAGGTGGAACATATCTCTACTAAGACCGATAGCAACAGTGAAGGTTACAGTGATGGGAAATTGGATCACAATAGTGGGAATCAGAATTACGATTATTGGAAATCTCGTAGAGAAGTTCCTCATGGACATAGAATCATTTTCAAATTATTAGGCAGGCCTAATCTCTATAGGTTCTACATTCCATCCTTGAAGATTCTTCTTTGTCAACAAAAAATCCCTCTGCATCTCGCAAGAGTACGTTCTAATGGAATAAGGGAAATATGATCCCCCCACCAGTGGTGAGTCATTATTGTAAACTCATTGAATTAATTCCCCTATAGTAAGAAAACAACCAAAAGATTCATACTATCATAGGTGAATCCCTCTAATGATGATCATGAGTATGGGTCATTGAATACCATCGCGCTATTTTATCCCTTCATGCTCCTTGAAGATGAAAAATACCCTTAATATTATTCATGCACCAACAATTGATGTTATTTAAGTGGAATTAAAGGATACGAAAATGATAATAATTCTGATATCGTGCATTTTAGTGTGACTAGACAACATGCACTGCATAGAAAACAAAAAGCATAGTTCTCCTGATCCACTCTATATGAAATACTGCGTTAGTTGATTGTACTAACTGGTCATTTAGAACATCCAGAATCACATCATGATCAGCCACAAACAACTAAAGCCAAATATCAATCATCTAATAGTCAACAGGTATAGATTTTAAGTGAGTTAGGTAATTATCATTAGAAAATTTATAGCCCCAATTGAAATCCATAGGTCCATCCTGTAATTCTAGTAGTGCATCCTTTTAGAGAATGGCCCCATTTGGTAAGGAATGTATGTCTATATTAGATGTACTATGTTCTGAAATACCTTGAAAATAACATTGTGAAGATCTAAATCCATGCGGCTCTCAATATATAAATAGATATGAAATAATTCCATGTATAGTCCTTGAAAATACCCCTCTAATTTGACGAAGAGGAATGTATATAGAGACCTTATGTGATTATGAGATTGTGAAATCAAAATTTCATTCCATCATCGCATTATTAGGTGAAGATGATGTGTCCATAATTCTAGGTAACCATCTAAGGATATATGTCATGGGCTAGCTCAATGGAAATTTTATCTTCCACTATTTTCTTGACACATGTTTGGAGATCAATATAATTCCATCGTAGATGCTCTACTTATTAGGATTGACTGAGGAATATTTGTGCCTCTATGTCCTGAATATGTAAGGTTATGACCAAACCAAAAAGAGACCATGTGTAAGAATACGATTGAATACTAGGTTTTGAAACCTGGTAGAAAAGGTAATGTACATTTTTGTCTCATATAATAACTGCTAAAATGATTTTATGGGTTTTCCCAAGCTTCGACATCATTTAGTAATCCCCTATTCATCTCACTGATGCCTCAAGAACGCCATAAGTGGTCGAGTGGGTATTCTTCAAGGTGATGTTTCTACCATTAAATTCTATAAATCCTGATACCTGGATGAACACTATTATAAGAGTATAGATAAAAAAATTTAGACCATGGAATAAGTGAACAAAACTGATACAGTCTACCCATGGACAGATATAAATGATGATTTTAGCTTCCTTATTCACAAGATGGAGGCAATAATTCCATACTTGGGAAAAGTATTCATTGTTTTTAGGAATAAGTGTTGTTGTGTCCCAAGATTTAATGAAATTTATAATATTTCCACTTTATCAAACACAGGATATGCTATGGTCATCCATAATCTCCTACACCTATAATTTGTCATGATGTTTTACCACTAGATACAATTCTGCGACAACTTCATCTATTCAGAAGAGTTGGGTTGAGCCATGAGGAACTAACCTACCACCATTTCTTCAACATCATTCATGGACATTTAATTCAAAGACCCAACAAAATTATTTTGAAAACTACCATAGAAATGGATTAAATAGACCAGGAGTTCCCCAGTTACGATTCAACACTATCCCAACCGATCCCTGGTGTTCCCCCAAGAATTGTCATCCTCGATCATCAATCACCTGATGTCTATTTGAGAGATTCCACTCCATCATTTATTTAGGGAGTCTCCACCACCATCAATGGGTTTTTATATGTTAATATTAGCACTATGAATGACCTACGACTGACACTAATTAGTGTGGTTAAGCCTATAGGGATACAATAATTATACATAACTTTCATGATGAAACTACATGATGTATTTTATAAGAGTTATGACAAGATGTCATGACTAGAACATCATGTCTCTATCCACTATCTAGGTCTCCTATTGATTCATTGTGAGTTGATGTAATATCCCATAAATAATCTCCCCTCTTTGGATTCCATTGTTAGGAAAGAATTTTATAATCTCATCAAATCAAAAAAAATCATGGGTATTAAGTAACCTAGTTGGTTGTCTAACATCATTCCCATTATGAAGAATAATAATAAAATTAGAATCTATATTGACTTCTAGGACCCCAAAATCCATTATCTGAAGTATTATATTCCACTTACAGTGAAAGATCAATTAATTGATTCTTCAACTGGGTCATTGGCTCTTTCTTTTTTTGAGAGGTACATCAGATACACTCATATCTAGGTGAAGACCAAAGATGAGGATTCTACCAGCTTCAGAGCACTGCATGGGACATTATTCTATCTAGTGATTCCCTTCAAAATGAAAAATCACGATCCTTTTATTAGTGATCTATGAACCACATATTCAATCCAATCCTAAAGACACTAGTATAATTCTACATATATGACTTGGTGGTCAAATCCTACAACTTGTAAGGACATATATGAGATCATAAGAATTTTTTTATCTTCTCATGCTTCTGAATGATGAAGATGAACTTCATGAGGTGTTCCTTTGGGGATTACATAAGTTAGTTCCCCGATATCTTCATTATATATAGAGACATAAATATTGACAATGAGAAGATCAAATCAATCTTCCTAATGCCTCCTCCGAGAACATCTAAGAGATTTAAGGCATCAAAGGCCTCAAAACCTTCCTACAATAAATCATTGTACAATTTTTAATCCCTATTAAAGTATCATTAAGAAATTTATGGTTTATCAATGGGAAGAATAGTGTTAGCTCTCCTTTGAGGAAATATAGAGTTTTCTTCTACAACCCCATGTTATGATTCCACCCCTCTTACATGAGCCATTGTTCTTCTATGTGAATACTTTAGAACAATTTCTCGATGCAATACTCACCCACCAAAACAACAAAGGGATAGGTCATTGTTTATACTATCTCAATCACATTCTCATCAACATATAGAATAGTTAAACCCCTATCGAGAAGAGTGGTCTTGTGCTGGTTCTTTGCAATTTTATGTTGTGACATTACCTACAATATAATGAGATATATGTGGTATCCTATTTAAATATATTGATGTATTTCATAAAAATATCAATGTTAATTGGATGGAATGTGTTATATGTGATGTTCCTCCAGCAATTTTAAATTAGGTTCAATTCATAGAACTACATCATGGTTCCAGCATTGGAAGATTTATTGGATACTCATATATCCCTAGAAAATCATTATTTTGACTATTATTTTGAAGATGAGTCCATATACTCAGAGTAATAATCCATTCTTTGTTGGAAAATTCAATTTTAAAGTTCCTCGAGGAGAACACCAGGTAGAAATCTCATTGATCAAATGCTCAAAATTTTATTCTTTGGGATATCCTTCATCACCGCAATATAGGATATTCTTCAATACTCATACACAATATCAGAAGCCTACACCAATAATGAGGATATGTATTATGATTTAATTTGTGGTCTAGATCTAGATCTCATGATTTTCATTCCACACATTCATGGGAATGGATACTCTATGTTTGTAATCAAGTAGATCAGTGGATGTGACATCATAATGATGATAGAGATCATTCCCTTTTAGATGAACACTCACCATATAATATCCTAGTTACCTTTTCAACTGGAGATGACACTTGTTATTTAGTTATATAATGGTCGATATGATTCATAGGATTGTTTAAATACCTCTCTTACATAGCCTGACTAGGAATACCTATTCACTCATGTGGAGCATTATCGATTCATTACTCTCATTACATAAAATGTTTATGAATGTCTATAGGTAAACAATATAAGCAATGGTGCTTCAATTTTGGAACCTCTATATCTACTTGAAGTAGAGTAAAACATATATTTGACAAAAAATTTCATAGAGAAGGGATGTTATGGTGTTCTCGAATCAGATCAAGCTGAACGTGATTGAATTTATCAATGTGCAACACATTTCACCCTCCATTGTGGGACCAACCTTGACCAGAAAATCTATAAGAATTTTTTCATTAAAAATCTCCTATGTTTCATCCACAGATTTGAGATTCCCCTAGTCATGATGGAAGTTTATATCGGGTCATATAGTTCCCATCACACAGTGTTGAAACTCTCTAATAAGATTCGTAAGGTGGTATACCTCTACTCCACCATGGTCCCTGGCTATATCAATTTAGCAAAGAGGTTCAATGCATTTTTAATCCATGGAAACTTTTTACATCATCCACTATATCCCCTTTATAGAAAATTTCAACATTGTATATTTTTCGTGAGGGGACTTGATTTTTAGGGTCTGTATGAACCAGCAAAAAAATTCAATGTAGGTTAATTTTGACCATGAAAAATTTCTTATCTAAGAGAGAATAAATTATTCATCTCAAGGAAGTGAATTCTTGGTTATTAGTTTAATTCGTGATCTCCCACATCATATATTGATTCATATTCCCTCATGCCATTCCAATTGAAAATGAAACCTACATCAAGGCCACTGAGAAAAATATGTTCTACTCCATGTACATCATACGGTCCAACCATACATCCCACAAAAATTCACATGTGAATGTACAAATTGAGGATTTAATCAAGAAAATCTCCATCATTTTTTAGATGATAGTGTTCCCGAATAAGAAGATTTGGCTAGACAATCTCTCACCATCCCTCTAGGATTTTCGAATAATGAATTGGAATTCCACCCAGCGTAGTCAATATTCCTTGGTGTAGGGAAAAAAAGTAGTACAACCAATCTAGATTTAATTACTGACCCACTGAACAACTATCAATGATCATCAAGTTAAAAAAATAATATTTGAAGTTTTTCTAGCTATATTGAAGCCCCTTGACAGAAATATCTTCTAGGCCTTGAAAAATCATGAGTGGTAGTAGAAAAAAATAGCTATAGTGTTCAACAATATGGTTCTCCTATAATATTTCTTCTATGGTGATACAATATTGACCCTCTGAACATAAATTTTATCTATCATAATGTTACAAAATTTGTATCCCAATTGGGATGGATTGTACATCATTAACTAGGTATTTCTCAACTGTGTGTACACATTGGTCACCATGGAAGGGGAGCACATAACTCCTCCATACAATGCTATGTTCTTATATAAGTACATTGCATAAGGGGTTGTCCCCCTGAGAACCCAATGTAAAGTTGAGTGAAAATTCCAAACTCTATGATCAGAAACTAGAAACCCACGTATTTGCATTAAGACTTTAATCTATGCGCATGCCTTTGTTGGGTGTTTTTATCACAATGAAGGCCATCATGGAAAACATTAACAGTGATATATAGCTGAAAAACATGTGTATTCCTTCCAGAACACATTAACCATCCAATTTTGTTGTTTCATTTTGATAAACTACATTATACCTATCATCCTTGTCACACTGTGTTAAACTACGTACAAAATAGTGTCCTTACTGCATGATGTTAAACTGCACAGACTAGACCAATCACATGACCTTTAATTGGAGCATCATCATCATATCTACACAATGATAAACTAAATTATCCCTTCATTATAGTTTAATGACTTTAAACGCCATATCAACTGACACCTTATTTTCATGACATTAAATTGCATAACATTTCTCATCCTATATGAATGATAATAAATATAATAGAACATTGATGTTCTTTCTTGAGAAGAAGTCTTCTTCATCAGTAGTCGCATTCCATGGCATATTCTAGAACTACATGTTTCCTAATTCGCAACTTTATAGTATACATTGTGATGCCCATAAACATTTTATCTAGGACAAATTGTAAATTTGTGGCATATTGTGTCTTTATCCATCGAACCCGATTTAGGGAATACATTCCTCTTTAGATTTATTCACATTGGGTAATTCATATATATGTTCCATAAATATATCTATATGTCTAATCTCAAAAGTCACCTCAGAAATATGGTGTGTGATGCTGGAGCCACCTTGTCTTTATTTACATCAAGTATGTATATCTTCTATGCTACATATATTTGATTTAGGAGCATATTATCTGAACTCTATGACCTTAATCTATTATCCAACTTCCATTAAGAATATTGTTAATATGAAACGATACCCACCCCATTGTAATCATGGGATTCCCTTATTCCCTAGAAAGAGATTATTTCCCACTCCAATGTTGGTATCTTACCACACAATGTTCCCAAACAATGTGTGGGTTGATTTTACTCATTACAGGATATGTAGTGATGCCCAAACATTTTCTCTTCGTTACTTTCAGCACATTCCATCTATATTTTGGATTTTAGGCCATGATAATGGTCAAGGTAAAAGAGCCTAAATCTTTGCAGAATCTTTTTCACGATCTATGTGTGGTACAATGGCATTCGTGGAACACTTATATTCGGTTTTTAAAAATAGTTCTGCACAGATACTATTGAAATTGACACTATTCAGGTCCATAAGTCAACAATTTAAATTGATTACCATTATGGAATATAACAATTGACATTAAATGTTATGTAATTGGAATCAAGGTCATTTAACATGGATAAGGCCTCCTCACTCAATCATGAATGGTTTTAAGTATCATACCACATTAACGCCTTTGAACAATATTTATTTTCATATTCATAATATATGATGATAAACAATGTGCTTCCTTTTCTGGAACTACATGGGAATTTATTCCCATCCTAATAGGATATAGTGATTCCCATACACATTTCAATTGGGCTTGACAAAAATTTCATCATTCTTTGTACAATTCATCTTGATTTTGGTCCATGTATTATGACATTAAACTATATACTAGTCCACTCTAAAATATTTAATGTGTTGTAAGGCCTCTTTAGCTCATTCACATCAAGTTAATCATAGCACCGTAGTGCACATATCCATTTTATGAACTCCCCTATTTCCATGTTCCATGCAACATGACCTTAAATTATTTTTCTCATGTCCATGCATTATGACCTTAAAATATTTTCATCCCCTATAGTTTGAGTTGTATAAAATTAAACTAAATATTATAACATCCTCAATTAATTATTATAAACCAATAACTAACCCAATTTAATATTGATATTCCTCATATAAAAAATAATGCATGACTAACAAACATTACAGCATGTTCTAAACATGGGATACCTCATGATAATCATGTGATGCCTCAATTTTCACTAGAAAAAGAGGATCACCCCTACTAGTGTTTTTATCTCCCCACACTATGTATCAGAACTATGTGTGGTTTGATTCCCATCCTTAGGGGTTACATATTGACATTAGAAAAAATTTTATTTAAGAATAACTAAAAATAATTGAACCTTCCACCCCCTTGGCCTCAGTTACGGTCCAGTCATTTCGATTTTAATCTATATGCAGTTCATCTTATGGTGTGTATGTGAATTTTGAATCTATTTGGATTCATTCACATTAGTTTTTACCTGATTCATTCAACTTATATACCCTATGAATGACCATTTAAATCTATAGTTAATGAATAATTACATTGATTAGTTTTCTATAGTCCAAGA
This sequence comes from Viscum album, assembly GCA_963277665.1. Lineage (NCBI taxonomy): Eukaryota > Viridiplantae > Streptophyta > Magnoliopsida > Santalales > Viscaceae > Viscum > Viscum album. Next base: position 2,137,478,474 of record OY728165.1, read on the forward strand.
AATATGATGTTAAACTGCTTTCCCCATTTATGTTTCGATCCCACATTATGATACACACAATTTCACACCTTGATTATTCAATTATTTAGATTCCCATCATCTTTCAAATCTAAAAAACCCCCTAATAGTTAGTCTCACGGCATATTGGCTCTCCTCCAATCTTGGGTCAACACCCAAAAGGATGTATTGTTACTAATTATATATCATGTGTTTTCAAATGTGGTAAACAGTTGATCTTGAATTTTCTTGCACCATTCCTGACTATTGTGATTGAGGTCCCTATGTTTGGAATTTGTTCAATAGTTGATCCATACTAACTAGTCACCCCAGATCCAGATCTTTTAAGTCATGATATGACATCTTTCAATATTCTATATATTTTAGTGGAATTTCAATACCCATGGTGCAAACCCTAGTCAATGCTTCCACATGTTAGGATAACCCTATATAATTCCTTGTTTCACACACTATGCATGACTCGTGTGGGGTTATGAGTACTGTTGAGATGTGAGCCAACATAGTTATGGTTCCAATCGGATCATATGTTCCAAACTCTATGACCATAAACTAATAGCTTATGTCCAAGAAATTATGACTTTAAACTTCATTTGAATTTAAATTGGAATGTGTCGTGTGATGATGGGCCTCCATTCCATCAATCACATCAGAATTTTTAATTCTTCACACTACACATTTACATTTGGGATATCAAACCATTGGTTTGATCTCAATGAACTTAATATGATATGAATTTTCTTTGAATAATTAATTTAAAATGTTTTATTTGTTCCAGGATATATGAACATAAACTATGTGTAGTCTCCCAATCACATGCCATTAATATATAAGAAACATCATGATCACATAACATTAAATTGTACCATACATGACACTTGTCTTATGATGAGAAACCATGTGTCTATCATCCTCATTGTATGAATTGAAACTATATTGTATTTGAGGCCCTATCGTAAGATTCTGTCTTCTTCTTTTTTGGCCATCTACCTAATCATTTACATTATCAGTCATCACTCAGCATCTAAAAAAGATGACCCCCTTGAAGATAGGTTTTATCTTTTTTCAAAAAACTGTTCTCAAACTAATGTGATCTAATTCAAGATGACATAATTCCATGTGTTTTGGAACCAATTCTAATAGTCCATCACTCTATTCACACTTTTCTCATAGCCCTTATTTGAATACCCATCCTCATCTATGTCTGAAGGGACCCCCTAATAACCAAGTTTCATTTTTCTTTGGCTCACCTAACATCATGGTCCAACATATTGTAATACAAAAAATGACATCCTGATATATTTTCCATATTTCGAATATTTTCCGAGGTCAAAACTCATTTTTAACCCGACCCTAGGATAATGATGTTGATGTTGTGTTTCAAACATCATCAGTAGTTATCCAATATCAACATACCATCAACTTTTATTCTATTTTATAATTAAGATTAAATATTTTCATTCCACTTTGTTTGGATAAAATTATAATTACCTCAACATTATACAATTAGTACATTAGGTAATGTTTGGAAAAGCATGTTTGCTTCACTATGATTCCTATCCTCCATATGAAGTCTATCATGAGCCCAAACACTCTCTGTGGCTAGTTAGTAATAAAGACCCTAAGTGTTTGATGGATACATGACACTATCATACAATGTTTACAATATTGTTATTGTCCTGTATTTCTCACATGTATAATGACCCAAATGAGATAAGAGGTTTGCAATTAGTTATTTAAAAAATGTAGTTGAAGTGTGGTGATTGAATAAAATAAGGAAATGTTTCCATGATACTGCTCGTTAGGAACCCCACCATTACCAATAATCCTTGGTGGATTATCATCCTCACATTTCTCACTGGAAGCAGCCACCTACTAATTAACATTTCTAGTGTTGTAGCATAGAAATATAGTGGGAACCAGCCTTACACTATGTTGTACTACCACATCTAGTACTATTTTTAATCTATGATAAATAAATAGGATCCTGCCTCCCCCCTTTGTGATGCGATCCGAAACTATTTCACTCAGCATGACATCCTCCCCATAAGATCCTTGTTTAGAAACAAGTCAAACCACATTTAGAAGAAGATATCCACTTGGTAATTGAGCATTATTTCCTTCTTTTCATTCATCACCTACATAATATATGGAACATGATAGGGGTCCACTCACTTTCTCCCCTACTAGTTTTTCATGGAAGTAACTCATCGTATTGACATGCCTCTTGTATAATTCCTCTAATGTAGTGGATGTCCCATTGATTATCACCAACTATCACATGGTAGAGGTGAAATGTGTTCATGGATGGGGACCATCTATTGAGGTTCTATGGCACTAGATACTATTGATAGTAATAATGGAACTACAACATCCATACTTCTAAATATTTCGTGATGTTGCATAGATTTGTCACGTATTCTTTGTACATGTTGACTGATATATATTCTCACACCTCTTATCTGGTGAATTTTTAACTCTATCAAAGATCCGAGTTCTTTTTCCATGCAACAAATTTTTCTCTTATGCTTCTATGAAATTTTTTGGTGTAGTGGGATTATATATCTTCTACCTTTGGATAATCCCTTGTATCCATCCTAGTCATCCCATTAAGTACATGGATGGAGAGGACCCTGGGATCCATGGTATCATGATCATAAAATGTGGAGTTCTGGTATTATAGATCATCTTTGCATGTAAAACACAATCATGGTGTGTGAACCATGAATGCTGGAATGGAAACATCGTCTGGTAGTAAGAATTTCCATAGTGGGAGGGAGTCACATATAGAATATTCTTTTGGTGACTTGGAAATCTTTCCCAGAATCATTTTATTTTGAAATATGACCCTATTGGACTAATAAGTTTGAGTGTTTCCAGTAACGATTTAACTCTAGAATTTAATAGTGGATTAAATATATGAATCAATTGGTTGATCATCACAAAATATTTGAGGTTCTCTGCATAATGTTTTTTGTTTAAAAATATATAATGTAGTAGTATAATGAAATGCTAATTTCTCACAACTTCCAAATCACAAAATAAGAATTCCATGAGGAGAATAAGAGGTCAAAGCTCAATTGTTTATCACATAATGAATATACTTACATGCTGATAGAGAAGATTCATATCATGCAAAAATTAAATGTATTTTATGGAGGGACCCTTATGCCTCTTTATAGGTTTGAACATGTCCTTCTACATGTTCGTATGGTTCCCATTGCATCCACCGATGGTTCATTTATGAACTCTCTTGAATAAACCCCTCTTTTTTGTATTTCCCTTGAACCCCAAACTTCTAGTGCCATTAAAGCATATATTTTTATGGGGGAATATGTTGGAACTAAAATCTACATGAGGTAACAAACAACCATATTTGGACAATTAAAATCCATAATCTGACTCCATTTTGTATTTTGAGAATGTGATGGAAGGTGCGCACAAATTTTGAGGTGCGCATGCAAGATTTTAATCTCCATGCAAGACACTTTCAAACTAAATAAGTCATATTATTTATCCTTTACACAAACTCCACAAAATCCTTCTTTGATGGAACTGTAAATAGGACTACCCTACAAAAAACATAATTTGGTGTAAGCCTCAGGAACACATGATATGATGTCAACCATACCCTTGTGTGATTATCCATTGTAGTTAAGGATGAAGCTACATAGAAGAACAAATACGTGGACAAATACTTGGAAACCACACTAAATTATTCATATATATATATAATCCCACCCCCAACCCCTTATTCGAGGTGATCCTTCATAAGTCGAACCACTGCTCTGTTATGTGTAAGAAACATCTTCCATGACGTAATGAATGCTTATAAACCTCAGGGTAGAGATCTTTCGTGACTGATTACCTTTGGTTCCCCTTTATAATAGGGCCATAGTATTTTCAATCCTCTCCCATCCTCTATTAGCCAATTTAGGCTCATGTAGGGGATCCTCATCCTCACAACCTTGATATTTCATGTAACACAACAAGTTGTGTAAAACCCTAGTCATCAACATTGTAAATGAATCTTTATTTAAATACCCTCCCAGATTATCCATGTATTACCTTTAAGAAAAAGAACATTGTTCAATCTCCTTAATTTTCAACCCTCGTAACTTACATGCACCACTTTCATGAATCCCCCAAGAAAGGAAAGAATGATTTCCTGGTCCCTCATGAGTGAACTCCTATGACCATAGTGAATTTTATTCCCAAACATTTGATTAAAAACATAGGTATGATAATCCCACTACAATATCATCATAGATACAGTAATGTGGACCTCACTATAATTCACTCCTTCACACAATTACACCTTGGAGTTTCTAAATCCATGCCCGAGATAGAGGTTCCTGAGTAGCTATTATTTATTCCCAATAGGTGTGGAGTGAGTCCTCCATGTCCATACTGGATGATGTAAAACATACTAGAACCAATTTCCTCATCACATGAAATTAAATAGTAGTTTTACCTCCTGTAATGCACACCAGATTCCCCATGTAGGATCATCAGTGAAATCCACCCCTTCCCTCAATAGTTTATGTGGAAGATTTTCCTGACAGAATCTATGCCAATTAATCCCACCATGGGGTACATGTCCAGTCTCACTGGTAGATTATATGTATAAGATGCACACACCCTTCATAGAATTCTCCATGTATGACACACAAGTATTGAAATCAACCACAATAATAAGTCATGTGTAAGCCCCAAACTATCTCTCATGGGACATCATTTGTGACACAATCGTTAAGGTTACTGCATCTTCTTGTTTTAATAATGATATATACTCACATGGAATTAGATTTCATCATCTTCCATGAAATAAAACTTCCACATCCATGATATGATCCTATGTTTAATCCCCAACAATGTCACAAACAAGCCCTCCCCCCACTAGGTGTAATCCTCGATCACAACAATGTCTCACCTCACTCTGGGATGCTCTCAAACATATTCATCACACCATCATCCCTAAATATGTGGAATTGGATTCCCACATAACTAGGATACGTAGGAAGTATCCTTGAGGGACAAACCCATAATTTCATCCATTCCATGAACTACCAATAGTACAACCACATCCATCCTAATAAACCTAAAGCTTCCATTTCCTGGTAAGATAATTCAATCCACCCGGGATAATTTTAGACATAATCCCAATCATCATCATTGCTACTCCTTGTTGAATCATGGAGGATCACATGAATAATACCTACACCATACAACCAATATAAAGCTTCTTGTGAAGTTCATTTCACATGCATAATCCCCAAACAATCTTGGGTGGATACTATTTTTGTGGAACGAGCATCCTTACATCAAGATGCCAGACTATGTGGACTTGTCTTATCATACAACATTAAACTATAAAATCAAAATACATGGGATTTGTTCCATATCTGCTTGACTGGGTATGTAGGAAACCTCCATATGGTTCAATCCTGAGCAATGGTACACATAGGTGCTTCCTTTTATAGGTACACCTCCATTATTCGGCTCCATGAGTTGTTCTAAAAAACATTATCCTGGCTCCCAAGACGTTAAATTCCTGACATAGTTCAATAAACTCAACCTCATGTTATTCATGTGATGACTTAGTTTAAATCCTTAGTAAAAACTCACCTACTGCATCAGAAACCTCATGTGAATCATGGGATTGTTGAGGTGAGTTCCTCATCAGATATTCCTTTAGCATCAGATACCTCATAAATGATAGAGGATTCCTTTGGACGCGTGTCCAATATGCCTCGATGAGAATCCATCATGTTAGAAATAAGATATTTCCCCAATTTTCCTAATTCTTATAAATGCATGTGGTTCCCATCCTGACTACTCTTATGACTAATGGTTTCTCCCCTATCATGACCATTTTCAATGTCCTGATAAAAGCATCAAAATTAATCGATGTCTACAATATATAACACTAGGAATGAGTTTTCTGAACATACTAAACATTATTAGGGAGACTTAGACTCTGGGATAAGTTTCATGGTTTAATCAATTCACTACTAAAAACCAAACATTTAAAAGTGATGGTATTTATCATTATTGGAATAATGTTCTCATAAATTTAATCTTTATCAGCACTAAAATAAGAACTGATAAATTATTCCATTATTAGCTATTTTTTAGCTCCGATAGAGGTCCCCATTATCAGCGCACTCTTTTTAGTGATGATAAAGGGTACCGTTTATCAGCACTATATTTTTAGTACTCATAGAGATGTCCATTATCAACACTTTTTTAGCATTTTTAATGGTATGAATAATTGAAATGAAATTAATAAAATAATAATAATAAATGAGTTCATTAAAAAAAGATTAAAATTTTATTATTTAAATAATTATTGATAAAAATGAAGAAAATTTTTATAATATATATATATATTATAAATACTAATAGATAGTATTTATTAAATATTTAAATATAAAAAATGAATATTAAACAAATTAAGATTAAAAATAAAAAAATTGAGAAAAATATTAAAAATTTTATTAAGCAGATGATTATTAATAATGTTAATAAATAGAATATATTGAATATATATATATGTATATGTATATTAATGTATATAAATATTATTTATATATTAAAAAATATTTACACGTTTTATTTTGAGAATAATTTTTTATAATAAAAAATTTATATGAATTAAAATTTAGAATTAGAGCATAGGGTCCTATACATATAAATGAATGAAATTTAATTTTTCAATTCAATATTGATAAAATGTGTGTTATAATTATTTAATATATACTTAATTAATTCATTTAAATATAGCATTGCAGACACACAACTTATCCATTTTACCAATATTATTAAAGAGCACTTATTTTTATTTTATTCCATAACTCTCATTTTTAACACGCTTTAACTTAAATTTATGTATTCATTAATAATGTTAAAATATTATTTTTCAAAAGATATTGAGAAAAAAAATATTTAAATATATTTATAAATGTACATATTATATTTATAGTAATATTTACGTATAATTATTAATAAATAAATATTTTTTTAAATATTTTTATATATTTATAAATAAATCTATATATATATTTATGTAATAAATAAATTTATAATAAATTTACTTAAATAATGAATATTTTAGATATATTTTTATGTATAGATATTTATTATATATATAAAGATAATGATACAAATATTTAAAAAAATATATTTATATGATTATATAATTATAATAAACATGTCTACATAACAAATGTATATAGTATATTTATTTTTTTTATATTGAATATATATATATATATATATATTCATTCATTTATTTATTTATCTAATTAATATTATACATCCTATATAAGAAATGGAGCAATAACCCCTTATAAATGAATACATTATTATCATCTTTTAAGAACTATTAAAGACCTTCCGTTACCAGCACTAAAAAAGCTCTTATAAATATTCATTTTATTAGTTCTTAAATAATAAGCGATGATAAAAGTACTCTTTATTAGTATTTTTTTGAAGCACTGCTAAATTTATTCCATCATAATTAAAAACCCTTAATCTATGGAGAACCTGTTGAGATATCAGAAGCATTCTATAGAAGCCTCCCATTTTTGGTGTGCCCCATCGGCGAATCAAAATTCAAATCACACGAACCCGCTCGAATCATAGAAACTCACTGCCTCCATTTTCACATGCATAATCTGTCATCCAGTGTTCAATTTCAATAAGGGTTTCCGATGAAATCATTGTCATTTGAATCCAAGGGTCTCAAATTTTCATCGACCTAGTGAGGTAGGCCAGTGTTTTCCATTGTAGGTTCTGATTTCCTATTTTTATTTGTGATTTCAAGATTTGGATTCGAGGGTTTTTTATTTTTCTTGGTATGTTATGATTTTCATTCTGTCTTATTTCCTTAGTTGTTGTATATTGTTTTTCATTTTTTTATGATCTACTATTTTCATTACTACTATTCCGGATATATTGTTTTGGTCATTTTTATTCTTTTTTGAATAAATTTTATTCTATGTCTACATCAATACCCCAGGTTTCTCCACAAGTTTAATTTTTTATTATTTTTAAATCATATTCAATAACCTCTAGTTCATAGATAGACTAACTAAATAAAAATTTATGTCTCTATATTAACAGTGGTGGTTTTGGATGTAAAAACCATAAACAAATCAAAATTTTGATTTTTCAAACTAATTCTATTATTGTTGGTGACAAGAAGTAATAGAAGCTGGTTTTAATGAAATTCATATAAAATAGTTTTTTAATTTAAATTATATTTTAATATTCAATTGTATGGAATTTTTCATAAAAATTTATTTTCCCTGATTTTTTTATTTACAATGAAATATTAGTAATGGTGGTACCATATTTATTTACTTTTAATAGCTCTCCATTTTGAAAATTATTATGGGATTATATTTATTTTACTATTATGTGATATTCTGCTATAAAAGATAAATATTTTTTTATCAATTTATGTTTATTTTATTAATATATTTATGTATAAATATATATATATCTATCTTTTTAATTTTTTTTACATAACTTATAATGTATGAGTGATTTTTGAATTATTTATTCAAAAATTTCTTTTTTAGATTTCTAAATTCATAAGAGATTATATTTACTTTCATCAAATTTTTTTATTAAACACTAAACTGAATTATAGGATTATTGATGGTTTCAAAGCTGTTGTTTAAGAATCTGTTGCTAATACATGTCAAAATATAGTGAAAATGTTTTAAAAAATGATGATAAAACCATGTTTTATCATGTGATACATCTTCCCCTTCCCCACCCCACCCCACTCATCTCCCGACACTGTGAAACCCAAACACCCTCATGAGAAGGAGACACCACCACTTTTACCACACCCTTCTCCATGTCGCCACCTATTTCCTTTCCATTATGGTCACCCCAACCCCACAAACTCGAGACCCATCCCCAATCTTCCTGGGATACTGAAAACCTGAGCCCCCTCACACTATTCCCCTTCTCCCACTCTTCTCCATCTTCTTACTCGGTCATTATCCCCTTCACACCCCTAACACCATCCCACTTCAACCCTCACCAAAGGCTTCTTATTCTGTCATTATCCTCTTCACACCCCCTCTCTCAAGTCCCCTTCCCCCTTAGGTTATTTTGAGATGTTTTTCCCTCCCTACTTTATATTTATCACATAAAATGTAATGATTAGGGTTTTTTGGTTAATTATTGAGTGATCACTGATATGTTTGTTGATTCAATATTATTTTTCGGTTTTATTTTTCTTCAATATTCATAGAATATAAATTTAATCCCATATATGGATGGATAAAACCTTTTGAATGTTTAGGTAAGGGAAGTAAAAACCATTTTTTAATTTTACTTCTCATTTGAAAATATTTATTTTTTATTTTATTTCAGTTTTAGTAATGTTATATTTAATTGAATATATTTATTTTTTGCTAATATTTTTCTCTTACTTCTTGGGGTGACAATATTTTTTCACCCTCCACTTCATGTATCTCATTTACATTGAAACAATTTGAGTTTTTTGGTGAAGTCTTGAGTAATCATGGATATGAGAGTAGATCCTCGATTGTGTTTTTATAGAAATAATTTAAATAAAAATTAGATATCAATATAGATTAATGAAAATATGAAATGAATAATAATTTCTTGGAAGTTGGTTATTGAGTATTTGGATCTCAGAAGCCAATTATTTAACTAAAAGAGGATTTAGAAATCAGTATATGTTCTAGTAGCTTAATGTTTCTATAATAATCATGACGTATGAGGTGACTCTGGTTGAATCTGAAGTTTTTTTGTAATTAAATTATCTTATATAATCATGATATTCAATCTTATAGATCAATTTAATAACTTATATGCAATGATACAAAGTGATGAAATAGTGACATGTTATATGGATCAAATAAATTATTATTAAAAAATATTGACAATGATTATCGACAAGGAAGGGAATTGATGATGAAATGATTTTATTAAAATAATAATAATGATGTGAACTTCCCATAATCACAAGTAGGGATATATTAGTAAATAGGTTTACTGTTATGTAATAATGAAGCGAAATAATGTATTATGAGAATATTTGAGAAAACTATGCTCATGAATTGTGATGTATTATGATGATGCACATTATCATATTCACTACATTATTCAACATATTGGGGTAGTATAATTTGAATATTTAGTTATTGGTGTTGTAAAAAAAATGACCACAATGCCCAAAATATGAACGTATTTTAATTAAACATGATTTTGATACCGTTGTTAGAAATATAATTGTGTTCTTAACACTATTTATTGCTACATAAAAAATAAAATATATTTCAGATGCAGATCAATTATAATGTGAAAGAAAAAAAGCATATATAAAATATACATTGGAGAAATTATGATAACCATTTTCAAAAACCAGACGTCGGTCTTCTTTTCAATCATGAAAAGTTATGAGAGCTTTGCATACATGAGGGAAGAGATTAGAAAGAAGGCAATTTTTCTTTTAAGTCATATTACTTGGAAATATATTCCCAATAGAACAAATTATAGGCCTACATGTAATTAGACATAAAATATATTTAATCCTCCCATATATCCATTTATTGGGCCATTAACATTCACCTTTATAAGCTGTGTTTAACTTGATATTATGGTGGATGTTATGAATCATAGATATTAACTTTTCAAATTTATGATTGACTCAAAATATTATATCATATTTTTAGTTGTGATTGTAATTGTAAGATATGATATTGACCAAAGATATAATATAGGTCTCTTTTGTTAGACACATTTTTCAACACCACATATGGAAATAATTATTTTATAATAAACTTTATCAGTCTTGTTTTCTTGTCACATATCTAAGATTATCAATCATGTTTTTATGACACATCTATTAGCTAATTTGAAAACCACAATATTTGTTCTGATATATACCATATGTATGTAATTAAAAATAGAATTTCACATTCATAAATAGAATATCATAGATCACCACTAGAAATGCTATCCATGACTGATTTCCTTTTTTACATTTACATTTTTAGTACTAATATGACACATCTTATAACTACATAGGTTGTCTTTTTTTTTCACATCAATTTTTCTATTTTATTATTTTTAAAACATATGTGTTTTAATTTTATTAGTAAAGTGTTGGCACATTGTGATATGGATAAATGATGGATCAAACTCTTGAGGAACACACGTTAATATGCTATGGGTTTAGAGGATTTTTTACTTTTTTCAATTTCAAATCCATACATTTATGGAAGAATAATATGTCTATGTCCTAAATGTGAATTTAGAAGATGGTTGAAGAGATATGAATTTTAGGAAAACATGATTTTGAATTGATTCCTATTTCAATATTTGTGTTGTATTTGGAATGGATAATTCAAATTCATAGAAAGTTTAAGCACTGACATCCATCGAAAAAATTACCTCCCAACAACTTCGACAAAAGATAATGAAGTGAAAAACCTTATAAATTATGAATATGGTATTGTAAGACACCAACACCAAAATCAATGAATATAATATCAACTGGTTTATGTTTCTACAAAAAACAAAATCACATGTTTTTTTTGGGAACTATAGGACAACTAGATCATGATTGTAACATATCATTAGATCCTCCTCTTGATTCTGTGGAGTCTAATGTAAGATAAAACTAAACTAAGTAGTAATAAGATTAATGGTGTAGTTGACGATGGATGAAACTAAATTTATAGTGGATGTTTGAAATATTCAAAACCATTTTCCTATGATTATTTTACCATATCAAATTCATATGAAGAATTACAAATAATGTGATGCCCATTATTTTGAAATTGGTACGTGATTAATTTCTTGAAGAATAGATCCCTGGGTCATTTTATACAAAAATAAATGTGTGCCCCAATTATTCATTTCTTTATTGGGGAGAGGATACATGAAGACAAGAATAAAAATGTTTTTCTTTTTGATAGATGTCAATGGGCGATGTTGATGAATTAGAAAACTATGTTGATGAATAAGAAAAGGATCACACCTAAACTGTTTTTCCATTAAATATATTTAAATGTTAGATTGAAATGATTATTTATGTACTCAAGAACCGCTAAACAACTGAAGTGGTATTATGTAGACAATAGCACATGACCCTTAGCCTGGATGGTGCAGACTCCGTAAGTGCATCTGGGAGACCCGGGATCAAATCCAGGAGGTGTAATTATTTTCGAGTAATAGTAGTAGTACTATAGTAGTACTATAAAAGTACTGTAGAAGGAACTGTGGAGTACTGTAGTAGGAATTGTATCATGATCTATAGCAGGTACTTTTTGGAACTGTAGCAGCCAGGAATATGCCGCCTTTTAGGCCATCGGGCCACCGATTTTGTCCCCATGTCCATTAAGGCCTTCAGCCCAGTTAGGCCATCATATCAGTAAGGCCTCTGGGCAACCTCAAGGAGTTCGGGCCACCTTAAGTGCAGATACAAACGAAACGACCTATAAAGAACATGCTCTACAAGGATGATGAGTAAGGAGATTTCACCAATGCAGAAGCTAAACAGATTGCATGAATGATAGGTTATGGAACCCGATATTGAGACAAGTCTGTGCATGCATGAGAATGCCTAGCCGAACATCCAAGCAAAGATGGGGAGTTTATTTCACTATGAAGATGCTGGGGATGAGTAGTTCCCATTAGTTAGCCAAGGTTGTATGTAATGTTTGAAGCCTATGGGGGTATAAATAACTCTAAGGCCTACGGGCCATGAAATACTTATGCCTACGATCCTTGTAAGGGTTCCACCTCACCCCATGAAAGGTGGATTATCAAAAATCAAAAAAAAAAACGATGGCCTTCAGGCCATTGGATGCATTTTGTAGATAATAAAACTATTGGATAAATGAGAAGTACAAGAGACTTACAATCATAGAAGACATTTGATACATTACATACAGATTTCTCATCTAATCATAGTAATATTCGATTGAGATTGGCTGATGATGGATTCAACACATTTTAGAATTTGAGCACCCGTTGTAGCACGTGGCATGTTCTTTTGATACCTTACAATATTCCACTGTGGATGTGTGTGTAGGAAATATATTTTATTATTTCGATGACTAATCTTTGAAAAAAAACATTCTAGAAAAGATATTGATGTATACTTTCCATCCTAAATTTATGAATTTTTGGATTTATGTAGAAATGGTGTTGAGACATATAATGAATCTTCTAGAATAATGTTCAAAATGCTAGTTGATATAATGGGCACCATTAGTAACTTCTCTAGACATGGGAAATTAGGTATTTTCAACACATATATGGTTTTGTCTAGTCTTGTTTGAATCATTGATTTTGAGCCCGAATGACTACCTCATAGTTGAAAATGGTGCTTCTTGTGTTATTGATTATTTCTCGATAAGTCTCATCGATTTTCATTGAACAAGTCAAAATTCAATGGTTCTATTGGTCGTATACCACTTCAAATTTTTTCTCCTATTTTAAAACATTGTAAGAACTTGGAATTGTTGAAATATAATTTTGGAAGGTACATCATTTGAATTATAGTGGGAAACGAGTTCGAAGTGCATCTTCATGTGAAATTGGAATCCAACAGTGGAAGAAAAAAAATATTCTTCAAACCTCTGTATTGTGAATTTAATTTGTTGCATCATAATCTCAATGTGATGCATATTGAGAATATTTTTTGTTATAATTTGATATTCAAATTTCTTAATGAGCATGGAATATTGAAGTATCAACACAATGCTCAGAAAAAATTACAATCAATGAACATAGAGTGAGATATCTGGCCAGATGAAAATGGAAATATGCTCCAAAATTATTGTAAGGAAAAATAGGGAAAATGATATATTCATTCAAATTTAAAAACATGTGAAGATATCATATGGATATTCAACTAACATATCAAGGGGTATTAACTTAGGAATCATAGGTTACGTAGATTGAAAAGTCACAATTCATGTATTTTATGACAATAATTACTACCAACGGCATAAGATACATTATTACGTGAAAAGGTTTCTACTGTTGTACTCCAATTTTACACATTCTTCAGAAACGTAAGGGAGAAAACTCTTGAATCATTTGTGCTTCACGACCTTTAAGATTGTTTTTTATTTCCATTTTTTAAAATATATATGATCTTTCCTCCATCATTTATTATTTTCATCATTCATTTAACTGTGCATTTGGTTGAGAAATCTAAATTAGTTGTCCCCATACATTATTGATGTATATATCCAATTTGGAGGTAAATTCTTTATATTTTTTAATTTATGTAAAAAGTTCATATAACTTCATTGAATACAAAATTAATTTTTACATTTTTCTCACATATATCATGGGTATTTGAAATCATACGTGAGAATGAAATCTGAACCTGAATGGTCTATTTATGAAGTCTATTAAAATTATGAGTGTCATGGATTTTGTTCCAAATACATTAATGATATTGGGAGAAGATTCAATTGAGAGGGAAATGTTGAAAACCCATAGACTCAATCTCAACTACATGTTAAATCATAAATCTTCCCTGTTATTGGAAAATCAGTTGTGAGGAGCTTAAATGGTACACCGAATAAAATGGAATTATCACAGGAACATTGATATGTGCTACTAAATAGTAAAATTTCATAATGATTTATTAACGATTTTATGATAAAAAATGAGACTAATGTAGGGATGAAATCAAATTGAGAATGATATAAAAAATGTTTTTAATAAAGTTGTTATATAGTGTCATTCACAACATGTATGTTCATAAATATTGAAATTATTATAGTTATTAGGTTAAAAAATACATTTTTGAAATATATTAATTTATATTAGTTTCATAGATCATTAATACTGATACATGAGACGAGTTATAATATGATTTGATATTTATTTCACTAGGTTATCTAAAATAGGATATAATGTTCAATGCTTACAATATGAATAGCTTCATATTTAATAAGGTCGATCAAGAAAATGTTTGGAAAACTCAAAATAGTTGAATATAACCATTTTTTGAAGTGGGATGCTATGTATAGTTGACTGATATTATCAAATTAAAATACCACAGGCATTTTCAATTGTTTTATTCAAACTGAATTGGGCCGATTTTATCAAGGGTGTTAAAAGAGATTCCTTTCGATTTACTTATATGAAATTCTCTAACTTGATGGATACATGTAACTATGAATTACATGATTTATTTATTTCATCATCACAATAAAAAATGGTAAATTATGTGGAAGATTTCACTAATGAATGATATGCTATAGTTACTCTCATAAAACAAAGAGATTGTGTCATATGGGTTATTATGTGGATGATATGGACACTGACAATTAATCCCATGAATACTAAGAATATAACTTATTTTTCCATTAGGATACTAAAAATATAATTCATACAAGGGAGGATTAAATAGATGTATTAATGATAGAGCAAGAAAATGACATGATTGAATGATAAAATGATTGCGTGTAAAGACATCAATTAATTTATCACACTTCTGTCATTTTTGCGGTAGTTAATTATCATAGTTTGTTATATTTCGTTTTCCAGTACTCTGTATCTATTTTCATTTATACAATTTTCAGCATTAATATTTGGAAATATATGTTTCGTAGTTAATTCTATTTGATTAAATTATAATAATTCAAAAAAGGAGGCATAATATTGATACTAGTAGACCCTCAGTCAAATTTCCCTAAAATATAACTATATATGATTATCCGTATTTCTCCCTCCCTATAACATAAAGGACACCATCCCCTTGACACCTACATTGTCTCTCATATATTCCTTTCGGAGCCCATCAATAGATCAGCCGACTGCTCCACATTCAAGAACCTCAACAACGAGGAAGCAGGGCCCTCCATGTTCTTCATGGGGATATTGGAGGGCATCTATAATAGGAAAAAAATTAATATGAACAATGTTATAATTATTTTTTATACGACTAACTATTTGTTTTCCTAAAATATGGAAACAATGCTACTAAAGAGTAAAATATGAAATGATCAAATGTTTGGAATCTAATTAGAATAAATATAGTTGTCTCATTTCACTATTATGGGGTCCCAACTAATGATCTAATGGGATTATTTGTCTTGATTCTAGGCTAGCTGGAAGGGGATCTTGTTACCCTTCCAATTATGCATGATAACTAAAATTATATTCTTTCATCATGAAAATAATGTTATTGATTCATAAATAAAGGTAATTTTAATACAGTATTGTGTAATTGAATGTACTTTTTTTATTAAATTATAATATTTTCAAATTTAATCCCTTCGATGAAAAATTAGGTTGATTATATCAGAATATGACTAGATCAATCCCTGATTATATTGCATAGAGGACTGGTGATGAGCAGCTAATTCACAAAACATCATGATCATTTAGTTCACAAACATTTATTTATTTATTTTTAAATATATATATACATTTCCTTTTAATTATCAATATATCATTTTCTTAAAGGATCTGGTAATAAGAAGTAGGTATGGATATAAAGATGGAGGGGGTGATGAACAGTCTTTATATGGTTGATATTAGTGTTCTTTTTAATGTCTTGGACTAATATGGAATGAGAGGGTTTGTTGATGTGTCATTTTGACTCATATATATAACCATTTGTGGTTGAAAATAAATTACTATACACATTTTTACATGCCATTATATATATATATATATATGTGTTTGAATTTGTTTCTTCTCATAGGTATTTTTTGTGCTACTAATAGGCAATACATAATGTTTTAATTTATTTGTATGGTATTTTTAGTTATGTTGAATATGTAGATGGAATTTTTTTGTAAATAAACATTTATTGGCAGTTTAAATAGTAGAAAAATGTTACATTTTTTATTCATTGTGGATAAAATAGCCTCTATAAAATAATTTTTTTTGGTTGTTAAAACCTCCGCTAAAAATGATGAAATATTATTTAGAAATGATTTCATTTGTTTTAGCGGAAATTTTGTCGGGGGGATTTTGGATTGAGTAGTTGTTTTAACTTCAATGAAATCCTAATAGTTTTTTTTTCAAAAAAAAATACCTATGTAAATAGAAAAAACCGATGGTAAATTCACTTTCTTTGTTGCTTACCTGAAATAACTACTAAATTAATGAAACAAACATGGATTGGATACCAAAACCAGATGTAGTAGGGGTTTTTTGAACCCATCATAGATCCATGATGTTATTATTTAAACCTCCACTAATCTGTTTTTTTCATGTAGTGAAATATGCATTTGTTTTCAAATAATGTGTATTATAAATTCCATGATATGTGTATATATATATTTATATATTTTTGTTTTACTATGTGTGGGATTGAGGTTTCAAGGGTTGGTATTTTTTCTTCACTTTTTTGGATATATAATGATGATGTGTATTATTCATTTATGCTAACTTTTTTTTATCCTCCCCAGTATCTCAAGAATGAGGTAATGTTTATTTGATGTCCTTCCTTGAATCCTTATGTTTCTACATCATTTGTTCCAAAAAAGTAGAATAAATGTTATCAAATTATATATATTAGAAATTATTTTTAGGTATTTATCATTTCAAGACTATATACATTTTAGATCTATATATACACTTATTTAAGACTAATATAATTTATACATAAATAACAAAAATAATATTGTAAAATCTTTTTTACTTTCAAAATAATAAAATTTGGTAACTATACATACCTTTTTTAAAATAAATAAACTTTCCAAAATTGAATTATTTATATTTTATACACAACTACCTATAATAATTATTTATAATAAATATAACATAAAAATTATTTTTATTAGAATTTTTTTGTTTCATTTGATAAAATTGTATTATATATATTCAAAAATATATTTTATATATAAATAAATTTAAATATGATAAATAATATACACACAGACATATATATAACTATATTAAAATATAACTCCTAATATAATATATATATATAATATATTTGTGTAGATTCCCTTTATTTATCTATCTATCAAATGAGGTGTGACCTCTATTTTATTGTTTTTGAAGGTGGATGGCATCATCCCTTATTAAGAAGATTACCTATTGAAGTATGTGCTAATGAATTATATTTCTTCATATACCTTTTTTTCCAATCAGATAAAACCTTATCATTTTTCATTAAATTAAAGCCTCTTAAAAACATGTTTTATCGAAAAATTCATTATAAAAAAATACTCAAATAGTTTCTGTCATGACTCGCCTTCACCAAGATGAGGGAAGAGACAAAAAATTTCCAAACCCTTCCTTCTTTAAGTGGAAGGAGATATAATGACCCCCGAGACCCGCCTTTGATAGGTCCCGGCGTGGCGACAAGCACCAAGGGTATAGAATCACACACAAGATGGAAGGCATTACCCTTTTGGTTTATAAGATCGAGAGATAAGATAGTAAAACACAACAACACCAAAACTAAGGGTAAATGTAAAACCAAAGAAAACCATTCCCATATGCATGTTACAAAAGTAAAAGCCAGAAAGTGGAAGGAAACTACAAAGGTAAAGTGACCAAAAGAAAAGACAAACATCAACTGTAGTATCCCATCGCCTGAGCTAGTACGGCCCTGCACGGTCCCTGAAATCCTCCTGGAA
Organism: Viscum album; assembly: GCA_963277665.1. Classification (NCBI taxonomy): domain Eukaryota; kingdom Viridiplantae; phylum Streptophyta; class Magnoliopsida; order Santalales; family Viscaceae; genus Viscum; species Viscum album. The sequence continues at coordinate 2,137,497,112 of OY728165.1, forward strand.
ACATGAAAATAGTTTATATACATAGGGTGAGAACACAAGTATACTCAGTAAGGAAAACCAAAGGCCCTCGTGCACAAGTGAAGAGGAATTCTAATGCCATGTGAGAAAAGGAGATAACCAAAACATCTAGTAAGGTAAACTATCCACCCGAGCCTCATCAAGGTACACTCCCCAAATAACACAAGTCAAGTAATTTATAGTAATAGAACATCTACATTTGGGTACCCCGCACCACTTTCCCACTAGTTATTGAAGACATCATATGCACTGAACCAATCCCGCCATTCTTATCGCAGTCCCACTACAACACCCGCCTGCATAGAACTAGGCTACAACCACACATCCTACCCGCAAACACCTGGGCCAAAACCCCATCCCTCACGCAAACTCCTGGGCCACATCCACCATGCGTTAACATGCCCGAAAACACCTGGCCAAGAACAACTACTGCCACACCTGAAGAAACCTGGGCCACATCCTGATGATTCTGGGGAACAACCTTCCCGTACACACCCGGGCCAACCACCACAACTACCCTGCCTGAAGAATCATGTTCTATAATGGATCTCAGTCAATCACAGCCTGCCCGAAGAGTCTTGGGATATTTGGGAAAGGGAGCTGAAAAGGAGCTCATAACTAGCCACTCTGAAGAGTATTGGGAAAAACCCCCTCCCCCATAGAATGGGGGTGTTCAGCACTAAGTGCTCAACTTGGGTGGGGTGAGAATAAGAAATCATTAAAACTACATATATATTATTATTTAACAATAACTCATCCCAACCTTGGGTTCCCTAAGCCAACCCAAGAATAAAACCCTTGTTACTATTCATTCATAAAAGAAGCCACAACACTCATGACCATGTTACAACTCATTCCCAAAACCAATTCCCTGTTTAACTCATTCATAGTTTCATGTTAAAGTGATCCAATTAATGTTAATTTTACACTACTAGGAAAATAACAGGCAAAACCACAAGCCAAAAAAAGAGAAATAGTCAAACAGAAATATAATCATTTGTACCCACTTCTCTTGTTAAGTCACAACAACAAAGGGATAAGTAAGATCCCTCAAGTACTGGAACCAAAGCAAGCTTGAAGATACAACCCCACATCCCCGAAACCATGAACCAATGTTATGCCAACAGTATAGGATTCCACCCCAATTCATATCACAAGTATAGCAACCACACAGTTTCAGACTCACAACCAAGAGGATCACATCCTCACCCATATCACCACATAAGAAATCAAACTGAACAACACACCTACTACCAAAACAGAGTAGGGAAACATCCAAGTTCATAAACATCATTCATTATTTTATTCTTTCTATTGGTTAACCGGGGTGACCACACAAGGCTTTATGATTACTGGGTATCCATTTAACCCATAGAGTTTATGTGATTAACCAATTTCCAAGTTACAGTCATTTAATCATCACAGAAGGAATGGTTTCATTAATGCGCAAGAAAATAACACCAACAGACATGATTTTCAGTGAGCATAGAACAATAGTTCACAACATAAGCATCAAGGAAGATAAGAAAAATAGAACAATTGTATGTCATTCACACCCCTTCCCTTCATTCTTTAAAGTATGTTTGTTATCTTCATTAAGTTTTGGTTTCACCCACTCCCATAGAAACAACAGCGTACCCACCCTACATGATACCCAGAAAGGAGATACAAAGGAAAATCCCTGCTCGGTTGATCAAGGATCGACATTTTTTTTCTACGCTCGAAGAACAGGGTATGCGCGGCTTGCATGTGAGTAATTCCGTGGACTCCAAGAGGTATAGGAATCACCAGAAGAGGTGCACCACAAGCCGTGGGAAGGGACGGACTCCAGGCGCACCAGGAAGAAGAAAAAATCCAGCCGAGAATAAAAAAAGAAGAAACTATAGTGGGAGGTATAAAGAGAAAATCCTACTATCACGGGATATGGAATTTTGAACTCTTGGAAAGTTGGATCATGGATTCCTTTGCGGGTGGGCAGTTAAACGGGATGATATTAAGGTGTTATTTTATACCTCCATAGGGGAGGTTTCTCGAGATTTTTTGGAATTAATTGTGGGATTTAAATGTCTTTGAAAATGGTATTAAAATTAATTTACATCAAAAGATATGTTGTGGGAGAGGGACTGGAAAAAGAAAAAGAAGGGCTAGGTGAGGACACGGTGCCACCATCACGGTGTCATCCTTATGGTGCCAGTGTCACGGTGTCACCCTTACGGTGCAACCTTCACAGTTTCAACATCACGGTTCCACTGCGACTAGTGCCACCTTCACGGTGCCATTGTTTTGGTGGAGCCGTATTTTGGAAAAGTAATGCCAAGGGGTCCAAGACATTACATCAGATACTTCTCATACTATTCTCTCCCTTGAGAATTGAAACCAAACCTGAATAATAGAGAGGGGTCCGAAAAACCACCACAAAGGATACCTCTCATGAGTAGACCTCATTGTTACCAAGGAAAGCCCCATCCCTCAATTATCTCCTGAACAATCACAATCATACAGCTCCTCTGCCCCGTGAAACCACACAAAACAAATTATTAAACAGTCATGTCATGTGGGTGAGGGGTTTCCCTTCCTCCATGTTAAGATACTATCTACTTTGGGTGGCACTGACTCGCCCACATGAGTATAGGCACATCCATTTTTATGCTTCTTAACTAGGGATCAGGTCCTCCCCTCCCCTCATCTCAGGGCACTTTACACACATCCATAGAAAAGGAAAACTGCATATTCCATAGTTAACAAGGTAAATCATTCCATCAACCAAGTACAAAAAAACAGAACAAAACATAAAATAAATCTGGGTACTGGGTGCGCATCTGTGCTTCCCTTTCCCAGGTACTCTCATCAATCCCACCGTGTCTCCACAACACACAAAACAAAGGAATGGTTCTCCCATGAAGCACCTTCTCTTCAGGACCTTCGATCATCACTGGTCATTCCACGAAAGTCATGTCACCATCGATATCCAACATCCCCCAGTCAATGTCTTTTGAAACATCATGTAGATATCGTCGGAGTTGGGAAACATGGAAGAAGTCATGTATTCTCAGTAGCGACGGTGGTAACACTAGCTGATAATCCACTTCTATGACCCGCCACAAAACTTCGAAGGGTTCGATGAACCTTAGAGAAAGCTTACTCCCCCTTTCGAACCTTCGTTGTGCACGCCGAGGGAAGACCCTCATGAATACATGGTCCCTGACATCAAACACTATGGGTCTCCTCCTATTATCATCATATGACTTCGGCCGGTCATGGGACGCCTTCGTCCTCTCCCATATAAGCTACACCTTCTCGGTCGTGCTCTGCACCACTTCCGGGCCAAGAACACCATCTTTCCCAACCTTGGTCCAGCACAATGGTGAGCGACGTGACCTCCCATACAAGGCTTTGAATAGAGCCATGCCAATGGTAGAGTTATACATATTATTATAGGCAAACTCCACTAGATGAAATTGTCGAACCCACAATCCTCTGAAGTCCAGGAAACATGCCCGTAGCATATCTTCCATGGTTTGGATGGTGTGCTCCGTCTACCCATCTGTCTGGGGGTGGAAAGCAGTGCTAAGATGTAGATGGGTGCCAAAATAATGCTGCAATACTCATGGACCACCTCATCCATATACCTCAGTGCTAAGGCATTCACTGCACCCGACTCCTTGATCGCCAGAACGTAAGTCAATTTCATCAACCGGTCCACCACTACATAGATAGCGTTGCAGCTTACTTGAGCCTTGGGAAGCCCTGTGAGGAAATCTATAGAGATGACTTCCCACATCCACTCAAGGACCTGTAAAGGTTTCAATAAGCCACCTGGAACATGGTGTTCATCCTTCATCTACTGACACACTAGGCACCTGGACACAAACTCTACCGTCGGCCGCTTTACCCCGAGCCAGCATAATTGACTCCTTAAAACCCCAGTCCATCTTGGAAACTCCCGAGTGCAATGATTGTGGTGAGTTGTGGAACTCACTAAGAAAGATCTCGTGCATCGCCTCTAGAACAACCAACATTTCTCAGAAAATCACCCGATTCTGACCATCCTCCATCCACCCTTTAAGAGCATCGCCTTTATTAACCATGTCACGCATCACTTCACTATCTGAGTCTCCCCATTGGGACTCCTCTACATTCCACAACAGGGAAGACTGCACTATCATCTAATATAGGCAACCTCAACAACCATCCATCCATTCATCCATGTGCAGGGTAGCCAACTCCTCTATAGCCTTCCAAGCATCTTCCGACTCTCGAACCACATCCTTATGAGACATCCTGCTCAAGGCATCGGCCACCGCATTCCCTTTTCCTAAGGTGTAGGAAATATCGAAGTCGTAGTCCTGAAGGAACTCCATCCACCTTCACTTCTTTAAGTCCCGGTCCCACTGGGAGAAGATATACTTTGAGTTTTTGTGATTGGTGATGACTATGAAGCGCTCCCCGACGAGGTAATGCCACCACAACTTTAGAGAGAAAATGACCACCGCATGCTCCAGATCATGGGTGGCATAATTATGCTGATGAGGATGTAACACCCTAGACCCATAAGAGATCACCCCTTTTCATTGAATCAGCACACACCCGAGGCTTTGTCCTGAAGCATCAGAGAACACCTTCTACGCCGCCCCTTCTTCTGGAAATCTCAGCACTGGGGCACTAACTAACTTCTCCTTCAGATAGCTGAAGGTTTCCTTGCACTACCCGTTCTACACAAAAGCCTGGTCCTTCTTGGTCAAAGATTCTAAAGGTGCTACAATTCAAGTGAAGTTGGGTACAAAGCTCCGGTAGTAAACTTCCAGCCTGAGGAAACTACAAACCTCTACCATGTTCTTGGGTTCTACCAAAGAAACAACCACCTCGACCTTCGATGGGTCCACTGCTATTCCCTACTCGGACACCACATGCCCAAGGAAGTGCACCTCTTGTAACCAGAACTTGCACTTGGACAACTTCCCATAGAGATGGTGATTTCGTTGGACTTCTAAAACCGTCCTCAGGTACTCAGCGTGATATTCCTCTGATCATGAGTAGATTAGGATTTCATCAATGAACATGACTACGAACTGATCTAGGTATTCCTGGAAGATATAGTTCATGAGTCCCATGAACACAGATGAAGAATTCATAACACCGGACGACATGACTACAAACTCAAAGTTCCTATATCTGCACCTGATGGCAGTCTTAGAGATGTCTCCATCCTTCACACTCAACTGGTGATATCCTGCCACTGGGTCTATCTTGGAGAACCATCCCACCCCCTTCAACTGGACAAAGAGATCATCTATCAATGGAAGAGGGTAGTGGTTCTTGACCTTCACCTGATTCAGTCTCTAGTAGTCTACACATAGCCAGAGACCACCATTCGCCTTCTTTGCGAACAAGACTGGAGCACCCAATGGCGATGCACTTGGTCCAGCAAAACCCTTCTTCATCAGATCTTCAATATGAATCTGTAACTCTTGTAACTCAAAATGTGCCATCCGGTAGGGGGCCATCGATATTGGGTGGGCACCAGGTTGCATGTCTATCTTGAACTCAACATCACGTCGAGGGGGTATAGTTTTATCCTCTTCATGGAAGACATCCATAAACTCAATGACGAACACTGCAACTTCTACCATATCTATTTCCACCGACTCCACTGACAGCTCACCTAACATAGAAAGGAAGGGTTCCTCTTGCCCGATGCTCTTCTGGCCACCCCGCTCTCTGATAAAAGTTACACGTCAGCCGCCGAAGTCTGAAAACGATACCCTTATTCAGAAGTAGTTAGTGACGGAACATATAGTGAACAACCATTCAATTCCTAGGATGAAATAGTGTGGATGTATATGCAACAGTAGAAGATCCCTGACTGAATAATGTGGCCCTATCTCCAGTTTACTCTCCCGGAAAACATAAATCAATTCGGTCCGACCTCCGACTGGTGTGCTCCGCACCAGGGGTACTAGAAGTCTCTCTGCATCTAAACCCAAAGCATGTTCTATACTAGGTGCATGAATGGAGTGTGAAGCTCTTATATCGAATAATGAATAAGGAAGGGTACTAAAAATGCTTATCGTACCTCAAACAACCTCTGGCCCTGCTAGAACTGCTGCCTCCACGGCGTGCAACTGCCCACGCCCAGCTCTTCTGCCTCTCAGCTATCGGCCACATCCCCGACCATGTCCAGGTCGAGGACCCTGAGGAGTGCCCTGAGGTCAGCCCCCCAGCAAAGTCTACCCTCAGAGGAGAGGGAGCTCACTGATCCTGTAGATGCTTCTCAATGGTCGTAGCTAGAACCTACTACTGCTGAGGTGGGCGCTGAACCTTCCCACCACCGCCGTATTGTAAATTGTCCAAGCACTGATTCCGAAGGTGCCCATGGCTTCCAAAAATGAAGCATCTTGGCCCTGGGCCCGAAATAAAAGGGCGATGTCCAAGATATTAGAACTAGAACTACTGAGGAATGATCCCTTCTGGTCGGATCCTAGAGGGCCCTGATGTTGGAGGCCTGTTGTTGACGACCTTCTCCTTTGATGAACCCAACTGTATTCCCTCTCTTGATACACCTACCAGCGTGTGCATCCTCTCCACTACTTCAGCCTTCTTCTAGACCTCAATTTACATCGGTAGGGTGAAGGGAGTAACAACATACTAGAGTGAAGGTCAAAGCTCCTCCTCCAAACGTCTCTCATGAGACTCCTCATCCGAAAAGAGGTTCCGAGCAAAGCAGAGGAGATCCTTGAACATGATCCCCAACTCTCTTTCTGACATGATACCCTACTGGAGGGAGAGTATCTCCTTCCACTTCTCAGTCTTCATCGTGGAAGATAGAAATTCCACTCGGAACTCCTTCTCGAAATCAGTCCACATCACCTCAGCCTCCCTCTTCTCCCCAAGGTAAAGAGTCCACCACTGACGCGCCGCTCCATGCATCTGGCTCACAACCAAAGGAACCCAATTCTCCACCGGAGTCTGGATGAAGCCAAAAGCTATGACAAACTCAACTATCCATCTCTATGTCTCCACATCAGAGATGCTTCCCTCATACTTCTGGAGGGTCTGTCGCAGAAAGGTACAAAGTGACTTCTTCCACTGATCATCCTTCTCTTCTCAATCCATCCTCTGTCGATCGGCCAAGTCAACCACCTCGGCCTCGATCGCCCGAACAACACAGGGTCGTCTCCCAGGTTCTATAGCTGCATGGTAAACAAGGAATGCCTACGCCTAATTAGTGCAGAATATTGTTCTCAATATTTTTTCGTAGACTTATTTAAATCCCCAAAACATTCCAGAAACATGATAACACAAGTCATTATGATGCATGTACCTTTACTAGGGTCTCTACCCAACAATCAGTGTAGCCTCACTAGGTTGTTCGGTAGATCCAGAGTCCTTGCATCAGATCATGGGGGGCCCTAAAATCCCATGTCTTAGCCGGTCTTCCCTGGCCTATTTCATGCACCAAGATCACCCAACATTGTTGCCCTACTATCCCATGAAATCATCACTGTGCCTAACCACATACTCTATCCTATTTCGAAACCTCTCCTCTAATACCATTCTATCATGACCCGCCTTCACAAAGATGGGGGAAGGGACATTAGATTGCCTGGCACTTCCTTCTTCAAGTTCAAGGAGAGATAATGACCCCCCGAGACCTGCCATCGATAGGTCCCGGAGTGGCTTCATGCACCAAGGGTATATAATCACTCAAAAGATGCAAGGCATTACCCTTTTTCATTTATAGTATTGGTAGATAAGATAGTAAAACCCAACAACACCAAAACTGGGGGTAAAAGTAAAAGCAAATAAAACCACTCCCAGAGGCATGTTGCAAAAGTAAAAGCCAGAAAGTGAAAGGAAACTACAAAGGTAAAGTCCCCAAAAGAAAAGAAAAATAGAAACTGCAGTGTCCCAATGCTTGAGCTAGTATGGACATGCACAATCCCTGAAATCCTCTTGGAAACTAGAAAATAGTTTATATACATAGGGTGAGAATACAAGTATACTCAGTAGGGAAAACCAAAGGCCCTCGTGCACAAGTGAAGAGGCATTCTAATGCCTTGTGAGAAAAAGAGATAACCAAAAAAACTAACAAGGTAAACTATCCATTCGACCCTCACCAAGGTACACTCCCCAAATACCATAAGTAAAGTAATGTATAGTAATAGAACATCAACATTTGGGTACCCCGCGCTAATTTCCCACAGGTTATTGAAGACATCCTATGCATCGAACCAATCTTGCCATTCTCATTGCAGTACCACTTCCACACCCGCCCACACACACCTGGGACACAACCACACATCCCTCCCACAAACACCTGGGCTACAACCACATCCTGCCTACAAACACTTGGGCTAGAACCACCACACGTAACCACGCCCGCAAACACCTGGTCTAGAACAACTACTGCCACTCACGAAGACACTTTGGCCTCATCCTAAAGATTCGTGGGAACAACATGCCTGCACACACCTGGGCCAACCACCACAACTACCCTTCCTAAAGAATATTGGGCTATAATGGACCACAGGACATAATATCCTGCATGAAGAGTCTTAGGATATTCGGGAAACGGAGTAGAAATGGAGTTAATATCTATCCACTCAAAGGAGTGTTGGAAAAAATACCCACCCCCATGGAATGGGGGTGTTCAGCACTAAGTTCCCAACATGGGTGGGGTGTGAATAAGAAAACATAAAGACTATAGATATATGTATAGTTAACAAGAAATCATCCCATCCTAGGGTTCCCAAAGCCAACCCAAGAATAACACCCTAGTTACTATTCATTCATAAAAGAAGCCACAACACTCATGACCAAGTCACAACTCATTGAAAAAACCAATTCCCTATTTAACCCATTCTTAGTTTCATGTTCATGTTATCCCATTTAAGTTAATTCTACACTACTGGGTATCTAACATGCCTAACCACAATCCATGAAAAGATAAATAGTCAAACAATAATTTAAGCATTCACACCCGGTTCTCTTGTGAAGTCACAACAACAAAGGGATAAGTGAGATCCCTCAAGTGTTGGAACCAAATCAGGCTTCGAGATACATCCCCACATCCCAAAAAACCTGAACCAATGATATGCCAACAAATAGAGGATTCCACCCCAATTTGTATCACAAGAAGAGGAACCACAGAATTTCAGACTCACAAACAAGAGGATCCCATCCTCACCCACATCACCCCATAAGCAATCAAACACAACAAAAAACGTACAACCAAAATAGAGTATAGAAACATCCAGGTTCAAGCACCTAATTTATTATTTTCTTCTTTCTGTTGGTTAACCGTGGTGACCACACAAGGCATTATGTTTACTGGGTATCCATTTAACCAATCAAGTTTATGTGATTAACCAATTTCTAGGTTACATTCATTTAATAATCACATAAAGCAAGGGTTCATTAGTGCACAAGGGAAGACCACCAATGACCAAGATTTTTAGTGAGCATAGCCCAACATTTCACAACATAAGCATCAAGTAATTGAAGAAAAATAGAACAACCGTACATCGTTCACACCCATTCCATTCATTAATTAATGTATGTTTTTTATCTTCATTAAGTTTTAGTTTCACCCACTCCCATAGAAACAGTATCATACCCACCCCAAATGATACATAGAAAAGAGAGACAATGGAAAATCTGTATTGGTTTATCATGGATCAAAGATTTTCTCCATGCGCCAAGAACAGGTGATGCACGGCATGCAGGAGAAGAATTATATGGACTTCAAGTGGTGAAGAAATCTCTAGTGGAGTTGCACAACAAGCCACAAGAAGAGAGGTACTCCAGGCGCACTAGGAAGAAGAAAAAAATTCGGCCGAGAAGAAAAAAAATGAGAAAATCTAGTGTGAGGTATAAAGATAAGATCCTACTATTACGGGATATGGAATTTTGATTACCTAGAAAGTCAGATCAAGTTTTTATACACTGGTGGGAATTTACACATGATGATATTAAGGTGTTATTTAATACCCCCATCGGGGTCGTTTCATGGGATTTTTAGGAATTATTTATTGGATTCAAATGGATTTAAAAAGGGTGTTAAAATTAATTTACGTAAAAAGATACATTGCGGGAGCGAGATTGGAAAAAGGAAACGGAGGGTTGGGAGAGGACACGGTGCCACTGTTTTGGTGGAGCTGTATTTTGGCAAAGTAATGGCCATGGGGGTCCGGTCCATTGCGGTTACATTATTAATGTTTTATTCATATCCTTACAGATAAATTCGAGGATAAAAATGAAATTAATTCATCATTAACTCTTCCTCTCTGTCAAGTAAAATAAATTAATTTCAGTAACCTACACTCACTAGTTGAAATTACACTATAGTATCAAAGACCCCCCATGTTTCACAACACTACACTTCGTTAATTGGATTCCTCCATTTCCACCCCCTCCATTTAATTTCCACCATTCACTATTTCAATTATTTTTCTGTGTGGAGAATTTCTTTTATTAGCTGAAATTACACAATAGCTACCAAATACCACTAGGTCGTGTAGTACTATAGGTGCATATTCTGATTCTTCCTTCTCCACCCAATATATTTCTTTCCCTCCCTTCACTCAAACATTTCACTAGTTTTTTGGAGTTTTACTTTCCAATGAGATGGTAGAAATATATGTGTAGAGTTAATAACTATGTTTAATGGTGTGATTCTCATAAATGGAAGGCATTTCATTTTTTAGTGTACATATTGATGTATAATTATCAACCTCATTAGCTTTATCGATAGAAAATTAATTATATAATTTTGTTTTCTTGGGATGCATCCCCCACCACTTTTATGTTTGTTTTACTTCTTAGATCATTATCAATCCAACGAGTCACTAATTCTTTAATTATTTCAAGCAATATAGGTGCTTGTCCAGAAGATGTGGATGATGTTTTTCAATCAACAAAATTCAATGATAAATTCTCGAGAGATAAGTTGACTTTGATAAATGTAACATAAAAATTTCACCATTTATGATTCCACAGGATAACACCGACCATAGTGGAGAAATTCTCCCCATCCTCTTAATTCATTGATTAATTTTTTGGTGAGATATATTTTCATTTATTATTAATATTATTTCTTTGCTGTTAGCGTATCCATGTGGTCAATAATGTTTTCACTATAAAATAATTATCTATATAATTAATGTATTATTTCATATCTATGTTTAATTTTTTCTTATATAATTACTCATATAATAATTTTTTTCTTATAAAGGTAGATTCTTTTGTTTGATATGGTTACTAGGGTAAAAACAATAAGGACATGCATTAAGATTACATACAACAAACATGAAAAGGTGAATTCTTACTATTTATTTAGTTAATTTTAATTATCATATCATATAATATTTTTATTTTATTCTAATTATAATATTTTTCTAATATTTATATATTCATTTTCATAGATTTTTTGGGATGTCATATTTTTCATTAAATTATCTACAAGATCCCCGAAAAGTGATAAAATTGATTCTTTATACCAATATTTACACACATTATATTTTAATATAATTTATTTTCGAACTGTAAAAATGAATATTTATTCGATATTATTATAATTGAATCATTTCATGCTGTTGAAAGCCTCTTATCTTCTGACATTCAATAATGAGAAACGTTTTTCAGGTAAGAACATCGAGTCAATATGTATTGTTGGAAGTTTGACATATAAATAAAATAGAAGTGTAGTAACATCAGTAGTTAGGATTATTATTACCCTTCGGGATGTGTAGAAATCAACCACACCTCAATCTGACACACAATGTGACTAGTATGACTCTAAGTTCATATTTTTATTTAAAATAGACAATAATTATAGTTAAAAAGAAAAAATGACATATTCAAAAGCACGAAAAAATATTCTTATTGTTTTTGTACATTAATCAAACAAAAATAAGTCATTTGTGTTGTGTAGGAATTATCCGCACCTCAATTGGATGCACAGTGTGACCTATATGACTCAATGTTCCCATTATCAACTTAAAATCAACTTTTTAGTTCAAAACCACTCACTTGCTAAAAAAATATATAGACACTCATAATTTCATGATAATTTAGGACATCAATTCATAATTCCTTTATAAAGTGTTAGAACTTATCCTATATCAAAATGATACACATTGTGATCGGTATAGGTCAGTGTGCCTATTTCTTGATTGAAATGACATTTTAGTGATCAAATGTGACTTACTAAAAACTGATCAAACACATTCGTATTGTTTTGATACATCTAGAAAATGATATATATGTCATTTTATACATGTAGTAATCTTCCATACCTCAATCCGATGCATGGTGTGACCGGTCTGACTCCAAGTGAATTTTTTTATTTAAAAATGAAATCAATTTAAACAAAAAGTAAATGTGGGCTACTTGAATCCAAGAAAATATATTTATATTGTCTTGATACTTTATAAAATTGTATATATGTCATTTTTAACTTGTAGGAATCTTCCAATCCTCAATATGATGCTTTATGTGCCCCGTATGACTCAATTTGTCCATTATCAGTTTAAAATCGAGAGTTTAGTTATAAAAAATTTCACACACTGAAAATTGAGAAAATGTAATCGGATATTCTTGATTATTTGGACATTTATTCATGAGTAATTTGTGACATTTAGTAATCATTATAAAATCCATCTACTATAATATGTTATTGGTATGATTCAATGTGTTTGTTTCCAATTTAAAATAAATGATTATTAAAAAAGATAAGTGACGTACTCAAGACTGAGTAAATGTATTCATACTATTTTGATAAATTATTTCATCAATAATAATGAAATTTTGGATGTCTAATAATTTTCTACACATCAATATGATGCTCGGTGGGACCAATTTTACACAATGTGTGTATTTTTTATTTTAAATTAATATTAATTAAAAAAAGGATAACTCACCTTCTCAAAACTGAGAAAAACCATTTGGATTGATTAATACTTTAGGAAAAATAATCCATAATACATTTTTAATATTTTTTAATCATCAACACATAAAACTATTATATGATGTGACAAGTATGAATCAATGTGTTTGTTATCAGTTTAAAATCCACATTTTAAATAAAAAATTGTCTCTCAATTAAAATTGAGAAAAAAATTCTTAGATGGTCTTTACCATTTACGATAATGATAAGTTATTTGAGATGTGTATGAATTAGTATCATGTAATACTAGAACATGATATGGATCGTATGAGTATTAGTGCATGTTTCTAGATTAAAATGTAATTTTTTTAATAAAGGAAAGAAACAGACAACACACTGCGCAAACACATTCGGATTTTTTTGTATACTTTAAGAAAAAGATCCATATTTAATTTGAGACTTTTAAGAATCAGCGGCAACGATATCTGATGCATGGTTTGTTTGGTATGAATTCATGTGTTTTTATCTATATATATGTATCATTTCAATTTCAAACGTGTATCACATCACCAAATCCCAGCATACAAGCCTTTATTTTTTTCTCTTCATTCATAATTTGTATTCATACCACATTTTTTCGATTTTATGGTGATTTTTACTCATTGGTGTGCTGTTATAGTACACTACATTGGTGGGAGAGTGTTTTGTAATAAAAACTATAATATTCCCCATTATCAGAACTTATACAGTACTTATAGAATCACTAAATTAAAGATCCCTTTATTTGTGCTTTTTTAGTGTTGGTAAGAACCTAGGCGTCAAACTGAGCTCAAGTAGTCAGCAAATTTCTAGCACTGAAAAAGGCCATTTGTAGAGCTATTAATGGAATCTTTTATAGTAGTGATGCAATGAGAAACCCACATCACATCATCCCATTTTGATCAAGTTATATACATAATAAATTTATGTGATGAAACCCTCCCACCATTGGAATGTAGAAATGTTTAGAAATATAATTTTTACATAGGCACACATCGAGCATGCGCAGCAGTCATGCCATGGTGAATGTATCAGAAGTATTAATATAAGAATTATGACCATTTCCAAAATTCCTTCATTATGGAATTTTAAATGATTATTATATGAAACATTATTTGGTAACACATTTTCATTTAATAGGTAATTATTACGATATTCTTTATTCTTGATTGTCATTTATTATAACACATAAATCATGAACATGTTAATATTGATGAACCTAAAGTGTTTTGGGTTATCCCAATGTAGATTAAAATATTGGAGAAAAATATATCACTGAAATGCATGATGTATTTTTTTATCCTCATGAAGCATCATATATGGGATCATGTAGAAAACATAATTCATCACGAGAATTTATCCACCATGTGATATTTTATATGTAGTTAGTAATGAATCATAAATATTTCTTGCTATATTTTGTTTCAGTATTTCATATGATTCCATGATCATATGATATCATGTTATTTATGTTATGACTCCTTGTTATTACTCATTCTCATTCTTGTTATAATATTATGTTATAACTATGACTCAAATGCTATTTTTAATTATCATGTTCATTCCTTTTCTGAGATTTTCATCTCATGCCATTATTTTTGTACTCCCTAGCTAATCCAATAATTATTTATGAACTCAAATGTATTTAGGATCTAGCCATTGAAAAATAAAAAAATTTAGGATTCTATGATTTTTTTCCATTCATGTATTATGATAACAGTCTTACAATGACTCTAGGACTCAAAATATTTCAGTTGTTTTTAATATTCATCTATGTAAAGAATCAAGTGTAACAAGTAGGAACTTGGATCTTCCTTTCAAGAAGGAATCTTGTTTTCTACTGTTTTGAGAAAAATTGGAGATTCGGGAAATTTAAGGAGTACTTTCCATGTACTTTGGAGTACACGTCTTGTAACCGGTTTCCACGGGTGACCATCTATTGGTCATGTAATTTATGAGTACATGGATATGTGGGGTGTCTTGGAGACCTACTAAATTAGAGGCCACTTAACAAATGTATGTTTCATGTAATTTTATTTTTAATAGTTATATCGGACTGGGGTCACGTCTAATCGACAGAAACCTCTTCTCCTACATTTTTCTCATCCTGAAGCAACTGATACTGACAAATATTCTCTGGGCCTCTGGCATGTCATCTTTTCTCCTCATCAAACTCTGTCAGTTACATTGGAATTGCATCATTGTGTTATGATTTTTTCGAGAGCCTTATCTATTAATTTGTCCTCTCTCGTTAGATATTATTGTTTGATCGTTTATGATGTTTTTTAGATATACCGCGTTCAATGTCAATTCATGGGAAGATGTCGGAGTATATCGATCATACAATTCCAAGACAAGTGGTTTGTTCCTTTTCATAGTTAGTCTTTGAATTTTATGTGCAAAAGTTCTCAATACCATATAACAGGGTGTTGTTTGTCTAGGTTTTTTAGCCCTGTAAAAGAATTCTATGCCTTGTATGCCTGAGTAAAGGTTGTTTGATTGTGAATATGGTTAGTTTCCATGATATGGATGTGTTTCTCATGTCTGTTTTTGATATTGACCGTTTGGTCCATCTTTTCAGATTAGGCAGCTTGTTTTCCATGCCTATTGTTTTTAGGATTGACTGATATTATCCGATGTTGTTATATGCTTAAAGTTTTTTTATCCAAGTCGTTCTTGAATGTTGTTAGCCAAGTTGTTCATAAGGTTTAATTTGTCTTCAGAACATCATCATGAAAAATTATCTTACACAGGGCTGTGGGAACTTTGTGCAGTAGACCACAGGGGGAATGGATGCTGAGGGCTTCCCTAGAGTGTTTGTTTACTTACATGTTGTGAGACCATCGGGGGGATGGTTGTTGATTACTCCCACAGAGTGTTTGTATTTCCACATTGTGAGACCACATTGGGAATTAGACATTGAGTGCTTCCCTAGAGTTTCTGTAGTTTACAGATACATGACCAAAAGGGGAATTGATAGTGAGTAATTCCTCAGGGAGTCTTTTCTAAAGCTAAACCATTGGGGTTAGACTATGAGTACATCCTGAAGGGTTGATTTTGTTTAATTGGTAGAACCATAGAGGTTAGGCTGTGTGTACTTTTCATAGGGTAACTTATTTTGATTATCTACTTACTTCATACATGAAAATCAAATCAATTGAATGGTATGATTGTTTACTTTTGAGTAGTTCCTTATTACTGCTTCATTTTTCTTATATGCTTTCCATATATATTCTCTGAATGATAGGAAGAGATAATTGGATGGTTTCCTACAGGGATTCATCTCACAACCTGTTTAGATCATTCTTTGGGGACCAAAACTATTATATCGCTACAGGTATAGATATGGGAAAGTTACCTTCTACTTCAGGTACTAAATTGTTGTGGAGTAGGAGAGAATGGGACCAATCTAATTCTTACGATGTAGCTGGTGTTCATTTGTTTTCATTTTTACATTGTCTTATTACTGTATTCCATCATTGTGACTTTTTTGGTTTCTTTCCAAGACTTATATATCATGTATCATTAATATATGTGTGCTCCAGTTGTTTATAACTTTCAAATTTCTATTGTTCACTTATTTCATGTTATTATTGCTTCCGCTATTGTTATCTATTTATTTCCTTAGTATTACTCTACCAATTATGGAATTGTTTCCCCACTATCACAACCAAGGACCTTTCTACTAGTCTCCAGCCTCTGGCATTTGGGAAAATGTGCTTGAGTCATGTGACCAACCTGGTACGGGGCACCTCTGGGCGGCTCTCGGAACTGATAGGATACAAAGTGTTATCAAAGGAAATATTTTCTTTTTATGTAATGTTTGGAGCCTATGTCAAGGGATATTAATGAATTGGTAGTTGGTAATAAGACGTTCCTAGAAGTAGCTATCCCGTGTATAGTGAAAAGCTAATTTACCTCAATTATGGAATTTTTTCTGGTTTTGAAATTTTATAGTTGATTTTATTTCACCGTTTTGTGAATCACATGTTTTGGGATGTTATTGTTGAATTTATTGTGGTTTTATTTCTGTTGATACCTGATGATATGATGGTATTCCATCTCATACATCATATAGGAACTTGGAAGAGATCACATGTCAAACATTCTTTCTATTCCATTTAGGGGGCATTACTGATTGCATGTTGTTGTGATAGATGTTGTGTGAGATATACCTGATGTTATGATAGATTCCTTGATATAATACCTACAATATGATAGGGTATTGAAAATATGTAATGTTTTGTTTGAATGATTGAACAAATTTTGTTCTTGTGGTGTTATGGGCCCTCATGTATTGGAATTTTGTGGATCATTGATTTTTAATCATTGTATGTGACACGAATATGATTAAAAGCATTGATTAGAGAGAATTATGGGCCCTCATGGATATGAGTTTATCACATTAATGTTCATTTCAGTTTTTTTTCTGGGTTCTTGAGTAGTTTCTGAGGCATACATTTAGAAAAAACCCAGAATACACAATGTGTATTGTGGAATACATGCCACGTATCCTTCGGTTTGGGAAGGAAATTTTTTCATATGTACACACCACGTACTGTATGTACACACGGTGTAGTCTCTAACCATGTCACTGGCTATGTGGGAAGAAACATAGGGTTGCGAAATCCTTGGTGGAACATGTCGTGTACGAGATGTACATGCCATGTGTTCAGACCATGTGTCCATCTGTGTGACCAACAACACGGGTGGATTATAGGTAGTTAGTACACACCGTCTCTAGAAAAAACATGCTATGTAGAGTAAGCCATGTAACTGACCATGTGACAATCAACAAGGGTTAGTGATGTTCTTTCTAGTACAGACCATGTCTAGCATAAACATGTTGTGGAGTCATTCTCCAAGATAACCATGTGGGTTAGTCATGTAGGAGAACTCAGACAGGGGACAATTATTCAAGTACATGTCGTGTCTTGGGAGAACACGTTGTGTGTATGTTGTGTTACATGTCTTGGGTTGGAAAAAGTACACATCCCTATAAATTATTGTGGTAACTTGCCGTTTTGGAGTTGTACACGCTGTGTATCCACCCTTTAGAAATTTCAAATGCTTTCATTATCCTATCCCCTTATTTTACATCTATGTTTCAGTACATGTTAATCTTGATCTAATGTGTGTGTTTGAAATTAAAGAGTCATGCCACCGAGACGTCCTCCAGTTGGACGCCAGTTACAGGTCAGTGACTATAAATAATACATGGAAGATCAGGAAATGCCAACAGATCCTATCATTCTGCCTATCATGGAACCAACGATTATTCTAGATACAGGTGCTAATGTAGAGTTTCAAGAACACTTTTTGAGGTTCATACAGACCCTACGAGGAGTACTGCATCCTTCCCCATCCTTGGCTAAGTTGACATGGGTTTTCCTGTAGCAGGATCCTCCGACACTCTCAAGGGATGGAGTACCTCTGGTTTTTGAGCCATGATTGAGGCCACACTACCTATCTTCGAGCATCTGTAGATGCCTCCAGAGAGTAGGTTGAACCTCGCTAAGTACATGATTCGGGATTCCACCAAGATATGGTGGTATGTGATCTCACAAATGGGACTCCAGCAAGTTATGGCTTCAGATGAGTTCTAGTGTGCCTTCTGAAAGAACAACTACCCGAAGACTTTGAGGGCCAATTGAGCCTGGGAGTTCATGATTCTGGAGTAGGGTACTTGTTCAGTCATTGAGTATTCTTCTCGGTTCACAGAGCTACACCACTTCACACCCATCCTAGTAGGTGATGAGATATTCATGGTGAGGATTATTATGGATGGTCTCAGGCATGACATCCAAACTCAAGTGAAAATATTCAGGAAGACATTTATCAAATATATATTCAACCATAAACTGAACACCGAGCACAATTTGGGGGATTCTTGAGTAGTGGGCTAGGACTATTCAACATCTAGATTTAGTGCTTCTTTATCTAACAGTAGGAAGCACTGTAGGGAGTTTACACATGGAGATTAGAGTAGACAAGATACACCTTCTATTAGGAAGGTGGTATGCTACATGTGAGGGATGAGTGGGAATATAAGGCTTCATTTCCCAAGAGTCCCAGTAGAGTGCAGATCTAGAGGCCAGATGGGTAATCATCACCGTTTCTTTCAGTTCATCTCACCAGTAGCGGGTGATAGGAGTTCTTCGTTGACTCCATGTTCATGAGTAGGTCCGCCAGTTTCGCATCAATATAGAAACTAGAGTTCTTCTAGATATTTAGGCTATGGTGGAGGTCGCATCCATGGTATCCAGTTGGGAGGATTTTAGCAGTAATAGGGTGGATTAGCTCAGTGTGGTCATGCAGGGTCACATGGCATTAGTACAGTCCTGACTTTTGTAGGGGAGCAGACCCATATGTGGTAGGATCCCAGACCCTCTACAGTTATAGGTACGATTCTAGTTTCCTCAGTCTTAACTTATGAACATTTTGATATAGGAGCTTCACATAGTTTCATATCTATTTCACTTGCGGAAATATTTGGGATCTATATCTTTACTTATATTGATTTTATGATGATAGACACTCCATTGGGGACTAGAAATGCTAGTTTCTGTCAGCGAAAGGATTGACCTATTAAGGTTGTTGAGTGTCACATCTCAGGGGGCATTTATATATTAGATATGATGATCTATGACTTCATACTCGAGATGGATTGGTTAGTTCTCTTCCAGGATGTTGTTGATTTCTATTGTTGTAGGGTGAGTAGTACATCACTAAAGGGATGATTTTTTTTTCACATGCTTGAATGGAAAGTTTGGGAGAGCAGAGCAGGACCCATATATCATGGGTTGGGAGGGGTTATAGCCCAGATTTCTAGTCAATATCTAGATGACTAGGATACATCACAATTATACATTCCACCAGTGGTAGATCATTTTAGGTATGTCTTTCTAAGGGAATTTTCAGGCTTTCCTCCAGAGTGAGAGGTGGAATTTTCAATTGAGCTTCTTCCAGGGGAGGAACTAGTGTCTAATCCTCCCTATGAGATGGATACACTATATTTATTAGTTCTCTAAAATCCGTTAAAGGAGTTAAAGATGAAGGGTTTCTTCCAAACCAGCAATTAACTTTGGGGTTCGGTAGTCATGTTTTCAAAGAAGGAATATTGTACCCTCATATATTCTATGGATTATCAGATGTTGAACCAGTTGAATATCAAGAATTGTTATCACTTTCCAAATATTGATGATCTCTTTTATTAGATTTGTGGATCCAAGGTGTTCTCAAATATTGACATGAGATCCTGTTATTATCAGTTGTGTGTTAGATCATCTGATATACCTCTGATATCCTTTCAGAGTAGGTATGGTCTATTAGAGTATGTATTTATGTCATTCGGTCTCACAAACGTGCTTAAAATTTTCATAGAACTGATGAAATGAGTGTTCCATCCATTCTTGTATTCTTTCATGGTAGTCTTCATGGATGATATCTTGGTGTACAATAACTCTCAACATTAACATGATAAACATATTGATATCATTTTGAGTACACTGAGATAGCCTAAGTTATATGCCATGCTCTCAAAATGCCACTATAAGATGGACCAGATTAAAATTTTTGATAATGTTTTCTCAGACGCAAGAGTATTAGTAGACCCCGATAAAGTGAGATATGTTTTTTCCTTGGAGTAGCCGAAGAACACCTTTGAGGTACGGATTTTTCTTGGGCTAGCTAGATACTACATACGTTTCATATAAGCCTTTTCTTTCATATGAACACCACTAATGGGCATGACTAAAAATGGTGCGAAGTAATTTTTTTTTCTGATTCTTGTGAGTCATCCTTGTAGGATCCAAAAGTAAGGTTGAATTCACCAGTGATTCTTTTTTTCTATAGCTTTACAAGAGCTATATTGTTTAATTTGATGCACTAGGTGTCGGGCTGGGAGTAGTGCTTATACCGGGATAATGAGTTGTTGCGTGCAGGTCTCAGCAGTTGAAGTCACATGAGAGTAATTACCCAACACATGATCTCATGTTGGCTGTAGTTGTTCATGCATTACGCTATTGGGGACATTCTCTTTTGGGATATAATATGGTTTTTTTAAACAATCTCAAAAGTCTCAAATATATCTTCAGACATCATGATATGAATTTTAGATAGTGAAGGTGGGTTGAGTACCATCGGTCATCTGATTTTGAGGATTCATACATGCTAGGAAAAGACAATATAGTTTCTGATGTGTTGTGAAAAACGATGCAAATTTAGGTAGTTCAGGAGGCTAGCAGTGAGTGGCAGTTAGTGGCTCTATTCTTTGAGATGCATTTGGAGGTTCATGAAAGACAAGGGGAGACATTTGTTTCTATTGTGGATATTTACTCTAATATACTTGATTAAATTCAATGGAGAAATCTATTAGTTTATAAAAGCCTAGTCCTAAGGGACAATGTGTTAGGAGAGGACCCTATTCCATAATGGACCATATGAGAGGATGAAAAATTGTGATTTCATGGGCGCGTATGGTTGTCTACTGACATACGCATGGCGTTGATGTAGGAATTTAATTCCTTAATTTGGGTGGTTCACTCTTGTTTCACCAAGATGTATTGATATTTTCACTGTTAGTATCAGAGGCCTTGTATGAAGAGAGACGTTGTTGGTTTTGTCATTATGTGTTCCACCTGTTCACGGGGGATGGTCGAGCATCATCGACCAACATGGATTTTAATGTTTTTATTAATTCCCGAGTGGATGTGGAATGATGTCATGATGGAATTCATGATAGGATTACCAAGATCTCCTTGAAAGAATAATGCAGGTTGGGTTGTCGTTGATAGACTCACAAATGATGCTCACTTATTTCCGATCACAAATACCTTCATTGATGATGACCTGGGAAGGCTGTACATCTGGGAGATTGTACGTTTACATGGAGGTCATCAATCTATTGTTTTAGACAGGGACACCTATTTTACTTTTTGGATCTACCAGGGACTACAGAGGGATTTTGGTGCACCGGTACTTCTGAGTACATCTTCTCACCCCCGGATAGAAGGCTAGTCCGAGTGTACAATTCATGTGCTAGAGGACATGCTTCTAGATTGTGTCCAAGATTTTTGAGGTTCTTGGGAGAACAAAAACCTCTTATATAGTTTTTCCACTATAATAGTTTTCAATAAAATATTTAGATGGCACCTTATGAGGATTTTTATGATAGTCTATGCTCATCACCCCTATGTTGGCTGGAGGCAGGAGAGGAAGTTATGTTGGGACCTCATCTTGCCTAGGAGACCAAAGAGAAGGTAGAGTTGATTCAAAAGAGGGTGGTTACTATAGAGTGAAGGCAGAAGTATTATGATGATTGACAGAGACCACCTCTAGAGTTTGAGGACAGAGATCGGGTTTTCCTAACTATCCCAATGAGTTTTGGACACATAAGGATTAAATGACAGGGCAACAATTTACCGAGATATGTTAGTGCATTTGAGGTTTTGGAGAGAGTCATTCTGTTTGCCTATTGATTGCAATTACCTCAGAGGTACCGAGCTATTCACAATGGCTTCCATGATTTTCTGCTATGGAATTACTTTTCAGACCTGTCTCCTATTTTTAAACCTGAGGAGGTTCAGTTTGAGGTGGACACATCATTCGAGGTCCATTTTATTCGGATTGATGTTCATAGTGTGAAGTTTCTCAATGGCCAGTCTGTTTATATGGTATTAGTTATATGGAAACATAGGAGAGTACTGGGTGAGACTTGGGGGAGGGAGGCTGACATACTATCACAGTGGCTGGAGCTGTTCATGGATTCTTATGTTATTCCACCTTTTTAGGGAAATTCGGGGTTGAGTTTCTTTAAAGGGTAAGTTTGTAAGAACCTGTATCATCCTTTCAGGTATGAATCTTGTTTTCTGGAGTTTTTGATAAAAAGTACAGAATCTAGAAATTTAAGGAGTACACACCGTCTACTATGGAGTACACACTATGTACCCTATTTCCATGGGTGACTATGTACTGGCCTTGAAACGGCTGGGTACATGGCCATGTGGGGTGCCCTGGACACCACCTAATCTGGAGGCCGGTTAAGGAATATACCCACTAGGTACATTTAAATAAGATGTCGTGTAATGTTATTTTTAATTGTTATATTGGACAAGGGACACGTCAAATTGATAGAAACCTCTTCTTCTTGGTTTGTCTCTTCCATGAGAAATAGATACCAATGAATCATCTAGGGGACTCCGATTCGCCGTCTGTTCTCTGATTTGAATGACATCAGTTGCGTTGGAATAGCATCGGTGAGTTCTTCCTTCATCTAAATCGCCATCTCTTAATTTATCATCTAGTGTGAGATATTGTTGGTTGACTTTTTGACATTATTGTATATCTAACGCATTATAGATCGATTCAAGGGCCGATGATATAGTATATTGACCATACAATACCTAGGTAGGTGGTTTCTGCCTTTCTGTAGTTATTCTTGGAATTTTATGTGAAAAGGATCCCAAACCCTAGAACAGGGTATTGCATGTTTAGGGATTTTAGCCATGTTAATGGATGATAATCCATGTGTTCCTATGTAGAGTTTTATTGATTGTGAATAGGGTTAATTTCTATGCTATGGATGTGTTGCGCATGTTTTTTTATTGACATCGACGGTTTCGTTTAGCTTTTCCGGTTAGGCTGCTTGTTTTCAATGTCTAGTGTTGTTAGGATGGAGTGATATTATCAAATGCAGTTATATGGTTGTATTTTTTTATCCATGTAGTTCATGAAATATATTAGGAAAGTAGTTCTTAAGACATAAATTGGCTGATGAACATCACTGTGGATGATTGGCTTACACAGGGTTGTGAGAACATGGTGTAGAATACCATAGGGGGAATGGGCACTAAGGGATTACCCAGAGTGTCTGTTTACATTCATGTTGTGGGACCATAGGGGGATGGACGTCGAGTGCTCCATCAAAGTGTATGTATTTATACCTTGCGAGACCACAAGGATAATTGGACGTTGAGTGCTTCCTCGGAGTGTTTTTATTTTACCAGTTCATGTCCACAAGGGGAATTGACGGGGACTGCTAACTCAAAGAGTCTTTTCTAAAGATGAACCAAAGGGTTTAATCTGTGAGTACATCCTAGAGAGTATCTAGAGTTTACATGGTTGTACCATAGGGCTTATGCTATTAGTACTTCCTGGAGGGTTACTTGTTTTGATTAGCTTCTAACTCGATATTTGAAAATGAATACAAATGAATGATAGGATTGTAATCTTTTGAGTACTTCCTTGTTACTGCATCAATTTTTTTATTGATTACCATATATATTCAATGAATATTAGGCATAAATCATTGGTTGGTTCATACTGGGATTTGTCTCACACCCAGGTTGTTTCCTACTTTGGGGCACAATTAGATTATATTGTTGCAGGTATATATATTGGATATCACCCTTCTACTTTAGGTACCTGATTGTTTTTGAGCAGGACAACATGGGACCAATTTGAGGCTTACGATGGTGCTGGATTTTGTTTTTTTCATTGTACATAGGTTTAGTAATTTATTCCTACATTGTGACTTGTTTCACTACTTTCCTATACATATGTATCACACATCATTTAAATATGTTTGCTCGAGTTTTTTATTACTTCCAGTCATCCGCTGTTTACATATTGATTGTTATTACTACTTCTGTTATTGTTATATAATTATTTCTACTACATTACTATGCCAATGAGGGCATAGTTTCCCCATTATCTCACACAGGGACCTCACTTCTAGATGGATGCCTCTCGCATTTAGGGAAATGCACTTGAGGCCATGTGACCAACCGGGTACGAGTCATCTCAGGGCAGCTCCTAGAACCGGGATAATACATAACATGTATATATGTCTAGGTCATGTATATGTGTTATAAAATTTATGGTTTACATAACCCTAATAATCAAGGATAATGAAACACTAGTTACAACCATTGGGATAAGCCTATGTATAGGACAACATCCTAAATTTTTTGTATGAAATAGATTATATGGTTTACCTATAACTACATCCTATAATGGACACTAGCTGTGGATGCGGCTCAGGAAAAAATGTATATAGGGGTAATAACTCTGAAAAAGGCACATATGGGGTGAATTGAACATAATATGTCACCTGATAATGAACCTTGATGGGAACCTAGTTTGACACTTATATGGGATAATCTTTGAATAAATTAATTTTTTCATTCACCATAATGAAGGATTTGAATAGATTATGACCATCAAACTACTAGTTTAAAAATAAAATGTCATAAATTGAAAAGAAGGTTTCATTATTTAAAATATCTTATAAATGATTCATCAGGATTAGGTATTTTTCCAACTGTGATTACTATTTCTCATTCTATGATTTTTGGTTTTTAGTCGATGGCTAGAACCCTAATTGAATCATGTTAATGTTAACTATGATATATAATAGAATGATTCTTCTCTTGTGAAATAAAATTAAATGATACCTAGAGGGTGAGATATTTTTATAAATCCTAATTTGAAATATTATAATATGATTAAAAATTCCATCTTAGGTGAGCTTCCTAATATACATAATAAAAGATAATGAGGGTTTTGTGATGAAAACAGAGGATTGAAATATCAATTTTCTCTAAGTCTAAATTTTCAGATGAAGAATGATGAAGAATGTCTCAATAGAATATGATTTTTTTTGGGAGTGAATGATGAAATATAAAATGTAATTTTTGAGTAAAATTAAAAGGTTCAGTTAATATAATGGATGGGAATAATGGCTTCCATCAATCATCATCGATGAATATATTTTGAAAATGTGGAAACTATGAGTATTTCACTATTATATTTCCTAGGAATAAATCTCAAAAAGGGAAAAAAACATGGTTTTTTAAGTAATTTTTTTAATGTTGATGATGAAGAGACAATGATTATCATATGAAAGGGAATAAGTGTTTAATGTATAAGATGATTGATCCTGGTTAATATCTAATGAGTTAGTTGGATAATTGACGTATTTATTTATTGGAAATTGAGGATAATATTTTAAAATGTTTTTATTAATGGTATTTTGTTGAATGAATCCTGGAGCATCAAAACAATGTGTGAATTTTGAAATAATAAATTTATTCATTTATAATTAACTTAACAGTTATATATACCATTATTTTTATATTATTTCAAGGCTAAGAAAAAGCATAATGAAACATATGGAGTTTTTATAATTTTTTTAATAATTTAATATAATTTGATGGATTGTATTATAGTAAATTATGAATTCTTTATATGAAAGTACATGTTAATATTTCACTACATGTAACACTGATTTTATATTATGATATATGGAAAAATGAGATTTTCTTCTATTTCTTGTTATACCATGTTTATAATTCCTTCCATGTTATAGTGACCTTATATTATACTGAATGAAACACAGAGTTTTTATGAAATGAAAACTATTATTAAAATAATATTAAATATATTAACTATATGTTTGACTTGAAGATATTAAAATCATTAACTAAATTATAAAAATATGGTTTTTACAAGTTTTCTCTCAAAATATTAAACTATCCAATTTTTTTTTATTATTCTAACGACTTATATGTAAATTTAATATTAAATCAAATATTTAACACTAATCATTATCTATTTTCAAGAAGAGAGATATGAATACATATATCATTAAGCATAAAAAGATTTATTTTTCTAAAATTCATTTTTACTGCCTTTTAAAGGTCCTCTTATTTTAAAACTAATTTTTGAAGTTTTTTAAAAAAAATTTTGAAAAAAATAATACTGATTTATTAATTTGTAATTTCACAATAATATCGGGGATATTTTTTTATATTTTTTTTCGGAAATGTGACTTTATTTTAATGAAGATATTAATATATAATGTTTTAATTAATATTTTACTTTTCAATTAATTTATTTATAAATATAAATAATATTTTAAATTGGTTTTTTAAAAAAAATCACTTCAATTATAAATCTATAAATTCAATATAGGTAATTTTAATCAATTTCATATTGAAATTTTGTATAAAAAAACTGAAATTTTATTATCCTTTTCTCTTTAATTTCCTTTTTTCTCATCATGTATACATGATAATGTTAAATTAATTTTTTCTATTTATTATAATACTATGGAAAAATGTATTCCATATTTGGAATCATAATAATTTATATAGTCATATTATGTTATCATTATATTTTACCAATATGATCAGTAAAAGAAATTAAAAAATAATTATAGTTATCAAGGTATTTCAAGATTACATAGTTTTTAAACATTGAAATTATGGAGTAAAAATAACCAAAAACATGTTCGAGACACATTTAATGGACATATAAACAATTTAATATGTATTTTTATTTAATTTGATTTATTTTGGACACGTTTTTCTTATGAACAATGTGGTTGGAATACTCTCTTTCAAAATTTTACATGTATGCTACTCACCTCCCTTATAAAAGGCCACCCACTCTCTCTATATCCTTGTTCTTAACAAGATCTTTTATTGACCATTATTTAATGAAATATCATTCGGAATTCCCAATTCTCATCCTAGAATCCTTATATTTGGAATAAATCCAACCAAGGATGTCCTTTGTTTATTACTAAAAGGATATACTTGAAGAAGTGGTAACATTCATAAACAAATGTTTTTGTTTAAATATTACTTAAAACCCTTATAAATATTTTTATATCACTAATATGTAATAAAAAATATATCTTAAAGAAAAGTTTATGTTTATAGAATGAGGTTATGACATAAAATCACACAGTTACATCAAAGGGGATATGAAATCTTAGTTCATGAGTATAACAGACTACCAACTTGTGAACTTAAGTCACTCTATTTTTCATTACAACCTCTCATGGTTGGGAATATTTATAGAAAAAAATTTAACATCTGATATTTATTATTATTATTAAGTTTATATTTTTTAATTATTATTTTACACATACCATTTTGATTTCCATTTCATGGGTATTTAATATCATCGTTTGTCGGTACGGTGGACTACTACCTCATTAGCGATGTGATTCATTCATTCATTTCATGGAATTTATTAATGATTTATTTAATTGAATGATGTGATATATATAACATAAAAATGATAATTTAATTTTAATATACATACATATATATATATATCATTTAGATTATTTCATTCTATAAAATAAGAAAACAGGAAAGGCATTCATGTGTACGTACAACCTACCATCTCCATGAATGTTGTGTTTCCATTCCTATCACTAACTATTAAAGGATGATTATATGGATATCATGGTTTTCATTCTGGATATGATGAATTCATAGAGGGATGCAGTTGGACTCTCCAGCTTCTCTCTGATGACCAAGATCAGATGCCACAAGAATCTGCTCCCCCTCCCGATCGGAGAGAGGAGTCTTGTGCCTTCATCCAAATGGGAAGAGTAGACCCCCGCAAGGGTCCCCAGGTATCACTGCTTCCAGTGGAGCTCAAAAGAACTCCAGCCCTCTACAAGCTTACATTAGTGGCTCGATTCCTTCTCTATCGGCTTTCGATTGATTTGTTTGAGCAGTGCGTCTTTCATTCATGGGAGATACATGAATGTGTGGTCATTGGTATAATTGACCGGAGGCATTTCATGATATACTTTGGAACTAAAAAAGATTTGATCACTGCCTGGTCTAGGCCCCCTCGAATATGCAATGGGCCATCTTTCTACATCTTTCACCGGAGTTTCTATTTTCATATGTGGCGTGACCCTTCGATGATCACTACCTGGATAAGACTTCCTGGCCTTCCTCTCTTCTTTCAAAATCTGATGACTCATTGTGTAATAGGGAACATGATAGGGAGATATCATTGCTATGATCATCGCACTGTGGTTGTATGCCATCCTATTTTTCTTAGAATCTGTGTAAATGTTGACATTTCAAGGTCACCGGTCTGTTGTATTTGGGTTAGTTACAAGAAAGAGTTTTGTTGGAAACATGAGGTAGTTTTTGAATCATGGATGTTTTACTGTGTGTCATGTGGCCGTTTTTGTTATCTGGTATCAGTTTTTCCTAGTGACAGGGCGGGTGGCTACTCACAAGTGTTGAAGACAAAATCCATCATAGGTTGTGCTGCTACTAGTTTGGACCAGGCCATGATAACAGAGCTCACTAGGAATGGTTTGCCAATGAGAATGGGAGATATTTGAGACAATATTCGAGTGGGGGTCTCTCCAAATTTCAATGCAGCGATGGAGGAGTATTTGGGTCAAGTACAATTGTAGAGGGTAAACCGGGATGATTTTACAACGGCTCCTACTTTCTCTCCTAGAATGAAACCATTGATGATGTCCTCAAATCTGTAAATGAGAAAAAAAAATTCGAGATTGAGGTGTGATCTGGGTGTTGGACAGTAGCTCTTGCTAGAGGACACTGCTGATTTGTGCCAATCAGGGCCTGGTTCTATGGATCCTCTTAAATACAAAGCTATTGAGGCTAGTGAAATGCAATTTGTCACAACGTGAAATCGGTTCAAAGGATTGGAAGTCGAGGAGGTACCCATTATGGTTAAAGGGGTTCACTCGGCTGAAGATGTTCAGACTGACTCCAAGAAAAGAGAGGCTGATGAGTGTTCAATGGAGAGGGTGTCTTTTTATGGTCTTGGTATCAGGCCAAACTCTCAATGCTTTTCCCCAATTGACCAGAATAGTAAATATCAGATTATGGAAGGAGGGAGCTTAGCTATTGTAGAAGACGTGCTTGTGTAGAACAATGAATACATTAATTCTTATGCTTTCAGGAAGGTCACTGGTATGTGGGGAAATATATCTGAAAGAGATAAGGAAAATAGTGGTGCTATCAGGCCCTCTTTTAGTGATATTGTTCAGAGTGGAAGAAGGAAGGTTTCTGAAAATGATGATGTTATCACAGGTCCACCTAGGATAAATCCCATGATGGACTACCCTCATCTTCCCAAGATAGTGGTCAGTAGGACCTCATCTAAAATGGAATGTGGAGCCACCCCGGTGTCACATATGCAATACTGTAAGGAGCATCCACTGTTGGAAAAGTTGAATATTAGAAACAAGTTTTCTACTATACTGAAGCAAAATGAAATTTCACCAGAATAGAAATCAGCAAATGAAGAGGAAGCACCTTACAATAGATATGGAGAAGGTTATGATAATTATGACATGTAGTTTTTTTGTTTTAGTTGGAATGGTTGGATGTGGTAAAGATGTTCTCCTGTAGTATTTTATTCAGTTTAATGTACTTTTTTCTTTTCTTTTAATAAAGGGCCATGGGTTTCTCCTCTGACCGATCTTGTAGGGTATGATGAATTCATATTTACTTTAATATGACCAATAATTTATCAAATCAAATCATTATTAAAAACCATGAAGTTATTACCCCGAAACATAACATTATCATCTGATTATTAATAAGTGGGAAATATATAGTCATGTGAAATGTATATATCATTGAATATATTTTAATGTATATGAATCAATTGATGATTTAAGGTAATTGGATTTATAGTTTAACATTTATTCCTTTGATACTTATTCCATAGTAATGAAATCTTAATTTTTATGGTGTATATACTGCCTTATGTAATTTTATATCATGAATTTTATTTATTTCAAGATATTAAAATATTCAGTTGTTTTTTCTAGTATATCATGAATCAAATGTTTATCAAATAGTAAATGATTCCCATCTCACATTTATTTTAATTTTTATACTAGTGATATTAACCTTTTTATTTTTCTAAGTGGTGTATATACATCCCATTAATGTATTTTTTTATCATTCATAAAAAAATATATTTGTATTTACACATCTAATATAGGTTCTATCTTTCAAGTGGAAAATTGTTAAAACTAACCAACTCAATAAAAGGTATTTATATTTATTTTTCTTTCTTTCAAACATATTTTATGATATGCCCTTATATTCTTTAATGAGGTGTATATACTAAACCTTTTATGTTTAATGAAATTAAATTATCTATCCTTATGATATATTATGTTATGTTTCTTTTTATTCCATCATGGATATTACAATTCAAGGATACAAATTTGTTAATGATTTTATGTTACAATTTCATCATTTATCGAGATTTTTTATGATTATGCTTCCATGATAAAATCATATGATCTATATCTCAAAAATTATCATTTAATTTTTACTATTATATATATTCATGATATATTAATGTATCGTTAACAATATTCCCCTATTTAGTACGTAATATAACAAAAAAAATTTTGTAATAAAATCCACCTGTTTTCCTATTCTCGGTTATAAATTTGTTTTCTTATATAGAAATGTTTCCATAATTTTGGATAAAAAAATGTTTCAAATGATATTTTATGATAATTTTATAAGATAAGGATTTATAAATTGATTTATGTTAAAAAATTTATATACATGTCATTCAAATCATCATTTATATGAATTTAAGATTATTTTAAAAGGAATGTCATTTAAAAAATGGTTTATGTATTAATAATAAATATTCAAAGTGGAAAAGATATTTTCCCCCAAAAATTGTTATAAATAATATTTGAAATGATAATTTACATATAATATTAAATCTATTTCTATTATATATTAATTACAAATGATATGATCTAATGGTAGAAGTCATATTCATTATTTGAATGGTTTGTGTTTTTGTTACTTGATGTTTATGAAACATTTTTCTCTTTGACAAGTTACAATATGATAAAATGATTTTGAAACCCTCATCTTTCAATGGGTTATTATATGAGTACATTTTTATGATACCCATTTATTTTCATAGTTTATGATTTGATTAATGTTTATGGAAATGTGGAAAACCTTTGTATGCTTTTCACAATGAGATAGTTGAGACAAATCTCCCTCCAATGAATTGGGTAACAGTAGATAACTCATGATTCAATATTTTATGAATGAACCTGATTACATATTCACTGTGTTTTTAATGATCCATATTACATGTTCATAATGTTTTGTGTGAACCTTATTATATGTTCACAATCTTATGTATGAACCTTGTTTCATGTTCAAAATGTAAAATGTGAACCTTAATGCATGTTCAAGGTGATTTGTCTGAACTTTATTATGTGTTCACAATGTTATGTCTAAAGTCAATTACATGTGTTCAACATTATGTATAAACCTAAATACATGTTCACAATGTTATGAATGAACTGTTAATGTTTTAAAAAAATTATACATGAAATTGATGTCAGGTTCATAATGTTATGCATTATATTGATTATATGTTCGTCAGGATAATTGTAAACCAGATTAAGGGTAAACTGTTTAATGCATGAACATGATTTCATGTTCATAATGTTTTTATTATGCATTTATTTTCAGGTCTATAATTTTATGTGTGGTCTCGGTTTCATGCCCATGTGTTTGTGTGAGGGAATTATTTCGTGTCCTTAACAAAATGAGTGAATCCTTTTCTATTTAAACTTTTTAACAATGTTATAAAAAGATATATATGCCCCAATTCATTATCTTATGAACACTTTATTCCCTCATGAATCATGTTCATTTATTTCATTATGATTCATGATTGTGAACTACTAATATCTATTCACTGAATTATTTCATGATCTCTAATTTTAAGGGTATGGTTTTCTAATTTTATGCCCATGTTATCATTTCAATATTATTATGTAGTTCTTATGTATCATCCTTTTTCCCTTTCGGAGGATTTGATCACACCCATTATTATTTTTACATACCCACAGTTATAGTAATAAAAATTCACCAGGGAATTCTTTTGAATATTACTAAAGGGGTATATATATATATGGGATATGTTGAATATTATTCAACAATTTTGATGATTATGTACCCCTATTTACAAATTCACTAAACCATTAATGTCATTAGGCACATCATTGTATTTTGAAATAAACATTCATCTCAAAAGATGAAATATCCTTTTATGATATTCTAGGTTATTTATAGTTCGTATCAAATGTAAGGATTGCTTATCCTTTGGAAACTAAGATGAGAAAACATTATTGGTATCTGTATAGATATTCATAATGATATTTCTGGTTTTGTCACTTTGGTTGATTCAAAGGATGACTTAATATTACGAAAAATGATGATTAATTTTGGTAATGGAATGATATAATTGTTTCTTTGTAGTTACGTTTAGAACATACAAGTGTATGTTTCTCTAGAATAGATGTACAAAGGTTTAACAACCAAAATAATTGAATTAAGGTTGTATAGATCATGATCTGGTACACGAAAATAGGGCATGAAGTAAACTTCATTTTACGCGCTTAGTGGATATGCATTGGAAATTCAAATTTTCATAATGAACAATAATTTAGGATTTAAATATAATGTAAATATGAAGGAAATTGGATAAACCAATGTTATCATAGATTTATGAAGGATTCTTTATTTGTTCATACAATAATTTATTTTTCATTATTATTTGATTTACCACCACTATTAGTTTTGTTTCACATTATGCTTTTTGGTCTTAGTCAATGTAGGGTTCCAGAAAGAACTATGTTAACATTGACTGTGACATATTATTTGTTGACAAAATACCAAATGGAATGATAATTGGAGTAATTGATGTTTTTATTATGATTAATCATTTTTAATGGAAAATTATTAATAATGTGTACCTTATCCAACCCTTAGACTCCCCAAATAAGTGAATTGAAGATTCTCTGAGTGTTTGGGTATTGAAGGCCATGGAGATATTAAGATTTAGTTCCTTTTGTATCGAGAATGTGGTATAACAGCAATGTGGTTGTCCTAGAGGACCAAGAAGATGTTTTTATTATGGAAAACCAAGAGAAAAATATAGTAACTAGAAATGGAAAATGAAAATATTAGTTTTCATGTTGGAATAAAATAATAACCTCCCTAATTTTTTATCAACAGTATAATGTCTTATGTTTGTAAGTTATAGAAGTTATTCAAATTGTTGTACGAAGGCGAATGCTCCTGAAGAGAATCAACATAGATGTATGGGTAATTGTTATACTGATGAATATGGAGATACTAAAATTTAAATTTGAAAGGAATGATGTGCTAAATAATAAAACAAATATGATTTTGGAATTGTTTTTGAAATTTGTGTTGTGAATAAAGTATTTCTGAATTAGAGTTCAAAGAATGTATTATCTAAATTATGAAATTGTTCAGAATAATTTTTTAATGATGTATATATATATGAATATTTTTAATGTCAATGATGACAAAGAAAAGGATGGAAGTGATATATTTTATGGAATACACATGATTAAGGAAATGTAACCCTTAATATGGTCTTAATTTTGAGAAAATAATTTTTTTGTTGGATATATATTTTTTATAGGAATAAGAAAATTCGTGTGTACTAACTTTATAGGATTTAGATTAATATTTATTATATAGCATGGTTTATTATGGCATTTCAATAGTTTATATATTTTTTCATTTTAGTAATATATCAAATAATATTTGGAAGACAAAATTAAGGATGTTTTAAATAATGATTTATGGTAATTCATGATATTACCATGTTTCAAGAGAATACAAGATGAAAGTATTCACATGTTTGAAATATGAAATCTAAGAAGAAATTTATGATATATTTGGGATCAATGTTGAGATAATTTGGAAAAATTTTGTTTCCATTATTCAAATGTTTTGTTTTTTAATATTTAATAATTCTTACAAGGATAACCATTTATGGAATGGTTTAATATAAACACGGGATCATGGTTTATTGATTAATGTACAATCACTAAATATGAGTATTTATGTATATTTTATAACTTGTAATACCCTAATATTTTCTGAAATTATTCGAATTAATTTAATCTTTTTGATATTTTTAATTTCAAAAAACATCGAATATATATTTTGTTAACAAAAATTTCTATGTTTGGATATTGTTATACAAAAAACCAAGTTAATCTTTTACTGCATGAATCACATATATTAGAATGTAGTACATGAAACATTGTTCTTGGGTTGGGTTACTAATAATTCCATGTTCATTTGATAGATTTTGTTACATGAAAGACTGAGTATTAACCAATTATAATACCCTTTAAGTATTGTTGATAAAATAATATTATAGTTACCACCAACAAATTATAATTTAAATTAAAAATATTATTATCTAAATTATAAAAATATGATCTAGACATGTATATAAAATGAATCCATTGGTTTTCAGTTATCCTGAAAATAAATTAAGAACTAAATAAAAAAATATTACATTTCTAGAAAAAAAAATTTATATACATACAAACACCATTTTATCTCAATAAATTTAAAAACCCACTATCGATGAATTTTGTTATTAAATTTTTTATATTTAGTCAATTTTATTACACACATGAAATAGAATTTAATGAAATAATATATGAATAAAGAAATTTAATGAATAAAAAGTTGTATATTTCAAAAGTATAATTTTACCTCATTTTATTTGAAATCCATTTTTAAATCTAATTTTTAAATTGTATATAAATTTTATATGAAAAAATAAAACTACTTTTTGATTGAAATATTAAATTTTTATTTGAATGATATTTTGCTACTTTTCTACAAAATTTCATGTTTTGATGAATTGTGAAATATATTAAATTTTAATTGAAAATAGAATATTAATCTAACTAATTTATAGTATTAAATTATATTCTTTATTGGATCTAAATAATAAATAGATCAATTTTATAATATTTAATCAAATTTAACTCACTAGAATCTATTTTACCTTATATTTTGATATAAATTGTTTTTTAAATTTTAATTGTTTTTAGATTAACACCTCATTTTCTCATTCCGTAAATGGGATTAATTCTAAATTAATATTAGCTAATTAATAAATTTTGATTATTTAATAATCATTCTATATTTTGAATATGGTTTACCAAATTTAGTAACTACAACCACATTATTTTTGGACAATATGAATTGTAACTTTAGTAATATTTATTAGAAATATTAAGGGTAAATAAGTTAATTAAGTGTAAAAATAAGATTATATATATATATTATTAAAATACCCTAAAAAGATATGAAATGTTATTTGATTAATTTAATTCTACCCATAAAACCTAAGGTTATAAATTTATTTATTTAATGGACATTGTTCCTTGATAATAACATTGAAATTATTTAAATCAATGAGAGTGACAAAATGTAAGACTCTCAAATTGAATATGTTTTATACTTTTCACAAGTGGTTAAATAAACAAAATTATTTAATCTATAAATATACTTATGAAATATTATTGTTTTATATATTTCCTTCATATTGTTTTAATTGTAGTGAAGAAAAAATTATAATAAATATTTATACAATGATGATGTAATAATTATTCAAAAATGTGACAATTGATTAAATTATGTTATAAATATAAAAATAAATATAATTTTACATAATTAAGGTGATAAAAAATGTTAAATATGAGTATCATATTTTATTTTTGTATTAAATATTTGGATTTAATATGTCATTTTTTATTCAGATTCATAATATCCCAGTAATGAATTCCTATAAAATTGACAGTTATAATTTTTTTTAAAAATAATATTTTATTTAATTATTTAAAAATCATAAAAGTACTATGTTAGGACAAATAAGATGATATGTGGTAAAAAATATCATAAATTTCTATTTATGGTCCAATGTAATTAATATATATATTAATAAATCCCTCTTTATATTGAATTATTTGTTACCATAATTATAATAAAAATTTCATAACTAATGATTAATTAAAATTATAAAGTTTAAAATAATATTGAAAATGTCTAAAATATTTTATTTGATTTTATTAATACATTTTAATATCATATCATTGAATCAATAGACCTTTTATAGTATTTGGATAGATATTGAGTTTATTATAAATTAATCTTTTTAAAATATCTAAAAGTGACCATTTATATATTTTAAAAGGGATCCTCTTCTTCACTTTTATTCACACATAATATACTATATTGTTTGGCCAATAAATATTCTAATATCCTCCCAAAATAAAATCCTTTTTCTTAAAATAATCCATTTGGGAATAAATCCATCCAAGGATGTCTTTTCTTTAAATCCCAAAGGAGATGCACAAAGAAGATGTAACATTCATCAAAAATGGTTTTTTATACATTATTCCATGAGTCCACTCAGTTATTTGTATCTAATGTTTATATAATAATATTTTCATGGTAAATAAACATATATATTTTTATATTGTAGTTCTGATCTACACTCACACACACATCCATGAAATAAGATATGAAGTCATTGTTCTTGGGTAGGGTGGACTACCGCCTCACGAACTGATGTCGATCATTCCCCCATTACCACTATTAAATGTCATACATTATGATTGAAATTACAGTTTTATATGATATATAATATTTTTATGTAGAATTTTTCATTCTATAAATTATGAAATCAAGATATTTGTAAGAGGAAAAAAATATATCAATTATAAATAGTTGTGGAAAATCAAGTGGTTATTATCCAAAAATTAACTTTAACATAGAATTGTTAATAAATCGATAGTATAATGTTAAATTAATTCATATGTTGTATTATATAAATTAATATGGTTCTATGTATGATGTATTATAAAACTATATATATTATACACGATGTATGAATGAGTACGATGATTGTCAAGACATAAGGTATGATGATTTCAAATAAAAAATTTATTTCTAGAAGAATTATTCTATATCCAGAACTCATTTTTTTTGTGTATAAAAATAGAAATAATTTAATATATGATTATTATAGTAAATTTTATTTTCAATTAAATATCTCTTTTTTATCTCTCATTCATGCAGTTTTCATTTCAAAAGTCACCAAATGGATAAAGTGAATTTGTCTGAATTTTACTTCTTTTAGAAGGAGCTGCTGATACCCGAATAGACAAGGAAACTCTCACCTAGGAAGCCCTAGGAGAGAAACTATCTCAAGCGGGAGAGTCTCACAAATAGGGATGGATATTTTCATTATGAAATGTTTAAAAAATCTTTCAAAAATAGTATCCATCTAGCATTTCATCTATTTGTGTTTCTCATGACTCACTAGGGATGTGATCCAGTGATCCTATTCATACTTATTCAATTAATGTATTATGTTTTTGTGGAATCAATTATGAATCATGTTAATTTTATTGACATATGATATTATGAAATGTTTATGAAAACCATTTCCATTCCTGATATCTAACGTGATTAATGATTAAAAATATCATTGAAAATATATGTATGATCTCATTATGTAGTAGGTGTGACTTATATATCCCATTTATTCATTTTTTAATGGGTAATTTTTTATGTGCTTACTAAGGCTAAAATAAAGGGTACACAAGAGGACATCATAATCCCGCAATAATAGGGTATACGAGAAGTCATCCAATGCCCACAATAAGTGGTTGAACTTGTGGTCATCCAAAACCTAAAATAAGAAGGTACATGGAATTTCATATCTAGATAAAAGTAGGTACACTGGTTATTATCCTAATATTAACAAATATGAATTTTTTGTTTGGTATCATTGACATATGATATTCTATGTTTATCTATATGCCACAGATTCCTTGTCTTGTATTATTATTATACTATCGTGGATCCTGTGATTTTATTATATTGTTATTAATGAATTATGAACATCCAAAAATTAATTATATGATTTATTATTATGATAATTGATATGATGTGTTGCATATAAAATGTTATGTTACTGTTTTCATACCATTTTAATCAGGTAATGCTTATGTATCTTCCAGGTCTTCCCTCACTGTGCAATGGAGCTCACCCTTTTTTAATTTTCCTTTCCTCATGTTATAAATAATTAAATTTAGTTTGAAATCTAAAGGGAGATATCATTATTGGAAATATTTTTAACCTCAATCCAGATTATAATAATATGATCCATGATTCCAAAAGTAGTAAACTAATATCATACTTTTGTATGTGATTGTGTATGGATTGATATATGTTACACAAAAATAATGATGTATCCATGCATGGAAAGCTGGTGTCATACTAATTGGCATCATAGTAATGATGGAGTCATTCATTGAAAACTCAGATGAGAAATGATTAGTGAGATCCCTATAATATTTCTAAGGATATATCTAGTTATGTATCTAAGGATAAGCCTGAGGTTTTACAAACATAAATGTTGGTGTCATTATTTTGGAATCATATAATTAATTTCTAATTATTATGTGTTTTTTCTACTAAGGTAATTTTTTCTCACATTGTTCTTTCTAGTCTAAGACAATAAAGCAAGATCGAAGTAATAGGAAAGAAAATGAATGTTTTAGATGATAAATGTATTGGAAATATGAAAATTTATTTCTGAGGTGGAAATCTCGTGAAGTGAATCAGAAAGCTTTTAAGATTATTTTCTATATTGATGGGGATAAATATTATTAAAATTACATGTGAAAGGTATTGATTTTTTAATAGTATTATTTACAGTAAGTTCAAGAAGAATGATTAGAATATTATTGAGGAACTTAATAACCATATTATTATATCATATTTCCATAAGGGATAATATGATAAAGCCCATGAAAGTTTTTACAAAAAACGTTTTACAACTGAAGTGTACATGTTTTGGAATTCAATGATTATGTTAAAGGGATCATGAAATATATAATTATTTTATTATATAAGATTTTCATTAAAAAATTGAAAAGGATATGATGAATGGTGTTGAAGACATATAAATGTGATTTAATTGTAAGGTTCTATTCATGGGAAACACAATATTAATGGAATAATAACCCTTATTTTGTTCCTAAGGTTGTGATAATGATGTTCGGATAAACATATTTTTTATATGATTATGTTACTTGAATGGTACTAATTATCTTGAAACTGACATAAATATTTATTAAAAAAATCTGTTTACGGTATCACATATGGTGTTTTCAACATTATTATACATATGGAATATTTCCAATAATATATATAATTGGGAAGAATGCACGATTTCTACAAGTATGAATTGTAATTTTTATATTTCATGTTAATACATGGTTATTTTATTCACATGCTTGGTTTGTGAAAAACATGAGATACATTATGTCATATTAGGGGTCAATACTATGATGTTTTTGATAAATATATTGAATTTATTTATAATCAATTTTGAATTTCATCTTTTAGATGGGTTTTGAGGTTAACCATTTATGGAATGACATATATTATAATTTATATGAGGTTTTGTGGATTAATTTTTAATCTCTCTATATGGGTATTTTTTCATGTTGGTTAACTTGTGGTAACCATTTTGTTATGATAAATATAAGTATAATTACCTATAGTTCATTATATTTTTCACTATATCTATTAATCCATCAGGAGTGAAAATATATGCTTCATTTCTTGAAATAGTAGATGAATTGAAAATTGATTGAGGCACACAAAGGGATGAGGTTGTCCTAAAATCCTATATGTATATCTTCTCATAAAAATTCACCAACATTAGGAAAAAGGGTCATCAAATAAAATTTTGTCCTCTTATTATTATTTTGGATGATATTGATGGCCTCTTTCAAGTCACTTTGGGTTATGGATTTTTTATTTCTATTTTTCACCAAACCATAATCTCTATCACCCTCATTCAAAATAATAATAATTTTATATCTATACCATGTCATTGTTTTTGAATTATATCTATGTTCTCCTATGGGAAATCCAATATATGTGTTACATTGGATAAATGTTATGATTCTAAAAATATTTTCAAATAAATACTTTAGGATTCATTTTAACATTGTGTGGTTCTATAAAAATAACATTGAAGTTTTAAACCATTGATAAAATAAATGATACATAGTGGATAAATTCATTTTTTGGGAGTACAATGTAACACCCTAAGATTTCATGATTTTTTTTTTGATTTAATTTAATCATTTTGTTATTTCCCATTCCCAAAGAAAAAATATTTTTTTATTTGGAATCACAATGTTAGGATTGATTTATATTCACCATCATGTTTTTCTAGCAATTCAAGAAATAGTTAGATTAGCTTGCAGTATCGCAACCCTCTGTTTGTGCAACGACCCATATGTAAGCATCATATATCATAGTGTAGATGAACAAGAATTCATATATGAGGATATTTTTATTTTATAGTTTTAAAAAATTAGGAAAAACTATTACATAGTAAATATAAATATTACTAGTGGAAAATAATACTCGATATAAAGTTTTATCTAATTGAAACCTTTTTAATATTAAACATGATTTCATTCCAATACATATCTTCAACATTTTCATCCTTAAATATTATTTGTACTTTCAAATCCTAGGACCTATGAAAAAAAATTAACACTAGTATTGAGAACAAAATATCATTATGAAATATAAATAAAATGAACTATTAGTCTAATGAAAATATATAAATTACATTCCATAGAATCTTATATTTTTATTCAGAAAATACAATCATGTTTTCAAAAAGATCAATTTCTTTGATTTTGAAAATAATAAATTTTTCAGATAAAACCAACTATAATTAATATAAAATATAAAAATGTAACTTGGGATTTAATTGAAATAAAATAGAATAAACCTGCGGCCAGATTCTATACATGTAACTCTAATAAATGGAATGGCCATGAAGTAGAATTCCACACTCAATGCATTTGAGGTTTCAATGTAACCACTCATCCATAGTTTATCATAGATCCACAAATACTAGGTTGATCACATAACCATCTATAAAATTTTCAAGTACCATTATATTATCTTTCCATATAAAGTCATGGGGTTTTAAACATGTCCCTCTTAAAATTTCCTTTATCACTCATAAGAAAAAATTTCTTGTTATAGAAATAATCCATCCATTTTCAAAAAAATATCAACATATATATACTCATCAAAAGGATAGAGTGGATTATTATTATTTTAAAAACATTAATACTTCTATATAAATCCAAATATAAAATAATAGTTATGATAACAAAGAATGTTTTCTAACCCTATATTTTAAAAAAAACATTTCTTTATGTCATTTGATGTGAAGATAAAATGTTCTGTATAAAAAACATAAAATGAGTAATTTTTTAAATCCTGAGAATAAAATTAATAATAGAAGGAAAAGTTCTATTTTAATTCCTTAATTAAAGAAACATATAACATAAAATACAAAATATTAACATCTAAAAAAATTAAATTAAATATTTAAACATTAATGGTGTCTAAAACCACATTGAAAATTTAAATTATAATCCTAATTAAAGAATTAAAATTAATAATCATTGAATGACATGATAATTAATAAAATAATGGGATGATAGGTAAAATGGGATGTATATACAACTCATAAATTAATGTGGGTGTATAACATCAAAAAATGACACATTGAATGGTGATTGTGTGAAATTACACTACCTTGAGTCTGACACCAAATGTATAATCAATATATTCATTTTATTCACATGATCTCTTTTTCATAAACCCACAAGACCAATAACATTGGTTTTATAAATAAAATATGAACTCTAGAATACTGTTCGTGGTTATATAAATGGATTTAAGGATATATTGGCCAATATAAATTGGTTTTTAAGTGTATTGAAATGAGAATAATGGTTTCCCTTTCATATGATTCGAGATGGCTACTCTTATAAATATTAAAAATATTAAATTAATATCAATTAATTTTCTATTTCTAATAAATTATAAGTGAGTTATTAAATGATAGGATGTTTATGGGTTTAAATACCTTCATCAAATGAAAATTCGATATGTTTTTACTTCTTTTTAATCTTTATCTATTAGCCTAACTCTTATTTAATATCTTAAACTCTAATTATGATATCATGCATTTTTTACTATTGAAAGGACAATATAGTAACTATAAAATCCAGAATAACCATAATTGGATCATCATGGACATTTTAAACCATATCCTAATTAGTGGCCAAATTTTATATTATTGTGAATTTAATATCATTTAATTAAATATTATTTATTTTTAAATATCATTAATGCCAATTTTGACACTATTCATTGCATGAAATTTTAAAAATATAGGAAAACATGATTTATTTGAACAAAATCCATTATCACATCACTAAAATTTCAATGTATTGTATATTATTTGTTGATGATATCAATTACCTTATATAATTTTCTTAAAATATTTCTAATATCAATTATTTTATGTTTCCTTCTATTAAAAAATTATATTATCATCATTTTTTGAGAATTTTAGATAATTTGTTTTATCATAAAAATTAAATATAAAATAACATGATTATGAAAAAAAAATTAATTTTAAAATACTCATTATAGTCAAAAAAATCTCTTATATTTCCACTTATTAATATATTTCACTTGATAAAATCAATTCTATGACAATGTTGCCTTTTATTTTAATAACATACTATAAATGACTTATATTATTCCAAGTGGATACAACTGCTCTAAAAATCAGCCTAATGATAATTTTGGCTGATGATCAGTTATCTAATAATATTTGGAAATTTTTCATTGGATTTTGAATATATTATATTCCACTTAAGTTCCATAAATACCATTTACTGTGGTAAAAAGATTACTAATGTTACTATTGATATTTTGTCCAAAAAAATAAAAAATTTATATATCATAAAATCCTTATTCAAAATATAGAATCATTTTTTTAAAGTTGAAAAAATATAGTTGTCTAAAAATAAATGATAATTAATCTGATTGATCGAATAAGAAAATGTGTTTTTATGTGAAATGTTCAAAAGATTGAAATTTTGTTGTATCCAAATTCAATGTGAAATTGATTCCAATGCCCAAAATTAAATTAAATGATAAATATTTATCAAATTAAATTTGAAAACCTATTAAAAATATAATTTACTGTATATATTATATAAATTAAGTGTTTTTTTGCAATTTAAATTAAATAACTTTTATTATTCACAATAACAAGAAACTTATATGAAAAATGGAAAAATTCAACAAATGTAAATTTTGAAAATAATATTTAATGTATGATAATTATTTTTTTAAATAAAATTTTTACATGTGTCTAAAATTAGATATTTATAAAGTGTTCCATAAAAAGATGGAAAATTTACTATTTATAAAAAAATACTTCATTTATGTGTCAAATTGGATTTGTTATTATTTCATGTCAAGAAAAATGATAAGTTGACTATTGAAAATTAGATTTAATATATTATATGTATATCATTATTATAATAAAAAATATAGATTTCTTTAATTATTGGTATAAAACCCACTTGTTCACATTTTAATAGTTTTTCATAAAAGAATTTCCTTTTATTTAATAATGGTTTTATTTTAAATTATAATTAATTGGTCACCAAAAAAATTAAATATATATATACATGTTAAAACCATATTTTCATAATTCTATTTACACTATTGATTCCCTTCATTCTACGATTTCAGTTATAATGGAAACATTTAAATAATAATATTTAGTTTCCTATTTTTGAATGATATGTCATCTCTTGTACTCTATCAAACATACTATTTCCTTTTAAAATCAAATAATGATACATTATCCACCCCTTCCTTTGAAAATTTTACATTCAAATTTTGAATTTGATAACGATAACTATTGATATTCTTTTCATGACACCAATATTAATATCCC
Organism: Viscum album; assembly: GCA_963277665.1. NCBI lineage: Eukaryota > Viridiplantae > Streptophyta > Magnoliopsida > Santalales > Viscaceae > Viscum > Viscum album. The sequence goes on from OY728165.1 coordinate 2,137,541,642, forward strand.
TCTTCTGAAAAAAGATTAATAAAATTCCCACTTTTAAATAATGAAATGGATGTAAAAAGGTCACCTAACATAACACAAAATAGGGTTCTATATTAGAAACACATGGAGGAATATAAAAACACTATCATTCTCAGAATGAATTTGATATAGAACATCGTAATGAGAATGTTAATAATCAAAAAACAACAAGTTCATGATGGGTTATAGGGTCATTAATTTCATAGTTAAGAAAAAGAAACAGATAATGTTTTTGTTTTAGGATCATTTTATTCGATTTGATGAATTATTTTGTTACATGAACTCATATCGTGAGAAAACATAATTTCATAACATGTATATTTTCAGACATTAATCAATTTCAATAAAAAAATAATATTTTTCTCAAAATAATGTGTATTACTGATGATTATTCCATTCCTAAAGCACTATAATATACTTTTATATATTAATATAATCAAAAAATTACTATATATTTGTCATGTCCTGAATCATTAATCAAAACCCAAACGTTTAGGATAATATAAAGTAATTATGTTTTAATAATAAACCAATATATGATAAAAAATTACTTGAATCCCATAAATTTAAATATTAATACCCAAAGATCAACATAGTCATTTCTAAAAATAACAATTAACAAAAATCTTCAAAAAAATTATAGACTAAAAAAACACAAAAAATTCGAAGGATTTTTTCTTATAGTCTTCTAGATAACATAAATTAAACTTTAATGTATCATACTATAAAGTAATTTTCCTCATAAAATATTCTGCAATATAGGTAAATTGTTTTAATAAATCAATTAAATTGATAATAAATATTATTTTACTATAAAATATAAGTCATTCATTATTTCTACAATAAAATCCCTCAATAATCTATTTAACTTATTCATTTAATGTTCCCAAAATTGAAAACATAATCTAATGTAAAATGAATCATTTAATCAATAAACCAACATCCAATCCCCATGTCATATATTCATTAAAACATAGGTTCCCTGTATAAATTTATTTTTGATCCATCTAATTATTTAAATAAAAAAATTGACCTAACCAAATATTCCCATAGTCTGGTGGTATATGATTTACCCTTATTGCCCATGAATTATTGATTTGATACCACTGGCCTTGACTGATCTAAAGGGTTGTCACCCATCCCATGAATTGTTCTTTTCAGAAAACAATATTGTATATAATATAGTCCCAAAATATGGGAAAATCATAAAAAATAACCATATCATGTATTAACATCAATGGTTATCTCATACCATTAACATCACATCACAAAAAATGTAATAACCCATAATTACATCAATATTTAAATGTCTCCAAAAATACCATTTGTTCCTTAAAAATTAATACATTAAATCCTTAAAAATGGGTTTCTAAAACACTGAAATTTTGAGCAAACAATAAATTATAAACCCATGATGATTTCCTCAAATTTTAGGGAAGAATAATAATCTCGAATGTTTTCTAATGCATTTATTGATACCAAATATAATGTCTTGGACTAAAACTTTACAAATCCAACTAATTTAAACATGAATTTACATTTGAGGATATTTAATGTTTTGTATTTTATATAAATAGAAATAACTATTACAACGTAATCCTAATGATTACCAGTAGAGAATTACACTCACTATAAAATTTTTACAACAATGAAAAACAATTTAATGTAAAAAATGATCTCTTTTCCTAAAAAACCCTCAATACATTCATCATGAAAACATTTTTGTTTATGTTAATCAGGAGACCTATAAGAACCATTTGAAGACATTTTGTGAGAAAAAATGATCAGGAAGGGACATAAAAAAAGGAAAATAAATTTTAATCTGCAAATAAATAAATAAAATTCAATAAAAACATAACATTTTATTTGGAAAGTGGAATCATTTTTTAACAATGATCCATATATTATGTTTTGAAAATAAATCTATTTTCAAAAAAACACATTAAAAAGAATCTCGAATATAAATTGTTTACCTGGGAAATAATTATACTGAGATGGAATAACCTAGAGTTTTTCATATATTCACATCACTCTTTTAAATAGAGTATCCTTATTTTCAACATCATTACCCAATGAATTGTAGTTTATAACATAACCATTTTTCGTTGGTTTACCACAGAACCACTAGTCCATGGTTTCAAATGTAACAGAATATCAAATTCCTAAGTACTATTATATCAACATTCAATAGATAATTGATATAAATTATCAACATGTAACACTTAATATTTCTTTTTCACTGATATAAAAACATTTTTTTTTATAGAGATAATCAATCAATTCTCAAAACAGATTTTCAAAATCAAAATACCTAAAAAATAAAAGTGGGGTGCCTTTTTCATTTAAAACATGATGGCTTGTAGAATGATCAAAATATAAGAAAATTTTCATAGAGAAAGAGAATTGGTTTGTCACCATATACATTAAAAAGGACATTCCTTTTTTTATTTTTAAATAAATGAGAACACTTAGTTTATAAAACAGAAAATAATTCCTTATTGAAAAACATTGAATGATATTCAATTATAGACACAATTATTTTTAAATTATAATTTTATTTAATATAAATAAAACCTAATATAAAAAATATTTATATTGGTGATAATATTTTGAAATTAAATCATCAAACATTTATGGTGTCCCATACAACTATTAACATTTAATTCGTAAGCACCATGAAATAATAACATTTAACAAAATATTAATTAACAATATCATAAATATATTAATGAAATAATAAGTTAGAGGGGATTTATATACATCTCATAAAATTAAGTGGGTTTATAAATAAAAATATTCCTATGTGAAATAAGATTAAGATAATTCCCCCTACATTGATTTTCACTCATCACCTACAGTCTTTATATTATTTTTCTTTGGAATAACTCCATTTTAAAAAACCTTAAAACTACTAAGTGTTATGTAATACCTAAAAAGAACTCTAAAATGTTGGGAGGGACTCTACTAAGTCATATAGGTAGAATATAGAAAAATTTAGTCTTTATATATATTAAAATGGGAAAAATGTATTCCCTTTTATATGAGATGGGAGGGTCACTCTAAGATTTTTTGAAAATATTAAATTAATGCTATTTTTTCTTTTAAAAATGGTTAAAAATTGAGTAATTCAAAATATAGTATGATTATGGATCTATATCTCTTAATCGAATGACATATAAAATAATTTGACAGTTTTTTATATCCTTATATTTTAGTTGTATCCTTTATTTTCCATCATTGACTATTACCGTGAAAATATGCGTTTTTACTCATTAAGGGTTAATATAATTACTATAAAATGTAAAAGGAAAAAAATAGATCATTGATTAAATTCTGATCCTTATCCTAATATTTTTTTTGATGTTCATATTTTTATGAATTTTAAATCATTTAATAAAATCTTATTTATTTTGAAATATCATTAATGCTGATTTTTCCTATATTCGTTACATGACTTTTTGAAAATATTATTCCAACAATATATAATGTAACCAACACCTTAAAAACTTCACATAATTTTATTTTTAATCAATGAATTATATGGATGATATTAATTATCTCAAATTATATTTAATTTAATATTTTTATTGTCATTTATTTTATATTTTCATCAATTAATCAATTATTACATCATCTTTCTGTCACCATTTAATATAATTATTTCCCCATAAAAATTAAAAATAATTTACCATGATGATGGTAAATATTTTATCATTTAAAATAATATTTTTTTTAAAACATATCCCCAATATAAATATATATTGAAATTTGTCACATGTTAAAAACAACAGTATGAAAATTTGGAATTTTCATTGACTAAAATAAAATAAATGACGTAAATTCATCAAATTGGAACCAATAAAAATATCGAAAGATGATTTGGGACATTAATAAAATATCAGATGAATTTTTTTCAATTATTAGAGTAATTTTATAACATTATTTTTATCCATAATTACATGATTTACACTTCATCGTGTTAATAAAAATTACATATGTTTCTATTCATATTTATTCCAAAAATAAAAGAGGGATATTTAATAAATTTTTAAAACTAGACTAAAAATATTGGATCAATTTTTAAAAATTCAAAACAAATAATTTGATAAAAATAATACAAAATTAATCTTTTTGAAAAAATGAGAGAACTGTTGTATAGTTAAAATGTTCAAAAGATGGAAATTTTTTAGAATACAAATTCAATTTGAAATTGATTTAAATGACATTAATTTGATTAAATTAAAATAATATCTAATGATAATTTTAGAAAAATAAATATACAATTTTACACTTTAATATATTTAGATGATAATTATAATTTAAATTTAAATGCAATATTTTTTTTACTTTTCATAAAAACAGTAAAATTATCAGAAAAATAATAAAATCTACCAAAGAAAAAAAATTTAAAATATCAAAAAATCATTTTATTTTTTGAACTATTCTATGTTAAATTTTAGAAAACTATATTTAAATTATGTTCTCCTTTAAAAGGTGGAAAACTACCTTTCTAGAAAAATAATTCTTAAATGCCTAAAATTGGATTTCTTTGTATATGATAATCTGAAAACACATAATATGGATGTAAAAGATTTAATTTAATATATTATATATAAATTTAATTAATATAATCTAATAAGTGTAATTGGTTTATATATTGGTATAAAAGACACATTTCTGTGTTGAAATAGATATTAGGAAAACATTTCATTTTATTTTAAAAATGGATTCATTTTCATTAATAAGAAATTTTTATCAAAATAAATAAATATATATATTTTCCAAATTTTTCAAATAATTTATTTAATATTGTCTATTCCTTTCATTCTAATGGCTAGGTTGTAATGGCATCTATTAAATAATAATACATGGTTTTTGGTTTAAGATCGATGGGTAATATCATATACACTATAAAACATAGTGTTCCCTTTGAGAAACTCGGGATGATACAGTTTTCATTGTTTTACACACAATACCATGTTATTTTGATAGCATATATTACATGAAATACAATGTTTTACCCAAATACAACATATTATTAATATTTTTATTAAATTAATATTTATTGTTACCCACAAGATGTTAGAATGTAAATTAAAATTAATATTTACTAAATTTTGAAAATATGATTTAAACATATATATTACTTGAATACTTTTTTTAATTAGTATGAAATGAAATAAATACTATTTGAAAATAATGAAAATCATTTTATACGGAAAAAAATTTCAATGTACAAACACAATTTTATCTCAATACATTAATATATCTCTATTGATGAATATTTATTAAAAAAATATATATTAAATCTTATTTTTTAACAATAATTCAATAATATTATAAATATAAGATAATAATAAATCAAATTTTATGAAAAAAAATATGTATTTTTTAAAAGTGTAATTTTCCCAAATTTTAATGGTGAACATATTATAAATATAATTTTTGAAACTTTCAAAATTTATATATGAATAAATAAATAAAAATTTTGAAATCATTCTATAGAATATTAATTTGACTTACCTTTTTAAAATTTTCAGAAGAGTTTCATCTTTTGATGAATAGTTAAAAATAATGAATTTTAATTGAAAAACAACTATTTTATAAAAATATTATAATGATAACTTATATTTTTAGTGTGTTTTTAGTACATATATATCAAATTTATATAATTAAATATAATTTATGTCATTGTAATCAATTTATTACTGGATCTTGATATAAAATCATTTTGATCTTTTAATATTCTATTATTTAATACATGTTTTATTACTCCGTCAATGGGATTAATTTTAAATTAAATTAATTTTATGTTATGTTCTAAATTTTGAAAAATGGATTCCATATTTTCAATCATAAGGTATATATTTTTTAAATAGTTCGCTTTTATTTTTGAAAAATATGAACAATATATTTATTGATTTTTATTATGTCTGTTAACGGTAAATCATGTAATTAAGGATACAAATAATATTATAAATATTATAAAGAAACTCAAAAAATTGAGAAAAAATGTTATTTAAAGAAATTAATTTGACACTTATTGATTTTGGTTTGAAATAAATTTTTTTAATGCACATGTTTCCATGAAATTGGCTTAGATAATATTAACTACAATGCGCATGATAAAATGTTACACTCTTACTTTAATAATTAAATTGTTTTTAATTTGGGTTTAAATATAATATATGAAAAAATATATATTAATATAAAATATAAAATGGTAATCTATATCATGATTTTTTATTTTTAAATTTAATTTAATAAATAATTAAAAAATAATTATACAATGATGAAACCATATTTATTTGACTAATGAAAAAATAAATTAAATAATATTATAATTATTAAAAGAAATATAATTTTGTCTAATTATGGTGATACATGAATTTTATAGATTAATATTTCATATTAGCAGTTTATTAAATGATATATTCTAAATATATCTCGATGTATTGTCTTTTTCAATGTCAGAGTAATAAATTGTGTCAAAATTGACACTTATGATATTTTAAGAAAATTATATATTATTAAATTAGTTAGAAATCAAAAAAATATTAAATATGGTAAACTATGATTAGATATGGATTAATATATCATCCACTATCTATTTATGGTCTAATTAAGAATTTATATATATATACATTATAGCATCTAAATATTAAATTTTTTTTTACCCCATTAAAAATTGAAATGGATTAATTATTGGTTAATAAAAATGATAAGTATTCAAATTATAGATAAATTTTTATAAAATTTATTGTATGATGTCCTAAATACCATATAACATCTTATATTCTAATAAGTTTATTTTTGGATATTTTTTTATTTACATTGAATTTAATATAAGTTAATCTATTGAGAAATTCCAATAGTGTCCCTCTTGTCTATTATAAAAGAGCACATTTTCTTCTCTTTTATTCCAACAATAGAACTAATTTGGTCCTTCAAAACCATGTTGTAATTTTCTCCTAACACCATGTCCTTCATCCTAGAATCCATCATTTGGTTTGAAATATTACATAGTGTGTCTTTTGGTTCCAACCAAAAGAAGATACCAGAATTATAGGAATCATTCATCAACAAATGATTTTGTTTTATTTATTCCTTGAATATCCAAAATTATATATAAATTTTATTTATATATTAACTTTGTATCATGGATATACTTATATTTTGATATATAAATGGTTCCACATACACTCTCACAAACATCTATCAAATGGGATACACAGTCATCGTTCTTGTGTAAGACGGACTACCACCTTGCGAACTAAAATCATTCGTTCATACATTTCCACATTTCAATGTAGAAAATAATGATGTAATTTATATTTTTATACGATATATAATATATTTTTTATTTATTTATTCTCCTAAAAAATTTTATGACACATACCTTCACGTTTTCCATTTCTTTGAAATATGATAACATCGTTTGTGGATATGTGGATTACCACCTCCTCAAAGAAATGTGATTCGTTACCCATTAGATTCAATGAATTGCGAATGATTTTATTGAATTTAAATTATATATACTACATAATAATTCTATTTGAATTATATTATATATATATACATATATTTCATTTACCTTCATTCATTCAATATTATAAGAAAATTTAGACAATGTCCATGCGTATATACGACCTATCTTATCTAAGAATATGTGTTTTTCATTTTTAATTTTCATTACTAATAAGTTGTTATAAATAAACATATAGATAATATATATGATATGTAAGTCATTTTTATCATTCTAAAATTCATGAAATAATTATTTAATTTATAGCAAGAAAATATAGTGAATCACAACCAATGTGAATAACAATGTTGTTATTACCATAAATGTAACACTAAAAATTAATTTTTAATAATTGGGAAATATGAAGTCATAGGTAAAAAATTTACCATATTATATATAATAATATGGTTCTTTAGTATGTGTATAATAATTTTATATTTATTTTTTTCAGAGGTTTGAATGAGTATGATTAGATTCAAGACATTAGGTAAAGGGATTTCTTGTACCACTTTTATTTCATCAAGAACTATGTCATATTAGACACTAATTTATTTTTTTGGTGTATATATTTATCACTAATTTAATATATTATCATTATCTAAAAATATTTTTTTATTTAAATATACATTTTATGGTCTAACGTTCGTGGGGTTTACAGTTCAATGTTTACCAAATCTGGAAGGTAATTTGTTTATGAATTTTCCTTTTTTAGATGCATTTTATGTTATCCGCCTATATTATTTTATGAGGTTTATATAAATACATTTGATATCTTGTATCATAAATCAACTTATTTTATTTATATTTTATGATTTATGTAAATTTTCTCTATCTTCATTTATAAATATAAATTATTTAAAGAATAATGTTTTCCAAATAATTATTAAATGTGTTTTAAAAGGTATTTTAATAATTTAAAATAAAATTTATTAAATTTTTTAGTTTAAATGGTTTAAATTATTCCTTTATAATATTTATTTTTTATTTTTGATGAAAAATGTTTCATAATTATTTTACGATCTAAAATTCTTTTTTCTTATATGACATGATATTTTCATCATTAAATGTTTTAAATAGAAATTTAAAAAAATTACACCTATGATGAAATATAATGTTTCTAATCCTGACTTAAGTGGGATATCATCCAATTAAACCATTAATATTTTTTAACATAATGCCTTACGTTTTTAGGAAATGATTTATATACATATCATGGTTAATAAATGAGATATACTATGATAGAATGTTTAAAGAAACCATTTCTTTTCATCATTTTTAAAGTGTTGAGTGATCTAAATTCCTATTGAATATATATGTATTATTTCATTATGTGACGAGTGGTACCTATATCTCCCACAAATACATTGTGTAACGATAAATGTTCAGTGACATCATAGGGTACGTTGTAGTTTATCCTAATCCCACAAAAGGGGTCCAATAGAGGCCATCCTATTCCCACAATAAGATGATACTCTAGAGGTCATCATAAACCTGTAATTATAGGGTAAACATGATGTAATTCCAAGACCAAAACTGGAAGGTATAGGGGTGGACATCTAATGACCTATGTAGGTACACAAATTATTACCCCATGATTATGATTCATTGAATGTATTAGTAGTTACCTTTGAAATAAGATATTATAAGATTAGGTATATGCCACAAACTCCATGTATTATGGTATTGTTATAATATCATGGATCATTTTCATTTATTATCTTATGATTCGTGCATTATGAACTTCCAATAATCACTTGTATGATTTAAAATTATGATCCTTGATATAAAGGGTATGATTTTCTAAGTTTATAATACTATTTTTATAAATTTATGCTAATTTCATTCTTATGTATCATCTATGTTTCCCCTTACTATGAAATTGAGCTCCCCATTTCTTATGATTCATTTCCCCATTTATAATGACTGGTATTAGGTTTTAGTACTAAATTGGAATGAATTTATAGTATATATTGTGCAGAGTTCACCAAATTAAAAAAATGTGTTCTGAGTTTCTAATGGCACAAAGTTAATTTGGTCATTGGGTGTGTGTTTGTTTAATAAATTAAATATTCCACCAAAAATGATGTAATATCCATGTATGGAAATAATGGATTGTTATATTATATGTCATAACCTTTTATTTATGATATGTAAATAAATATAAAATTGCATGTCATCCAATTTATGGGTATCATGATTTGATAGTGATTCATGAATGAAAAGTTCTATTTCACTACATGGGGTAGGATATAAAGATGAAATTGATAAAGTAAAAAAAACAACTTTGGAGATTGTGCATATAAAATGGAATGTAATCAAGTAATTATATCTTCTGGTGAAAATTAATCAACTTTAGTGAAATTGTTTTAAAATAAAATTTTGTCCAACTATCACCATTTTTATGATTTTTCATAAGAAACATTGGCCTATGATTTTATGACCACTAACCTTCTTTAGATCATCCAATTTATTATGATAAGTGATATCTATCACTCTGTATAATTATTTAAACTTTTCCCCCATGTCAAAATTATCACTTCACACATATGTTATCCAGTGTGGAATCCTAGTTATGAGTTACATTGGGTAACCATTATGTTTCTTGCTATCCTATTTTGAATGATATTTTAGTATTCATTTCTCTGATGTGTGTTTCTACGAAAGGAAATTTTTTGTGTCAAAACATTGGTTACCCAAAAAAATCTCTAGGGAAAATTTTATATTAAATGGGCGTAAATTATAACAGATTTAGTTTATATGATTTATTTTATTCAATTGACTAAAAGTACATTGATTGATTTTATTTAATGATACGCCATGTTAACATTTATTAATAATAAATAACAACTTATGATATCTCTACATTCAATAATGTTTTTTCACTTTGTTCACTCAACGCTGTGTTTTTCCAATGTTACACAAAATTCAAATATAAGATTGTGTTTCACACAACAAAAGGCTTAGCTTGCGTTACACGCAAAACTGAGATTAAATAACACATTGAAAAAGTATGAAATTATTATTATAATAATCACCTAAAGGTTGATATTTTTGGAATAAGAAATATTGAATAAATTATGAAATCATAGTTTATCCATGATTATAAAATTAATTCGACATGTACATTTTTTGAAAAGGGTATCTTGGACAAATGGCCAAGATGATTTATTACAATTAAACAACGTAGAGTTACAAATGTCCAAAAGGGAGGATTTTATTTCAGTCTTTCATGAGAAGGGGGGTCAGATCAAGAGTGATATCATCCAACCAAGTATGCTCTATCCTGACCACTTTGTTTGAATGCCTATCTTCCACAAAATTGGATTCATGGTATACATGTGTGATGATGAAGTTGTAGCTTGGGATGAACGTGAGACAGTCCATCCAACTCACAGTGAGTTCCCAAGCATTGTGTATTACACTATTTCAAATTACATTGACCATGGTAGTGGAGTCACATTCAAGCCATATGTTGTTCAAGCTTTTATGTTGTGAGATAAGAGCTACATGAAAAACACTATCCATTTCAGCTTTAAGTTCTTATGAAATTCCCCACTTACCGAAAAACACCAAGGGACATTCCCATTTTGAACTTGAAAGACAGCACCAGAGCCTGCAGGATCTGGGTTCCCTTTGAAGGATCTATCAACATTGAATTTCACCCATCCTAGAATGGGATCCTCTCAGAAACATCAAAAATACCCTATTGCTTCATATTGTTTTCCTACACACCAATTGGCTTTTAAACAGTGAAATCATAAATATTATTGTAACAGTGACCTGTTTGTAGTGAATTAGCTTCTTTGGAAGTTTTAAAAAGGCAGACTAATTCCACCTAAAGGTATGAACATGATTTTTTATGCATGATGATGTTCCATTCAGTCCAAAGTATGTGCAGAAGATCTGCAATGGTTTCAAAAAAAGTGTTTTTTAGTTTCAGATTGGCTTGAGTTGTGGTGCTATATTGCAGGAGAGCTACAATATCTTGGATATTCAAGATATATTTTTCAATGATATCTTGTAATGCATTCCAGAGAGCAGATGCATTGTCACATGATATGAACTTGTGGGAAATGTACCCCCTCTACTGATAGAAAAAAATACATATGGAACATAGAACAATGGCACAAGATTTTAAGAAGTCATCATTAGGTTATTTGTGATGAGCAAGATGCCAAATCAAGGTCATCCTGGAGGGTATGATATAATAATTTCCATATTGTTTAATATAACTAAAATCAATGTCATTCAAAAAATTAGAGTGGTTGTAGGATTCAGTGTCAAGAGTTCCATTCTGAGTAAGTTCCTAGATGAGTGTGTCATTATCTAGTGAGAAGATGTATTGGTTGAGTAGTTCACTATTATTTTTGTACATCTCTGTATAGGATCGGGCCAAGAACTCTTGAAATGATACTTTCATGTCAATAGGAGTATGTTGATGATCAAAACCAGATATGAGAGGGGATTCGTCCATTTTTTAAGAAAGATGTTCAGAGAAGATCCCCTTTAAGAAATCCATCTTGCATGAGACATAATATTATTATAAGAGGATTTTATGGAAGGAAAAATAGATGAGCATATATGTGAGTTGTGGCCCGTATTCAATTTTTCAAGGATTTTTATATCTGAGAAAGATGAGGGATGTTCAGTAACATCTAATATTATTCCATGTGAACATGGAAAAGAGATCCTCAGTAATGATATTGATGTTTTTTATCCCCAATACTCCCTTTTCATGTTGATTACAACATTTACTCTATACAACTGTGACTTATTTATTTTCCAAAATAATTCCACTCCAAACAATGTTCCTGATACATATGTTATGACTAATTGTTAGTGAGGAATTACATTTATAAATCATAATGAAATGGATGAGTTTAGTGAGAGTGATGTGTTTGAATAAGAATATATTTCCTGCCATAGAGAGAGACTTCCCTTTCTATGTAGAAAGATATTTTTTTTATTTGATCCACAATTTTTATGAAGTGACTGTTCTTATGTCTTCCTTAAAAGTGAGGAACAACAAGAAAATGAATTGGCAATTATCCTTACTTAATACCAAGGTCCAAGAGAATTTGTAATCTTCTCCCAGTTGGATAATTCATACCTAAGTATATTGATGATTTTTTCCAGTTGATAGTTTTTCCTGAAACCTTCTCATAGTGTGAGAGGGAAGACTTTATGTTTTGTATGTTTCTTTTGGTATCATGGAAAAAGAGAATAATGTCGTCATCATACAACAGATGCGCGTGGGAAACTATATTCCTAGTAGCATGGATAGAATTGAGCCTGCCTTGTTCCAATATACAGGTGAATTGTATACTTATATAGTCTTCTTCTATAGATAAATTAATGTTAGAGAGAGGATCGCCTTCCCTAAAACCTTTCGAGCTTGTAAAGTATCCATTAGGAGATTCCTTGATAAGAACATAGATATAAGTAAATTGGAAGATATTTTTATCCCAATAAACAAATACGTAATTAAATATGAAACCTCAAAGAACATTGAAAATGAATCTCCAATCAATGGTGTCTAAAGCATTCTTAATGTCCAACGTGAGAGAAATATGGCTGCCTCTACTAGATTTGTTAAGAATGTTGACACATTCAGAGGATGTACTAATACACTCTCATATATATCTTCTATTTACAAATCGAAATAGGTTCTAGGTATTGATTTTTCCAGAAATTATGGTGAGAAGGTGGGTGAGAGGCTTAGTGATAATTTTATAATAAGTGTTAATGAGAGTGATTGGTCTGAATTGATGTATCTCTGAAGCATTATCAACTTTTGGGATCAGAGCAAGGAATTGAGCATTGATTCCATGCAGTAACACACCTCTAGATAAGAAAGAAAGAAATACCCTGGAAATATCAATTTTTATTACCTCCGAGTAGGTTTGAAAAAAGTCGTTGGTGAAGCCATACAGAACCGGAGCACTATCTAGATTATGGCTGAAAACCACCTGGAAAATTTCAAGATCATTCAACCTATAAGTGAGCATTTTATTATCATCATCACTTACTATGTTTGGGATGACACCCTCTTCGTGGGGATATTTGATATTAGGACCATTAGAGATATGCTAAAATATGAAACAACATGATTTACATGGGATTCTTCATTTTCAAGTGATCTATCACCAAATCTAAAAAATGTGATAGGTCTATAGTATTTTCCCATTCGTTGAAGAGAATTATATAATTATGAGTTTCTATCTCCATAATTTTACTATTTAACTGTAAAGGTCTCTTTTTGATGTTTCTATTTCATGGAGAGGAGCGAAGCTAGTTTAGAGGATATGGCAATTTCATTCTTCGTGATTATTATGAAATTAGAGCGAGCGGTGTAACATTGGATCTGATTGAGCTACACCTCCACAGATGCAATTTCATTTCCATACTGTGATTACTCTTTTTGTACCATCTATTATGATTATTATTTATGTGTTTTATCCTCATGATGTAATAATAAACATCTCTACGATAACTGCTAGAAATTGAGAAATTTTTATTCAGCTGGTTAAAATTGGGGTGAGAGGGCCCGAAATATTTGAATCTTAAATGAAACCCAGGTTTCTAAGTCTTGTTGGTAATTCTAGTCAATATATGATGATGATTAGAGTTAATCATTGGTAAGGTAATTATTTCAATAACATAAATCATCTCATGAAATCTTTCATTAGAAAATGCACAATCAAGTTTACTAGCAATTATTTCAGTGTTGTGCCATCAGTACGATGTATACATAGCTTACATCAGGTTGATCTCAGTCAGATTACTGTTCTCAATGTATGATTGGAATTCTTTTGAGGAAAGGGTTGGACGACCAACTAACAATCATTCAATGGAGAACAATATGACATTAAAGTCACCAAAGATCACGTATTACATGGATATTGAGAACAATGTTTTTCAAATTTAATATTCCTTCCTAATAATAGTTTTTATAATAAACAATGGAGCATAAGAATTGAGAATTATTGATGACAGCTTTGTAGGCGATCTTTTGTTGATCCATTTTGAAGACTAAGGCATCATATATAGATATGTGAGCAAGGAACCATAAGGTGTCATTATTCCAAAAAGATCGAGTGTTTCTTTCTAGAGTGTAACCTATGATTTCAAGGCTACTATCTCCTAGAGAGTAGAATATTTGGGGTTTAGGGATGCCCAAGAACATGGGTTTTTTCACATGTATAAACATGTTCAATGAAGTGGAAGTGTCATGGTTTTCCTCTCCTTGATAATTCCAAAAATATATATTCATTTTGTATTTGCGTTTGGGGGGAGACCCCCCTTTTTTCAACCCAATTTATTTTATATTTCTCCATGATTTTCAAGATTATATGCAGTATTTACCACATTTTCAGATTGATCAGAAGGAGTAAGACAGGATATTGGCGATTTTTTACCAACTGAAGCTATTAAATCAACATCTTTCAGAGATCCATTCTATTGAATTCTGTTAAAATTTTATTTATTGTTTTTATTTGCCATTACATGTAAGGAAAATAATGTGCTCATTATGATATCATTAGTGGTATAATGAGTGCTTGTAGAGTCCTATTTGAGCATGACATTTTCACCTTTATTAGTGAGGTTCTGTTATGTTTAATTGTGCACATTTTACTCAGCACTTGCAAAATCAACACTATTCTATGGGCTGGAACCCTTGGAGTCTATGGACTTTTTTAGGTGCCTATAATTAGAATCAGTTCAGATAGATGTTTCTGAGATACCTGGACCGTGATTGGATTTGTTTTCCATTTAAGAGGAGCAACGTAACCTAGTAGCATCTTGAAAAAAACTTTCTTAATTTTCAGTGTTATCAAAGCATCTATAGGAGCTGTCATTCACTGGAAAATTCAATTATTCTGCAGATGGAGTAGAGTTTATAACATTGATAATATCTTGGGAAATTTCTACAGCCATGTTGTCTTCTTTCAAAGCCTTTTTCTCCTCCTCCACCAATATGGACCTAGAGTTACTAGGAATAGTATTAGGGGATTGTTTCTTAACACATTTCTACCCATAGTTTTTTTTAAGGCTCCCATTTTTCCACAACTCATTCCATCCCTTTCTTACCCTTATGCACTTCTATCTATACAATTTAATCAGAGGCTAGCTTCACCTATTTTTTACAATTTTGCAGTTATCAAAATAGTGGCAAAAAATTTTGCATTCCTCACAAGATCTTGGCTTGTGTACATTTTCGACATTGACCTCCATCTTGTGATCATTGACAATGGATATGATGAAATCTTGGAGATTGGATTCCATGATGGCCTTGACTAGTAACCCTGCATATAGGTATAATTCACCACTTTGAGTGTATTGATCTATCTTTAGAGAAATCTAGAATATGATGAAGGCATCATCCATCCGTCAATTTCATTTTTCTTGGATGGAACCCATGATATCCCATTGATTGTGATGATGTGACTCAAGAATGAGACTTCCTCCAACTAGTGCTATCACTTGATATAATTATCATATAGATTATCCTTTTTCATAGTCTCTTGTATAGTTCTTATATGCTCTTCATGTTGACCCATGGTTTTAGAGTATGTTGGAATATCATCTATAAAGAATACCAAAAAAAATTCAAGTTAATATATTAATTCTCTATTTATCAAGTCCATGAATATTTTTGGAACATTATTGTCTCCTAAAGTCATTACTAAGAATTCATAGTGCCTGTTCCTCATAGGAAAAGGAGTCTTGAAAATATCCTCCTTCAACCATATAGGGTAACTTCCAAACCAGATATCAACCTTGTAGAAGTAATGTTCTCCACATTGTTGATCTAAAAAGTCATCAATTCATGAAAGAGCATAATTTTTAATTATCATGATTTTGGTGAGAATACACTAATTAATGAAAAGGTGCATTGACCAATCCTTTTTCTTGATAATGACGACTAGTTCATGCCATAGTGAAGCACAAGAGAATATTTACCCTTTACTCAGATTCTTTTATAGTTGTTTATTTAGCTCCCCAAGCTCCAAAATAGCCACTCTATACAAAGTCATGGATATTGTAAACACCCAAGGTATAAGATCAATCATGAATTCAACATATCTTTTTGGAGAAAGACAAGAAAATTCGTTAAGAAACATGTCAGTGCATTCCCTCCCAATAGGAATGTCTTTGAAAAATGTTCTATTATTAGCTAAATAATCGGAGAAAGATATGTGTGATCATAGGGCAGTAATATCCACATATGAGATGATGGTACTAAAGTGGATTCATCATCCTCCTTGGACTTCTATAGAATTGGGGGTCGATCCTCCATGTGGAGAGTGATTTTCCTATCATGTCAATTTATGCTGGCTCCATAGAGGGAAACTCAATCCATGCCATGAATTTGATCAAATTCCTCTAGAGGGTGTTTGAAGAGGTTCTCCATGATGTTTAATCCACAAATTGTGATAGGATAGTTGTTATATTCAAGGGATGAAATATTTTTCCCACATTCTGTTATCACTAACATCTTCACTTCCATGATTTGTGGTGGTGTTTGGATTGTTCCAAAAATATTTTTGTATATATAATAAATCACAGAATTCGAATTAAAAAGTAAAATCACTATTCATGAAGGAATACCTACTATACATATCACCACGTCATTTCTCTGATTCACATCAGTAGTTGTGATAGAATAATCTATCCCTAGCTATATTAGATGTTGTATGATTCCTCTAAAACCCCTTTGATTTGGGTACTGGTTCATGAAATTACCCATTTCATTTTAGTTGTACTAATGAACAATGTCTTAAGGGTCGAACAGAGAGTTCCTCTCCTCTATCACAGTAGTAGGTTTTTGTTGTCGGAAACAATTGGCCAGGTTCCCTTCTCTTCCACACCTAAATCATTTCCTCTTCGCCTTAATGAAATTTCCTAGGTGCTTCTTTCATCACATTTGACAAATAGGGTTATATAATTTCATAGCACCAATTGATTTATCCATCGAACCCCAGATATTAATGTACACATTCTACTTCTTATCCCCATGAAACCCCTTATATTCGCAGATCTCTATTTACAGTTTGAGTTTACATAAATTTTTTTTTTCAGAGCTATCAAAGTCATATATCTCTTGTGATTTGTGTAATATAGGTTTTTTCCCACCGAAGAAGTGGTCAACCTTGCATTCGGGGGTAACAACAAAGCTGAAGGCATATCGTGCAATAATTGTGATGTATTCCTCATAAACTCCAATGTATTCATTGTTCATTTTCTTGAAGGAAAGGAAGTCCCTTTCCATCTTATGTCGGAGGTTGTGAGTAAAATATTTATCAAAAAACATTTTATAGAAATCCTTCAATTCCAACACATCAATCTATTCCTCATACATATTATTTTTTTACCAATTCACAACATTGATCTGCTTAACCATCCATATGATAATAAGTGACACGAACATTCACTTGGTTGGATCATTGAAGGATGGTGCATATCATATGAATGGAGTTGATCCATTTTTCAGCGATTGAGGGATGAGATGATCTATTGAATGTAGGCAGCCTTTATGTGACAACCAAGTCCAATTGACTACACATGCTCCCCACCATGACATAGTCGTCAGGTCCTGGCCTATCAGGTACCACCAGTAGCCTGGTAGACATGTGGGGCCCACCCTAGAGTACCCCCACATGGTCGAACGGGTCATCTAACTAATGATTGTCCCCATAGGCCAACACTTGTCCTTTCTAGTGTGCTTTGTCCTCAATCAAACACATCCTAGGAATCTTCCCAGAAGGTCGGTCACCCATCCTGATCACTACTCTAGGCCAAACACGCTTAACTGTGGAGTTCTAATCCGACATGCTCCCAAATAGAAATGCTAACCCTATTGAAATGAGTCATATCGTTTAGTAATTTAACCCTATATCATTTGGGGATGTTACAATCTCCCACCTTCAGGGCAAATCACCCTAATTGTGGGCCCTACATCCCAACTCGGGCAGTGCACCACACTTAACGCTGGGTTCCTCCTCCATGTGACACCTACGGGCACCGCGTGGTGGAGGACCATGGGTCGCTCGGCTGGGTGAACCAGTCGGCCGCATGCCGGCCGGGATGAAGAACCGCGGTGCCAGAAAGCACCATTTGGGAAGAACCGTAGCCCGCTTCTTGTGTCACGTGCGATGGGAAGAACTGGCCGGCTACGACTGGCTGGGTAAGGGGGAAGGCAGCGACACATGGCGGCACCGGGGGAACCAGACCGGCCCGCAGCGTTGGCCGGGTCTGCAAGTGGGCCGTCCCTCACTGAGCTAAGCCGAAATTGGGATTGGTCGGACCCACCGAGCAGGGTCGGGACGACCCGCCAGCCCACGGGGTTTGACAGGTCGGACCCATCTTTGTTTAAATGCGAATATCTCCTAGGCCGCACATCCGATTGACGCGCTGTCTACGGCATTGGGACCCTCGCGATGAGGTGGTCCGTTTACGATAATATAAGTTAGTTTTTGGAAAATTTGGAAAATAGCTGGGTTGGATCAAACATAGAATCCAACCAGACCCATGGAACTGAAATGCCAATAACTCTCAGTCCGGGCGTCCGATTGACATGCCTTTTATCGCGTTGAGTTCCTTATAATGAAACCTAATTACGAGATACATCAACATGAAACATATTGATAGTTTATGTATCAAAACTTGGCTCGAGCAGTGGACCCTCCCAAAATTGAGCATTCTTTGTGCGGGAACCCTATGGTTGGCTGCGACTGAGATGATAGGATCCAACATGGACCTACTACTGTACCAGGATCCTCCATGGTTTGACAGTGACGATACTGTACCAGGATCCTCTGTGGGTTCAACCAAAATTACTATTATACTCGAATTCTCTGAGTGTTCTACTACGATGACTTATGTACTGGAATCCCATGTGGGTTCGATAGTTTTGATTAGGTGGTCATCTATCCTGTGTGGGTATGATAGCTTACCTGGTCCAGTATCTTGTGTGGGTATGAAATTTTAGATGAATTAGTTTCTACATATGATCAGCTCCATCACTCGACAGAATAGATGTTCTTGGATCATGTTGGGTCCGACAACATAGCTGGTCATGTATCTTGTGTGGGTCCGACAGCTTAGATGAATCAGTGACTACATCATTTTATCTCTATCACTCTACAGAATAGATGGTCTTGTATCAAGTGTGGGTCTGACAGCTTAGCTGGTCTTGTATCCTGTGTGGGTCCAACATCTTAGATGAATCAGTGACTACATCAATTAATCTCTACCCCACTTCATGTGTTTTCTACCTGTGTGAGCTAAGTCTTGTCTTTTAGTTGTTATCATCATGATAATTGACTTTGCTTCCTTTATGGAATTGGTTGTGATTGGGATCGAGAGTTAGAGTTGTGCTGTGATTAGTAACTTAGGTATATGTATGGGCATATACCTATGTCAGGTTGGTTGATACTTTGTGGTTGTATCTTACTTTTTTGTTTATCCTCGTTGGATTTTATGAGACCTTGAGGGTCTCGGGGTCCTTACTGAGTATGGTTATACTCACCCCTGCACGGGCTATGCATGAAACTCATTGTGTTGGATACAGAAATCATACAACGCTGACTGAGGCGGAGTGTACGAGGACTGGACGATACACTGAGGTGGACCTCACAATGATTCGGTACCCGGAGGAGACAGATAGATGTGTAGTCGAGTCATCTGTAGCAGGAAGTGGGTAGATGACATGGGGGAAAAAGCGGGTTAGATATGCTACTAGACGACCCCAAGATGTGGCAACGGGGGTGCATGGTGCACGAGGCTGAGGGAATATTGAACGGAGAATTGTCTGTTATTACTACATGGAATGGGGTCTAAGATCGTGTGACTATCTGAATTCCTGCATAGTTGATAAGCAGGCATTAGTGGAGCTACTGAGACAGAGGCAACGATAGGAGCTTGACCGTCATCTGATTGGTGGACAAGGCAGTGGAGGAGGTCCTTCAACGAATGATGGTTAGGGACATTGAGGACTACCACCACCACCCATAGATAGTTCACCTCGAGCTCTGGGAGAACGTGGATATGAGCTGGACTAGATTCAGGCATAAAGGCATTTTTTCTTGATGTTTTTATCTTTTTTGATTTCGTTGTTTGTGGTTGCTTTGTGTCTCTGTACTAGAGATGCAGTAATAAAAGAAACTTTTCTTTGTGACATTTGTTTTCTTATCTTTAGTGTGGTTGATACTGAGAGGTTCCATTTAAA
Organism: Viscum album; assembly: GCA_963277665.1. Lineage (NCBI taxonomy): Eukaryota > Viridiplantae > Streptophyta > Magnoliopsida > Santalales > Viscaceae > Viscum > Viscum album. The sequence continues at coordinate 2,137,562,416 of OY728165.1, forward strand.
AATAGTTGACTTGACCCTCACATTCTAGATTCCTACTGGAGGAGACCCAGTGACTACACACTGATGCCAACAGTGCGACTCAACCCTTGGAGGAAAGAGTGACAGTTGGATCTCCTGGTAGTAGCATCGAGGCCTTATGATGTCGTCCATGGCATGAAATAGTAACGTTCATGTCAGGATTGACTGTATTAGGAAAATAATGTGGTTTATCCAGGGGATGAGACCATATTTCTTTTCTCAAGAGTGGATAAATCTTGGAAGCTCTTATTTGACATAGGTGAAGAAGGGTGTGGTTGAGTTCTTTACAATTGTCTAGTCTCATCCACAGTTCGTTTAGAAAACTGTTTATAGTTTACTCTAATCTCTATAGTCTCATGTGTGTCTTCTCGAAGCAGGACATGAACCTGAGACAACGATGATGGATTGAGTTCCTCTAGGGCTATGACATCATGATAGTCTATACTCCGGGGAATGGGAACATTTTAGCAGATGCTCTTAGAAGGAGGACTGGCATTCAGCTGCCAGGGGTAGCGACATAGTAGCTTGCTACCTTACAGATATCCTTTGTGGATAGGGATAATGTAGCCTTTCTAAAGTCTCTCACAGTCACACCTCCACTTCTTCAGCAAGTCAGGGAGGCAAAAAGTGGGGCCGTTGACTGTGAGACACGGCGTGCTCAGATATCCTCAGGGCATGTACCTAATAGATTTTCCAAAGGTAGGGAGCACATCATTCTCATCAGAGGACGTACCATGGTGCCAGTTTCACTTCCAGAGGAAATGTTGAGGGATTTCCACACTTCCCCTATAGTAGTACATCCAGGAGTAGAGAAGATGTACCAGGACCTCAGAAGACAGCATTGGTGGCTAGGTATGAAGAAGGCAGTATAAGAGTTTGTCTCACGGTACCTCACTTGTCATAAAGTGGAGGTAGAGCACAAGGTACCGGCAGGCTAGGTTCATCATTTAGAGGTCCTATAGTGGAACTGGGATGGGATATTCATGGACCTAGTGACGGGTCTTCCACATACATCTAGAAGTCATGACTTGATATGGTTGATCGTTGATCGACTCACCAATTCGGTCAACTTCCTATTGATCAGAGAGAAGAGCTTAGTAGAGAGCTTGGGATGCCTCTATGTTCAAGAGATTGTAAATTTACATTGAGTACCTTGCACGATTGTCTCTGACCGAGACACATTATTTACATCCCGACTATGGAAGGGGTTGTAGAAGGCTTTCGGGACACAGCTACGTCTGAGCACCGCCTTCCTTCCTTAGACAGATGGCCAGAATGGGATGACCTTTCAGACTCTCGAGGACATGCTCCATGTATGTGACCTCGACTTTGGCTGCAGCTGGGATGATCACTTACCCTTGGTAGATTTTTCATACAACAACAACTACCACTCCACCATAGGGATGGCACCATACAAGGAACTTTACGGCTGACCGTGCAGATTTCCTTTGTGCTGGACTGTCCCATGGGAGTCAGCATTTGTAGGACCATAGATGGTGTAGGCTACAACAGAGAAGGTGTAGATCATCTAGGAGCAGATGAAGACTGCACAGAGCAGACATATGTTCTATGAAGATAAGAGACAGAGATAACTGGATTTCGAGGATGGTGACCACGTATTTCTATGGGTATCACCATGACGAGGCCTACGAAGATTAGGGTAAGGTAGAAAGTTTTCTTCGTGATTCATCTGACCTTTCCATGTCCTTAACAGGGTAGGCAAGGTGTTTTACCGCTTGGCCCTTCCACCTCAATTGCACGTGGTGCACGACCTCTTCCACATATCTCAGCTTAGGAGATTCATGCAAGGCCCATCCCACATTATCATCCACGGGGAGCTCGACATCGATGAATGGGTCACTTTCACAGAGGTTCCAGTGGATATTGAGGATCAACATGAGTGGGTCCTACATGGATGGTCGATTCCTATGGTGCGTGTTTTCTGGAAGCACATGGGAGAGGGAGGCTCAGATGCATGCTCAGTACCCCCTTTTGTTCCCTTAGTACGTGTTGTAGCTTACGGAGACGTAAATATTTGAGGTGGGTAGAATGTAAAGACTCGGAAATCATATGGAAATTTTTTTTCATAAATACAATGGGATTTTACGAGTCCGCAGTTTCTGACGGTGCTTAACTCCGAAGCCTAGTGAGCCCAAAATCAATTTCTAAAGTTTTGTTCTGGTACCTTCAGTAAATGTACATGCATGGTTTTATATATTTTTAACCGGTGTTTGGAATTGAAATCTGAGGGCATCGTAGAACTTGGAGCACTGGTATTCTCTTAATGAGACCTTTACCGCAATTTCTTTTCAGTGTGAATTGATGTTTTTAATTTGGGATTCTAAAAAACATTAATAAAAATATGTGTGAAATATTTTTATTTAAAAGGTGGTTTAATCCTCCAAAGGGAAGTTTGAAGTGCGGCCCAACCCCACATAACCTACCATGGGAGTATATTATGTGGTGGGTCCCACACAAGCTCAACCCCCTTAAACCCCCCCTTTGAACCCCTTGACCTCCCCATTAATCGGAGGAATTATGGGACTTCCCATTAATGTGCCAACACAACCTTGTAATTAATTAATTGAATCCCTTGTAATTCTTGCAAACAACAAAAATTTAATTAAGTGAACCAAAATAATTATTTTGAATTATTTTGAACTCATTCAAACCATTAAAATAAGGGATGAGCTTATTTTATTTTGGGTTGGCATAATCATTGGAGAGTTGAGTTGGAAGAACATCATTCTCTCGACGAAGAACTCTTCTCACCTCCGAAGAATTACAATAACATCTACGATCATTGAACAAGCCGCAAGTGAAGGAGCCGCCCACAATGAACGTCGATGATGCTTCGTCCTCGGAATTTTCCCGACATCCACGAAATCGACGTCCGCCCTCTTACCGTGACTTCGACAACGTACTTCGAATCGAGGTATGTGTAATTTGGATTATTTCTATGTATGAATTTTATCCTCATTCTTCCACCATTACTTTGATTCGACAATGGCCAATTGATATCACCTGACATGAAGTGACGGACTGAAAAAACATGGCCCGACGTCCCTTCGTTGAGTCTTATTTAGTTGACGTCAGAGGCGGAGTTGAAAGGGTGTGGTGTCGTCCCACCACGACGGAGAAGAACCGTGGTAGATGAAAGAGGGACCACAGCCGGGAGGGCCATAGTGGATGAAGAAACACAGTGTCGTCACGCTGTGTGGAGGGTAGCAGGATCGCGGTTCCATAGCACCGCGGTGGAGGTGTGGAGGTAGCCGGGTGAGCCATGCGCCGTGGAGCTAGACCGCGGAATGACCGGCCGGCCGACCGGCCGGCCCGCTGGAAGACTGCGGCGCCGCAGGCACCGCGTACATGGAGACCTCAGCCCACATCTTTGGGCCGCTCAGCTGGAGGAACCTGCTATCCTCCTACAATCCAGGATGTAGAAACACGGTGCCCACATGCGCCAGGTGGAGGGGGACCGGGGCCCGCATCTGTGGGCCGCTTGGCTAGGCGAACCGGTCAGCCACCTTCTGTCCGGTCTGTTGAAACATGGTACCCCTAGGTTCCACGTGGAGGAGGACCACGACCCGCTTTCGTGGGCCGCTCAGCTAGGCGAACTGGCTGGCCGTGTTCCGGCTGTGTTGAAGAACCACGGCACCGGCATGCGCCACGTGGGGTAAACCCCGGCCCGCTGCGCGGGCCGCGTACACCGTGCAGAACTGGCTGGGCATGGGGAAAGGCGGTGCCACTTGGCTCTGCCAGGCAAACCAGACTGCCCTCCAAGTAGGCCTTGCCCCACCGGGCCAGGCCACCCCCAGCCAGGCCAGACCCAACAAGCCGGTTCAGGCCTACCCGCCGGCGCACTGGGCTTGACGGGTTGGACCCATCATCGCCTAAATGGGCCAACCTGCCAGGCCACGGGGCATGACGGGCAGAGCATCTCTTCACTTAAAATGAAAATATCTCCTGGACCGTGTGTCTGAATGATGCGCCATATACGCCACTAGGACCCTCGCGATGTGGAGTTCCTTTTACAATACTCTAAGATATTTTTCGACAAATTTGGAAATTGGTCGAGTTGGATCAAACATAAAATCTAATTGGGCCCCAGGAACAGATGTGCCAATAACTCTCAGACCGGGTATCTGATTGAGGCACCCTTTGTAGAATTGAGTTTATTATGATGATACAGAACTACAGGATACATCATGTTGAGAATTCATGATAATTGATGTTTCAACACTTGGATTGAGGAGCGGACCCTCCTGGAATCGAGCGTGCTGTGTGCGAGAACCCTATGGTTAGCTGCGACTGAGATGTTTGGATCCTACATGGACCTACTACTGTACCATGATCCTCCATGGTTCGACAATGATTATACTGTACCAATATCCTTCATGGGTTCGATACTAATGACTACTATACCATAATCCTCTGAGAGATCGACTACGTTGACTTCTGTACCAGAATCCCTCGTGGGTTCGACAGTATTTATTTGATGGTCCTGTATCCTGTGTGGGTCCGAAAACTTAGCTGGTCTTGTATCCAGTGTGAGTCTAATAGCTTAGATTAATCAGGGATTATATCTGATCATCTCTATCACTCGACAGAATAGTTGGTCCTGTATCTTGTGTGGGTCTGAGAGCTTAGCTTGTACTGTATCATGTGTGGGTCTGACAACATAGATTATTCAGTGACAACATCTGATCATCTCTATTACTCTACAGAATAGCTGATCTTGTATCCTGTGTAGGTATAATTGCTTAACATGTAACACCCCAAGCTTCTACGGTATGATTCTCTTTGAATAATGCAATAGCGTGTGTTGTACGCAACATTGTGTTCTTACACACCACAACCAATCAAACTAGCCGTTATGAATAGTAATACCCACTATTTCAAATTTACAAATGTTATTTTTCAAAATGGACTTCATTTTTGGATTCAGAATACCGAAATTATCCTAGGGTGAATTTTTGGTATTTTTCTGAAAAGCTTCATTTTTTGATGAATAGTGAAAACACTAAGTGGTAGTTAAAAAATTGACTTTTTCATAAAACTTAATTTTACCGCTTCTGTGAGGGGAATTTAGAAAATCCGAGAGACACAATTAATATCAAAGAGTAAAATTTGGTTCAATGAGATTAAAATAGTTTTTGGTGAATAGTAACTTTTTACTTTTATTTTCCACGGTTAAAAGTAAATAGGATAATTAAGGGTAAAAATGATATTAATATTACCCTAACACATGTCCTAATTATATTGGACAAGTGTATCTCGACCAAAATCAACTTTAGGAATAAAATATTATCATTTAGGTCGACTTGGATTAGATTTGGTCATTTATAATTATTTAATTCAAAGTAGAGTTAAAAGAGTTAAAATCAATGTTTATTGAATAAAAAATATTTAATATAGGGTTATACATATGGTAAATTAGATTGTAAATATTCATTAGAAATATAAAAATATTTCCTACATAATGGAGTTTTATTTATAATTTTTAAACAATAAATTATTTAAATTATTTATGACACAATGATGATGCATTAATTACCATAATAGTGGAAAATTAAAATAATTGATATTATAAATACACAAATAAATATAATTGAGACTTTTAATGAATTACACTAATTTTATAGATTAATATGACTTGTTAGGATTGATTTATTTAACTTTTTTCGAAGTAATCATTCAGTTATGATTTTCACAAAAATCAATTTTCCAAATAGTGTCAAATTGACATAACAGAGTTTTTAAAAAAAATATTATATTATTAATTTATATTCAATTCCTAAAAATCTATGGTTCGGCCAAGAGAATTATATCAAGATAGGTGTATCATTAATGGACCACTTGGGGGTCACTTGGAGTTATATAGTATGTTTATTAACTATATAATATAAAAATACAAAGTGACATGGTAAGTGTCAAACTAATTAACTAAGAGTTAAAAATAAATGATAAGGTTAATATAATGACCCAAACCTATCTAAATTCTACTGTTTGAGTGGTTTTCGACCCATCCCCACCTTAACATTTAAATTATTCACTTTGGAGCCATTATAAACCGAATATGAATTTATTATAAATTAATATTTCTATCTTTTACAAAGGTTCCCCTCACCCCTCTTATAAAAGGGCACTCCCCCTTATAATTAATTCAAACCTTCAAAGCCTTTTGGATCGGATAACCCCTGACCAAATACTCTCTAAAATTCCCTAACTACAATCTATAGGCCTTATTTGGATCAGAAACCGAACCTATGGAGCCCTTTTAATCAAATCAAAAGGAAGAACCTAAAGATGAGGTAATGTTTTCACCACCCTTTTTCAAATTCATTTCTTCTTCAACTTCTTATTTCTTTGTTGTTCCCATTCTAAAATAATGAATCCAGTATCTCCTATATACTGTAATATTATTATAAATATGGTACAACCATATTCAGTATTCTATCTATCCTTTGAATGACATGTCATCATACGTGCGTACGTACGGCTTACCGTCTCCATGTCGTGGTATAATTGTTATTCAATATATTATTATTTGGATGGGTATAATAATGATTTTTAATTCATGTATATAATAAATATAACATGAAAATGATTCTGTATATATTATATACCATACAATTATATATTATTTTAATATAAATAGTATGACATTGTCGCTCGTCCATACGTACGGACTACCGTCTCCACGAACGCGATGAGATTCATTCTCCATCATATCCATTCAAGTGTAATTATCATTTGATGATTTAAAAATAATTTTCAAGGACATGATTTAATTCTGGATATGAATATGATACAACCTATCCATGACAAACATGGCTTACGTAACAAAACATATAAAAGAAAACGAGTAAGTTAACAGCCGAAACGGAGATAATACTCAGATATTATTAACAACGCAATGTTAAAAGATCATATATGATATCATATTAATGTATATGGTTCTTGTATAATTTAATACCATTATTTCACTATTATTCAAGAGGTTAACCTACCCTCAACCAAGGAAAAGTACAAGGTAAGGGTTTATTTCACAATCTCTTCATTATCTGAGGTTGTTTATATGTAATTATCTACTGGGACCTCTTTATCATCCACATAAATGTTTCTTAAAAATGTATTTAAAAACATTATTTCTATTTTACAGAATATGGGTTAAAGTAATTTATACCTTTTTTTGACTTTTTATTTGAAGTTTACAAAATAATCTTTCCATCGTTTTCCAAACAAGGTTCTTTTAACCTTTTCGACAAAATTTAGGTAAGAATGTTTTTTTAACTTATACGGCGGGTGATGCTAATTTCCGCAATTAAAAAATCTTCAAAAATTCACTTAAAAGATTATAAGAAAATTTTCAATGTAAATGTTTTATTTTATAATTATGTGACCATTAAATGATTTCAAAAAAAGGGATATTTCTCTCAAATAGTTTTGATTTAATCTATGTTAACATCCTTTGATGGATTTTAAGCTTATTTGAAGTTGATTTATTATGATACAAAACTTCCATATTGTACTGAAGGTTTTGTGATTTGTTTAACTGTGGATGTGTTATTTTTATACCATTCATTGTTTATGGTGAAAGTATTGACATTTTGTATGCTAGTTTTGATACGAATTATTTAGTTATGTTTAAACCTGTTCATATGAGGAATGCATTGGACTTAATATGTGACGGGTGGAGCCCACTATAGCTCCTCGATGCATAGGTAGGTCTCATGAGACAAACTAGTGTCTTGGCACAATGCCTTGGCAAAATCATATTTGTAGTCTTGGCACAAGGCCTTGGTAATGTGGTTATGATAGTCTGGCATTATGCATTCCATCATTATGAAAGTGGTTATTGATATTGCATGTGATTATTCGATTAGTATAATATCCATGTGAATACGTAAATGGAATTATTTCATTTTATTTTTCCGTGCTATGTTGATGTTCAAGTTTAAAAAGGCTTTTGTTTTAGTTATACATTTCTTTAAATGTTTATTCTTAATTATGAAAGTTTCCGCTATATTGTCATCCTTACTATGCATTTGAGCTCACCCCTTTTCTATGTTTTATTTTTCCTAGGATGTGAAGAAGTAAATTATGAAGGACCTGCAGGGATAGAATGAGGGGATAATAGTTTGGACTATGGAGACTATTTTATTGTAGTTTTCATTTTAATGATGTAATTTAAAACTTTATGAAAATACCTATTGTTTCCAAGGCTACTAAACGAATCAGTCTTTCGAGATTTTATCTTTCTTGTGATCATGACAATGTTATGTAATAATGCACCGACTCTGGGTAGCTGGGGTCGGGGCGTCACAGTTGGTCTCAGAGGAAGTTTAGTACAAATCTTAGAAGCTAGATTTAGATAAACTCTGATTAGAGCACATAGATTTAAGAGGGGCTTTGTGGATTAATATAGAAGAACTTCCTAGAATTTTGGTATTGTAGAGTTTCTGTGAGTTTTACGAACAATACATCCCTGTCTGGATACGAGCAGGTAGAGGCGGCTCTGTCACAGATGTACCTAGTGGTAAAACTCGAAAACACCACTCTGAGCTAGACTCAAATGGGAACTGGTGCACGAAAATGGGCTTGATCCGCTCTTGGTTACGACACTCCCGGGGGATATGATTAGGATAACTCTCATTTTCATTACAAATCATTATGAAGCTTTTATGAGAATATAAATTCTCAAAGAAAAATGTTTTATGATTATGGATTATATCCATAAATAGTTTAATTTATGTTAAGTGTTTTATAAGTATAGAATTATGTATTTTTATTCATAAACTGATCTAGTTTATGCCATTGTTTAGAAATGGAACCTATTGGAAGAAATGGAAACTGTATCAATGCATGCACTCCATGTAGGGATTGACCTCATGCTCATTATAATTATAGTGGAGCTGGTGATGCAACTGGTGCTGATCAACTAATCACCATACTGGGACAACTCACTCAGGTTATGAATAATAACCTTACCCGTATAGAGCACCGTAATCCACAGCGTGGAGGATCAATGTTAGATCGATTTATGAGGCAACAACCACCAACATTCAATGGGAGTAAAAATCCATTGGTAGCTAAGCAATGGATAAGTTCCCTAGGGAAAATATTTCAGGCTTTGGGAAGTAGTGAAAGGGAAAAAGATATCAGGGTAGTTTATCGCCACACTGGAGATGCTGATCAATGGTGGTCATTGATAGAAAACATGAAGGAAGATTATGAAGTATAAAATATGGAATGATGGGATTTCAAATATCTATTTTAAGAAAAATAATTTCCTCGTGACCATCGAGCAGATATAGAAAGGCAATTTCTAAGGCTGAGACAAATGGAGGATGAGAATTTCGCAATGTATGAGGCTAACATTACAAGGATAACAAGGTATGTTGGAGATTATATACGTAACCCAAGAAGTAAGATTGATCATTTCTTTGATGGTTTAAAACCATTTTTCCATCAAGAATTAGTCTCACAATCCTTCTCGTTGTACGAAGACATTGTCTCATGTGCTATCAAGACAGAGAAAGAATTATCTAAGTCATATGACTTTAAAGAAAAGAAAGAGAAGAAGAGATCATCTGATCAATCTAGAAATGGAAATAAATGGATGAAGGGAAAAGTTGAATATCCATCCTATAGTAAATGTGGGAAGAAACACCCTGGTACTTGCTTAAAAGGAATGGGAGTCTCTTACAAGTGTGGTGAAAAAGTCCACCAAGATCGTGATTTTCAAGGGGATGAAGGAAGCTTCTGATGATTAGTGAAACAATTGCAGGGAGATGGGACATTATGCAAATGAATTTCTTAAGCGTCAGGGGAACTTAACTCTGAAAAGGCCAAGGGATCAAGGCCAAGATTATGCTATCACTACAACTGAGGTAGATGCTCTGAAAGACATGGTGACAAGTAATTTAATGGTTTCCTCAAGTTTAGGAAATGCATTATTTGATTATGGATCATCTCCTTGTTTCATATCTTCCCAGTTTGCTAAGAAATTTAGATATTTCCAATTTGATTTAACAAGGGAGTTGTCAGATAAAAATCTGAAGGGATGTATCATTGCAACAAAGTTTTGTGAATCAGTCCCCATTAGAGCACATAAATGTTCTTTATTTGCTGATATCATCGTTGTACCTATTATTGAGTTTGATATAATCCTCAGTATGGATTGGCTTTCGGACCATGATGTGATTATTTATTGTAAGAAGAAGGAGGTTATGATTTTTTATGATGATGATAAGGAACACCTTATCTTTAGAGTAGAATCATCACCACCGAATTCTTATCTAGATCCACCCCTAGTAGCTCAGCTAAATTCAATTATAGGGGAGGAAGAGAATGAAATGACTGTGGGTGGGGAAAGGAATGTTCAAATAGAGGATGTACCTGATGTGAAAGAATATGTATATGTGTTTCCGGACGATTTACCCAGACATCCTTCGGAACGAGAGGTTGAGTTTTCCATTGATTTAATTCCCAGATCAAGGCCTATATCAAATACCCCTTATAGAATGGCCACTATTGAATTAGTTGAACAAAAGAAACCACTAGAGTAATTGAGTAATAAGGGATTTATTCACCCTAGTGTTTCTCCATGGGGATCCCCTGTTCTTTATTAAAAAGGAAAAATGGATCTATGAAGTTATGTATCGACTACAGGGAGATCACTTCTATAATAATAAAGAACAATTATCCCCTACCTCGCATTGATTATTTATTTGACCAACTACATGGAGCTCAATACAATTCATAGATTGACCTTCGATCTGGATACCATATGTTGTGTGTGAAGAAGGCACACATTCTGAAGACAGCATTTCGAACCAGGTACGGGCATTACGAGTTTATATTAATGGCTTTTGGATTGACTAATGCACCCTCTGTATTCATGGATCTGATGAAGAGAGTTTTCAAGGAATATCTCGATGAATTTGTGGTGGTATTTATTGATGATATCTTGGTATACACCAAAATCTACAAAGATAGTGAAAATTACTTGCTCATTATCCTTAAGACTCTAAGAAGATATGAATTATATGGGAAGTTTAGCAAGTGTGAATTCTGGCATCAGGAGATTTCTTTTCTTGGACATATGGAATCTAAATATGGAATCTTTGTTGATCCTTCTATTACCAAGGCAATCCAAGAATGGCCAGCACCTATGAGTATAACTGAGGTATACAGTTTTATTGGTTTGGCAGGTTATTATCGACGTTTCGTCTAGAATTTTGCCCGATTGGTTAACCCATTAACGAAGCTAACACTTAAAGGGGATAAATTTGTTTGTAAAAAATATTGTGAAGAATGTTTCGAAGAATTGAAGAGATGATTAGTCAATGATCCTATATTGACTCTACCGTTGGGGAATGATGGGTTCATTATTTATAGTGATGCATCAAAGAAAGGACTTGGTTGTGTCCTTATGCAGAATGATAGGGTTATTGCCTATGCATCACGACAGATGAAAATTCATGAACAAAACTATCCTACTAAAGATCTCGAGTTCGCAGCTGTGATATTTTCTTTGAAGATATGGAGGCACTACCTCTATGGTGAAAAATGTGAGATTTATACTGATCACAATAGTTTGAAGTATATTTTCTCACTAAAATAACTCAACATGAGGCAAAGGAGATGGCTTGAATTACTCAAGGATTATGTTTGCACGATACACTACCACCCGGGGAAGGAAACCAATGTGGCAGATGATTTGAGCAGAAAAGATCATGGAGTTTTGAACAATATGAGAATTGAAAGGGATCCAATTTATATGGATCTAGTGAATATGGGATTGGGAATAACCAGGGAAGGTGAAACATCAATGCTTTTTCAAATGGTTGAAAAACAATCTTTACTATAAAGGATTAAGAGTTCTCAGACCAATGATGAAGACTTTCAAAAGAAGATTAAAGCTATGAAGGATGGGAGATTGAGAGACTTTGTGTATGAAGATTGAATTTTGAAATTCGGGAAGAGACATTGTGTTCCTGATATACCTGATCTAAAAAGGGAATTGTTGGATGATGCTCATAGTTCTAATTTCTATATACACCCTGGGAGCAACAAAATGTATAGAGATTTGAAGGAACATTTTTCGTGGGACAACATGAAGAGGGAGATTGATGATTTTGTGTCAAGATGTATGGTTTGTCAACAAGTGAAAGCTGGAAGGCAACAGCCTGGAGGAGTCATGCAACATCTTCCCATACAGAAGTGGAAATGGGAAAATATTATGATGGACTTTATCATGGGGCTACTAAAGACTCCAAGAAGGAACAATGAAATATGGGTCATTGATGATCGTCTTACTATGTCAGGACATTTTCTTGCTATAAGGGAAGATTTACAACTTGAACAACTAGCAATACTATATATTAATGAAGTTGTGAGACTTTTTACAGTACCCCTATCGATTGTTTCTAATCGTGATCCCCGTTTTACTTCAAGATTTTGTAAAAGTATTCAGAAAGCCTTGGATACTGAACCTCATTTGAGCACTGCCTACCACCCTCAAACAGATGGACAATCAGAACGAACTATTCAAACCATATAAGACATGTTGAGATCCTACTCACTTGACTTTCAGGGTATATGGGATCAATATTTACCTCTGGTAGAATTTTCCTATTACAATAGATTCCATTCGAGTATTCATATGGCAGCATATGAAGCGTTATATGGAATAAGATGTCGCACACCAACATGTTTGGATGACGTTGGTGAAAGAAAACTTGTAGGCCCAGAACTGGTGGAGGAAATGATGGAAAAGGTGAAGGTAATCCAAAACCATATCAAAGCAGTTCAAAGTAGGTAGAAGAGCTATGCCGATATTCGAAGGAAGGATTTGGAATTTCAAGTCGGTGATTATGTTTTCCGGAAGGTATCTCCATGGAAATGAGTCAAACATTTTGGTATGAAAGGTAAATTGAGTCCCAGGTACATCGGACCTTTGGAAATTCTAGAATGAATTGGGGTTGTAGCTTACCATTTGGCAATGCCGCCAAATCTCTCCAAAGTTCACGATGTGTTCCACGTATCACTATTGAGGAAATACATGCCTGAGCCAATGCATGTACTAACCTATGGGGAATTATAATTGGAACCTGATCTGTCTTATTGCGAAGAGCCTGTCAAGATTCTTGATACGAGAGAATAAGTACTGAGAAACCGGATGACTCATCTGATAAAAGTCTTGTGGAGAACCCATAATATTGAAGAGGCAACGTGGGAACCTGAGGAACATATGTTGAAAAACCACCCGAGTCTTTTCATGGAATAGTATTCTAGAAATTTTGAGGAAGAAATTATTTGAAGGAGGTGAGAGTGTAACACCCAAGATTCTATGATAAGCTTCTCTTTAAATAATGCAATAGCGTGTGTTGTACGCAACATCAAGTTCTAACAGACCACAACCAATAAAACTAGCCGTTATAAATAGTAATACCCACGTTTTGAAATTTATAAATTTTATTTTTCAAAATGAAATTCATTTTTGGATTAAGAATACCAAAATTAGCCAAGGGTAAATTTTTGGTAATTTTCTGAAAAACTTCATTTTTTGATTAACAGTGAAACCACTAAGTGGTAGTTAAAAAACTAAATTTTTCATAAAATTTAATTTTACCACTACTGTGAGTGGAATTTCAAAAATCTGAGAGACACGGTTAATATCAAGGAGTAAAATTTGGTTCAATGAGATGAAAACAATTTATGGTGAATAGTAACTTTTTACTTTTATTTACCAAGGTTAAATGTTAATAGGATAATTATGTGTAAAAATGATATTAATATTACCCTAAAACATGTCTTAATTTTATTGGACAAGTGTATCTCGACCAAAAACAACCTTAGGAATAAAATGTTATCATTTAGGTCCACTTGGATTAGATTAGGACATTTATTATTATTTAATTCAAAGAAGAGTTAAAATAGTTAAAATCAAAGTTTATTTACTAAAAAAAATTTAATATAGGGTTATACATAAGGTAAAGTGGATTGTAAATATTCATTAGAAATATACAACGATTTTATACATAATTATATTTTATTTATAATTTTTAGACAATAAATAATTTAATTTATTTATGACAGAATGATGAAGCAGTAATTACCATAATAGTGAAAAATTAATATAATTGATATTATAAATATCCAAATAAAAATAATTTGAAACTTTTTATGAATTACACTAATTTTATAGGTTAATATGACATGTTAGGATTGATTTAATAATCTTTTATGGAAGTAATAATTCTGTTATAATTTTCAGAAAAATCTATTTTACAAATAGTGTCAAAATTGACATAAAAGAGTTTTTAAAAAACTTATTATATTATTAATTGATAATCAATTCCAAAAAATATATGGTTCGTCCAAGAGACTTATATAATGATAGGTGTATCATTAATGGACCCCATAGGGGTCATTAAGAGGTATATAGTATGTTTATTAACTATATAATATAAAAATACAAAGTGACCTGGTTAGTGTCAAACTAATTTACTAAGAGTTAACACAAAATGGTAAGGTTAATATATTGAACCAAACCTGTCTAAATTAAATTGGTTGAGTGGTGTTAGACCCATCCCCACCTTAACCTTTAAATAATCAACTTTGGAGCCAATAGTAACCAAATATGAATTTATTATAAAATAATATTTCTAGCATTTCCAAAGGTGCCTCTCACCCCTCTTATAAAAGGTCACTCCACCTTCTCATTAATTCACACCTTAAAATCATTTTGGTTCGGCCAACCCCAGCCAAAATACTCTCTCAACTTCCCTCACTACAACCTTGAGTAATTTTTTTTAACAGAATGCCAACCTATAGAGACCTTTTTATCAAATCAAAAGGAAGAACCTGAAGAAGAGGTAGTGTTTTCACCACTCTTTTTCAAATTCATTTCTTCGTCAACTTCTTCTTTCTTTGTTATTACCATTATAAAATAATGAATCCAGTATCTCCTATATAGTTTAATATTATTATAAATATGGTAAAACCATATTCATTATTCTATCAATCCTTTGAATGACATGTCACTATACGTGCGTACGTACAGTTTACCGTCTCCACGTCGTGGTGTAATTGTTATTCAATATATTATTATTTGGATGGGTATAATATTGATTTATAATTCATTTAAATAATATATATAACATGATAATGATTCTGTATATATGATATACCATCCAAATATATATATTTTAATATCAAAAGAATGATATTGTCGCTCGTGCGTACGTACGGACTACAATCTCCATGAACGCGATGAGATTCATTATCCATCATATCCATTCAAGTATAATTATCATTTGATGATTTAATAATAATATTTAAGGACTTGATATCATTATGGATATGAATAATATACAACCTATCCATGAAAAACATGGCTCACGTAACAAAACATATAAATGAAAACGAGTAAGTTAACACCCGAAACGACGATAATACTAAGATATTATTAACAATAAAATGTTAAAAGATAATATATGATATCATATAAATGTATATTATTCTTGAATAATTTAATAACAATAATTTCACCATAACTGGGGTTGGGGAATTACATAGCTGGTCCAATATCCTGTGTGGGTCCGACAACTTAGATGAATCTGGGACTACATCTATTCATCTCTACCCCTCTTCATGTGTTGTATACCGGTGTGATCTGAGTCTTGTATTTCAGTTGTTATCATCGTGATGTTTGAAGTTGCTCCCATTGTGGAATGGGTTGTTCTTGGGCTCAATTGTTGGAGCCATATTTTGATTGGTGACTCTGTTATTTGTATGGTCATATACCTAAGTAAGGTTAGTTGATACTTCATTATTATATCTTACTTTGTGGATTATCCTTGTTGGATTTAGTGAGACCATGAGGGTCTCGGGGTCCCTACTGAGTATATTTATACTCACCCCTGCACTTCGTTGCCCACACCTCGTTGTGTTGGATATAGATGTCAGACAGCGCTGACTGAGGTGGAGGGTACGAGGACTGGATGCTACCCGAAGGTGGACCTCATGACGAGTTGGTACCCAGAGGAGATGAACGGACGTGGAGCACTGAAAAGGCTTTCTGTACCAACCCTTCAGATATGATCTGTGGTGGTCAATCCAGGATCTACTAGACACGTTCTACCTGTTTCCCTTTTTAGTTTTACCTATTTGTCTTTTCCTTGTACTTTACTATTGGGCTTATATTTACGACCCATTTACTTTCAATACTTTTGTTATACAACTTTTACTTACTGTTTTCTTCTTCTTGTTCTATGGTTGTGTGTGTTTACGATTTCTAAAGGCAATGCCTTCCCAGTTTTAGGGAGTTATGCCTTTGGTGCTAGTCGCTAGCCCCTGGCCTATGGAATGCAGATTTGGGGTCGTCACGACATGGGCCCCGAGGACGGGTCATGACACTTTTTCTCATAAAGCTCTTGATATTGGCTTGTTCATTCTTGGAGGTGGGGGGGGGGGTAGGTTTGATGTTCCTCTTGAACTATGCTTCTATTCAAAACTTGAGAAAAATAAGATAATATCGAGACAAATTTTGTGATTCCTACTCCCATCGTATTGGGAATCTCATTATAACAGGAATCACACTGATCTTCTCATCAGTTGTTTCTCGATCCATCATATTACCTTCCATTAGATAGAATTAAAGGAATGTTCTAGTTAAGTTCTTTAAACTATTAAACACATAAGGGGTAATCAAATTAAAATGGAAAAAATATATATTGAATTGATTTCAATGACTTATGAATTTATAGGCTTTAAACCATGTTATCCATGATCTACATCCCAGCATATATTCATAGGGAAATTTTTTATTCCTTTAATAATGGTTCATAACAAGATTATGAATATATCAATGAATATCCCCCCAAAGTGTCGAACCAGGCGTGAATAAATGTCTGTTGTTGTGCACTGGTTCCCTTTTATCTATAGCTCAAAGGAGTGTTTTCTGGTTTTACCCCAAGATAATTCAGTACTTGAGCCACCTGTACTTATTAATATCCATACATGGATGTGTTTTTATTATAAACCAGTTACTCTATACTCACGTAAATTTGGGGATTATTTTCTTATACTTTTTTTTATCCTAATGGCTTTCACTATAGTTTTATTACCCTATTCACAAAAATAACCAAACATATCCTCTTTTACCAACTATTACAACCATACTCATTATTACAGTTATAAACATTCTTTAATGCATAAAATTTCACATGAAAATTTTTTATAATGAAAGGTATAGAGTCTTTGGGGATTAATAATATTACATGACAAATTAAGACATAAAATATAACATCTTTATTGAAAACATCTTTTATATGACCATAATTTACCTTATTAATTAGCATTTCATGGGATAATGTGAGGGCATACATAAGAAAAGGGTGAGATATGAAGACCAGTGAAGGAGTAAAAAAGGAATAACATGAATAATACAATACATGTTAGAAAATAGGTATATTAAGGGATCATAAGAGGAACATGAACATAAAGTCATGGTATAGCATGATTATTAAAACATGGAAATGTGGAAACAACATAAAACATGATATTAGGATGTTCCATGGATCATTAAATATATATTTTCCTGAATAAAACATCATTAAAATTAATTATCATGAGTAAGGCCCCATTGAAAATATTTTATCATGATACTAAACAATTCCCAATGCATTGGAGTGCTATTAGGGATTAACATTCATACACATTTCATTTCCGGATTATGTGTGCTACATATACCTAATTTAATGGAATAATTATACATCATAAGTTATTCAAGGATATAGGAATGTTGAATAGATACATGTAAGTACCCTTAAATTAGTATAATTTCATAAATTTTAATACCCTTGATAGAAAAATGCGTATGGTATTTAGTACATGACGAATTTGGATTTGAAAATTGGAGTGCAATTTCGGCAGCATAACATCATTGTAATGAAATTATTATTTTGGGTTGATGATAGTGAAAGGTATATCCCATAATTTGTACATTAAATATACATTATAGGGATCATTTAACTTAATATCCCAACATATGAAATGTAATTTAGATGCATAACATTGAATAAATGCATTAATATACATAAGAAAAGAGAAACCCCTTACAGATTTTCAGTATGGTAATAGGTGTACAATGAAGGAATTAATGAGGGTGAAAGTGATATATAATCATTAAAACATAATGAGTTATGTATTGAGGTAGTGGGAGATCATACCCCAACATTTTTAGAAGAAAATGAAATGGTATAACATCATAATGAAACATGTATAAAAATGGAAAAGGAAGGAATCTATTACTAGAGTGTGTGTGACTTCAAAAGCATGAAGAGGGGCTTATTGAGAGAATGGAAAACCTTTTGAGGATTATAGAGAGGGGAGGGAAGATTAGAGAAGTTCTATAATGATTATATGTGAATAGAATTGGCTGATTGGGTTGGTTTATATAGGAAATGAGAGGGGAATTTTTTAATATTTCACAAACATAGGTTTTGGAATCTATATAATAAAATATGAAAAACTAAAAAACATTCCATGATTTTTTCCACAGATCTTCATATAGAGGAGTGTACGTAAATATTTTTTTACAGGAAATGTATGAACATACTAATATATTTCCCTTGCTTTTTTGGAGGTGAGTCACACTCCCATGGAAATGAATTTAAACTCATAAAATATATTATACATTTCGGAGGATTCACTAAGGTCATATAAAATATGTAAAACATATAAATAATAACATTATTATAATGGTAAAACATATATTGGACCTAGAATTCCCATTATAGTATATAGTAGATTATGTATCGGTCATTATGTCTTCATAAAAGACATATTTTATTTAAATGGTATTTAGTTTTTTAAAAATATTCTAAAATCTTAGAATATTATGAAAATTTTACCATTGGATAATTTCGTAATCCTGATTACAAAAATAAATTTCATTTTATCTAGATAATTTTCTAAACAAGTGAATTTTAACATTTAATATGAAAACCTGCATTTATTAATAATTAAGGGGTTTTGAATAAAAAAATTCAAATTTTTAAAAACATTAGATATGACATGAAGATTATTATTTACAAGTTTATTATCTGTGAAAGTAATTTTATAATAATATTTAATTAAGATATTGAGTATTTAAACAATTCCTTAAATACTATAAATATACACAATATGTTTTCTCGTATAAAAAAATACAACTCTTATCAAACTAGTTAGCTAATCCCTTGCCGATAAAGAACTGATATAATCATTATTTAGAAGAATTGTTTTTTAATATTAAAAAAAACCTTTGATTAATACAAAAACTTATTTATTTCTCAAAAGTTACATTTTTACCTAAAAATTCAATTTATCAAATTCCTAATTATTTTTGAAATACCATTCTAGTGATGGAATTGATCGAATAAGAATTTCTTTTATAAAAAATGATTACACAATAATTGACTAATACATAATTATATAACCCCTTATAACAACCTCATAAGACCTAAGTGTATGGTGTGATATGGTAAAAAAAACTTGGGTCAGCTCGAATAACATCGCTTGGTTGGTAATTGTACTAAGTTTGAATTCTCTTGTAGGAGATCACATTCAAGTCTAACTTGTTCAATATCAGATATCACTTGGTCATGAGTAAAGCACAGTGATGCTACCTCCATTCTGAGCTTTGAAAAATGATATATGTATGACCTTAGTATACTAGATGAGTTTATCCTCTATATTTTTTTGTGTTGAAATCATTTTTTTTGGAAAATATTATATTTATATCTCACATATGATCATTGTTCAATGGATATATTATCAACAGTAATGACACATAATGGTCATTTAAACATAATAATAAAAAATGTGTTAGTGTTTTATATATCCATAATACCTTAAATTATGGTAAATTATATTCAAAAATGATTGGTTCATTACATAAAAGATGTTTTATTACTTCTTTATCTTTGACAAAGACTAGATCTGGATGAATTAGCCTTTTGGGGATGATTTGGAACAAAATATTCTGATATTCCACAAATATGTAGGATAATGTTTTATTTTTTATGACACAATACCCATATATTAGTTGTTATAATGTATTAAATTCTTATTAAGACATATAAAGATCCCATGGGGGATGTAATGGGATTATTTAGTTTTTGGAAAACTAGGATTTTGGTAGGTTTAATGGGGTTTCCTATTCCAAGAATCACACTATATGATTGGTGGTTTTAAGAACACAAATCGTGTGTTCTTTACATTTTAGGAAGAAGATATAAAGATGATTACATGGATTATACTCCAAAGGACAAACCATGTAGTTTCACAATGTGTGTGTATGAGTACATGGATAGATGAATCGTGTTGGTTGAGGTATGGCCATGTATGTTACATTTCC
Source organism: Viscum album (assembly GCA_963277665.1). Lineage (NCBI taxonomy): Eukaryota > Viridiplantae > Streptophyta > Magnoliopsida > Santalales > Viscaceae > Viscum > Viscum album. The sequence goes on from OY728165.1 coordinate 2,137,582,850, forward strand.
AGAACCTATATTGGTTACATGCCTTGTGTGATTACACAGCCAAAAACCAGACACTTGGTATTTCCTTGTGAGGTGCATGATATGTTCCCCATGTATGGTACATGATGTGTACATGAATTACATGATGTGATATTTTCTTGTACACTCCATCTTTAGATGTATAACATGATGAAGTGAGGGTATGGGAGAACAAGTTGGGCATTTGGGCATACAGAATGTGTGATTCTTCTTAGTTTCCCTTTTAGAGGTTTTTAGTGTCTTTCACCATAGAAACATAATTTTACTTATTTTTAGTCCATTCTGAGTGATTTCCAAATAGATCACTATGGTGTGATCCTTTTTACAAATATAGGTCTTTTGGAAAGTGTTTTAGAGAACAATAATTTAGTATGAGGATTTTCCTGATGTTTGAATTCAAAACCCAAAAGTGGGTTGGTTTATGGGCTAGGAGACCTTGGTAGTGGTTGTGATCAAGGTGATTTTCTTAGCATTAGTGTACAGTGAAATTTTGAGGAAGTTACCGAGAATGAATCCTAGAATGTGGGATTGAGTATTATCATTGGGGATATCTTAGTTTATTCTTATATATCGGGAATAGTTTCTCTATTTTAGAGAAGATGAGTGTTAAATAATATGTTGGATTGGAAGTGTGGTCAGATTCTATAGGTTTCTTTTAAATTTTCAGATGATGGTTATGTCTAGGTGATGTTGTGGTGCTAATTTGAGTGTGAGGGAATCTTGAGGATGCTCTGGTTGGATGGTTTCAGGTTATGTGATAGCTTGATATCGTATTCGATATTGCAATTCTTGTGTGTCATGGTCTGTTTTAGGGAAGAAATTGTTGGAATGTTGTTTATCATTGATTTGTTAGAGGAAACTATAGGATGTATTATGATGTTTCTCATGATATATTTGTCCTGGGGCATGTATGAGATAGGGAAACCCTTATTGGGGTGTTTTATGCATATCGTGTTATTGGGACATTTAAGGATCCAATGTGGGATGACTCTATTTATTTGTGGATCTAAAGAGAAATGTTCATGACTGATCGATATGAAGACATTGAGAGGGAGCATATGTTGATTTATTGGGTGATGAATTTTCCATCTAGGCTCAGGATTATATAAGATCTGATGATGCTGAGGGGTTTCTAGATGAGATGATGTTTAATCGTCCCATATTATGCTTTAGTTATTTAATGTTGAGGTTTGGATTGCATCCATCAAGATATTTGATATGGTTAGTATTCCATTTTATTTATTTATTTTACTTGTAAGTGTTATGATGTATGGGAATGATGGATAGATTATTCACATTTATGGTCCCAGATATCCATACTGAAATTGTTTGACATGATTCCCAATATCGATACTGATTTTTTGTCATGGATCAAATGTTGGATTAAGGTACCCATCACATTGAATAATACTATTCTGTAAATTGGATGTGAATTTACATTTAAGTGGTTGTGATGAAATAATGTTTTAGTAACAAGAGCTATACTATAGATTTGGTGTTAGACTAATTCTATAGATACTTGTAGTAATCATCATGGTAGAGGTGTTGGACCGATTCTCTAGTCCACTACGATGTTAAGTATTGAAGGTTGCTAGACTAAGGTTCTGGGCTAGGATACTATACAATAATGACTAGTTGTAAGAGAAAGTATCTTTTCAATGATTGTATACTTTAATGTTTATGTGAAACATTGATACTCTAGGAAATCATTGTATACAAATTTTTAGGGATGGTGGACTGATGCTCCACATCCATGGTTTAGGTGATGGACTAAGGATCTAGGCCTAATTGATTTGATATATGGATTAGATGATGAACTAATTCTCCAAGAATGTATTATTTGATATGTTTTATAGGTTTTGGACTAATTCTCTAGGAATCTGGGACATTATACATGAGATGGATGTTAGTCAAATCGTTCAAGCTTGGAATAACTACTTTGTGGATATTGGGAATTATGTGTAGAGGTTCAAATTATTAAAAAAAGTTGGGGACCTGAGGAAATGGTGTAGTATTTATTAAATTAGTATCTCAAATGATAGTATCATCATTGGAAGGGTCCTCGTAATAGATAGGATTGGGTGTCATTACCATGGATGTGGATTCTATAGGTTATTTATGATGAATGGTCATTGAGATGTGCACAAAGACACTATGAATTTTTCTGAAGTAGGTATAGTCAATCAAGGTCTTCAACCTAAGGTTAAAAGTTGGGTTTATTTGTATTTATTTTCTATTATGCATCAGATATTTTTAGAATATTTAATGACCATATGATTATGGATGTAATTTGTGGATCACCATTGGGAGTGTCCTACTGTGATATATTTCTGGCCCCATGTAAATTCACCTCAATGTATGTTTCATCCTTATGTTGACATTCAAATTGAGAATAGATGCATGATATATCTGGTTGAGGCTCTGAATTTCATGGTTGAGTTGGAAGATTATGAAGAGTAAACTGGTCGAGCTGGAATAGCTTTAAAGGGTACTGAAGACTGGGTATGTGTTTTAACCTAGAGTTCTAGTTGGGAATGTTGTATTTATCTTTTAGTTATTTATTTTTTATATGTTTTTGATCCCATGGTTGATCAGTTTTGTATGTATATCAAGGTCTTTCAATAAATGTCAGTATTTAATTTTATTTCAACATATTCAGTTTCTATTTATTTATTCTCCATCTTTCCCTATTTTGTATTGTATTTGGTTATTTACATCTGGTTTTGCACTCTAATATGGGGGTATAGTCTCCCCAAAATTCATCCATTATACCCCAACTGCTAGTTACTAGCCTCATAATATGATGATATTCAATTGATTCCATGATGAGATCCATATCAGAGAATTGGTATTCATGGAATCCAATCAGGGATGTTACATAAGTGTATTAGAGGATTTATATTCCTTTTTATTTTATTATTGGTTGTTGGTATACATGGGATATATAAATATTTAATAGGTTGTTATGGATATCAGGTAGGTGAATTATGAACACCTGATCCATTACGAATTCTAGGTTACTAATTTTTTGGATTGACGAAATGGATTTTTTATTTTCTGGTTGCATATTATTTTCACATTATGGGACACACATATTCTTTGGATTTGATAGTTTATGATTTATTTTACCCTCTTGGCCCACTAGCAATAGGAATGTGACTTATTTTTTAATCATGGACAGAAGTGGTAAGAGGCATCTCAATCATTATGATAGGAACATGGGGACCAGATGTTTTAGGCCTTCTTGTTTTTCATTTTATTAATTTACTTCTCATGGAATTTTCTTTGGATCTACATTGAGGTGATTGATGTTGAGGAAGCATGGGTGGTTATCCTACATGGTTGGTGCAGTGACCCTGGTGGGCTAGTATGGTATAAATTTATGAATGTTGGAGCCAACAATAAGGGATTTTTATAGGATTGATTTCACGTACACTTCTTCCAAGGAGAAATATGAAGTGAAGATGCTCAGAGAGCATGGGAGCCCAAAATGTGTGTAGTTAGTTGGTATACAAACATTAAGGTGTAAGACCCTATAAGAGGATGCTTTGGTTTTTTAATTTAATCTCATTATGATATTGGTGGGTATTGATACCCTATGTGTTTTGGCCTACATTAAGATGGATTTGACCAAGTCCATTATACCTAGGGACTTGATTTGAGGATTGATTAGTTGCGCTAGTTGGGAGATCCTAGTGGCCTTTTAACATGACTTGACAATAAAAATTCAGTTTCATTTGAATTTTAATGGTGACCATGGGAAGGGTGTTTTTTTTGGTACGTGAGGATCACATAAATTCTATATAATTTTTAAAAGGTTACACAAAGTCTCAAACCATGTTTAAGGTCTATGCTCACTGAATGCCTTCAATTTTATTTATAGTGCACTTGTGTGCCAGTGTTTCTACCTTGTGGTTTTCTTTGAGAGGGGAATGTTAATATGTGTTCCTATCCGAGGGGAATGGTTTTAATGAAGAGTAGATCATGGTGGGTTTGAATTTTTTTGGGATATCATAATGTTATTGGGATTCAAGGTTTTGGATTTTGAAAAAACATTTCCTGAGATGTATATTATTGCAGTCAAAAAATGTTTTTGCTTTGGTTACGTAAGGGAATGAAATGGTTATGTGATAGTGTCATCTCAAATACATAAGAATTATTGATGCACTATATAGATTAGATTTTTTATCGGATGTTACATGAGTATTTTTGGGAGCATTAGCTGGAAAGGCGTCCATGAGTGGGCTACGGATAATTGTAGGTGTTATGAGATGTTTGTAGGAATGGAAATGTGATGCCATAGTGATAGAAATATTATGTTCTTCAATGGATGAGGTTTTGGTGGTATTTTTTGAAGAAATATTAGTATACTCACATTTTATCTAGGATCATGCCAAATATCATGACATCATCAAGAGTATTCTAAAACAGCATAATCATTATGTCGTGATATAGTAATGCATTCTTTGGTTGGTAAAGGGACTACTAGTAGGTTTCCAACATGGAGTGGTGTTTGTAAACCTATATGATGGGGATCACACCATTAACTTCATGTGGGTAATATCTCTAGGGAAGACCATATATCAATGAATACCATTGTTTTCAATCTAGGATACCATGAATGAGTGGTAGTTAATGGTTTTTTTGTCTCTCTAGTTAGAGTGAGATATCCATGTCTATTTTTTAGGTATGTTATTTCTTTTTCGGTATGGACAATTGGAAATATGTTTTGATGCATGGAAATAGTTTGGATACACTTATGGTGGGGAGAAAAATTATTTTATGATTAGTTAAAAATTTCTTTGTGAATTTTACAGATGGACGGTTTCAACCATCCATTATCCTAGTGGTTTCATGATTGTTTCAAATAGTGTATTTTTCTATGATGAGTTATACTCCCTCTCTTAGATGTTATAAAGACAAAATCGAATGTCTAATTTGTGAAAAACATAATTACATATTCTTTTGGTGATTAACAAAGTGGTTTTAATGTGTAGTTGCAAGACAAGTGAGGCTTCTTGAGGATGTGAAGGCTTATGGTTGAGAGGTTATAGAGACTCATATTTTTTTGGTTTTTTAAATTCGGGAAGAAATATTATTTTTGTGTGTGTTAATGATGGGTAAAAAAATAAAATTTCCCAAGTAGATTATTTGAGAAATTTGTTTTGGTGACTTAGTTGGTCCTGGAATAGGGTCCTTACCCTCGAACCATGATTTTGGTGGAAGTTTATGTTGTTTATGTTTTGTTATAATAAATAATATTTAATTAAATAAAAATTATTTTATTCTTGTAGTTTCTGGTATATTTATCATTTGGTCAATTTGTTTTATTGATGTTATGACATAATTAATTTGTCTTGAATGGGAGATATTTCATGTTAATGGTATAAACTAGCTTTAAGTTTCAATACTCGGGATGGGTATTTAAATGGGAAATTGAATAATTTAGTAATTAATCAATAAACAGTTTTCTCCCCCTTGAAATATTATATTTTTCATACAATGAATAATTGGGAGGGATCATCCCTTAAACGGGTGAAGGTAAGAAAAATAGGAGGGGAATAGGTACTTAAATACATCATCCTTGGGGCAGATTGGGACTGAATCAGGGTGTGGTTGCTTACGTTATCATATTTTCAATGAAAACATCAACATTTAAAACATGTGATACAAAATGTTTTGATTTTTATTCTCGTGTCTATGTATAGTTTCATTTTAAAGTATAAAATATTAATTATGATATTTATGGATCCCATGTGGTCTGAATTATGCTTATATGTGGGGAAATTGGTGTTTGGATAGGATTGAAAGGGTTTTCATATTGGAAAACCAAACTACATGGAATGTGGTTTTAAGAATAAATTTCATGGGTTCAACCTATTTGGGAATGTATTTAAAAAAATACCAAAAATCTAGTTCAGAGGAAAAGCTTTAGAAGTTCACTCAGTGTGTGGCTGAGTATATAAGAATATGACCTGTGTGGGGAAGAATGGGCAGTGTAGGGTTTATGGCGAGACCATGTGTTGGTGGCATATTGTCTATGAGTGCACAGCTAGATAGGGACCCATTTCCGGCCCATGTAAGGTACAAGGGTAGGTACCCCATGTATGGTAAATATCGTGTATTAGGATATTTCCCACCAAGTTCATATGGATTACATTCCCATGTGTAGCAATGGGAGAACATATTGTTCACTCATTATTAAGAATCATGTAATGCTCCATGGTTACCCTTTAATGGTTATTGTTTTTTTGTTCATATGAGTCATAATAGGACTTAGGATTAATCAGTTATGAGTATTTGTTCATGTAATTCATTATTATGGTATCCGTTTTTCATATAGAGGCCTTCCGAATTGTTTTGGACCATGAAATTTTAGTAGGTGGATTTTCGTGAGGTTTGGATTCATAAAAATCCATTTAGTTGGGTTATGAGCTATAAGACCAGGGTGAGGGTTATGGGATTGATGGTTGTCATAGATTGAGAGTTCCATATAATTATTCTTGATTTTCCTAGGAAGGATCCCATAATATGGGATTGAGTTGTATCTATATAGCTATCTTGTTTTTTCTGTGCATATTGGGACCAGTTTCTTGTTGATAGATAATTTTATGTTTTGATCCTATGATGGATGGTTAGTGTGGCTGTAGGTTTTGGTATTGGATAACATCATAAAGTAAAGGTTGTGGTATAGTTTCATTGGGTTGTTGAGTTTAGTCATACGGACTTTTGAGGATGACTTGGTGGGTTGGTTTCTTATGAAGTGATTATGGGATGCTATTGTGGCAATTGAGAATTCATCTATTGCATGTTCATGATTATTGATTCCTTTTATTTTATGTTTATGATTAAAGACAATTTAGATTCCACTAAGGGTGGAATAATTTTCTCATTATGGGCTTGTCCTAAGTCTTTTATGAGATAGACAAACCATTCATAGTCGGTTTTATGTATGGTGTGGAATTGGTATATTTGAGTACCCTAAGAGGGATACCTCTATTTATGTGTCGATCTAGAGGGCCAAGTTCATTACCAATTGATTGGATGTGCATTGGCAGGTCAGTGTTCCTAACAAGTTTTGGTTATTTTTATCACATTGGACTTGGGATGATGCATGATTTTATGATGATGAGAGTTTTCTGGATGAGAAGGGCATATAAACACCACCTTTTTTTAGACAGTTATTTTGAGAGTTATATCAAAACCATAGATCATGTTGATATGGTTCAGTTTCCATTTTTTTAACTGGTTTACTAGTAAGGTATCTGGTGGCAGAGATAGTTAGAAAGACGTTCCACATATATGGTTTCAAATATTAATGATATAGATTGTTGGATATGATGCCCTGTATCGGTAGAGATAATTTGTTAGGGTTGTAGTGTGGGACTAAGGTTTTTGGCATGTATCATTATATTGTTTAGTAAATTTGATGTGACATCACATATATGTGGTTTGATGATGGTCTAATGTTCTGAAAAATGGGGTCTATTATTGATGTGGTGTCAAAATGATGCTCAACACTGTAATCGTATATTTAATGTATGTATTTCTTCACTGATTCACCATGTGGCACTAATGTATTGTATAGATAATTTCTAGACTAATGTTTCAGGCATAGGTAGTACACCAAACATATTAGTTTTTAGAATGAGGCTCTCGACATAGAAAAATACATCATTATTTAAGTTCGTGATTAATGTTCCAGGAAATAATTGTACACCAGCTATGATGGATTGTGCACAAATACTTTTCATCTACGGTTTACGTCCTAGAATGAGGCCTTAGGAACTGTTGATTTTCTATAAGGATTACATGTTGTAATGAAGCTCTATTACTGATCGATTTTAAATATGGTATAGGTTTTTGTCTTATTCTCCAGGAATTTTGATTCTCATAAATGAGATGTATTTCCAAGTGATGGCCTAGGCTTTGTACTACTTATATGAGGTAATTCGGACAAATGTTTCAAGGTTCCAAGTATGAGATGATGTTTTTGATATACGTAGATGGAGTGTGATGGCATATATGAGTATCCTAGATGATAGGACAATCATTGGATTAGTCCTTCGTATAGTTAGGTATGGGTGTGGCTAGCATAGTATGGTGCCTATGGGTTAAATGTGATTCATGATCATTCATACATACTCAGAGACACTCTGGATTTGGATGAAGAAGATACGGTTGATCTGAGACTTGGACCCATGGATCGCTGGTGTATTTATTTATATTTATATTCTATTTTTTTGGCTAGGATGATAATATTACATGATCATGCACATATGTAAATAGGTTATGAGATCATTACTGGGGGTGACCAACATAGATATATTTATCACCACTTGAAGATGCACCACAGTGTACATGCATACCATATGTTTATCGTTTGGTTGATGATGGGTTCACAATTGATTAATTCGAGGCCCATGATTATATGGTGGAGCAGGATACTAATGTGGAGTCAGCTGGTCGGGATGGTGCAGCTTGAACAGATAATGGAGACTGAGTAAGTGTTATAGCTCACAAATTTATGTTGGGCCAATTGTATTTATCATTATGTGCATTCTTTTCTATGTATGGTTTGCCCATAGGAGATTTTTTCTACATGAATTACTTGTTTGTTTGAGCCTTTACAATATATCATATCATCACATCATTTTTTGTTTCAGTTTATTTATTATTACTTATTCTATGTGGTGTATGTAGTTTTGTTATATAATTCATGTTGTTCACTCAAATGTGGGGGTATAGTATCCTTACAGTTCTAATATGATACCCCCATGGAAAAATAAGAGCCTTTATTATATGAAGACTCCCGCTTGAGGACTTCTACATAAAATACATAGTGCAATAGTTTTAGTGGAATTCAAGTGGATATGTTACACTATATCACCCTACAATTCATTGGATAATGATACTAAAATCATAGATAAATATATTATGTATGTACCTGATAACGTGTTTGCAATGTTTTGTTTGTACCTAATTTCATGTTCACAATGTTATCTTTGATCATTATTATGTGTTATAAAAACTTATACATGAACCTGATTATAGGTATAAAGTCTTATGTGAGATCCTAATTACATGTTCACAATGTTATGTGTGAGCCTTATTACATGATCACCATGTTATGTGTGAACATTAGCATCATTATTATTTATTTATAAGAGGAAAAGAAATATAGAACAATCCAAAATAGGTGAACACAAGAGAGACCGTTTCTAGAGGTTCAAAAGTATTGTAATCTCAGGGAATCCCCTCAAACAAAGTCCTATACTTTATCCTGGAGGATACACCTTAAATCTTGGACCAATAAAAGGGATTATTGAGAAGAAATGGAAGCTCTATAATCAGCCACGTTGTTGCCATTGCGCCACGTGTGAACCACATTTGTGCTACTTTTATGAATGCCTTAGAATTTTTGAAAAATATTGGAGGCTGACCAATGTGTATTACTTGAACCTTTAAGATCATGATAGAGAGTCATTAAATTAGTCTCTTATTCACAGATTTCAATATTACATTACCAACACACACTGATACTAGTGAGCATAGCCATTTTCTCAGACAGTAGATACGGACATAAATTGTAGTGCATTGTAAACAATATGATGAAAGATACCCTAGAATCACAGTCCACTCCTCCACATGACACAATACATTTCCTATAAGATCCATCCATGTTATGTTGGATTCATGTGGAATGATATATCCATCATACCCAATGTCATGAGATGGTATTGATAGGACCGATAGCGCCCGACATACTCGATTGAAGATGTCTCGGTGTAGAAGTCTCAGATAAGTTTTTATGTAGATAGATTAGGTTGATGAGCACAATCCATGTTCTAATTATAGTAGATCTCCCTAAAGACAGAGTTCCCTCATTCCTTGTTCTGATTCTCACTTGCCAAATACACTAATAACTGCTGGTTGAGACCATAGCTCAGGTTATTCTCTCTGGACCTGAATCTGGAAAATCATGGAACCATTGTTACATGGGGGGTACCTTTGAATGTGTATGACATGTACAAGCAGTAAAATTACCAATGAAAACCCAGACAACGTGTGCTCAGTCCACCTTAGAAAACAAATAAAATGAACTCTATTCCTAATGAATGCAGTAGCATGTGCACCTAGACACAAGATGGATTCTAATTATTCTAATTTTATAATTAGTCAGCACCACAAGATTCTGGATTCAGGAAGAGATGAAATTAACAATTATGGGGATCTTACTACACCACATTATCTCATTCCATGTGTCATAGAAATCTTGTAAATTGTGAACCAGATTGCATTTCCTTAACATGATTAGTGAAATTATTTCTGTTTACACATCATGTAAATGTAATAAGATGATGTGTATTACATAAGTCTATGTCTTGTTCCAATTATATGAACTCATGATTAATGTTCATCGATTTAATAATGACTCATCTCTTTTGAATTATCAATATTTATTCCATGATTCATATTTATGATATTTGAAATACATGGAATTTATTCAAATTTTCTGCTCAAGTTCTCAATCGATTATACATATGTAATTCTTATCATTTCAATGATTGACCATACAGTGAATTTTACCTATCCCTTTCTTGTTTCTCCTTTCCCCATTTTATGAAGAATGGTTTTAAGTCGGGTATACATTTGATGATTACTAAATGGTATTTTCTTTGTAGCAGATGTTGAAGATCATTTCCAAAGTCAGAAGATTAGGTTTACATGGTTTAAAAGGAACAATATTATTTTAGTCCTCATGTTTTGATTGTATAATATAATATATATTCATCAAAAAAGTTATAATATCCATGTTTGATATTTCTTGATTTTAATTTTCAACGACTTAGACACCCAATTTTATATCATTTGTTATGTGATTATAATATGATTAATCACATATTCCGGGATTTTTTATTGGAATAAGGTATATATAATCTATTGTTACTCAATATGTATTATTAATGAGGGAATTATCACTTCATAGGTTTGAAGGTATTGATAATCATAGGTGTTAATATAACATTTTATGATTAAGGATATTTTGAAGGATGTTTAACATATTTTTGAGGAAATTATAAGTTTTATATTAATATATTTAATGAAAAATGAAAACCTTCACTCTAGGTGAAAGCATATTTTATTAATAAAATCTCCTTGGGTTATATCCCAAAGTTGAAGGGTGCCCTGGGTAAAACACCTACCACTGGCCAATGTAATTTTCTAGTTTGTATGACAATGTTTTTTTAGATGGATTGTTGGTTAATTTTTTTTTCAGGGAGTCATATTATAGTATCAACTGTATTTATTGTCAGTTGATTAATAATTTTTCAATATAATTATTTGTTTTATATTTATAGATATATTTATATCTATTTTGTATAATATCTTAGATTTTTTAGGATATTTATTTTAATTTTTTTAGAAATGAATTTTGATGGTTTTATATGGATATAATATTATGGAATGGATTAAGATGAAATTTTGGGGAAAATATTTAGGGATTAGAGATTGGTGAATTATATTGTATATCATTTGACAACATGTTTTTAAAAAATACGTGAAGGGTACCATGTTTTTTTTTGTGGAATCGTGACTTCACTTATAAGTTATTTTTAGAGATATGTCATGAAATATTCATCTTGAATACTCATATTTTCGATAAAATGATGATATTGGGGTGGAAATTTATTAATGGATGAAATTGTATTTATCATGTATGTATATTTTCAAATGTTTTTCTTTTGACATGGAAAGGGAATTCTTCAACTCTAGGTAAAGGTTTTTAAAAAATGTAATCAGATTAACATCATCTATTAGTAATAAATATACATAAAATTCACCATAGTTTTAGTTTTATTACTTCTATATCTGTAGAATGATCAATAGATTTATCATGATCAATGACCTCTATCTCTCTCCATAATTATTTATATTTTTCTTCCATGTACTTATCTTAGCATTCTACAAATATTCAACTATTTGGAAAACTACTACGTGTTATTCATGATGAAATTTGTAATTCCCTTAGACAATATTTAATACTATGTTTAATTAAATGTTTTACGATGTGGTATTTCAAAAAATAATATCCAAATTTAAAATCTTTTATTATCAGGATCATGATTATATAATTGGTATGCAATTTATTTAGGAGCAGAGATTAAATGTATCACCTAGAGATTATAAAAGAATAAAGTTGTGATCTATAATAGATAAGAAATAACCCACTGAGCTTATATGAGAATGTAGCACACTGATATATTATGATAAAATTATGATTAAACAAATTCAATTTCCTCAAAATCATGTATAAAATGTGATACTAGGTTTTAACAAACTGTGATTTACTATTAATATTTATTTTGATAGAAGACAATTATAACATTATTTTTAGACTTGGTTATAAGCATAAGTATAACGAATTTTTTGAAATATGTATAATTGTTTAAGAAAAAAATTTAAATTTTTAATATTTACTAAAATTTGTGTAGTCATTATTTTTATCAAAATTAATTTTCTTATAAAAAATGATTCTAAATTTTATTGTGAAAAAATAAAAAAATTATTTTTCTAAACTTTTAAGAAATTCATTTCTAGAAATGAACTTATTTTAATCAACATTTCAAAATTTTCAGAGTGCTAAAGTTAGGGTAATTTTTAATATTAAATTTTCAATGAATAGTAAAAGAATATAGATTTTTAAAATATATTTGTAACGACCCAAAGTTTTACAATGAAAATTTCATTCATAAAATTATGTCATAAAATCACATGAATGCATAACATAATTAAATAATAAGTGATAAGTGACCTTTAAACATAAGTTTGTCATTTATGTGTTCGGAATATTGAAAATACGACATACAAAGTTGTGTTCAAGATGATTTTTGGTTGTCATGATGGAAATAATAAAATAATGAAATAAATATTCAAAATTTACCCCTCCCATCCAACATAAAAACTACCGTCCACACCCTCATTCCCTCACACCTCTCAAGCTCCAAGACTTCTCTAAACACTACCCAAAAATTCTCCCTACCCCCTTCCCCACGTCCCAGAGGTCCTGGTCTCATCAAAAGACCAAGCTTAGGCACTTAAGGAGGTTCTCAGGAGAAGGATTCAAGAGGTAATTTCTCTCCCTCTTCTCCTTTAACTTCCTTTCTTGTTCATGTTCATTTCATGATCTCTCGCCACCTATATTCACCCAATTGGTATTGTAACTCTATTATTATATATATACTATATTTTTAAGATTATAATGGGATATTATATCATCCAACCCCCTTTCCCTCTTCCATTTATTTTATTAAAGAGAATGTTGTTCGAGAGGTGTTAATTTGTCACCTTCAAGAACGACATGCTTTATTCTTCCATTTCTACCTTCAGATATGGTCATGAAACCATTTTTATGGTTGAACCAGAATAGGTTATATGTATTATTTCCTATTTAAAGTTCTCGAAATAACCTATGGCCATATTACTAAGTGATAAGTTAAAACAAGTTCGTTGTGATCGAAAAAACCGCCCAAATTGACTCAAATTATCATCATTTAATTCTTATCTACGGATTCATCCATATGGATGAAATATAATTCATTATAAGATCATTAAAACTCCTGTAATATAATTACTAACATGCTATATCATTTCTAGAAGTTTACCCATGTTCTATCAGAACATCAATTTATGATTACAAGTGTACCACCCAAGAAAAACCATAAAAACGAACATCCCTGAACAATATTTTTAATCTCTATAAGTCATCCAAAGGAACATAAAATGACATAATGAAACCAGAATGAAACCTATTAATGTATTAAAGGTTATTGAATTTCTAATTAATTAATATAATGTCATTATACATGACAATAAATTTAAGGAAGCATTCATATACAAGATTAGGGGAAATTATCGAGCCCAAATTTCATCCTTCGGGTTCTCCCTCTTTCACTCCTTTTGATATGGTTACTCCATAAAAATATATTTTTTCATCATTATATTTAGTCTTTTGGGATTTTCATTTTTGTAACTTGTATTTATGAAAAAACAAATGTTTTCCAAAATAACTCTTCTTTCAAGAAAACACATTTTACTTCTCATTCAAGATTGATGGTTCTTGTATCAAGTAGGTTGTTCCCTCTTTCCATTGGGAACCCAAATCTTATGAATGTGTTACTATGAGATGAAACTCAATCCATACCATTGGTTAGTTATGGTCACTTTTGATGAATTTTACATTTTTCAAGCATGATAATGATAATGTAAAGATGTAAAGGGTGCACCCAGAATTATATAGCGCAATATGAATGTTTCAAAGTGACAGGTGCGCCTGAAATTATACAGCACTCCAATGCATGGGGTAAAGTGATGAATCTCATGAGTAAATTTGAAATTATGTGTGAATAAGATTCTAGATTGGTTCACAAGTATGTGTGGTAGTTAACCACTAAGACATGATGTTTCATTTTTATGTGTTTCCACATTTCAAGCCTTTTATTTGTGCTCCTCTCATGCTCACGATCTTTTGACAATGTCATGATTATGATCAACCCATGCTATATTGTTCTTATATATCCTCATACTGGGATTTTAGCACACCACATTTCATGTATATCCTCAGGTGGATACACGTACTATGGAATGAAAAAGTGCTAATAAGAAGCTAGAGAAAAAGAAATTAAATAAATGTTTATGCTTGATGTTTTATTTGTTATGTATGGTCCTAGTTTTTCCTAGACACTAAACATTTGGATCCTATATGTGTAATACTATTATGTTTTTTATCTTTAAAATGGTATAATAGTAATGTATGAAAAGTCTCGGGTCTCTATAAATAGTATCAAAGGAATGGTTTATTTTATTTGGGAATTTGGATTAGTGAACCCTAGAAAAAACATCTAGCACGAGACTAAGTACATGTAGGCACAGAAGAAAATTTACATAGGGAATCCCATATGTTATTATTTTAGTATATATTGTTCAAATGAATAATTTATGCATTCATGAATTGTTTACTTATGTTTTGTTCTAACCTTTTCTATTTTAGAAAATGGTGGGAACCAAGAGAAATCAGGCCAACAACTCTTACGAGGGCCAACACAATGATTTCCCGAACGACATCCCCAATGATTTGGGAGGTGGAGTTAAAAACTTCATGGAAATGATTACCCAATTATCTCAGGTTTTGAACAATAACCAAAATAATGGGGAACATCCTCCTTCACCAAAGAGGGAGCAACTGGCTATCAAATTTTTTATGCGGCAACGACCACTGACATTTAGTGGATCTTCTGATCCACTAGTTTCAGAATAGTGGTTCACCTCCATGGAGAAGATATTTTTGTTCTTTACTATTCTAAGATGGAGAAGGTAACTTTATCCATTTAGCATCTAGAGGGATAAGCTGATCAATGGTGGGCATTAATTAATAATGCCATGCCAAGAGAGGAAATTGAAGAGATGGAATGGGAAGACATTAAGATAATTTTTATTATCAGTATTTCCCATGAACTATTCATAAGAAGTTGGAGAGAGAATTTTTAGAGCTCATGAAAAAAGAAGGAGAATCTTTCACAACCTATGAAGCGAATTTCACAAGGCTTGAATGGTACGTTTCAGGTTTTGTTATCAACAATTATAGCAAAAATGATAGATTCTTTAGTGGATTAAAACCACACCTTCGAAAGGCTCTTGCAATTAGAGACATTGGGAGTTATGAAGAAGGTATTTGATGTGATCTCAAAGTGGAGATGGAGTTTGGTGAATAGTCTCATGGATATAGTGATAAGAAAATAATGATGGAGTTTCAAGATGGTGGATCTAATGAAAATGGTGGGAAGAAAAATCAATGACCCAAATGCCAAAAATGTGGGAAGTTACACCCTGGGAACTACCTCCAAGGGTTGGGGAAATGCTTCATGTGTGGGAAAGGAAAACATTCTCAAGAGTGTCGAAAAGACATGAAATGGAAGTAGAATGTAACCGTTGAAAGCATAGAACCACTCATGGTTTAATTCTACAACTGTTGGGAGCTAGGGCACTATGAAAACCAATATACTAAACCTCGACATCTCGAGGGTAATCAGTGTTAGCAACAACCAAAGCCAAAGGAACAAGGGAAGGATAATTCCATCACTACTACGGAGGTGGAGAAAGATAAGGAAGTTGTACAAGGTCCACTTCCTATTAACTCAAGAATGGAAAATGTCTTATTTGATTCTAGTTCTACGCATTCCATTATATCTTGCATGTTTTCTAGAACTATAAAATCAATTCCCCGAAATCTTGAAGTAGAGATATATGTAAAAACACCAATTGGGGAAATCATTGAAATCCAAGTGTTTGACTCTTCTCTTGTTGGCATATATGGTATGATTCTTCCAAAAAATCTCGTAATACATCATTTGGTGGAATTAGAAGCTATAATGTTAATGGATTGTCTCTTGTCATATATAGCACATATCAACTGTCTGGAAAAAGGAAATATCTTTTCATATTCTGAACCATCATATGATCTTTTACAAATGAAAATAAGATCATGAATATCCTATGAAAAATCCGTCAATGGTGTAGGTGTTGATTCCCTATGAAGAATCACACCTCGCCCAAATGGTTGAGTCAAAGGAGAGTTCCAATCTTGAGGAAATTCCATTCATGAGGGAAGACGTTGATGAATTTCCTGAAGTGTTACCCAAAATTCCCCCGGATAGTGAGGTAGTGTTCTCAATTGAACTCATACCCGAAGCTACTCCTATCTCAAAGTGTCCCTATAGGATGGCCCATATCGAATTGGAGGAATTAAAGGAGCAGCTGCAAGAGCATCTAGACAATGGGTTCATATGCCCTAGTGCATCACCTTGGGGTGCACTAGTGCTCTTTGTGAAGAAGAAGGATGGAACAATGTGGTAGTGTATCGATTATCGGGAACTCAACAAGATCACCCTAAAGAAAAAGTATCATATACAAAGGATTGATGACTTGTTTGATTAGTTAAAAGGAGCTCAATAATTCTCAAAGGTGGATCTTCATTCTGGAAATCATCAGGTAAAGGTGATGAAAGAAGATATTCAGAAGACTGCCATCTGTACAAGGTATGGGCAATATGAGTTTTTGGTGATGCCCTTAGGACTTACTAATGCCCCTGAAATCTTCATGTATTTGATGAATTGAGTCTTTAGACATTTCCTCGACAAATTTTTGGTAGTCTTTATCGATGATATTCTCATCTACTCTAAGAGCAAGGAGGAAGATGAAGAACATCTAAGACTTGTGTTAGTGACATTAAGAAACAATAAGTTGTATTCCATGTTCAGAAATTGTTACTTTTGGATTAATCATGTCACGTTCTTCGGACATGTGATCACAAGTGATGGAATTTCTGTGGATCCTTCAATGACAAAGGTGATTGATGAATGGCCCAGGCCCTCTAGTGTCACATAAATCTGTAGTTTTCTTGGACTTTCTAGGTACTACCGACGTTTTGTGAGACACTTCTCATGATTGTCAATCCTGATAACTAAGTTAACAAGGAATGAGGCAATTTATGTCTGGATAGATGAATGTGAGGGAATATTCAAGGAGCTGAAGAGAAGGCTGATCACTACACATGTACTCACACTACCGAAAAGTGGAGAAAGTTTTGTGATATACATTGATGCATCAAAGAAAGGCATGGGATGTGTACTCATGAAAAATGATAATGTGATAGCCTATGCCTCAGGACAGTTGAAGATCCATGACTAAATCTACCTAACTCATGATCTAGAGCTAGAATCCATGATTTTTTCCTTGAAAATCTGGCGGCACCGCCTTTATGGTGAGAAGTGTGACATATAAACTGACCACAAGAGCCTAAAGTATATATTAACACAAAAGGAGCTCAACATGAGTCAAAGGATATGGTTATAGCTAATCAAGGACTAAGATTGATATTTCCACTATCATCCTATAATGGTGAAAAGGTAGCTGATGCTGTAATCAGAAAATAACCTACTACTCTATTCATGCTGCAGAATGAGAAGGACCCTATCATCATGGATATGCAAAAAATGGATTTGGAAATCATAAGGGCAGGGGATACATCCTACCTTTCCCAAATGATTGTGCAACCATCAATCCAGGATAAGATTAATGAATCACAATGGGATGATGTGGAGATACAAAAGTGGGTGAATGCAGTAAAAGAAGGGAATCTGCAAGAGTTCCATATCGACAATGATGGTGTGATTTGGTTTGGAATGCAGATTTCTGTGCCTTCATAACCCGATATAATGAAGGAGCTATTGGATAATGCACATAGCTCATCTTTCTCTATCCATCTAGGCAGAACCAAGATGTACTGTGATATCGGAGAACACATCTGGTTGGATAACATGAAGAAGGAGATTGCAGATTATATATCATGGTGCTTAGTATGTCAGCAAGTTAATGTTGAGCGAGAAAAGTACAAGGGTATGATGCAGCCATTTCCTATACCCATGTGGAAATGGTAAAATGTTACTATGGAATTTGTCAGGGGTCTCCCAATGAGGTCAAAGTTAAATAATGCAATATGGGTTGTGGTTGACCGAATCACAAAGACTGCCAATTTTATCATTATTTGGGAAGATCTCTCACTTGAACAACTTGAAAAGATATAAGTGAAGGAAGTGGTGAGTTTTCACGGTGTTCCACTCTCAATTTTCTCTGACCGTGATCCAAGGTTCACATTTAAATTTTGTAGGAGCCTTTAATTTGTTTTGAGTAATGAATTAAATTTTAGCACGACTTATCACCCCCAAACTGATGGCTAGTCTAGAAGGACTATTTAGACGCATGAAGATATACTTAGAGCCTGCTCTCTAGAATTCAAAGGTGTACAGGATCAGAATCTCCCATCGATTGAGTTCTCATACAAACAATAGCTTCCACTCGAGTATTCAGATGGATCCATATGAAGCTATATATGGAAAGCAATGTAGAACTCCAACCTGTTGGGATGAAGTTGGAGAACGAAAGCTACTTGGACCTGATATTGTTCAAGAGATGACATAGAATGTTTATGTCGTCCAGAAACACATCAAAGCTGCTCAAATTCAGCAAAAGAGTTATATTGACAACAATCCAAGGGACAAGGAGTTCAACGTTGGAGATAAAGTCTTCCTTCGAATATCCCAATAGAAGAGAGTCATGTGATTTTGGAAGAAAGGGAAGCTAAGCCCAAGGTACATTGTCCCCTTTGAGATCCTTGACTACTTAAGAGTCATTCCCTATCATCTTCCACTTCCACTGAATATGGCTCAAGTTCATTATGTTTTTCATGTATCACTCCTGAGAAAGTACATACCTAATCCCTCACATGCACTAAAATTAGAGGTGGTGTAGCTGTATGATGATATCTCCTATGAGGAGTATCCAGTAACGATTCTAGACCGAAGTGATAAGGTTCTATGCAACAAGACAACCCACCTTGTCAAAGTGTTGTGGAGGAACCACAAGTTTGAGTAAGCAATGTGTGAACTGGAAGAGGCGATGACGGAGAAGTACCCTCACCTGTTTATGTAAAATGAAATTTCAATGGTAAATTTTCTTAAGGGATGAAAAATGTAACGACCCAAAGTTTTTCAATGAAGACTCCCTTCATAAAATTATGTCATAAAATCACATGAATGCACTACAGAATGAACTACTATGTGATAAGTGACCTTTAAACATAAGTTTTCCACTTATGTGTTTGGAATTTCGAAAATCCGACATACACGGTTGTGTTCAAGATGGTTTTTGGTTGTGTTGAGGGAAATAATAAAATAATGAAATAAATATTCAAAATTTACCCCTCCCCTCCACTATAAAAACCACCCTTCACACCCTCATTACCTCACACCTGTTAAGCTCCAAGATTTCTCAAAACACTGCCCAAACATCCTCCCTAGCCCCTCCCCCATGTCCACGAGATGCTGGTCTCATCAAAATACCAAGATTAGGCCCTTAAGGAGGTTCTTAAGAGAAAGATTCAAGAGGTAATTTCTCTCCCTCTTATCCTATAATTTCCATTCATGTTCAAGTTCATTTCTTGATCTCTCCGCACCTATCTTCAGCCAAATGGTATTTTAACTCCATTAATACACATATATTGTAATTGTATGATTCTAATAGTATATTATATCATCCAATCCCTTTTAACTCTTCCTTTTATTTATTAAAGAGAACATTGTCCATGAGGTGTTAATTTATCACCTTCAAGAACGACATGCTTTCTTCTTCCATTTATACCTTTAGATCTAGTCCTGAAACCATTTTTATGGTTGAACCATAATATTTTGTATGTATTACTTCATATTTTACGTTCTTGAAATAACCTATGGGCATATTACTAAGTGATAAGTTAAAAAAAGTTCGTTGTGATCGAAAAACCACCCAAATTCACCAAAATAACCATCATTTAATTATTATCTAATGATTCATCCACATTGATCTTATATAATTCATTATAAGATAATTAAAATTCCTATAATATCATTAGGTACATGTAATATCATTTCTTGATGTTTACTCAAGTTCAACCCGAACATCAATTTATGAATAGAAATGAACCACCCAAGAAAAACCATAAAAAACGAACATCCCCGAACAATGTTTTTTAACTCTATAAGTCATCCAAAGGAACATAAAATGACATAATGAAACCAAAATGAGCCCTATTATTGTATAAAATGTTTTTTAATTTCTAATTAATGAATATAATTTCATTATATGAGACATTATAGAGAAGGATGAATTCAGATACCAGGTATGGGAAATTCTCAAACACAACTTTCATCCTTTAGGTTCTCCCTCATTCACTCCTTTTGATACGGTTACTCCTTAAAAATATTTTCTTCATCATTATCTTTAATATTATAGGATATACATGTTTGTCACTAGTATTTATGAAAAACCAAATGTTTTCCCAAAAAAACTCTTCTTTCAAGAACACACCCTTTACTTCTCATTCAAGATTGATTGTTCCTGTATCAAGTATGATGTTCCCTCTTTCCTTTGGGAACCCAAAGATTATGAATGTATTTCTATGAGATGAAACCAATTCTTTACCATGGTTTAGTTATGTTCAATTTTTATGTATGTTCCACGTTTCAAGCATGATAAAGATAATGTCATGATGTGACAAGTGCGCCCGGAATTATATAGCGCGATACGAATGTTTCAAAGTGATGAGTGTGACCAGAATTATACAGCGCTCTAATGCATTGTTTAAAGTAATGAATCTCATGATTAAATCTGAAATGATGTATGAAAAAGATGATATCATGGTTCACAAGTATGTGTGATGGTGAACCATTAAGACATGATGTTTCATTTTTATGCATTGCCACATTTCAAGTCTTTAATTTATGCTCCTCTCATGTTCATGATCTTTTGCCTATGTCATGATTATGCTCACCCCATGCTATATTGTTCATATATATCCTCTTACTAGGCTTTTATATCACCCCTTTTGATATATATCCTCAGGTGGAAAGATGTACTAAGGAGAGGACAAGTGCCAATAAGAAGCTAGAGAAGAAGAAATTAAATAAATGTTTATGCTCAATGTTGTATTTGTTATGTATAGTCCTAGTTTTCCCAAGACACTAAAAATTTACAACCTCTATGTGTAATACTATTATGATGTTTATCATTAAAATAATGTTATAGTATTTTAAGAAAAAGATTGGGTCACTAAAATATTCATATCTTTTTTATAGATTATTCCCCGTTATTATTTTCATTTTTTTTAATTACCATAATTATAATTTATTTATATTAAATTAAATTAATAATATTTATTTGATATTTATATTTTCTTTTACAATATATTTTTTCTTAGGTTTAATAAATATTTTTCTAAAAACATTATTAAAGTATATAATGTTTCTTTATTTTAAATATTAAAAATAAACACTAATAAACATTGATTTAATTTTATTATAATATATATATATAATTTAATTTTATATAATTAACATTACATTTCATAGAGTTAATTTGAAATAATCATTTTCTTGACAAAATAATTACTTGAAAAATCTCTTTTTCATCAAGTTGATATAGTATATATTTAATTTTATATTTCCACTTCTATGATTTTAATTTTGAATAATGAATTAAATATTTTTAATCAAAAAACTTTATCATAGATAATAAGTTTAATTTAGTTTTTTACTATAATAAATAATAAAATTATAAAAATTAGTTGATGTGGTTATGTTAAAAATGTTTTTCCCCAAGGTTAAGCTAAAAAGATAAGGGTAAAAATATCCTACCAAATGATTATTATTCTTTTCATTATCAATAATGAGACCATAAACCATTAAATTTTATAATTTTTTTAATTTTTGGCATTGGTATTATGGGAGAAAGAGGGTATACATTATTCCTTTCAAAAATACCTAGTGTGTCCCCAACCCCACTTATAAAAGGCCACACCCTCTCCTCTCCAATACACACATACAAAAAAAAAGGTTCAAAAGATACTGCCCAAAATCAATTCCTGACATAAAATTTATCATCCAATAATTCATTTATTTATTATAAAACAATTCTACCAATATAATAGGTATATTCCTACTGAGGTGGTCAAAGAAGAGGAAAAATTCTAAACTGAGCGCTTTGATATTATATCTACATCAACCTCCATCAAATATTATTCAACCAAGATATTATAATAACCTATGGATAAATCATATACTAAGATCTTATTATGATATTGGAATAACATAAATATATATCCACTTCCAAAAAATAGAAAAAAAATCCATCGATCATGTGTGTGGTAGACTACCACCTCACGAAGTGATGTAATATTTTATCCATCATGACCGTTCAAAGATATATATAATGAGGTATTTGACATATTAATATGAAATTCATGTAATTTTTATATATTATAAATTATGATATTATAAATTAAATATAACACTATAGGGAGAGCATGATCATTGATGTTTGATGATAAAAAATATTAACCATAAAGCGAAGATCGAAGAGATTTTGTGTAATGAATTTTGGATAATGTTTTTTTGTAAATATTTTCATCATTATCTTGAGATAAAATAGGGGTGTGTTTTATTTGGTCCCTTTATAATTGATTATGAATTCATTTTTTTATTAGTATAACATCATATGGCATTCATGATACAGCACTAGATTTTTCATTGACCTAAAATGTTAATATGACAACTTATTCAGTGAGATAAAATTGAACCAAATATATATTTTGAGATTTATGACATTTGTAGATACAATGATAATTTATAATGATCCATAAATGTAGAAATGGTAATCATGGAATCTCAATGGTCTCATGGGTCTATAGATAGGAAACATGAAAAGGATTTTAATTCCAGTGGAGAGATAGGGAAAGCATAAGTGTGTATGAAAGTCTAACATCTCACTTCCCTAATATATGGAAAGTAGTATCCCATAAATTTCTTAAAGGGGATATGAAAATGATTTATATGAAATAAGGTAACCTAGATAGAAAACACTAAATTGAGAAACTATCTTTTGTTATCGAAGAAAAGAATTGTCTAGTCAACCCTTAGCCTTTGATCCAATATTTAAACTACAATGAACAAAGACATTATGTGTACCAATTAACTAGGATAAGGTTTTTTAATGATGACATTAAATAACAATAACCAATTCATAGATAGAATGGTCGAGCATAATCCATCATGACTGTCAAGGTGGATACCCTCGTTGATGTGTTGATAGGTATACTAGTAATTACTTCAATGATAGTGAATACACCATTTGATTATTGTGGTAAAAAAACTACAATATCACGCATGTTTAGAATAATTATTCAATCACCACCTAAAAACATCTATGTAGTGTTATTTGTGAAAAAATGTATAAATTATTAAATCCCAAGAACATAAATCCTCCTTTTTCAATATTTTTTGGTTGATTTTCCCAATGATCAATGTGTTACTCAAATTAGATGAATTTTATGAAATTGTTGGTATAGATTGTATTTCATGGTATAAAAAACATAAATTTACAAGAGAATGAAATGAACATCCATATCATTAATCACCATCCAATTCTATAAAAGTTCAAGGAGGAGTATGAATAATATTTAAAATAATCATATCATGATGGGAAATTATTTTCTTATGAGAAATACTGTATTTATTAATTTATTGGGACTAAGGAAAGGATCATACATGATGACACTCATATCTTATTTCAATACACAGATGTATATCCTAAAAAAATTTACATGTCTTTCTCTAAACTAGGATATTGTCTTTTTAATCAAACATATACCCATATCCTTGACAATATTCGAGACTCTATATAGAATAAACACTATTAATTCTAATGAGATGAAAATGAAACTACATTTGTATCTCGTAATAGATTTTTATGATCAATTAATTGTCCATTCATTGTACAAATCGCTTTATTCATGTAGAATTATATATATATGGTCCCCATAATTGATCAAATTGATGTTATGAAGACGATGTCAACAAAAAAGATTAATATATGATAGACTGATGAATTTTTTGATCAACTATGTGGATACTTGTTCTTAAATGGAGTAGATCGTCATTCCGGATATTATCATGTAAAGTAGAATAAGGAGCATATCTCAAAGGAATATTTTTATATAATGTTTGGGAATTATAAGTAATTTTTCATGAAATATGTTCTCACTGATTCTCTATCTATATTCATATACTTTTTAAATGGGATATTTAGATATTACTACAAACAAATTATGGTATTTTTTATAGATTCTATTATTTTCTATGATAAAATCCTGGAGTACCATGAAAATAATTTTAATATTGTATTAATGACCTTGTGAAAGGAATATTTTTATGTGATGTTTTATAAAAGACAATTTTCAATAGATAATGTAACATTTTTAGGGTCATGGTATCATTATAAAATGGGTATTTATAGATACATTAAAAATATTGGTGATTTTATGGCTGGTGTAATCCAATATTAGTTTCTAAGATCCATAAATATATTAGATTAACTGGGTAATGTCATATTTTTTAGAAAAAATATTAATTTTTTCAGTCCCACTAACCAAGATATCTCTGAATGGATTGAAGAGTTTTCGAATGAAATATTGATGGATTTCATTAATGAGTTAAAGAATATGATAAGTATTTCGCATTTTCTCAAATTACACACTACTGGGGAAAGATTTTTTATCTAGGTAGATGCATCAAAAAATAAATTGTTATATTTATCCATGTTTAAAGATAAATTTATAATGCATTCCTAATTCAAATAAGTGATCAATTTGCATGACTACACAATATAGGATCAAGAATTGAATGTACTGATATTTACATTCAAATTTTTGTAGCATTATCTATATGGGTAGAAGTGAAACATATATAATGATCATGAAATCCTAAAAAATATATTCAGTTAAAATGATCTCCATATGCCGCAATGAATATCATTAGATACTATAAAGGATTATTATTATTTAGTCAATTATGATCCTTGGAAAGTAATGAATGTGGTTGATGCTCTGTGTAGAAAGGATCCTGCAACCCTATCCAAGATGTGGATTAAAAGGGATCCAATCATCTTAGACCTGAAAAGGACTATCATAAAAATCATAAAAGGTACTTCATCCTACCCTGATCAAATAACATCTCAACCATACATTAATGAGAGGATGGAGGTGGACTAGAAAGATGACGAGGTGCTACAAAAAATGGTAGTTAATATTTTATAATTAATATTTTCTAATGATGGAGTCATATGGGTTGGAACCTAGATATGTGTCCCATTCAAAGCAGAACTGAGTTGTGATATTTTGAATGACGTGCATATATACTTATTCTTTATTCATCTTTGATTATGTATGACGTATAAAGATATGAAGAAAAATTTCTAGTGGGATTACATAAAGATAGATTTTATAGAGTTTGTTACTCAATTCATTGTATACAATCATGTCATTTATGAATGGACAATGTATAAGGGTATGATTTAATCACCTCCCATATAATAACATAAATTGTAATATATAAACATATATTTTTTCATAGGACTCCCTATGATATTAAATATAAATAATTCTATATCGGTGATAATTAATTTCCTTATTACGCCATCACATTTATTTTCTGTCAATAAATATATAAATAAATATATATATATATTGAAAAACTCTACAATATATATACTAAGGAAGTGTAAATACTTCATTGTGTAACAATCTATATTGTACTAGATTAAGATATAATTTTTACTATAAGGTAATAGATAATAATTTAGTAAGAACTGGAGACAATGATGAGTTTCGAAACATCATATCACCCTTAGACATATGGGAATTTGTTGAGAACCATTAAATATCTACTAGATATATTTGGATAATGTTTAATGGATATAAATGTATGTTGGGATCATCACCATTCCCTATAGTAGTTTTCGTATAATATAAGTTTCTATTATATAATTAAAATAGAGACCATAAGAGGATATTTATGGGAAGAGGTGTCAAACTCCAACATGATGGGATGAAGTTGGATAGAATAATACGATGATGTATAATATTATCCAATAGGTTTTAATTATGGGAAAAACAATTCAATTAAATATTAAATATATGAAATGTAAATAGAAAATTATTAGAGAAAATCATCGACAAGACTAGAGTTTAGGTCAATGATAATGTACTCCTTTATATATCACCATGGTAGAATGTTACGAGGTTTCACGAGATGGTAAACTTAGTCTATGATAAATCATCCTTTTTGATATCCTTGTTTCATCTATGTGGTGTCCAATCATCTAACTCTCTCACATAATCTATTTCAAGTATATGATATATTCTATATATCCCTTCTAGAGATGTAAAAACCAGATACCTCATATATACTAAATATTGAGGTTATTCCCATTGAGAATGATATTGTATATGATGATTAATATGTGATGATCACAGAGCATTTAAAAAAAGTTTATTAAAATAAGAAAACTCATCTTTTCATTATTCAATGGAATAACAATAACAATTACAATGGAACATATGAACTTAAAAGAGGTAATAATATAGAACTAACGACGTATATTTTACTATATGAAATTAAATATTGTGGGTAAAATTTATATAGTGAGATTAATGATATGGTACAAAATTTTCTCAATAAAATTCACCTATCAATGGATATATAAATTATTAGGTAATGTGGTAAAATAAAACTGATGCAATACATTGTTTAATTTTTTTCATTATAAAATATATATTTTCGAAGTTAATATTCCATTAAGAATCCAAACAATTTATAATATATGTTTTATAAAATGATAGATATTATTTGAATATTAAAGTTCCTTATAAAGTCTAATTGAGATATATAGAACAACGCATTTCCTCAACTATTTGGATCATACCATATAAACCCCATTTATCAGAGCATCCGGGGGAGAATGCTTAACTTGTATTTTCCCCTAACTGAACCCATGATATTATCCAATAACTAATGTGTGAGTGAAATATTGTACAAGAGAATATCAAGTTTATCGAGATCATACCCGAATCCATGTTCATGGAACCACCCTAGGAAATATCAACAAATTCAGACCATACAATTAAGGCAAAGATGGGTGTAATAAGGGATTTATATACAGACACTAGTAGCGTGAATGTGTATATTTTATTTTTAAAAAATAATTACTATATTTAACCCTTTCTGTCTTAATTTAGATATATATTATTATATATTTATATTGATAAAAACTGTTTTTTGAGATGAATAAATAAAAATAATATTTTTGGGAAATATATATAGTTCCAATAAAGACGCTATTTTCAAAAAATTCAATATTTTTTAGAATAATTTTTCATTTAAAAAATATTATAATTATTAATATTTATTTAAATATATATTTTAATATAATATGATTAATTCTAATGGATGTTCTATAATAGCCATGAAGTTGATAGAATTGTAAAAACTAGTTTTTTAAAAATATGTTTTAATCTAAATTTTTAACTTCTAGTATATAGAAAATTATTTTTGTTGAATAAATATTGTATTTTGAATCAACAAGTCAAAATTATCCAATATAATTTTTTTTATATTTTTCTAGGATTGTCTAATTTTTGGATATAAATTAAATAGGTTAAAAATATACGATCTGTATTATCATATCATAATAGAAAAAAAAATTATATATTGAATTCTATAAAAGGAATATATGACCATGTATATATTTTCCTGTTAAAATGATTTGTTATTAATTTATTTAATTATTTTTATAATCCTTTAATGAATCCTCCAAAAACCGAAATATATTTTAAGGTTTTCAAAAAATTTATTTATTAACATGACTCACTTCCACATCACAAATTATATTATTTTAATATGATAATTCTCTATACATATGATATATATATAATCCACATTGAAATTAACCATGGTAAAATAACAGTATATGTTTTTCTGGTTTTTATTATTTTATTTTATAGAGTCTCAATCTAATGTTTAGAACATAATAAAATTTTCCCCACACTTTTGTTATAAATAACCACCAAACATTTGATTCATATTCACTAAAAAACATAGAATTATAATATTCTTCCTATAACTCAATAATTTCAGCTCATTGTTTTCCCAATATCATAATAATATCATACCAAAATTTTACATAGAACTTATATGAATTTGTTAATGTTTTTAAATAATGTGACACCTTGTATGGTATATGGTTTATTATCTTGAAAACAGTATGTTAGGTTTCCTTGATAGTAATATTTGATCTGGGATTATGATTTCTTATTTTATATTTTTTAACATTTCTAGTATTCCTTGATGTTATTATCTAATATCACGATTCAATGGTCATGTTTATTATTATTACCCATTTTATGTTACCTTGATATTAGACTTTACTCACATCTATTTTTTCTAGCAGGTTTTTCTTTTATTAATCCATTATTGGAATTTATTGAACACCCCTTCCGTATGTGCAACCCTTAGTTTATTATGTTGTATTATAAGAAAATATGTATTTATTTGAATGTTTTGGAGTTTTTAATCATGATTTTTTATCCTTATTTCATTTTATTATGCTCTGTATCTATTTATCCAAAGACTCCATGCCTCTTAGTCTTTGGGGATTGTATTGGGTGTGCCATTATGTAACAATTAAAGAATTAATGTTTTTAAATGACATAGGTTTTAATAAAAATAAATTTTACATATAATATAATATTAAATTTTTGATAAAAAATTAGAATCTATTTTGATTTATTTATTTTCTACAAATGAGGAAATGTAATTTTTAATTTATTTGAATTGAACACTTTTTACAGTAAAATATTATATATGTTTCCAAAACATTTAACAAGTGTTTTACTGATTCAAAATATTATTTTTCAATTATTTTTTTATAAATTAAAAATATATAATTGTTATCAATATATTTACAGAAAAATTTATGCAATTACTATATTATTATTCCATCATAAAAATGACATTATAAGAAAAAAAATTATTTTTCACTATTAACAAATAAAAAAAATTATAAAAATATAAAAAAATCAACCTATGATTATTTGGAAATTATAAATCCAAAAATTATGTTTATTACTAAAATAAATAATGATTTAACAAATTTACCTTTTAAAAAAATATAAAAATAGGGATACAATTTTTAAAAAATCAACATGTCAAAACTATAAGTGTTCTTAATTCTATTTAGTATGTATTTTTAATTTATTATAGTCATTTTACATATTTATAATTTTTATAATACATAAAATATTTTAAGGATCTTCATCTAATATATCATAAATCATTTTAGATTTTTATTTTCTGTGAAATAATATTGTTGAATGATATATATTTGCAGGAAAATGATAGAAATCATGGTTCATTACAAATAATATAATCTAATTTGATGGAAATATTGTTGTTAGATTTATTTTTGTATGTAGATAACTCATATTTTCAAATATGTCAAAATAATGTTAAAGGAATTTATATGGTGTTAATATGATGTGTGTATGTTATTAATTTGTTAGATATTATTAATCTTATAGATCACATGATTAATCCGTCAAGATGTATCTGAGGAATTATATGGTTTTTATTTTTTAAAGAATACAACCACTAGAATATTAAAATCATTATTGGTTGTGTGTTTATTGGTGATTATTTCATGACAAAATTCTTCTTGCCACATGCTATAGTGATGTGATGAATATTGGGACAACAACAGATAGAGTACACTTCCAATACATCTTTGAAATAGTTTTAATTTTTTTAGGTATTGAGATTTATGGAATGAAACATAGGTGTTCACAGTATATGTTGTAGTGTGTGAAGATATTCCGGATTAGAGTATTTCTAGTTCTAAGGAATATTGAAATTCTATGACATATGGAAAAATTCGTTCACTAATGACTATCAATGATATTATGAAAATTTATAGTATTTTTTTGGTCTAGATATCAATATCACTTATATAAGAGAATAATGTAATACATGTGGTGTTACATTGAAATGAATGTTTTTTAAAACAAAAAGTGAAAAGCATATTCCATTCTATGTGTATGATAATTCAAAGGGATATATTCATTTTTGGATGAATTATATATAGTCTTCATCAATTTTTTCATGAGAAGAACACATATTCACACCATGTAGTAATTACGATGGAAATTATGATATAGGAAGGAGATACTGTTCTAGTTTTTGGATCATTTGAAAAATTATATAATTGGGGATTGACAATGGTATATTTTAAATGTATTCAATCAGTCAATAATTAATTAGAATATGGTAAGTGGAATCACAATAGATTCACAATTTTTATTAGTCCCCAGTAGTAAGGGTAGTTGAACCATCTAAAAACCCTAGTGTCCATGTGTTTTAGTTGTCACTCAATATCTCACCAGGCCATTTTGACCATCAATATAATTCCAAAATAAAACAGGATAATAATTGTTTAATATCTGATGGTTATTTGGTGATTTTGGTGAAACCTAGCTCACCATCCTATTATGTGGATTCATACCCTCCCAATAATTTTAAAGCAATTCAATACATACTAGTATTACGATGAAATAACTATCATTTCATTTAAACGACCATAATATGTTATTTCATTAAGTGTTAATTTTCATTAGTCTTAATGCTAAGAAATGTTTGCGTTTGGAATATTTTTGATCATATAATTTTATTTATCCAATAAGGAGGTTTAACCGTTATATAATGAGTATTCATTGTATGAACTCCACATAAAAACCGTGTGGATGTATATTTATTCATATTTTATAAATATACTTATTTTCCAAAGTTATTTTGATGATAATAATGTGATATATTTTCCTATTTTTATGAATTAAATTTTATTTATTAATCCCTAGTATCAATTAATATTAAAAATATAACAAATATATTTGAAAAAAATTGACTAATACATAATACATGACCTAAGGTCACTCTATTCCATGGAATCATGGATTATATAATAATTCATATCCTATACGACTTTTCATGTCGACCCAATTATGTAAACAAAAGTTTTTAATATATATTATATTATATAACCCAATAACATGATAGTTATATAGGTCTTCATAGATTTGACTATTATTTAAAATTATAGAGTATACAAATCATATATATTTTCAATGATAGGAATTACTAGAAGGTCGTAATTGTTTCTATAAAAAATTAAGTATTTTTATTTAAAATTGTGTTATTAAAATATTTATCCCAAAATTGATTTTTTAATACCTAAATATTTTTATTGATATTAAATAATTTTTTGTCACATATGATGTGCAGTAATGTGATTTATTATAATGTGGACAATTAATTTGAATAATTATGAGTTTTAATGAAATTTGAAATATATCTATGTAAGCAATGTGGTTATATTGATATTTTTCAAGTCTGCGATGGAGTATACCATGGGATAATGGATGAAATTGTTTCATGTTTTTATAAATAAAATGTCATGTATTTTTAATTATTCCTTTATGTTTTTTATTTATACTATTTTAATATATCATGATCTACTGAAACATCATATGTGTATGTTTATAAAGATTAAAAATACCTAATTTATTTCATAAGGATTATAAAATTGAATGAAAATTTGATTTTATTATTTTATTTAGTTTAAATATTTTTTTTTATTTTTAATAAAATATAACTATTACAATACAATCTGTTTTCCCATTGAATACCAATGGATGTTATATAGATATATTGATTAATATTTCAAAATATTTATCATATCTACTTGACATTTTGTTTGAATACCAAATTAATTTACCATACATCCTCCTTCACTTTAACTAAGATTCAACAATATTGTGAGGAAATGAAAATCATTACAACCCACATGAAAATTAAAAGAAACCATGGATTCCATAAAAAGATATGATCTTTTTCGTAGTTCATAGTGATCATTATCCATCTCTTATAAAACATATTAGGAAAATAAATATTATTCAAAAACATTTATGTTTTACTTACAAAAATTAAACATATTCATTATGAGAAACTAAGATTACATGACCCACAACATTATAAAAAAATATATTTTATAGATACAATATCATGTTACTAGATCTAAATTCATTTTAACACTTATTTTTTATTATCATTTGGTCAGATCTAATTTTGGATTTTTTTTTTTGATTTTTGGATGATACTTTTTTGATGAACTTATAGATGGTTGGAATACAATTTGGTTAAAACATGTAGGTTATCCCAGGAAACCACTTGCCATTATCTAGGGTTTTAGAGTGATTTTATGTTAATTAAAAACCATGGGGCATACCATACCAAAATATATGATACATTATAGTGAAGAGCACATAGTTGGTGCATGGTTTGTCAATCCAAATATCCAAACTATGTATCCACTTTTAGTACATCATGTGGGAGAAAATGGTGTGGACATGATATTTAAAACCATGTGTAAAAAAAATAAAAAATATTTTCAAAAGACTAGTTGGGGAACATAGTAAGGAATGAAATATCTTCAACCTTGTAAACTATCATAAGAAACAATTTCATGAGATTTCAAAAACTCTAAAAGTAAAAATTTAAAATCTAAAAGAACTATTATTAATTTTAAACAAATTTTAATCAAACCAAATTTCAACTGTTGGCTTTTGGAGTCTCTCTAGAGATGATTTTAGCTCATACAACCCCCTTTAAAATGGGTCAATGTTTGAGTGAGTGTTTTGTATCTCATTTTTTATGTTCAATTTACATGATCGGGAATGCATATTTCTTACCCTATCATCATCTTCCGGGGTGGTGAACCTGGATTTTTTCATGGACTATAACATTGATTTGATGAATTATGATTCTATGGGTTTATATTTGATCTTCATCACCATATTCTCTATATTGGTGGTTCACATTTTTTTTGAATTTTTTATCATGTGATAGAATTTATGTTGTACCATAAGGATTTACCCTTCACACAGATCCATGATTTATTCCTGGATTTTTAATTTATATTTGAATATATTTCAAGACATTGAATATTGAAGAATTCATTTTTATTTTAAAAAGGAATCGAATGGTGAAAAAAATTATTTTTTCTAAGGATTTAAAAATATTTGTTTGATTTTGATAAATGATGTATTTATGTGAAAATATATGTCATTAAATTAGTTTAAAGTTGATTCTTGAGAACATTTTCTCAAAAAATAAAGGTTTCTTAAGTCATAAACCTTTAAAAACTGATGATTTGTTTTGGAGATAAAAATGTTATTTTGAAAATTAAAAAAATGATTGGAACTATAAATGATAGATTGAATTGAAAAAAATTATTTTCTTTTTCTTGATATATTGATTGTAAACACATATGATCATTTGTATTAGTGGGTGACTAAGACAACAAATATATCGATCTGACCATGTAAAAATTTATTAACAATGGAATCTCTAACTAATTAAAATTTATTATTTTAATTATCGATGGTGCGTTGATGAATTATATCCTAATGAACTAATTTTTAAGGATATTTACAATAAATTATTCTTGATGGATTGATAGTATAATGTGGTTATCTATGAGACAGTCTCTAACTACCATAGGGAAAATGATCAGGGGCTTTAGTTTGATTTGATTATTAAATTACAGTGTTTATTGAAATGATTTATTCCATTCCTTTCATCATTATTTTGTATATTCATTTAGGAATATTTTCAAAATAACTACCATCTATTTGTAATTTAATGATGTTATTGTATATTTGTAATCGAATATGGAATTCAATTTTGACGAATGGGTATTTTCAAATTTAAGTGTAAATGGTTTTTTGTTATTATATATCTTATTGAAAATATAATGATATCCTAATGGTATATTTTACATGCACGCTTCTATATATATATTTTTATTATGATATGCGAGGTGTAGGAAAAGGGATTGGACCACATGGAGGTGGTATATGTGCTTGGCCAACAAGACCATAGGAGATGAAAGTTACCATTAGTGTTGTGATTCAATTATTAGACATAGATTCTCAGAGTGTGAATTTTAATATATTGATTTTTATTCAACTATGTAATGTTTTGGGATGATTATATTCATTACTATATTGTTATAAAACAAAATTATATTCTAAAATATGATTTATTCATCAATTCATCTTCCGAAACTCTCTACTTATTTATTATTCTTATTGTTCAATTTTTCCCTTAGTTCATCCCTTGATATATCTGTTCTTTTCATGAGCCCATCGTGATCAAGAATTCCATAATGTATTTTCCATTTTTTGATAATGTATGAATGTATTAGAGTTTGTGGTCTGGTTAGGAAATGTATCATGGGAGGTTCATTGTATCATATTTTTTTAGTTTTCATTCTGGGATGTTATGATACAGGTGGGGAAGGATTCATAAGATATAAGAATAGGTTATGTTCGATTTCATAGCTGTCGCTCATCAATGTTACCCATGAGTCAAAATAGTTATATGGGGGAAGTTTTGTTTGTGGATAAATTTACCTTATTATAACATTTCTCTAAAAATTATCAGAATATTATGAATTCCCAAAACTAAATTTTATATAATATAATTGATAGGAATATATATTTGGATTGAGTTGATAATCCATATGTTTGTACTGATTTACTCATATATCTTTATAACATTGAATAACACAATTTCCCCAGAAATGTTTTCAAGTAGTATGTGGGAGGAAGCCTCAAGATCTCCACTTCAAGTGAATTCTCTAATTTGTCAAAACCTTATTGAGATAATGGTGTGTTCAGTTTGAGCATTGGGACAAGTAGATTCACTAATTCTAATTGATGATACAGTAGTGAAACAATAAATGGATGATACTAGCTACCATGATAAAGACTATCTTACGAGTTAACCACAATCTTTATTATTGTTGAATGATCCTTAAGAGGTATATAATTTTTTTTTAAAAGTATGATACTCATTTGAGTTCATGAAATTAGAAAATTCATTTAGGTGAAGTGTACTTCATTCAAGAATGAAGGGCCTTGATGGAGGTTCTGGGACTAGATGGTTACCACAAAGAAACATGAATTCATTGAGTGGAATGAATTATGTATCCTTTCACAATGAATATTTTAAAAAATCAATGGTTTTGGTTATGTTTATGAAATTTATCATCCTCCTACAAAGTGATATAAAATTTGAACATTATGCCAACCACAATGACGAGCTTGTTTTATTGTCACCTGATTTATTATCGAATGATAATATGAAGGATTAAATATTATTGATGTTTCTCTTATCTAATATCTAATTCCAGGTTTCTATACATAGAATAACCTTTTATGTGGATCTATTAGTTTGGGATTTTAACGTTGAGAATGATAAGGTCGGTGAGTCTTATTTTTCAGAAGTTCCTCCTTGTCCCCAAGGGAGTTTTATTAGTTCTATTAAAAAAATACAATGTGAGATGAGTATCATAAAGGATCATAATAGAAGAAATAATTTTGACCTTATTTAGTAACTCTAAATTCCTATTAAAATTCGTTCAATGTGTAATTATTTTGAATTCCAAACATGTTTTATATAGGCCCAAAATGATTTGTGGTTCATTCTATTTCTGAGGACACCTGTAAGGGGTTTTTCCAGTCTTTTATGCACCATGTTGTTGCAGAGTATCATCACCTCAAAAAGGAACTGTAGTGAAGTTAGGTGCTTCATGATCTTGGGGTTTCCAACTACAGTCATCTGAAAAAAATCTTCCTCAAGTAGTGGATGAGTCTCTGGATGATTTTGGTGCATGTTCAGTGACATTTAAAGGTAACATCATTATTGTTAAATCATTAGTGATCAATTATTTTTATCATTG
The DNA here is from genome assembly GCA_963277665.1 of Viscum album. Classification (NCBI taxonomy): domain Eukaryota; kingdom Viridiplantae; phylum Streptophyta; class Magnoliopsida; order Santalales; family Viscaceae; genus Viscum; species Viscum album. The sequence continues at coordinate 2,137,619,204 of OY728165.1, forward strand.
AAAATAATTATATTTTATAGAAACACATTTTGAATCTATTAATTATTAATATGGAAGTCATGTATTATGTGATGTAAATTGTTACACCCCTCATAATGAAGGGATTTAAGGGTCTATAATTCACTCCATGTTCCCTAACACTATTATAGCTATAGATCATATAGGATTTTTAACTTGAAGATACGATTCCTATAGATTTTGTTCTTGAGATATATTTTATAATATATATTAAATCTTGTAGTGATTGATATCCATATAGGGTCTCTATTTATTCTGTTTATGGGGGTGTGTCGTGTTTTCTAATTTTTGGTGGAATACATAAAATTTAATTATTTTTATTTTTTCACACCCCGGTAAGGGTAATTTCCTTGTTTATGCCTTTTTTGGTAAACATACCACAGAGGCCATAAAATAATCTTCTAAATTGTGTAATTTGACGGCTTTCATTATTTTTATGCATTTTGTAGTTAGGGAAGAAAAGGACAATAATTATTTAGAGAATACCCAACATACAACCTCTATTATTGAGATGGTTTTTTCTTGAACAACTTCTCAATGATTAGTTTCAGGGAGTTTTGGAATCCATTTATAAAGGGGATACCATCATTTAATGGTTATTATCCTCTACTAGAATCATATTTTCTTGTGATAGCATGTCAAAAAATTTCCTATGGGAAAATATGTGTTGGGGGATTTCTATAATTTATAATAAAAAATACACCTTATAGAAATATATAGTGATGATTCTAGTGGATATGTATGAGATGAGATAAACTATTTTTTATCATTGGTATACCCATCTTCAGGTTGAGTTCAAGCATAAAAAACATTCATTTTTTCTTCAACCCTTCTTAGGCCGACATCAAAGTGGGATGGGAATTCTATGGATTTAATCGAAAAGATAACAAAAATATCTCAATTATAGAATATGATATTTTTAGTGATTGATCGACTGAAAAAATAGGCTTACATTACCCATACTCATGAAATGACCATAGTCGCAAACATGGGATGTCTATATAAAATATAGATCATCATACTGGATAGAGTTCCATATTCCATAGATTTGATATGGATCCCCATTTTACCTACAATTGATAGAGATTCCTCCATGAGTTGACAGGATCCCTGTAGAGTCTGATCATGGAATATAATTTACATGAAGATTTCCTTATAAAATGAGTTATATATATTCTTGAATACTATCTGCATTCTTGAATTCTCAACTTTTCTAGAGCATTGGATGACTATTAGGGACATGTATAGTTATACTTCAATAATATTTACTATTTGATAAGTAAAATGAAATCAATTTAAGTTTTTTATAGAACACGATTTTAATCTCCATATTATTGTCTAGAGATAGGTGAAGCTTTTCTGTTTGGAAAATGAGTATTCTATGGGATTACAATGGTGATTTATTTTTTTCATTAGAGGTTTGTGTTGGATCAATGTTATTTTAAATCATATATTGAACATTATTTATAGATAATGTAGTGTCTATTTTATTACTATATATTTTTTTTCATTTCACCTCAGTAGGGTTATTGGAATCATGGAAAATAGAGAGAGATGCCCCCGATAGTTGTGAGTCCTTTTGAGATTATTGAGAAATTTAGAATATTGGAATATTTATTTGTGTTACCACATCAGATGATGATGACCGATGAATAATTTCATCTGTCATACAATAGGAATTATCTTTATGAACCATCTCATGTCTTGAACTAGAATTACTATAATTTATAACATGATTTATTTAAAACATACCATCTAGTTCGAATTGTTGATCCTAAGAAAAAGATTCATTAAATAATGTCTTTACCCTATGTTTTTGAGTATTGGAATAATTTTTTTTGTTAACTTCAATAATTAGAGAATGAGGCATTGATGAGGGAATTGTGTTCTCATAAAATTTTATAGGGTCTTATTAGTAGTGTTTCTTGTGGAAAAAGTATTTTTTGTTTGGGAGGTTATAAGACTCTATTACCAAAATTTTGGTAATTGTTTCCTTCCCTTCGAATCATAAATTGTACAGATCTTGATTCTGGTCATTTTTGGAGTACATTGGAAATTTTTTGAAAATTTTAGTCATATCTATATTTGCCGAAAATTTAAAAAAAATTACTAATAGGACCTAGAGATAGTGTGCCTTGATTTGGTGTTTTGGAGAGACACATGTATAGTGAAAAAAATTTGGCCTCCCTTTCATTCAACCAAACATTAGATGCATTGGAGTTCCTTGATGATAAACCCATGTGGCCAAACCAAAAACCATTCTTCATTAACCTAGGTGGGAGAACATAATTGGAAAATTCTTTGTCAACCTGAGTGACAAAACTATGAAATTATACTCAGAATTCTATTATATGAAAATATGTAGTCACATAGTTTGATCTAACCATGCTGAAATCCATAGTAATCCATGTGATTTGTATTTTTTTCCCGATGTTCATGGAATGATCTGTCGAAAAAGTTATGTTTTTAAATAGTGATCATGATCTATTTTTGTATCATTTTTAAGAATAATTTGATTTTAAATATGATGGCACCACTATTTCTGAAATGAAAACTAATCCTAAGGAAGGACATAACCATGACCGGTATTGTTCGAGAGAAAAAAGTCAATTTGTTGGAGTTTTATGGAAAAATAAAATAATGTTAAAAAGATTTTTTATTGAAATTTTTTTCACATAAATGCAATGAAGATGTGGTTATTTTTTTCATAAATAAAACAATGTAACAATGATGTGATTTGGTGAAATAGAAATACTGAAATGAATTTATTCTATTACTTGATCATCAGAGCTACATGATCTAGGGATGACCTAGTAGATTTCCATAGGGCTCATGAGGAATTCTCTTGGTGAGTGACGAACCGATATAACAATTAATCTCCAACGATGATGGGGTCCACATCAAGGATCGACAAAATGATGGATTGTGATGTCTCTAAGTTTATTTACAATGACGATTACACCTTGATTCCGACTGATCCTTTTTTCCATATAGGGGTTGTTATTCATTGAATTTTCTCATTTTCCTCATTCTTGAAATTCCACGATGAACACAGACCAATTCAAAAACAAATTGTCTCCTAGATCGACTGTATATGTGGGATGGGTTTTCTCTTGTGGGGATTTTATGGGACAACTAACTTTTGATTTATATAGGATTACTAACATTGTTCAAATGGAGACGATCCACGATCTTCACTAACATTGATCAAGGAACAACCCTTTTTTATTTATTCATTCCCCCCTCTGTTTATTTTTCTAGAGAAATATTTTCTTGGTTTATGACTTGACATGTGGTTAGCGATGGAACATTGTGTAATTGATTTACAGTGTAATGATCTGGTATTTCAAATCTGGGATAGATGTGGCACGAAGGAGGTGGGATGAAAAAAGTGGAAAATTTATCGAACCGAAATGAGATATAGTTTCATTTGATCTTTTTCTAGTGAATGGTGTCATAATGAGGATTCAAGTGCACAGAATTGAAGATCTCAACCCATGGTTTCCAAAACACTATCCATATCAAAGAATGGACCACCAGATCACATCTGGTTTCCATCGGTCGTGGAATCGTGCTGATATGGTGGTGGAGGAACTCTCAAAAAATGTGCTCTAGTGGCATGCTCTAGCAGCGCACTCTAGAGAAGCTCTACATAGGTGTATGTGTTCCATGTCTATGTGGTTTCTTGTACCGGAGAAGGTCTCAAATTCGACCATATTGGGATGAACTGGGCCAGCAGATCAATCCACAAGCGTGGAAGACCATCGGCCAAAATATTCATCCATATGATGCATAGAGTATGCGGCATGCCGCCTGATTGGTGTAGGAAAACCGACCTGTGTCTAAGCAGTCAGAGCAAAAGATGGCGGGTCGAGCCCATCTAGGGCTTTGTAGGCCAGTAGCAGGCCAGGCCTAGCCGGTACCCGGGAAAACTAGGGGTTGGGGTTAGACCCGGGTTAGTTCATTTGACCAAGGTCAAGTCAGTAGACCCTGAGCAAGGATAGTTCAGTTTTACCATGTTAAACAGGACCCAGAACCTACCAGTCCATTTTCACTAAAACTCTCATAACATTTAAACTATAAGTCCTATTGGAGGAAAAATACTTTCAATTTTTTTTTAGATTTATGAAATAACAACATTGATTTCCAAATGAGGATTATCTAATTATGATATACCCTAAATTATTAAAATTTTGATAATCATATAAAATATCAAATGATATGATACAATAATTCTACAGGATATTATAATCATGCGGTTGGAATTATTATAAATTTATGGTATATGATATCATGATACTACCAAGTATGGATTAAAACATTGATTAATGAAAATCGACCATATATGCTATAGGTAGGTAAAGGGGGATTAAAAATTTCATGATCAAGATAAATGAATATTTCCAATGATTTACATGATATTGTCACCATTTTCTTCATACTTTTGAATTATTTTACAAAAGATAATTTTCGTTCCCCTCAAGTAGATTCCTTGAGAAGGAACATATATTTAACACATCGAGGATTCAAAAATATATTTTTAAAAATTTGATTAGTTTTTAAATTATTCATTTAAAGAGACAAGGAATATATATTCATTATATGAATTCATTTTTTCATTTTTTCTTTCACAAAACAACATGGTAATCTTGCTTTCACTCTATACTAATTTGGATTGTGTTACTCACAACATTGTGTTTTTGGGAAAAACACATTACTATTATTATTATTTAAGTGAGATAGTTATTATCTAGATTTTAAAGTATTAATATGAATACTAAAAAATAATTTCATAATGTTATTTATATTGTTTTCATTTAAATAAAACATATTGATAATGTACTATTTATATTTTTAAATTTTTTTATTTTCGAAAATACTATTTTACTAAATTAATAACTTTATGTCCTTCTATGAATAAAAATAAATTTGATTTTAGAAAATATTATAAATTTAATTTCTTAAAAAAACATAAATTTTGGGTTAATTATATAAAAAATATATTATGGTTATTTTTTTGTTTTTCTCTGAAATGTCATTTTTTAGTAAATAGTAAAAAAATATAGATTTTAATTCAAAATTTCTTTTTCTTATAAAATATTTATATTGATAAAGTGTATTTTAATTTTGTTTCAATTTCTATATATACCATTTATAAATCTATAAATACAATCTTTTAGGTGAATATTTTTATATTAAATTTAGATATAAAAGCATATTGGACCTATTTAACATTCTCACTTTAAAAACTATATTTTTTGCCCGATCTACAGGATTCGAATTAAACATAATTTTTCCACTTCTAAGAAATTAATTTCAAAAATTGGAAATAAAAGGTTTTAATGAGTATAATTTTTATAATTTGTTATTATAAACATATTTTTTTATTGAATTGATTAGTGACATTGATTAAAATTAATTGTGGTGATTAATGTAAAATCAGGTGTAACATGGGATGAAAGCTTAATCATAAAGGGGAAAGTGATCTAAAAACATCCATAAACCTATTAGATATAATATTTTAGAAAATAAAACACTATTTTTTAGAATTATCAATTTGGTCAATTTGGAAATAAGTAATAATTTGGGCATAGAAAATACTTTTTTAAAAAATAACAAGTGTGTCCTTTCCCTCCCTTATAAAAGGCCACCACATCCAACCACCCTTCACACCTCTCAATCAACTTAGGATCTGACAATATATTCCAATAAAACATCCCATAATCCATTAAATCCTCTTTGAGGACCCTACTATTTATAAATATAACCAAGGAACCCCTTTGGGGAGAACCAAATGGATTTACTAAAAGAAGAGGTAACATCAATCCTAAAGCTCAATTCCATTATTTTCTTTCAACACCACCTAAACTATTATTATTCCATTATAATTTAATAAATATAGTTTCCTAACTATACTGAAATGTTTTTATTTTAAAGGTTTTACCTTCCCTTACACACACTTACATCTAATAGGTAACAAACTTACCATTCTTTTCCATGGCGAACTACTCCCTCACTAAACGATGTTGTTCATTTTACCATTACCACCTATCATGATTGGGAATTATGAAGGATAATATATTTTTATATGAAATATATTATATATATTATTCACTCATAATTAGGTTTTTATTATCAAAATCTTACCTTTATGATATCCATTTTTTATAAATAAGTTAACTTCATTTTTGGAAGTGTGGACAACCACCTCCTCAAAGAGAGGTGATTCATTCACAAATTAAATGAAATGTATTAAGGATGGATTTAGAAGAAATATGTGATATATATATTTTTTTTATGATTTTTAACACTTATGTAATTTTAATATGAAAAATACCATCATGATTTCCATTTTGTGTATAACCGATTACTTCATATGTGGATGTGTGGAAAACTGTATCCTCAAAGCGATGTCACCACTCAAAAACAGGTATATACCTACTGTTTTCCAAAAACCCATGGATATAGACTCACCTATACCAACAAATATCATGAAGCATGGGTATAGGTGACATTTTCAAATATATACGGATGGTTCTAGATGAACTTTGGGTATAGGATACCCGTATAAGAATGATAAGCCATGAATTGTGCGGGATTCCCACAGGAAATCATATACCTACAGTTTTTATGAACCGTGCTTATTGAATTTGGTATATAAGATTATACCGATATTTTATAAAAATTGTGGGTATTGCTGTCACCAATACCCAAGGATCTACTGAACCATGGTTATATGGTCCTTTATTTTTCCAGGGAAAAAAGATATTATATGATATATAACTGTAATTTGAATTGTTTATGTGGTAAGGGGGTTCAGCAGTAGAGCATACACTGGGGATTTGAGACTCTCGGGGGACATTTTATTTTTACTAGGTTATATATTTATATATATTATACATATATAAATAGAACTGTAATTGTGGTAGTGGTATAGATATTACCAATAATGATTTGGTGCAGGTTTGAAACCCCCCTGTATCATTTTTTACAGTGGTTTTTATTAATATATTTACACAAATATAAATATATATTAACAAAAATTCATTAGCTTGGTTAGTGAGGCTTTTTCCGTTTGTAGTGTAGGTCGCAGGATCGAAACCTGCTTCTGATTATTTATATACAGTTAGTTGGAATACATATAATTAGGTATATATGGATATATATAATCATATTTAATGTAGTTGGGTTGTTGAGTATCTCAACATTTGAATTGGAGGTAGCGGGATCGAAACAATTGAAGCTATTTGTTTCAAATATTGAGGGACAACTAATAATATTACAATTATTGTAGATATATATATATTTATATATATATAAGAGTTAGATACAACAATATGACTCATTGTGGTTGAAGAGTGTAGAACTGGTTCAAAAACCATTTCTTGTGATTTTTTAAAAAAAATTGGAGCTACAATTTTAATATTGAGGGTATATGGTTGTGGCAAGGTGGAAAGTGGTTATAAGGTTGTGAAATGGTGGAAAAAACCTATAACCATGGTTTGGAAGAAACCATGGGTATAGGTTTTGGAGCTATACCAACGCATAAGTTTCACATGGTTCCCAAAACTGTGGTTATAGCATATACCCATTGTTTTGAACCATTGGTATATGTCATTTTTTTACAAGTGTTTCAATCATTCATTAATTACATTGAATTTATTAAGTATGGGTTTAGTTTAATTATTTGATATATATGACATAAAGATTATAATATTGTTATAATATTTAAATATATACTTATATGTTAATTACTTACTTTTTTTCAATAGGCCATGAAAATGTAAACAACATTCATGTGTACGTACAACCTGTCATCTCCATGAATAGTGTATTCCAGTTAATATATATATCTTGTATACATTATTATAAATGTTTATATACTGAGTATATTTGATATCTACTTCATGTTTTACATAAATATTTATCTAATATGATCGTGAATACTGAGTAAAAATGTGTATGATAAATGTTGTAGTTATTAACCGAAATGTTACTTTAACCATGATATGTTAATAAATGGGTAATGTAAGGTCATAAAAAAATAATATATGGCATAATATATATGAATATAGAATTGTGATATATTTATATTAAACTCATAATTATTATACATGAGTCTTTTATATGTATGATGAAATCAGTGAAACATGATAATGGAATTTCATCTCACTTTTTATTTATATAACATACATGCCATATTCACCACTCATTTATTTTGTGTGGTGTATATAAATCCCCTGAATTTATTCTATGAATATTAAAATTAATTAAAGGGTATATACATATCAATTTTATTATTTTTATTTTATCCGATTTATGTTTCCAGAGTCACCAAATTAGTAACGTAATTTTGTCTCAATTTTTCTTCTTTGAGATACATGCCATGTTATCCTTCTATATATTACTATGAGGTGTATATAATTCTTTTTACTTGATATGTCATGAATATTCTTATTTTCATGATATTTAAAGCTTCCTGTAATGTTATAAATTCAATTATATTATGATTCAATGTTACCAAAGTGGTAATGGTATATTGCTACAATATAATCGTTTATCAAGATTGTATATGATTATTATTACATTCAATGAAATATTATGATCCATAAGTTATGAAATCACATGATATTTTTAACATAAATTAATTTATGTTATATTCAAGTAATTTTTCAAAATTTAAAATTTTGGGTACATAATATAATTAAGAGAATATTATTATAAAAATATGACATTATTTCACCTTTTTGTAGAAATTTGTGTTATTTCAAAATTGTTTTCTATAAAAATGTTATAAAAAATGTACAAATACAATCCTATTATTATTTTACAAAAATTTACCATTGTATGACATTTTTAAAAGAATTGTTTTAAAAGTAATATTTTTTTTTGTTTTCTGATCAAGGAACAATTCTAAAATATTGAGGTGAAAAAGAAATGCTTATCATGTAAAAACATACCAACTGTTTAGACAATGATTTATATGATAATTCCACTATATGTTTAAGAGGATATTTATTCAATGAAATCTTTTTCGTTAATATTCCATAATTTTTTTGAATGTAAAATGTATTTCAATGAAAAATGTTTCTCAGAAATTACATTATGTTTATAAACTAATATAAAATTATTTTAAAATTTCACTCTATATATTTTCAATAAAAATTCAAATGGGAGAGTTTTAATGATTTATAGGATTATTTTATACATTTTCAAATTATATTCAATGAAACGTGTTTTCAAAATGAATTCATGATTTTTTATTATTTTTCATGGAAATATGTTTTCCAATTTTGACAAGATTGTTTATAATTTCTCAAGGTTATATTCAAAGAAAATAATTTACAAAATGTATTGTGTTTTAAAAAAATTAATTAATATGTGATATTTTACTTAAAATAATATTAAATGGGTTTTTATAATTTCTTTATATGTTTTCAATGTTGTTCTAAGGAATGTAATTTTAAAAATGATTTATGTTTATAAAAGTGTTAATCAATGAAAATTTATTTTCCGAGTGATATTTGAAAATCTATCTCCATCTATGATGAAATACTAGGCTATATTTAAATATTTTGTGGGGGATATTATTAAAGGATAAATTTCATATTATTTCTATGAAAGATAAATTTTTTATGGAATAATGTTTATAAAACCTATTTCCCCTAAACAGGTTATACCATGATAAATTACTTATGATACCAGCTTATTTTTATAGGTTATTATAGGATGAAATGATTATGAAACCTCTCTATTTTTGATAGTATATGATATGATTAAATTTTTATGATATAAATTTCACAAATTGGTTTACGTAATTAATTTTAATGATTTTTTGGAATAATTATGTATGATTTCTATATGAGATGTGTGGGACCTGTAACTGTTTCCAATGCATTGGGTAATGATAAATGCCATTTAAGATTAAAGGGTACATGGGATGGCATCCCATTCTTGAAAAAATGGATAAATGAGAGGTAAATACAATCCCCATACAATAGGGTACACAAGACGACATCCCAATTGAAACTTCTTGAATTTCTAAAATGACACACTATGTACGGTAGCATACATTATTAGTCACATCGAGTTTAAACGAAGTACTTAATAATATTATTCAAATGTTACGTTTATATATTTTCCATTAAAATTATGGGAATGGAAATTATTAACTTAGTTATTTCATTTTTTTACAACGATGTTTATAAATATTTATTTTATGAAAAATTAATTTTAAATTAATGTAAATGCATTTTTAATATAAAATGAAATGTTTTTTTGAAAAAATATTTAATTGTTTATACCTCTGTTTTATGCTAATAATTTAATAAATCACTCGTTATGGTTCCCATTATTTAAATTTTTTAAAATATAATTAGTTTAACGTATTAAATTCACATCATTTATTTTTTAGACATGATATATGAAAAATCCGATTGTACGTATAGAAGTAGTATTTTTCAATGAATGCAGTTTTTCACACTTTTGACGGAGAACACATTTTAAATCTAGTTATCGAAACATAAATAATATATCTATGAAAAAAATACTCTTCTTCCTCAAAATTAGAGTTCCAAAACATATTTTGGATGATTTTTTGTTATTTTTCTCATAAGATTCATTTTTTGTTGAACAGTGTAAAATATTGCATTTTAATTGAAAGTTACTTTTTCATCAAATTTATTGATAATGGAAAATTAAATTTAAAAATATTTTTAACGTATAATTATATCATTATGTTTATTATTAAATTAGTTTCATTGTAATCTTGTCTATAATGAAATTGGATATAAAATCTATGTGAACTTTTGAACATTTTACTTTAATAACTCCTTTACTCATTATGTCAATGTGATTAGTTATTAATTAATTTCTCTAAAATATATATTATGAATTTAGACAAATGGATTCAATATTTTTAAACATTAGGTTCATCGAATGATAATATGTTACTTTTATTTTAGGATATTACAAATAGTAACTTTAGTAATATTTTTATTTCCCCATTTTAGGGTAAATTGGGTAATTAATATTAAATATTATATTATAAATATAATATATTTATCATAAAACATTTAATAATATTATTTGATGAGTGTTTTAGGACCATGAAAATAATTGGGACTATTTTAAGGCCACATTATGCTAGATGGATGAATATAATGAATTTATTATACTATATTCATAGTGAAGACAAAATTTTCCATATCGTTGTTTTTACAAGTAAATTATTTTTAATATATTTTTATTCAAGGGATATCATTGACTATAAATATTATATAGAAAATTAAAATTAATATCAATTTCATGGTAATTTGTGTATTATTTTTATAGTATAAATAATTAAATTAAATGATGACTCCATTATGATATAAAAAATGCTTCAATAATGGATAAATCATATAATTGATATTAAAATTTTAAAATAAATATATTTTGATATAATTATTTCCATAAAATAATTTTATAGTTTAATATGACATGTTAGGTATGTTTTAATGGATATTTTTTGAGGATATTATTTTATTATGATATTTTTAAAATGTAAAGTATATAATAGTTTCAGAAATTAAAATTAGTGATATTTAAAAATGAAAAATATTTTATGAAATGATATAGATTTTACAAAAATCTACAATTTTTCCAACTAGTTATGATAAGTCATATAATTTCATAGATGACTCGTTTATTATTATTTTTCAGGTTGTCGAAATTATATATTTCATCAATATTTAAATTTCAAGATATCATGGAATGTTTTAAAGGGGTTAATTATGTTTAAAAAAATATATATATAGATAAAATTTGATGTAAAAAACTATATAATTTTTTAGATATTGGAAATTTGACGAAAACAAATTATATATTAAAAATAAATAAATTTGGGATAATTTTTATGGTTTAATAATTTATATTAATTTAATATATTAAAATTTTTCATGACTGCACCTCCCCTCTCATATAAAAGAGAACTCAAGGATCTTTATTCCACACAAAAAATATCCTATCTAGATCATCTGATATAAACCAAAATACCTTCCTTAAATCCCTTCAAATAGGTATATAAGTCTTATTTTAGGAAGAACACCCTATATAGAGGTGTTAACGTGTTAATCAAAGAAGGTCATCTAAAAGTAATATGTAATTTATAATTAATTATTTTGATTTTTTATCTTCTTCCAACTCATTCAAATTATCTTCATCCAAATTTAAATTATAAATATACAATCGTAAATACACTTAATTGTTATTTTTTCTATATCAAATATTAAATCCATCTCTCATTTCATCAAATGGGAAATTAATTATTTTTTCCAATGCACAGAGGACGACCACATAGTGAACCAATATATATCATTTTCCAACACCATATATCATGGCTTCTTATAAAAGTGTAATTAAGGATTATATGTGATATTAATGACATATTTATTATTATAAAATTATAATATTTCAGTTATGATATTACCCTAACATGCACATAAAAATGATAATGTGGTCATGCATACTTAGGAAATATCACCTCAATGAAGTGATGTGATAATATATCTTCACCAAATAACATGGATCATATTTATTAGCATATATAAATGATTAATAGGATATTATTATCATTATGGAATGATATTATAATACTTATATTCATTCAATAAATTATGAAAGAACATTTGAAATGTTACTCGTAAATATAGCTTACTGTTTACATGTTTATAACATTGTTCATTTTTCATTACCATAAATAAATGGTTTGATTTAAAGTATTATTGATGTATTAATCTGTATATTATTTTATTACGATAAGTATACATGTGATTTTATTATAACCAATTTTACTATAGACACCATTTAAATTTCATTTTCACTCATGTACTAAATATCAAAAAAAAAACCCTGATATGAACATAAATAATTTATTATTAATTATAACATGGAAATTAGTCTTATAAAATGAATAATAAAAAATAAAAAAGGTTATAAGGGAAGTTAATAATTATGAAATTTGTATTATTTTGAATCATATTGATTTTTCTTGATGATTCAGACTCAAGGTAAAAAAATTTCATTTAAAACCTCATTAAAGGTTACTCTATTATCTATTTTATAAAATCGAAAAGAAATATTTTTATAAAATAAAAAAATTTATTTTGATGAATTTATATTTATTTAATTTTTTGATGATTCATAAATAATTTTACATGTTTATTTTCCATTAATGTTTTTTTAATTTTAGAATGTTTGGCTTTGCAAAATTGAAATGTGATTTCAATGTGGTGAAGTTATTAATATTTTATGCATGAATATTGTGTTTTTATTAGATTTTAATTCATGGTTATTGATTATTTATGTGGGTGGTTCCATGATAAACTCAAGGTGAGTTATCCCATGATATCTCTCTAATAAATTTGTTAATGGAACAGAGTTAAACGGTAGGGTTTCCCCTAGGAGATTAATTTAATATAATGTGATGGGTATTCAAAATATTACCATAAAGGGTACTCCATTTGTAATTGTGAAATGTAAAATATAATAATGATATCAATGACACAATTTTAGTTTATATGGTGTTTTAAAGGAATATTATAATTTCATGAGGTAATATAATGATTTTTGGTTATGGGTGAAAAGTATTATTTTGTGATAATATTTTCATGAGATTAAAATATTGATGTACTAATGGGTTTATTACATATTTTATGTCTCCTACTGATCATATTTTTGTCATACAATGTTTTAGAATGTTTTCTATAGGTTATAAGGATGAATAAGAAAAATACAGATGGCAATATCGATGATATGAAGATTTATTTTCAAGAAATTGAAATCATGTTTACCTTTAGAAGATTTTCATTATATAAATATGAATAATGACTCTAAGTGTACAAATTATATTTTATGATTTTTATATGTATAATTTATGGCCTATGTATGTAAAACTCTAAAATTAAAAATAACCACATAAAAAAGAAAGTAAATTCTTGACTAAAACTCAAGATTATGCAATGTTTAAGGTCAGGGCCATATAGTCAGTATTAAAGGATGTTTTTTTAAGATTTTGATGTTTTAAATAGAGTTAAGAACATCATCTTAAGTTTATAATATTATTTAGTATCATAATATTAATTTCTTAAAATCCATTTAGATGATTTAAATTTTGAATTTTCAAGATAACTAACAGTATTTTTCGAGACATCCAATTTTTAGGTAATTATGGGTTATTACATATTGGGTTGAAAAATGAATTTATAGAGAAAATTTTGATATTTAAACATGTTATGGTAATTTAATGAATATTTTTTCATATTTGGGACATGTTTTAGGGAATATATAGTATTATAAAAAGAAAAACCCATAGGATGGCTGAGAACTCATCGTGTTCGACAAGGCCACTATAATCAAACCCACAACCGAATGGAGATAAGGGTTAATCACCTACAATTGGCCTATGTAAATTTCCATTATTATATCATATTAATTTTAAATAAATGACTTTGTAGTTGAAGAATAAGTTTATTTTTGGAATAAAAAAAGTTATATTGAATTGATTACATTGTGATTGGAAAATGATTAAGTGAATAATATTATTTTCGGAGATGTTAACTTTTTTAAGAATCCTATGTGACCATGGTAAATAGAATACTATTGAATTTTATTTTATGAATAATTTTTTATTTATAATAATATTTTTTTTTTGGGACTTGTGGTGATTTATGGAAATTGTAAATGTATCCTAAAGATTACTGTGGATGATAGTTTTTTGAATGATATTTGATGAGTAATTAGTTTTATTTGGATATAAATGCTACAATTTATCTAGGAGGACAATATTATTAAATAATTTTGATTTGTGGGTTTTAATATGTGTTTAGAATAAATTTGAGGATAGTTTTTCAATGAATTGTGTATGTTAATCATTGGGTATTACTATTTAATTTTCTAGATTGAAGGAAATTTTCATTATATATGTTATATTGTTATTAGGGAATTATTTTTTCTTGTACTGACCATTTATGTTTTTATTAATTTATAAATACTTGATAAATAAAAACGTAATAATTTTTGGATTATGTACTTCTCGATAGGTTGATTATTGTGCTTCAGTCATGAAAATTTCATCTTAAATACTCATCATTTAGAAGAAAGGATGAGTTTATTGTGTAATTTTAGTAAATGATCAAATTCTATATTACAATTAAGTATCGTTCCATATTTTCATAATCATGGTAGTAAAAAAATTCATTACATCTATGAAAATTATCTTGGGAAAAAGTTTTATCTATATAAAATTAACAATAGTCTTTTGACCCATCACATATTTATGGTTTTGTGATGAATAACATACCAATGATTACATTATCTATCACTAACTATTTTCCTTTCTGAGTAAGTTATATCATTCATGTCCATGATTTCAAACATGGAAACCTTGTTTTTGTTTTCTTTGGTGACCAACATATTCCTCTTTTGTTCTTTAAAATAGGATGTTTTATTGAACCTATTTCATATTTGGGATTTAAAAAATTGTATTTTCAAAATTAAACCCATATTTCGAGATAACTAATTCCAAAACTATGAGGAAAAAATTTATTAAATAGGGGATTAATTAAAAAATAATCTTTTAAAAAGGAAACTGTATGTTCGATTGTGTATATTATATGCAACATTGAGCTTAAACAAACAACTAAAAATTATTATTTAATTGTTATACTTATAATGAGGTCATTATAATGGAAATAATGTACATTATTAATTGAATTGAAAATATTTGGATTAAAAATATATATATAATTATTTAGTTGATGAAAAAGTAATTATAAATTAATTTATATCACTTTTTAAAGGAAAAAAGAATTATTTTTCTAAAAACACAATTTAAATGTACATATGTTTTTTTATTCCAATATAAAATAATTCACTCTTTATGGATTATATTATAGAAAAATATATGAAATATAATTATTATAAATTATTATATTCATCTTATATATTTCCTATACATGATATACTATCAAATGTAATTTTAATAATAAAATTCATATTTGTGACAAAGGGATGTTTAACAACCATTTTACAGAGAACCTGTTATAAATATTTTTTTTGAAATATTAATAAGTTAAATTTCAAAAAATTATATTCTGATTTTAACTTGTTTTATCAAATTTAATTTTGGATTTTATTTTCTATTTTCCTCACAAGATAATTTTTTTAGGAATTATGGAATAATACTAAATTTTAATTGAAAACTACTTTTATCAAATTTATTTATAATGCTAAATTATATTTTTGAATGGAATTAAATTATTATTATATCATCATTTAATCATTTAATAAAATTTGTTTTATTAGAATAAATTTTATATTTAAATTTGATATAAAATCTATGTGATATTTTTAAAGTTTTACTTCAAAATTTCTGTTTATTATTCCTTCTATAAGTTGAATTTTTAATTAATTTATCCTATAATATGTTTATGATTTTTAAATATTAATTACAAATTTTGAATTATGAGGTTCAAATTATTTAAATAGGTTAATTTTATTATATATGATGCCCTTATAGTTATTATAGACTCCCATGAACGTTTTTTTAACCTAAATTAAAATTTAAATGATCATATCAGTCACTTATTTTATAATTATATTCACATATATATATATATCTAGTACTTAGTTATAATTATTTAGTAGACATATATTATCTAGTTATTTTTTACATTCATCTTTATATGTCAGTAATTATGATTATTTTTTTGATGTTTTGTAAGGAAAAATTTAATATTCAATCATTTATAAATGTTTAAATGTAAAAAATTGATAAATTTAGTGGAATATTAATGTTAAAATGTCTTATTCCTTCTCATTTCCATTTGATTTTTTTATGAGATACGTGAATTGAATCCAAATAGAACTTGATACAAGTAATTTGTAGAAAATACAATTTATATTATATAGATCATTTATTTTTGGGTTAACCATAATGATCAATATTCAATAAAAAATTTATATTTAACATGAAATATTAATTGTATAAATTTTATAAAACAAATACATGTGGAAAATTTTGAATCTTGTATAATAGAATTCATATAGGCACTTGGACAAACTAAAATAAAATTTTTTGTACTAATGAATGTGTATAAGTGTAAAGTTATATAATTTTAATATGATTTTTGTATAATAATAAAGAGAGTAATATAAAAATTATATAGGATACTATTATTAAATATGACTAAATATGTTATGTTAAATGAAAATAAATAAGGATAAATAGTTTCTTATTTTGATTGAATCACCCATTATCTCTATGTCTTCCCTCAAAATAAATGTATTTGGACTCATGTGTATGATGTGAGTCTTCCAAACCTAGGATAGAACTATAAGAGTGATAAAAAATAACATTTGGATGTGTGGTTTGAATGATTAGATTGGATTTGATTATGTATAAGAGAGATCCTTTTATTGGTGAAAATGAGGGAAGTTTCATTAGAAGAATTTGTTTAGTGAATCATATAATGAAATCACAATATATTTGTTTCTATTATGTTATAAATAATGGTTAAAAATATTTGTTGGATAAAACATCCCACAAAGGGATTCAATAATTCATATATATCTATTTTATTGTATAAAAATCAAATAATTTAATTTACCTTTTTACCCAATTTTCTATATTTAATTATTTATTGTAGTATTTTCTATATTACATAAAAATTCAACATAAAAAATAATTAACAATTTCAAAAACAATTAATAATACTTTTTTTCCATTTATTAAAACATGAGTACAATATATGATATAATATATTTCAAATTATAATTCAAGTTATATTGATTTTATTTTCAAATTGATTATTTAAAAATAAAATGATCTCATTTGTATTTATGACCAATTAATTATATAAATGATTATGAATACATATATATATATATATAATATCAATGTTTTCATTTTAAATAAATTTATTCAATACATTAAGATAAACGTGAAAAAAAATTATACAAAGAAACCACTACAAATAAAAACATTGCCTTTAACATTATACCAAAATTATACCTTAATATATTTATTATCCTAAAATAAAAATGAACCTATTAGATTATTCGAAAATTATAATCACAAATATTAAAATCAATTTCTTAGACCCATTTTAAAATAATTTAAAAATAATTTTAATATAAGAAGATATTGTTCATAAGAAATATAAGGGAAATAAATTTTAAAATCCTAAAACTGAATTTTATATTACTATTTTAAAATTAATAATTGTTGACTTTATTTTGAATTATTATTTTTATATATATAAATCAAATTTTTCTATGTTTTGTACTCTAGATTGGTTGATTTTATCTTTTAAATGAGAACTTCTCATCTATAATTAAAATATGGTTTTAAATAAATTAATTATTTATTGGAGATATTAACTTTTTTATCCCTTATTAATGATAAATTATATCCTAGATTTTAAAAATATATTTTACAAACTATTCCTTGAATTTTATCATTATAGTAAAAAATTTTCATACTGCTTATTTTATTTATTAAAAAAATATCTTCAATATTTATTTTCACAACGGAATTTGAATTGATTAATTATATTATAAAATAATTTATATTATTTTCTATATATTTATGATAATGAGAATTTATTTTTTCAAAATAAAAATAATTTCTTTTTGTTTTAACTATACATTGGTAATTTCAAAATCAATAAATGTCTTTTGATATTCTCAATAAGGGTTATATACCCATTAATAATTTCTATATAATGACTAAATTTCTCCATTTAAATCTTATAAAATCATTCGCTTAAAAATTCACATTTTACACTTATTTTTTCGTTAATTAAAATTTTTCGAATAAAAAATAAGCTTTCTCCATTATTTATATTATTTTGTAATTTTATTTTCGGTTTTATTAATACTATTTATCAAATTTCATGATGATACAAAGTGATTATTAGATAAAAATATATTATTAATTTCAATTTTCCCATTTTAATTTTTAGACATTAAGGATATAAATCCGAAATATTTAATAATTCAAAGAATCTAATGCTTATAATCATGTGCTTTTATTACAATGTTCCTATATAATGTGATAAAATGTTGTTATTTGAATTCATATATTATATAAAATATTTATTGATCAATATTAATTATTTTCTAACAATATACAAATATATTTTTGAATTGCATTCATATATTTTTAGATAGGAAAATATAATTAAAATGATGATTATCATATCCCTTATACAAAATAAATTATTTCCACTCAAATTTAGTTATTTCATATAGATAATAAAAGATGAATGTAACCATATGAAAAAATGACTCAAGTTTACAATTATATATTAACCACAATATGTCATAAAATACTAGGAAACTAATATTTTTCTCAACCATGTCATTTAAATAACACTCCAAATTTCTTATTAATACCCATAACATCGATGTTACGTCGATGTGGTGTTTATAGTAAATTATCTATAGATGGATGATTTTCTGGTGAAATAAAATCTAAAATGTGATATCACAATTTCAGTAATTAATTTGAAATCATTTTGTAGAGAACCATTCAATTCCTTTAATCAAAAAAAATTAAACTAAACACGGAATAATAATATTCATTGCAATAAAATTCCAAAAAAATCTATTAGATATCGTTCATATAAATGGGATGTAATATGTAATCAATTGAGAAAATTGAGTAGAAATTATATATTTAATAACTATTTTAGAGAGTATTTGATATTACAAATCAACGTCAATGTCAATAGTGGGTAGAACAAGATTTGAAAAGTAAATTTATATTTCTTATTTGATGATCAATGTACCTTAAATCGCATTATTTTTTAAACCTAATTGGGAAATTGAAAATGCATTATATTACCAAATTCTCCCTTGAAAATGATAATTAATTTATATAAATATTATAAAACACTTATAAAAATTATTATTTTAAAATAACAGTTTTACCACAAACATGGTAAAAAAACATTACCAAGATAACACAATTTTTTCCACAAAATAAAAATGACAACGTAAAATTATTTGATTATGATGATCTAAACTAATAAATACATTTTACTATATTTATCAACAGAATATAAAAAACTATTTTTCATATGAGAACCCATTACACAAGATTTAATTTTCATAAATAAATTCATAATAACAAAAAATATTATATAAAAAAGTACATATTAAAAATCATTTAATTATTGTATTGTATTTTTGCTAACTATAAACAAATTCATTTCACTGTATTTAATAATATAAATTTTATTAATTTTTATTTTATATAAAAACATTAAAAATATAATTAAAATAAAATAATATTTTTCCTCGGAATAATCATATTCGTATTCATTAAATTTTATAAACTATATCATATGTTTTATTAGTTTATTTTCATTATAATTCCATTTATTTTATCAATATAGTGAATTTTTTTTGAAATTAATAATTTATATAAGAAAAAATATTTCATTAAATTATATTTTAATAAATTAATTAAAATTAATTAGATTTATTCAAAAAAAATATTTTATTTCAAATAAATTATCTATAATGAAAATTTATATTTTCAACATCCAAATAATATGTATGTATATTAACTATTCACTGAAAATTCTATATTGGTAGCATGTTAACAGGTATTATGCCATATGATTATATAACCCTTTATAAATAATATATAATAAAAATATTTCCCTTATTTTAACTTATAAATTCATACCACTGTAACTTCAGACATAACACATCTTCTCCCATTTATTTTCATTTATGATTCAAGTACACACTTCATCCTTTATTGATGCCTTATATTGTTTTCTTTGTTCTAGAAATGATAATTTGTTGGTTAAGAAGAATATGGGGATTTCATAGTAGAATGAAATTATTATTATCATCTTATTAAACCATTTTATTTATTCATTACTACTATGTGTAATCATCCATGGAATGTAATAATCTATAGTATATAAGTTATAGTTTCATGAAAATTTTTAGTAATATTCCACTACTTGTGAATATCATATCATTGGTTTGATTTATATCATATATGGAATATTTCAAAATCTCTGTTAATCAATTGAATAATTAGACACATTTTATATGATTATGAAATATAGTTTAATGTTTTATTTTTTAAAAACATGTGTTGCTACATTATTCAGCCATTAAAAAATTAATTTTCTCATAGTTTTAATCATTTATCACTGTTGAATGTAGTTCTACATATCTGAAATGTTGGAAAGACTCAGGGTATAATTTTTATTTTGTATTCAAACTGAATTTTATTTTTTTTACATGGAGTCACATTGTTTTCTAAACAATATATTAAAAATAACAGTCATGAATATGTATTAATACACATATAACTGATATAATTTCCATAGGTTGATCATGGTCATCCATAAATTATTAGATGATCATGTTTTGACTTAGGATATGAAATGAGATTTCCCATTTATGGTAAAAAATTTGGTCTCTATGTATATATAATCATTTCGTGCCTACAAACACATCAAATGAAATATTGAGGAGATAATGTTGTTTTAAAAACTAATAATCCAAAAACATTATAAAATATGAGTTTTAGATAACAGATTCAATGGTAACATGAAAAATAATTTTCATTTATAATAAAATATCTAATCATTTTTAAGATAATATACTATATTAAAAATCATTATAGTTATAAATTAGTGGATTAATCCAAAATAAAATAGTAATTTTTTAAATGTTTCTACATAATCACTATACCTTACACCAATTTGTTTTTTGGAACCACATTGGATATTGTGAATTGATATAGCTTCCATTGAACCTTTAGTCTTAGAGGTTTATGAATTTTATTATCCTCATTTCCCCATAGATTATAGAATTTTTTTACATAATGTAAATACTCCCTATATGTAAAACATTGTATTTTGTTTGGTGAATTATTTGGAATTTTTTTGTCCAAAATTATACTAAATGAAATATATATAACTTTTTAAAAATTAATATCTCTATGTCCAACCATTACCCAACTGTATTATCTTTTTATTAGTTTTATTAATCTCATGAGTGCTTATTTAAAAAAAAATTTATTATAGGTGAGTGAAATTTTTTCCTTCACATTAATCATCAATATATTTTCAAGGAATATACATTTTCAATTTCACAAAAAACATTTGGGTCTAATTAGAGTTTTTAGGTTTCCTTTTAAACCTACGTGGATACTAAAAAATCCTATTATAGATACCAATTTTCCTTGTTTCTAATTATATATTTTATAAATTGGTACTATAATGAAATTATCACTCATTTGTTAAGAATAAATAATTGAATGGTGGAATTACATTCATTTATTTTGATATTATTCTTATAGGTACTATTGGATTCATCCTCCCTATTTTTCAACACAATTAAGTAACTCCCAATTTTAGTATCGGAAGATAAAAGAAAATATTTTTTGAAAATTATTTATCCTATAATACTCCAAAATTAGTGAGTAAAATTCATCCAATTGTATTTTATTCTTACAAACATTACTCTATATATCCAAATCATCATAAAAATGATATAATGATTATAATAATTTTATTTTCTGAGCACTAGATGTTGAAAAATATATTTTCTATTATATCATTCCATTTATCATTATCTTGTGGATCAAAAGACACAATATATAAAGGCGAACGGTGATGAATGAAATAGTCGATATGTGTCATTATCGTATTGCTGTATTTTGGAGAAGAACATTATTTAGTCTCCTATTAACATAATTGTATTAAATCTACATTATTTTTTCACTTCAATATCTCCTTGTATTATTGGAAATTTTTTCAATAGCGTTTCTGACATGCACCACCGAGCATAAACAATCCTTGAAATATTATAATTTAAATATGATTGTTATATCCAATAATTTTATTTTTAGTGAATGAATAGGTATAGAAAAAAAGTTAAAATATAAATGGACACAATCAATACAAATTTATTGATTAATTCCTATAAGAGAAAAAATCAATTTTTTTCCTTTTAATATGATTACATCAATATTGATGTTTATTGATTTTCATGAGAAAATTATTTTTTCATATTTTTTAATTATTATGTTTAAAATGTATATAATATTTAGAATAAACATTCCAAAATTAAAATATTATAAATTTTTTATATTTTAATTAAATGTTTAATTTCTCAATGAATAGTAAAAAAATAATAAAAAATTGAAATGTTTTTTTCCATTTCAACAATATAAAGTGCCACATTTTCTTTTTAAAAATGATTCAAAAAATTATTTATTCAATAAAACTATTATTAATAATTTTATTTATTTATAATATGTTTTATTCTATAATTTAGTTTAATAAAATTTATTTATAATGATGAATTATCTAAAATATTTTTTTAATTGTGTTTTTCAAGGTTTAAATATAAAATATATTCTTACAGTTCTATGGTTTGTATCTGATAAAATGTATTATATAGATGAAAAACTATTGTAATTTTTTTAATGGTGACACTTTTTTTGTTATAATTTTTTTTATAATCCAAAAAATCACTTCAATTAATTTTACAACAAGTTTACTTGTGGTTTAAATAAAATGATATATATAATAAATGACATTAAACATTTCTAAATTTTAATTTTATAATAAATTTTACCATATATTATCCAATATTAATAAAATGTACATTTTGGTGCTATTTGACTTGAGTATGACATAAATATATTTTATTCAATATAAAATTTCAAAATCGGTCCTTTGTCCACTTATAGAACGATACCACTTCCATGTCATAATTACTAAGAATTAATCCATATGTATAGGGAAACCCCTAAAAAATCTCCCCAAAATAATTATTAATGTTATATATCTTCTGGTAATTCCAAAAGATCAATCTTATATCCATAAATATTTTATACAAATAATGTACCTCTGAGATAAGATAATCGTTTTAACATTCTTCTCTTTCACATCTTATTTAAATATATACAATTTTTCCAAAAAAATAAAATATAATAACACAAGTATATATAATATACTAAGAATTTATTATTATTATGGAATAAAATTTATCAATCTCTATCTCCGTTGATTTTGAAACAATTCCATTGTATATTTGCATGGAAGACAACCCCTATCGCGATATGATGTCATATGTTTCACATCACCGTCTCACATGTATTTTCATAATGATGAAACTAATGAATATATATTATGCTTGTGAAATGAAATTGATTCAATAAAAAATTATATATCATCTACTTCTTTACAATTTCTCTATTAATGAAATTAAAACGTCGTTCCTTTGTACATACGAACAACCATTTCTTGGAAGTGATTAATATTTTTTGATGTTTTACTTTACCAAATAATTATATAAATTTAACAAATGAATTAAAATGTTATTAATAAAATTTATTTCATTTTTAAGATGATTTACAATATCTTATGCATAATAATTAAAATTTCCATGAAAAAACATGCATGATAAAATTTAATAGTAAAAATGAAAATGATGGAAATAATGAAATATTATTAAAAAAATGGAAATGATATTTTTTAATAGAATAATATATGATAAAAAAAATATTTTTATGTTAAAAATAAATAACATGTTTAAAAAATATATATGAGAAAAAATATTGTTCAACTAAATAGAATCGTGAGGTAAGGGATCTCGTCTCAATTTTCAATCCATTAAGATATATTTGGTAATATGTTCCTTTTTATTTTTATTTGGTGTATATACTAACCTATTTTGGTATTTTGAAAGAATAAAAATGTATTCATGATGTTATACATATAACTGCATTTTTACTTTTTATGGTGTTATTTTATTTTTCCCCACCATTTCTTCTCTTTGGAAAATAAATCCATAAAATAAATGTTTTAAACTAATAATAATTTTATTTCTTATGGGCTACATATATTTTATTTCCATATACATAATTAATCTAAAATTCTTTCATTAATGATTTTAAAATTACACTCTTCTTTGTCATGTATATTTTTTTACCCATGATTTATTTTTTAAAAATTGTTTAAATGGAATCATCATATAATTTTATAAAAGGGGAAATTCACTAAACCAATTCAGAAATTATTAATATATACAGGATGAATGAAATTTCCAAACTTTAAGAACAATCATTGTTTTCAATAATATATTAAATTTTTTTATATTAATTATCAAATTGTTTTTGAAATATTTGGGATATTATTTGTTTTTTGTTTTGTTATTTCAAAAAGAAAAGATATTTTTCCTCAAGAAAAATTTTAATTATAATTTTGGTGGTATTTATATTCATTAATGATGAAATCAATTTATTATATTTATGATCCTTTTTAGATACGTTGAAATGATTCCATCATTGGAAAAATCCCTTTATTTTTTTAATATATATTTTATTTCTCTTTAATATCCATATTCATTGTATCATGGATATAATTTTTCCATATTAGTATAGTATTTTTATATATGGTGATTTTCATAACTAGGGAAATATTTATAAATCTATATTAGTTAGTTAATATGGATATTTTATAATAAGGAAAAAATATATTAATTGAATATGTAATTCAATATATAAGTAATGCATTAGACATGTAGTGACATGTGGGGTCCAGTTATAGATAGCCCCATGATTTATCAATAGTACTGTTATATGGTGATTTTCTTAACTAGGGATATATTGATAAATCTATATTAGTTAGTAAATATTGATTGTACAGATACTGTTATTTCTATGATTATGAAATTCAATATTTTGAATCTCTTTTATTGTGATTTTAGTTATTATTAACCATGATATTACTGAATTAACATTATCCATGGATTCATTTCTTTCTCAAGTTATTTATAAAATCTAATGAGTTTTCCTTTTTTTCCCATTACATTCTGATTGTTAAATATTTACTCATTATATCATATGTAATAAGTTATCCTCACTGATAATTTTATAACACCCTTATTTTTTCATTCTCTAGGATATTAAAGAAAATTCATTGAATGGGTATAATTAATTCCACACATTAAATTTTTTCATCTAATATATTTCATTACCATTTTAAAATTAATATCATGTTTGTGTTTGGTTATAAAGTATTACAAAACTGATTTATCTTTTCAGATTATATTCTATTTTATCTTTTCTAATGTACTGAAGTAGACACCAACCCATTGTTACTAGAGTTTGGGTTGGTTTATATTTTATTATAGTATATTTAATATGAAATATGAGAAATATATTTATAAAACATAGATTATGAATCATAAAACAATGGAAAACATTGAGGATAAATTTAGGTATATAATTACATATTAGTGTTTTGGAATGGTAGATATTTAACTGTTTCAAAAGAAAATATATATTTCTCTTGATACTAATAGTTGATATTGCTCTAGAATAGTTGTACCTATGAATAATAACACTAAAAAAGTTACATTGGGAATTACATGATCTCCACCAAGATTATGAAAATGATCATTTTTGGACACTTGGTTTGACACTTTCGGGGGATATTGAAGGGTTAATTTAAATTTTATATAGAAACAATATTGAAAGATTTTAACATGTTTTTATGATTCAAATACATTACTCACAAAAGAATGGTTATAATTATAAAATTAGAAATGAATAAATTATCAACTTATGAAAATTGTTACCTCAAATTTATAATTATATATTGTGATTCATACTGATATGGCCTAATAGGCTATTTTACAACATTTATAAAAGGATCCTCAAAGGAATACTGGTTTCAATACTCATAGAAAATCTGAAAATCCCAATGAAAATAAACAAATACAACTTGTTTTGGACGTGAAGAAATAATGGACATGTTAGGGAAGAATACTTATTTTATTTGAATAATTCGATATGTGGGTTTTCAGTCATCTTACACTAGTCAAAATTTTATTTTCCTAAAAATTTCACCAAAGTGGAACACCCTAGGGTCGATCACTAGGAGGCCTCTCACATGAACTATATAGACCTATCCATAACAATATCATATTCTATTGTTCTTGAACTATAATTACCATTCTAAGATCTTTTATTTTTAGTTTTTTAGTGAATTATAACAAACTCTAACATAGTAAACCCATACGTTACAAGTGGACACTTATGCTCCGTATCCATTTTTACACAAAAGGAATCCATTTTAGAAGTAAACATTATTTCATTTCAAGAAACATATTTAATACATTTATTATATAGTTTTCTATTTATATACAATATTAATACCTATGAAAAACATTTACAAACTTGATATAAGCATAGGAATTAATGTAATGAACATAAATAATGTATACCATTAGTCCAATGAAAAAATGAAAACCTAATAAATAATTTTTCATAAAAAATCATTAGCATGAATATAAAAATCATAAAGGATACACAGTACATCATTACTATATGACTCATACATTCACTCTTATAAATAGAATAACCATATGGTATACTTCTTCTCTGGAATACCCAATGCATTGGAGAGCTATAATGGGGCTCACCATTCATTTAAGCTATATCGGGATCACCAATGAGCTATAATGTGGTTCAACCCTTGATATAAGCTATACCGAGATCACATAATAATGTAAAAGTAACAACACATAAAAGAATATAATTTCCGATTTCACTCATAAAATATAATTTTCATTCATAAGATAACCAATCCATTTTTAATAAAAAATTTAAGAATTTATAAAATATATTTTTTAATCAATGTTTTCCATATGATTTCGAAACATTTAAAATAAATTTTAAATTTAATATTTTAAAATATATCTATATATATAAAAAAATATATTAAACAAATAATAGAAAATGTACATAAAATAAAAAAATTATAAGAATAAATCACCGAAAATGTTAAATGTGGATTGAAGTTAAAAATTCCCTTATAATTTGAGAAACACTTGAATAAAAATAATTAAAGTATTTCATTAAAAAAATTAAAATATCAAGAGAATATTTAATTAATTATATGTCATGTAATAAGTGTTTTATAGACATCGTATAAGATAATAAAGGTTCATAATATCAAGATATTCCTCAATGAAAGGATATTGCGACGAAGTCCTTTACCTCATGTATGACTTGTCTTCTACATTATTTTTATTTCAGAATAATAAAATAAATTCAATTTCCAAATTCATAGGATCCTTATGAAATATTATTATTCCTTTTTTATCACTTATCATCATGTTATAACATGTACATAATTATTTTAGTTCATATTTTACGTTTTGTCGATATTCAGTACATCAGTCAAAACCCAATTTTTTATGATGTCCATAATTCAAGTGTTCATAATCCCATCATATCCAAAATAATATTTATTACATAATAATCACTTTTATATCTCAATTATACTAATAAATAAAACCAATTATTCAGGTTAATGAAGATTAACAATGTTATATTTCTGAAAATGATAGTTTGTATGTATGCATGGTTAACATTCCTTATTTTTCATTGATCATTATGGAAATAAAGTAATTATTATTTTCCATTTAATGAGTGATCATAAAATTATTAAAATAATAATTTTTTTAAAATGTTATTATATACATCATACAATTTATTTTGTAATTAAAACGATTCACATTGCTTCTTGGAGGTGACAGTTCACAAGTACGCATGAACGATATTATCATTTTTATGTGCATGGATGGTAGGAAACTAATTGAAATATTATTATATTAAAATGATAAAAATGTCATTAATATCATATATACACATTTTTTCTATAATTATAAGCAATATATATATATAGTAATAAAAAACAAACTAAATTCTTCACGAGGTGGTAGTCTACCATACACACAAATGAAATTTTCATTTCCAATTGGATGAAATTGGAGATGCATTTATGTGATGATATTAAAATAATAATCTATAAATATATTGAGGGTAATTTATTTAATAGTTTATCATGTATATAGGGGATTTATAATATGTTTAATATGTAATAAAATAGAACTACTTAAATAAAGTGATGCATCTTCTCCGGTTGATCTACTTAGAAGAAACCCTTAACACCCATAAAAAGGTTCTTATTCATAGAATAAGGTCTCAAGAATGTGGTTAGTGATTCTAGGAAGTGGTTGTCATATATTTTCCAAAATCATTGTTCATTGTGATTGATTATTAAATAATAGTAGGTACCTTTTTATTGGAGGCGGGGGGTAACCCATGAAAACATTTAAAATAATAAATTAATATAAATTCTATATCAATTACATGTGGACCCAAAATTATTTCATTATAATATTAGATGAATTTTGGTCGAATAACTATCATAAAAGTAAAATTATATAGGTTATAGTATTCTTGTAATCCATATCTTTTTTGTTTAACCCTTATTTTACCCTTTTAAATCTTAACCTCATATCATCATATTCACACTTTCTACACTAATGTAATTACCATAACATTTTAAACTTCCAAAACAGTGTCATTTATAAAAAATTAAGAATTATCCTAACTATATGGTTGATTATTTTTTTTTGAAATTATTATGAAATTTAATAAACTATGTTATATTTAAATTTTTGAAATATGTCGATTTTGAGACTATTCATACTTTCCTTTTTTTTTAAAACTAATTTATTACATTTATAAAAAACATTTAATAAATCCTAAAATTTAATATTCATCCATTAAATTATTATTTTCCATTATTTATATGGTATAATATTTATTTAAATATCTATAATATAATTTACATGATTCTTTCATTAATAAATCGATCATTTCATCATCATAGTGTAATATTTAAATTTAATTATTTAAATTGATCATTGCATAAAATTTTGATTATTAATAATAGTCATGTTTATGATAATTTTTCCTTTACATTAAATTACATGTTATAAATGTCATAATCACACCAATGTGGCTTCCAAATGTCGAATTCTCATCCCAAGCATGGTCTTGGTAGTCCATATCACATCCAATATAATTATAACAAGTTTTAGAGTGGTTTATTATTATAATAATATTTTTTATCCTTATTTACATGATTTAACCTTTAACTGTTGTTAATATAAATAATTATTTATGTTACTCTTCATACATACCAAAAATATAGGGGAAATATTTACATAATTTGGAACATATAATTACAAATATGGAATCAATTTTTTCACATTCATAACACAGAAGTGGAAATAATAAATTTAAAATTAATTCTAGTTGTCAATATGGGGAAACATGTTATTTAAATGTAAAAACCATCAAAACATTGAGTGGAGTCTCTATCAAATTTCAATGTGAAATTACATCCAATTACCAAAATTAGAATAATAATAAAAAATTAATCCAACTAAATATTAAAATAAATTTAACAAACAATATAACTATATAAAAAACCATGATGAAAAGACAGTTTTGAACTAAAATGCTGTATTTTTCACTATTCATTAAAATATAAATTTTATCCTAAACATACAAAAATTTCAACTAATGTAAAATTTGATGTCCCCATTCCATATTATATGATTATTTTTTCAAATATATCTTCTAAAATTATCAAAAAAAAATATGGTTATCAATCAAAAGATGGTAAAACTAAATTTTAATAATATCATAGTGTTTTATGTAAAAAATTATATTAAATTTAATTTTATACCTCTAATACTTTTTATAAGAAACTAGAAACATTTAATATACATATTTAAATATAATATTTCTAGTTTTTTTCATTTCATTCAATACAATATATTGGTGGTAACTCTTATTTAAAATATTAATATTAATAATGTATTATTTTTTTGTATAACTCAGTCTTGTGTGCAACATAACACATTGTTGCATGTCGATTAAACAAACATACATAACATACACATTAAGGTAAAATAAAATTATAATTAATAAATATTATAAAAATATGAAAAATTATTATTTTGTAATTACATTACATGTTACATCCCTCTCCCCTTTTGAAAATTCTGTCCTTGCAATTTTAAAATTTGGCTCATTAACATCATTGGAATCCCACATTAGAAAAGAGTCAATAAAACATAAACATTAAAAGAAATAATGTGAAGTATAAAATGTCACATTATGTTCTATGATGGAAAACATGTATATAGAAGTGAAAAATAACTATGATATTCTAATAGAGATTGATAGAAACAAATTTCAGGAAAAAGTTAAAAATCACAAACTATCAATTAGTGATGGGTTAAATGGACTTTTATTTCATATGAATAAAATTAAATAATTTTTTTTGTTATAACATCATTTTAATAATGTTGAGGAAATATTTTACTACACCGAGTAATAAGATAAGAAAATATACTTACTTGTCATGTAACAATTAATCCTTTAGCCAATTTCCAACATAAACTAATATTTTTATCCAATTGTTGATTATTTAAGATGAATTTTTCATTCCCAAATCACAATTTTCAACATCTAAAAACACACATCATCCACAAAAGGATAACTATCCATTTCTTCTACCTTTAACTATTAACCAAAATAATAATTGTTAGTGAAAGATCGAGTAAATTCCAAAAAGAATCCATTATAAGTAAAATGATTATTTTTAATCTACAAAATTCCAAAATAATAACCAATGTTACAAAGACCACATTTAATAAATAATTTTCCATTAAATTTTTCTTAATAATATAGACTAATATTGACAACTGAAATTTAGAAGAATACGATCAGATAGTCTTTCAAAATAACTTCTAACATTAAAACCAAATAACATTAATAACTATTATGTCTCAATAAAAAATGTAATTAACCTAATATCTTATGATACAAAATATGTAAATAATTTCCATAAATAAAGAAAATAACCATATGCCCACAAATAAAATTATTTATCCTCCAAAAAAATTCCAAAATTACTCCAAAAATAAGATACAACATTATTCTGTGTACCCTAATCATATAAAGTTCCAAAAAAAGTGATGTTGTTCAAAAATAACATTTATCACTTAATCAAAAAATAATTTTCCATCCCAAAAAGTTATAACCTAATATTAAATATAAAATAATATATATGAAAATACTAATAATAACATTTAATGTATTTGGAAATAAATCTTCCAAAGGGATTCCTATGAAATTGAAATTATGACTAAACTAAATTTTATAAACTCATATGATATCCATATAACTTTATAAGACATAATAATCTCCAATGATGTCTAACCCATCTTTTTATACCATCTATAATGAACCATCCTTTAAAAAAACTTATCCATGTATTTTTGAACTAGAATTCACATTTAAGGATCTGTTATGATTTATGTTTTTGATTTTTAGGAAAGAAACATACATAGAAAAATCATATGTTAGAAGTAGAAATTTTACTCCGTATCGATTTTTTCACCAAAGGAAACCAATTTAAAATCAAACATGATTTTTTTAATGGCACCTCCTCAATACTTTCATCAAATAATCATCATTGTCCTTACCAATATTAAAACTTGTGAAAATATTTAAAAACCATGGATGATCACACAAAACTCAGTAAGGTACATAAATAATGTAAAGTTTTAGTCTAGTGAAAACATGAAACCCCAATAATAACATTATCTTATAAATACAATAAAATGAATCGGAAAATTACATAAGTGCCTTGGAAAATCATTAAAATATCACTCTTAAATTCACCCTTACAAATGGAATAGCCTTACGGTTCAATTCCTTCTATAGAATACCCATTACATTAGAGAGCGATAATGGGGATCAACCATTGTATAAGTTATATTGGCCACATCTATCATTCATGATTTAGAATGGGGATCAACCATTCATATAATCTATATCATTATCACCCATGAGCTATAATGGGGCTCGACCCTTATTATATTATATATATGGATCACCCGTTAAATGTCCAAGAACCAACACAAGAAATCGTGGAATTTTCAACTTGTCAAATATACAATTTCATTTTCATTGATAAAGTACCCAATCCATTTTCAAAAACCAATTTAAATCATTTATAAAATAGGTTTTTGAATCAATGTGTCCCATACCACATTGAAACATTTGAATAGAATTTGATAATTAATATTTTAAAACTTTTATGGCTATATAAATAAATCCATGAAAAAATTTCCAAATCATGGAAAAAAAATAGATATATTTTGGAAGAATGAATCATCAAAAAATTAAAATGAGGATTTTACTTAAAAATTACCTTACCAATCGAAAAAAACATGAATAAGAATAAATTAAGAATATAAATAATAAAGCTACAAATATAATTAGAATATTCTAATTCATTATATGACATGTCAAAAGGGTTGTATATAAAAGTTATAGTATAATAAAGGTTCATAATAACAATATATTCATCAATGAATGGAGATTTAGAAGAAATCCATTAACTCAAGTCTAACATTTCTCGTACATTATTTTTCATAATAAATAATAAATATAGGTCAATTTATACACTCTTGAGAACATTATTCATTTTTATCATTCCCTTTGTAACATCCCAAGTAATTAATAAATAATAGATATTTTTATCTATGTCTATTAATGATAAAGATTGTGTTTTAGAGGCTTAAAATGAAAATAAATCCAATCTTAAGCATGGAATACACTAATATTTTTAAAAGATTTTTTACTGCCTTTTGATGGAAAACCATTTTTGAATCTATCTTTTGACAATTTTATAAGCTATGTTTGTCAAAATAAACTTATTCTTTATGATTGGGACATCAAAATTTATTTTGTGTGAATTTTTGGTATTTTTTTTAACAATGTTCATTTATTAATGAATAGTGAAAAATACTGCATTTTACATCAAAACTGCTTCTTAATCTAATTTATTTATATTATTAGATTATCTTTTGAATTGGTCTTAATGTGTAATCTGAATATATTTTTACCATTTAATCCAATGGTGGTAATTGGAATCAATTTCACTTTGAAATTAGACCTAAACTGGTGTCAATCTTTTGATACTTATTGTTTTATAAAAACACGCTATTTGCTCTGGCAGCGGGAATTAATTATTAAATTAATTAATGTGACTCATATGATTTGAATTTTTTAAAATACACTTTATTTTTGAATTCATAATATCAAATATAGCTTAGGGTGAATTTTTGGTAATTTTCTGAAAAACTTCAATTTTTGATGAATAGTGAAACCACTAAGTGGTACTTATAAAAACTGATTTTTCCGTTTAAATGAAATTTTGCCATCATTGTGTTTTGAATTTCAAAAATCCGACATACATGGTTGTCATTAAGAAGTAAAATGTGGTTCAATGAGATTAAAATAATTTTTTTGGTGAATAGTAAATTATTAAGTTTTTAATCGCGATTAGTTGTAATTAGTGTAGTTTAAGGTAAAAATAATGCTTTAATAAAACAAGATGATCTTGACACATGTCCTACCCTCATTGGTTGTGTCATGGCCGACCAATACAAGCCATGGGTCAACTTGGGGACCCCATGGAGCCACTTTGGTTGGGAAATGACATAAATAACGTTTTATTTAATGTAAAAGTAAAAATGACACGAACATAATATGTTTTACGAAAACAATTTTTACATGGGGTTATAAAGATCAAATTTTTGATTATAAATAGTCATTGGAAAGATAAAAGGATTTCCTACATCATAATATTTTTTATAATTTTTTGACTTTAAATAAATTAAGTTATTTATGACATCATGATGATGTAGAGATGACCTCATTATTTAACGATTTAAAAAAATGGAAAGATAATATAAAATCTAAAACATACACATGGCCAAAACCAATTGGATGAGTGGATTTATAAGCCTTATCACCTTATCCTATAATTATAGCAATGTAGGACCTTTTGAATCCGAAACTCTTTTTAAAATAAAGTATCTTATCTTTACTTTCCAAAAGTGCCCCTCCTCTCCTCTTATAAAAGGCCCCCACCTCTACCTCATTTCACACACACCTCAAGCCTTTGGCTCGGCCAACCCCTACCCATTTACTCTCTCCACATCCCTCTAATCATCCTAGAGGATTCCCTTTGGGCAGAATCCTTTCAAAGGAAGCCTTTAGGCTCAAATCAAAAGGATTTACACTTTTAAAGGTAATTCATTCTCTCATGTTCATTTGTTTTATTTTGCTTCTCCAACCCCCTAAACACTTTTTATTTACTTATTTTGTAACAAAACCAGTACATTAAATATACTAGGATGTTGTTATAAGATTTATTTGAGCAACACTCTCACACAACTACATCAAATGGTTAAATAACATACGGTTTCCGTGGATGGAGAAATTCTGCCTCTCAAAAAGATGATTGTTCAATACTCATTTAACACCTTCAAAGGTGGCCATTATGATGTAACTATTTTTATATATGATATATTATATGTTTATGTTTTCATTATGCTTATTTTTCTTCATTTTGTTCATACCTTTATGGTTTCCATTATGGGTAAACATGATATCTTCATTTTAGGAAGTGCAGACTACTGCCCCCTGAAATTGATTTGATTCTTTAATACCATATGTGGGATGTGTAAAGGATAAATTTAATGATATTATATATGTTATTATACTGGAATTATAATATACTGTTATATCATTATGATTCCATTCCATAGAATACGAAATAGAAATGGAAGTAGCGTTCATGCGTACGTACGGCTTACCGTCTCCATGAACGGTGCATTTCATTTCTTACCTCTAAATGTGATGTACTATTATAAATACATGTATATGATGAATATATATGATATATATGTTATCCAAATCATTAATATCATTCTGGATATGATGAACCTTTGACCAAATTAACAACATGTAAGTGTAAGAAGTCTATTTTTGACTTAAGGACCAAATACCAACAAAATGAACATTATTAACTTAAATGATTACATGATGTTCATAACATGGTATAAAAGGAATAATGAACTTGAAAAAGTTTCATAATCAAGTAGAGATTAACTCAAGTTTATTATTCAGGAGATTAAAGAACGGTCGGGTCAAGTCGGATACGAGGTAGGGGACTTCGTCTCAATCTCCTTTCATTGAGGCATATTTTGTTTTATACACAACCTTCTTTTATATGGTGTATAAACCCCTTTGACTTTTACATTTATTCAAAAGTAATCTTTTCTATACGAAGCGTTTACTAAACGACAAAAGGGAATGTTTTTGTCATACGTATGCGGTGACAACGACTTCTCCGCCATTGTGACAGTTATTTGAGTTTCGGCTACCTCTACAAGCCATACCTTCTTTTATAAAAGAAAAATTAATACCATGTTTTACTTTTATTTTATTTTGGTATTGAAAATGGTTTTCATAATGTTTTTATATCAATGTGTTTTGTTGATATCTTGTGATTGAAAGGTAGAAATTTTATATTTCCTTTATGCATGTTTTATGTGATACGATTATGTTGAGGTTCTTGGGCATTATTATGAAGATGGGTGGTTCTATGATAAACTAAGGGCGGGTGAGCCCGATATAGCTCTCCAATGCATTGGGTAACGCGAAGGAGTGAAACGTTAAGGTTTCTCCGAAGTGATTTTAGGGAATATACTGTGATAGGTATTCCAAACGTAACCAAGAGGGTTACTCCCTACGTAAGAATGTTATGAATGCCTCAAGTTACCTTTATGTCTTATGATTTCTTTGATTTATTCATGGTTTGATGAGGTATGGTAAAGTGCCTATGTTTTATGGGTAAAGTATGATTTCATTCTTATGTATATATGAAGTCATGTTTCCTTTCCATATTTTTATAACCCTTACTTAGCTTTTTATGCTCATCCCAAGTTTTTGAAATGTTTTTCACAGGTCAAGGGAAGGGTACATGATATGATGATAGTGGTAAGGAAGTTTCAAGAAAGAATCCATGTTTTATTTTAAATATGTTTCCGTTGATGGAAAAAATGAATACTATATTTTATGTAACCACTTTGTTTATATGTGGAATGTAATGAAAGTTTTATGTTCTAATTCTCTAAAATTCTAAACCCGAAAAGATCCTCAATGTGTAATCTTGTAATAACTGCAGATTAAGTAAGGTTTAAGGATGTGGCCTTATAGTTGGTATCAAAGGTCGGTTTAGATAAATTTAGGAGTTTGAATTATATTAAATTATTATCCAAAAAAAATTTGAAATGATATAGCATTTGAAGATTACCATGTTACTTCATCTAAGACATGTTTGTTCAGAATGGTTTTCCGTAGAGAAAACAGGGAAGCAGTGCTAGGAAGGCATACCGAACGAAATAACCTTCCGAATCAGCATCCAGAAATGGTCGGAATTGGAAGTAAACAGTTTGTTGCAGTAATGGCACAGTTGACTCAAGCGATAAATGGTGGTGGTATCCATGCACGAGATCAGCCAGATCAACCGCAGAGGAATATGTTCATGGTGGAAAATTTCATGAGGCAACATCCACCATCATTCAGAGGATCATCTGACCCTGTGCTAGCTGAAGGGTGGATTAAAGCACTGGAGAAGATTTTTGATGTCATGGGGTGTTCAGAAAATCAAAAGGTTAGTCTTGCTATTTACCGTTTGGAGGGTGAAGTAGATCAGTGGTCTATGGTTAAAAATATCAGGGACGCCGATGATATTGATTCTCTTGACTGGGATGAATTCAAAGGTATGTTTCTTGAAGAAGTATTTTCCTAAGGATTTTCGACTTAGGATGGAAAAACAATTCTTGGAATTGAGGCAAGAGGAAGACTCAGTGGCTGCCTATGAAGAAAGGTTCACTCGATTGGCAATGTATGCTCCAAATTTTATCTGATTCCTTGATAGTAAAATAAACCGTTTTTTACTCAGGATTAAAGCCAAGATATCGAAGGGCATTAGCTTATCGTGAGTTTAAATGTTATGAAAAGCTTGTTCGATGTGCTGAGAAGGTGGAAATGGAGTTTTCGGATGATCAAGTGTTCTATAAAAACCAAGAGAAGAAGAGACCGAGGTGGGAGGAGAAAGGTAAGAATTCATCGAAAAAGT
This sequence comes from Viscum album, assembly GCA_963277665.1. Taxonomy (NCBI): domain Eukaryota; kingdom Viridiplantae; phylum Streptophyta; class Magnoliopsida; order Santalales; family Viscaceae; genus Viscum; species Viscum album. Next base: position 2,137,657,183 of record OY728165.1, read on the forward strand.
ATGATGGTAAGAAAACTATGTTTCCATTTTGTGATAAATGTGGCAAAAGGCATGGTGGGGAATGACTTATGAATTCTGGAAAGTGCTACCGATGTGGTAAGATGGGACATAAGGCTCGTGATTGCACTGAAAAGGATAAAGGTGAAGGTAATACCAAATTCGATTTACAGTTAGTGAAATGTTTTATGTGCAATGAGATGGTTCACTATGCAAATGAGTGTCTGAAAAAGAGCTTGAGTGATGGGAAGCAGTTATACTACAAGATGAAAGGGGCGGTGAAATCCTTTGTAACAACTTTAGCAGATGTCAGGCCATCAAATGAAGTTGTATCAGCTCCAGAGAGCTCAGTGTTTTTCAAATATTGACTTGAGATTGGGGTACCATCAGCTGAAGGTAAAGGAGGCAGATATTCCGAAGACCGTGTTCCATACAAGATAAGGCCATTATGAATTTGTATTAATGCCTTTTGGGCTAACCAATGCACCGGCTGTATTCATGGACTTAATGAATATAATTTTCCATGAGTTCTTGGATAAGTTTGTGGTGGTTTTCATTGATGATATTTTGGTGTTTTCTAAAAGTAATGAGGAGCATTAAAGACATTTAAGGGTTATCTTGCAAACCTTAAATGAAAAGAAACTGTATGGGAAATTCAAAAAGTGTGGGTTTTGGTTGCAACAAATTTCTTTCCTTGGTCACATTGTTTCTAAAGATGGAATAACTGTTGATCCTACAAAAACAAAAGTTGTGGAAGAATGGCCAAGACCCACAAATGTAACTGAGATTCGTAGCATCCTTGGTTTGGAAGGCTATTACCGATGGTTTGTTAGAAATTTTTCACGGTTATCTAGTCCAATGACTAAGCTAACTCGGAAGGGTGTTAAGTTTATCTGGACAAAATAATGTGATGATTGTTTTCAGGAATTGAAAAGAAGATTGGAGGATGCTCCAGTTTTGGAACTACCTTCCAGGAATGGTGAGTTTGTTATATACAGTGATGCTTCATTGAAAGGACTTGGCTGCATCCTAATGCAGAATGATCAGGTAATTGCTTATGCTTCACGACAGTTGAAAAATCATGAGGTAAATTACCCTACACATGATTTGAATTAGCTCCTATTGTTTTTGCTTTAAAAATATGGAGGCATCATTTGTATGGAGTAATGTGTAAAATATATAGCGATCACAAAAGTTTAAATTATATATTCACTCAGAAAGAATTGAACATGAGGCAAAGGAGATGTCTAGAATTAATCAATTATTATGATTGTATAATTCATTACCATCCGGGAAAAGCAAATAAAGTGGCTGATGCTTTGAGTCGAAAAAGTAATGCTTCATTAGCAATGTTGCGTTTGGAACGTGATCCTTTGGTTAAGGATTTCATGAACTTTGGCATAGAAGTTGTGGGTGCAGGATGTTCTTCTGTTTTGTTTCAGGTATCAGTGAGATCATCTCTATCTGATAGAATCAATGAAGCACATAAGCAAGACAGTGAGTTGCAGAAAAAGGTAGAGCTAGTTCAGAAAGGTAAGTTGCCTGAATTCAACATTGATAATGATTGTGTTTTGAGATTTGGGAAGAGATTGTGTGTGCCTTGTGATTCACAGTTTAAGAGAGAGTTGTAATGTGAATCTCATAGTTTTCCGTTTTAAGTTCATCCGGGCAGTACTAAGATGTATAGAGATCTGCGGGAGTATTACTGGTGGGATGGAATGAAAAGAGATATTGCTGATTTTACTAGGAAGTGTTTGACATGTCAGCAGGTTAAAGCAGAGCGGCAGTTACCGAAAGGGATGCTTCAGCCTTTACCAGTGCCAGAGTGGAAATGGGAGAATATATCCATGGACTTTGTTGTGGGATTACCGAAGACATCTCGAGGTAATTATACAATCTGGGTTATTGTTGATCGCTTGACTAAATCTGCTCATTTCCTTGCTATATGAGAAACTTTTTCCCTAGATCAACTTTCCCATTTGTATCTTAAAGAGATAGTCAGGTTACATGGTTTTCTTCTTTCCATTGTATCGGATCGTGATCCCAGGTTTACTTCTAACTTTTGGAAAGGCCTTCAGAAGTCGTTGGGTACTGAATTAAATTTTTGTACAGCTTTTCATCCTCAATCAGATGGGCAGTCAGAATGAACAATTCAGACATTGGAGGATATTCTACGTTCTTGCTCTATGGATTATCAAGGATGTTTGGACCAATATCATTATTTGGTTGAATTTTCATATAATAATAGTTTTCATTCCAGTATACAGATGGAACTATTTCAGGCATTATATGGGAAGCGGTGTCGAACTCCAGCTTTCTAAGATGAAGTGGGTGAAAGGAAGTTGATGGGACCAGAATTGGTAGAATAGATGGCAGAAAAAGTTCATCTGATTCAGAAACACATGATAACAGCTCAGAGCAGGCAGAAGAGTTATGCGGAAAACCAGAGGAAGGATCTATCTTTCGAGGTAGGTGATCATGTTTTTCTCAAGGTTTCTCCTTGGAAAAGTGTGATGAGATTTGGTAAGAAAGGAAAGTTGAGTCCAAGGTTTATTGGACCATATGAAATTCTGGAGAGAGTTGGATCAGTTGCATACCGGGTGGCTTTACCTCTGAGTTTATCTCAGGTACACAATGTTTTTCACGTTTCGATGTTGAGAGAGTATATGCCAGATCCATCTCATGTTTTGAGTCCAGAGGTAGTTCAGCTGGAAGAGAACCTATCTTATGAGGAACAACCGGTCCAGAATCTTGACCACAGGGAGAAAGTGTTATGAAATAAGGTGATTAATCAGGTAAAGGTTTTGTGGAAATACCACATGATGCAAGAGACAACATTGGAATCTGAAAATGCAATGAGGGATAAGTATCCCCATTTATTCGATAAGTAAATAAATTGCGGGGACGTAATTTTCTAAAGGGGGGAAGGATGTAACATACCAAGTAAGTAATGAATAATAGATATTTTTATCTATGTCTATTAATGATTAAGATAGTGTTTTAGAGGCTTAAAATGAAAATAAATCCAATCTTAAGCATGGAATACACTAATATTTTTAAAAGATTGTTTTACCGCCTTTTGATGGCAAACCAATTTTGAATCTATCTTTTGACAATTTTATAAGCTATTTTTGTCAAAATAAACTTATTCTTTATGATTTGGACATCAAAATTTACTTTGTGTGAATTTTTGGTATTTTTCTGACAATGTTCATTTTTTAATGAATAGTGAAAAATACTGCATTTTACATCAAAACTGCTTCTTAATCTAATTTATTTATATGATTAAATTATCTTTTGAATTGGTCTTAATGTGTAATATGAATATATTTTTACCATTTAATCCAATGGTGGTCATTGGAATCAATTTCACTTTGAAATTAGACTTAAACTGGTGTCAATCTTTTGATACTTATTGTTTTATAAAAACACGCTATTTGCTCTGGCAGCGGGAATTAATTATTAAATTAATTAATGTGACTTATATGATTTGAATTTTGTAAAATAGACTTCATTTATGAATTCGTAATATCAAATATAGCTTAGGGTGAACTTTTGGTAATTTTCTGAAAAACTTCAATTTTTTATGAATAGTGAAACCACTAAGTGGTACTTATAAAAACGGATTTTTCCGTTTAAATGAAATTTTTCCATCATTGTGTTTTGAATTTCAAAAATCTGACATACATGGTTGTCATTAAGAAGTAAAATGTGGTTCAATGAGATTAAAATAATTTTTTGGTGAATAGTAACTTATTAAGTTTTTAATCGCGATTAGTGGTAATTAGTGTAGTTTAAGGTGAAAATAATGCTTTAATAAAATAAGATGAGCTTGAAAGATGTCCTACCCTCATTGGTTGTGTCATGGCCGACCAAGACAAGCCATGGGTCAACTTGGGGACCCCATGGAGCCACTTTGGTTGGGAAATGACATAAAAAACTTTTTATTTAATGTAAAAGTAAAAATGACACAAACATAATATGTTTTACAAAAAAAAATTTACATGGGGTTATAAAGATCAGATTTTTGATTATAAATATTCATTGGAAAGATAAAAAGATTTCCTACATCATAGTATTTTTTTTATAATTTTGAGACTTTAAATTAATTAAGTTATTTATGACATCATGATGATGCAGCGATGACCTCATTATTTAACGATTAAAATAAAATGGAAAGATAATGAAAAATATAAAACCTACACATGGCCAAAACCAATTGGATGAGTGGATTTCGAAGCCTTATCACCTTATCCTCTAATTATAGCAATGTTGGACCTTTTGAATCCGAAACACTTTTTAAAATAAAGTAACTTATCTTTACTTTCCAAAAGGGCCCCTCCTCTCCTCTTATAAAAGGCCCCCACCTCTACCTCATTTCACACACTCCTCAAGCCTTTGTCTCGGCCAACCCCTGCCCATTTACTCTCTCCACATCCCTCTACTCATCCTAGAGGATTCCTTTTGGGCATAATCCTTTCAAAGGAAGCCTTTAGGCTCAAATCAAAAGGAGTTACACTTTTAAAGGTAATTCATTCTCTCATGTTCATTTTTATTATTTTGCTTCTCCAACCCCCTAAACTCTTTTTATTTACTTCTTTTGTAACAACACCAGTATCTTCAATATACTAGGATGTTTTTATAAGATGTATTTGAGCTACAATTTCACACAACTACATCAAATGGTTAAAGAACATTCGGTTTCCGTGGATGGCGAAATTCTGCCTCCCGAAACGATGATTGTTCAATACTCATTTAACACCTTCAAAGGTGGCCATTATGATGTCACTATTTTTATATATGATATATAATATGTTTATGGTTTCCTTAAGCTTCTGTTTTTTTTTCATTTTGGGCATACCATTATGTTTTCCATTATGTGTAAACACGATATCTTCATTTTAGGAAGTGCGGACTACTGCCCCCTGAAAGTGATTTGATTCGTTAATACCATATGTGGGATGTGTATAGGATAAAGTTAATGATATTATATATGTTATTATACTGGAATTATTATATACTTTTATATCATTATGATTCCATTCCAGAAAATACGAAATATAAATGGAAGTAGCGTTCATGCGTACGTTCGGCTTACCGTCTCAATGAACGGTGAATTTCATTTCTTACCTCTAAATGTGATGTAATATTATAAATACATGTATATGATGAATATATATGATATATATGTTATCCAAATAATTAATATCATTCTGGATATAACGAACCTTTGACCAAATTAACAACATGTAAGTGTAAGAAGTCTATTTTTGACTTAAGAACCAAATACCGACAAAATGAACATTATTAACTTAAATGATTACATGATGTTCATAACATGGTATAAAATGAATAATGAACTTGAAAAAGGTTCATAATCAAGTAGATATTAACTCAAGTTTATTATTCAGTAGATTAAAGAACGGTCGGGTCAATTCGGATACGAGGTATGGGACTTCGTCTCAATCTCCTTTCATTGAGGCATATTTTGTTTTATACAGAACCTTCTTTTATACGGTGTATAAACCCCTTTGAATTTTACGTTTGTTCAAAAGGAATATTTTTTTATACAAAGCGTTTACTAAACTACAAAAGGGAATGTTTTTGTCATATGTATGCGGCGACAACGACTTCTCCGCCGTCGTGACCGTTATTTGAGTTTCGGCTTCCTCTACTTGCCGTACCTTCTTTTTTAAAAGGAAAATAAATACCATGTTTTATTTTTCTTTTATTTTGGTATTTAAAATGGTTGTCATAATTTTTTTATATCAATGTGTTGTATTGATATCTTGTGATTGAAAGGTGGAAATTTTATGTTACCTTTATGCATGTTTTATGTGATACGATTATGTTGAGGTTCTTGGGAATTATTATGAAGAAGAGTGGTTCCGTGATAAACTAAGGGCGGGTGAGCCCGATATAGCTCTCCAATGCATTGGGTAACACAAAGGAGTGAAATGTTAAGGTTTATCTGAAGAGATTTTAGGGAATATACTGTGATGGGTATTCCAAACGTAACCAAGAGGGTTACTCCCTACGTAAGAATGTTATGAATGCCTCAAGTTACCTTTATGTATTATGATTTCTATGATTTATTCATGGTTTGATGAGATATGGTAATGTTCCTATGTTTTATGGGTAAAGTATGATTTCATTCTTATGTATATATGAACTCATGTTTCCTTTCCATATTTTTATAACCCTTACTGAGCTTTTTATGCTCATCCCAAGTTTTTGAAATGTTTTTCACAGGTCAAGGGAAGGGTACATGATATGATGATAGTGTCAAGGAAGTGTCAAGAAAGAATCCATGTTTTATTTTAAATATGTTTCCGTTGATGGAAAAAAAAAAATACTATCTTTTATGTAACCACTTTGTTTAAATGTGGAATGTAATGAAAGTTTTATGTTCTAATTCACTAAAATTCTAAACCAGAAAAGATCCTCAATGTGTAATCTTGTAATAACTCAAGATTAAGTAAGGTTTAAGGATGGGGCCTTATACCCTTTATATCACTTATTACCATGTTAGAACAATTAAATAATTATTAAAATTCATATCAGATATTTTGTCGATTTTTGGTACTTGAGTATAAAACAAACATGGTAAGATATCAACAATCCATGTACTAACAATCCCATCATCATCATAGTAATATTAATGACATAATGATGAAATTTATAAAACAATTATACTGATAAATAAAACCATTTAATTATTTTATGAGAAATGAACATTCTGATATTCATAGAGATGGTAGGTCATATGTACACATGAGTAATGTATTCCATTATTCATTGATAATTATAAAAATACAGAAATTATTGTTATATCATTATAGAATTATAATATAATTATAAACAATATAATAATGATTTAAATATAATTATATATATCTAAAATGTGATGTGGAGAATAAAGGGGATTCACATCTCTTTATGGAGGTGATAGTTCTGACGTACACATGAACAAAATTATCATTTTTATGCTCAAGTAAGGTAATAACATATATTAGATATTATTCTTTAAAAATGATTACTATTTAATTAATATCCCATTTAAACATGTATTCCATAATTATAACTAATATTGATATATAATAATGAAAAAAACTATATCTGTTTGTGAGGCGGTAGTATGCTGTACACACGAACGAAATGTTCATTTCTTATTTGATGAAACTGGAGATTGATTTATGTGATAATATTAAAAAAACATCTTAGTATAATGATTAAACTATAACTATTAGTAAATCAATGATGAAGTGGAATTATAGGATCTGGAAGATGGGAAAAAGTAAAAACATATGGAAAATGATACCTCATCTTCAGATCATCACATTTTAAGAAAAACATAACACCCATAAGAAATGTCTTATACCTATTATAAGACCTGAAGAATGTGTCTAGGGATTATCAGAACTTTTCTAGGTATATTTTTTCTAATCCAAATTTTTCTTGATGTTTCTGTATTAGAGAATAGAGGGAACCTTTTTAAAGGAGAGGAGAGGGGCACCCTTGGAAACCCTTAAAATATTATATTAATATAAATTCTGTTTCGACTAAAAATTCCACAAAACTCATTTATTTCGATGATAATATGATTTCTGGCTGAGTACCCATCATCTAATTAAAATTAGACAAATTTTAGTATTATTTTAATCCTTACCATTTTGGTTCAACACTTATTTCAACTGTTTTAATCATACCAAAATATCTTATTATTTACAATTTGTGTATTAATGTAATTATCATATAATGTCAAACTATCGATGATAGAATCATTTATTGAGTATTAGGACATATAATAACCAATTTTTCTAATCATATACTTTTATTAATTTTATTAAATTTAATAAACTATTTTAAATTTTATGTTATGAATTTTGACAATTTTGAAAATATCCATACTTGACATTTTTTAAAAATTCATAAAAACGTGATTACATAGATAAAATTACATTAACTCACACCTAATTTTTCATAGTCATCCCAAAAATTCATTAATTGAATAAATTATGTGATATAATATTTATTTCAGTATTTATAACATAATTTAATTGATTCTATCATGAATTAATTAATCACTTCATCATCATTGTGTCATAAATAAATGTAATTAGTTATTTACATGCAATGTTTTTCAATTTTCAATATTATTTAATAACTAATACGATACTATTAAACTAATATAAACTAGAATGATTTGAAATAATTTAAAATTTTATAAGAAATTATATTGAAATAGTAATACTACATTAGTGATTAAAAATCAGCAGATAACTAAACAGGATAAATCAATAAAATAAGGAAATATTGGACAAATGTTTATACTCACACACTCCCGTTAACATTTTAAAAAATAGATATTAAATTAAATTATCTAATTTATATTTCAATAACATAAGGTATAAAGATATATAGACTTTAAACTATAACTAGACCTCAATTATGGGTATCTATATTTTTATGAAAGTTATTCGATTACTCAAAGACCTCTAAGAAACATAGCCTAATTATCCTATTGTGATCAATGTGGATACATCGCCCAATGACATTTAAACCACTTTGATATTATTTTACATTCATAAGAAGATAAAAAACAAAAAAAAAGATAGAATTTTTTTTTAAATAAAGCGATATAAACCACCTTCTTTCATGAAATCATGGTCCATAATTATACAAAGGAAAAGGGTTTATAATGAAGAACTTAAACTCAAAAGGGAAATGCCAACATATCTTAAATACCCATCACTACATATAGTCTATAAATTTATAGATTAATAATATCATAGAAATATCCTCTTATACAACTTCTCTACACCTGCACGGAACCCCCAAGATTACTGCCCCATAATACATTACATGGGTGGCCAATGGATATATTCATTACCAAATTTAGTCAATTATCTTGGTTAACTCACAATTTTTATATGTGTTACACAACATTTAGCTATTATTTGTCGTGTTTTTCAACCTATATTCTTTCTCAAAAATCTGGTGTTGCTCCACTTCACTTTTCTTGTGGTTCGAAATGTCTTTTTTTACATCTTCTAATATATAATCAATTTGAAATAGATAAAATTCTAAAAATTGACCATTTTTTGTTTGAGCTCAAAATACTTCAAAAACACAAAAACATGAAAATTTCCCTTTAAATATATCTATTTTTTCTATTTTATACATTGAATCATGTTATTAAAAAATTTAAAATTATGGCTTCATCACTACCCACAATTAAGCATTGTACTCCCTGACAGTCATCATATATTCAAATCAAATTCCATAGAATAATAAAAAATTAACTCATCCATGATATTATCTAAAAAAATTATTCATTCATGTCTCATCTATTAATGTATATTACATTTAATTTTCATTCATACTATTTATATTTTTCATCCTCATAAATCCACAATGGTCCAATCACAACCTACCTCACCTGTAAATTTTTTTCACACTTCACTCATGAAAAATTAGATCTGTAGTTATTCTAATTCATGGAAATTTCATCTATCACCATAGAATTGTGAAAAATCCCATCTTTCTATATCCTGAAAAATAAAAATTAATTCAATCATGATGTCTTAAATTAATGGTTCAAATGACTCTATGGCTAAGGGTTTGTGTGAAAATGATTAATATAATTTCAGGCCGGACAATGGTGGTTGGACTCTTAAGTACAATGCATGGATAATTCAAGTCAAATTACATGAAATTTCTCACTCACCCACTAGAAAATGTGAAACAAAAAAATCCATTTTTATGAAATGGTACAATATCTATGAAATTATTATAATGGATAATATAATCTAAATTCCTCTCTTTTTGGGTAATCCTTCAAAAAGGTAAATCATTATTTTATATTTTTTACATAGATAATGGGTTAAAAAATGAATATAATGAATGATTTACAACCATTAACATGATTTTAGAGAGTTAAATGAGTCATATAAGAACATACAATGAGGAATTAAATATCATGTCAATTTGATTTATTTTTTAAAATGTAAATGGATGAAAAAAAATAAAACATATAAAAATTATGAAATAAGACAAATTATTTATATCAATTTCATAAAATTATGAAACACACCTCACACCACATATAATTTATACACACCCCATATAACAAGCATTGATGGCCCTTCGCTGATACAAAATTTTAAATTTACATGAAAAATAACATTAGTGCAGGTAGGTAAGGAAAAATAAGCTTGAATTGAGGCATAGACCTATAAATCAATTCATGGAATGTAAGGTATAAATAATGATAGATGTAATATTAGGTATTAGGTTAATATGTGTATAGTAAAAGTTGTAGATCAATTATAATAAAAAAATTCATTTAAATACAAATCATTGCAAGAGAAAAATAAAAAATTCTGGTTCCCACAGAAAATTAATGTTTCTCTCAAGAAATTGTGTGAATTAGAAAGAATATGTCAATGTAGTTTAGAGTAGCTCACATGAATGGAAAAATATTTCAATTCAAGGTTTCATGTTTATTAATATAAAAAATCATTCAATCTCATTAAAATTAATGACAATCAATATCAAGGGAAAATGATTTCACATCAACAAACATTTAAATCCAATTATTTCAAAAAATCATTTGAACTCTTTCAAAATCAATTTATGAGTAAAATGTCGTCAAAATATTCATTGAATCACAGGTTTCATAATAATTGAAAAAAAAATCCACACCAAAAAAATAACTATAAAGTTGACAACCACCAACACATATAATTTAAAACACCACATTTAAGTTTAACAAAAAATAATTAGTAGAGAAGAAAAACAATATAGGAATAACTATACAACATAACATTATTTTCAAATGTAATTCATGAGTGATGATACAAGAAAAATTTAAATGAACCATAAATCATAAAATATTGAAAATCCCATGAATAAATATTGAAAAAAATAGAAAGGAGACAAAAAAAGGATAATGACTCGTTTCACCCAAAAGAGGGTGCAAGGTGTTTATTACCCTTTGTAAGGAATTTGTAGTTGGTTAAACCCAATAAGAATGTTTATGGGGTTTCATAATTACAAACAACCCAAAAACTATTTCTCCCAATGTCCATCAGTAGATTCAAAGAGTTATTTCCCCTAATGAAAATTAAAATATCCCCAACCATCAAAAAAGATGAATTAATGATTTTGAGTCATAGAGGGTGGGGGAGATGTAGGGGTCCCCAATATTTAGATCATCCTAAAGAGTGGGTTACATTGGTTATATATGTAGAATAGAATGGGATGTGTGATATTTTATGTATCAGGTTCATCAAAGGATTAATAATTTATTTCTTATTTTTTGTCATCTTCCTCATGTCCACAAGTGTATAGATCAACATGATCCTCGATTCTCTCCTCAAAATGGGAATCATCTTCTTCTTCTCCATCAATGTATTTTATTTTGGGTAAAAAATATAAAATATAATAAATAAGAAGAATAATTTACAATTTAGAATAAATTAAATTTGAATAAAAATAAGGATCAGATACTCCAACTCCATTAGTACAATTAACATCAGAACCTTTTCCCATAATCAAGGCCATTGTGAATTCAATTAATAGAGAGGAATGTGGATCTTCAAGAATGATTTCAACCACAAAAAATAAATACTAAAAGGTATGGGGATCATGAATCTTATTCTCTATAGCTTGTCATTTTTATTTTTCCATCAAAAATTATTTTACTTATTTAATTTAAATGTATATTAGCACCACCATATTGATTGATTTTTTGAGAACATTGAGACTCTCATAAAGATTAAGGGAATTTTATTCTATTTGCATCTTCAATGTATCTAACTTTCTAGTCTCAGTATAAATGGTTTAAATAGACAAATAATTATAATAATCACCATAAAATTCCATTTTTTCAAAATATATTAATGATATGAAATGAAATTCATTTTTTTAGTTTTGAAATATTTTATTATTTTGGGGTTGTTTTGAAACAAATGTGAGTATGTTCATGGACTACTCAATAGTGGGGTAAAATTCAAAATATGTTCATTCACTTGTCTTACCCAAGTCATTTTTTTATATTCCTAAAAATTCACTATAGTGGCACAAACTATGGTCGATCACAAAGAGTCCACTCAGACAAATCATTTTATCATCATAAGATTTATTTTCCAACTAATATTAAAATATTAAAAAAATTTATATAGTGTGTATTTATAATTATTTGAACTATTAAATGAATTTATATTAAAATATTAAATATACGTTACTAATTAAAAAACAATATAAAACCAGAATAAACAAAAAAAACTAATGAAAACAACGGTTAACATAAATTGATCCCCGGACACTCCTAATATCATTATAAAAATTTATTTTAAATTGAATAATACAATGTATACTTTAATACCTCAAGTTATACACCTATATTGACTATAAACCATAACAAGACCTTAATTTTGGTAGTTAAACCTCTTATGAACATTATTTGATTACCCAAATTCCTTCGAGCAACTGAGCCTAATTGGACTTGTTGTGTTGAATGGGGAGACCACACCCCAATAAATTTAAACAACTTGGAAATCATTTTACAGACACAAGAGGATAAAAAATACAGAACAAGATAGATGAATTTGGAAACCAGATGTAAAGAGACCACCTTCATTCAAAAAAGATGATTCCAAGATAACACATCAGTAATGGGTTTACAAATAAAAACAAAAACTCCAAAGCGAAACACCTATGGATCCTCATTTCCCACCAATACATGTATTCGAGAAATTCATGTCATGTTCACTTCAATGGAAATAATTTATTCTACCACATCTCTACACTAGCATGACACCCACTGGTTTTCTTCCCCTTGAATGATTTGGAAAGGTGGATGAGGGATATATTTATATGAAAATCCCATAAATGCTTTTTCGGGTTCTAAATTTATGTTCCTACTAATTTCCAATGTTATAATGTGTAATTTTTTAAATTATGTGTAATTTATTGCTAAAAATTCAACATGAATATCGACATAATATTATAAAAAACATGTATAAAAAAATTTTGTGTCGTGTAATGTAGTTACACATCATTTAATTTATATTCATAGCATGTAACAATGTCACAACTAGTCCTTGGAGACACTTCTTCTCTTGATTAATTCACTATGTGTAATTATTTATTTCCCAATTTCTCATCCTTTCTTCTTTATCCAAAATTAGGTTTCACGCAGCTTCACTTTACTCGTACCGGAAAATGTATTTTAGATACATCATAAAATACATAAGCTATTTAATATATTTAATATTCTAAAATTTGGCCTTTTTTGCAACTCAAAATACATCAAAAACATAATAACGCAATTGTTTCCCATTAAATAAATATGTTTTGGGAATATAAATATTGAATTAAAATATTAAAAAAAGTGTAAATGGTAGATTAATCAATAACCATTCCCAAATTGTGAAATTTCTTTTTCTACATCGTGATTTTCTTATTATAGACCATTTTATGCAACATAAGGCTCCGTAATTCTGTTTGACAAAAAATACCATGGTATCTAAGAAATAACTTATGTCTTTGGAGATTATGTTTCCATAATTAGGATTTTATGAAAATAAAAAATGTATAATAGAGGAATATATCCTTAATGTCTCTAATGATCAATTGTAGTTATTGATATAGTGTACAAGGAAGGAAGATGAAATCAAATGTATGAAATGGAGGGTTTCTATAGTAATATTCTTCAATAAATATTTTCATCAAGAGAAATAAACTGAAGTGAATATAAATTTCATTAACTTATATGAAAAAAGATAAAGAATATGGTGTGTAGAATGATTCTATAATTCCAAACTATCAATTAATGAAACATATGAGATTAAAAATAGGGAAAAAATAGAACACTTATTTGAAGGGATAAATATATGTCTCAGAAATCCATTGGTTTTATAAAAATCATTATATGATGAAATAAAAATAGATTCTGTAAAAATAAAAAAAAACTTTCATAATCTTATATATTAAATCAAAGTCATGAAAATAATATACCTTCTAGATTACAAGGAAACTGTAGTTAATTAATGAACAATAAAAAGATGAATTAGTATCCATCATTAAAAAATTATGGAATTTAGCATCATAAAAAGTGAAATAAGGCAATGATAGAGTGTTATATGTACACTGATAAAGGTATTTTGGATCAGAAATCAGGGAAAAATAATGATAAAACTTCTATACATTTATACATCATTGATGAAACGAAGTATTTTTCAAAACAATTTCTCAGCCATCAAGGGAAAAAACATCTAAAGAGACCCGGGGGTAATGCAAATCTTACATGATCATTATAACTAGGATGTAATTTTATAATCCTGTGGTTATTCGAAAATTAATCATAACATTAAATTTAGATAATTATTTTAATAATTTTATATCATTAAACTCTTTTTTATCTTCCAAATTTTCAATGAAAATTATCATTTCCCTTTCTCCTTAAGATTTTATTTTTATGTAAAATAAACTAGTAGAAACCTAAATGAAATAATGATTTGGTAGGTGGTTCCGATTATAAAACATAAACATGATCTACTTGAAAATTGTTTTCATAAATGGTGTTGACTTCGATATAATCTTTCGTAATGACAACATTTTAAAATATGTTACAAAAAAATATTAAAATGGGAAGGGAATAATGATATGGGCTTGAAGATTTGGGATTCCTTATCTTTAGAGGGGATGATTCATTATATGATCCATGTTGAGATCCACCTATAGTACTAATTCTTATTGAGATTCATATAAAATATTAGAAGACTAGACTTTCAAATGAAAATTTAATCATCAAATTAAGGGTGTGACTATTTTACATAAATGCATTAATGTGTTTCTTAATGAATTACCTTGAAATCCACCAGAGCATAAAATTGATTATTCCATTGATTTAATCCCTAAGAAAGACATATATCAATTATTCCCTATATAATGGCCATTATGTTTTTAGGGTAGTTTATGATTACAATAGAGGAGTTCAGTGAAAATGTATTTTTAATACATTGTATTCTCATTGGGGACCACTATTTCTTTTGTTAAAAATATTGTTGTATCCATGAGTCTATGAAATGGTTATAGTATTTTCTATCAAATTATGGTAATGAATATTTATCCCATACCACATATTAATGAATTATTTCATCAACATTATGGGGATATGTATAATTTAATGATTCACCATCTCTAGGTATCATCAATTGTGATTGATGAGGATGATATTCGGAAGACAATATATCAATAATGTTCTTGAAATTATGAGTTTATTTTAACTATATTTGTTTTAACTAAGGATCCAACTATTTTTATTGATATAGTGAATAGAGTATTCAAGTAATATTGTAATGATTTCCTTGTGGTATTCACTAATGATGTATTTGTGTATTATAAGATATACATAGAGCATGGATATCAATTTAAGATTAATATTGAGGATATTAATAGGAGGAGTAACATGGGAAATTAAGAATGTTTTAATTCTTTCTTTAGATAGATTTATTTCATGGCCATTTTATCTCTAAACATGTAAACATAGTTGATCCTATGAAGACACCAGTGGTCAAATAATTTCCTAATATAATGATCTTATCTTCAATATGTAGTTACAATTTTTAGGAAATTTACGATCATAAATTCATTAAATATTCTTGATTTTTTAACATGTTATACATGTATAAAAAAATGGTTTTAAATTTTTAAAAATGAATGTGAATATTATTTTGAATAATTTTAGGGGATATTTTTAAATTCTCTAAATTTTAACCAACCATAAAGAAATGATGTATTTTGGATATATGTTGATTCATCGAGTAAAGGAAATGGTTGCATCCTAATTTAAAATTATAGAGTTAGTGTATATGATCCCATTATTTAATGACTCATAAAAATAACTATTCTACTCATGATATGTAATTAGATGTAGTAATATTTTCATTGATTATATGAGTCATTATCACCATGTTTAAATATTAAATATATAAATATATATCATAAGAACCTAAAATACATATTTTAAAAGAAAGATCTTAATAAGAGGAAAAATGATTGCTTGAAAAACTAAATGATTTCTATTTCTCAATACTCTATCACCCACTAAAGATAAATAATATAGTAGATTCATGGATTGTAAAAGAATATAGACTTTTGGTAAAAATATGGATTTACAAGGATATTGTGTCAATATATTTTTCAATGGTTTACATTTTAATTATTAAGGATGTGGATACATCACTCCTTCATAAAATGACTCCTAATCCATCATTATGGGAAATGATAAAAAGTTATTAGCAAGATGATGAGAATTTTTATAGGAAAATTAATGTTTTTATTGATGGGAAACTGTAAAACATAATAATTTATGAAGGAATTATGAAATTTGGAAAGAGGATATGTATCCCATCTACACCGGATCCAAAAACAGAATTATTAATTATTCTAATTGCTCAAATTTTTCAATGCACCATTGTATCAATAAAGTGTATATGAATTGGATGGAAAATTATATGTTGTATAATATGGAGAACCAAATTATGGATTATGTATTTAGATGCTTGGTGTGCCAATAGGCGAAGGTTAAGAGACATCATCCTTGATGAGTAATACAACCTATACCTATTCATATATTGAAATGGGATGACAATACTAGTGTATTTTTCAGTAGACTATAAATTAAACCTAAAAATAATTATGTAGTATATGTTCTTGTTCACAACCTTACTAAATGTTCAATTTTTTTCTAAAAGATATGTTTTACCTCTTTAATGCCTCACCCGGCCTATATTAGAGATGTTTTAATACTTCATGGTAAACCAATTTCTTTATTTTCTTATAATTAATCAAATTCAAAATGAGAAGTCTATAATAGACATCATAAGGAACTGGATATACACAATCATTTGAGAACTTTTGAAAATTCTCAAACTGATGTACAGTTTCAAAAAATCAGAATTTAGAATACTAATTTTGATAATTCTCTCTTGACATTACTGGTATGTTGTATCATATTTACCTTTGGTGGCGATTTCTATAATAATATATTGCATTGATATGTTAAAATGGTATCATTTTAAGTAATATATGGTAAGATATTTCTCACTAAAACATGTTTGGATGATGTTTGAGAAATGAATGTTTTAGTCTAGGAACATTTGGTGGAAATAATGAAAAAGATAAAGGATATTCATATTGAACTTAGAGAATCTAAATGTATAAAAAAGAGATATGCTTATATCGAGAGGAAGGATTTTGAATTTTAGGTGGGAGATTGAGTTTACATGATGTAATATAATTAGAATGGTGTCATAATGTTATCTAATATGGTAAACTAGATCCACATTTGAATCAGACCATTTTATATTCCAAAAATAATTGATGTTGTGTCGTATTGTTATGTAATGTTATAAAATCTAGGTAATTAACAAGATATGATCCATATCTATTTTTTAAGAAAGTAAATGTGTGACAGAAAAAATTTTATCACCTCTAAAGAATTAGAATTTAAATGTATTCTATCTGACAATGAAGTTTCGATCCTCATTCTTAGCAATAGAGAGAGTGTGTTGGGGAACTAGATGACCTAGATGGTAAAGGTACATTATATAAATAACAAAATAAATAAGGCAATGTGGGAACCTAATAATGTCATAAGGAAGAACCATCCTCATTTTCATAGATGGTAATATTCACCAAAATTTCATGGATGAAATTAATATTTGAAGGAATAATGTAAAATCTAAATATTTTAAAATAATAACATGTCTAATAGCACATGATTCACACAAAAATTACCATAAATAAACCATGAAATATTATTTTTTAAATATTATCAATATACCTTGGACATGGAATTTTTTTGTATGAAAATGAAGAAAACGATTATGAAATATATATATATATATATATATATATATATATATCATGTTCATTATCAGTATATTTCATTTAATTAATTCCTATGAGATAAATACTCTATTACTTATAAATTCATTATATAATCTTTCATCAAAAATGATTTTTATAACATTTTTTTAATAATTAATATAATTATTTTTCACTTATATTATATATTTTATTATATAAAATTAACTTCATTTTTAAATCATCATATAAAAATTATAATATGGTAAATTTTTGGAATTTTTTTAGTTTTATTTTTCATTGAATAATGAAAACTATTCATTTTTATTGAAATCCACCACTTCATCACAAGAATATATAGTTTCATATTTTTTTAAAATACATTCAATAATAATTTATTCAATAATATTATTTAAAATTAATTTATCTTATTTTTAATGAATTTTAATAATGAAATTTAAAATAGAAATATATTAAATTATAAAAAAATATTTTTAAAAAAACCACTTTTCATCATGTTTCCTAAGTTTACCATTAAATATAGATCTTATGTTTCAACGTTTTTAACATGATAAAATTGAAGAAATAATTTGAACAATCACATCATAATTTGAAATTGAGGGAACTGCCATTTTTTGTTCTCAATGAATAGAATAAACCATAAAACAATCACTGAATTTAAGGTTAAAATCGGTTTACTAGGAGGTTGAACATAACATATAAGTGATAAAATGACCTAGAAAATGTATAACATAAATTTTATGTGCATATTTAGACCCTATATCATTTAATAATATGAAATGATTCATTTTGGAGCTATTTTTTATGATTATTACATTAATATATTTTAATATTTTAAAAAATCACATGTGTGTCCTCTCTCTGATGTATAAAAGGAAACCACATACCTCTCTTCTTGACAAAATCTAGGAAATATAACTACAGTAATGCTAAAAAATAATTCCCAACATAAAAAACAAATTATAGTGTTGTTGGTCTTCCAAATTACCAGTCTAAAGGCACTTAAGTATAGATATAATGGAGGTATCTCTATGAGAAGGTAATCATCTTAATGAAGGTATTTTGTTTTTCTTTTTATTTTACCAAGTTCAATTATGTTCTAAAAATTAAAATCAAAACACACCAGATTATACCATATACATAGATTTTATTTTTTATGAAATTATATTTACCCATATTCTTCTCCACAAAATTGGAAAAAAATTCATGTCTTGTGTGTTTGATATACTACATTTTACGATTTTATGTAATTGTTATCCCATCACTAACTCGCAAATATATTCATTATAATAGAACCAATGAATATATACGATAAGTAAGAAATTATATTTTTGATATAAAATTTAAAATATTATATACATCCTTACCGTCTCATGATTTAGGAAAACATAATATTTCTCGTGTGAATATACATCATATTGTCTCCATGAAGCGATGTGATTAATTTGACAGGTACAATATTCATGAATTATTATAGAAATGAATCTCATGAATAATAATTATATTTATAGAATTAATATACTAACATATATAGTGGAACTAAATCCTATTCTCAAGAGTGAAAAATATTGATGATAAAACATTCATGAGAATTTAAATATTCAATATCAAAATGATGGTAATAATCAAGTGTTGTAAAAAAAGGGTAATATGATTTTATAAGAGGATCATGATTGATATTATAATAATTAACATGGTTATTGAAGAAATTAGTAACATGCTAAATACCATTAGAAAAGTTATTAAATCATTTTCAAGTAAATAAATGTGTCTGATAAAAGATTTCTTCCCAATTTCCACTCTATTGAGACAAATTTTTTATTTTGTACCTCTTTGTTTTTATGTGATTTATATAATACTACATTAATATATCTTACCAGAATATATATTTATTCATGACGACTAAAGAATCATTTCTGGTTTACTGTTATATAGTATTCCTTTATTTTCTTCCATATTTTCCTCCCTTTAAAACATTAATTATGCAACCAGAAGTTTTGTAGAAAAGTAGATCTTATTTATTATTGATTGAGAATATTTTTCTTCCACATATATATTTTCATTAAATTAATTGTTTGTGTGTTTATTTATTATATAATGATTTATCAATATTACTTTTTATGGATGATTTTCTTTTAAAAGTGGATAAAATGTACTCATACTATCATCTAACAAAATAGGTACTTTTCTTAGAAACTTGTCAATGGAATGATTTTTATCATTTATAGAATGAATAGAATTTCACTCCTTCATTTCACCTCAATTTTTTGAATCATATATAGCATGTTTTTAAGTTTTTTCACTGAGTAATTTTTCAAAATACTAGGGAAATGTTTTTTATTTAAAGATATAATTTCAAAATTAAAAGGTTATTTAACTCATGAAAGTTTTTAAGGATCTTTTTCAATTATTTTTTTTCATCATTGAAATAAAACATTATTTAACATATGATCCACTAATGAAATGATGAAATTATACTCTACATGAATCATTCACTTTCTTTTGATAATTTTCAATTGGATATTAAATTTCAATTAAATATCAATATTCATTATATCATGGTATAATAATTTCTTATATTGTATACCATTTTTATTTACAGTGACTTTCATATCTGTGTATATATTCATAAATTTTTATTCTTTGATAAAGATATATATTTTATGATGAGGGATATGTTATATGATTAAAATTTATCATTCAATATATGAAGAATTCATTATACTAATAGTGACAGGTGGAGATCTATTCTAGATATCCCCTTAATGCATTTATAGTGATCTAAGATGAATCGATTAGTAACATTAAATGGGTTTGGATGTATATCTACACATTGATTAAACCATATCAGTGAATATCTTTAGAGGTATAGATATCATGATGTATGAGAACATGAAGACCAATATTATCAAGATTATTCAATGAGAAATTAGTTATTATTATCAATTAGATTACTACTTTAATATTATCCTTGGATTAATATATTGTTCATGTAATTTATTAAAAGAAATAATTAGTTATTTTACTTTCCATATTTATAATGGATTAATCAGGTATTATGTATTCATATATTTGTAACCCATTATTAGAATTTGATCTCACAATTATTATATTTCATTTTCCCTAGAAATAATGATAAACTATTTGAATGAATATCATGGATGAACAACATTTACATTTGAAATTTTTAAATTTTACCCCCAATGAGAAATTATTTTCTTGTTTGTGTTTATTTATATAGTAATATAATATTTATAAGTCCCTTGAGATTATATTTCTTTATATCAATTCCTTTGTAATAATGTAAACACATAATTTGGGTTAATAGATTTTGGGTTATTTCATTCACAACATTACCTTAATGAATTTCATATTATAAATTATACTAAATTCATTATCCATCATGTAAGTTGTTATCCAAATTTATCCAAATTGTAGACATTATCTACACACCATGATTATTTATGAGGTTGAAGTACTTAAAATTAAAAACATTAAGTAATCATATTAAAAAAAATCAATCATATGATAACCTAAGTTATTACTCCCCCATTTCAATTTGCGCCATTTTTGGGTTATCCAATATCCCTTTTTGTTAGTCATATATGGTTTTAGGTTATATCATAATATTATTTTTAATAAAAGGAACCTTATTTATTGATCCCCACTTTATGTTTTCACTATAGATGGAGGTTGAAAGATATATTTTGAAGGCGTTCCAAAGGTTGGAGTTGAGTTCCTAAATATTAATGGAATAAACATGTCAAGTAGAAGGCTTGGTTTTTACTATTTTATGTGTTTTAGTGTATTTATCATGGGTATAAACCATTTTTTTCTCAATCAGTGTCTTTGAGGTTTTCCAAGGGGGATAGATATTTTATAATCTCAAGTGCATAAATGGTAGTCAATTTCTGTTAGTGGACAAATATTTTCATGGGGAGATCCCCCCAGTAAAAAACTGGCGGATGAAATACTAATGGAACCAACTAGATAAATTTTTTTGATTTTTGATACTTGGTAATTTATTTTTATTTCAAATGTGGAGACCAATCCACCAATTTTAAGGGTCACGATTCTTCAAAATTTCACTCCACAAGAGTTGATCAATATTAAACTCCTTCGACATTAGGCCTATTAATAAAGAAGCACATAGTGATTCCATGAATTTCATAAAGGTAACATTTATATCTATGTTTATAATATCTTGATATTGTATTCAGTGTGGTGAAATGGAAAGAGGCCTTTCCCAATTCCTTGGTAACATGTCATGGATGATTTTTGAATGTTTAAACACCATGAACAATTTCATAATTCATGGAAAAGTATAGTCCTGTAATTTGATATGTTTCTAATAGTATATGATACATAATGATTCATGAAACAAAAATTTTGGATCAAACTTTTACCAAGGGGAACAGTGGAGTATAGGTTGATCAAATTGTCTTAGTGGTTTAAATTTAGGATTCCAATTTTAATAATGATTTTGAGTATCCTTTTTTGATTCATAATTCATTAATTCATACCCCAGTCTACTCTTAGCCTAATTCAGACCTTCTTTTGTCATTATATATTGTTTATAAACCTTGGATTATCTGATTAATATCATGTGGACTAAGGTACTCTCCCTTACAATCTTCTACTCATCCCCATTTTGGTCTTATATATTTCCAATGGTTCATTTTAGTGTGGTTATATAATTTTTTGATAAGTATATAAAATAACCCTATGATTGTTTGTTATGCATAGGCTCATGTTGTGTTTCATACATGTTTTGGGGGTGAGAAATTCTTATTTCTTCCATGCATGGGCAGTTATGATCCATGAAACATGAATAAAGATATTTGATTCATTGAATTTCTTTTTTTATTCTCACGTTTTAATTTTTCTTAATTTTTCATCATTGGGTATTGATAGAATTTTCTTAATAAATATAATAATGTTTGAAAAAATAGTATAACAAAATGTTAAATTTTATTCTTGTGATTTCATGTAATTTATGTAATGTTGCTGTTGTTACCTGATTATCAAGATAATGTACTCTCTTTTTCAATAATGGTTATTATTGTTTATCATGGGTAATTTTATAAAAAATTGATAAAATATATAATGATTAAATTAATATATATTGATTGATGAAAGAGTTATTTAAATTGAATAACGTCCATTGTTTAAATTTATGAAAATTATATATTAAGATTTAATCATCATTTTATATGAATTCATTCTACTCAAAACTATTGATTGTAGGATTCATATTTATGGAAATTATAAAAACTGTTTCAATTAAATCAAATATGATAATAATATGATAGTTTTTAGAATAAAATTTATTGGTATTTTGTGATTCTAGAAATATTTTTGAATGGATTTAATTCCATGGTGTTCTTGACATAGTTTCAAAATGAGTGAATTGTAAAGGGAATATCAATTTTCTTTGAAATCCTGATAAATAATGGTAGATAATTGATGTGATTTTATGATAACCATCCCTAGATGGTATATTTGGTTTACAATTGGGTGTTTTTTCTATGAATATAGTGTTAGAAGATATTTATGTCTGTGGAATTCAATAACACAAGAATAATATTTTTTATGTCGAACCAGTGGAGTTAGGAAGATTTGTGAGATGGGATCGATTATGGTTTGTACATGGTGGTTGTAGTTTAATTTCATATTTTTTATTAATGATTTTTATTCTTACAAACATCCTAATCTTGATTAGATTTATACATTGTATATTCCTCTTATTATCCGGTAACTTAGGATGAGTCACAGTGTACTTGGAAATATAGAATGATAAATGTATAACTATATATATTAAATCATGGTATTTAGGTTCTTTAATAAATTCATTGATAACTATTTCGTATATTAATGAGGAATATGGGATAGATTAAGTCAGTTTTTAAGAAAATGGATATAAATTAATGAATTTAATATAGATTATGAGCATGTTGGAATGTAATAATCAATTTTTTTTGACTAATTTGAAATTATAATGGGGATTAATTAATTATTGGTAATTTGTAAAAACATGAATTGAATTTGTTAATGATTAATAGACATAAATATTCATATAATTATTTGAGATCTAAACTCTTAAAAATTAGTAGTGGGTATCTATTGTTATGTGGGATAATAGATATAGATGATTATATGAGTAGGTAGTTTCCCATAATGTGGTTGTTTTCCATATATATTTATAATTTATAATTTCATAGGCATCACTAATAGTGTTGGAAGATAATGAAAACCGTATATGTTTTTGGTAAAACATCCCTAACATGTAGGTTGGAAAATGAGAAGATTGATGAATACTCCACCCCCCACCAATAGTATATTGTATAAGATGTGGTAATATATGGTTTATGGCATAATAAGGTATATGTCAAGGTCTCATTTATCTTTTTACAACCATAGTATTTACTATAAAATTTTGTTGGGATTATATTTTCATGAAGATATATAAATTAGATGGGTAATTATGGATTGAGGTATAATATGTGATTTATAGTATATAATGGATCCCGAATTCAAAAATGGTAACTATATGTGATTATGATGTTGAGATTATAGTGATTTTTATAGGTAGTAATATGATATTTCTATATCACTTCCAGAGATGAGGCAAGATGGTTCATTGGAGAGAGGGGCACATGACATGATTTGTTGGGGAATGAGAGTTAAAAACATATGTGGATGAGTTAGTGGAGTAGAATAATATATATATATATATATGTATGTATTTGTGTGTGTGTGTGGGTGTTTTTTTGGGTCTTGATATGAATACATTTATTCACCACTTGGTGATATATCCATAGCAGGGTTATGATGTATGTTTAATAATTATGGTAATGAATTGGTTTCACTGATTATTTAATAGGAATTAAAATTCATTGTTTAAATTTTTCATGAGTGGTTCTAAAAAAGATCTAATATATTATATATTCATGCTCAACCTACATAAATATATACTATTTGAATCATGTTTTTGGTAGAAGTTTGGTGATCAATCATTATATTACAAACTCTTGGAGTTGATTAGGAGTTGTTGGAGTTCATGGTCACTACCTAATCATATTTAAGAATATTAATTATTCTTAATTATATATTACATTCCATATATGCAATTGAATTGATTCTTATTTAACCCAATAGTTTTTGTAGGGATTTAAATTGTCTCTTACTCTTTGAAAATACATAAGTATGGTAGTTCCCTCAATTTTTATTATATTCCCTCATTCTAGTCTAAAACCCATTCTTCATTAGAGGAGGGTTGGGGGGTATCTATATTAATTCATTTTATAACCTAGACAGGTACCATTATAGTGAGATCATGAAAATGCATTATCACTATTGATGGTTGGGAGATAGTATAGAGTTACAGATCCTAATTGGTGATTATTTTATGGTCAGTCTAGAAAAAAATATTTATTTATCATAGAATGAATCATAAAGGGAAAATTCGATGGGAATGGGGTTTCATGGCCCCTTATGATCGATCGTAAGGACCTACATGTATACCATAAAATATAACAACAATGATTATACATATGACGTTGAATCGTAAATATGTATCATGAAATAAGATTATTTTCATATGTGTTTACTTTTTTAGATAATTAGAAATAGGATGTATAGTAATTATTTATTTTATCGTAAATATTCCCTAGTCATGGTATTGGGAGTTATTAATATTTGTTATTTTATAATGATGATTCTAGGTAAATATCCACATTTTGTTCAAGCTGAAAATATACTTGAAAATGAACAAGTAGATTGATATAGAGTTTATGTCATCAAAAATGATTCTTGGAGGAGGAATCTCAAAGTGTTTCAACATAAGGGTATACAATAGTTTGTGGGATCCATGTTAAATCATGATACCATAGACTGGTTTTATATGATAGATATTTAATTCAGTTTTATTTTTGTTCATGGTTATTTATAAGTTTCATTATCTCCAATAATATTGATCCAGTTATGTTGATAGTGGTGATTCTTATTCCATAGTGATAATAAGGAGTATTATATTTCAGGGAAATTTTTTTTGGATGAGTTTAAGTTTATGATTCTTTCAAGGAATTTGAAGGTTTCTTATTAACATGGAATTCAAACACTTCTTCATAGTGCTTCAAGGGTGTGGGAGTTTAGTATAATGTTTACGAACCACATCATTGATGCCACATATATTCCTCAAGATGAAGATGCAAGGCCCAAGTATTTTGAAGAGTCTTTTTAACTATATATCACCTGTTATTTCACCTAGTCAATGTTGAATAAATATCCCATGGTGTGTTTTTGTAAAAATACTATTCATAGGACTCTATTCCTTATCATACCATCCTAGGAGGGGATTTTTCATTATTATCTATATAATAGACTTATTTTTAAATGTTTTTAGATTCCCAGACAGAAGAAGTTTATGAAAATAGAGTGTTTATTCCAACATTTTTTATCTCATTTAATTAGATAAGTTTGTTCATAGACCTTATTTAATGAATTAAAAAAATGCGGTTTTATGCCTATAAAAGATTCCAATTTAAATCTAGAGTTTCCAACATTCCTCAGTAGCCTATGTAGAGGTGGAGGACCACTTTAGGCAAATCCATTTTAGTAGTACCCTCTCAACAAATATTAGTATAGTCATCCGGTCCTTAATCAATGAGGTGGGGAATGTTCTATTAGAGTGGGCCCTGTAATACCACTGACCTTAGGGATACTGATCAGATCATGGTTATGAAGAAGGATTCTATCAGAACCAAATTATCCATATAGTTTTTAATTGTATGATTCATGACTTTGAGTATCTAGAATAAGGAAATCCAGATTCTATGGTAGGTATTTTTCAACTATTTTTTATTTGGGTGGATGACATGTTTTATATAGAAGCTACACAATCCATTTTTAAACACACCATATTATATCATTTATAACATATGGTTTAGAGACTTTCATTTCCATTACTGTGGAATATGAAAGTAATAGGTTTTACTAGCATGTTTTATTTTATCTTTGATGGTGATTTTGTACAAGAGTAGCATAACTGTTGTTTACATTACATATGTTTATGAATAAACCATATAAAATAATCCCCAATATATGTTTCATATATTTTTAGTAATCTATTATGGATTATTTAAGGATGAACTATATAAGATATTATATTATAGGTTACTTGGTGGTGGTTATCTTCAAGGGAAACCCATGGATCCTTTGGTGGGGTGTTGAGTTTTACTTTTCCAATATGGCAGGGATAAGGATGTGTTCTACAGATGACAAGTCAGTGGCGTGTTGCACTGTTTTCTTAGAGTTTCCTCACTTATTTTTGAAATATTTTTTTAACACTACCCCTTCATATGATCCAATGTTATATATACTGTGGTAGTAAGTAATTTCTCATATATCAATGTCTCTATATAATATTTCCCATTTTGAGTTTTGGGAGATGTAGAATCATATTAATGAACATTTTAATAAAGAAATTACATTTCTATAGTGTAACACATTGGGGTTCTCATTCTATATTTGTAATGTAATTATATTGTGTTGTTTTATTTTTTATTTATCATTATGACCTAAATTATGTGCGAAGGATGACCTTATATACTCACAAATGGATCAATTATTTATTTTATTAGTTGATGGTATTTAGATGGTTTTGAATGATTTATTTTCAATTGAGATATCATCATATCCTAGTGAATGATGATTGTATTTCAAATACACCCTTAAAATTTTATTATAGGAAATATATTACAATCATGATCCCATTATATCTGAAAAACAATCTCACATGGCTCATGGGATTGATAAATTAAATGTTCAATATTTTCTAGATCAGTTTGTGCCATTTTTTATGTTCAAATATATTCAGTATATTAGGAGGAGTACAAAAAGCATCTATTATATATTTAGGGAGATCATCATCGTCAATTACTATTCAATAATCTATTATGGGTGATATATTTTCCTATGATTTTCTTTCCATGGGGCATGTTTTGTACCATCAAAGAGTATTCATGGATCATTTAATTATTTAGGAAGATTGTTCTTTTGTGGACATAATGAATATCAAAAGATTTGAACATTTTCCATTTCCTAATAGATACCTAAAAGATATTAATTCATAAATTATCTCATATTTTAACACTTATTCCATCATTAAATATAAAATATCATGTGTTTATGTAAACAAACCAGTGCATATTTTATTTGTATTATTTTATGTATAATATTTTCAATGCTTCGGTCATTCATCACATTAAAAAGAGAATTTTTTATGAGGTTTATTTTGATGCTTCATGTATTAAATATAGATGTGTTATGGTAGAGAATATTGTTGTTATAACATAATTGTTTTCATAGTTATGTCACATTAATGTTACTACTCCATCCATGGTCTTTAGATTTATATTTATATGATTTCACCAATGTATTTGTTGAATTATATATTTAGTGTATTATATTTGGTCCCCAAGTATCACAAGATTTTTAGCAATGTCCTGTCTAAAATTAATCTAAACATCTCTCCAGAGTGTTGGTTAGAATTCATTCAGGGCTACGATCTCAAAATCTCCAATACATTATAGAATGTAAATTTTGTTGTTGATTCATTGAGAAAGAAGCTATGTGGGAGTGTTTAATAGTATAATGAAAAATGGAGAGTGGTAGAGGGGTTTCCTTTAATGCATTACCATATAGAATCTACTGATGGTAGAGGTTTCTGTTTTCAGAACATAGTTGAATTATTATTAGTGTCTTAAGAGGATAAGTCCATGTTCGTTGCATTTAATTTAACAGTCTGATGAAATTAACATGTTTTTGGTGATTAAATTGAGTGATGGTATATCCATTATTGGTATAAGGTTTTGTATCAGGGAATCAACATCATTAAATCAAT
This sequence comes from Viscum album, assembly GCA_963277665.1. Lineage (NCBI taxonomy): Eukaryota > Viridiplantae > Streptophyta > Magnoliopsida > Santalales > Viscaceae > Viscum > Viscum album. Next base: position 2,137,685,984 of record OY728165.1, read on the forward strand.
AATATGGTGTGGTTCTCTATTTGATCAATAGATCTTGCATGGAGGTATAACTTAGTTGGTATCAGTTGTGTTGTGTATCACATGTCATATTCTAGTGTCCAAGAATGAATATATCAATTTCAAATATTTTCTATTATTGTTATATTTCCTAGATGGTAATTGATGTGAAATGTGGGAAAAATGGACCACACTATTGGGTCTAGTGAACAAAAACAAAATATTTAAGAAATATATTTGGTTCAAACAAGGATGACACAATGGTACTTATATCATATACATTAATTGAAAATTAAAAACCATAAAAAATCTCAGAAACCTATGAATTAATTTTTTAGTGTCTTTGAGGACTAAAATCGTAATAATAATATTTTACAACATATTTTATAATTTCAATGTATCCAACTCATATTAGACCCTAATTGATTACTTCTCATTTTGTATTCTCTACTTCATATCATGGGAAAATAAAAACATATAAAAGGTGTGAGATCATACATTCTTTGACTAAAAAATCCTCAATAATTCATCAAGGGAAAGATAATATGATGGTGAGATAAAATTACAAGGGGAATAATATATTAATAATAAGAACAAGTAACAATATGATTTATGTACATTCATGATAGATGGACATGTAATCTCAAATGACCAAACTTCTTCCATGTTAAAATAGGTCATAATAGTGAAATGATATCCATCATACATAAAGACTTATAAAAGGAATATAATATAAAAATGTAACATGACATTGAAACATATAATAATAATAACCATCTGGGAAAACTAGACCACCAAGATACACTAGATTGTGAGAATATCCAAGAATCCAAAAAATTTATATTGTGAACATATAGAAGAAGTCTCCCCATTTATGTCATGATAATATTATTAAAGGACCACACTTTATGTTTTGATCATATCAAAAAGGGACACCCTTTATGTTGTGATAATATTTATGAACGGATACCCTTTATATTGTGATAATATAACTAAAATATTAACCACTAATTAGTAATCATATCCAAAAAGTTGCACCCTTATTTTTATAATCATATCTATGAATGATCTAACTTTATGTTATCTATATATATTAAAAATCTCACATATCATAATATATTGTTATTTAAAACAATAATCAATACATTAGATCATGATATAAGACACCATACATCAATTAGACATTAAATTTTATCCACTTTAAATAAATCATTTATTATATCATAATGAAAATATATATACAAAATGGTTTTCAGAAATTCTCAAAATCATATAAATTTTTTATTTATTTATTCATCCATTCGATAAAAAAAATTAATTCATGAAAAAATATTATTTCAATTACGTGTTTTTAGGGTGATTCATTCAACATAATTTGATAGGAGATAAATCTTTCAGTGTTATAGAGGAAAATGGATTCCCGATCATGAAAATATAATACATAAAATATTATTATCATTTTTAAAAAAATCCATTATCTAAAAGGTAACATGGGAAAAGTTTTTTTGAAACACCCCATTTAAAGTTTTCTAAAAAGGATTCATGAAATGAAAAAGTATTTATCCATGAGAAATGTGTATTGGATGATACAAATACAAACATGATATTAAAACAATTTTAAATATTTCAGAAATTGATTTATTGTATCCAAAATTGTAAACACAATGATAAATTACAAATTTAAAATTAGGTATAGTGAAAATTGAATATCACATGAAATAAAAAGAATTTTATTTAAAAATATAAAAATATAATGTTGATATGAATATTGAAAATGGACAGGGATAATGAAGAGAATGTTTAGAAAGGCTAAATTTCTTTTCATGTCCTCAAATCTATGAAGAATGAAATACATCATGATTTTTTTAATATGATAAAATAATTTAAAATAAAAATTATAGGAAATGTATAATATTACCATAGAATAACATAATAACACAATATTTTAAAACCAAATTTACTGTGTAATAGTAATGATTCATGACTGGAATTATGGTCAGTAAAATCCCATAGAAATGACATTTTTTGAAAGTAATAATATTATTAAAGGTATATGATATGAATGAAACATATATCCTTAAAATAATATTATGTGAATAAAAATAAAATAATAGGGATGACTATACTAAATATTTAATAATGAATGAAGATGAATTGAAACCCAACAGAATAATATTCAATTATGAAATACTATAATGACTTCCCTAAAATTATATTCAAAACCATATTGAAAGAAAAAAAGAAATGAATATTTATTAAACCTTTAAAATTTTTGAATAATGAAATAATATTTCTATGTTTCAACATATAAACTATATAAACAAAATCAGGTTCATAGTATGAAACATCTCTCAATAGAGAAGGGTATTTTTTTATCAAACTCATACCTCAACTCTTGATTTTTAAGAAAGTACATTAATCTCCTTTATTATAAAAATTACTATATAAATATCCAATTTAATAGTAATATTTATATCTATTTTCATTTAAAATAATTATTTATATTTTTGATTATATTTTTTAACATCAATTATCTTTTTCTGATGAAATTGATTTTGATTGTTTCATGCATGGTTTAAAATTTACAATAACAATCCTAATTATGTGATATGAAGTTATTCATTCCCTGATTATCTATGTTATTTTAATATATGATTTATAACTTTTTATAATGTTTTATTATAAACTATAATATATTTAATTATGATTTTTGAATATTAAATCATTAATGATCTTGTTTTGGGGAACTTAATTATATAAATGGAAAATATTATAATGACCATTAATTTTTTAATAATCCTTTTAGACACATATTATAGACATATATTAATCCTTATTATAACATATATTCATAAAATATATTTTATAACCATCCTTATAAGGTGGTGATGAAAAACATATATATTTATCATAGTGGTGGTTTTTTTCTCCAACACATGGACAACGTTTTTAGTTTTACAAAAAAAATTTCAAAGGTAGATATTGTTTATTCTTTTCACTAAGTAACATTATACAAAAAAATTACTTATTTGAGGATGTGTGAATTTTAAAATTAATTTCTAATGATAATGATTGAAAAATCATGGGTTAGAGAGTGAGTAGTACTCATGTTGAGAGCTTGATCATTCCCTCAGAAGACATCATTGATGTATAGGAAATATTCCAATTAATTTTGACCAGAGTACTATGGTATTGTATGAATAAACTATGTAATGTAAAATTTCATTGGATTCAATAAGAATTTAAATTTTATAGTGTCTTTCAAGGGATGTTGGAATCCCCCCCATTATAAGTGGAGGGAATGTATTTTTGTTTAATATAACATCTTAATATAATAGTGATGCATGTTTCACATGAAACATGGATCAAAAAATTGCATAATATTTTGGGGACATAATTGTTTTGATCTACATGTCAATCATTATTATGAAAACAGTTTTTGGTCCTCATGTTTTATTTTAGAATTTTTAATAATTTTATATGTACAATAAATGTCCTTTTTTAACATAATATATTTTAATGACTAAAATTTCAAATAATCTTATTACCAAATATAAATATTTATATTTGGTATATCAAAAATATTTTTTTGTAATTAATTTTAAAAATGGGATAAAAAAGTTAAATTAGTATGCTTTTATTGTATGAAAATCGGTTTTAGAAAATCATTAAATTAGGGTAAAAATTATTAGTTATAATTTTTTAAATTAAACATATAATTTTCTTGAAATTGAATAATATTACTTATAACAAAAAAATATTTATGAAAATTAATTTATAAATATTTAATTGAAATACAATTATGATAATATAATAAAAATTATTTTATTTTAATAAACAGTGTTGTGGACTATTAACCTAAAATTCATTCACTCCAAAAAATCAAAAAAACTATATATTAAGATAATATTTTTTAATTAATAATAAAATGATTATAATTTTTTCCTCTTAAATTTCAATAATATTTGAATTTTATTTTTAAATATAAACACTTAATAAAAAAATTTAATAATAAATTGACATTATCCAAAATTGGTGGTTATTTTTCTTATTTCTCATCATGTATTCACTTAAAATAGTCTTAGAGAAATATTTAGATCCAAAATATGTTTTAAACGTACTATATTTTTTCTTAATATATTTTATAAAAACACATCATTTTTCCATATAATAAAATTTTATCATAAAATTAAATTATTATATTTTTTTTAATATTAAGTGAATTTTATTACTATTTTAGAACTAAAAAAGAATAATCTTTCTCTTTAAATGATAAAACATAAAATTTCAAAATTAAAAGTGATATATAAAAAAATAAATACAATATTAATTATATGTTTATATATTATTAATTTATACATAGATAACCCATCATGATCAATGGAGATGTCAAATTCCTAAGATAAGATCTACTATAAGTTATAGGTTGCGATTCCATCAGCATTGTTCTTTAAGAAATTTCAAAAATGTTGAAATTATAAAACAAATGAAATTTATGATTTTTTTTAATTTCATCTTGGACTACGACTATAAAACTATTATATGAAACTATCCCCAACCCGAACACGTAAAATTTTCTATATAAGGAGAACATTATTTTCCTAATATCATTGCTTATTTATCTTTTATTTCATGTTATGGTTACTCATATTTATACAATCTAACTCAATGGATATATTATAAAATTCATATTCATTTTGTATTTTAATCAATAAAATAAATCCACATTTTTTTAGATTGGTTTTTTGTGTGAAATAATCTATTGATAATGATATTTATGTTATTTGAAATTAATGATAAAATCAATGAGTGTTACATTGTACCTTATTAATTAATTGTATCCTCATAATTTTAATTGTTACTTAATTAAAAAATTATTTATGGTTTCATAAATAAATAATTAAAATATAATGAGTTATCACATTCACTATCAGGGGTATGTCTTGTATTGTCATTTATTGTAACACTCCAAGCTTCCACGGTATGCTTCATTTTGAATAATACAGTAGCGTGTGTTGTACGCAACATCGAGTTCTAACACACAACACAATCAATCAAACTAGCCGTTATAAATAATAATACCCACTTGTTGAAATTTTATAAATTTTACCATTCAAAAATAACATCATTTTTTGATTCAGAATATTGAAATTATCCTACGGTGAATTTCTTGTATTTTTCTTAAAAAAGTTTATTTTTGATGAATAGTGAAAAAACACTAAGTTATAGTATAAACCCGAATTTTTATTTAAATTATCATTTATTTTATTTAGATTTATTTAACGTCAAAATAGAAACATAATTCCTATATAAGTTTAATTTAATTCATTGGAGTTAGTTTAGAATAACTTTAGATATATAAAAATTTTATTGAACTTTTCACCGTCTTTTACCCACCACCTAGAAGAATTTGGAAATTCACATAAAACATAATTTTACTGCATCTGGGAGTGGAATTTCAAAAATAAGAGTGACGCAGTTAATATCAAGGAGTATTATTTGGTTCAATAAGACGAAAATAATTTTTGTTGAATAGTAACCTTTTACTTTTATTTACCACGGTTAAAAGTAAATAGGGTAATTAAGGGTAAAAATGATATTAATATTACTGTAACACATGTCCTAATTCTATTTGACAAATGTATCTTGACCAAAAACAACCTTAATAAAATAATATTATCATTTAGGTCCACTTGTATTAGATTAGTACATTTATTATTATTTAATTCATAGAAGAGTTAAAATAGTTAAAATAAAACTTTAATAACTAAAACATTTTTATTATAGGGTTATAAATAAGATAAATTAGATTATAAATATTCATTCTTAGGATAAAAATATTTCATAAATAATGGTGTTTTATTCATAATTTTTAGACATTAACTAATTTAATTTATTAATGACACAATGGTGATGCAGAAATTACCTAATTAATTAAATATTAAAATAATTGATATTATAAATATCAAAATAAATGTAATTTGAGACTTTTTATGAATTAAATTAATTTTAAAAGTAAATATAGCATATTAGGGTTGGTTATATTAATTGTATTCGAAAAAATATTGCTGTTATGAATTTAGAAAAATAATGTACCAAATAGTGTCAAAATTGACATAAAAGAATTTGTAAAACAAATATTGTATTAATAATTCAAATTCTATTCCTAAAAATCTAATATTTTCACAAAGGACTTAAATAATGATATGTGTATCATTAATGAACCACTTGGGGGTTTCTTGAAAGTTTATAGTATGTTTATGAACCATATAATATAAAAATGCAAAGAGACATGGTAAATGTCAAACTAATTAACTAAGAGTTAAAACTAAAAGATAAGGTTGATAAAGTGACCCAAACCTATCTAAAACCTATTGTTTGAGTTTTTTTTGACCATAACCACCTTATCCTTTAATTAAATCAGTTTTAATCCATTCTAAACTGAATAATAATTTATTATAAAATAATATTTCTAGTTTTTCCAATGGTTACCCTCACCCTCTTATAAAAGGGCACTCCACCTTCTCTCTAATTAACATCATCAAAGCCTTTTGGTTTGGCCAAACCCTACCCAAATATTCCCTCAACTTCCCTCAATTCAACGTATTGTCCTTATTTTTATCATAAATCCAACCCAAGGAGCCCTTTTGATCAAATAAAAAAGAAGAACACGAAGAATAGGTGATGTTTTTACCACCCGATTTCAAGTTCCTTTCTTCTTCAACATCTTCTTTCTTTGTTATTTCAATTCTAAAATAATAACTCCAGTATATTCTATATATTGTGATGTTATTATAAATATGGTACAAACATATTCAGTATTCTATTCATCTTTTGAATGACATGTCACCATACGTGTGTATGTACGACCTACCATCTCCACGTCTTGGTGTAATTGTTATTCAATACAATATTATTAGGATGGGTATAATAATGATGTGAAATTCATGTAAATAATAAATATAACATGATAATGATTCTATATATATAATATACCATTCAATTATATATTATTTTAATATTAAAAAAATTATATTGTCGCTCGTGCGTACGTACGGACTATAGTCTCCACGAACGCGATGAGATTCATTCGTCATCGTATCCATGAAAGTCTAATTCTCATTTGATAATTAAAAATAATGTTTAAAGACTTGATATCATTATGTATATGAATAAGATACAACCTATCCATAAAAAACATGGCTTATGTAACAAAACATATAAAATAAAATGAGTATGTTAACACCCGAAATGACCATAATACTAAGATATTATTAACAAAGAAATGTTAGAAGATAATATCTGATATCATATTAATTTATATGATTATTGTATAATTTAATAAAAATTAGTTCACCACTATACAGGAGGTTAATCTAACCTCAACCATGTAAAATTGCAAGGTAAGGGTTTATTTCAGAATCTATTCATTATCTGAGGTTGTTTATACGTAATGATCTACTAGGACCTCATTATCATCCACATCCATGTTTCTTAAAAATGTATTTCAAATCATTATTACTATTTTACATAATATGTGTTAAAGTCATTTATACCATTTTTTTACTTTTTATAAGAAGTTTATAAATGAATATTTATGTCATTTTCCAAACAAGGTCCCTTTTAACCATTTCGACAATATTAAGGTAAGAATGTCTTTTTTTAACATATACGGTGGGTTCGGCTATTTTCCACCTTTTTAAAATCATCAAATCATCACATACAAGCTTATAAGAATATATTCAAAGTAAATTTTTTATTTTATAATTATATGACTTTTAATTGATTTAAAAAAACATATATTTCCATTAAATAGTTTTGATTTCATCTATGTCAACATCCTTTGATGGATTTTTAGATTACTTGAAGTTGATTTGTTATGATACAAAACATTCATATTTTATTGAAGGTTTTGTGATATATTTGACTGTGGATGTGTTATTTGATACCCTTCATGGTTTATGGAGAAAGTTTTTACATTTTGTATTCTAGTTTTAATACAATTTTCTATGTTATGTTTAAACTTGTTCATATGAGGAATGCATTGGACTTAATAAGTGACCGGTGGAGCCCGCTATACCTCCTCGATGGATTGGTAGGTCTCATGTGACAAACTAGTGTCTTGACTTGAGGCCATGACAAAATCGTATTTTTAGTCTTGGCACGAGGCCTTGGCTACGTGGTTAGGATAGTCTGGCATTATGCTTTCTATCATTATGAAAGAAGTTATTGATATTGTATGTAATTTTTCGACTAGTAGAATATCCATGTAAATTAGTAAATGGAATTATTTCATTTTATTTTTCCCATATAATGCTGACGTTCATGTTTTAAAGGCTTTTTTTTTAGTTATACATTGCCTCAAATGTTTATGCTTATTTATGAATGCTTCCGCTATATTGTTATCCTTACTGAGCATCTGAGCTCACCCCTTTCTATGTTTTATTTTTCCCAGGATGTGAAGAAGTATTTTTTGACTAACCTGTAGGGATAGTCAATGGGGTTATGAGTGTGGACTATGGAGACTATTTTTTTGTAGTTTTTAACTTTATCATGTATTTTAATACTTATGAATGTATCTAGTGTTTCCAAGGCTACTAAACTAATCAGTCTTTTGAGAATTAATCTTTTGCGATCATGCCAATGATAATTAATAATACACCGACTCTGGGTAACTGGGGACAGGGCGTCACAGTTGGTATCATAGGAAGTTTAGTAATAACCTTGGAAATTAGATTTGGATAAACCTTGATTAGAGCACATAGCAGTAAGATAGACTTTGAGGATTTTTATAGAAGAACATCCTAGAATATTGGTATTGTAGAGATTTTGTGAGTTATTCAAGCAATACATCTCTATCTAGATATGATCAGGTAGAGGCTACTCTGGAACAGATGTACCTAGGGGTAAAACCCAATAACACCGCTATGAGCTACACTAGAACAAAAACTGGTGCATGACAACAGGCCTTGATGCACTCTTGGTTAGAAAACTTTCGGGGGATATGCTTAGGATAATTCTCATTTTATATACAAACCATTATGAAGGGTTTATGGGTATATACTTTCTCAATGAAAACATTTTTTATGATTATAGATTATATCCATAAAATGTTCAATTTATGTTAAGTGTTTTACAATTATGGAATTATTTATTTTGATTCCTAAAATGATCTTGTTTATGAGATTGTTTAGAAATGGAACATAGTGAAAGCAATAAAAATCGTATCAATGCACACACTCCATGTAGGGATTTCCCTCCTACTCAAGATAATTATAGTGGAGCTGGTGATGCAACTGGTGCTAATCAGCTAATCACCCTTTTGGGAAAACTAACTCAGGTTATGAATAATAAACTTACCCATATGGATCACCCTGATCTACAGCGTGGAAGATCAATTTTAGATCGCTTCATAAGGAAACAACCGCTGATATTCAATGGGAGTAAAAATACCTTAGTAGCTGAGCAATGGATAAATTCCTTAGAGAAAATATTCAATGCCTTGGGGAGTAGTGAAAGGGAAAACGTTATCATGGTAGTTTACCACCTCACTAGAAATGTTGATCAATGGTGGTCATAGATTCAAAACATGAACGAAGACGATGAAATATCAAATATGGAATGGAGGGAGTTCAATGAGGTTTTCTTAGAAAAATACATTCCTCATGACCTTCGTGCGGATATGAAAAGGAAATTTCTAAGTTTGAGGGAAAAGGAGGATGAGAATGTCAAAATCTATGAGTATAACTTTACAAGGTTAGCGAGGCATGCAGCAGATTATATACGTAACCCAATGAGTATGTTTGGTCATTCCTTTGATGTGTTAAAACCAATTCTTCGTTGAGCATTAGTCTCACAATCATTATTGTCGTATGAAGACATTGTCTAATTTGTTATGAAAAATGAAAAGGAATTCTATAAGTCATACGACTTTAAATTAAAGAAAGATAAGAAGAGATCTGATGATCACACTGGTAATTTAAATAAGGGGAGGAAGGGAAAAGTTTAATAACAATCCTATAGTAAAAGTGGAAAGAAACACACCGGTACTCTCTTGAAGGGAAATGAGTCTGTTTCAAGTGTGTTGAAAAAGGCCACCAAGATCATTATTTCAAGGGAAAGATAGTTGTTGTCAATGTAGAATGCTATAACTATAGAGAAATAGGGAATTATGAAAATGAATGTCATATGCGTAAGGGAAATGTACCTCAGAAAAGGCCATGGGATCAAGGCCAAGCTTATTCTATCACTACTGCTGAGGTAGAAGCTTCGAAAGACATGGTGGCAGGTAATTTAATGGTTTCCTCAAGTTTAGAAAATGCATTATTTGATTCTGGATCATCACATTGTCTCATATCTTCTTAGTTTGCTACGAAAATTAGATATTTACAACTTGATTTAACAGGAGAGTTGCCAGTTAAAACTCCCAAGGAAAGTATCATTGTAATAATGTTCTGTGAATTAGTCCCCATTAGAGCACATAAATGTTCTTTATCTACTAATCTCATCATCATACCCACGATTGAATTTGATATAATCCCTGGTATGGATTGGATTTTGGGCCATGATGCGAAGATTTATTGTAATAAGAAGGAGGTTACTATTTTCGATGATGATGATAAAGAACACCCTATCTTTAGAGCAGAATCGTCACCACATGATTCTTACCTAGATACACCCCCAATTGCTCAACTAAATTCAATTATTGGGGAGGAAAGGAATGAAATAACTGTGGGTAAGTAAAGGAATGTTCAAATAGAGTATGTGCCAATTGTGAAAGAATATGTAGATGTGTTTTTGTAAGATTTAACTGGACATCTTCCAGAATGAGACGTTGAGTTTTCCATTGATTTAATTCCTTGTTCAAGGCCTATATCGAAGACTCATTATAGAATAGCCACTGTGGAATTAGTTGATCTAAAGAAACAACTAGAGGAAATAGGTAATAAGGTATTTATTTGACCTAGTGTTTATCCATGGGGATCCCCTGTCCTTTTTATTAAGAAGAAAGATGGATCCATGAGGTTATTTATCTACTACAGGGAAATAAATGTTACAACAATAAAAAACAAGTATCCCCTAACTCGCATTGATGATTAATTTGTCCAACGGCATAGAACTCAATACTTTTCAATGATTGACCTTCGATATGGATACCATCAGCTGTGTGTGCAGAAGGAAGACATTCCGAAGACAACATTTCAAACTAGGTACGGGCATTACGAGTTTTTAGTAATGCCTTTTGGGATGACTAATGCACCCTTTGTTTTCATGGATCTAGTGAAGATGTATATGGGAATCACCATTGATGGTGAAACATCAATACTATTTCAAATGGTTGTCAAACCATCTTTACTAAAAAGGATAAAGAGTTCACAGACCGGTGATGGAGAGTTTCAAAAGAAGATTAAACCTGTGAATGATGGGAGATTGAGTGACTTTTTGTATGAAGATGGAGTTTTGAAATTTTGTAAGAGGCTTTGTGACCCCAATATAGCTGATCTAAAAAGAGAGATGTTGGATGATGCTCATAGTTTCAATTTCTCTATACACCCTGGAAGCACCAAAATGCATAGATATTTAAAGGAACACTTTTGGTGGGAAAACATGAAGTGGGAGATTGCTGATTTTGTGTCATGATGTATGGTTTGTCAACAAGTGAAAGCTGGACGACAATGGCCTGGAGGAGTCATTCAACCTTTTCTAAGACTTGAGTGGAAATGGGATAATATCACGATGGACATTGGCATGGGACTACCAAAGACTCCTAGAAGGAACAATGCAATATGGGTCATTATTGAACGTCTAACCAAGTCAGCACATTTTCTTGCTATAACAGAAGATCTTCCTCTTGAATGTCTAGCAAGACTATATATTTATGAAGATGTGAGACTTCATGGAGTACCAATATCGATTGTTTCTGATCGTGATCCCCTTTTTACTTCAAAAGAATGGAAATGCATTAGAAATCCCTGGATACTGAACTCCATTTCAGCACTGCTTACCACCCTCAAATAGATGGACAGTCAGAAAGGACTATTCAAACCATAGAAGAAATGTTGAGATCATGATCACTTGACATTCAGGGTATGTGGGACAAATATTTACCTCTGTTATAATTTTCCTATAACAATAGCATCCATTCAAGTATTCGGATGGATCAATATGAAGCCTTATACATAAAGAGATGTCGCACACCAACCTGTTAGGATGATGTTGGGGAAAGAAAACTTGTTGGCCCAGAACTGGTGGAGGAAATTATGGAAAAGGTAAAGGTAATCCAAAACCGCGTCAAAGCAGCTCAAAGTAGGCTGAACATCTATATCGATAACCGAAGGAAGGATTGGGAATTTCAGGTAGGAGATCACATTTTTTTGAAGGTATCTCCATGGAAGGGAGTTATAAATTTTCGGTAAGAAAGGTAAATTGAGTCCCATGTACATTGGACCATTCAAAATTCTTGAACTAATTGGGGTTGTAGCATACTGTTTGGAAATGCCGCCAAGTCTTTCCAAAGTCCACGATGTGTTCCACGTATCATTATTGAAGAAATACATCCCTGGCCCAACACATATACTATAATAACCCATACATTAAATACATTATTATTACATTAGAATTGATGCACACTTATTACAACATATAACAAAACCATGAAAGGACCATATAGGTATAGTGTCTTTAGGAACCAGGAAACATAAAAAAATGGTTCATAGATCATCTACATTGTCTGCCTTTTATTTTAACATATCTAGAGTCCCTTGTGGAATATCTTACTTAATACCCTTCTTCCGGGCCTGGGGAAAAGAAAACATATAAAAGGGTGATCTCAAATGCTCAGTAAGTGTAAAAAAAAGAAATATAATTTTCATAAGAACATAGAATTTCGAAAATGTCATCCTTCAAAAGAGATCAAAATATCATAACATGGGATAAATTATAGTTGTGAAATGTAATCCCAATAATAATAATATAAAACATGAAACTTTCAGTCATACACACATAATCATAGAGAATCATTCCGTAGGAGTCAAGACTCAATGCCAAGACTATTTAGCAGACAAAGTCCATTTCTGAACTGAGTTCACTCCTCTTTTCAATCATGTATCACAGAACCGGATTAACCTGTCATTCCATCCATGTCTATCTCATGAGATATAAATCATTACCCGATGCATTGGAGGGAGATATAGGTCCCACCCATCTCATAATGAAACCATTATTATGTGTTCCACAAAATCATAAATCATACATCATAGCATAACCCTTGTAATAAAAATGGGATTCTTAAACATCATGCCATCATAACATATTCCATATAAGATAAAAGGACTTCATAAAAATAATTCCATCAAAATATAATAAAATAAATGTAAAACTAGGGATAGAAATTGAAGCCTATATTATCTTATATGGAAAATAATTTTGATAAAACACATGAACTTCATTCTTGAAGAAAATATCCTTTCTACTTCAAATTTTATCCCTTTCTTAACATGTCATAAATTTTTAAACTAAAATTAATTGATTAAAAATAATCTTGAAAACATGTAAAGGAATATTAATGTAAGTAATGTTTTAAAAATCCATTCAGGCCGAATAAGTTAAAACAAAAACATTTTTCTCATACTTTGGTAGGAAAATTCAAAAATTTCCTCGTCCGAAAAATGAAAAAAGATTCCATTCATATATTTTACTAAAAACATACCGTAGGGTAAAATTGGATTTGAAAATTTTTAGGAGGATAGAAATAATATTAAATATTGAGGAAACATTTATGTGTATGACAAATATTCCCCAGTAAATTCTGAAGTATGATCAATCTCGGATAAAAAATGGGATTGCGAGATTTTCCCTTACCATAGGTCCGATTTTCTTTTTAGTGTCTGAACATCCTGTATAATGATTTAAATAATGGTATTGACTTATTCACGAATCATACTCATTTTTATGATATCATATGTGGTCATATTATTAGCTTATTATTAGTAATATTTCATTGTTACTTGTTATTCAGATGTTTATTGCTTTATGTTCTTATGCGTGTTTTGTTGAATAAATTCTTATTATTATTTTAGGTTATAGATACCTCATTTCTAGAATGTTATTAGTGTGTTATATATCATATTTATTCATTCAATTCATTTATATAATCATTATGCAATGAAGATCATGTAGAACGAGTCGCATCACATCGTGAAGATGGTATGTATTACGTACACACGAGCGATTATATCGTTCCCATGATCGTGTAATTTTATTGAAGTGTATGTATACTATTTCAGAATTAATATCACTTTAAAATAATCATATATAGTCATTATTTACATTATTATACCCATCCAAGTATGGTGGTGGTGGAAAACAGATTGCACCACGGCATGTAGACAGTATTCTGTACGTACGCACACTTGGCGATTTCATTTTCCATAGGATAAATAGACGGTGAAATACGATTGTTTCGTACTTATAATAAAATATAAGTATATGAGTGGTACTTATTTTATTAGTTCATAATGAAACAACTAAAGAAGAAGAAGTATAATAATAAATAAAGTTGAAAGAATCGGTAACAGATATTATCTCTTCTTTGATACGCCTCTTTGAAACCTCCTCTTAGGGCACTAAAATTAGTCTTTGAAGAAGACCATGACCTCTAGAATATTTATATAGAAGTGTATAAGAGAAATTGGCATGTTTTTTCCGAGCATTAAGGCTCAAAGTGGTGTGAGGAGGAGAGGGAGGAGGTGCCCTTTTATAAGGTAGGAGAGGGGCATCTTAGGAAAAAATTAAAATATTATTATATTATAAAGTCATATTCCGTTTTTAATAGCGTCAAATTGATCACTTTATAATACAAGGTGGGGATGGGTCGAAATCCTCTCAACAAATAGATTTTAGGCAAGTTTAGGTTACTATTTTAACCTTATCATTTAGATTTAACTCTAAGTTAAATAATTTAACTTTTACCGTGTCTTCTTGTTTTCTTACTCAATGTGGTTAATATACTTACTATAACAAGACAAACTAACCCAAAGTTGTCAATTATTAATATATATAACCTTATATAAGTCATTTTGTAGAACCTTATATTTTTAGGAATTAAATATCAATTAATAATATTATATTTTTTTAAAAACTATTTTATGTCAATTTTGACACTATTTGGTAATTGATTTTTGGTGAAAATCATAAAAGCATGATTATTTCAAAACAAGTTAATTAAATCAATATTAACATGTCATATTAACCTATAAAATTAGTGTAATTCCTAAAAAGTCTCAAATTACATTTATTTGGGTATTTAGAACATCAATTATATTAATATTTCATTAATAAGATAATTACTTCATCAACATTATGTCATAAATAAATTAAATTATATGATGCCTAAAAATTATAAATAAAATACCATTATGTTAGAAATATCATTAGATTTATAATTAATTTTTATAGTCGAATTTATCTTATGCATAACCCTATATTAAAAATTATTTAGTTATTAAAAATTGATTTTAACTGTTTTAACGCTTCTTTAAATATATTAATAATAAATGTCCTAATCTAATCCAAGTGGACCTAAATTGTCATATTTTATTCCTATGGTTGTTTTTGGTCGAATTAAACTTATCCAATAGAATTAGGACATGTGTTAGGGTAATAATAATATAATTTTTATCATTAATTACCGTATTTACTTTTAACCGTGGTAAATAAAAGTAAAAAGTTACTATTAACAAAAAATTATTTTTATCTTATTAAACCACATTTTACTCCCTGATATTAACTGTGTCTCTCAGATTTTTGAAATTCCACTCACAGAAGAGGTAAAATTATGTTTTATATAAATTTTTAAAATCTCCTTGGAGGTTGGTAAAAGACGGTGAAAAGTTCAATAAAATTTTTATATATGTAAAATTATTATAAAATGATTCCAATGAATTACATTGAACTTATATATGTATTATGTATCAATTTTTTCCTAAAATAAATTTAAATAAATAATTATTTAAATAAAAAGTCAGTTTTTAAATAGGAACCTAGTGTTTTCACTATTCATCAAAAATTGAAATTTTTCAGAAAAATATAAGAATTGTACCCTATGCTAATGTCGATATTCAAAATCCAAAAATAAAGTCCATTTTGAAAGATAAAATTTAAAAATTTCAAAAAGTGGGTATTACTATTTATAATGGCGAGTTTTAATATTATTTTAATAGCATATTGGTGTTTAGTGAAACTCTGTATTGCGTACAATGCAAGCTGTCAAGGAAGGTCTTGATTGCGTATAGAGCTAGCCAAGCTAGTGTTGTGTGTAGTAAAATATTCCTTTGATGATGTATATAACATAAAAACAAAATATTTCTCATAAAATTATCGGGTGTTACATTCTACCCCCCCTAAAATTAATTTTTCTCTCTAAATTCGTCACTTGGTAACAAACAGATGATGATACCTCTCCCTCATCATATTCTCAAGCTCCCATGTAGCTTCTTTTAATTGCTTGTTACTCCATAAAACATTCACTAAGAATGTTGTCGTGTTCCATATGACTTTTTTGCTACGATCTAGAATCTCTATCGGCTGTTCTTCATAATAATGATCTTGCTCCAGCAGTACAACTTCTGAGCTGAGTACATGTGAAAGATCATGTAGATACTTTCTCATGAGAGATACATGGAACACATCGTGAACTTGAGAGAGATTCGGTGGAAGCGTCAATCGGTAAGCTACATTCCCAACACAATCAAGTATTTTGAAAGGACCGATATACCTAGGGCTCAGCTTTCCCTTAATTCCAAATCTTATTACTCTCTTCCAAGGAGATATTCATAAGAATACTTTATCACCCACTTCAAACTCTAGGTCTTTTCTTAGGTTTTTGGCACAACTTTTTTGTCGACTCTACGGTGCTCTTTATGTGTTGTTGAATAGATATGACCTTTTCTGCCATCTCATCACGAAGATCAGGTCCAAATAGCTTTCTTTCCCCAACATCATCCCAGCAAGTTGGAGTCCTGCATGTCTATCCATATCGAGCTTCATAAGGTGCCATCTGAATACTGGAGTGAAAGCTATTATTATATGAAAATTCCACCAAAGGTAGGTGTTGATCCCAACCACCTTTTAAATCCATAGAGCAAGCTCTTACCATATCTTCTAGAGTTTTAATAGTTCTCTCAGACTGGCCGTCTGTCTGAGGATGATAATCAGTGCTGAAACTCAACTATGTATCCAGAGTATGCTGAAGACTTTGCCAGAACATTGAGTTAAACCTAGGATCTCGATCAGATATAATGTAAAGTGGTACTCCATTCAATCTTTCCACTTCCTTCACATATATCCTGCTAGCTAATTCAGAGAGAAATCCTCTCTAATAGCAATGAAGTGTGTCGACTTTGTAAGACGATCAACTATGACCCAAATAGCATTAGTACCATTGGATGTTTTAGGAAGTCCGGTGACAATGTTCATAGTGATGTTTTCCCATTTCCATTTGTGTATGTGTAGTGGTTGTAACATCCCCTTAGACTTCTGTCTCTCAGCTTTAACTTGCTGAAAAATCAAGCATCGAGAGCCATATACAGCAACATCTATTTTTATGTCATCCCACCAGAAGTACTCTTTCAGGTCCCTATATATCTTCATGCCTCCGGGATGAATAGAGAATGAAGAACTATGAGCCTCATCCAACAGCTCCTTCTTTAATTCTGGGATGGGAGGAACACAAACCTGATTCCTGAACGTTATTATCCCATCACAATCAAGGTTGAATTCAGGAACATTTCTCACCTTCTTTGAAACTCTAAATCTTTTTTGGTGCCTCCTTAATCTTCACATGTATAGATGGTTGAACATTCATTTAAGAATGATATGATTTTTCCCCTTCCATTATAATTCCAACTTCCATCCTTTGTAAATCCATAAATATTGAATATTTTGTTATCCTCGTCATTGATAAGCTATCATGGTCTTGTTGACTTAATGCGTCTGCCACCTTGATTGCTTTCCTTGGGTGGTAATGAATTGAGTACTCATAATCCTTAATCAGCTCCAACCATCTTCTTTGATGCATATTCATCTCCTTTTGTGTGAAAATATACTTTAAAATTTTATGATCAGTATAAATAACACACCTTTCACCATAAAGATAATGCCTCCAAATATTTATTTCAATGATTACCGCATCTAACTCTAAATCATGAGTTGGGTAATTTGGCTCATGGATTTTCAACTCTCATGAGGCATAAGCTATCACCATATCATTCTTCATGATAACACACCCCAACCCTTTATTGGATGCATCACTAAATATCACAATCCTTTCTCTACTACAATGCAGTGTGAGCACATGTGCACTGGATAACCTTCTTTTTAACTCCTTGATATTCTCTTCACATTCCATCGTCTACACAAACATAACTCTTTTTCAAGTCAACCTGGTGAGTGGATTTGATAATCATGAAAAATATTTCACAAAACATCGATAATATCCAGCCAAACCAAGAAAACTTCGAATCTCAGTTACTGTTGTTGGTCTCGACCATCATTTGATAACCTCTGTTTTTGCTGGATCCATAGATATCCCCTCTTTTGAGATTATGTGACCCAAAAATGCAACTCTTTGAAGCCAAAATTCACACTTGGTAAATTTGGCATAAAGCTTCTCCTTTCTCAGGATCTTTAATACAATTTATCAAGTAATCTTCATGTTCTTCCTTGATCTTTGAATATAAAATAATATCTTCTATAAAGACTACCACAAATGGATCAAGATAGTCTCTAAAGACTCTATTCATTAGATCCATGAAGATAGCAGGGGAATTTGTAAGACCAAATGGCATCACTATAAATTCACTGTGTTCATACCTTGTACACAAATCCATCATTGGTATATCCTCCCTTTCGACCCTTAATTGATGATACCCTAAATGAAGGTCAATCTTGGGAAATTATTGAGCTGCACGTAGTTGGTCAAATAAATCATCAATGCATTGGAGAGGATATTTGTTCTTGATAGTGATCTTGTTAAGTTCTTGATATTCAATTTAGAGTCTCATTGATCCATCTTTCTTATTAACAAACAGAACAGGTTCTCCCCAAGGTGATGCACTAGGGTGTATGAATCCCTTATCACGATTCTCTTGGAGTTTCTTCTTCAATTCCTGCAACTCAATTGGGTCCATTCTATAGGCTGTTTTTGAAATAGGAAAAGCACCTGGTACAAGTTCTATTAAAAACTCAACATCACAATTTGGTTGAAGACCCGGAAATTCCGCTGGAAAGAAATCATCATACTCCCGTACAAAGGTAATATTCTTAATCATGAGTTTCTCACCAACCATTTGAGATAAATAAACTTCATTTAGTGGAATCAAGACCCATAAGATGGAAGAAATTTTGACTGGAAGGTTATGTTCATCCTTGTATCGATAGACGATCATAGATTGATCTGGAATATGAAATGTGGCTTCCCTTCATTGGCAATTGATATGAGCTCCATATAAATAAATCCAATCCATGCCAAAAATCACATCAAATTCCACTATAGGAAGGATAACAAGATTTGCAGGAAGCACTTTCCCACAAACATCAATCGGAAAAGAATAATAAACTTTTGATGTGACTGTTGTGCCATTAGGGGTTGTCAAAGCTAACTCAACATCTAATTGTTGAGGTAATACAGTGATACCCTTAGAATATTCTTCAGAAATAAAATAGTGGGTGGATCCATAATCAAATAAATCATTTGCTACTTTAGAGTGGATGGTAACTGTACCTTTCACCACTTCATTATCGTACTCCACATCACTGATAGAAATTGCATTTGACTTTCCTTTGTCTTTAGCCTTAAGAGTTTGTTGATGTTGATCATAATAAAAAACCCTTGGATTAGGGCATTTATTGGAAGAATTCCCCATTTCCTTGCACCTGTAACATTGAACTGTAGGGGGTTCACTCTGTGTAGCCTTTTATTTGTTCGCATCACTAGACATATTCTTCCCATCATTGTGGCATTAAAATGCCTGATAACCTTCCTTTCCACATTTGAAACATTTACTTGACCCTTTAAGACAACTCCCTCCACGTTTCTTTCCACACTTTTAGCATAAGGAAAAACTCATCTTATTTTCAGTGTGCTCTTTAGATTTTCCTTTGAATTCCATTTTCCTCTTCTTAACAAATGCATATGACTGATGGGTTACTCCAATCCCTATCTCAACCTTGAGAGCACATCGAACAATTTCCTCGTAGCTATTGAATTCCCTTATGGTTAATTCCCTTCAAAGGCTTGGTTTTAAGCTACTAAATAATCGATCGATTTTACTCTTAGGTTGGATAATAATACCCGAAGCATACCTTGCAAGTCTTGTAAAATTTTCTTCATAGGTAGCAACAGATTAACCATCCTTTTTCTTTAGTTCAAGAAACTCCTTCTCCATCTTTGTTCGAAGAATACGAGGGAAGTATTTATTGTAAAATAAGTTCTTGAACTCGTCCCATTACATGGACTCAATTTCATCTCTTGGACTCGTATTCTTGATAAGATTCCACCATTGATCAGCTTCACCTTCCAAATGATATACTGCTAATATTACTTTATCATGCTCAGAACATTGAAAAACTGAAAATATCATTTCAGTGGTACGAATCCATTGTTCAGCAACTAATGGATCAGTAGACCCGCTGAATGAGGGTGGATGTTGCCTCATGAAGGATTCAACATAATGTTGCTCCTTCCTTTACTCATTTGGAAGTCATGAATGATTCATAGATTAAGAAAGTTTTCTGATAATGGATAGAAGATTTTATATTCCAGCTCCCGTAACGTTTGGTTGCTCAGGGGGACAATCATTTCATTGCCCGTTTCATTCCGCATTAACATGGTTCTTTAAGGTTTCTGCCATTGACTAAAACCAAGACGAATAGTGTGATAAAAACGAATTATAATAGGAAAACCACATAATCAAGAATAAAATTTCACACATAAGTTCTTATTAAAGGTTCTTCATGGACATTTCTAAAACACTAAGATTTTGTCCTATGCTTAGACATATCCTTAGGGTTCTTACTAAAGCATTCACATACTAGTTTCCAAAGGATGACTATACCTTTCCTATAATACCAACTATAACGACACATAATTTACATACATTATTATTACTTCCAAATTGAAGCACACTTATTACAACATATAACAAAACCATGAAAGGACCGTATAGGTATAGTGTCTTTATAAACTGGGAAACATAAACAACTGGTTCATAAATCACCTACACTGTCTCCCTTTTATTTTATCATATCTAGATTCCCTTTTGGAATATCTTACTCAATACCCTTCTTCCTGATCTAGGGAAAAAATATAAAAGGGTGAGCTCAAATGCTCAGTAAGGTAAAAAAATGAAATATCATATTCATAAGAACATAGCATTTCGAAAATCATAACCTGCAAAAGAGATCATAATATCATAACATGGGATAAATCATAGTAGTGAAATGTAATCCCAATAATCATAAAATAAAACATGAAACATTCTGGCATACACACATAATCACAGAGAATCATTTCTTAGTAGTAAAGACTAATTTCCATGACTATCTTAGCGGACAAAGTCCATTTTTGTACCGAGTTCTCTCCACGTTTTAGTTCTGTATCACTGAACCGGATTAACCTACCTTTCTAGCCATGTCTATCTAATGAGATATAAATCTTTACCCAATGAATTGGATGTAGATATAGGTCCCACCTATCTCATAATGAAACCATTCTTATGTGTGCCATAAAATCGTAAATCATACATCCTAGCATAACCCATGTAATAAAAACTAGGATTCTTAAACATCATGCCATCATAACATAATCCATATAAGATGAAAGGACTTCATAAAAATAATTCCAACAAAACACAATCAAATCAATGTAAAAATCGGGATAGAAACAGAACCCTATATTATATAAGAAGGAAATAAATTTTGATAAAACACATGAACTTCATTCTTGAGGAAAATATCCTTTCTAGTTCAAAAACATTTTTCATTTCATAACATTTCATTCAATTTTAAACTAAAAGAAGTTGATTAAAAATAAACTTGAAAAATTGTAAAGAATTATTAATTGAAATAATGTTCTAAAAATCCATTCGGGCTATAAGTTAACACAAAAACATTCTTCTCGTATTTTGGCCGGAAATGTCAAAAAGTACCTCATACAAAAAATGAAAAAATATTCCTTTGATATCTTTTACTAAAAACATTCCGAATGGTAAAATTGGATTTAAAAAATTGTAGGAGGATTGAAATAATATTACATATTGAGGAAACATGGATGTGGAAGATAAATATTCCCTAGTAAATTCTGATGTATAAACAATCTCAGATAAAAAATGAGATTGCGAGATTTTCCCATACCATAGGTCTGATTTGCTTTGTAGTGTCCAAAATTCCTTTATAATGATTTAAATAATGTTATTGACTTTTTCCTGAATCATAATCATTGTTATGTTATCATATGTGGTCATATTCATAGCTTCTTATTAGTAATATTTCATTGTTACTTGTTATTCGGGTGTTTATTGCTTTTTTTCTTATGCGTGTTTTGTCAAAAAAATTCTTATTATTCATTTAGGTTATAGATACCTCATTTACATAATGTTATTAGTGTAATATATATCATATTTATTCATTCAATTCATTTATATAATCATTGAGCAATGAAGATCATGTACAACGAGTCGCATCACATCGTGTAGACGGTAGGCCATACGTACGCACGAGCGATGATATCGTTCCCATGATCGTGGAATTTTATTGAAGTGTATGTATAATATTTCAGAATTAATATCACTTTACAATAATGATATATTGTTATTATTTACACCATTATACCAATCCATGTATGGTGGTGGTGGAAAACAGATTATATCACGTCGTGGAGACGGTATTCTGTACGTACGCACGCGCGGTGATTTCTTATTTCGTAGGATGGATAGACGGTGAAATAGGATTGTATCATACATATAATAACATATAATTGTGGTATTGATACTGATTTTATTACTTCATAATGAAACAACTAAAGAAGAATAAGTAGAAGAAGAAATAAAGTTCAAAGAATCGGTAACAGATATTACCTCTTCTTCGATATGCCTCTTTGAAACCTCCTCTTAGGGCACTAAAATTTGTATTTAAAGAAGACCTGGACCTCTAGAATATTACTAGGGAAGTGGAGAAGACAAATTGTCTGGGTTTGGCCGAGCTTGAAGGCTCAAAGTGGTGTGAGGAGGAGATGGAGGAGGTGCCCTTTTATAAGGGAGGAGAGGGTCACCATTGGAAAAACATAAAATATTACATTATTATAAAGACATATTCGGTTTTTAATAGCTCCAAATTGATTTATTTCGAAGCTAATGTGGGTATGGGTCTAAAGCCTCTCAAACAATAGATTTTATACAAGTTTAGGCTAATATTCTAACTTTAGCATTTAAATTTAACTCTAAGTTAAATAATTTAACTTTTACAGTGTCTTCTTGTTTTCTTACACTATATGGTTAATAAACTTACTATAACAATCCAAATAAACCACAAGTTGTTTATTATTAATATATGTATCCTTATATAAGTCATTGGTATGAAACATTGATTTTTAGGAATAAAATAAAAATTATTAATATAATATTTGTTTAAAAACAATTTTATGTCAATTTTGACAGTATTTGGTAATTGATTTTTTGTGAAAATCATAACAGCATGATTAGTTCAAAAAAAGTTAATTAAATAAATACTGACATGTCATATTAACCTATAAAATTAGTTTAATTCATAAAAAGTCTAAAATTACATTTATTTTGGTATTTATAACATCAATTATGTAAATATTTCATTAATAAGATAATTACCACTTCAACATTTTGTCATAAATAAATTAATATATTTAATGTCTAAAAATTATAAATAAAATACCATTATTTAATAAATTGTTTTATCTTTCTAATGAATACTTATTGTTGAATTTATCTTATTTATAACCCTATATTAAAAATTATTTAGCTATTCTTTGATTTTAACTATTTTAATCCTTCTTTAAATAAATTAATAATAAATTTCCTAATCTAATCCAAATGGTCTTAAATGGTAATATTATAATCCTAAGGTTGTTTTTGGTCTAATTACATTTATCCAATAGAATTAGGACATTTTTAGGGTAATAATAATATCATTTTAACCCTTAATTACCCTATTTACTTTTAACCGTGGTAAATAAAAGTAAACATTTACTATTCACCAAAAAATATTTTTATCTTATTGAACCACATTTTACTCCTAGATATTAACCATGTCTCTCAGATTTTCGAAATTCCACTCACAGAAGCGGTAAAATTATGTTTTATATAAATTTTCAAACTCTCATAGGAGGTGGATAAAAGACGGTGAAAAGTTCAATAAAATTTTTATATATCTAAAATTATTACAAAATTACTCCAATGAATTAAATTGAACTTATATAGCTATTATGTATCAATTTTGACCTAAAATATATGTAAATAAATAATTATTTAAAAAAATTCGGTTTTCATATAGTAACCGAGTTTTTTCACTATTCATCAAAAATTGAAAGTTTTCAGAAAAATATGAAAATTTCATTATAGGCTAATTTCGATATTCCGAATCCAGAAATGAATTCCATTTTGGGAGATAAAATTTAAAAAATTTCAAAAAGGGGGTATTAATATTCATTACGGCTAGTTTTAATAATATTTTAATAGCATATCCTTGTTTAGTGAAACTCGGTATTTCATACAACGCAAACTATTGAGGAAGGTCACGATTGCGTGTAGAGCAATCCAAGCTAGTGTTGTGTGTAGTGAGAGATTCTTTTAACGATGTATATCACATAAAAAAAATATTTCTCATAAAAGTATTAGGTGTTACACGTACTCACCTATGAGGAATTAGAACTGGAACATGATATATCTTATTGCGAGGAGCCCATCAGGATTATTGATAACAGAGAACAAGTGCTGAGAAACCAGAAGACTCGTCTGGTAAAATATTTATAGGGAACCCATAATATGGAAGAGGAAACGTGGGAATCTGAGGAACTTATGATGAAGAACCACCCGATTCATTTCATGTGGTATTATTCTACAAATTTCGAGGACGAAATTATTTGAAGGAGGGGAGAATATAACACCCCAATCTTCCACGGTACGCATCACTTTGGATAATACAGGAGAATGTTTTATATACAACCTCGAGTTCTAACACACACCACAATCAATCGAACTAGCGGATATGAATAGTAGTACCCACTTTTTGAAATTTTATAAATTTTATCATTCAAAATGATCTTCATTTTTTGATTTGGAATATAGAAATTAGCCGAGGGTGAATTTTTGGTATTTTTTTGAAAACATTCAATTTTTGATGAATTGTGAAAAAACACTGAGTTATAGTTTAAAACAAAATTTTTATTTAAATATTTATTTATTTAATTTAAATTTACTTTATGTCAAAATAGATACCTAATAACTATATAAGTTCAATGTAATTCATTGGTGTTAGTTTAGAATAATTTTAGATATATTAAAATTTTATTGAACATTTTACCGTCTTTTACCCACCTCCTAGAAGAATTTGGAAATTCACATAAAACATAATTTTACCGCTTCTATGAGTGGAATTTCAAAAATCTGAGAGACACTATTAATATCGAGGAGTGAAATGTGGTTCAATAAGATAAAAATAATTTTTCGTGAATAATAACTTTTTACTTTTATTTACCACGGTTAAAAGTAAATAGGGTAATTAATGTTAAATTTATATTAATATTACCCTAAAACATGTCCACATTCTATTGAACAACTTTATATCGACCATAAACAACCTTAGGAATAAAATATTATCATTTAGGTCTACTTGGATTAGATTAGGACATTTATTATTATTTAATTCAAAGAAGAGTTAAAAGAGTAAAAATCAATGTTTAATAACTAAATCATTTTTAATATAGGGGTATACATAAGATAAATTCGATTATAAATATTCATTATAAATATCAAAATATTTACATCATAATTGTATTTTATTTATAATTTTTAGTCATTAAATAATTTTATTTATTTATGACACAATTGTGATGCGGTAATTACCTAATTAATGGAATATTAAAATAATTGATATTATAAATATCAAAATAAATGTAATTTGATACTTTTTATGCATTCCACAAATTTTCTAAGTTAATATAATATATTATTGTTGGTTTGATTATTTCTGTTCGAAGTAATAATGCTGTTATGAATTTATAAAAAACTAATTACAAAATAGTGTCAAAAGTGAAATAAAGGAATTTTTAAACCTGATATTATATTATTAATTCATATAATTTTCCTCAAATTCTATAGTTCGGAAAAAACATATTTAATGATAGGTGTATCATTAATGGACCACTAGGCGGTCTCTTTGTACTTTATAGTAAGTTTATTAACCATATAATTTAAAAATACCAATAGACATGGTAAATGTCAAACTAATTAACTAAGAGTTAAAACTAATGGATAAGTTTAATAAAGTAACCCAAACCTATCTAAAACATATTGGTTGAGCTGTATTATACCCATCCCCACCATATCCTTGAAATAAATCAGTTTGTATCCATTAGAAAAACAAATATAGATTTATTATAAAATAATATATCTAGCTTTTCCAAAGGTTCCCCTCACCCCTCTTATAAAAAACACTCCCCCTTCTCTCTAATTAACACCTTCCTAACCTTTTGGATCGGCCAAACCCTGTTCCAATATTCTCTCAACATCCCTCACTTCAACTTAGAGGCCTTATTTTGATCATAAATCCATCTTATAGTACCCTCTTGATGAAATAAAAATGTAAAACCCAAAAACAAGGTAATGTTTTCACTGCCCTCTTCCAAGTGCCTTTCTTCTTCAGATTCTTCATTATTTGTTATTTCCATTTTAAAATAATAACTCTAGTATCTTCTATATACTATGATGTTTTTATAAATATGGTACAACCATATTCTATATTCTATCCATCCTTTGAATGACATGTCACCATACGTGCGTACGTACGGCTTACCGTCTCCACGTCGTGGTGTAATTGTTATTCAATACACTAATATTTGTATGGGTATAATAAGGATGTGTAATTCATGTAAATAATAAATATAACATGATAATGATTCTGTATATATAATATACCATCCAATTATATATTATTTTATTATCAAAACAATGATATTGTCGCTCGTGCATACGTACGGACTTCCCTCTCCGTTAACGTAATGATATTCATTCCACATTGTATCCATGCAAGTCTAAGCCTTTTTTAATGATTAAAAATAATGTATATGGACTTGATATCATTCTGGATATGAATAAGATACAACCTATCCATAACGAACACATCTTATTTAACAAAATATATAAAAGAAAACGAGTTAGTTAACACCAGAAACGAAGATAATACTAAGATATTATTAACAATGCAATGTTAAAAGATCATATATGATATCATATTAATGTAAATGATTCTTGTAAAATTTAATAACAATTATTTCACCATTATATAGGAGTTTATCCTACCCTCAACCAAGGCAAAGTACATAGTAAGGGTTTATTTCACAATCTCTTCATTATCTGTGGTTGTTTATATGTAATGATCTACTGGGACCACTTTATCATCCACATCCATGTTTCATAAAAATTTATTTCAAAACAATCTTACTATTTTACAGAATATGGGTTATTGTCATTTATAACCTTTTTTGAATTTTTATAAGAAGTTCATAAAGGAGTATTTACATCATTTTCCTAAAAACGTCCTTTTTAACCTTTTCGACAAAATTAATGTAGGAATGTCGTTTTTTAACATATGCAGTGGGTGCGGCTATTTTCCACCATTGTAAAATCTTAGAAGCTTAAATTAAAATATTATAAGAATATTTTCAAATTAAATGCTTTATTTTATAATTATGTGACTTTTAAATGATTTCAAAAAAATAAATATTTTCTCAAATTGTTTTGATTCCATCTATGTCAACATCCTTTGATGGATTTAAACATATTTGATGTTGATTTGTTATGATACAAAACATCCATATTGTATTGAAGGTTTTATGATATGTTTTAATGTGCATGTGTTATTTTTATACCATTCATGGTTTATGGAGAATGTATTTACATTTCATATTCTACTTTTAATACGAATGTTTATGTTATGTTTAAACCTATTCATATGAGGAATGAATTGGTCTTAATAATTGATGGGTGGAGCCCGCTATAGATCCTCGATGCATAGGTAGGTCTCATGAGACAAACTAGTGTCTTGGCACGAGGCCTTGACAAAATATTATTTGTAGTCCTTGCACGAGTCCTTGGCTACGTGGTTATGATAGTCGGACATTATGCATTCCATCATTATGAAAGTGGTTATTGATATTTCATGTGATTATTCGACTAGTAAAATATCCATGTGAATAATTAAATGGAATTATTTCATTATTTTTTTCCATATTATGCTGATGTTCATTATTTAAAGGCTTCTATTTTAGTTATACATTTCCTCAAATGTTTATGCTCATTTATGAATGCTTCTGCTATATTTTATCTTCACTGAGAATCAGAGATCACCCCTTTCTATGTTCTATTTTTTCCAGGATGTGAATAAGTATTTTATGACTGACCTACAGGGATAGTCTGAGAGGTTATGAGTGTCGACTATGGAGACTATGTTGTTGTAGTTTTCCACTTTATCATGTAATGCAAGACTTATGAAGTTATCTAGTGTTTCCAAGGCTATTAAACTAATCGGTCTTTCGAGACTTTATCTTTTGCAATCATTCCAATGATATCTAATAATGCACCGACTTGGGGTAACAGGGGTCTGGGTGTTACATTTATTCCTTCTTTATGGGAATAAAACCATTATTGAATTTTTCTGACATCATATTTGTTTAACAACCCCCATGATTGGTTGTTATGATCAATATAATTTAAATATTTGTTTATATATTTTTCATAGTCAACCATTCCCTAATAGTTGACCATATGATTGGTTTTAAATAAGATATTTGATATCCCTAGTTTGGAAAATAATATGGAGTCTTTATGAATATTTAAAATCTCTTTCAAAAATCAAACCAAATATATATAATTGAATAAATATATTATTTTCAGAATGATCATTCCCTTAATCATTATCCCGAGATATAATAATCAAGAAACATGATTTTTTCTTCGATACTCAAACCATCATGAAATTGGTTAATGGATTTTAGAATCCACACTACAACACTATATTATCATCTAATAGGATATCTATATATATGTATTAAATGATAAGTGATGAATTGTTATCAAAATCCACATCTGTGATTTTGATTATATATTTTTTTCCTATTCTAACTATTGAAGAGATTTTAATGCTAATAATCAATTTTGGGCCACCGATTGGGAATTAATTAGAATAATTCTCAAATTACATATATTTCATTCATTGATTTTTGGGTGGTGATTTAGTTGGGAATTAATTATCTATATTTATTATACCAAATAATATTGATTATCCTCCTCTAAATTTTTTTTTACAATCACTACTTCATTTCCCAACACTTACATATATGAATCATTTTCCAATTTCATTGATACATTCACCTGGGTGCTTCTTCACACATTTTTGGAAGCTAAAAACAAAAATATTTTTTCCCTTTTAGTCTCTATTTCAGTAAAATCTATAATAATACACCGTTTTATTTTTGGATGTGTAACAAAGTTCAACAAATCTCATTTTATTAATTATAACTCAATAATTGTTTGGATGAGGAAATAACATATTTTAGAAGCTTGTTTAAACCCATTCAATTTTTCATTAGATTAATAACATATTTTTCTATCAAAACAATTATTTACAAAGTTTATCCTAACACAACACAATATATAAATAATCTAATGTTTATAATGAGAATTATTTATTCAAATATCTTTTTCAAATGGAAAATATTAACTTTAATATTATAAATCATAAATGTCAAATGTACCATAAATTAAATATTTTAATGTTTCAATCTATTTTATTAATTTTCAATCTATAATATGGTTCTATAACATAAATATAATATAATAACTTATAATTTGTCTTAATAAGGATGTGAATAATCAAATAATATCCTTCACAAATTTCATACCATGTCTGAATTATGGAATCATTAGTGTACGCTATTCGAAGTTAGAGTTAATACCCCACAATCCATTTATAGGATATTTCCCTAAAGTACATTAGTATTTGATCAATGATTATCCAAAGCTTCTTCCTTTCCCCAATTCCAAAAAAAATGAGATTCCTACATAAAAGAATAAGTTTTCTATTTTGTTTGTTGGAATAAATCCAAATTGGATTAATTAATTAATTGATGTGGTTGGCACCATTAATGTGGGAGGCTACCAAATGTCACCTCCCTTATTAAAGAGGGAGTTCAAGTGGCTTCTCCCATTATAAAAAGTGTAATGGGGGTTCGGGTGGTCCCCACCCTCAAATTCAAATTGGTATGCTTTGGGCTCTGTGTTCCCTCATCCATAACCTCACCGGGATGGTTTCAAAAAAATAAAAATGTTAAAAAATATATATATTTTTTATTCTTCAACAAAAAACCCAAAATATAACATTTACCCTCGAGCTACTATAGTCAAGGTGGAGGTCTCCTTAAGCGAATACTAGTGATGTGAGTTCAACGGTGCCTTCAAATTTCAATTCTGAGCACCAGTTCAAAAGTATGAAAAATCCACACTTACATTTACATAACGTACCTGAAAAAATGTTCATAAATTAATTCCGAGTACACCAGGCCCCAAGAATCACGTGCCGTCAATTTTTTGTAGACTGATAAAATTCTCAAATACTTAAAGCAAATTACATTGAATTTCAAGGACTTTACATTCTCCCCACCTCAGGGTTTGTGTCCATGTAAGCCACAACTAACACTAGGGGAACCAGTGGGGGTACTGAGCACGCATCTGAGCCTCCCGCGGCAATGTGCATTCTTGGAGGTTCTCGTGCTACCAGCGAACATGGACTAGAGGTATCGAACACCCACGAATGACCCAGTTCTATCAATCATAAATCCCCACTAAAAACTCTGTAATATTCGAGCCATTTTCGATGTCCAGCTCATCGTGGTCGATGATGTGAGAAGTGTTGTGAACGTATCTCCTCAACTAGGATATGTGGATGAGGTCGTGCAGTCGGTGCAACTGATGTGGAAGAGTTAGTCGGTAAGACACCTTCCCAACACTACTTAGGTTTTGCAAGGGTATGATGAACCTCAAGGATAACATTCCACCTCAGCAAAATCTCCACAAACCTCATCAAGGTGAGACCGGTAGAATGAAGTGGTCACCATCCTCAAACTCCATAGGTATCCGTCTCTTGTCGGCATTGGACTTCTACCTACTCTGTGCAGTCTTCATCTGCTCATAAATGATCTGCATATTCTCTTAGGTAGCCAGTACCATCTCTGGTCCCACTAGTGCTGACTCACCTAGGTCACTCCAGCACAAAGGTGATCTTCAAGGTGTCATGTACAATGCCTCAAAAAATTCCATGCCAATGGTGAAGTGAAAACTATTATTGTATGAAATCTCCACCAAAGTCAAGTGATCCTCCCAGATATGACCTAAATCGAGGACACAGGCACGTAACATGTTCTCAAGGGTCTGAATGGTCCACTGAGTCTGACCATCAGTCTGAGGATGGAAGGCGGTGCTCAAACGAAGTAGCATCCCGAAAGCCTCCTACAACCCCTTCCATATCTATGAAGTAAAACATGAATCATGATCAGAGACAATCATCAAGGGTATTCCATGTTGCCACACAATCTCATGCACATAGAGTCTTCATACAATCTCTACTGAACCTTTCACTCTAATTGGTAGGAAGTGGGCTGACTCGGTGAGTCTATCAACAATCATCCAAATCTATTATTGACCCCTGGATGTACGTGAATGTCCTGTCAAGAAGTCCATGGATATCCAATCCCACTTCCACTCTGGAACCTCTAAATGATGAACCAATCTTGAAGGTACCTGATGCTCCTCCTTAACTTGCTGACAAGTGAAGCATCAAGAGACAAACTTTGATTCTGCATTATTCATCCTTGGAAACCAGTGATGTCATCAAAGATGCTAGTACATATTCACCACTCTTGGATGTACCTCTAGAGGGGATGTGTGGAAATCCATAATCACTTCCTTTCGAAGAGACATTGGTACCAAGGTACATCCTATGAAGAATATGACGTGATCCCCACCTTCAGAAAATCCATACGGTTACTCCCTTGTTGATATCTGAGCACGTAGAGCCTCGCAGTCAGCATCCCCATGCTGCACCTCCTTGACTCGTTGAAGAAGTGGGGGAGTGACTATAATTTACTGAAGGAAAGCTTCTCCATATAGATCCACAAAGGATATCTGGAAAGTGGCCAACTGCCCCATCACCTTACATAGCAGTTGTATACCAGATCTCTTTCTGTGTGCATCTGATAAAACGTTCCCCTTCCTAGGAGTATAGATTATCTCGAAGTCATATTACTGGAGGAACTCAAGCCAACGTCATTGTCTCGGGTTCAGGTCCTTCTAAGAGAAGATACACCTGAGACTCTTGTGGTCAGAGTACACTATAAAATGTTCACCCATCAAGAAATATTGCCACATCATCAAGGAGAATACCACTAATTCTAACTCTGGGTAATGGGTATCATTGTTCTACTCATGTTGTTTCAACTATCAAGAACCATATAGGATAACTTCTCGCTCCTCCATCTGGACACATCCGAGTCTAGTATTTAATACTTCGCAGTAGACTACGTAACCTATTCCCTCCTATGGAATCCTCATGATGGGTCACTAGTCAGCCTTTGCCTCAGCTCTTGATAACTCTACTAGCATCGCTCCGACCACACAACGGTTTTCCCCTTCATAGTCAATGCTGAAAAATGTGCTACAACTCTAAGGAATTTTGGCACAAATCTATGGTAGTATCTGGCCAAATCCAAGATACTCCATATCTCTGTCACACTCCTAGGTGGCTCCTAAGAAATTACTACCCCAATCTTTGCTGAATCCACTGCCACTCTAGCCTCTAAGGGGCGTGTCTCAGAAAGTGAACCTCTCGGATCCAAAACTGGCACTTTGAGAACATTCCATAACGCTGATTCTCTTGCAGTGTGTCTAGTACTACTTTCAAATGATAGGCATGATCCTCATCAGTTGCCGAGTAGATCAAAATGGTGTCGATGAAGACTAAAACAAATTGATCATGGTATGGCAAGAAGATCATGTTCATGAGTCACATGAACACTGCTTGGATCATTAGTTACACCAAATGGCATAACCATGAACTCGTAATAGTCGTACCGACATCTAAAAGTCATCTTCTTCACATCCTCATCTCATATTCTATGATGGTGATATCCTAATATGTGGTCTATATTTGAGAACTGTTGTGGTTCCTTCATCTGATCAAAAGAGGTCATCAATCCTCAGATGTGGGTACTTGTTCTTCATAGTCACTTAGTTCAGGCGGCGATAGTCATCACAAAGTCTAATGCTCATATCCTCCTTCTTGGCGATCAAAATTAGGGTTTCCTAAGGAAACCACTAGGAAAAAGGAACAATTTCCCTTATATTTCCTCCAACTGTACCTACAGCTCACAATGTTCCGCGAGATCCATCTGATATGCTGGGGTATATATCGGTGCTATCTCGGGGTACAAGTCATTGTAAATGTACACATATCTGTGAGGAGGTAGACTTGAAACATCATCAGGAAAAACATTTGCATACTGGTCCACCAATATAGGATAACGCGTACTCACCACATCATCTACTCCGAGTTTAAGGCTAGCCAATTGATGAGTGATGGGCTGGACCCTCCTCCAGCTAAGTTAATCATGTGTTTCAAAGGCTCCATTCTCACTGGTGAAGGATAGCCTGGTCCCATCCATTTGGACACTCCGCACATTGTGCCTAATACAATATATCTAAGCATCGACTGTAGATAACCAGTTCTTACCCAAGATTATACGGTATGGCCACAACGCCGATACTAGGAGATCCCAGCCAAAGCTCTCACCTCCTAGAGTAAGATCGTACTACATGCACCAGTGAGTAATCGTCGAATCTGCTTCTCTAGGCATCTCTACCCATAAGGATCAACCCAATGGATCCTTAGGGATCACTGATATCTGAATGAGGGTAGTGGAAATAAAATAATTACTAGCACATCTGTCCATAATTACTTTCACTAAGGTGGTGTAGACACAAATCGTACCTCGTATCATCTCTGGAGCATCGTGATCATAGGCCTCTGCTGCATGGAGCTGAGCTCGCCCTTGTCCACACACTCCCTATGGTCGGAGATGACCTCCTAGTGGTTGTGGCGGTAACATCTCGAATTGTCCCCCACCGCCCATTGCACGGCCAACACCTCTACCATGTCCGCCTACTCCCTGCGGACCTCCTCGGTCGAACCTGTGTCTTTTCCTGGGTAGTCCTTTAGTCATCTCCTTATCATCCCTATGGAGGGTTAGATAGTCATGAGCCATGTGACCTTGACTGCTGCATATATAACACTTCCCTCTCCTTTCATGTCTTGTTATGCCTCGAGTTCCCCGCACAACCGACCCTGAATCTGGTAGACGTCCACCTGTAGGTCTGGACCTCTTGGACCTATGTTTCATCTGTCTGCTGCCAGCTACAGAAAACTCTTCTACGTGATGACTGGTAGTGGGTCTCATTAATGGTGACTACTCAATAATGAAACTCTCCACTAGGAGGGCTCTCTAAAATACCCCCACATGTGTCAGGATGCAAAGTGATATCATCACTGCCCTGATATCCCTCCTCAGTCCCTGATCGAAGGTATGAGCATTAAAGAATGGGTCCTACATAATATATGTGAAGTATCATGAAAGGTCAGTGAACCTCACTATGTACTGAACCATAGTCATGCTCTCATACTATAGATGAATTAGCTCCTATATGCGCATTTCACAAAGAGTCGTTGGGACAAACTCTGCCCGAAATAGGATCTCGATGTCTTCCTAGGGAAGCGTCACCTTGTCGTGAACTTGGAGCATCAAGATCCACCATCTGCCTACTGCTTCTTATATAAGGATGGCGGCAAGGATCACCATGAGATCGGATAGTGTCTGTACCAATAGGAAGACTCACACCACAACCTCCAGCCAATCCTCAACCGCCTTTGGGTCTGTCTCTCCAGTGAACCTGGGTGGCCTCTGGTGCTAGAACACATGCAACACACTCATGCAGTGTGCACCATCTACCGCTGGGGATAGTGGAATCGATGGCCCATCGGGTAATGTTACTGCTAGTTCCACTACTTGAATAGGGCCATACACTGAGTCGTCATTTCTCGGTGGGCTATCAGTGCGTACTATATCTGGGACCCTAGATGGTTGTCTGTGTTGAGGCATCCTGAAAAAAAAACACATAGATGAATCAAAGTGATCACAAAGAAAACTCTTCCAAACACTCACAAAATTAGTGTTTTCATGCACTATGTCAGAAATCAGAAGTTAGGTTTTGAGTGTATTGATACATCAGCTCCAACAACTACACTCGATTCCCTAAATCGATAACCATACTCAATACACTTAACATTATTACAGTTAAAAGATCGGAGTCCTCTGTTCTACGGTAGAACCAACTCCTCTGATACCATTTTTTCATGACCCAACCCCAGGGGCCCGTCCTGTGACTAACCCAAGCCCGCCATCCATAGGCCAGGGTCTGGTGACTTTCACGATAGGAATATTTCATAAAACTAGTAAATCATTAACTTTATAACTTGTAAACACACGCAACCAAGCACACAACATGATATGAACTCAAGTAAATTGAATAGTAAACAAAGTGGGTATAGTAAGTAAAAGGGGATAGAATACAAGCCCAACTGGAATGTACGAGAAACTGAATGTACAAGTAAACTGAAACATCACCTATGATTACCCACCAAGGATCCTACCCGAAGGGTAGGTACAAATCTCGAATGGTCATCTCTATGCTATGCCTCGTCTAAGGTCCACCTTTGAGATACCTCTTGTCCTGGTACTATCATCATCAGTCAGTTTTGTTTGTCATCTGCAGCCAACACAACATGGTGCGGGAGTTGCATGTGCAGGGGTGAGTGTAACCAAACTCGGCATGGACCCCAAGACCCTCAAGGTATCACAAAATCAACAAATGATAATTCAAAAAGCAAGAAATCACATGAAAAAACAAATTTGGTATATTCCCATACATATACATATGTTTTGAAGTATACCAATCTTAATTATGTGGAAAACACCAAGTCCAACTCAATGTTCAAGGATCAACTATTCCACAAAGGAAAGAATATCACAAAGGTATGTACCACACAGGTACACCAAACAGAAGAATACAACAAAGGTATTACCACGATGGGAAAACCACAAGGTACAAACTCATCTCACACCAGGTATAACATAGGTACAGTAGTAGAGATGATTATATGTAACTGCTGAATCATCTTACACTCTTAAGAGGAAGTACTAAAAAGGATCTATATTTATCATCATACCCACACATGATATCTAGGTGTTGACCAACATTGGATCGCTCGGTGTTAACCCACATAGGATCCCTTGGTGCTGACCCACATAAGATTGCTCAGTGCTGACCCACACAAGATCGCTATGTGCTGACCAACATAGGATCGCTAGGTACTGACCCACAAAAGATCACTCGGGTAGTACCGCATGGAATCCCAGTGTGGTTCTATGTGGGACCCTCAATCACAGACCCACAGAGGATCTCTTCCTCGAGTCACAGCCAGTTACTGGGTTCCCGTGCTAAGATTGCTCGTCTCCGGGAGGGTCCGCTCCTCAAGCCACATGTTGATACTTCAACTATCACGAAGTCCCATGATGAAGTATTCCAAAGGACCACCACATCCTAGGGGTCACAACCCAACATACAACACATCAATCAGACACCCGGTCTATATGTTATTAGCATTTTAGTCCCGAGGGCCCGGTTGGATTCGGGATCAATCAACCTGACAATATCCCAAATTTATCCAAATCATATGTGGGGTAAACCAAAGTCACTATCCCACTCCAAGGTTTACATTGTTGTTGATGGTTTGTAAAATGGATGACTGGTGCCAAATTTGTGGTCGAATGAGCGTAAATGAGTCAAAGTGGGTCCGCGTTCGGACTGACCAGGACGAACCGACCCGGCATGACCCAGTTTGTGTCCACCCGTCTAGACGTGTTGGGTCTCGCCGGGCCCGCGCTAGGCGGCCCGGCCTGGGTATCAGACCGCGCTGTGGCGTGAGGCCGCGGGAGATGTGGGGCAGCGCGAGGCCGTGGGTGTCATGGGGCGGTGCGAGGCAGTGGGAGCTGTGGGGTGGTGGAGGCTGCAGTTTGCACGGGGGCGATGCGAGGCCGAAGGCGCTGCGTGGCGATAAGCCAGGGGGTCGTGTGAATGGATGTGGGGAGGTGAGGACATGGGACGCCGTGGAGGGCCACATGTTGGTGAGGCCTAGGGGCGGCATGGAGGTCCACGAAGCCTCGAGGTGGCCAGACAATGGGGTGGCGAGGCCGTGGGGCTGCGGAGGCCGCGGTAGGGTGGAGGCTGCGGGGCAGTGTCGTCTCCTTCGTCTCCACTGTCGGTGTTGTCGTCTGCCATTCTCAGGCCCACTAAGG
Source organism: Viscum album (assembly GCA_963277665.1). NCBI lineage: Eukaryota > Viridiplantae > Streptophyta > Magnoliopsida > Santalales > Viscaceae > Viscum > Viscum album. The sequence goes on from OY728165.1 coordinate 2,137,723,746, forward strand.
ATTACTTGTGATCATACTCCATCGCAAAGAACACATCAAAATGAAGAACGGTGGAGGGATCGGGCCATATTTGTTTGGCCCGCACCATGCACGTTAGAGTGGTTGCAAGCACCTCAACAAAATCATGAATGAAGAACGTCAAACCCTACAACCTCTATAATTATTATTGCCAAAACTGGAAAAGAAAACATCTACGGATCAACTAATTAGAGAGTTCATCCATGTTCTTTGTTTTAGATGGTAAGAACATGGTAATATATAATCATTCACAACTAAAACCATACCACTAATGTTTGTTGATGATTTTCCATGGTTGAGACAGATTGGCATATGCCGATCCCGAATCAATTTTCTTCAAACGACATCGGTGATGAGAGGAAAGAGATGAAGTCTGTGCGACAGTGTTTCCTCAATCATCGGTTCACTTGTCATTGGAGATCCTTCGAATAGATTTGTATAACGATTCGTCAAAGGAGAAGAGTTCTTCATTGGCGTTCGTCGTTGGAGGATGAGTTTCTTGATGATTCTCTAATGCTTCCCCCTTTCCACACTTCCTCCAAAAAAAGAAATTCTGACATAAAAGAAAAAGTGATCTATTTAGTTTTTTGGAATAAATTGAAATGAAATTAATTAATTAATTGATGTGGTTGGAACAACTAAAGTGGGAGGATACCAATGGTCACCTCCCTCATTAAAGAAGGAGTTCAATAGGAATCTCTTATTAAAGTAGGATTTAGGGGGTTCGGGTGGTCCCCACCCTCAAATTCAAATTAGGGGGTTTGGGATCGGTGGTCCCCACATCCATAACCTTTCATGGATGGTTTCAACAAAAATAAAAATGTTTAACATTTTTATTATATTTTATTCTTCCACAAAAACCCAAAATCTATCATTCACCCTCGACCTACTGCGGTCGAGGTGAAGGTCTTCTTAAAAAATATCAGCACTACGAGTTCTACAGTGCCCTCAGATTTCAATTCTGAGTAGTGGTTATAATGTTATGAATTCCCTCTTGTACGTTTACTGAATGTACCCGAAAAAAATATTATAAATTCATTCTCGGCACACCGGGCCTCGAAATCATGTGCCATCAATTTTCATAGGCTCATAAAATTATCATATGCCTAAAATAAATTTACATGGAATTTCAAGGTCTTTACAAAAAATACACACATGACATGTCAGACTAAATGTAATTTATTTTATATCAATTTCATTTCACTGAGTAATATTTTACTATTATACATCTAGTTTCATTATTATAGTGTATATACTATAATTTTATATGTTATATCATTATTCGCCTTATTCTTATGACATTATATATTACATTTAATTTTATATCTTCATTTTGATTATGATACTAATTTTTCAAAGTGATATGGTGCACTTTAAAATGTATGATAAATATATTACTCAAGAATGTTTAAAATGATATTTAAATTGAATTTCCATTTATCAATGTCTAAAACACTTGTTTTTTACATATCCTCTACTAGTGTTATATCAATAAATCCATAATATTTATTCAATATTGATATTTTATGATAATAAATATTTATTTATTAATGAAATTGACTATTCATTAAGATGAATCCTTTGGAATGGAAGTGACGGGTGTGGATAAAAATTTATATCTCGCGTCAATAAATCAATAATTTCATTAGATAAATACGAGGTTAAAAAATTAAAAGTGTTTCTACATATTGTTCTAAAACATATATTGATAGGTCTTCATGGTATAGGTGTTCATGTTGACCAAACATGACATCAAAAAATTATACATTTCATTATGAGAATTTAGTTATTACTATTATTATTTGTGAATTTTTTGTGTTTAATGTTTCTATGGAATAATTTAATTATCATTTTTTTGATTAAATGGTAGGTTTTCCAATTATTTACATATCCACATTGATTATTCCTTACCTAGATTTTTTTATTGAGTTTGTTCTCAATTATTTATTATTCTATGTTTATTATGGGTTTTGAATCTTTATCGCTTCATCTGTAGTTACCCTTATTGAGTAATTGAACTCACCCTTATTTTTTTACATTCCCCAAGAAACGATGATGAATTAATAGAATGTGTTTCAATAATTAATTTTTTTATACATTTCAATTAATTATATTTTATTTACTATTTCCCAATATAATATGGGTATCAGGTATGTAAATTGGTTTTCTAATACTACTAATTTTATTTCCTTTAGGACTTTATTACTTGTAATCATGCCCATGTAATGGTATTATACACTATCTATGGGCTTACTAGGGGTAGTTCACTATATGAAATATGATTAAATTTTACTTTGCATCTAAAAAGAGACTTAGATAAATAGTTCTAATATATTTATGAAATTATACATTTCTGTATAATATAAAAGTATATTCATCAATATAGTATTAAGAGGTGAGGAATGGGATGTTCACCTTATGCGAGGAGTGACAAAACCATTAATTTTATAACAGAATTGCACTGGGCATATATTGACTATTTAAAAATAATTTAAAAACCTATAACCTACATAATCACATATAGTTTTCAAATAAAAAACAAAAAAAATTATTATTCTTATACTATCTCGTTGTGATGAACATAGTATTGATCATTATTCCTATGGATTGTATAAATTACTACATACTTGACTATCTCTCTATGAGGTAGAGATAGGAGAAATAAATAAACATTCTAAGGATATATTTTGAGAATATTAGAAAGTTATCCTAAAATAGATTACAAAATAAAACTCAAATTTTTTAAATTGTAATTCAGTATGATTCACCTCTTCTTCTTTTGGTGTCTTTAGTGCCCACATAACCGATCATGTTAACCATTTTCGATGTTTTTACTTTTACCATGAGAAATAAATTTTTATCATTGATAACATAAAATTATGACTACAAATTAATTTTCCATTAATAAAAAATTTCGATATCATGATTCCAAATGTGAAAAAAATTAATATACTAAATTTCCAAAATTGAAAAAAATAAATTTTAAACCAAATGTTTCTTAATGAAAATAAAAATTGTTTTAAAAAAAATATATACCATATATTCCATGATGTTAGTCATAAGATTATAAATTGGCCACAATATAATTAAATTTTCAATGTCATTTATAAAATAAATATTTTCCCATAAAAATAGGTTTCTTAAATAATTAATTTATGCATTCATTATGATTCTTTTACAAATTTTATGGTAATTCTTAATGTCATATTTTTTATTATGCACCTCTAAATTTATATTTTTAGGAAACTCCAATAAAACTCTTTAGAAACAATATTGTGCCAAATATATAAATTAAGCTCAATTTACCAATTTAGAATTCAAATATTTTAGTAGAATATAACTTTATAATTGATGTATAAAATTGAAATATTATAATATCACAATATGTATTTAAATATTATTTAATTTTATTTGTATTCATAATAAATTATTAAATTAAAATTTTGACATTCTATTATTTATATGAATAATTCATTTTGATAAAAATATTTTTTTTTTTCAAAACACAAATCATATAATAATCCTAATATATAAAAAACATCTAGCATATTATGACCTTATAAGTTATTTCAAAATATTAGTTGAACTCTATCAATACAATAGCATAAAAATGAACACTTTCTTCTCTCTAAATGTCATAAAATCTACTTTATACAAAACATGTCAAATATTAAAAATTTCATGAATTGATTATTACACATTTATATCATATTAATTTGTATACATAGAACCTCAATATCTTCGCATAATAACTGAGAAAATGATATGCTATGATGCAATTCAATGGTGGTGATTCTGCAAGCATGAATCTTGTTAAAATTTATAGAATGTAGAATAAATATGTCGAATAATTTTCCTCATACCATAATTATTTTCTTTTTGAAATGGGATTTTTTTGCAAATCCATAGTAAGACCACATAATCCCAACTCTTGGATTAATGAGCTTCATAAAGAAGAAATCATCTACATTATTTTATCCCTTTATTCTGATAAATTTTACAATATTTCCTCTCATATTTATACCTACTAATTCAATGAATTATTATAGCACTCATATTTAATTATAACAATTTTAACTCAATTTTTTTCACTTTCTTGTTTTACATTGGTGATACCATTAAAATAATGTAATAATAATAGTATTTATATAAATTAAAATAATACTAAAACACCAATTTTTTTAAGATACATGCTCATGGTGTGTTTATTCATACATTTAAATTTCTCTTGTTGATGTGGTTGGAAATATTTATAGACATAATAAAAAGTTACTCACAATATCATGGATTTTTTAATATATATGGGAGATCATTGACATCTTAATGAATTCAAATCACTACATAGTGATTAAAGATTCGATCATGGTTGAGGTTTTATTAAGGAAATACATGGATGATGTTGTGAGGAATCATGGTGTTTGAAACATGACCATCTCCAATCATTATTCGAAGTTCACCATTATGGTTTGGAGTGGTCAAAGGGATTGTTTTGGCCCCTATTTTTTATTTATGACAAATTTTTTACCTATAGAAAGATGGTTTGGTGGAGATGAATATCCATATTATAGTGGAAATGTTTCCTATGTGTTCAATATTTTATTGGTTCATTGGTGAGGCATCTAACAAAATTGGATTATTCATATATAAACAAATTTTACTTTACCAATGTTATGGATCTGTTTGATGACCTATTCGATCGAACATGTCGATATCCACTATGCTATAGTGAGGTCAAATATTATTTTATTCTTATACCAGAAGTGGTGTAAAACATAATACATAAGGTATAAGTGATCATCCATACGATTATAGAGATTGTAGATAACTATAAATCATATTATGTGCATAAGAGGGGGCCACAAGTGTTTTATGACTGATATTTGTGTTCTAAAAGGTGTATCATTGTATTCGTTAGTTAAGGTTTGGTTATTGGATAATATTTAAATCTATTATTTTTGAAATATTTAAGTTTTTGGTGCATGATAGAGTTGTGGTGTATTTATTTTCGCATACCATGTTGATGATTTGAATTCATTTCTTCATAACTTTGTGTATCATTTATGGTATCACCATGATGATCATAGAAATATATATTTTGGAGAGATTCAATTTATAGATGATGCATAATTCAAATATAGTTATATATATATATATATTAATTTCTATCTAGATGAGGTGATGTATGAGTTTCGTCTTCCCTTTTTCAATGGCTTGTGGTGAAATGTTGTTGTGTAAGAGAGCACACAGGAGTAAAAGTTTCATGTGAAATCTCAGTCTCTTGAGTTGTTTGATATCAGAACATTATTGATAGAGTTTTGTTTTGAAGAAAAAAGGCATGATTTATCCCTTGGTTTTTAAAGGTTGAATAAATTGTAAAAAATTTCAGTTCGTCTTACTTTTATTGGTTCATATGGTTTCCAATGTGGTTTATTTATTATGTCATAATCAAAAAATAACACCCACATCTATGTATATTATTTTCTTATAAACCATATTTCGATAGAATTTCACAGGGGGTTCTCACCATCATCAATTATAGAAACAAATTGGTTGATAAGATACAATGTTACGATCATCATAACCTATGGGGTCGAATTATATTCTACAGTGATACTCTTTTTAATGAATTTAATGTTCACAAATCTCTAACCAATTATTATGGCAGTGTTTTGTTAGTCATGTTCTAGCGATGGATTGATACTAGGATTTAATATGAATATCTCTATTTATAATATATTATTCATTACTAATTCAATTATTTTTTCATCTTTAGCGATAAAAATATAGATTTATAACACAGAACTAGGAACTCTAAATATTATTGTCACCCTTAAAGGTGACGGTTCTTATGGTATTGGGATCATTCTCATAATAAGGATTCCAAAATATCATTATAAAGATAATCAAAACATTCCTTGATTGATTCCATTTAAATGGTAACAATATACCTTTAATGATTATCTAAAAGTGCCTAATCCATATAGTCTAATATCACACGATTATGATTAATATTAATGAGGTTCTTAGAAATTGCTACTACATGACTTGTTTTTGGTAATACCATTTCACATAAAATTAATGGTAATATGTCCCAATGATGTTGGTTGAAATCAAACGGTATATATCCTCATAATGATGGGCCATATCGATAATATGGACATTAAGGGTAATATGATATGACATGAAGAAAATAATTAACATTGGGTGGATGGTTGATTCTATTAGGAATGTATCTCGATGAAAGGAATTTTGATAAGTAAAATTGGCTTAAAGAACGTGATGTTTGGACCTATAGGAATCATTATATGTAAGGTAATGATGTAGATAATCTAGGGAAGAAAATAGCCCTATAATAATGGGTATGAATGGTGATGCTAGGATTAGTCCTCAAGTATGATTCATTTCTATCTCATAAAAATAGTAATCGAATCCCATATAGTTTGACATATATATCTTATGGTCATGTGATAGGACCACACCATACAATTTTATATCATGTGGTGAGATATTTTTTATAACATGTGAATAGGATTATTTCTGCATAATATAATTTCATGTTCCAATGACATGTGTTCCATGAATAGTTTGGAAATTGGGAAATGGGTGGAGCTTATGAATATGAGTTCTTCCCTTTATTGATGACTGAGGACTATTGCTAATAAGAGAAATATCTATATTTAATTAATTCTTAATCCTATGGTGGACGCATATATATATGTTGTTGGGAAAGATGTGGTTTGGGATTACACTGATGTAGGGTCCCAATATATATGTTGATGGTATTACACTTTAGTATATTTCCCAGATCGATGTGGTTGGGACATACTCATATGGTGGATCCCCATATATATGCGTATTGTTTAATTTTACAACACAAAAACAAGAATCCTTAGCCTCACATGATTCATACTCAGTGTGAGATATAAGATGTACGAGATTAAACATATTTTATAATATAATATTTTATTTGAACACATTCATTTAATATACCTATAGATTTTTCTCTCTCATCCACATTATAAAAACCATAGGTAATGATTTCATTTGGGGGAAACATCATGGGTCTTATAACTAGTGTAGAAGACCAGCTTACCATATCCCTAACCATTCATAGCTATAGTTATAAGGCCCCAAGCCTTAAACCTTACATAATCTTGAGTTATCACAAGATTACACGTTGAGGATCTTTTCAAGTTTAGAGTTTTAGAGAATTAGATCATAAAACATGCATTACATTCCACATATAAACAAAGTGGTTACATAAAGATAGTATTCTTCATTCCCATCAATGGAAACATATTTAAAATAAATCATGGATTCTTTCTTGACACTTACTTGACACTATCATCATATCATGTACCTTTCCCTTGACCTGTGAAAAACATTTCAAAAAAACATGGGATGAGCATAAAAAGCTCAGTAAGGGATATAATGATATGGCAAGGAAACATGGGTACATATATACATAAGGATGAGATCATACTTTACCCATAAAACATAAGCACTTTAACATGGATCATCAAATCATGAATAAATCATATAAATCATAAGACATAAAGGTAACTTGAGGCATTCATAACATTCTTACGAAGGAAGTAACCCTCTTGGTTACATTTGGAATACCCATCACAGTATATTCCCTAAATCTCTTTGGAGAAAACTTAACGTTTCACTCCTTCGTGTTACCCAATGCATTGGAGAGCTATATCGGGCTCACCCGCCCTTAGTTTATCATGAAACCTCCCGTCTTCATAATAATCCCCAAGAACCATAACATAATCGTATCACATAAAACATGCATAAAGGAAACATAAAATTTCCACATTTCAATCACAAGATATCAATACAACACAAAAAACATTGTGAAAACCATTTTCAATACCAAAATAAAAGAAAAGTAAAACATGGTATTTATTTTTCTTTTAAAAAGAAGGTATGGCTTTTAGAGGAAGCCGAAACTCAAATAACGGTCATGACGGTGGAGAAGTCGTTGTCGCCGCATACGTACGAAAAAAACATTCCCTTTTTTCGTTTAGTAAACGCTTCATATAAAAAAGATTCCTTTTGAATAAACGTAAAAGTCAAAGGGGTTTATAAACCGTATAAAAGAAAGTTGGGTATAAAATAAAATATTCCTCAATGAAAGGAGATTGAGACGAAGTTCCATACCTCGTATCCGACATGACACGACCATTCTTTAATATCCTGAATAATAAACATGAGTTACTCTCTACTTGCTTATGAACCTTTTTCAAGTTCATTATTTCTTTTATACCATGTTATGAACATCATGTAATCATTTAAGTTAATAATGTTCATTTTGTCGGTATTTGGTTCTTAAGTCAAAAATAGACTTCTTACACTTACATGTTGTTAATTTGGTCAAAGTTTCGTTATATCCAGAATGATATTAATGATTTGGATAACATATATATCATATATATTCATCATATACATGTATTTATAATATTACATCACATTTAGAGGTATGAAATGAAATGCACCATTCATGGAGACGGTAAGTCGTATGTACGCATGAACGCTACTTCCATTTCTATTTCGTATTTTCTGGAATGGAATCATAATGATATAAGAGTATATTATAATTCCAGTATAATAACATATATAATATCATTAGCTTTATCCTTTACACATCCCACATATGGTATTAATGAATCAAATCACTTTCAGGGGGCGGTAGTCCGCACTTCCTAAAATGAAGATATCGTGTTTACCCATAATGGAAACCATAAAGGTTTGCCCAAAATGAAAAAAAACATAAGCTTAAGGAAAAAATAAACATATTATATATCATATATAAAAATAGTGACATCATAATGGCCACCTTTGAAGGTGTTAAATGAGTATTGAACAATCATCGTTTCGGGAGGCAGAATTCCCCCATCCACGGAAACCGTATGTTCTTTAACCATTTGATGTAGTTGTGTGAAAGTGTAGCTCAAATAAATATTATAAAAACATCCAAGTATATTGATGATACTGGTGGTGTTACAAAATAACTAAATAAAAAGAGTTTAGGGGGTTGGAGAAGCAAAATAAAACAAATGAACATGAGAGAATGAATTACCTTTAAAAGTGTAACTCCTTTTGATTTGAGCCTAAAGGCTTCCTTTGAAAGGATTCTGCCCAAATGGAATCCTTTAGGATGAGGAGAGGGATTTGTAGAGAGTAAATGTGCTGGGGTTGGCCAAGCCAAAGGCTTTAGGAGGGTGTGAAATGAGGTAGAGGTGGGGGCCTTTTATAAGAGGAGAGGAGGGGCACTTTTCGAAAGTAAAGATAAGTTACTTTATTTTAAAAAGGGTTTCGGATTCAAAAGGTCCCACATTGCTATAATTCGAGGATAAGGTGATAAGGCTTCTATATACACTCATCCAATTGGTTTTTTCCCTGTGTAGGTTTTATAGTTTTCATTATCTTTCAATTTTATTTAAATCGTTAAATAATGAGGTCATCGCTGCATCATCATGATGTCATAAATAATTTAATTTATTTAAAGTCTAAAAATTATTAAAAAAAATACTATGATGTAGTAAATATTTTTATCTTTCCAATTACTATTTATAATCAAAAATCTTATCTTTATAACCCCATGTAAAAATTGTTTTCGTAAAACATATTATGTCTGTGTCATTTTTACTTTTACATTAAATAAAAAGTTATTTATGTCATTTTCCAACCAAAGTGGATCCATGGGGTCCCCAAGTTGACTCATGGCTTGTCTTGGTCGGCCATAACACAACCAATGAGGGTACAACATGTGTCAAGCTCATCTCATTTTATTAAAGCATTATTTTTACCTTAAACTACACTATTTACCACTAATCGCGATTAAAAACTTAATAAGTTACTATTCACCAAAAAATTATTTTAATCTCATTGAACCAAATTTTACTTCTTAATGACAACAATGTATGTCAGATTTTTGAAATTCAAAACACAATGTTGGCAAAATTTCATTTAAATGGAAAATCAGTTTTTATAAGTACCACTTAGTGGTTTCACTATTCATCAAAAATTGAAGTTTTTCAGAAAATTACCAAAAATACACCCTAAGCTATATTTGATATTACGAATTCAAAAATGAAGTCTATTTTACCAAATTCAAAACATATAAGTCACATTAATTAATTTAATAATTAATTCCCGCTGTCAGAGCAAATAGCGTGTTTTTATAAAACAATAAGTATCAAAAGATTGACACCAGTTTAAGTCCAATTTCAAAGTGAAATTGATTCCAATGACAACGATTGGATTAAATGGTAAAAATATATTCATATTACACATTAAGTCCAATTCAAAAGATAATCTATTCATATAAATAAATTAGATTAAGAAGCAGTTTTGATGTAATATGCTGTATTTTTCACTATTCATTAAAAAATGAACATTGTCAGAAAAATATCCAAAATTCACAAAAAGTAAATTTTGATGTCCCAATCATAAAGAATAAGTTTATTTTGACAAACATAGTTTATAAAATTGTCAAAAGATAGATTTAAAAAGGGTTTTCCATCATAAGGCAGTAAAACAATATTTTAAGAATATTATTGTATTCCATGCTTAAGATTGGAATTATTTTCATTTTAAGCCTCTAAAACACAATCTTAATCATTAATAGACATAGATAAAAATATATATTATTCATTACTTACTTGGGATGTTACATCCTTCCCCCCTTTAGAAAATTATGTCCCCACAATTTATTTACTTATCGAATAAATGGGGGTACTTATCCCTCATTGCATTTTCAGATTCCCATATTGCATCTTCAACCATATGGTTTGTCCATAAAACCTTTACCTGATGAATCACCTTGTTCCGTAACACTTTCTCCCTGTGGTCAAGAATCTGGACCGGTTGTTCCTCATAAGATAGGTTCTCTTCCAGTTGAACTACCTCTGGACTCAAAACATGAGATGGATCTGGCATGTACTTTCTCAACATCGAAACATGAAAAACATTGTGTACCTGAGATAAACTCGGAGGTAAAGCCACTCGGTAAGTAACTGATCCAACTCTCTCCAGAATTTCATATGGTCCAATAAACCTTGGACTCAACTTTCCTTTCTTACCAAATCTCATCACACTTTTCCAAGGAGAAACCTTGAGAAAAACATGATCACCTACCTCGAAAGATAGATCCTTCCTCTGGTTATCTACATAACTCTTCTACCTGCTCTGAGTTGTTCTCATGTGTTTCTAAATCAGCTGAACTTTTTCTGCCATCTCTTCTACCAATTTTGGTCCCATCATCTTCCTTTCACCCACTTCATCCCAGAAAGCTGGAGTTTGACACCGCTTCCCATATAATGCCTCAAATGGTTCCATCTGTATACTGGAATGAAAACTGTTATTATATGAAAATACAACGAAAGAATGATGTTGGTCCCTACTTCCCTGATAATACATAGAACAAGCTCGTAGCATATCCTCCAAGGTCTGAATTGTTCATTCTGACTGCCCATCTGATTGAGGATGAATAGCTGTACTAAAATTTAATTCAGTACCCAATGACTTCTGAAGGCCTTTCCAAAAGTTAGAAGTGAACCTGGGATCACGATCAGATACAATGGAGAGAGGAACTCCATGTAACCTAACTATCTCTTTAAGATACAAACGGGAAAGTTGATCTAGGGAAAAAGTATCTTGTATAGCAAGGAAATGAGCAGATTTAGTCAAGCGATCAACAATAACCCAGATTGCATTATTACCTCGAGATGTCTTCGGTAATCCCACAACAAAGCCCATTGATATATTCTCCCATTTCCACTCTGGCACTGTTAAAGGCTGAAGCATCCCTTTCGATAACTGCCGCTCTGCTTTAACCTGCTGAAAAGTTAATCACTTCACAGTAAAATCAGCAATATCCCTTTTCATTCCATCCCACCAGTAATACTCCCGCAGATCTCTATACATCTTAGTACTGCCCGGATGAACTGAAAACGGAGAACTATGAGCTTCACATAACAACTCTCTCTTCAACTGTGAATCACAAGGCACACACAATCTCTTCCCAAATCTCAAAACACAATCATTATCAATGTTGAATTCAGGCAACTTACCTTTCTGAACCAGCTCTACCTTTTTCTTCAACTCACTGTCTTGCTTCTGTGCTTGCTTGATTCTATCTGATAGAGAAGATCTCACTGATACCTGAAACAAAATAGAAGGACTTCCTGCACCAACAACTTCTATTCGAAAGTTCATCAAATCCTTAACCAAAGGATCATGTTCCAAACACAACATTGCAAATGAATCATTACTTTTTTGACTCGAAGCATCATCCACTTTATTTGCTTTTCCCGGATGGTAATGAATTATACAATCATAATCCTTGATTAATTCTAGCCATCTCCTCTGTCTCATGTTTAACTCTTTCTGAGTGAATATATACTTTAAACTTTTGTGATCGGTGTATATTTCACACTTTACTCCATACAAATGATGCCTCCAAATTTCTAAAGCAAAAACAACATCAGCTAATTCCAAATCATGTGTAGGGTAATTTACCTCATGAGTTCTCAACTGTCGTGAAGCATAAGCAATTACCTGATCATTCTGCATTAGGACGCAACCATGTCCTTTTAATGAAGCATTACTGTAGATAACAAACTCACCATTCCTGGATGGTAGTTCCAAAACTGGAGCATTCACCAATCTTCTTTTCAATTCCTAAAAACAATCATCACATTCTTTTGTCCAGATAAACTTAACAACCTTCCGAGTTATCATAGTCATTGGACTAGATAACCGTGAAAAATTTCTAACAAACCTTCGGTAATAGCCTTCCAAACCAAGGAAACTATGAATCTCAGTTACATTTGTGGGACTTGGCCAGTCTTCAACAACTTTTTTTTTGCAGGATCAACAGTTATCCCATCTTTAGAAACAATGTGACCAAGGAAAGAAATTTGTTGCAACCAAAACTCACACTTGCTGAATTTCCCATACAGTTTCTTTTCTTTTAAGGTTTGCAAGATAACCCTTAAATGTATTTCATGGTCCTCTTTACTTTTAGAAAACACCAAAATATCATCAATGAAAACCACCACAAACTTATCCAAGAACTCATGGAAAATTCTAGTCATTAAGTCCATGAATACAGAAGGTGCATTGGTTAGCCCCAAAGGCATTACTACACATTCATAATGGCCATATCTCATACGAAACGCAGTCTTCGGAATATCTGCCTCCTTTACCTTCAGCTGATGGTACCCCGATCTCATGTCAATCTTTGAAAAAAACTGAGCTCCCTAGAGCTGATCAAACAAATCATCGATATGAGGCAAAGGATATTTGTTCTTAACAGTGATGTTATTCAAGTCTCTATAATCAATGCAAAGCCTCATAGAACCATCTTTCTTTTTAACAAATAAAACTGGGGCACCCCATGGTGATGTGCTAGGTCGAATGAAACCTTTCTCTAATAAATCTTGCAATTGCTCCTTCAACTCTAAAAGTTCAATTTGTGCCATTCGATAAGGGGGTTTTGAAATTGGCTTAGCATAAGGAACTAAGTCAATAGTAAACTCAACTTCCCGAACTGGTATTATTCCAGGAAACTCAATAGAAAAAACATCAGGATACTCATTTACCACTGGCACATCATTAATCTGAACAGTTCCTTTATTTTCAATGATGTGTGCAAGGTAACATTCATTTCCATCTTTTACAAGTTTCTCGGCCTCTTGATATTTTATCCAAAGTAAGGGTTCATTCTTGTAAACAAAATGAAAGTATTTCTGAAAAGAAACTTCTTTATCTCTATAGTCAATCTTAGCATTGTAAATAGAGAGCCAATCCATACCCAGGATAACATCAAACTCTACTAGAGGTAGAACAATAAGGTTTGCAAGTAGGTTCTTTCCACAGATAAGGATAGGAAGATTCTTATAAATTCTTTTTGCATCAAAATTTCCCCCAGGTGTTTTTACCAAAAGTTCAGGAGTCATTTCTTGAGATGGTATTCCCATTTTACTAGAAAAGGTTTCAGAGATGAAAAATGTGTAGACCCCGAATCAAACAACACACTGGCATAATCTGAAAAAACAATCAAAGTACCTGATACAACTTCATTTGATGGCCCGACATCTGCTGATGTAGTTGAAAAGGATTTCACCACCCCTTTCTGCTTGTAGTCTAACTGCTTCACATCACTCAATCTCTTTGTTGGAAACTCGTTTGCATAGTGACCCATCTCATTGCACTTATAAGATTTCACTAACTGTAAATCAAATTTGTTCTTACCTTCACCTTGATCCTTTTCAGTGCAATCATGAGCCTTATGTCCCATATTACCACATCGGTAGCACTTTCCAGAATTCAAAAGACATTCCCCAGCATGCCTTTTGCTACATTTATCACAAACTGGAAACTTAGTTCTCTTACCATCAGACTTTTTTGAATAATTCTTACCTTTATCCTACCACCTCGGTCTCTTCTTCTGCTAGTTGTTATAGAACACCTGATCATCAGAAAACTCCATTTCCACCTTCTCAGCACATCGAACAAGATTTTCATAACTTTTAAACTAACGAGAAGCTAATGCCCTTCGATATTTTGGCTTTAATCTTGAGTAAAAACGATTGATTTTACTATCAAGGTCTCGGATAAAATTTGGAGCATACCTTACGAATCGAGTGAACCTTTCTTCATAGGCAGCCACTGAGTCTTCCTCTTTGCTCAATTCCAAGAATTGTTTTTCCATCCTAAGTCGAACAGCCTTAGGAAAATATTTCTCAAGAAACATACCTTTGAATTCATCCCAGTCAAGAGCATCAATCTCCTCGGCGTCCCTGATATTTTTAACCATAGACCACCACTGATCTGCTTCACCCTCCAAACGGTAAATATCAAGACTAACCTTTTGATTGTCTGAACACCCCATTACATCAAAAATCTTATACAGTGCTTTAATCCACCCTTCAGCTTGAACAGGGTCAGATGATCCTCTGAATGATTGTGGATGTTGCCTCATGAAATGTTCCACCACTGACATGTTCCTCTGCGGTTGATCTGGCTGATCTCGTGCATGGATACCACCACCATTTATTGCTTGAGTCAACTGCTCCATTACTGCAACAAACTATTCAGTTCCAATTCCGACCATTTCTGGATGCGGATTCGGAAGGTTATTTCCTTATGTATGCCTTCCTAGCACTGATTCTCTGTTTCCTCTGCGGAAAACCATTCTGAACAAACATGTCTTAGATGAAGCAACATGGTAATCTTCAAAAGCTATATCATTTAAAAAAAATTGGATAATCATTTAATAGAATTCTAACTCCTAAAGTTATCTAAACTGACCTCTGATACCAACTAAAAGGCCCCAAGGCTTAAACATTACATAATCATGAGTTATCACAAGATTACACGTTGAGGATCTTTACGGGTTTAGAGTTTTAGAGAATTAGATCATAAAACATGCATTACATTCCACATATAAACAAAGTGGTTACATAAAGATAGTATTCTTCATTCCCATCAATGGAAACATATTTAAAATAAAACATGGATTATTTCTTGACACTTCCTTGACACTATCATCATATCATGTACCTTTCCCTTGACCTATGAAAAACATTTCAAAAAAACTTGGGATGAGCATAAAAAGCTCAGTATGGGATATAAAGATATGGCAAGGAAACATGGGCACATATATACATAAGGATGAGATCATACTTTACCCATAAAACATAACCACTTTAACATACCTCATCAAATCATGAATAAATCATAGAAATCATAAGACATAAAGGTAACTTGAGGCATTCATAACATTCTTACGTAGGGAGTAACCCTCTTGGTTACGTTTGGAATACCCATCACAGTATATTCCCTAAATCTTTTCGGAGAAACCTTAACGTTTCACTCCTTCACGTTACCCAATGCATTGGAGAGCTATATCGGGCTCACCCGCCCTTATTTTATCACGGAACCACCCGTCTTCATAATAATGCCCAAGAACCATAACATAATCGTATCACATAAAACATGCATAAAGTAAACATAACATTTCCACATTTCAATCACAAGATATCAATACAACACAAAAAACATTGTGAAAACCATTTTCAATACCAAAATAAAAGAAAAGTAAAACATGGTATTTATTTTTCTTTTAAAAAGAAGGTATGGCTTGTAGAGGAAGCCAAAACTCAAATAACGGTCACGACGGCGGAGAAGTCGTTGTCGCCGCATACGTACGACAAAAACATTCCCTTTTGTCGTTTAGTAAACGCTTCGTATAAAAAATATTCCTTTTGAATAAACCTAAAAGTCAAAGGGGTTTATACACCGTATAAAAGAAAGTTGTGTATAAAATAAAATATGCCTCAATGAAAGGAGATTGAGACGAAGTTCCATACCTCGTATCCGACTTGACCCAACCGTTCTTTAATATCCTGAATAATAAACTTGAGTTAATATCTACTTGCTTATAAACCTTTTTCAAGTTCATTATTCCTTTTATACCATGTTATTAACATCATGTAATCATTTAAGTTAATAATGTTCATTTTGTCGGTATTTGGTTCTTAAGTCAAAAATAGACTTCTTACACTTACATGTTATTAATTTGGTCAAAGGTTCATTATATCCAGAATGATATTAATGATTTGGATAACATATATATCATATATATTCATCATATACATGTATTTATAATATTACATCACATTTAGAGGTAATAAATGAAATGCAATGTTAATGGAGACGGTAAGTCGTACGTACGCATGAACGCTACTTCAATTTCTATTTCATATTTTCTGGAATGGAATCATAATGATATAAGAGTATATTATATTTCCAGTATAATAACATATATAATATCATTAACTTTATCCTTTACACATCCCACATATGTTATTAACGAACCAAATCACTTTTAGGGGGCGGTAGTCCGCACTTCCTAAAATGAAGATATCGTGTTTACCCATAATGGAAACCATAAAGGTATGCCCAAAATAAAAAAAACAGAAGCTTAAGTAAACCATAAACATATTATATATCATATATAAAAATAGTGACATCATAATGGCCACCTTTGAAGGTGTTAAATGAGTATTGAACAATCATGTTTTCGGGAGGAAGAATTTCGCCATCCACAGAAACCGTATGTTCTTTAACCATTTGATGTAGTTGTGTGAGAGTGTAGCTCAAATTAATCTTATAACAACATCCTAGTATATTGAATATACTCTGTTTGTTACAAAATAAGTAAATAAAAAGAGTTTAGGGGGTTGGAGAAGCAAAATAAAACAAATGAACATGAGAGAATGAATTACCTTTAAAAGTGTAACTCCTTTTGATTTGTGCCTAAAGGCTTCCTTTGAATGGATTCTGAATAAAGGAAATCCTCTAGGATGAGTAGAGGGATGTGGAGAGAGTAAATGGGAAGGGGTTGGCCGAGCCAAAGGCTTGAGGAGTGTGTGAAATGAGGTAGAGGTGGGGGCCTTTTATAAGAGGAGAGGAGGGGCACTTTTGGAAAGTAAAGATATGTTACTTTATTTTAAAAAGAGTTTTAG
The DNA here is from genome assembly GCA_963277665.1 of Viscum album. NCBI lineage: Eukaryota > Viridiplantae > Streptophyta > Magnoliopsida > Santalales > Viscaceae > Viscum > Viscum album. The sequence continues at coordinate 2,137,741,310 of OY728165.1, forward strand.
ATTAAAAAGGTCCCACATTTCTATAATTCTAGGATAAGGTGATAAGGCTTAGAAATCCACTAATCCAATTGGTTTTGGTCATTTGAAGATTTTATATTTTTCATTATCCTTCCATTTTATTTAAATCGTTAAATAATGAGGTCATCGATGCATCATCATGATGTCATAAATAATTTAATTTATTTAAAGTCTAAAAATTATAAAAAAATACTATGATGTAGGAAATAGTTTTAGATTTCCAATTACTATTTATAATCAAAAATCTGATCTTTATAACCTCATGTAAAAATTGTTTTCGTAAAACATATTATGTTTGTGTCATTTTTACTTTTACATTAAATAAAAAGTTATTTATGTCATTTCCCAACCAAAGTAGATCCATGGGGTCCCCAAGTTGACCCATTGCTTTTCTTGGTCGGCCATGACACAACCAATGAGGTTAGGACATGTTTCAAGCTCATCTCATTTTATTAAACCATTATTTTTACCTTAAACTACACTAATTACCACTAATCGCGATTAAACACTTAATAAGTTACTATTCACCAAAAATTTATTTTAATCTCATTGAACCACATTTTACTTCTTAATGACAACCATTTATGTCGGATTTTTGAAATTCAAAACAAAATGATGGCAAAATTTCATTTAAATGGAAAATCAGTTTTTATAAGTACCACTTAGTGGTTTCACTATTCATAAAAAATTGATGTTTTTCAGAAAATTACCAAAAATATACCCTAAGCTATATTTGATATTCCGAATTCAAAAATTAAGTCTATTTTACCAAATTCAAAACATATAAGTCACATTAATTAATTTAATAATTAATTCCCGCTGTCAGAGCAAATTGCGTGTTTTTATAAAACAAGAAGTATCAAAAGATTGACACCAGTTGAAGTCCAATTTCAAAGTGAAATTGATTAGAATGACCATCATTGGATTATATGGTAAAAATGTATTCAGATTAAACATTAAGACCAATTCAAAAGATAATATAATCATATAAATAAATTAGATTGAGAAGCAGTTTTGATGTAAAATGCAGTATTTTTCACTATTCATTAAAAAATGAACATTGTCAGAAAAATACCAAAAATTCACACAAAGTAAATTTTGATGTCCCAATAATAAATAATAAGTTCATTTTGACAAACATCGTTTATAAAATTTTCAAAAGATAGATTTAAAAAGGGTTTTCCATCATAAGGCAGTAAAACAATCTTTTAAGAATATTAGTGTATTCCATGCTTAAGATTGGATTTATTTTCATTTTAAGCCTCTAAAACACTATCTTAATCATTAATAGACATAGATAAAAATATATATTATTCATTACTTACTTGGGATGTTACAATAGTTGTCAAATAAGAGAATGATAATTATGACATCTATCAAGAAATGCATGGTATTTAACCTATGAGTTGTTCCCTTAATGGCTCAGTTCAGGGGATATAGAAAAAATCCACCATTGAGATGGAAAAAGATTATTTGGTGTTCAATTAATTTGGGACCCTATTATTAATAAATGTTATATTTATGATTCCCCTTTTGGGTTTTACCCATCTATAATGAAATCCAAGAGAAACAATTTATAAATTGGATCTATGATTGGAAGGGTTTTCACTAACCTGAATACCATGGTCTTTTTTATCTAGTTGCACTGGATTATCTCTTGTGATGTCATCATCTAGTTTTTTTTATGAATGGAATCCATGACAATCATTCATGTTTTCTTCATATGGGTACAAATATTTGGAAATTTTATTGACAAATTTGGAAAATTTAAAATCTACTTAGGTTATATGGGGTAATCAAAATATATTTGATGGTCTTCCCCATGTTCACGAGATCCAAAAATGGAATATCACATTCATGGAATATTTTTATTAACCCTGTTCACATTACCCTTTAGAATGTAACTAGAGAATAGATATTATGGTTACTATGTGTAGTACCACCAATAACATGGTATGGATAACATAAATAAATTATCCTACAATTAATTTCCTACATATGTTTAACTAAGATATTCACCCTTCGATTGTTCTCAGGGGTTGGGGTGCTTCTTCTCCCTTCAATCTTTGTCTATCATGTATACTTTTTGGAGATGTTATGTTTTTTATTTTCTATGTTTCTGGTGTCTATAACGCTAGTTAAGAGGCATAACATATGTAAATATTACAGTACTTATGTATTAGTGACAAAAAGAATATATGTGGAAAAACCTCTCCCACATGATATCTCTAATCAATATTTGTCACACCATATTGTTATTGTAAATCATGCTAGCTGAGTTCATGGAGCCTCTTCTTGTAGTGTGGGAATGTGACATATGATTACTCTTTTGAAGGATTCCACCAAATCCCCACATCCCACATCTATGTGATATTTCTTTAGGATTTGTTGTCGACTAGAAGAATGATAATGGAAATGTGTTTGACTGGTTGGTTTTCTCTAGGAACCCTATATTATCAAATCTTCCACTCTAGGACTAAACTCTTAAATTATTAGGTTAGTGCACCTAATGGTTTTGTCTAAAATTCCATGTATAAGGCTGTTGGAGAACAATATGTCTAGAGCAGTCATGTCCAAAATGATCCATCAACATTAGGCCAAAGTTAGTCATCTAACACAATCCGTCTCATGGGTGTATATAATTTGTAGGCATTCACATGAGATGTAATTTTCAATTTTTTTTGTTTTAAAATAATTCTAATTATAGTGGGGGACAATAAATTCCACACACTATCTCATTACATCATAGAATGATGCATTGAAATAATTCGTGACATTTACTCTTTATGACTATTTATTATCTAATAGAATGACCCTCCATGACTTCATCCTATGAGAAAATGTTTTAATTACTTCTATAGGATATAATATATCATTAACATGGTTTTAAATCCATTTAGGAAATATCCAGGTGAACATATATGTTAATGAAAAACTTGTACCAAATGCTCATAAATCATGTGAATATACAATGGATAGTTATACATTGACCAGGGTAAATTATAATCATTAATAATTTCATATTTCTTATAATTACCCATCTATTTTAAAAATTTCTTATGTAATAAAAGTGGATGATGGGGGCCAAATTAGGATTTTTTTTTCTCATCTCGTAACATCTTTAGAAAATGGTCATCCTTCTAGGTTCATCCGAGCTATATATAATTTTACCCATGAAATTAGGGGAGATTTGTTGAATGAAGTAATATGGACATACTATAATATAATGCATCATATAGTAGGTTATCTTAAAAAAAATATCACATTCATTAGTAATCCTGAATCAATACGTTCCATTTACCATATAACTGAGTATGAATTGGAATATAGAAGATCCATCAGTTGGGAATTCATACAATCTAAGGATATTTGTGCAATGAGTTCATTAATATATCATACATGTTTCTATACATAAGGAAAACCCCATTTTTTCTTGGGGTCTTCTCTCCAGAGAAGGGGGACTTTGATTATTGATTTTAATATTTATGTCATTACTATAAACATGAAATTGGTGGATTCCATCCTCTAATATAGTTGATTGATTTCTTGAGTCATGCACACAAGGGGATTCCATTCTCAGTAAGCTTGGGACAGAGAGGGTTTATTATGGTCCATAATGGAAGAGTTTTTAAATGCTTCATGGGTATACATGATCATGTTATGTGTACCACCAGCCATTCATTTTTTTCAGATTTCTAACTATGATCCTATGTGAATGGATCTTACCATTTAAAGATTATTGCTCTGGAATTAGGGTTTGTAAGAAAATTATGTCATTATTAGTGGAATATGGTCACAAATTTGATCTAGTGGTTTTAGTCCTTGCACGTTTCTACCATACATTTGTTCATATATAAGAGAGTAGGACCCATATATGATTTTTCATTATCTCCATTCCATTCACATTTATTCTAAATATAATTACTGATGTTATGAGTCCCAATATTCCATAATGATTTCAAATTATGAATCTTTTATTGGTCTAATAAATATTTATTATGAAAAGTTAGTTTCATTGAGTGCTTAATAAATTTCATATATGCAGAGTGATTATTTTGCTTCCAAATTAACACTATATGAGCCAACTTTTATGATAGTTAATGGCCACTGCTATATGAAATGAATAGTATATTCTTTCATTAACTCTAATTGAGATAGAGACATGGTAGCCTAATGGGATGTAATAATAAATTTTTAACCATATGTACCATGAATATTTTTATTCAAAATTATGTTCTTAGAATGGAAATTCTTGCTTCCTCTTACCAATATTAGATGTAAGAGTTAACTTGTTATTATCAAAAGTATTTGGATTATGATAACCTATGATTATATATATCAAAATATTTTTCTTCCACCATCTAGATCCCCAAAAAAACGTATCCTTGGATTATTGCATGACATTGCTTGAATGTTACCTAAATTGGGTGCTTGGACTTTTAATATGGCAGGTGATCATGCCATTGGATTGAAATATCCTATTAGATATGATATCGTAGAGATGATTTTAGATCCAATGGAAAAAATGAATAAACAATGAGAAAATCATTGGGATTACCCATCTGTTCATCGCATCAATATTATTGAAGAGGTAGACTTGATGTAAGTGGTCAGGGTCACCCACCATGAAAATGATATTACTTCCACTGTGTTGATATATAGTGATTAATAAAAATATAATATTTTTTACATTGTCATTTCGATAGTACAATCTAGGGAATTTAATTATATGGATAATGTGTACCAATATAAATATTTTCATCCTCCCTTAAAAGGTTAATTTAGATTATATACAGTATACGAAATTGATCAAAATGTTGAACATGATGTCGCTGTCAAAATTTAGGAGGTTATGATATATTATTGGTTGTAATTATATATTATCATCAGGGAGAGTCAATTTAATGGAATATGCAATAAGTTATAAAATATTTATAAGCACTAAAATTTGTTCTGTGTATGTGGGATTGATTATTAAAACATGAATAATCTCATTTATTATGTTCTGGTAATTCCGTGGAAATTGAAATCCCAAAAATGTGTCCTCATCCATTATGATTATTCTATGTTTTCATGTTATGGAAATAGATTTTTTTTATAGACTATTTGAACTAGTTCAAAAATAATGTGCTCAGGCTTTATGATCTGGTGGCTTAAAAATACATGGGTCTATTAGAGAATTAGTTTTATGTAGAAATAATGTTAGTGTAGGTTCTAGAAGATACTATAAATACTGAGACCTAAAAACAACATATATAGGATTTGACCCCTCATATTGAGAAAATGTGTAACGCCCCGACCCCAGTTACCCAGAGTCGGTGCATTATTGAGTAACATAGGCATGATCACAAAGATGAAGTCTCAAATGACAGATTAGTTTAGTAGCCTTGAAACACTAGATACATTCATAAGTTTTACATTACATCATAAAGTAATAAAAAACTACAAAAACATCTTGTCTTCATATCCCCTCATATTATCCTTGCATTTCATTCATAATATACTTCTTAACATCCTAGAAAAATTAAAACATTGAAAGGGGTGAGCTCAGATGCTCGGTAAGGATAACAATATAGCAGAAGCCTTCATAAATAAACAAAAACATTTAAGGAAATGTATAACTAAAACAAAATCATTTTAATCATGAACTTCAGCATAATATGGAAAAATCAAAATGAAATAATTCCATTTACTTATTCACATGGATATTCTACTGGTTGAATAATCACATGCAAAATCAATAACCACTTTCATAATGATGGAATGCATAATGCCAGACTATCATAACCACGTAGCTAAGGCCTCATGCCAAGACTAAAAACAAGATTTTTTCAAGGCCTCGTGCCAAGACACTAGTTTGTCTCATGAGACATGCTGATGCATCGAGGAGCTATAGCGGGCTCCACCCATCACTTATTATGTCTAATGCATTCTTCATATGAACAGGTTTAAACATATCATAAACCATAACATAAACGTATCACATAAAACATGCATAAAGTAAACATAACATTTCCACATTTCAATAAAAATATATCAATCCAACACATTGATATAAAAACACTTTTGAAACCATTTTTAATACAAAAATAAATGGGAATTAAATATTGTAATTTATTTTTCATTTAAAAAATGTTTTGGCTTGTAGAGGAAGCCGAAACTCAAATAATGGTCACGACGGCGGAGAAGTCATTGTCGCTGCATACCAAAGACAAAACATTCCAATTTTAGTTTAGTAAAAACACTTTTAATGAAAGTATTCCTTTTGAATAAAAGTAAAAGTCAATGGGGTTTGTACACCGTATAAAGGAACGTTGTGTATAAAACAAAATATGCCTCAATGAAATGAGAATCATACGAAGTCCCATACAAAGACAATTTTTTAAATAAAGTAGATATATCATTTTTATTCACTACATTTACAAATAAAGAAAGTATAAATACAAGATAGGACATAATAATATCATGACATAATTTGAAAGTAGGATATTAACCCAAAGAACGAAAATTGGGTTAAGGAGTTCCCTTACCTCGTGTCTGACTTGACTCGATCGTTATTTAACCTCCTAAATAATAAACTAGAGTTAATTTATACTTACTTAATAACCTTATTCATGTTCATTATTCCTTTTATATCACTTATTACTATGTTATTAACATTATGTAATTATTTATGTTAATAACGGTCATTTTGTCGATCTTTGGTACTTGAGTCAAAAATAAACTTCTTATAATTAAAAGTTGTTCATGTGGTAAAATATCCATTATATCCAAAATTATATTCATAATTTAGATATCATATATAACATATATATCCAGTATATACATTCATGTATAATATTACATAACATTTAGAGGTAAGAAATGAAATGCACTGTTCATGGAGACGATAAACTGTACCTCCGCATGAACGCTACTTTCATTTATATTTCGTATATAATGGAATGAAATTATAATTATATAAAGTTATAATATAATTACATTATAATATAATGTATAATAACATTTACTCTATCCTTTATACATCCCTCATATTTAATTAACGATTCAAATCACTTTGAGGCGGCGGTAGTCCACACTTCCTAAAATGAAATTATTGCGTTTACCCATAATGGAAATCATAAAGGTGTTCCATAAATGAAAAATACAGAATCATAAGGAAAACAAAAAACATAATATATATCATATATAAAAATATTGTCATAATAATTTCCACCATGATAGGTGTTAAAGGAAGATTGAACAACCATCGTTCTGTGAGGCAGTAATTCACCACCCACAGAAACAGTATGTTCTTTAAACATTAGACGAAAGTTTGTGTAAGTGTAAATAAAATAAATCTCATAAAAACATCCAAGTATATTTAGGATACTAGTGTTGTTAAAAAATAAAGTAATAAAAATATTTTATGGGGTTGGAGAAGCAAAATAAAACAAAAGAACACAAGAGAAGACATTACCTTGAAATCGGGTAGCTCTTTTTGATTTGAGCCTAAGGCTTCCATGGGAAGACTTCTGACCAAATTCATGCTTCTAGGAGTAAGAGAAGGAAGTTGGGAGAGTATTTGGGCAGATTTTGGCCGAGCCAAATGGCTTGGAGGGTCTGAATAAGGGGGTAGAGGTGGTGGCCTTTTATAAGAGGAGAGGAGGGGTACTCTTGGAAAGTAATGAAATGTTACATTATTATGAAGTGTTTTCGGATTTCAAAGGTCCCACAATTATATATTTCTTGGATGAGGTGATAAGGGTTCGAAGTATACCCATAAAACAGGTTTTTGACAAGTGTAAGACTTAGATTTTACATTATCTTTTCATTTTATTTAAATCATTAATTAATGAGGTAATCGCTGCATCATCATGGTGTCATAAAGAATTTAATTTATTTAATGACTAAAAATAAAAAAAAAATATCATGATGTAGGAAATCCTTTTATATTTCCAATTAATATTTATAGTCAGAAATTTATCTTATATAACCCCATGTAATAATTGCTTTAGTAAAACAACACATGTTTGTGACAATTTTATTTTTACTTTAAAGAAAAAGTTATTAATGTCATTTTCTTACCCAAGTGGCTCCATGGGGTCCCGAAGTTGACCCATGGATTGTCTTGGTCGGTCATGACTCATCCAATAAGGTTAGGACAAGTGTAAAGGCATTTTCATATTTTTATAATATCATTCTTACCTTAAATTTCATTAATTACCTTTAATCGTGATTAATAAAACATAAAAGTTACTATTCACCAAAAAATTATTTCAATCCCATTGAACAACATTTTACTTCCTAATGACAACAATGTATGTCGGATTTTTGAAATTCAATTCATAGAAGCGGTAAAGTTTCATTTAAATGAAAAAACGGTTTTTTAACTACCACTTAGTGGTTTCACTATTCATCAAAAATTGAAGTTTTTCAGAACAATGCCAAAATTTCAACCTAAGATATAATTGATATTCAGAATTCAAAAATGATATCTATTTTAAGAAATTACAAACATATAAGTTGCATTAATTAATTTTATAAATAATTCCCGCTGTCACAACAAAAAGCGTGTTTTTAAGAAACAATATATATCAAAAGATTGACAATTGTTTATGTCTAATTTCAAAGTGAATTTAATTTTAATGACCACCATTGGATAAAATGGTAAAAATATATTATAATTATACTTTAAAACCACTAAATATTATAATTTATCACTATAAATTATTTTGATTAAAAAATTTGTTTTTATGTAATTTTCTCTATTCATAAAAAAATGGAAGTTCCCAGAAAATTACAAAAATTAAACGTAGGATAATTTTGATATTAAAAATACAAAAATGAAGTCCATAAAATTTATATAATTTCATAAAGTTGTTATTAATATTCATAATGGCTATTTTGATTGGTCGCAGTGTGTTAGAATCTCGATCTTGCATACAATGCAAGCAATTGCATTATCGAAAGAGAAGCGTATCGTGGAAGCTCGGGGTGTTACATTCTCCCCTCCTTCAATAAATTGTGTTCTCACAATTTAAAAATTTCCTTTGAAAATAAAAGGTTGAAAATAGAAAATACATTTGTGGAAAACCCACATCGGAAATAAGGTTAATAAAATTTAGCCTTAATAAGAGTGAAAGGGAAATAAAAAAGTCACCACCAAATTATGATCTCGATAAGGAGAACATTGGTGGTAATTAGAGACATACAATTGGAGGAAAAATGTAAATATTAGTAGGGAGTGATTGAGGTCATCAATCACAAACGAGTGTAAAATTGAGGGCCTCAAAGCCTTCAATCTATGTTGATTTAAAATATTATCAGTTCAACAAGACATAAGGTATTATGATAACAAATTTTTTGTTTTAATATCCCTTTACTAAAGTTTAAGAATTAATTTATTCATATAATAAGAGATAGATATAAATATATTTATGCTTGACAAGTAGAGTTTCAACCTTCAACTAATTTCTACCACAAACTCATCTTTCACTCAAAAAGATAATAGAACTCAAAAATATTATATTTATCCTAATCGTACAAGGTTCAAAATGTTAACACATACCATTTAGATTAGAAAAACGATTTTTTAATAACCATGGAATTCATTTAGGCTAGTGGTAGGTAATAATGGTCTGTCGCACTATGGTTATGGGTTCGATTACTACAGCTTTTTCCCACGCGACGGGTTATCCCCCCACCTACATGTTGTCCTTTTCCTAAAACTATAGTATTATAATATTCTAAAATAATATTAAGAAATGTTTTAACATTAAACAGTACTCTCCAAGGTTCAAATTAATCCATTCCAACCTTTATAGTTATCCAAAATAGTTATGTCCAACTCACAATCCATATTTTATAAGGAAGGTAAACATAATGAAGATCCTTTTTTCTGCGTAACAACATGTGAACGCCTTCATCATGTATTCTTTTAAAACACTACAACATCCTGAATTACCATAAATCCGTATTGATTACATTCATGATCCCTTATTCCTTATAGAATACTAGATATACTCCTTCTATCCAAAAATGTATACAGATCATTAATCAGTTTCAAGGCAGTTAAGAATATCAAATATAATTTAGCCAAATCAATCATGTATTATTCCAAAATCACTATCTCGGTATCAGAACAATATTATGGTTTATCTTTATACCAACCATATATTTTCCAAAAATATAACCTGCTGTGGAGTCACATTTCTTAGTTCCACACAATCTCAAGTCCTTGATTAAATAATATTGTAGTACAATCCTTATATACTCCATAATTATTATAACCAGTACATCATTGATACATCACTCAAATGACATAATTCTTTAATAACAACATAAGAACTCTTATAATTCCGTCTCACTCTGGTAGTATCATAACTTGATTATTATCCAATAACATCATTTGAGGCATAATCTGATGATTTGGACATTGGTTTGCATAGTGTCCCCACTCCTTGCAGATAAAGCATTGTACATTTGAAACATTTGTCTTACCCTTCCAGTCATGCACTTGGTGTCCTGTTTTTCCACACTTATAACAAACTCCCATTCCCACCAAGAAAGTTCCAAGGTGTTTCCTCCCATAGTTATCACATATTGGAAAATTATTCTTTTCCCTCATCCCTTTATCCATCATTCTCTCTTCAATCATTTTATTCTCTTTCTTCCATTCAAATCCATAAGACTCAGAGAATTATTTACTTATCTTATTAACACATGATACTATTTCTTCATATGTTGAGAACACATGGGAGACTATTCCACTTCTCAATGTTGGCTTAATACCGTGAAAGATATGATCCTTCTTACTCTTTGGATCATACGTATTGATGGAGTTCAAATTCCTTCTACTGGGCACCATTTCTATACAGTGGTATAAACTAGGTTAGTTTATGAATTGAAATGATTAATTCCAAACATGTAAAATATTTAATGTAAATTTAACAGTTTATGGATATAATCCATAATCATAAAAAATGTTTTCTTTGAGGAAGTATATACTCATAAACCCTTCATATAGGTTTGTAAAAAAAATGATAATTATCCTAAGCATATCCCCCAGGAGTGTCGTAACCAAGAGTGCAGCAAGGCCTGTTGTCGTGCACTAGTTCTCGTTCAAGTCTAGCTCAAAGCGGTGATTTCAGGTTTTACCCGTAGGTACATCGGTGCCAGAGCCACCTCTACCTTCTCGTATCCAGACAGGGATGTATTGATCGAAAAACTCACAAAATCTCTATAATAACAAAATTCTAGGAAGTTCTTATATACTAATCCTAAAAGTCTATCTTAGGGCTATGTGCTCTAATCAGTGTTTATCTAAATCTAGCTTCCAAGGTTAGTATTAAACTGCCTCTGATACCAACTGTAACGCCCCGACCCCCGTTACCCAGAGCTGATGCATTATTGTGTAACATTGGCATGATCACAAAGATCAAGTCTCGAAAGACCAATTAGTTTAGTAGCCTTGAAACACTAGATGCATCCATAAGTTTTACATTACACCATAAAGTAATAAAAAACTACAAAAACATCTTTCCTTCATATCCCCTCATATTATCCATGCATTTCATTCATAATATACTTCTTCACATCCTGGGAAAATTAAAACATTGAAAGGGGTGAGCTCAGATGCTCAGTAAGGATAACAATATTGTAGAATCCTTCATAAATAAACAAAAACAATTAAGGAAATGTATAACTAAAAAAAGCCTTTTAAACATGAACTTCAGCATAATATGGAAAAAGTAAAATGAAATAATTCCATTTACTTATTCACATGGATATTCTACTGGTCGAATAATCAATGAAATATCAATAAACACTTTCATAATGATGGAATGCATAATGCCAGACTATCATATCCACGCAGCTAAGGCCTCATGCCATGACTACAAATAAGATTTTGTCAAGGCCTCATGCCAAGACACCAGTATATCTCATGAGACATGCCGATGCATCATGGAGCTATAGCGGGCTCCACCCGTCACTTATTAAGTCCAATGCATTCCTCATATGTACATGTTTAAACATATCATAAACCATAACATAAATGTATCAAATAAAACATGAATAAAGTAAAAATACCATTTCCAAATTTCAATCACAAAATATACTTACAAAACATTGATATAAAAACCCCTTCAAAACAACTTTCAATACCAAAATAAAAGAAAATTAAATCTTGGTATTTATTTTTCATTTAAAAATTTTTTTGGCTTGTAGAGGATGCCGAAACTCAAATAATGGTCATGATGGCAGAGAAGTCATTGTCACCGCATACATAAGACAAAATATTCGATTTTTAGTTTAGTAGAAATGATTTGTATGAAAATATTCTTTTTTAATCAATGTAAAAGTCAAAGGGGTTTATATACCGTATTAAGGAAAGTTGTGTATAAAACAAAATATGCCTCCATGAAAAGAGATTGAGACGATGTCCCTTACAAAGAAATTTTTTTTAAATAAAGTAGATCTATTATATGTATTCACTATATTTACAAATAAAGAAAAAATAAATACAAGATAGGACATAATAATATCATGACATAATTTGAAAGTAGGAGATTAACCCAAAGAATGGAAATTGGGTTACGGAGTTCCCTTACCTCATGTATGACTTGACTCGATCGTTAATTAACCTCCTGAATAATAAACTATAGTTAATTTATACTTAAAGAAGAACCTTTTTCATGTTCATTATTCCTTTTATATCACATATTACCATGTTATGAACATTATGTAATTATTTAAGTTAATAACGGTCATTTTGACGATCTATGGTACTTGAGTCAAAAATAAACTTCTTATAATTACATGTTGTTCATGTGGTGAAATATCCTTTATTTCCAGAATTATATTAATGATTTAGATATCATATTTATAAAATATATCTAGTATATAAATGCATTTATAATCTTACATAACAGTTAGAGGTAAGAAATGAAATGCACTGTTTATGGAGATGGTAAGCCGTAAGTACGCATGAACGCTACATTCATTTCTATTTTGTATTTAATGGAATGAAATTATAATTATATAAATTTATACTATAATACCAGAAAAATATAATGTATAATAACATTTACTCCATCCTTTATACATCCCAAATATGGCATTGACGATTCAAATCACTTTGAGGGGGCAGTAGTCCGCACATCCTAAAATGAAATTATCGCATTTACCCATAATGGAAATCATAAAGGTATTCCATAAATGAAAAATACAGAATCATAAGGAAAACAAAAACATAATATATATCATATATAAAAATATTGTTATCATAATGGCCACCATGAGAGGTGTTAAAAGAAGATTGAACAATCATCGTTTCGTGAGGCAGTAATTCGCCACCAACAGAAACAATATGTTCTTTTACCATTAGACGAAGGTGTGTGTAAGTGTAAATAAAATACTTCTCATAAAAACATCCATGTATATTTAGGATACTGGATTTGTTACAAAATAATGTAATAAACATATTTTAGTGGGTTGGGGAAGAAAAATAAAACAGAAGAACACAAGAGAAGACATTACCTTGAAATCGGGTAATTCTTTTTGATTTGAGCCAAAGGCTTCCTTGGGAAGACTTTGGCCCAAATTTAGGCTTCTAGGAGTAAGAGAGGGAAGTTGAGAGATGATTTCGGCAGAGTTTGTCTGATCCAAATGGCCTGGAAGGTGTGAATAAGGTGGTAGAGGTGGGGGCCTTTTATAAGAGGGGAGGAGGGGTACTCTTGGAAAGTAATGAAATGTTACATTATTATGAAGTGCATTTCTGATTTCAAAGTACCCACAATTAAATATTTCTAGGATAAGGTGATAAGGGTTCTAAATATACCCATCCAATATGTGTTTTACAAGTTTATGCCTTATATTTTATATTATCTTTTCATTTTATTTAAATCGTTAATTAATGAGGAAATTACTGTATCATCATGGTGTCATAAAACATTTAATTTATTTAATGTATAAAAATTATAAAAAAAAAATATCATGATGTATGAAATCCTTTTATATTTCCAATGAATATTTATATTAAAAATGTTATCTTATATAACCCCATGTAATAATTGTTTTATTAAAACAACACATGTTTGTGACAATTTTATTTTTACATTAAATAAAAAGTTATTAATGTCATTTTCTTAACCAAGAGGCCCCATGGGGTCCCCAAGTTGACCCATGGATTGTCTTGGTCGGACATGACTCATCCAATAAGGGTATGACAAGTGTAAAGGTATTTTCAGATTTTTATAATATCATTTTTACCATAAATTTCACTAATTAACTTTAATCACGATTAATAAAACATAAAAGTTACAATTCACCAAAAAAATATTTCAATCCCATTGAACCACATTTTACTTCCTAATGACAACCATGTATGTTGGATTTTTGAAATTCAATTCATAGAAGCGGTAATGTTTCATTTAAACGAAAAATCAGATTTTTAACTACCACTTAGTGGTTTCAATATTATTAAAAATTTGAGGTTTTTCAGAACAATGCCAAAATTTCACCCTAATCTATAATTGATCATCCGAATTCAAAAATGATGTCTATTTTAAAACATTCCTAACATATATGTTTCATTAAATAATTTTATAATTAATTCCTGCTGTCACAACAAATAGTGTGTTTTTATGAAATAATATATATCAAAAGATTGACAACTGTTTATGTCCAATTTCAAAGTGAAATTAATTCTAATGACCACCATTGGATAAAATGGTAAAAATATATTCTAAATATACTTTAAACCCACTCAATAGTATAATTTATCACTATAAATTATTTTTATTAAAAATGTAGTTTTCAAGTATTTTTCACTATTCATAAAAAATTGGATGTTCTTAAAAAATTACAAAAAATTCAACTTAGGATAATTTCGATATTCCGAATACAAAAATGAAGTCCATAAAATTTATATAATTTCAAAAGGTGGGTATTACTATTCATAATGGCTATTTTAATTGGTCACGGTGTGTTAGAATCTCAAACTTGCATACAATGCAAGTTATTGCATTATTGAAAGAGAATCATATCGTGGATGCTCGGGGTGTTACAAAATGAATCCATTTGGTATGGAAGAATCCATTAAATTTTTGATATATCATTAATCCATGTACAGCTCTTAAGAACTGTGAGTTTGTTTTTGAAGATGGATTGACCAGGGTCTGTGATGATTTTTTTAAACATTATTATCATAAAATGACATGGGGATATTCTTAATTGCGGACTTTTATCATTGATTTTGACTCTGATCATTGATTTGAAACATATTTTTGTTAACTAATAATTTTTCAACATCCTTTTAATATTTTTAACATTACATCATCATTCACATTTAATTTTTGATTATTTAAAAACTATCATGAAGATAAGTTATATCTGTATGAACAAGGACTCAAAAATTTAAAAAACATAATTATTATTCCAAAACACTTGATTCAATGTATTATTCTCTTGGGTGTGGCTCACATATGGTTATATAAATAACTACCATTACCTTACACTTTATCAGGTCTTTTTTGATAGGTTCCACTTCGATGTGCCTAAGAAGGGTAATAAGAATAACTACCATCACTTCAAAACATAGATTCATATATGGGTAATTTCACCTAGGTGTGACTCGTAAACAAGTATAAGTATAACTACTTTATACATACATATTAGTTGGTCCTTTTAGATAGTTTGATTCAACTCATTCATAATGAGGTATTTATAATGTGGATTCTTGCAATCAAGATTGTTTAGATACACTAAAATAATGAAAGAGTTGTCTTAATTATAATTATGATAAGCAGAATAGTGTTAAAAATATTACTTCATCGTGGATCGTATTACGAGATACACTGCATTGAGTATTTTATTATATTTTCTGAACATTTTCCTATGACACAAATTTGGGAGACTTAGGGTCTAAGAACGTATCATTTTCTTAGATATCCATTTGTGGTTTTTCAACGTAATAGGTTTGATAACATATCGATTATTTTTATTGGTACATTTTTCCTAGGTCATGAAAAATTCATATCTTTAAAGAGAATAATCAACTTTTTTATAGGATTACAATTACAGGATTTCACCTATGAAGGTCAGGTGTCTCTTATTATGGGCAGTTTAAGGTTATTAATTTAAACCCAATGTGCCAGATGATTATGGTCTGATAGCATTGAATATAATAATATTTTCTCTATATATAATCATTGGAGAATTAAATACTGATAATAATTTGAAAGGATGAATTTCACCTGGAAAATATAGGCATATATGGGGTATTTAATTTATATAAATTACTCTTATAACATTTTTTGTTTTTATTTATATGAAGTGATGGAAATTTTAAAATGTTTCATGATTGATGTATTGAATCCAATATCATATATTAGGTATGTCACAAAATGATATATCATTAAGGATATAAAATCTAGTTAAATTTTTGGATTATTGATTAGGTAAATCATATCTCAAAGAGAATGAATCAATGATAAGAACATGGTACATAAATTTCCAAGATGACCAGAAACTATTTCTAAATTATGGGTTCCACTGAAATGATTCCAATGAAAACATATATTAGAGGCAGTCTATTTGGGATTAATAATCCAGTTGATGATAAACTAGATTAGTGTTACAGATGACTGAGGAAACCATAGACTTTATTCATATCCATAGATAGGCGTCACTCAGAGTATGATGCCCTCATTATCAATTCCCAAGAAGGTTTTATGGGGAATATAAAATTTGTGGATTGATTTATGTTTATATAGTAAGTTGTATTCAATGATGTTTATGATAAACTATTTATTAGGTCACTATGTATTGAACACATTCTCAAGGTGAATGAATATATCATGTAATTATTTTCTTCTTTTTTAATTTTATTCGATGATGAGTTTTTCGAATAATGTAATTATCATGTGATTATGACATAGGTTTCATGATTTTTAATTTCACATAATGTTTAACTTATGTACAATCTGTTTAAGGTCATGTGGTTTAGACCAAGAGAATAAAGACGGAATGTGGAACAACCAATAAATTTGGATTCCAGTTCCAATAATAATATACCACCTATTTTAGTGGGTAGTAGTTATACTGTAAATCATGGGATATAGTCCTAATATATAATGTGATTAAGTTAGAAAATATTATAGCGTTGACTTGTAAACCTAATCAGATAACAGATTTTTATTCGATGTGGTAACGGTGTATAGATATTAGAGGGATTTTTTATACGATGAATATGACTTTTGTTGGAACGCAAAATATTAGTTCATATGAAAGATATAAATTGGGGAATGGATTAATAGCCAGGAAACTGGTTTCCATGTATACAGACACACCAATTACTAATACCCATTAATGTTTTTTTCCAATCCTAAATAATTAATACTAAAATTTGGTTTTATAGAAGGGAATTTTAATCAATTATTATGGAGGTATCTCAAACCATGATTGTACATTAATTGGGATATTATAGTCATTCAAAGAGAATTGATAATGAATATTTCTCTATGGAGGTTATATTTATTTGATATGAGATTTAGGGTCATTAAGTTTAATTTCATATGATAAGGATTTACACTACATAGTTTAAATTAATTTAATATTGACGTTGCTTTAATATAGTTTAATGTCATGTGATAGGAAAATAATTCAATAATGATTGATTGTGGTTAACAACAACCATTCAAAAAATAGTGAATCACTAGGGCCCCTAAAACCAATTAGCTTATGATCTATGTGAGAAAAAAATGATGACTGGGAGATCACCCATGTCATCTTAGCATTCATGAAAATGGAAAAATAGTTTAGAATTGTTAATTTTAATTATTAATTTCTAATATAAGTACTTACAAATTGAGTCATTTTCATCATGGAGTGGACTAATAAAAATTAGAGACAATAGAAGAAGAGGATTTACATGAATACAACACTCATGTATGGGATCCAATTCATAAAAGTTTTGTCAATCAAATAATATTATTTGTTATAATAAGTGGACCATGTTCTATGAAATTTAATTCCATAATTCTAGAATGATGTCATACTATTTATTTTCCTCTAACAAGAAAAAAATTACATACATATTAATGTATATAATCCATGACTGATGTAACTCCCAAAAGGGGTGACTGATACATGAGGAATCTTTCTATATTATGGGTTACAAGAGGTGGGTTTATCTAAACCATAGGTTGAATATAATGGGAAAATACCATGGAAGAACCATTGATTGATATGAGAAGGGTGTCCCCAAAAAAACTATATATCCCACAAAAGAAAGAATAATTCCATATAGAGTTCATGAAATGTACCTATATTGATCTATCTCATACACAAAAAATGGAACCAACATCATTGTAACTCTATATGGTGAAATCAAAAAATGGGACCGCACTGAAGATGCCTAATTCACTATAATGTGATCTATATTTGTTATGTCTTATAGATGGGTTGTGTATGGGAAATCTAGGTATCACTTTGTATCCATTTGGGGTAGGAATAAATATGTTCATAATTCATCAATGGTCCCTATATATAACAAGCATGTGTATTGGTATAAAAATATTTTTAATCATGGTTTGTCCAAGGATAAAAAATATAGAAATCCCTACATATCTTATGAGGATGGAAACCAGGCAACACATAGGTCATAAAAAATGAAATTCCCTGAATAGATATAGTTCATATGAAGGGAGAATATAATCATTCTTAATAATATATTTCTAGCTGAGGAGTCATACAACAAATATTCTTAGGCATTTTTGAATGATATAAATGTTGGGGGGATTTGCATTATTTTGAATTATAGAAAAAAAATTATTTAGACTAAAAGTAGAGTCTTTATAATTAGACTATTTTTTGTAATGGTGTAATTATTGTTGGACCAAAGGTAAGGATCTTGGGTGTCACCATATGTCTTATTAGAGTGGGAGACAAGCCGTATGTGTTCTTAAAGAATAGTGAAAAAAATATTTTTATGCCAATGGTAGAACATCATGTCAAAAATGGATGAAAACATTGTATATTAAAATAATGAGATATATGAATAAGGGATGATGGAATGATGGTGAGTGGGAGTTATATACCATTGTTAATGGTGAACCACAGTGCTTCCCCATTAGAGAATAGTGCATTATAAATAAGGGAGGACATTATACAATGAACAATACATATATAATGGGATACATAATAGGCTCGAAGTTAACTTTTATGTTCACCCATAAATGGGCAGTCTATTAAGATCAGATTAGTATGTCTCTATCGTTGTGAAATGGTAATCAAACAGTATTTTCTCACTGATCTAGGAGGTGACGATAAGTATCTTTACTCATGGTTGTTTGTGATAAAAATATAAAATGGAATGAATTAGGATGGGTTTAAATGTGTATTCTTATAAGGGAATATGAATAATCAATGGTTACACCATCATGTTGAAGATATTCAATCATGTTGTAGACATTAAAAAGGGAGGGTTAAAAACACCCCATAAGTAGTGAAGTTATAATGTGACATGTAACATAAAATCTTGATAATTGATTAATATCATATGTATTTAACATGTCCATTTAGGTTATGGATAAATGAGATAGGCCATGTAGATCATAGTTTAAGGTCATGTGGTATAGACTATGTTTCATGCAGTTTAATGAAAAATGATGATGATAAAATTTCATGTAGTTTAATGTCATGAAACTTGGACATGTGTGTTAAAAACTTAATGTTAGTAAATGTGGAAAAATATGAATATAGAAATTATAGTTTGTCTATGCATAAGATAACTATACATCAATTTCTATCACGTGAACTTGGGAATTAAGACACATCTGAATTTAAAACATCTCTATAATAATAATGCTTATATTCAAGGGATGGGAATTTTTATTTCCTTGTAGGATTTATCTACTTGGTGATATGAAAGAGGAATAAACCCCATGGTTAAATTTGGATTATTATATTTTCCTTTTTTAACGAAACATTTTCCTTTAGTCCTTTGATATAAGATCAAAGTTTCACTAAATATTTCATGATAATATGAATCAAACCAAAAATATCTCATTAATAGGTATTCAATAAATAGAAAAATATCGTTAGAAAGGAAAAAATGGAAATTTTGAATATATAGGTCAGGAAAATGATAGATTTAGTGATTTCCAATGCATCCTTATTAATTGAATAGCAAACATGAATTGGAGAAAAAAATTCGCAATATAGATCGAACTCTTACATAGGTAGATGAAAGTACATCATTTTGGAGATTATTATTTTGAATGAGATATTAAATACATGTATCCAATAATATCCTATTTGAAAAAGAATTAATCCACATGATTTTCTTTAATGGATGTCTTCGTAGGAATATTAATCCCATATATTGGGGTTAGGGATTTAATAATGGATGAAATTTGTGTTGGGTCATAGAATGAAATATAAGAATCACTACATATCCTATGATGATGGAAATCAAGCAACAAATAATTCATTATAATTATTCCTATATTAGATCAAGAATATATATGATGAAAAATTTATTGTCGTCTCTAAGAATAGATGACATGTAAAAAACGTTTTTATACATATCGATATCTCATGGTGGGTAGAAAAGGGACATTGATAGTGGGGTGCAATGATTAGTTTAACATAACCTAGGATTTACATGAAGGTGAAATTAGTTTATGTTCATAATGGTTGGACCAATTCATGATATAGTGTATAGACACAAGATGAGGTCTTGAGTTTCATGCAGTTTAGGGTTATCTGACATGGAGATGCCTATATAGTTTAACCTTAAATATTTTGGATTTTATTTTTTAATGTTTATCAACATCTGACTGTGATGAAATGAACCAATCATGAAATTATATGATATATTTATTAATAATTGATTATTTTTTTGGGATATCTAATGAGATCCAAATCCACCATTTCTAGATATTGTATTCCATTTGAGTGGAAATTGAGTGTGATGGAATGTCCATACAACATTGGTTAAAAAATTTGAGACTCCTTATGTAGTATAATCATTGTTTTTAGAATATCACCATTTGTATAGAGAGGATGAGTGGAAGAGAAAACTATTTTTGAATGCCCATGAAATCTATTTATAATGTACATTTAGTTTCTCTTGTGTGTATAGAATTTTCCTTTAAAACCACTCATACACATCAATCCCATTTTGGGATTGTTATTCATTAGTGAGGTGACAAAATTCAGTGATTTAGAATGTGGGGAATTGAAAATAAACGTTTATAACTATAAATTATCTATTTCACTTATCTATGACAGAAGGGATATCGATATGACCAAAATATGTTTCAACAAAATGCAATATAGCCTCTACAATTACGTGATTGGTGTTTGAAGTGGGAAGGATAGGATTTCTAGAAGTTATATCAAGGAGTTTCCTAAATATTTCCCAAATTATGGCCTTTTCATTCTTTTCTTCAACTTATTACTTATCTATTTTTATTCTAATTAATCAGTATTCCAAATTTATAAATATTTCTAATCTACATGGTCAAATCTAAACTCTTGATCCCCTAGATTATTTTACGCTTTATGACTCATAATCTTCTTAAAAACATCATCAGGTATTTCCTTTTTATTTTTATTCTTTACAAGAGGTGGGGTCTCCGATTTTATTTTTCTTATTCCTATCAATATACTATACTTTTTTTATGTTCGGGAATCATAAGAATCCCACTAAATATTTTCTAAAAAAATATTTGTTTTATAATCAGATACTAATTTCAACCTTTATAAAGTGTATTCATTGATAAAGGAAATCTCATTCATTAATATATTATATTTATTGTCCACATAAAATATATCTATACATAAAACTATCGACTTATTGATAAACTCTATAAACAATACAATATTTGACTAGATTAAAGATATTTTTATATTATCCACTTTTATTAAGATTACTTTAACCAAATCAAGATTCATATTGGGTATAGGGTAATCATGAATGAGGAATCTGGAAACATTTAATGTATCTATCTCACCCTTATTCTGAATAATTTAACCTTTTTATCAATAATGAAATGAATCTATTATCTGATGTTTGTTGTGAAACTTCTCTTTGTTTATTATATAATTAAAAAAAGAACCCTTATATTTTTTTTCTTTTCAGAATCTTCATTACAATTTGGTATTTTTTGATAGTACAATTACTCTTCTAAATTGGTAAAAACAACATCCAAGTC
Organism: Viscum album; assembly: GCA_963277665.1. Lineage (NCBI taxonomy): Eukaryota > Viridiplantae > Streptophyta > Magnoliopsida > Santalales > Viscaceae > Viscum > Viscum album. Next base: position 2,137,763,533 of record OY728165.1, read on the forward strand.
CCAAATAATTCTATAAGAAAGATTTTACCTTTTACTAAGTGTGGTAAATAAAACCTTTACCTTAACCTAGTCCTTAATAAATTGAACATAACCTGGAAATTAGAATATAACCCCAGATAGTATAAATTGGAATCATTGTCTGAATTCTAAAATAACTGATTCACCTCTATGAAATGAAATAATAATCTTGAGGGTAGAATAATACATATCATACCAAAAACATTATAATAAACCTTCCTTGAAAATTAACAACATAACATAATCCTCTCTGGCTATCATTAGAATTGGATTTGAGACAAGTGATAAGACATAACGAAAGATTATTAGACCGATGGCTTTGAAGGCATCATAATTTTGAGTGAAACCTCTATAATAAAAATAAGTGTGTCACATATTGACCCACCCATATTGAGGTACTGGGTGTGGCCATTCATCTTCTATAATAAAATCAAGAGTTGATAAAAATAAAGTTTGATCTGACAACCAATATTTGATCAAAAATTGTTTTTAAGGGTTACATGAAGTCCCAATAATGGAAAACATTTATGAGAGATTGAATCATTACTATTAGAAAAAAAATTTAAAATTTTGAAATAAAATAAAGGTTTATTTTAAAAAGTAGTTAAACAAAAACTATTATAAAATAAGGTAATTAAATAGTGTAAAAACTAAAATAATGAAATAGTACCTTCTGAAGTAGAAAGGTTCATCACCATGAATATCTTATTCTTCTTAGTTTTTTGAAATAAACTTATTAACATTGTTTTTAATAATGATTTATCTTGATTTATTTTGCTAGAAATTATTATTATGATAGTTTCTTAAATTGAATTTTTTTGGAAAATAATATTATTCTGGGAAATTTAAAATAATTTATGATTCTAGAAAATTTGTAATACGTTTAATGTTTGGAATGAAATTTGGTAATTATTGCTCTGAAATGTTTTTTAAAAATAATTTGAGTCCAAACAACAAATTATGATACAAACATTTTATAGAAAATATAAATTTAGAACAATGAATGATTTTAAGAAAAACTGAAATTTCTAAAAAAACATCAAATATATGTACTCCCCTTCGAGAATTAGTTTCTTAATATAAGTATGTCATTAAATAAGAAGTGGATATGAATGATCAATTAAAAATAATCATTCCTTTATTCTGTTTAATATATACATATACATCGGAACTAAGGGGTGTTGATAAAATATCAGTATGTTTTTGTTGTGATCAGATAAATTTGAAAATTATATCATTTTGATTTGTGTGATCCCAAAGAAAATGTGTCTTAGATCAATTTGATTAATATGAGAGTGATATGATGGGTTTTGACTCAAATAAATGGAAAATTTTTTCACTATATTATTTTTATTAAAAATCATTCCATAGTTAGTGAATGTGTGTTTTCATCCCCATCAATTGAGCACAAAATCATCCGACTATTATATATTTAGATTTTGTAGTGAAAATTGATACTAAAGGTTGTTTATTATATGACCATGAAACTAATTTATCAACATAGAAATTACTAGTTTTGAATTTTATTTTGTAATCCATTATACACAAATCAAACTCAGCATCCCAATTTTTTTTCAAATACATTTATAGAAGAATAGAAAATTACTAAATCCATAGTTCACTTAAGATAACTAAAATTCATTTTACCTATAAAAAAATTATTCTTGGTTGGATTTATATCTAGCACACAACCATACTAAGAACATTTAATTTGGATGAATAACTATTATGGAATGTAAACTTATTATAATACCACTAAAAATAATTGGATCAACTGGTTTTCTATCCTCATCAATATCTAATGTATTTGAGGAACCATTTAGAGTAAAACTATAATTATAAAAATCATATCCAAATTTAAAAAATATATCATATATATACTTATGTTGATATATACAACTTATTTATGGTTTTTGTAAATTTGGAAACCATGAATATATGTTAACTCACACATCATACCCATTTCAAATGCATATTTCATAATATATTCAATGTAATTTGTTAAGGAATTTTTTGTTTAACTAAATATAATTCCATTAACATAAATTTATACAATCATAATGTTTTTATTTACTTTTTTTACAAAAAGGGATGGATCCTCAACACCCTTAATAAAATTTCATTGTAATAAATATCTAGTAAATCTACCAAACAATCTATAAGGGATTTTCGATGTCCATAAAGTAATCTGGTATGTTTTAATACATTTTTTGGATGTTTTTTATTTTAAAAACTAGGGTTTTGTTCAACATTAAATTTCTCCTAAACCTATCTTTTAATAAATTCAAACTTCACATCCATTTGAATTATTTACAAATTAATGAATATTGGATAGGACAAATGTACTAATATAGCTTCAAATATAGATATCAGAGCATAGTTTTCTTCATAATCTATTTCATCTGGTTGATTATATACCTTATCAACAAGTATATTTTTATTTATAACTATTATTACATTTTCCTCACATATATTAGGGAAAAAATTACTCCAACTATAAAATATTCCATAGCTTGTTCGCAAAACAATTAGCAATTTTTTATTCACATAGCAAGGTTTTAGTAATCCCATTAATAATTATATTAATTCTTTATACTAAAATTTTCTTCTGGGGTATTCTAAGTGATGAAAATTTATCTTCATTACCTTTCTTTGGAAAAAAAGATTCAAAATTAATATTTTCAAATTCTCAACCATGGTCACTATGAATATTTATAAAGGAGAGGTTTTTCTAATTTTATTAAATGGATAGATATTTTTTAAAAAACTAAATACATTAAATTTCATTATAATAAAATAAACCCATGTTCACCAACTGTAATCATCAACTAAGACATATACATAGTATTTTGCAGTCATATATCCAATTTATTTAGGGAAAAAAAGTCCATGTGCACTAACTATAAATATTTCGAAGCTAAGACTTCACTAATATATTAAAAACATTGCTTTTTATTCTTACCATATTGACAAGGGTTAAAAAAATATAGGTATTAATCCTATGTTCCATTACAACCTTTACAATAATTTTCATTGTTAACTTAGACATGTTACTACGGTTACAATGTCATGAAATTCTATGAAATAACAAATAATGGTCTTCTATTACACTATGAAATGGTAATTCTTGGATCCTAATTTATTCTATTTATAGTTTGTAAACATTCTCATGTCGATTTATAGAAACAATAAATTCATCATTGGAACTATTTATAGTATATTTATCATTCCTAAAATTCACAATGTAACCTTTATCACAAAATTTAATTATTCTTATAGTGTTTTTATTATGTCCTTCAACAAATAAAATATTTTAAATATGATATTTTAGAATAAGAACAATATTACCAATAAAAAAAATATGTCCTTAATAAATATATCTTAAAGTAACTTTTCCACCTTTCCGAATGATTTTATTCTAAAGGAAATATTTATTTCCAGTCAAGAGCTTTGAAAATTCACTATTTTAAAACAAAATCTTTTTGTTCTTGGTACTAAATTTATTTTATTGAAATAAAATGGATTCCCTAATCAGAATCCAAAACATATTAGGTCTGATATTTTCTTAAAAAAATGATCTTGGGTAACCAAATTTGTTTATAAAAATTAGTATTATGAAATCGAAGAAAGTTAACATTATTTAAAGAACTATTATTCTTCATCTTATTGACACTTTACAACTCAGTTAAAACATCTGTGCTTTTAGTGAAAAATTAAAATTTAATAAAAATTGGTCTTTTATATGTATAACCCACTCTAGTGTTATCACTATATTGATAAATTTTATTATAAATTTGATTAAAGTTTTCTTTACTAGTGGTAAGCATGGCTAAATTTTCCATTATGATTGAAATTTGGGATTTTAGTTTCACAAATAAATTATTATCAATATGATGAATAGGATTACAACAAGGTAATTCAATATTGGTTTGTAGATGATTTTTCTAAAAACCATTTCAAAATATATTGAAATTGATTCTTTTTCAAAAAATAGTGTTATCAAGATCATTATAAATATATGATATTACATTAGTCAAAATATATTTCTTGAATCTGGCATAGATTTTGTAGCTTTAGAATTATTATTTTTTATCAAGTAATAAAAATTTCATTTTCTAATTGTTTTTCTAATATGGAAACTCTATCATAAGTAGGCAAATTATGACCATCTTCTAAGGAATAATCTTCATCATTGGATTTATAATTTTTTTTATCCGGATAATTTTCATTTAATGTTATATTTTTAATAGATTCATCTATGTTTAAAATTTAAATTAAGAATTAATTTATCATGGGTACATTTGAAAAAAGACCAATGATCCTTTATTCAGAACATTAATTATCAGATGAATTTTTAGAAGAATATCCACTAGTAGAAATTGATGTTTCAAAGGAATTCAAAACATTTAGTCTTTTTAAAATATAATATCTCATTTCTTTTCTATCTGATTCAATTTCATTACTATTTTATCTATTCAATATTAGTAAATTGGTTTAGATATACGCATCATTCTTACATTCATAGCAAGTGACTTCAGAATCTTTCGTGTCACCTTTATGCTTATGAAATGTATTTTGTATATACTGATAAATATAACTTATACACAATCATTATAAACCTTCTGGCTAGATTAGATAACTCATTTATTGAATTATTTAATATATATTAATCTGAAATAAGCAAATCATTCTTATTCTATGTAGATTTTATAACTTTCTAAACTGAATGAACATTAGAAGGTACATTAGATGTTGTAGAAAATTCAAAACCACCATTTTTATTTTTATATTTCACACAATATCATTTAAGACTTCCCTCATATTTCGTTATTGTTATAATATAATAGCCATGAGTAAGATTTGTAATATTTCTTGTATACTAGAATGTTGTTATTTTGGATTCCCAATAATTGGGCATTATTTCTAAAATATTTTCAACAAAAATATCATCATCAAGAACAATTTCTCTATGAGACTATAAACTATTTATGGTATTCATAAACCTTTGGTGCATCTTGGAAACTAGATATAATGGTAAAAAATCTAAGGCTAGTTAATCAACTCCAAGAATAACTCTTCTTGTTTTTATAACACTGGATGTACTAAAATTATCTTCTTCTAATTTAATCCCAATATTGCTAGAAGCTTAATAAGGTGATAAATGAATTTAGATATTCATTTTTATAGATTATAATAAATTATTTCTAAATATTTAGTTCAATAGGTATTCTATCTTATCAGTAATTTTAAACGTAGAAACATCCTTTCCAAGAATATTTTTTCGAGTAAGCATGATGAAATTATAAATTGTAGTGTTTATGACATTGATTATGATTATATCTCTTAAATACCCATATTCAATCCCATATAAAATTATTGGCTTTCTGGATTAATATTAACAATATTAAAAACATTATTAACATCAGATCCATCTTAAAACCATAGAAACCGTTTTTTAAAAGTACATGTTAATGTGACAATGTTTATAAAAATGATGTTTGTACCAAAACTCAAACTTGAAATAAGTGATGATACTAAAAAATCATAAAGTATTTATGAAGTAAAAACCTTATATGATACCAATTTTAGGATCATAAAATTATTTTAGTGGTTATACTTACATGAGTGGGTGAGGTGAATTATAGTTTAAATTTTTTAAAATAATAAAAACACAAAACCTGTTAAAGAAAATTTAGCAGAGTCATACATAGTCTGAATATCCAAGTGAATAATTATATTCATAGTGGATATGAATAAAATCAAATTACTTCATTATCGAATTCATAAATTCTCTAACAAATAAAATATTATATAATGTTATGTATGAGGAGTAAATTTATGTTATATGAACATCAGAATCGATACTAGGTAAAAATAAGAAAAACAACATCTATTAAGATAATAATTACAAGATATATTAAAATATTTTACTATTTTATCCATAATAGTTACGTATTCAATAACCTTATCTAATTTTATCAAATGTTTTATACTTTCTAAATATTATATGTTTCCTTACTAGAAATTTCCTTGATTTGATTATCATAGTAAGATATATCTTCCAATTTTCATAATACCTCGATGTGATGATCAACGTCTTTATTCAGTACCCAAATTCCCTCGATCTGATCAGTCTAATTCAACATATTTATATAATTGGAATGCATCAATCATAATAAGGATTGTATGTGATTAAAAATGAAACTTTTTTATAAAGGAAACAATACTGAAAAGGATTATTTGGAAATAAAACACTCAAAAGTATTACAAATACTTTGGAACAATATGTTCATGCATAGAAAACATTATACAGATTGAGTTGTGAATTTTATCTCTTCCAAAAATATTTAAATGGATGAAAATTTATAGGAAAATCTCCAACAATCATATTTTTGGGTTTGTTTCAATGAACTAAGACATATAGATCTTTTACACCTCACAATTTTCAGAAAAAATGGAATGTCAAACATCATTTTTAGTACTATTATTTTGATAATGATATTCATTATGTTGGAAATAAGTTTCATATATTTCTATTATAAAAATATTATATTATAACAGAATTACTTGAAATTTGTTAATATAATAATCATTATGAGTATTAGTCTGATTGTATCAGTATCATAGTCAGACTAATAGAAAAGATATTTTTCACTATGACAAAAAATAAAAAGTCTAACTCTTGTTCCGATAAAAAGAATGTCTGATTAATAAAACACATATGAAATATGATGATTTTAATGAATACAGTTAGGTTTATATTCATAATAAATTGCAAATTTTTCTATGTAAGTTAAAATGTAATGTTTTCTAAATAAGACACTAAAACTCAAGGGATATATAATGTTAGTAAACATGTTTTAAGAAAGTGTCTATGATTTAAAAATAGGAATGGAAAAGTAATATGTAATATATCTGCCTAATAATATTACCCGTAAAGAAATCAAAGAACATGATCAATAAGAGAATAAAATTATCATATTTCCTTAAATTATGACTTACACATAAGCATTTAAAATCTAATATGAAGGCTACTCACCAAGACAGTCATAACAAGTTAGGAATGGGTTTACCACATATGTCTCTACATTGGAAAGGGAAAAACTCTCGTGTACCCACATTCATGTTTTGGATAAAATCCAATGTACCACTTTTGGGATTTCCCTAACCTCCCATGGTCCATTTTAACTCATAAAACATTAATCATGACCTAATACATTAAATAAAGATATCGGTCATATCATCAACATGAGAAAAATAATACATATGTGTTCCAGTGGATAATGAATCATTCATCATATTTGATCCCAAGAATATAAATGAGTTCAATAATAATTTCATTCATTCCACAATGAAAACCCCATGGAAAAAGAGGTTGGTTTCATTATAATTTTATTATGTTATATCCCATGTGTGAGAAATTTATCACATAAATATTACGTACACTAAATAATTCATTTAGGTAAATAATATGATTGGTTTCCTTGGATCATATCCCCATTAAGTTATAAATAACACCAATGAATGTCATATTATATAGAAAATGATATTATAATGAACGTTTAAAATATTTCATGAGGAAAATGAGTTTAATTTGAAAATCACTTTTTAAAAATAAAGATTCATAAAAAATAAGGAAAATTATTTTCTTTTAAATAAACATGAATGCTTATAAATGAATCATTACAAATCAGAATAAAATTTCTTGACGAAAATATACTTTTATCGTAGAATAAACAAATCTCAAAAAAATGTTTTTTTAATGTTCTTTTATTTGAAAATTATTTTGAATATTTATAGTGTACACTTCAAAGAAAATAATGCTTGTGATGGCAGGAAAATCCATTCTTTCTGTATGTGTTAAAACAACGATTCTTTTCTCATTTTAGGTAAAATCCTAAAATGAATTGTTTGGAAAATGTCAAGAATATATCATTCAAAACATATTGTAAAAACTAAAAAGGGGATAAATTTATTCAATAAATAATTTGGATAAAGTCAAATACATTTTTGAAACATGTTTTTTGAATAAAATTCATTTTCAACCAAAGAGTGAAATAAATTTGTTTTCTTAATAAAAAAATCTTTTGAACTACTGAGTACACAAAAGAGAGTAAAATTAAGTTAAAACGTTTATTAATATGAATGAACAATATTATATAAAAATTCATGATTTTTTTTGAGATATGGAACATAATTTTTCATCATTGTAATTATAAATATAAACAATAATGATAAACTATGAGATTGTTTCATAAAATAGTTACCACATTGATAAATTTTGAACTATAAACCCCATGAAAGGGAAAAAATAAAATTGGTATATAAATCCAAATAAATTTTAAGGAATCATCATAAATTACAATCTTTGGTATTTTAAGAAACACATAAAACAAACATGTGGGGAATATGGAATATGTCTCATAAAAAATAAAAGTGGAGCAGAAACCCCTTACCCTAACTCTAAACATTTTTAGTACATGTTAAAAAAATACATTATAATAAATATAAATTTATAATAAAACTATTAAAGAACCATAAATATTTAAATCATACCATATATTATTTATTTATGACATTTTATTACCTGTTTATTAATGTTTACATGTAAAATTCATGTTTCGAGATGTAACTGCTATTTTTTTCATGTATGTTATTATTTTTTATTTTTTTACCTTTTACATTGATCATTGTTACATAATTTAAATAATTTTAACTTTGATATAAATATAATATATATTTACTATCTTTTTGTTTATATTAATTCATGATATTTAGAGATAGAACATTAAATACACCATTAATGGAAACAACAAGACAATAATAGGCATAAACACTATTTCCAAATTCAGAATGTATTGAATGAAATAATGCTAAAAATTTACCATTAATGTAGAATAATATTTTCATATGTGAATTGTATTTTAATTAAACCCATCATTATTACCATCATTTTAAAATGTGAACGAATCACATTGCTTCACGAGGTTGTAGTCCTCTTTAATACAAATGGAATAATTGTATTCCCATAAATAGAAATTAAGATGGAAAATGTAATATCCAGACTAATAAAAGATAATAATATAATAAATATTACATATAAATATTTAATCTATTATATGAATATATAAATGATCGGTGATAATGAAAAAATAAATAAAATTCATTCGTGAGGCGGTAGTATGCCATACACACTGATGGTGATTTTATAACCCATTTGATGGAAGAGGATAATGATTTAGGTTATTCAAATAGAATAATAAAATCATTGTACTTTGAATGATGTGAGGTTGTTATATCATAATTATCAAATAATATTTAGTAGAGGTGGGAGAAGAAACAAAATAAAATCCTCGGTTAGGGGTGCTACCTATTCTTCAGATAACTTCTTTTCGGTTTTTTCTAAAAGAATTATTATCTTGGATTTATTAAAATTATAAGGATAATAATATGGGACAAGGTAATTAATGAAGTGGTTTTTGTAGTTATGTTAGGAATTAAATGGTTGGGAATTATGAAAGGGAGAAGATAAGTAGTGGCATTTTATAAGTGAGGAGAGTGGCACAGATGTAATTATTTCTGAAATAAAAGGATTACTCATGCATTTCTCATTCAAAAAGAATAAAAATAGTAAATTATAAAACATAAAAATTTAATGTTTCAGAAGTTCTGTGCATTTTTTTTAAATTGTATTGAATTATTCTGACACCATACATTTGGAAGACACCTGATTCCGAGTCCCGGTGAACCCAGAAAAGAATATTGATGTTTTTTTGTGAATTTAATTAAATTTGTGAGATGGTTTTTTAAATTTTTAAACAGGTTCTTATATCAAAAATAAGAGGTCATCGTTGAAATCAAAAAGATATAATTCTCATAGAATTTTCTTAACTTTGACCAGAGAGGGTTGACCATAAAATATAGTTTTTAGACATTTGTAAAATAATAAAATAACATAAAAAATTATTTTATTTTATTCATTCACAATTGTGATGTGGCACATTAGCATTATGGGGCTTCCACGAGGCAATGATAGGCCCCACTAAAGAGTGTTCATAACAAAAGTGAAACATAAAAATTATTTAATTAATGAAACCAAGTAATGACGTAGAGACATAGTGTAACAGAAATGATGCAACACATTTATCTACTAAAGATATAACACATTGGGGAATAAAATGTGGAATGTACTCTAATAAAACAACAACAAAAATCATATCCAATGGCGAATAACGAACCATGTTGAATTTCTAGTCACATCAACACACCTCAAAGAACAGGACTAGAGGTAGAATAATGTCGTTGCCTTCGAGAAGAACTCAAATCCTCACGGTCAGATCGCTTCAGTGATGAACGCCTATGTGGTAGGGTTTCCTTTTTGTTTTAATTTTCCATGTTCATAATTCTAAATGATGAAATTCATATCAACCCAAGAACAGGTTGATCTGAGAATCACTCATTCTTGCGGGAGGGAACATCTCTATGGGTTTTACACTGAGAGTACAATATTAAACTGTGATAAAATATCAAATCATTATCCCATTTTTTCTCAAAAAACTAATCTGGAGGGAACATGTAATGACTCGAAAATCCTGTTGAATTTTTTTTCATAAATACATGGGAATATTACAAGTCCGCAGTTTCTAACGACGCTTGATTCTGAGTCTCGGTGTGACCAGAATCAATTTATGATGTTTTGTTTGGGTACGTTCAGTAAATGTACGTGCAGGTTTTTATATCATTTGAAACAGTGCCCAGAATTGATATCTGAGGACACTAATGAACTCGCAGCGCTAGTATTCGCATTGGGAGACCATTACCACAGTAGTGTTTTATCGGGAGTGGAAGTTATTTTTGGTGATTCTTAATAAATTAAATAAAAATTATGTGTGACAAAATTTTATTTAAGTTGTGGTTTTATCCACCAAGGGTAAGTTGGAGGTGGGGCCCACCCCCACATAAACTCCCATGGGAGGATATTATGTGTTGGGTCCCACATGATCTCATACCCCTAAACTACCCTTTAACCCCTATAAACTCTTGGACATCCCATTAATATGCCAACACACCCTTGTATTTAATTAATTGAATCCCTTGGAATTCTATCCAACTCCATGAATTTAATTAAGTGAACCAACGTAATTAATTAATTTGAGTGTTTGAATTCTTTTGAATTCATTATTCCAACATTTAAATAACTAAACATAATCTTTTATTTTGGGGTTCGAATAATCATTGGGTAGATTTGGAGATATCTTGGAAAGAACACCATCCTCTAGACGAAGAACGCTTCATGTTACCAAAGAACATGAAGAAACATATTCTATATTCTTCATCAATAAAAAGGAAGGGAAGCATCTCTGCCATGAATTACATCGAGGGCATCGTCTCGACTAGACTTTGCCGAGCTCTACTCCCTCCGAGGTGGACAGGATGACGTATGTCTTCTATGACTCATCTCTTCCGTGACTTCAACAATGTACTTTGAATCGTGGTAGGGGTTTTTCTCGATTAAAATTGTACCCTCGTTCCTCATTGTTTGTTTGGTACTGATGATGGCCATCTGTTATTGCCTAATGCAGAGTGTGCGGGACGAACCAACACGGCTCGACGCCCCTCTGTTGGTTCTTGTTGATTGACGTCGGAGGTGGCGCCGAAAGGGAGCAGTACTGTCGCACCACGCCGGAGAAGAACCGCAGTGACGAAAGATTAACTATGGCTGGGAGGGACACGGAAAGTAAAGAAGCAAGGCATTGTCGTGTCGTGGTGGAGGTGTGGAGGCAGCCGGCCTTGTTGGCCATCGTGGAGCCAGACCGCGGGGGCCGGCCTGCTGGAAGACCGCGGCGCCCATAGGCACTGCGTGGAGGGAGATTGCGGCCCACATCCGCATGCCGCTCGGCTGGGAGAACCGGCCGGCTACGACCGGCCGGGCTGGATAGTCGCAGAACCTTCAAGCACCGCGTGGGAAGAACTACATCCCGTAGTGCATTCCACGTGGATTAGGCCGAACCATCTAGCTACGGCTGGCCGGGCAGAGGAGGGGTGGCACCTCTTGGCATAGTCGGATGAACCGGACTGGCCCGCAGCGCAGGCCAGGTCCGCATGTGGGCCATTCCCCACCGGGCCAGGCCAACCCCCTAGCTAGGTTAGAGCCACCGAGCTGGGTAGGACCCGGTGAGCTAGGTCGGGGCGACCTGCCAGCCCACTGGGCTTGACGGGTCACTCCTATCTTCACTTCAATGTGAGTAACTTCAAGACCATGCATCTGATCAACGAGCCATATGCGGAAGTAGGAACCTCGCGACAAGGAAATCCTTTTACAATACACTAAGAGAGTTTTCGACAAATTTCGAAAACAGTCGGGTTTGATCGAACGTAAAATCCAACCGGGCCCCTATAACGAAAATGCCAATAACTCTCAGACTGAGCATCCGATTGAAATGTCATCTATCACGTTGGCTTCCTTTTGATGAGATGGAACTATGAGATACATCGACATCATAATTCATTACAGTTGATTTATCTACACATGGCTCGAGGATTGGACCCTCCTGGAATCAAGCGTGCTTTATGCGGGAACCCTAGAGCTGGTAGCGACGACTACTGTACTAGAATCCTCTATGGGTTCGACAAAGACGACTATAGTACCAGAATCCTCCATGGTTTCGACAGTGATGACTACTGAACCAGGATCCTCCGTGGGTCTGACAGTTCTCACTTATGTTCTTGTATCCTGTGTGGGTCTGACAAAATAGCTGGTCCAGTATCCGATGTGGTTTCGACAACTTATCTTGTCTTGTATCATGTGTGGGTCCCAAAACATAGATGAATCAATGACTACATCTGATACTCTCTCTCACTCTACAAAAGATGTATAATTTTGTGAGATGAGTCTCGACTTTCAAACATTTATCTCTGAGCTGGTCTACATTACTTCCTGTGTGGACTGGGTTGTGCTCGAGCTTGAGAGTTGGAGCTAGACTGTGACCAGAAACTTAGGTATATGTATGGTCATATACCTAAGTCGGGTTAGTTGACACTTCATGACTGTATATTTCTTTGTGGGTTATCCATGGCGGATATTTGGAGACCTTGAGGTTCTTGAAGTCCCTTCTGAGTATCGTTATACTCACCCCTTCACGGGCTATGCCTGCACTTCATTGTGTTGGTTGCAGACGACGAACAACACTAATCGAGGTAGAAAGTTATAGAGCTGGACGGTACCCAGAGGTGGACCACTTGGAGAGACATACACGGAGCAGAAGGACGGACCCGGGGTGTTTAGGATGCCATCTGAACCCACCCTTTAGGTGGGATTTTCGGGGGATGACTCAGTAGTTGTTGTTTTACCTCTCATCAGTTGTACTAGTTTTTTAGTTGCTTTTACATTACTGTTGGGCTTGTATTTCTGGCCCCTTTCCTTTCAGCACTTTCTTTTGTATATAGTTTTACTTAGTGCTTACTTCCCATTGCATACTATGTTGTTATTGTTTACTTATTAAAGGAAAAGCCTTCCCTTTTTATCGGGATTATGTCTTTGGTGCTAGTCACCACCCCTTGCACTATGGACGGCGGGCTTGGGGTAGTCACGACATAGGCCTTGAGGACAGGTCGTGAAAATTGGTATTAGAGGAGTCGATTCTATCGCATAAAATGGAATATTATTTTTTTAAAGGCAATAGTGTTATGTGTTTTGGGTGTGGTTATCAGTTTAGGGAAATCATTGTTGGTATGGCAACCAACGTATCCATACACTAGGACTCTGAATTCTGATCTCCGACCCAATGCACGAAAACACTGATTGCATGTGTGTTTCCTTTGAAAAAGTTATCTTCGTGATTACTTTGTGTCAGCTCACGATGTATACTGTTTTAATCGTGGTGAACCTGTTTCTTTTCTTGATGGTCCCATGTAGGCATCCGACTAGGGTTCCAAGTTACGTATGAGATGGTAGCCCACCGAGCGACGAAGCCTCGGTGTAGTGCCCCATCATAGCGGAGGTACCAGCGGTACCACTACCCGATGGGCCAGCAATACCACTCGCTCCAGTAGTAGAGTGTGCATGATGCCTGAGTGCATTTCATGAGTTCCAGCGCCATACATCGCCAAGGTTCCAAAGAGTGATGGACCCACAGACAGATGAGGATTATTTGGAGGCTGTCGTTAGAGTTTTCAGATTGTTTTGGACACCACCTGACCTCATAGATATCCTTGCCATGAGTCTCTTAGAAGCAGTAGTAGGAAGATGGTGGACCCTAATGCTCCAGGTGCATGATGAGGCATCATTACTCTAGACAGGCTTCGAGGGTCTGTTCCACTCATAGTTTTTCGAGCCACCCTTCATGCAGTGTGGGTTCCAAAGTTACTTCATCTGTAGTATGGAAACATGATAGTAGCTCAGTACTCAGAAAGGTTCACCGACCTCTTGCGCTACTCCTAGAATATGGTACGAGACCCATTCCTTAGGGCCTGAATCGTAGAGCAGGGGATCGTGCATGAGATCAAGGCTTCGATGATTCCCCTAATTTCCCCGATGCAGGTGGGGGTGATGGAGTGAGCCCTTATAGTGGAGAGTTTTCTCATTGAGCAGTCACCAGTAGCGAGACCCAACACAGGGCGACACGTAGAGGATTCTTCTATATCCGGTAGTAGAAAAATGAAGCAGAGGTCCAAACAAACTAGGCCATCAGGAGGGAGACCCTAGGATACAGGTTCAGTTGTGTGGGGCACACGAGATAGAGCCAACTATATGAGGAGCAGGCAATGCTATGCATGTGGCAAGAAAGGCCACATGGCTCGTGACTACCCGACCCACCATGCAGATGAGAAGCAGACAATAGAGGGACCTCCCAGGAGGAGGGAGAGGTTCATCCATGGTGGTCCACCAGGAGAAGATGGACATGGCAGAGGAGCTGGCCAAGCAGTGGGTGGTGGATGACGTTTCGAGGCTCTACCACCACCACCACCACTATGAGGTCCACCCCGATCACTGGGAGCTGGAAGAAAGAGGCGGGCTAAACCCCAGGTAGTCGAGCCCTATGACCACGACACACCTGATATGATCCATGGTACTATCTGTGTCTGCTCCACCCTTGTTGCAGTACATATAGACACAGGTGCGAGACATTCTTTTATTGCCATTGCCCTCGTTCGGAGCTTAGAGATTCCGACAGATCCATTGGATTGATCCTTATGGCTAGAGACTCCTATGATAGTAGAATCGACGATTACGCACTGGTGACGGATGTGTGAGCTTACTCTATGGGGCGAGTGCTTCGGCTGGGATCTTCTAGTAGCAGCGTTGAGGCCTTACGAAGCCATCTTGGGTATGGACTGGTTATCCATAGTTCATTCTCAGATTGCCTGTATTAGGTGCAAAGTGTGATGTATCCGCATGGATGGGACCAGTTTCACCTTCACCAGTGAGAAGGGAGACTTTGTAGTGTAGGATGGACTTACGCAGTGGAGGGGGAAGCTCATCACACATTAGTTGCCTAGTCTCATCCTCAGAGTGATTGATGTGTGGATTCCAAGTTTTCTTGTTGTGGTGGATTAGTATGCGGATGTTTTCCCTGACGATGCTCTAGTACTACCTCCTCACAGAGATGTGGACTTCTATATTGACGTGTACCCTGGGACGACACCAATATCTACTCCAGCATATCAGATGGCTCCTGCCGAGCTTCGAGAGTTGTTGGTATAATTGGAGGACTTGTAGGGGAAGGGATTTATCTGACGCAGGGTTTCACACTGGGCATCTTTGATTTTGTTCACCAAAAAGGTGGATGGGCGATTGCAAATGTGTGTCGACTGCCATCACCTAAATCATGTGACCGTGAAAAACAGGTACCAACTCCCGAGGATTGATGGCCTCTTTGATCAGCTCAAGGGAGGATTATGGTTCTCGAAGATAGAACATAGGTCAGGTTATCACCAGCTCAGAGTTCGAGAAGACGATGTGTAGAAGACGGTCTTCAGGTGTTAGTATGGCCACTACAAGGTCTTTATTATGCCCTTTGGTGTAACCAATGCTCCAAGAGTGTTCATGAGTCTCATGAACAGGATCTCCCAGCCATACCTCAATCGCTTTTTCGTAGTCTTCATCGACGACATTCTGATTTACTCAACTACTGAGGAGGAGAATGACAACCATTTGTGGGTAGAACTGGACACAATCCGAGAGCACTAGCATTATGGTAAGCTATCGGAGTGCCATTTTTGGATTCAAGAGGTTCACTTTCTGGAACATGTTATCTCATAGGCTGGAGTTTCAGTGGATCCAGCAAATATCGAGGCACTACTTGCTTAGGAGCCTCCCAGGACTGTGATGGAGGAGCAGTGTTTTATGGGTATGGCTGGGTACTATCGAACATTTCTTCCAGACTTCTCCAAAGTTGCAGCACCGCTTTCAGCATTGACGGAGAAGGGAAATGCTTCGTGTGGTCAGATTGATACCAGTAGTGCTTTCATGAGCTGAGTCAGAGTTTGACCAGTGCGCTCATCTTGAGGATATCGAAGGAAGGAATTGGGTATGTAGTTTAGTACGATGCATCCGGGACCGAACTCGGGGTTTTCCTGATGCAAGAGTGATCATTGATCACGTATGGTTTGTTGTAGTTGATAGAACATGAGCAGAACTACATTACCCATGACCTAGAGTTAGCAGCAGTGGTCTTCGCCTTGAAGATGTGGAGACACTATCTGATGGGTGATCATTTTATAGTCTACTCTGAACACCAGAGTCTTAGGTACATCTTCTCACAGAAGGACCTGAACCTGAGACAATGACTATGGCATGAGTTCCCTCAGGATTATGACTTCGATATTGTCTATACTCTTGATAAGGGGAAGGTTGTAGCAGATGCTCTCAGGAGGAGATCAGACATTCATCTTCTAGGAGAGGCAATAGAGAAGCTAGCCGTGTTGCAGATATCCCATGGGGATAAAGACGGTGCAGCCTTTCTGCAGTCACTCACAGTCACTCCTCCACTTCTTCAGCGAGTCAGAGAGGCATTGTAACGACCTAAAATTTTGAATAAATCATGTTCCCTAATTTTTTGTGTTATTTTATTTTTTTATACTCAACAAAACTATTTCATTCGATAACATGAGTATAATTAAAATGAGACCATTGGGTTTTGACTGTTATATGACCATTGGTCAATATGACCGCTAGAAACTAAACATTTTGATATTTGTCTCTAAATACAAGTGATCTTGGTTAATTAATATAGAAAGAAGATTTGATGGCCTTACCCAGTAGTCTTGGACTGATCGAAGCCCATCTAACGGAACTTGGGAAGGAGGTATCACCACTAGGCTTTGCTCTGGACCAAACCCATGCCGAACTTCATCGTGTGAAGCTAGAACGTAATCTCCTTCACGAGAAGTTCAAACTGATAGAAATTACTACTCGTGCGATGTTGGACAATCCTCCCTCAGATTCTCTCACCTTAGCACACCTTACACTTAGGTCCTATGCTGGGGTGATAAGGGGCTATGTAAGGAGACCGTAACTGCCTTGTGTAATCCTTTGTTTTAAATAAATTTTTTGATTTCTTCTTATGATGAAGTTTATGAATTTTCAAATATCCGGATAAATATAGTATGCATATTTTTGGTGAATTTTGGAGAAAGGATATTTAAAAAAATATATGTAAACCTTAAATAATTAAAAATGTGTAATGATTTTCAAAAAATGGTATTCTACAATTATATTCAGTACGGAATTTAGAGTCTAATAAGATCAACTTAAATTTTGATGAATAGTAAATTATGAATAGTGAATTTCTTCTTAGGATTAGTAATGTGACCAAATGGATTAGTAATCTCACTTAAATAAAGCATTAATATAATCTAGGCACCTTGATTAAGAAATTTGATTTAATAAAATGGTTAAATAACGGTTTCATAAATTATTAGTCAAGTATTAGTTTTTTAAGGGAAATAGTGTTTTTTAAATAAAAATTTAATTAAAAATATTTTGAAAATTATATTTACAACATGGATTTAATTTTTGAAATTTGAGAATCGATATTATGTTAAACTAATTTTTGGGGATTTTTCTGAAAAAATTGAATTTTCGGTGAATAGTGTACTTATTTAAAAATTAAATTAAAAATATTTAGAAATATTTTTTTATAAAATGAAGTTCATTTTTGAAATCAGATCATCAATATTTGGTTAAGGTAAAATTTTGGGATTTTTCTGAGGAAATTGAATTTTCGATGAATAGTGAAAATACAGTTTTTAAATTACGGGTGTTTAATGACATCATTAAATGATATATTAAGTATGTAATCAATATGGTCAACTTATGAATAGTAAGATAAGGTATGAGTGTCCCAAGTGGCCAATACCATGGGAAAATACCAATGGAAATCCCATGGTTTTTCCAAAACCACTAATGAGGTGTCCCTTGGCCATTAATGCCTTGTCCCCTCACATTCCCTATAAATACCAAGACATCCTCTCATCCATTCGACTCCCAACTCTTCCCAAATGAAGCTCTGGTCTCATTAACTCCCAAGGAGACCTCCCAATGTTCCCCCAAGCCCTCAAGGTCCCAACCATTGAGTTTTAAGAGTTACGTTTTAAGGTAAGGGGTCCTACCTCCCTCTTTATTTTCAAGTAATCTCTTTTATGTCATTTCATTTATTCTCTGTAACACCCGAGACTTTTATGTTATATAAATCATCAAAGGAGTTTTTTTCTACACACAACACATGCTTGTCTTTCTTTACACAAAATCGTGAGCTTCCTCGATAGCTTGCATCGTACGCAATACCGAGTTTCACTAAACAACGATATACTATTAAAATATTACTAAAACTAGCCGTTATGAATAGTAATAACCACTTTTTGAAATTTTATAAATTTTATTTTTCAAAATGGACTTCTTTTTTGGATTCGTAATATCGAAATTATCCTAGGGTGATATTTTCGTATTTTTCTGAAAACATTCAATTTTTGATGAATAGTGAAACCACTAAGTGGTAGTTAAAAAACTGAATTTTTCATAAAACATAATTTTACCGCTTCTGTGAGTGGAATTTCAAAAATCCTAGAGAAACAGTTAATATCAAAGACTAAAATATGGTTCAATGAGATGAAAATAAGTTTTTGTGAATAGTAAATTTTTACTTTTTTTACCACGGTTAAAAGTAAATAGGGAAATTAAGGGTAACAATTATATTATTATTATCCTAACACATGTCCTAATTCTATTGGACATGTATAATTAGACCAAAAACAAACTTAGGAATAAAATATGACCATTTAGGCACACTTGGATTAGATTAAGACATTTATTATTAATTTATTTAAAGAAGGGTTAAAATAGTTAAAATCAAAGTTTAATAACTAAATCATTTTTAATATGGGGATATACATAAGATAGATTCGACTATAAATATTCATTAGAAATAGAAAAATATTTCCTACATAATGGTATTTTATTTGTAATTTTTAGACTTTAAATAATTTAATTTATTTATGACACAACGATGATGCAGTAATTATCTTATTAATGAAATATTGACATAATTGATGTTATAAATACCCAAATAAATATAATTTGAGAATTTTTATGAATTCCACTAATTTTAAAGATTAATATTACATGTTAGTATTGATTTAATTAACTTTTTTAGAACTAATCATTCTGTTATGATTTTCACAAAAATTAATTACTAAATACTGTCAAAATTGACATAAAATAGTCTTTAAAAAAATATTATATTAGTAATTGTTATTTTATTCCTAAAAATATTAGGGTCAGCCAAATAACTTAAATAAGGTTATATATATTAATAATAAACAACTTGGGGGTCGTTTGGCTGCTTATAGTATGTTTATTAACCTTATAGTATAAGAACACAAGAAGACACGGTAAAAGTAAAATTATTTAACTTTACGTTAAATATAAATGATAAGGTTAAAATAGGAACATAAAGTTGTATAAATTCTATTGGATGATAGGATTTCGACCCATCCCCACCTTAGCTTCGAAATAAATCAATTTGGAGCAATTTAAAACCGAACATGACTTTATAATAAAATAATATTTTTAGTTATTCCAAAGGTGCCACTCTCCTCCCTTATAAAAGGGCACCTCCTCCCTCTCTTCCTCACACCACATTGAGCCTTCAAGCTCGGCCAACCCCTACCACTTTCTCCTATATACTTCCCTAGATACATCCTATAGGTCCTGGTCTTCTTCAAAGACCAATTTTAGTTCTCTAAAATTAGGTCTCAAAGAAGCACTTCAAAGAAGAGGTAATGTCCGTTACCGATTCTTTCATCATTATTTCTTCTTCCACTTCTTCTTCATTAGTTGTTTCATTATGAAGTAATAACATCAGTATCACTCATATACTGATATGTTATTATAAGTATGAAACAACTCTATTTCACCATCTATCCATCCTATGGAAAAAGAAATCACTGCGCGTGCGTACGTACGGAATACCGTCACCACGCTGTGGTGTAATCTATTTTCCACCACCACCTTACTTGGAAGGGTATAATGGTGTAAATAATGACTATATATGACTATTATAAAGTGATACTGATTCTGAAATACTATACATACACTCCAATAAAATTCCACGATCATAGGAACGATATCATCACTCATGTGTACGTACGGAATACCGTCTCCACGATGTGATGCGACTCATTCTACATGATCTTCATTTCATAATGATTATATAAATGAATTAAATGAATGAATATGATATATATTAAACTAATATCATTCTAGAAATGAGGTATCTATAACCTAAAGAGAGGAATAAGAATTTATTCGACAAGACACGCATAAGAACAAAAAGTTATAAACACCCGAATAACAAGTAGCAATGAAATATTACTACTAAGAAGCTACTAATATGACCAAATATGATATCATAAAAATAATTATGATTATGGAATAAGTCAATAACCAAATTTAAATAATTATACAGTAGGTTCGAACACGTAAAAAGCATTTTGGACCTAAGGTAAGAGATAATTTTGCAAATCTCATTTTTATCCGAGATTGTATTTACTTTGAAATTCACTGGGGTGTATTTTATCATCCACATCCATGTTTCCTCAATATGTAATATTATTTCCATCCACCTACAATTGTTTAAATTCAATTTTACCCTTCGGTGAGTTTTTAGGAAAATATATGAAAGGAATCTTTTGTTGTTTTTCGTACGAGGTACTTTTTGACTTTTCCAACAAAATTACGAGAAGAATGTTTTTCTAACTCATTCGGCATGAATGGATTTTTAAAAAATTATTTCCAAGAAGCATCCTTTAAAAGTTTTCATGTTTATTTTTAATCAACTTCTTTTAGTTTAAAATTGTATGACATGTTAAGAAAGGAAAAGTGTTTTTGAAGTAGAAAGGATATTTTCCTCAATAATGGAGTTCAAATGTTTAATCTAAATAATTTTCCATATAAGATAATAAAGGGTTCTATTTCTATCCCTATTTTTACATTGATTTGACTATGTTGTGATGGAATTATTTTTATGAATTCCTTTATCATATATGAATTGTTTTATGATGTCACGATGTTTATGATTCCCATTTTTATTACATGGGTTATGCTAGGATGTATGGTTTATGATTTTGTGTCACACATAATAATGGTATCATTATGAGATGGGTGGGACCTATATCTCCCTCCAATTCATTGGGTAAAGATTTTATATCTCATGAGATAGACATGGCTGGAACGGTAGGTTATACCGGTTCAGTGAAACAGGACTGAAACGAGGAGTGAACTCAGTTCAGAAAGGGACTTTGTACACTAAGATAGTATTGGTAATGAGTCTTGACTAATAAGAAATGATTCTCTATGATTATGTGTTTATGACACAAAGTTTCATGTTTTAAGTTTTGATTATTGGGATTACATTTCACTACTATGACTTATCCCATGTTATGAAATTATGATCTCTTTTGCAGGTTAACATTTCAAAAAGTTATGTGCTTATGTATATGATGTGATTGATATTTATTTTGTTTACCCTTACTGGGCATTTGAGCTCACCCTTTTGTATGTTTTATTTCCCCAGGTCAGGAAGAAGGTTATTAAGTATAATATGCCAAAAAGGGACTCTAGATATGATGAAATAAATGGGAGGCAAAGTAGATGCTTTATGAACCAGTTGTTTATGTTTCCCAATTTCTAAAGACACTATACATATATGGTACTTTCTTGGTTTGGTTATATGTTGTAATAAGTGTTCTTCAATTCTCAAGTAATAACAATGTTTGTAATGTATGGGTCGTTATATGCTCCATGCTCTTATGTTGGAGGATGTTATTTTATATTCATCCTAATGTATTTCTCATGTTCATATTATTAGAGACCCCCTATTTCTCTCATGATTTCATTTTATGAATGTTAAAGTGGTGTCGTTAGGCTGCCAAATTTTTAAGGGATTCGGTCACCTTTCTCATTTTTCAAAGGTCTACTTTCATGTCAAGCCTTTCAAGTTCCTTTTTATTTTGTTGTGTTAAGATCTCTATATCTATCATACTGAACCCTTATTTTCATATGATGAGATTCCCTATTGATCTCTTCAATTTATTATTTTGATGTTCTAAGTGGTGCCATTAGGCTGCCGAATTTTTAAGGTATTCGTTCTCCTTTCTCATTTTTCAAAGTTCTACTTTCATGTCAAGTCTTTGAAGTTCCATTTTATTTTGTTGGGGTACGATATATATATCTATAATACTGAACTCTTATGTTCATATGATTAGAGACACTATTTTATCACTTCAATTCAGTATTTTGATGTTTTAAGTAGCATCGTTAGGCTGCTGAGTTTTTACGGGACTCGTTCACCTTTCTCATTTTTCAAAGGTCTATTTTCATGTCAAGTCTTTCAAGTTCCTTTTTATGTTGGGTATGATATCTATATCTATCATACTGATCTTTTTTGTTCATATGATGAGATACCCTATTTCATATCTTCAATTCAGTATTTTGAAGTTTTAAGTGGCACCGATAGGTTGCGAATTTTTAAGGGATTCTTTCACCATTCTCATTTTCAAGATATAATTTCATGTCATGTATTTCAAGTTCCTTTTTATATTGGGGTATGATATCTATATCTGTCATACTGATCTTTAATTTTCATATGATGAGAGACCCTATTTTATCTCTTCAATTCAATATTTTGATGTTTTAAGTGGCGTCGTTAGGCTGTCGAATTTTTAAGGGATTCTTTCACCTTTATCGTTTTCAAGATCTACATTCATGTCATGTCTTTCAAGTTCCTTTTTATGTTGGGGTATGATATATATATCTATCATTCTGATATTTTATGTTCATATTATGAGAGACCCTATTTTATCTCATCAATTCAGTATTTTGATGTTTTAAGTGGCGTCATTAGGCTGCCGAATTTTTAAGGGATTCTTTCACACATCTCGTTTTCAAGATCTATTTTCATGTCAAGTCTTTCAAATTCCCTTTTGTTATGTTGGGGTATGATCTCTATATCTATCATACTAAACTCTTATGTTCATATGATAAGAGATCCTATTTGATCTTGTCAATTAATTTTTGGTTGAAGTTTAAGTGACGTCGTTAGGCTGCCAGATTTTCATAAGAGAAATCTAATTTGTGTCTTCCTTACATGTTTTTCATTTCAAATTGTATGTCATTAAAATTTCATTTACATGTTCTTAAATCCTTTATATTCTGTTACACTACTGGTTTATGGATCATTTATGAGTGGGTGTCCCATATCCCCTCTCTTTTCAATGTTTTCTAAAACCTCATAACATAGCCGTTATGCTGCAGAATTTCCGTCTCAAAATGTCTCTCTCTTTTTCTAATGTTCTTTTATATTATTAAGTGAATACTCAAAGAACTATATTATATAGGGGTATTCACATATATACCAAGTTGTTCTATTTTATATTCTGGGATTTACATACATGATATCCCCTTCCTTTTCTGTGGGTTTTAAAGTGACACAAAGATCACGTCTTTAAAGCAGTTTTTAAAACGCTATGATTATGAAATGAAAATCATTTATTTAATGCTATATGGGTTGTTTATGAAATGATTGATGATGATATTTGTGGCTCACTTGATAATAAAGACAAATTTAAGGGTGCACCCTGATATTGCTCCAATGCATTGGGTAAAGACTTAATCTCTAGAGATGACCATTTAGTCTGATACCTTGGTGAATAACCTTGGTAATTTTTATTGACACCTTGGGGATGGACCTTGGTGAAATGAAAGTAATTGTCTTTGTTAAATTTTATAGCCACATCTTAAAGTTATGAAAAACATTATTTTTATTATGATGTGCCTCATTATTTCTTTCTCATGCCTCAATGTTCATTTTCATGACATTGTTGATGTATCTCAAGTTCACATGTTAAATGTTTCCCCTTGGTTACCTTACTCGGCCTTCTGCCCACCATTTCTTTTGATTTATGTCCCCAGGTTATGAGATGCAGCAATGAACCTAAAATGAACATAAGGAGAAGCCTTTAAAGTGTTTAAGAAGAATTTTTTTTTTGGTTTCATGAATTAAGTTCCTGTTTTCCGAGACACTAAACCTTAATGATCCTCAGTTTTGTATAAATATAATTAAAGTTTATGTTACAAAAAGGTGGGATGCAATAGTTGGTATCAAAGGATGGTTTAGTTATTTTTGGAAATTAGGATATGAAAAATTTAGGAATAACCATATAGAAAAATTTAAATATATGAAATATTCCTTGTATTTTGGTGAGTATTGAGTAAGGGGTTTCCAAGAAAATACATCATTGTCTGGATATGAGCAAGTAGAGGTTGCTCTGGCACAGATGTACATTAGGGTAAAACCCGAAAACACCACTTTTAGCTAGACTCGAACGGAAACTGATACACGACAACGGGCCTTTCTGCACTCTTGGTTACGACACTCCCGGGGGATATGCTTTGGTAAATTCATAAGCATAGTATAAACCATTATTGAAGGAACGCAGATAAAATAAAATAAAGATTCACATAAGAATATATGATCATGGATAACCATGATTGTAACCTAGGTAATCACATGTTAGGGTATAATTTTCTTCTTCAAGTTATCCTTCTATGATTTAAGTTCCTTTTCATGATTATTGGCAAAGTATTTAAGCCCCTAATTGTACTTTCTTTTCTTAGTTAATGGCGGGAAATGGAAGAACATGTCCCAATAACCAATGTGATAGGAAATGTGACGATTTCCATATTAATATGATATAAATTATTAGGGGATAAAATATTATTATTATTTTGGAATACATTCACTATTTTGGGAAACCTATTTGATCAAGGTAAATAGATTACTACGGTATTTTCTTTGAGGAGTAAAGGATGACTTATATTTTGAAGAATTGACGAATTTAAGGCAGAATTATAGTTATTCATGTTACTTATGGAAATGATTACCTTATCTTGGGGTAAATATGTTTAGGTTAGTTACTTTTTTTATAAGATGTTTGGAGTGGTTGATGATGTTTGGAGATGAATGATAAAGTTTACCTTGGAAGACTATGTTATCAAATCCTTCTTGTATTTGGGTTTCAATCTTAGTTTGGTTTATTTTGTGGATTTTTAAGGACATTTATTTATGGAATTGTGTATGATGAACTTTGGGTAGTACCATGGAACTTTGAAGATTTAAAGTAGTTTCCCTTCTTCTGGGGTTCTTTATTTTGGAAGATTTTTTTTATCTTAACCTTTCTGTTTTTGGGATAATGTTTAAAGATAGAAGAAATAGATAGATAATCTATGGTGGATTATGTGATTCTCTATAAGATGATTCTTGTGCTTTGATGAGACCAAGTAGTTTTGAATGCTCATCGTTTGGAGAAAAGATTATTTTTGGTAGAAACTTATTAATGGATGAAGCTCTACTTGAAGGTGGGTATATTTTCTTATGTTTTTATTCTTTGTAGTAAATGAATTCCTCAAAACTATGAAAAGGAACATACAACAAAAACATTGTCTGTTAATGTTTCCTACTAGGTAATCAATGACTGTTTAACCCATCATAAGTTTATGATTTTCTTGTTGTTAACTTTCTCGTAATCATGTTTTCTATTACTCTCCCTTAGAATGTGACCCATTTTTCCCCCCATGTCCATGTTTTCTTACATGGAATCATAGTATGGGTTATCTCAGGCAACCTTTTTACTTCCCTTCCTTTCTTTTAATGTAATAGTTTTATTGACTCCTTTTCTGGTGTGGGGCTTTCAATGAAATTTCAAAACCCAATTTTAAAAATTTCGAGGACGCAATTTCTTAAGGGGGAAGATTGTAATGACCTGAAATTTTGTATAAATCATGTTCCCTAATTTTTTGTGTTATTTTATTTTTTTGTACTCAACAAAACTGTTTCATTTGATTACATGATTATAATTAAAATGAGACCATTGGGTTTTGACTTTTATATGACCATTGGTCAATATGACCTCTAGAAACTAAACATTTCGATATTTGTCTTTAATACAAGTGATCTTGGTTAATTAATATAGAAAGAAGATTCGATGCCCTCACCCAGTACTCTTGGACCGATCGAAGCCCATCTAACAGAACTTGGGAAGGAGGTAGCACCACTGGGCTTTGCTCTGGACCAAACCCAAGCCGAACTTCATCGTGTAAAGCTAGAACGGAATCACCTTCGTGAGAAGTTCAAACTGATAGAAATTAATACTCGTGAAATGTTGGCCAAGCCTCCTGTAGATTCTCTCACATTAGCACACCTTACACTTAGGTCCTATTCTGGTGTGATAAGGGGCTATGTAAGGATACCGTAACTACCTTGTGTACTCCTTTTTTTAAATAAAAATTTTGATTTCTTCTTATGATGAAGTTTATGAATTTTCAAATGTCTGGATAAATATAGTATGCATATTTTTGGTGAATTTTAGATAAAGGATATTTTAAAAAAAATGTTCATGTAAACCTTAAATAAATAAAAATGTCTAATGATTTTCAAAAAATTTTCTTCTTCAATTATGTTCCATACAAAATTTAGAGTCTAATAAGACCAACATAAATTTTGATGAATAGTAAATTATGAATAATGATTTTATGCTTAGGATTAGTAATGTGACCAAATGGATAAGTAATCTCACTTAAATAAAGAATTAATATAATCTAGGCAACTTGATTAAGTAATGTGATTCAATAAAATGGTTAAATAAAGGTTTCATAAATTATTAGTCAAGTATTAGTTTTTTTTTTGGGTGAATAGTGTTTTTTAATAAAAAATTAAATTAAAAATATTTAAAAAATTATTTTTATAACAGGGATTTCATTTTTGAACTCATAGCATTGATATTATTTTAAGGTAATTTTTGGGGATTTTTGCGAAAAAAATGAATTTTCAGTGAATAGTGTATTTATTTAAAAATTAAATTAAAAATATTTAGAAAATTATTTTTATAAAATGGATTTTATTTTCGAAATTAGAGCATCGATATATTGTTAAGGTGAAATTTTCGGATTTTTCTGAGAAAGTTGAATTTTCGATGAATACTGAAAATATAGTTTTTAAGTTACGGGTGTTTAATGACATCATTAAATGATGTATTAAGTATGTAATCAATATGGTCGACATATGAATAGTATGATAAGGTATGAGGTGTCCCAATTGGCCAATACCATGGAAAAAAAAAGGGCAATCCCATGGTTTTTCCAAAACCACTAATGAGGTGTCTCTTGGCCATTAATGCCTTCTCCCCTCAATTTCCCTATAAATACCAAGCCATACTCTCATCCATTCGACTCCCAACTCTTCCCCAACGAATATCTGGAATCATTACCTCCCAAGTAGCCCTCCCAAGGTGCCCCAAATCACTCAAGGTCCCAATATTTGAGTTTTAAGTGTTACGTTTTAAGGTAAGGGACCATACCTCCCACATTCTTTTCAAGTAATATCTTTTATGTCATTTCATTTATTCTCCATGCTCTTATGTTGGAGGATGTTCTTTTATATTCATCATTCTTTATTTTTAATGTTAATATGATGAGAGACCCCCTCTTTCTCTCATCATTTCATTTTAAGAATTTTAAAGTGGCGTCGTTAGGCTGTCGAATTTTTAAGAGATTCATTCACCTTTCTCATTTTTCAAAGTTCTACATTCATGTTAAGTCTTTCAAGTTCTTTTTTATTTTGTTGGGGTATGATCTCTAAATCTATCATACTGAAATCTTATTTTCATATGATGATTGACCCTATTTATCTCTTCAATTAAGTATTTTGAAGTTTTAAGTGTCGCAGTTAGGCTGCCGAATTTTTAAGGGATTCGTTCACCATTCACATTTTTCAATGTTCTACTTTCATGTCAAGTCTTTCAAGTTCCGTTTTATTTTGTTGGGTTATGATCTCTATATCTATCATACTTATCTATTATGTTCATATGTTGAGAGACCCTATTTTATATCTTCAATTCAGTATTTTGAAGTTTTATGTGGCGTCGTTAGGCTGCCGAATTTTTGAGGGACTCGTTCACCTTTCTCATTTTTCAAAGATCTATTTTCATGTAAAGTATTTCAAGTTCCTTTTTATGTTGGGGTATGATCTCTATATAAATAATACTGATATTTTATGTTCATATAATGAGAGAACCTATTTAATCTCTTCAATTCAGTATTTTGAAGTTTTAAGTGGTGCCGTTAGGCTGCCGAATTTTTAAGGGATTCATTCACCTTTCTCGTTTTCAAAATATACTTTCATGTCAAGTCATTCAAGTTCCTTTTTATGTTGGGGTATGATCTATATATCTATCATACTGATATTTTATGTTCATATGATGAGATACCTTATTTGATCTCTTTAATTCAGTATTTTGAAGTTTTTCGTGGCGCCGTTAGGCTACGGAATTTTTAAGGGAATCTTTCACCTTTCTCATTTTCAAGACCGACATTCATGTCAAGTATTTGAAGTTCCTTTTTATATTGGGGTATGATCTCTATATGTATCATACTGATCTTTTATTTTAATATGATGTGAGACCCTATTTGATCTCTTCAATTCAGTATTTTGATGTTTTATGTGGCACCGTTAGGCTGCCGAATTTTTAAAGGATTCTTTCACCCTTCTCGTTTTCAAGATCTATTTTCATGTCAAGTATTTCAAGTTCCTTTTTATTATTTTGGGGTATTATCTCTATATCTATCATACTGAACTCTTATTTCCATATGATAAGAGATCTAATTTGATCTTGTCAATTCATTTTTGGTTGAAGATTAAGTGACGTCGTTAGGCTGCTGGACTTTCATAAGAGAAATCTAATTTTTGTCTTCCTTCCATGTTTTTCATTTCAAATAGTATGTCATTAAAATTTCATTACCATGTTCTTAAATACTTTATATTCTGTTCCCCTACTGTTTTATGTATAATTTATGAGTGTGTTACCCATATCCCCTCGTTTTTCAATGTTTTCTAAAACCTCATAACATAGCCGTTATGCTGCAGAATTTCCGTCTCAAAATGCCTATCTCTTTTTCGAAAGTTATTTTATTTTATTAAGTGAATAATCAAATATATATCTTCTATAAGGGTATTTACATATATATCAAGTTGTTCTATTTTAAATTCTAGGATTTATATAAATGAGACCCACCTTCCATTTCTGTGGGTTTTAATGTGACACAAAGATCATGTCATTAAAGCAGTTTTTAAAACGTTATGATTATGAAATGAAACCCATTTTCATTATGATATATGGGTTATTTATGAAATTATTTTTGATGATATTTGTGGCTCAAATGATAATACAGAAAAATTTAAGGTTGCGCCCTGATATCGCTCCAACGCATTGGGTAAAGACTTAATTTCTAGAGCTGACCATTTAGACTGATAACTTGGTGAATAACCTTGGTAATTTTTATTGACACCATGGGGATGGACCTCGGTGAAACGGAAATGATTGTCTTTGTTAAATGTTGTAGCCACATTTTTAAGTAATGAAAAACGTTATTTTTATTATGATATGCCTCATGATTTCTTTCTCATGCCTTAATGTTCTTTTTCATGACATAGTTGATGTATCTCAAGTTCACATGTTAAATGTTTCCCCTTGTTTCCCTTACTGGGCCTTATGCTCACCCTTTCTTTTGATGTGTGTCCCCCAGTTATGAGATGCAGTAATGAACCTAGGATGAACATAAAGAGAATCCTTTCATGTGTTTAAGAAGATTTTTTTTTGTTTCATGTATTATGTTCTTGGTTTCCAAGACACTAAACCTTAAAGATCCTCAGTTTTGTATAATGTAATGAATGTTTATGTGACAAAAAGGCGGGATTCTATAGGCATAGAGTGGGGGAATTGACTGTGAGACTCGACGTACTCAGATATCCATAGCTCAAGCACCTGATAGATTCTTTGAAGGTGGGGAGCACGTCATCCACTTCAGATGATGTAACATGGTACCAGTTTCACTACAGGAGGACGTGTTGAGCGAGTTCCACACTTCCCCTCTAGAAGTACATCCAGGTGTTTCGAAGATGTATCAGTACCTCATGCGATAGCACTGGTTTCTAGGTATGAAGAATGCAGTTGTAGAGTCTGTCTCATGATGCCACACTTGTCGGCAAGTGAAGGCGGAGCACCATGTTCCAACAGGCTTGGTTCAGCCCTTAGAGGTCCCTGAGTGGAAGTGGGATGGGATATCCATGGATTTCTGGAAGGGGCATCCATGTACATCTAGGGGTCACGAATCTATTGGGTGATCGTAGACCGACTCACCAAGTCGTCCCACTTTCTACAGATTAGAGAGTAGGGCTTAGTAGAGATCATGGGACGTCTCTACGTGTAGGAGATCGTACGTCTTCATGGTGTCCCATTGAAGATCGTCTCTAATCAAGATGCATGTTTCAATTCCCGGCTATGGAAGGGGTTGTAGGTGGCATTCGGGATGCAGCTTCACTTTAGAACTGCCTTCCATCCTTAGACGGATGGCCATAGTGAGAGGACCATTCAGACTCTCGAGGATATGCTCCATAAATGTGTCCTCAAATTTGGTCATAGCTAGGAATATCACTTACCCTTACTAGAGTTTGTGTATAACAAGAGCTACCACTCTACCATCAGGATGACACCTTAAGAGGCACATTATGACCAACCATGCAGATCGAATTTGTGTTGGACTATCCTAGGGGATTCATCATTTGTAAGACCAGAGATGGTGCAAGATACGACAGAGAAGGTGCATATCATCCAAGAGAAAATGAAGACTGCCCAGAGCAGACAGAAGTCCAATGCTGATAGGAGACGGAGACCATTGGAGTTGGGGATGGAGACCACATCTTCCTACGGGTCTCAGCTCGATGAGGTCTACGGAGATTTAGACGATGCATAAAGTTATATCCACGATTTTGTGGACCATTCTAGGTCCTCATCAGAGTATGCAAGGTGGCTTACTTCCCGTCCCGTCAACCTTAGTTGCACCGGGTGCACGACGTCATCCATGTATCTCAGCTGGGAAGATACGTGCACGACCCGTCCCACGTCATCGACAACAGGGAGTTGGACATCGATGACGAGGTGAAATTCATGGAGGTTCCAGTGGATATTGAGGATCGATAGGAGTGAGTCCTATGTGGACAGTCTATTCATCTGTTGTGTGTTCGATGGTAGCACAGGAATCTCCAGGAGATCACATGGGAGAGGGAGGCTTAGATGCATGCTCAGTACCCCCATTTGTTCCCTTAGAATGTGGTGTAGCTTATAGGGATGTAAAGCCCTGAGTCGGGGAGAATGTAAATACCTGGAAATCTTGTGGAAATTTTTTTCTTAAATAAATCATAATTTTATGAGCCTGCAGTTTCGGACGGCGCTTCATTATGTGGCCCGGTGGGCCTTGAATCAACATCTGAAGTTTTCATTAGGTACGTTCAGTAAACGTATGTGCGGGTTTTTAAATCTTTTGAACCGGTGCTCTTAATTGAAATCGGAGGACACTGATGAACTCACAGTTCCAGTATTCTCTTAGCGGGACCATTACTACTGTTGTGTTTTATCGGGAGTAGAAGTTAATTTTTGGGGATTATTAATAAATTAAGTAAAACTTATGTGTGGAATAATTTTATTTTTGTGTTGGTCTTATCCACCAAGGGGTAGTTGGAGGTGGGGACCACCCCCACATAACCTCCCATGGTAAGATATTATGTGGTGGGGCCAACAGTAGCTCAAAACCCTAAACTACCCTTGAACCCCCTTTAAACTCTTGGACTTCCCATTAATGTGCCAACACACACGTGAATTTAATTAATTGAATACCTTGGAAATCATGCCAACTCCATGAATTTAATTATGTGAACCAACATAATTATTTAATTTTAGTGTTTGAATTCTTTTGAATTAATTATGCCAACATTAAAATAAGTGAACATAATGTTTTCTTGGGGTTGGCATAATTGATGGGAATATTGGGAGAACACATGGAAAGAACACCATCCTCTCGATGAAGAACGCTTCACATTACCGAAGAACGTGAAGAAACATCTTCTATCTTCTTCAACTGGATCACGGAAGGGAAGCACCGCTGCCACGAAGTACATGGAGGGCATAATCTCGACTCGACTTCACCGAGCTCTACTCCCTCCGACGGTGATGGAATGACATCTGTCATCCATGATGCTCATCTTTCGTGACATTGATAACGTACATTGAATCAAGGTAGGGGTTTGTCTTGATTAAAATTGGTCCCTCATTCCTCGTTGTTTGTTTGGGACCGATGATGGCCACATATTACCACCTAATTCAGAGGGAGCGGGCCGAACCAACATGACCCGATGCCCCTCCATTGTTTCTTATTGTTTGACTTTGGAGGTGGAGCCAAAAGGGTGTGGTGCCGTCGCACCCCACCGGAGAAGAATAGTGGCGATGAAAGAGGAACCCCGGCCGAGAGGGCCGCAGAGGATGAAGAAGCGTGGCATTGTCACACTGCGCGGGGGAGACAAAGGCCGCGGCCACGTAGGGCCGCTGCAGAGGAGGTGTGGAACCATCGCGCCATGCAGAGGGTAGCATATCCAAGGCGCCATCGCACTGTGGTGGAGGTCTGGAGGCGGCTGGCCAAGCTGGCCGCCGTGGAGCCGGACCACGGGGGTCTGCCTGCTAGAAGACCGCGGCTCCCGTAATGGGCCACGTGGAAGGAGGCCGCGACCCACATCCGTTGGTAGCTTGGCTGGGTGATCTAGCCGGCTATGGCTAGCCGGGATGGAGAATCTCATCACCCTTAGGCGCCGTGTGGGAAGAACCAAGGCCCGCTGCACGGGCCGCATGCGCTGGTACAACTGGCCTGCAACAGCCTGCCGGGAAGAGGAGGGGAGGCACCACTTGGCGCCTCTGGGCGAATCGGAATGACCCGTAGTGTGGGCTAGGAACGTAGGTGGGATGCGGCCCACTAGACCAGGCCAACCCCCCAGCCATGTCGGTCCCGTCGAGTCGGGTCTGGCTGAGCCGCCAGCCCACTGTGCATGAGGGGTCGAGCCCATCTTTGTTTAAATGCGAATAATTTCAAGACCGCACGTCCGATCGATGCACCGTCTACAGTACTAGAACCCTCGGGATGAGGCGGTCTTTTTTTCTATACTCTATGTGAGTTTTGGACATATTTCAAAAATTGCTAGGTTGGATCGAACGTAAAATCCATCCGGGCCCCTGGAACGGAAATGCCAATAACTGTCAGACCGGGCATTTAATTGGCGAGCCATTTGTCGCGTTGGGTTCCTTTTGATGCGACCAAACTATGGAACACATAATCAAAAGGCTTTGTGATATTTGATGTATCGACACTTGGCTTGAGGAGCGGACCCTCTCGGAATCGAGCGTGCTGTGTGCGGGAACCATAGAGTTTTTTGTGATGACTACTGTACCGGAATCCTCCCTAGGTTTGACAGCGACAAATACTATACCATAATCATATGTGGGTTCAATAGCGAGGACTACTTTACCGGATTCCTCCATGGTTTCGACAGCAATGACTACTGAACCGGGATCCTCCGTGGGTCCGACAGTTCTGACTTCTGATCCTGTATCCTAAGTGGGTCTCACAAAATAACTGGTCATGTATCCTGTGTGGGTCCGACAGCTTAGCTGGTCCTGTATCATGTGTGGGTCTGATAGCTTAGATGAATCATTGACTACATCTGATCATCTTTATCACATTAATAAATATGTATACCTATGTGAGGTGAGTCTTTACTTTAAAACATTCATCTCTGAGGTGATTGACTTTACTTCCTGTGTGGATTGGGTTGTGCTTGGGCCCGAGAGTTGGAGACAGATTGTGACGGGTAAATTATGTATATGCATGGAAATTTACCTAAGTAGGTTTGGATGAAACTTCATGACTGTACATTTCTTTGTGGCTTATCCTTGTTGGATATTGGGAGACCTTGAGGGTCTCAGGGACTTTACTGAGTATCATTTTACTCACCTCTTCAGGGTCTATGCCTGCACTTCGTTGTGTTGGTTGTAGACGACAGACAACACTGATCGAGGTAGAGAGTTGTAGAGATGGATGGTACCTAAAGGTGGCTCAGTTGGCAAGTTGTACTTAGAGTGGGTGGACAGACCTAGGGTGCTGAGGAGGCCATCTGTTCCCACCCTTCTGGTGGGATTTCCATAGGATGACTCAGTAGTTGCTGGTTTATCTTTCTATAGTTGTAAAAGTTTTTCAGTTGTTTATACTTTACTGTTGGGATTTTATTTTCATCCCCTTTCCATTTAGAGAATTCTTTTTTATAAATTTCTACTTAGTGTTTAATTCTAGTTGTGTACTCTATTGTTTTTGTTTACTTATTAAAGGAAATGTCTTCCCTTTTTATCAGGATTATGCCTTTGGTGCTAGTCGCCAGCCCCTGGCATATAGAAGGTGAGCTTGGGGTAGTCAAGAAACGGGCCCCGAGGACAGGTCTTGACAGCACGGGTGGACACAAACAAGGCTTAATATTCTCCACCTAGTATGTTTTTTGCGTTCTTTGTGACCATGTTTTCGAAGTGGCGGCATGGGGCATTCGAGGACATCACAAGAAAGATTTCTTCCCCAGGAGGCCGTATGTGTAAGCGGCCTGAAGAAAGGACCATCAGAGCAGAACCAGTTGTCTATGAAAGAACCTGCCAGTGTGCTGGGAGGAGCGCTACAGCTCTTTCTGGCCATGGTGGTGCGGAAGTAGCTTCTGGACTTCATGTCGGTGGATTGCGGTGGGTGGACGCTACCCCAAAGCCACGTTGATGCACCACAGACATGGAACTACACCACATCCCATTTGGAAGGCTCCCTTCAACTAACTAAGGTAGTTGGGTGGCCCTGCGGATGACCCGCGGGACAAGGTAGAGACGACATGACTTCTAACCAAGTCTCGTCCAGCCGAAGGCTGGTCCCCCACTGGGAACTTTGGTAGGGCACTGGCTGTCCCAACGGGCAAGGCCAAAATCATGGCCCAACGGGTCAAACTAGGATAAACCATGGTTGTTCTGGGTCTTGGTTGGGTCAGCAGACACAAGTCAGGTCGGTGGACCTTAGGCTAGGTTGGGTCGGTCCGACCAGACATGAACCCATCCAACCCCTCTTAAAAAAATCCCAATATCATTCAAACCGAGAGTCTGAATGATGAGTCATTTGTAGATTTGGAATCGTTACATCAGGAAGTATCCATTGGAAAACTCTATAGAGACTTTATTGGATTTTTAAATTTTATGAATGGATTGAGGGGCGGTTCTAACATAACCAACCGCACTATGTGTGAAAACCCTATGGTAGGCTGAGACATAAAGACTGATGAAAAGATTCCATATGTGTATTAGCTATGATAGACCGTGGGAAAGAATATTTGTACGATCTAATAGGACATGGGGGGAGAATCTATGTGACTCAACAGACCCACATTACTAGACAAGAGAATTGCCTCAATATGGACAAGGTGGGAATTAATTTCATTGTGACCCAGCATGCCCATGGTAGAGATCGACTTCTGTGTGACAAACAATACCCACAATTCTATTAGAGATGAGTACAACATCAGTCCAAGGTTATTGGTATGTGGCTTCCTTGTGACATGGCAGGCCCACTATAATCATTGAGGAGGAGTTCTCCAGAAGCCCAAGGGGTTCGATGATATAACTAATGATCATACTTTTCTACTCAAGATTATACTCGGTCGTAACTATTTATGTTTGTGTTTTAATTGTGGGATTCATTGTGGTCATTCATTGCTGGGTTGAGGTCCCTAATAAGTATATTTTTACTCACACCTACATGGGCTTCACCCACACATTTTGAGTCTCGGGAAGACAACCGCCACCGTGAGATAGGACCTTGTATCCTAGGACTCGGTGGGGCCCAGTGAGACCAGGTAGGAGGGGTGTGCTTCTATAGCTTCCAATAGCTACATAACACTTACCCATCATGTGGAGTTTTTAGAGGATGAATTTTAGAGTCTTCCTTATACATTCTAATTTTCAGTTCATCATTTATTGGGTTTTATTTATAGCCCATTTTACCTATAGTTTGTACTTTTACTTAGTTGTTGTTTAGTGTAATGCATGATTACCTTTCCAGCTTTTGGATGTCGTTGTGATTGTATACGTATAGGTACTTAGAAAACTTCCTCCCATTCTCAGGTTGAAAACTTCACTACTAGTCTCTATCCTCGGGCCTTTGAGATGCAGGCTTGGAGGATGTTGCATCATGGGCCCCAAGGGATAATTCATGAAACTTTATATCAGATGTGGTCGGTTCTACGTCAAATATTGGGAGAATGTGGTTTTTTTTGTGAAATAGTGTTGAAGGATTCATGTTCGACATTTAGATTCTGGTAGTCCATTTTTGGTGCGACGGACATCGTATGCATACTCATGGACTTTGAATTTTTTTCCTTTTGAATCTATACATAAAATCACTATATGAATGCAGCAGTTTGGAATTGCGTGTTGGATCTTTTTCATCTTGAAATTAATGTCAGATCACAAGGTATAATCTATTAACTATGGAACAACTTGATCTATATCTGGTTACCTCTATGTAGATAGATTGATCAGATTCTAATACATGACTATAAGGACTTCCCACATGATAATGAGGTGTATGGTTTGGGAATCGTGCTAGATATGGCCTCGTCGTGTGGTACTCCAACTTTACCACCACTCGATTATCGATATTTACTACCAGCGTTACTTGTAAAGGATGTATGCAGGCTCAGTGCCTTGTATGAGTTCTAGAGAAAGAGACCTCTTATGTGTTGGGGAGAGATGGATCCTCATGCCTTTGAGGACTAGGTGAGGGCAGTGACATGGGTCTTCCGCTTTCTGAGGACTCCACTCAACAAGATGGTGATCTTAGATGCGTGCCTTCTTCAAGGATGAACATGTAGATGGTGTAGCCTGATGATTCAGACTCCTGATGAGGTGACCCTCTATTGGTTGGACATTGAGATGATTTTCTTGGAGGAGTTTTTCCCTGTGACCTTGTGCTAAGTGCACATACAAGAGTTGCTTCACCTACTGTAGGGGAGCATATATGTGGGTGAGTACTCTACAGGGTTTACAGACCTCACACGCTACTCCAAAAACATGGTGCGATAGAATTTCATCAGGGCCTGAACCATTGAGCATGGAATCATATTGAAGATCAGGGCATCCATGGTGTCTCTCAGCATCCCCACTAAGGATGAGGTACTTGAAAGAACCCTTCTTGTGTAGAGATTCCAAGCTGATTAGGCATGGACAACCGGAGCCACCAACACACATCATGCGTCATTGTCTTTAGTAGTGAGTAGTAGGAAGAAAATTCAGAGACCCAGGTGGGCCATATCTTATAGGGGTTGACCCCTGGAGATGGGGTCAGTAGTGTGGGGTTCCTAGAGCAGAGGAAGCCAGTAGAGAATCAGGTTGTGCTTCTCATGTGGCGTGCATGGAAACATGGCTCCGGACAGCCCAACCTGCCACACAGATGATTAGTAGATGAGAGAGGGACTCCCAAGGAAGGGGTAGAGGTTGAATCGAGGAGGTCTTTAGGGAGTAAAACGTGGCATGGGAGAAGGTCGGGTGGTAGGCGGTGGGAGATGGCTCTATGTAATACCTCCACCACCCCCAGGCGGTCCTCCATGGTCTTCGGGAGTAGGTGGATAGGGGAGAGCTCATCTTCAGAAAGTGGAGGCCTATAAACATGACACTATAGTGATGATTAAATATACTGTCTATGTCTTCTCCACCTATGAATTGGTTTTTATAGACACAAGTGAAATTAACTCTTTCCTTTCTATGCACCTCATTCGAGGCTCGGAGATTCCAGTGGTGGCATTGCCTCAATCCAAACGATTAGATACTGCTACGTGCGGGGATTTTACTATTACACATATGTGACCATAATGTGAGCTTAATCTAGAGGGAGAGAGATTCATCTTTGATCTCCAAGTAGAGGAGTCTAGGCCTTACGGCATCATCATGTGTATGGAATGCTTATCAATAGTCCATGATCAGATCGACTGTATTAGGCACAAAGTGCGGTGTGTCCACAAGGATGTGGCTAGGGTTTCCTTCACTAGAGAAAAGGGAACTTTTAATACATGATATACTTTCTCAATGGAGGGTGCAACCGATCACTCACCCATTTACAGGCCTCACCCTCGGTACAGTGGATGATAGGTGTCCAGGCTTTCTTGTAGTGGTGGATAAGTATGAGGATGTCTTTACTAAGGATATTCAGATACTCCCTCTTCATAGAGAGTGTTTTCGAAGAATTCACCAGGGCACACACATCCGTCCATGGAGGGCGCGCTGATCTGTTGCCCTGCATTCCTGCTTTCCAAAGGCGGGAGACATCCATCAACTGTTTAGAGATGTTTTCTACTTGATCAAAATAGGATGATGGGTTTTTGGTCTCTCCTTCCATGTATTCCTCCTTAGAGCTTGTTACCTAGTTCGGGTCTCCGTTAATGATTAATTTGTGGTTTGTGAATCTAATTACCGGTGCCATATCATTGTGAATTCTGGTTAATTAAACTACTTCCGTCAGGACATTCCATATTGTTTTTACATGGTTGTAACCTTCAGTTAGAGTAGATAGTAACATCAGGCATGTATGGGCATATATAGATGCATGGAATTTGGGGAACCTGTATTCATCCTCATAAGAGGGAATATCAAGGAAACATAACCTGAGGCATCCCACATTAGTTTCAAGGAATCATTTTCCAGCGGCATTTCTCTGAGGTTTTCCTCATATTCCCATATTTAAAAATCGGTATGCCACGAGTTTAACATCTTGGAGAGAAGATTAATCCATGGAATGTATACCGAGGTTTTCCTCAGGCATATCATGATTATCATGTCATAGGCCACAATTTTAACATCTTATGGAGAAGGTTACACCAAAGGCGTGTCTTCTGTGGTTTTCCTTAGGAATCTCATGTTTAACATGAGGTCTACCATGAGTTTAGCATCTTTTGTAGATGGTATGAGAGTGATCAGAATGTCTGATGTAGTCTGATCAGACTAGTACTTCCCTAAGAGGTAGCACCTACAATGTTTTCCATGTAGATAGATCAGAACACTCAATAAGAGCTAACCCAGGATAGTGTCTCCCATTATTGGAAGATGTCACACTGTGAAGGCTGCTCTGGACACCACTAAGGGAAGATGATGGAGTGTGAAACCGGGAATGGGGGATCACCAGGGTTTACCAAGGGTAGGAATTGATCCTCTTGGAGGATTACTACATACCCTATGTAGACAATAAGTATGAAAACCCACATTGTTCGAAGGGTTGATAAATTAGAATGTACAAAAAGGTCAAAGACCCAAATACCTGGTAGGGAATATGCATGGAAAGCGGACAGTTGCAAGAGGGATACATTATGGTTGATGGTTATGGATGTTTTGGGACTTATGAATGATTAGATTCTTGGATATCTCAAGGAGCAGTGCTGGGATGTATTTCGTGATCTCACCGGGATGTGGTGACCAGGGTGAGAATCTGGAAGGATGAAGGACAGTTGAATTAAGTGGATGGGGAATGAGATGGAACCATTGTGATGGTGACATTAGTTTTGGGATTGATCCCTGAAGATAATTCCTACATATCCATGTTGAAGGTAATTAATTTCTATGTAGTTTTGTTGGATTATGGGACACCTGAGGAGGCGGCCTATGAGAATGGATACCTGGATGGGATTTGGAGGAAATACAACCTCCAGGTTGGAGAATGACCTTCCCAGAACACATTGGATAGAGGGATAGATCATAATGAGACATGAGGTATGGGCTTGAACATTAGTGAGGCTTCCTACGTATCCCCATGGAATAGAATCTATGTCCACATAGTTCTTCTGAAGACGGCTTACCATTGATTGGGGAGTTCCATAGATTACCACCGAATGGGGTTGACAAAGGCATATCATTGAATGTGGATGAAAATGGCTTACCCTTGAATTGGATTGACAAAAGCGTACCACTGAATGGGGTTGAACCACATGGAGGATTCCTATGTACTCTATCTATGAAAAAGTGATCAAAGACTATGCAGTTTGTGACATGTGTTGGTGAACCAACGTAAAGGGGGTCGGGACCAGTAGTAGTTGGGCATGAACCTCATGGATGATTCTTATCAACCTTGCATTGGAAGGGTTCAAAGTCAATGTAGTTTAGAAAGGTGGGGGAATCCACTCGATGGGTGTTGCAACCAATGGTTGTTGGGCATGAAGCAGAGGGAGTCTTCTTTTGTACCTTTCTTTGGAAAGGATCAAAGACCACATAGTTCATAATGTTGTGGGAACATGTGTGAAGGGGGTCGGAACCAATGGATAATGGACTAGAACCTCATGGATGCTTCATACGTACCTTTCCTTGGCAACGACCAAAGACCAAGGAGTTTAGGATGGTGTTTGGGGCTAACACTATAGGATACCGAGGGAGGATTTCATGGTCGATGCTTACTCTAATCCAAGGTGATTCATGATTTGTGTGAGAAACGAGAGGCATTAATGGCCTGACGATCACGTCATAGAAGGTGCATCCGTGGGAAGTAGAATAGGGGGCTTACACATGGATAGAGGCCCAAGGAGATAGTGATTTGGACTTACTCCATGGTGGAGGTCCATATGCCACAATGGAGCAGAAATAGGGAATCGGGCTTACTCATGGAAACTGCCCGGGTTCCACAATAGAGCCACAATTGTGCAACGGTAATATTCATGGAAGCTACCCATGTGCCACTATGGAGCAGTGATGTTGGATGGGGATAACATAAAGAATCTACCCGAGTGTCGCTATGGAGCGGAAATGGTGACTGTGTCTTAAACAATGAATCTTCCTGTAATGTGTTCCTCATGTCTATCCATGAGGGCATTCGAACCCACGGGTTGGTTGAGGCATTCAACTATGCTCTAGTGCACAAGAGGGATAATGACAAGGGCATTGGAATCAGTCCATGAAAAGGGAGACGAAAAGGGTCAATCACATACCTGACATTTGTAATGTGATGAGGGTGGTGTGGTGGTGAAGGATAACTATTGAACGTGTTCTAAACACAACAACCATATCACATTAGCCAGAATTGGGGAGAAAAAATGAGGTTTGACTGTTGACCATGTTCGAAACACAGGACTTGACACAAAGTGTCATCCAATGTCTTCCGGGGTCTTGGCCCAGGATGGTAGGTGAGATGATGTGGCATGGGACTAGGCAGTTAGGGGGACCCATCATACATGGAAGTGGATGATATTTCGAATGAAGGATATGAAATGCGTGTGGTGGAGTGATGAAATGTTTGAATTGTTTCCAACATTCTTGAAATTACGCCACTGTAATCATGGCATTAGGCATCTTATTCTTGGATCATAATGCATCTCTTATTTGGAGTAAGTGGAATCCTATGTTTGGAACATATGGTGTACTAGAGTTTATAGTTATGTAGATAGGACTATTGGAATCTCATGAATGGAGCATAAAGAATCTCTAGATTGGAGAAAGAGGCATCCAATGTTTGAAAAATAAGTTGTACTATAGTTTAGAGTCATTCGAAAAGGACTAATGGAATCTCATGCATGGATCATAAAGCATCTCGTGTTTGGATGAAGAGGCAACCAATGTATAGAACATATGTCTTACTATAGTTTATAGTCATATAGATAGGACTATTAGAATCTCATTCTTGGAGAAAAAGGCAAATCTTGTTTGGAGAAAGAGGTATCCTTTGTTTGGAACACAGGGCATACTACAATTTATAGGCATGTAGATATAACTATTGGGATCTCATGCTTGGAGCATAAGGAATCTCTTGTTTGGAGAAAGAGGTATCCTATGATTGGAAAATAGGGTGCAGTATAGTTTAAAGTCATGTAGATTGAACTATTATGCATAAGGTGCCTAGTAACGAATGGTGTCAGGACAAACACAATAGAGGCCCATTCTGGTTCAACTTGCCATAGGAGTTAGGTGATGGGGATTGAATGAGTACATTAGGAATGGTTTGACTGAATGTGCTTAGGGAATTGATGATGATAATCTCAACTCACGACATGGGAAACAAACCAAGACAAATATTTTGACCAAAGGTGTTTCATGGTATGAGGAGGAGTATATCAAATCATGATATTCCACAGGTGGAAGGTGGGTACGCAAAAGGGTGCAATTGAAAATGTCGACACTAGGGCCCGAAATGTTTGTGGTGCGACTCTCCATATTTCATGGGGGTTAGTGACGGTAGTGAAGGGACCAACCCAGAGGGTCGTGACCATAGCCAAACATTGAGCTCGATAGGGGGTTCAGGGGGCGCTTCACTTATGGGCACAAAGCTAGAAGCTTTGCAAAGGATAGGTCTTCACGAAGTATCTACGGGGAGGAAAGGGCTTCCCGATCATGGGCTCTTGTGAAGATTCTTCCTGAAGGAAATATGCATGGGGAGCATGGAATCAAGGAGCTTGGAATCATAGAGCATGGACTCACTGAGCATGGACTCGCAGAGCCTGGACTCACAGAGGTGCCGCTAAGTAGAGCTCACTCGGTGTGAAGACATAGTTTTCTCATGGTGGGTTCAGGATAATCAAATGGGTTCGCAGAGCATACCACCTTTTTTCTCTACTATGGGTTTGAGAAGGGGGTGATTTTCTCAGGCCGTGTGGGTGGGGGTGCTCCAGTCAAGTTCCTCTACTCCGCGACCATTGATGGAACCTCGCGAATGAGATCCATGAATCAGTTTTACATCCCAACATCAAATTTCTATAACACCTAATTGGTATCTTCATTTGGGCTCTATATCCTATCAAATTGATGCTTACGAAAAGTACAAGCTTTTGGATAATTCTATTTTATCATTTGAAATATTTTGGGGATGGATTTTCTGGTTTCAACAGGGAGGTAGAATTATTTATCGATCTTGGCCCCAGAAAGACACGAATATCCACACCGGTATATCGGATTTCTCCCATAGAACATCATGATTTGAGGGTATAGTTGGAGGACATGTAAGAGAAGGGCTTCATGAGGCCCAACATTTCACCCTGAGAAACCCCAGTGATGTATTATAGGAAGGAAGATGGGATATTGAGCCTATGCATGGAATTTTTGTTCCTGAACTAGGTGACTATGATGAACAATTACCAACTGCTGAGGATTGATGACCTCTTCGACCAGATGAATGGAGTGAGGTGGTTCACAAAAATCGACCTCATATGAGGCTATCATTAGGCTCAGGTATGGGATGAGGACGTACCAAAGACAACATTTAGTTGCCTGTATGGAAACTATAAGTTCTTAGAAATTCCCTTCACTGTAACCATTTCCCTAGTAGATTTCATGGGACTCAATAACAGTATCATCCAGCCTTACTTCCATCATTTCATGTTGGTGTTAATTGATGACATCTTTTTGTAGTTATCGTCAGAGGGGGGAATTTTACACACCTACTAATAGTTCTGGATACATTCCAAGAGAACAATCTATATGGAAATCTTTCGATGTTCTAGTTCTTGATTTGGGAGGTCCACTTTTTGGGAAACGTCCTCTCAAAGTCTGGATTTACATTGGATCTTGTGAAATAGAGGTAGTGCT
The DNA here is from genome assembly GCA_963277665.1 of Viscum album. NCBI lineage: Eukaryota > Viridiplantae > Streptophyta > Magnoliopsida > Santalales > Viscaceae > Viscum > Viscum album. The sequence goes on from OY728165.1 coordinate 2,137,807,606, forward strand.
TTCTTGGGATCCAACTTAGAGTGTGAGTGAGGTATAATGTTTCTTGGGGTTGGCTGGACACTACTAAAGGTCAGTGCCAGTCTTTTCCTAGTTAGCATCACCCTTATCAGATTTGACATATAAGGAACAACCTTTCTTGTAGACAGAGATGTTCTAGCAGAGTTTCCAGGAGCTGAGGTGGAGATTATGATTGGCCCTATCATGAGACTACCTAAAGAGGGAATTGGGTATGTAGTCTTCTTGTGATGCATCTGAGAACAGACTATGTTGTTTCCTAATGCAGTTGTGAGTAGTGATCACCTAAGGATCATTACAGTTGAGACAACATGAGAAGAATTATTCAACCCAAGTAATGGGATTAGCTGTAGTGGGAATTTCCTTGATGTTTTGGTGGGACCGATTTATGGGTGAACTATTTATCATCTATTTTGACCACAATAGTCTAAGATACATCTTCTTATAGAAGTACATGAACTTGTGACGGAGGTGGTGGATAGAGTTCCTCTAGGAATATGGATTTGAGATAGTCTCTACTCCTGGGAAGGGGATTGTTGTGGCAGAAGTGGTCACCAGGACGTCTGGTTTACAACTATTGAGTGAGGTGATAGTGTAGCTAGCCATGATAAAAATATATTTTGTGGAAGAAGATGGAGAAACATACCTTGATTACCTGACTTTCACCCACCACTCTTACATTCATTTAAGTAAGCACAACATGTGGATGTTGACTGTGAGGCACAATGTGATTAGTTATACTCCAGAAATGCTACTGAGGGATTCTCGATAGGTGGGGAGCATGTCATCCTTTTTTTCAAAGGATGAGATGTAGTACCTATGAGATTGGGGGAGGAGGTGTTGAAGTAGTTCCATAAACCCCATTTGGCGGTACATCCTCCTATGGAGAAGATTCACCAGGACATTTGAGGTTAGTAGTGGTAGCCAGGGATGAAGAAAGCGGTGGAAGAGTTCATTTCATAATGGCTCACTTGTCAGCAATTGAAGGCCAAACATCATGTTCTAGTATTCATGGACCATCCACTTGAGGAACTGAAGTTGAAATTGTATGTTATCATGATGGATTACATGATGGGATTACCACACATATCCAATGTATATGGTTCCATCTTTGTGATTGTTGACCGACCCACCAAGTCAGCTCACTTCCTAACCATCTTGGAGTTGGGATCGGTAAAGGTCATGGGATTCTTCTACATCCAAAAGATAGTGCAACTACATGTGGTTTCTTTGATAATAATCTTTGACCGTGATGCATGATTTACATCCCAGTTTTGGACGGGATTGCAGGAGGTGTTCGGGACGTAGTTGCGCTTGAGCACCGCCTTTCACCCTCAGATAGATGGTCAGATAGAGCAGAGCATATAGACCATATAGGATATGATTCATGATTATATCCATTATTTTGGTTGTAGTTGTGAGGACCACCTACCACTGGTGGAGTTTTCATAAATAAACAACTACACTCCACGCTTGTCATGACACCATTTGAGGCCTTATACGAGTGGCCATACAGATCACTTCCATGCTAGACAGACCAAAGGGTGTCAACACTCATGACTCCAGAGTTGGAATGGGAAACTGCTAATAAGGTGCAGATCATCAAGGAGAAGATGAGGACTTCATAGAATACGAGAAAAATTATACGATGATGGGAGAGGGAGAACCTTGGAGATTTTGGAGGGAGACTATGTGTTCTTTTGGCTCTCACCTCGATGGGATTTGCAATAATTTTATCGGGATGATAAGTTATCTCCTAGGTTCATCAGATATTTTCATATTCTAAGAAGAGTTTCCAAGGTGGAGAACTACATAGATCATCCACCATAGATGCCCCAAGGAACGATGTTTTTCCCCATTCATATTTGAGGAGGTATGTACATGTTCTATTGCATGGCATCACCTGAGGAGAGATGAAAATTCAATATGGGGAGATGTTTTCTGAGTTCCGAGTAGAGATAGTGGACGAATATGAGTGGATCCTTTGTGTATGTTCAATTCATGTAGTTTTCATTTAGTGGTAGCATGGGAATCTCCAAGATATAACATGGGAGTGGGAGGCTCATATTTTTCGTCAGTACCCCTATTTTTTTGTTTATCCTTAATTTTTCTTATGAGAGTTTGAACCCCAAAAATGGGGTCGTAATATAATGTCCCAGAATTTATAGTTAATTTTATTTAAAATTATAGGGAATATTTCAGAGACCAGACATTCTGACTACACATGATTCCAAGGAATGGTGAGATCGAAATGGAATTTTAATGTTTTTTAGTTCATTTAAGTAAATGTTTAAGCAAGTTTTCCTATCATTTAAACTAGTTCTGAGATCATTAATATACGTGTGTTATTGAACTCATAACGATATTATTCAACTAGAACATATTTAACTTCGACCAATGAGGGTTGAACAGAAAAGATAGATTTTAGACTTTTGTAAATTAATAACATAACATAAAAAAGTCATTTTATTTTCTTCCCTCACCACTGAGTTGTGTAATCAAATCATTGTGGTGTGGCGATGAGGTGGCGATGGACCACTTTTTGGAGACTCCTTAATGTAAGTGAAATATAAATGTTTTTTCATTAATAAAATTGTGTAATGACGTGGAGAAGTAGTGTAATAGAAATGCTGTGACACATATATCTTTTAATAACATAACACGTTGGGAATCAACCATAGAATGTCCTTTGATGAACCTATGAAAAAAATCCTCTCAAAAAATGAACGATGAATGCCGTAGAAGCTCTAGAGATGTCAACTCTCCTCGAAGAATGGGAATGGAGGGCGAAGAAAGATGATGGATTTGAAAAGAACTTGAATCCATGTAGATGTATTGCTTTAGTGCAAAACTAATTTAAGGATGGTTTTTTGTTGTTTTATATTTCTCTGTTCATTATTCTAATTGATTAATGCAGATAAACCCACAAACATGTTGATCTGTGGATCATTGGTTCATTAGTGTGTGTACTTTTCTTGGGGTTTTTTACTGGGATTAGTTGATTTTACTATGATATAACATCAAATAATTAACAAATGTTTTATAAACCTTTAATATAGAGGGTGATGGCCGACACAAACAAGTCTTGAGCCCCTCCGCCTTCTGTGTTTTGTGCTTTCTTTGTGACTGTGCCTTCTAAGTGGAATCATGGGGGATTTGAGGCCATCACAGGGAATATTACATCCCCTGGATGTTGTAGTCACAATACACATGATGAAGGTACCACCCGAGAAGACCTGGTGGTATGCGGAAGTTCTCGTCGGCGAACCGGGAAGAGCGCCACAGACAGATCAGGTAGCCGCAGTGCAGGATTAGCCGCCTGCCTCTGTGATGCTGGCTAGCAGTTGGTGTAAGCTAGAACCCAACTGTGTTGATTTTGTATGGACACGAAACCTGTCTATGTCATATGTGGTAGGCAGTGGCCAATTGACTACGGTGGTGGGGTGGGCCCAAGGACGACCTGCGAGGCATGGAGGAGATGCACAAATTCTAGGGGCCTCGCGGCCAGCCGAAGGCATGTCATCCCCAATGGGGTGGGTTGGACCAACACCAACTGACCGGATTTGGGCAGGGCCGTGTTCAGGATGGGTCATCCGAACCAGGTCAGGTTGGGTCGATGGACGCCAGGCAGGGTCGGGTCAATTCAATCGGGCCTGACCAGACAGAAACCTTATCCAATCATTTTAGAGAAAACGAGAATATCATTCATACTGAGCATCTGATAAATGATCCATTTGAATCATTGGATCCCTCGAGATGAGACATATGTTTTGGCATACTCTATGAAGTCATTCAGGAAGATGAAATTCAACGAATGGGTTGAGGTGTGGTTCTTCCAGAATCAAGCACAATACATGCATATACCTTATGTTTGGCTAAAACCTAAAAAATGCTAACAATAGACCCAGTGATGATCTGCTGTAATGGGCTTGTGGGAAGAGGATCTGTGTGACCCAATAGGCCCATGTTTGGGAGAGGCTATGTGTGACCCAACAGACCAATAATACTCGACAGGAGGAGTATCTCAGTATGGCCAATGGTGGATGTGGATTCACTTTGACATGAAAATCCCATGGTGGGGAGAAAATTCTGTGTGACCCAACATACCCATGCTACTCAGTAGGGATTAGTATCACAATAGACAATGATTAGTGGGAAGCTGATTCGGTGTGACCCAACAGGCCCACTGTACTCATTGGGGAAGAGTTCTCCAGTAGGCTAAGGTGTTCGATGATATGACAGATGGTCGGACATTCCTACTCTAGATTATACCTACTGTGAGATGTCTTGGTTTGTATTTTTCATTGTAGATTTCTTTTTGGTCGTTCCTTGTTGGTTTAGGTGTCACTACTGAGTATATTATTACTCTCCCAGGCACGAGCTTTTCCCGCACGTGTTGTGTGTGATGTAGTAGACCACAACTGTGTAGGAGGACGTGGTGGCCTAGTACCCAATGGTGCCTTGTGAGACCAGGCAGGCTGGGCATACTTCTATAACTCCAAGTATTTACACTATACTTACCCATCAAGTGGAATTTTTAGTGGACAACGTTCAATGTCTTCCATGTACAATCCAGTTTTCAATTCGTCTTTTGTTGGGTTTGTATTCTGGCCCATTAAATATATATTTTTTACTTTTTCTCAGTGGTTTTTAGTGGAATTCATGTTTTCCTTTCTATATTTGGGATTTGGTTTTGTGTGAGTGCATACATGTACTCATTCAAATTCCTTCCATTTGTAGGTTGATGCAGTTGGTGCTAGTCACCAATCCCAACCCTTTGGGAGGCGGGCTTGGGGGATGTCACAAAATGGGGTTTGGGGATGTTTCGTGACATATATCAATGAAAAATTCCTAGAAAAAGGATTTTTGAAATATTTTTGTTCATTTTTAACCCTTATCCTTTTAGTTTAATCTCTGGTAAAACCATTTTTAACTTAATCACTGTAAATTGCGTTTAATTTTTTTAACTATTCATCATGGTATAAAATTAAATCGAACTTCTTAGATTATAAAATTTATTATTATTACATCTATTCAGTCAATTTTCACAATTAAATTCACATAATTATAAAATTTAAATTTAAAATAAATCTCACATACGTGATGAAATAATAGGATTTCCAAGATAAAATGTTCCAACGTTTTAAAAGTTTTTAAATCAAAATTCATTATGAAATTGATTCTTCTTACCTAAATTATAATAATTGATATATAAATTAACCAATGTATCTTTTTGAAAAAAATAATAAAATAATTTAAAATTCTTTAAAACCATTAAAAAATAACAATTCTTAATATAAAATAATAATTTTCACTATACATCAATGAATTTATCATCTAAAAAAATAACAATCAAATAATCCAATGATAATTTTTAAATGAGTTAAAAAACAATAAACATTATTTTATCCAGTAAATTTGAAAAAATTAATTTATTTAAATAATCTTTTAAATGGAGACAAAACATCTTTTTAGTAAAATAGTTTTTATGTGTAAAATTGAATTTTTTTCATACCATTAATATATAAAACATATTAGATGAATGATAAAAATTTTATTATATATATAATACATAGATGTAATTTATTTATTTATATTAAAGTTAATTTTTTAATTTATTAATGTAAAACACATTTTTGCACATATAAATATGTTTTCGGGAAAATAATCTATTAATTTTAAAATGGTTCTAATTTTATTCTCTAATTAGTCGGTTACCAGAGAATTTAATTTACAAACCTATATAAATATTTTATTTTCATAATTTAGTTATTATTAATCATAACAACCAATATAATTGCTAGGTCATAACTATCATGTTAAAAAATAATTTTTAACAATATGTCACTTTTCATTTATTCTATTTTTTTCATGTAACATAACCCAAACTCAGTGTTGCTTGTAATGAAAACTAAACTCAATGAAACAAATTGTTCTTGTATGTAACAAAATATAAAAGAATTTTTATGTAAATATTGATAAACATGTTATTTCATGTAACATACATGATCAAAAAATATTAAAATTATTTTAAAAAATATATCACAAAATCATAGGGTGTTACATGATTATCTCTAAAGTTAGAATCTACCAAACAAGTCTCACATTACATCACATATTTAGTAGGACCTCTCACTCAATGTTGATCAAACATTCCCTCATAGAATCTCTAACTTATAATGTTTCCCTTACCTCACTATTTCCATCTCCTAAGGCAGTCATCACATGTATCATTGGACTAATACCCACACATATAGGGAGCTTCATACTAGTGAAATCTCACATAGAGTAAGGCTATACATCCTGGACACTACATATTAGTATTGGTAGTTTCCAATATATATCTCCATAACCTCAATCTCGTGGTTAGGTTATTATAAAACAAATTCATAAAACATTAAATAGGCCACACATCCCATCCCAATAAATTTTATGTCACTATAGGGCGCAAGTCACTCAAAACCTATCCCTTTGACCTAATGCACGACTCAAAATACATATACCCACTCAACATATCTCACTATAAAATCTCAATTTTACATTACAAATATGAAGGTACACTGAACATTCTCATCTTATCCATATGAGCATCTAGTGGGGTTCTATTAGCCCTCTAATTCTCATCAATTCATCTCACCCATAACACCCATCAGTGACTTCATAGTCAGTATGGTTTACCCAACCTATGCCTCATGAAATTGGATTAAGTCCTCACCAAAACCCTCACTTTGGTCTGATACCACATCATTATTAATGTATGTCTTAGACTGATTATTTTCTGAAAACCCTCTCTATCATACGATTTCACATCCTGAGTGACACATCACTTGTGCATCAATGACCAAAGTTCAATTTACCCTTATAATGGTGTTAATCATTAGGATTGATATGTATGTCAATATCATTCATCATAACTATAACCAAGAACCTTATTACAACCTCAATCTTCTTAGTAATCCCACAGAAAGTATATCAGACTCATCTTATGCTTCGAGACCTACCTGTCGTCTCATGTTAACTCATTTGTCACCCTCTCCCCTTGGAGTTATGGTCATTACATGATTCCAATTACCCACGTCCTAAATATTACGTAATTATATCATAAAAGTCTCTACACCATCCAATATCTTCTCTAGATAATTCATTTTCTATATTCCTCTACATGGTCCTTTGTAACATGTACATAGGAATGAAATTATGAAAAATAAGGAATATGTTTTTTATTATAGGGACCACCTACCGAAATTTTTGAGTTACCATATAAACCAAGTGCTACAATCGATCCATGACTCGTCAGTTCATATAGATCCAATCTAGCTCCTAGCTCATTCCATTTGATACAAATAATTAGTTGTAAAAATTTATAATTACTTAATGAATTTAAACAAAAGAGTAATAATCAACCAAGACATCATGATGAACCATCACTCCATAAAAAACTGAACCAGCCACACCCATAAGATCCCTGGAATACATTGGATTCCATCCTCAAAAAATACATAACCATTGGAACTTTTTCAATAATAAATTTTATAAATTTTAATAAAAACATCAAAATTAATTTTTTAAATGAATTAACATAATCCAAAAATGATAAACAATGTGTGAATTTCCTCCCACAATTTCTTGTAGCTATATAATATGAATACCTTTTCATTATCATTAGATTGAATCATATTATTGTGTAATTAAGACCAAACCCCTTTCCAAGTGATTCAAAAAATTTTGGTATGAAGGGGAAGTAAAAATTGATGGGGGATAGATGAGGAACATACCTATAATAGACATAAAATCATAGGAAAAATCATACCCCATTATGGGTAGTCGATGAAGGGAACATATATGGGAAGAATTAGATGAATGTACTCTCCCTAATTCCCATTTTTAGAACAAATTAAATGGGGAAAATAAAAAAAATTCATGTTTACCCCTTATCAAAAAAATCCATCACATAGTCCATGAATTTTCCATGAGGACCACATCATAGCACCTCAGTGCCATGCCACACTATTGTGTGGCCTAACAAATTGTGTCACGACCTTCATCTAAATAGAAAGGGGTTATACCCATTAGCTAACACTATAGTTGGAGGGGTAGGGAAATGAGATATTTTTAATTACTAGTGGGAATCATGAGATCATTTAAATTCCAATACTAAATATTGATACCATAGGTTCTGTCGAGTGTTATTGAGAGAGATCTTCTATATGAGTATTGATTCACAAATCAAATGGGCATTGCCCATTACTATCATACACCTCCCCTCACACAAATATATTTTCTTAAAAAACATAATAAGTCTCACCATAATTTTATGAAATTAGATAAAAATATCATGAACCCTATAGTATGTTAACAATCGTGATCCTACTCAATATCAACCCAGCCCAATGGGTGTACACTCACAGAACATCTGATCCCAGAATTGGACTCACACTATTATGGATCACTTCCCACATAACCTTGTATGTTATTCCTAAACAATATATCATTATCCTTATACCGGTCAATCTCAAAAAACAATGGAATCCATGGTTCCTTTCTTCGCATTCACTTTAGTCATATCACAATTTCATTGTCATAAGTCATAAACACCCACCACCTTGGAATTATTCTGAAATGAAAGTTGTCTAACCATGATACAAAAATCCAAGATCTGACCAGCCAGGACATCGATCCGATATCTAAATCCAATAGGGATAATAATTTTACCAATAATACCCTATAAACAACATCAATAACATGATCACATTAAACACTTCATTTCATAATCACATGGTATTTTTTTAACATTATCCAAAATCCCTCAATGATTATACTCTCACGCATAAATAATGGTATCAACCTATGTCAATCTATATCGAGAAATTCATCAACCCATTGTCTGGTTATGTAGAGTGGAACTAAAAAACTATATGAGAAACCGAAATATAGGTTATTATTTATTTTTTATGTTATAATAACCATTAATTGAATTTACCCTCATGCTCACTCCACCATCATCGAATCACCTCTATGATATCAAATGGTCAGTCCAACCCACCATGGGTTCCTTATACACCCACTAAGGTACTATAAATCCATCACCATGGAACATCCAATGTAGATCAAAATGACCCATAATGAATTAAATTTTATTGTTTAGTTGAGTAAAATTCCACATATAATTTATATTGAAATTATTTGTATAAGTTATTTCAGACACTTTAAAAACATGAATCATTTATCAATGCAATCAATCACCTGAAAGAACCCGAATTACATGCCAATACAATGTTCCAAACATGATGTGAGTATAAAGGATTCCTTGAAATTGAACAAGAGATATCAACCATTCATAAAAATATTCATTAAACCCATCATATTGAATAATCATCTAAACCATAATAGTGAAAAAATAAAAACTGTTTTTCAATTATTAACTATGAATTCGCATAAGAAAAGTGTTTTTGACACAATAATTTTTGATCCATCACAAGACCTGTAACATCCATAATATCTTATCTTGTATATAATAGATTGAATTAAAGGGAAAAAATATTCCCAGATGCCACTATGTAATTCCCTAGAACATGATCTACATGACAGTTCCAAATCTGGTAATCTAGATGACCATAGGTATGACTATACATACTCTAGAGGCTTCCATCATGTATACAATGAATAAATAATATATCATGATGATTAATCCATCATATTAGAGTAATAAATAGTGAAAATTATAAAAAATGTCAACAAAACACTAGCTAATTTTCCAAAATTGAATAAAAACAATTCTATAACAAAATGAATGTCATGTGGAAGCATACTGTTATACATCAAAACTAGAAAACCAATGTGAACATATCATAAAAAAGTTATGTGAAATAAAAAAAATCAAATATATTCTGTAATCTATAATCCTCACTTCCTGTCAGTCTACACTACCCTTCTTGCTTCTCTACCATGGAACACTATACTTTTTATAGTCAACCTAAAAGAAAATATGTGGTCTACATGTGAACCCGAGAGAATGTGAAGGGTTTGAGAAATACATCTAAGTAAGGTATCTCCATGTTTCCTTTTTTTTCTATTATATACATATACTAATAAGGAAATAAACATTTTACAGAAGTTATTAGGATTTCATATGATAACCTAGACACCATGACATCTTGTTTATTGTGTTATCATGTGTCGACTAGGCCCCCATGATACCCATTCACACTAGATTTGACCCGTAAAAATATACATATATCTCCTCATTATATTGAACCTATCTGTTGTTTATACTTGAAAACATAAGGTAGACCATTAACCATGTTATCAACCACTACTTTTATGGAATTAGATTAGTCCAACCGTCTATGCCATGAACTCACTTACTATCTTAAGATAATCTACCAACACATTCCCACTGAATGTGGGGTCATCTATACCACAAATAACAATCTACCTCTCAATATAGGGTCTTCAATTCATGTAATTCCAAACATCATGTCTTCCCCATGCCATCTCAATCAATATAGGGGTATCGACTTAAAAATACAATCCATCTTGTTTGGTCTCTTATGCCCCAGTGGACCAATACCATATCAATTGTGGTGGTCCATATAAGTAACCTGTCACCAAGGGGAAAAATATACATCCTAGCCACTATCCCCTTTACCATAGTATTTTCCAACCCATAACTACCTCCCATATCACTCATGAATAGGTTTATAACCCACACACATATTTTACAGAAAAATGGAACACATACTATCAAACAACACACTAGCTCACTATATGATTTTAGTCACTCAAAACCTATACAATAATCCAAAATAATTCCAATGTGTCCATCCATCCACTAAAGATATCTCGTCTGGCCATCCTAGTCATACATGAACAATATATTTGTAGAATCAAAATTATTATCTCACCCATTGGTGAATCCACTAGGGTCCTAAAAATCACCACACCTCACTGATTCATCTTAACCATGTTACCCGTTGATGACATCATAGTCTATAGGAATTACCTGAATGAATACTCAGGAGGTCGGTCCACATCCCAACCATAAGCCTCAATATGGTCCTCACATTGCGCTTATGAGTCTCTCAACACAAAACTAGGATAAAAACCACCACCTATACCTAGTCTAGTCTTGATGGAAACATCATGTTCACAACACTTTCCATGGCTAAACCCACCCAAATAATGGTTCCAATAATTAAACATGAGATATAAAAACATCTCACAATTAATCACTATGATTAATCCCCTCATACCGCCCACGATATCCCTAGAAGTATTACATATGATAAACCAAATACCTCCTAAATCGTGATAATTTATTGAGGTATATATTCAACTCAACTATCACCCAGTCCCTTGGTCAGATAGTCATTAGACGATCCCAAGGGATCAAATAATAAAGAGAACATAACCCTAGTACCGGATCCTCAATGTCATCCAATCTCTTCTCTTGGGAACTCATGGATATAATCACTCTTCCTTGTACAATGAAACATTTAGATTACCACAAAATTATTTGTAATAAGGTATACATACTTTTATTATAGGTATTTTTTACCACCATATTAAAGTTACCATTAAATCAAGGCTATATACCTTTTCATTTATGCTCATACATAACTCATCCATGCTCATATGGACACTTGAGATCCTAACTAATGAAGATAAATACACATAATTATGTATATAATTTATAAATATTTATTTAATTAAAACCAAAGATGAATAATTTACCAATATCTCACTGGGCATCCTCACTCTACTTAATCCTTTAAAATAATGCACCCAAAAAAGTTATGGTTTACGCAATCCATTTTACCAATAAAATATATAATAAGTTGCACAAAAACAACCATTAAATATATATATAATTTAGAAAAACAACTTAAGTAAATTATGATAAGTATTTTACGTTGATCAAAATTGAATGTAACATCGTGTGATCATCATCCAAAGATGTTCTATAGCAAAGACAAGTGAAATCCTAGTTATTCACACATGATTTCACCATGATCCTATGGAATCAATGCCAATACCAATCCAAATTACAATAAAAAATGTTTATATAAATGGTAAATAAATAAATAATATGATCTAATAAGTAATATACATATAATCATTGTTGAATCGCACAAAATAACCACTCATAAAATATGGTATCGAAGGAGGGATGAGATAGTGGGTTATTCAGTTTAATTGACTCTCCCCGATTCAACCTTTCAACTAAAATAAAATGGTTACAACTATAATGTTATTGTTCTACCATTTTTTTAAAAAACCTTTTACATAGGTCATTGTTTATCCCTAATGACCACATCCTACTGCTTCAGGGAGAAGTTACATAGTTGTGTGGCATAACTAGTTGAGACATGGAATCCCCCCCAAATAAATTGGGGTGACGAACACATCCCAAAACCATTAATGGTCTCCTCAAGGATGGAATATGGTTTCATTAGGCAAGGGATACACTATAGAATGCCCCATAGGCAATGGAATACCGACCCTTGGGGAAAACCAATGGCCCTACCTCATAGTGACCCTCTATAGCACAAACCTATTGTTGTGGAAAATTTAATTGTCACAACTTAATTACCATAGATAATACCTTAATTTTTTCAGAATATCCTCCTAATACATGGCTGACCACACCATATATATAAACCTATACACTGTGGTCTCTTTCATGCAGCACAATTTCAGCTGGCAGTCCTACCTGACCCCACTCTAACAACTATCCGAGCTCAGAAACTATTCCCTATTCCTTTATCCACATCCAAAAATGTATTCTAGACACAAAACAATTCTATAATACATGATCTGAGTTATGATTCTCAAAATTAACCTTCCATTATACTAAAAAAATAAAAAACACTCATAATTTTACAACAAATAAAGATGTGGTTAATTGCAACATGAACTACAATGTTTCTATTATCATTATGATATCAATTTATTTGAATAGGTTTTATAACCATGAAATCAAAACTTATAATTATCCTATTATATTTAAAATATCATTCATTGAAAAAAAATCTTTTCTGCATGATTTTTAATTCCATCATATCAAGGGTTGAAGAAAAAGTGAAATCTTATTTTATAAAATTCTTAATATATAACAAGTGTAACTTGTCAAATTTCACATTTATATCCTCAATCTCATATATGTTTTTAAAATAAAATGCACTCCTTAAATTTTTTAATAAATATTATATATTTTACTTTTTTTTTCTCACATTTACATTTTAAGAATAAATTTTATTAAATTCACTATTTATGATTTTTATAATATTACAGTATTATAATATAATAATGAAATTATTTTTGTTTATATTAATTTAATTTATATTATTCCTTATTATACTTAAATTTTTAAACTTTTTAATCACCATATTTAGGAATGTGATTATTATAAAGATTTGTAATATTCTTGTAAACTTTATATGAATTATCATTTAACTTTTATCTTTATCCTGATTCATAGTCAAATATTTCAGAATTTATCAAGATATTTTCGACAATAATTATAAAATGATTCATTATAAATAATATAAAATAAAATATATACTAAAAATCATATCTTAAATGATCAATATTAAATTTATAGGATTGTGTATGTATGAAACAATGAACTTTAGTAGCATCCTTGTTAGTAATTAAATCATAAGTAATTATGATGACATAAGCCTCACATGAATTTCATGTATTCTTAATATTTCCATTATTTGGGTTTTAAATATTTATAAAAAATATACCAGTATATCCATATAAAATAATATCCTTGGGGTTATATTTTTTTGTCTTATAGAGAGTAAACAATTCCGCATGGGCACTTTTACCCACCAATCAACCATCCCCAAACACCACTCTACCAAAAATTCGTTTTTCCATCTTTATAAATAATTCTAGGAGGCCAGGGGAATTTGTATAAGAAGAAAACATATGGTGAAAATATACTAGATATAAATACCCAACCACTAATATATAAAAATATAATGGCTCATGGATTACAATTATGTGTGATGATTATAAATTTTGTTTTCATTAGGTATTTTTGGGTGTCATAATAATTTTCTATCAATATTCCAGTTCCATTTATTTTTCTTTTATATTTTATTTTATGGTATCATTATTATTAGTACCATTAATTGTTCTTAAATTCAAGCTCTCGACTTATTTTATAACCTACAACTGTTATTCTCCTTCAATATTTTTAACCTCATTTGATACCTATGTTAGTTTTCCTAACTTATTATTATCTGAATACAATTTGGATATCTTAATGATACAACCGTTTAATTATTATTTCTATATATATTATATTATCATTTATTATTCCTCTCATTCAATAGATAAATATTCTATATTAACCATTGAAATCAAAAAAATTTCACCTTCTTCATTTGGTAATAAATCATCTTCACTTTCACTAAAATCATATTATTAGTTGCCTATATTTTAGAATTAACTCTTATTTTTGAATTTTAGAAAGTATTATTATTTTCCCTTAGAAGGATACATATATTTTCTAATTTTTTTAGTCTTGAATCTGGAGAACTTCTTTGAAAACAGACCCTTCTCTTCACTTTCCTCTATCTTTATCATGAATTTTTTTACGAAAATATCCAATACCAGAGAAAATGTGGACTAAATATTTTATATCATGATATTTAAATTTTAACGTTAAAAAATCATAAAATAAGTGGCATGGCGTGCTCAAAATACAATAAAAAACTATTATTGAATCTAAAATTCCCCCATCTTACATGATCCCCATAGAAATATATTCATTATTCAAGGTTTTATAAAAAGTATCTTTATCTCCCTTCATTATCTTCTTGAAATTTCAATGAAGAACCTTTCTTGATCTCATGTATGATTTTCACACTATAAATTTCATTATGTTTACATTAATCCATATAATGATCCACTATTTATTTATCTTTTACATAATACCTATCTAATAAGACTCAATAGTACGTCATAATAATCATAAAATCCTTTATAGTTTATCCAAAAACACAAATAGAGAAAATAGTAATACTTAATTTGTTAAATAAATAATCTTATATTGCTTTATCAACAATATGAGTGTAATGATTACATCATTATATATATATATATATGATTTTTTCATACTTTACTCAAAAATTCATTTCATCAAGACTCTAAATGTTGTTCCACATTCATTTCTCTATCATGACATTCACAACCATTATAGTTTTCTATTCAAAAATTCAAACTCATAAATTATTCTATTCCATAGAATATATATTGATTTTATTTATCATCATATAGAATTATCACTAAACATTTCATAATTAGAGTATAACCATCAGTTATAATGTCCAAAATATATATTCCCCAAAAATTAATGAATTATAGAATTCACTCATTCCAAAAAATTATAATTTTTTATTAAAAAAATATGATAATATATTTAAATCACTAATATAAAATGATACATGATGGATATAAAAATGCAAACTATAGATTAAGATTCAAAACTGATAAACTTGATTCCAATAACATGAAACAAATTAATTTTTTTAATGGGACATATATAATGTTATGATACTATTTCTAGAGATATCTCTTAGAAATTCACTATGAGAGGGTTGAATCGATGTATAGTTTTTTATACATTTTCCCAAACAAACATTCATCACTATTTCAGATGAATAATAAATAAATTCCCTTCAATAATTTATTCTATGATTACAAATTTTATGAAACAATCATCCACCTAACCACAGTGAAAAAAATTATATTCAAGGTCTGCCATTTAAAATGGAAGGATATATAATTGTAATTTCAGGGTATCATTCATTGTCATATGATATATTTCTATCATCCCATGTTATTAGTGAGTTAATGAAAAAAACATGATATATATAACCATTGTATGATACTAATGAATCATATGACAATATAAGATACCATTTCATTCCAATGATATATCAATCCATTTTAAATTGTGACACTTGTATATCATTATGTTCACTTTAATTTTGTGGAATCTTATTTCCTAAAGTTAGTATCACACCAAATAATTTGAAAATTCCCTTGATTATTTGAAAGCCACATCCACTTCAAATTTATAAATAACATGTATCGTCACATAATTTAAAAAACTATGACATCCACAGATTAATCCTTGTGTCAAACATGAAAACAAAAACATAATGAATTCTTAATTTTTCTATCTTCAAATAAGAACTATTGACACAACCATTTTTCTTTAGATCATGAATATTTTTATCTTTAAACCATGTCCAAGTATATCAAACTTTTGTGTCGTTTGATTCAACGTGGATTTTAATGATTAGTATAAAAATATCAATAAACTGTGGCCATGAAAAAACTAATTTCTATCATGATCTAAAAAAATAATGTTTCATAAAATATTAACCTCAACATGGATTATTAAACACCACATTATTCTTTGTTGAACATAACATTAGACAGATTCGATCTTGAAAACCATCACCCACATCTTCTTAAATCACATCAATTATCACGTGATTAGTATTTAAAATCCCTTAAACCCCTATTAATTGATGATATTTTCTATGAATGAATTTATATTATATGATTCTAATGAAAAAAAATATTACTTTCTATAAAAAATAACTCAAATCTATAAAATAATAACTAACATGACTTGAAACAATGAAATCTCTCATATATTGGTGGGTATTCATTTTTTCCACACAAAGACCCCCTCCAATAGTATATGTACAGGTAAATTTTATTTAGTATTAATATCACAAAATATATGTTTCCTTAGAATAATATAAAAATATCCCAAGGAAACGTTAACCACTCTGAGTTCTGTGGGGAGTTAGTGAATTGTTATATTATTTCTATGAATTAACTTCTTTGTAATTCCAAATATTAGACGTTTCAATGATCTATATCCACTAATTAATATCTCATAGTTTCAATTTTTATATAAAAATACTATGAGATATTACAAAAAATATCATTTTCAAGTATCAATACAAATAGATACTCTTTTCCATGTTGCATAACCCCCCGACATGGATTCTCTAATATAAGATTTTTTTCAGTTACAATTATTTAGGAAACAATTGGTCATACAGCCTCATACTTGATCCTCTAGTTTATCCTAGTTATACCCCTAGAAATGAAACACTTTTTCCTATATTGGTAAAACCCCCAATTGCTTTCTCTTCTTCTTGATAGGTTATACCCCCCAATTTTGATCCTCTTTAGGAAATAGTTCTACCACAACAATTAAATAATTAATCTATATTGTGTACATCCATTATAAGATGATCTCTTGATATTCCTCCACGATCATTCATAATTTGACTTGTTTAAAATTCAATAACTATTGAACCATAACAATTTTAATCATTGTTATTTATCAAATAACTTGTGGTAACCATTGTATGATCAGTTTCCTAAAAGTATAAATGATGTTGAACTTATTTATTCTCTTATTTATGTATCTATCTTTATTATTTGTGTGCAATATATGTAGAAAATTTACTCATGTATTATGTAATAGAAAAAAATCTTTCAATACATAAAACATATGTCCATGAATTCTCAACCCTATTAAATCAAATGTAAATAATATAATGAAGTGTAATTCACAGTGAATGGGATGTGAAATCTGAGAGAATTTATTTTATTTATTATTATTTTATGTAATTTCTCAATTATATCCTAAATAGTTTGGGAATATTAATTACCAATGATTTCATATAGCATATTTATGTATGTTAGTATTCTCAAGCTTTTCTTCTTGACTCGCATTATATCTATAAATCTCACTATTCCTTATAATAAGTGAATAATGTGTCTCAATTTGATTCATTTAAGGGTATGAGTGTGTGGTGTCACACTTCTCTTCATAGTACCTATGAATTCACACAAGTGAGGGTGTGAATCATCATCTTCACACAATTGTAAAATGTCATTTTAATATTGTTCTTCACGAACGAATGTAAAGAATCATGACAGTAGATCTTTTGGGAATAAAAATCTTGAAGAAAACATCTTCTTCATGTGAATGAAGCACACCAAAGGCATAATATACTAAATTTAAATTAAATTTGGATATTCTTGATTTCCCTCTAAAAATGAGGGCACTCTTCAAATGGAGAAAACACAAAACGGCACAACCCGCCCTCTACATTTAAAAGTTAGGATCAATTCCATTCCTTTATTTATTCACCGACATAGAATCCAAAAAATTATACCATTTCAAATATGATTTTTGGATCACGAATGATGAAAAATTATAATATTCCGCCATAGGATTCTTTATACTAATCTTATTCAAAATGTTGCACCTGTTCTTTAATGATGAAATTATTATCCTGGGGATATTATCATTTTCCTAAAATGATAAATCCATAATTCATTAAACAAAAAACTCATTCATTCTAATATTAATAGCATGATTTATATTCCTATCATCCACAGTCAGAATTGTTTTATATTTATTGATTTATACATGAAAGATAAAAATTTCATGCAAATAGTCTCTTATCCTCATAACCTAAAAATATCACCATCAGAACTACCATAGAGACATATGGTTCAATTATCAACGGTTTTTCTATGAACTCTATTGTTTGTGAAACCCTAATGTGAGATCTAATGTTGATGATGATCATAGTGTAGATCTGATATCTTAGAGAGGTCTCATCAGATTGTGAAGAATAATTAATTATGTTTTTAAGGTGAGGAATAATTATAAAAAATTAATATGTTCTACATTGATTTTACATTCATCTATAATGAACATAATAAAACAAAAAATGTCACTACTAGATATTTTATGATAAGTATTCTTTTTAATTTATTTGATGTCATGTGTTTTATGCTACAACAAGATTATCTTGTGCTATACGCCACACTGTTTTAGCTTGAAGTATATGCCAAACTATTCTTAGATTAGGTTACACACAATTTCAAGTTCGTTTTATAATAGTCATTCTATGCAACATTGAGTGTATATATTTATATTCAATGTATAAATGAAATATGGTTGGATTCTGTTATACGAAACTACAAAGGATTCTTGCACAACACGCAACCCTGACTTGGCTTACATTACACGCAATCATGACCTTCCTTGATAGCATGTGTTGTACGCAATATCGGTTTTCACTAAACAAAGATATATGGTAATAATATTATCACGAACTAGCTGTTATGAATAGTATTAACTACATTTTGAATTTTATAACATTATTATTCATCTTACACATTTTCTAGAACATGATAAGTGAACAAAATAATTTTTTCGGGTAAAATAAGTATTTTTCAAAAAATGCAGCTTTATCGCCTTTTGATGGAACACCCACATTATATCTAGTTTTTACATGTTTATAAGTTCAATTTGACAAAATAAAAATCTTCCTTGGAATATGGATATAAAAATTTAATTGGGATAAAATTTTCATATTATTCTAATAACTTTCATACTTAGATGAATAGCAAAAACACGCTATATTTTAATTAAAAACAACTTTTTTCATAGAAATAATTTATATGGCTAGATTATCTTTTTAATTGGTTTTAAAGAGTAATTATAATATATTTTTACCATTTAATCCAATGTTGTTAATTGGAATTAATTTCACATTGAAATTGGATATAAACAAGTATCAATCTTTTGATTGTTTTTGTCTCTTAAAAAAAGTTATTTGTTTTGATAACGGGAAGTAATTTTAAAATTAATTAATTCCACTTCTATGTTTTGAATTTGGAAAAATAGGCATCAATTTTGAATTCGGAATATCAAATAATTCATAGGCTATATTTTTGGATTTTTCTGAAAAACATCAATTTTCGATGAATAGTAAAACCACTTAGTGGTAGTCAAAAAACTGACTTTAACATTTAAATGAAATTTTACCACTTCTGTGAATTGAATTTCTAAAATCCGAGAGACACGGTTAATATCATAGAATAAAATGTGGTTCAATGAGATGAAAATAATTATTGGTGAATAGTAACTTTTTACATTTTTTACCATGGTTAAAAGTAAATAGGGTAATTAAGGGTAAAAATGATATTATTATTACCCTTACTCATGTCCTAATTTTATTAGATAAGTTTAATTCAACCAGAAAACAACATTGGGAATAAAATATGACCATTTAGGCCCACATGGATTAGACTAGGACATTAATTATTAATTTATTTAAAGAAGGGTTAAACTAGTTAAAATCAATGATTAATAAGTAAATCATTTTTAATATAGGGTTATACAAAAGATAAATTCGACTATAAATATTAATTATAAATATAAAAGGATTTCCAACATAATGGTGTTTTATTTATAATTTTTGGACATTAAATAATTTAATTTATTTATGACAGAATGATGATGCAGTAATTATCTTATTAATGAAATATTGACATAATTGATGTTATAAATTCCCAAATAAATGTAATTTGAGACTTTTTAAGAATTCCACTAATTTTATAGGTTAATATAACAAGTTAGTATTGATTTCATTAACTTTTTTATAACTAGTCATTCTGTTATGATTTTCACAAAAATAAATTACAAAATAGTGTCAAAATTGACATAAAATAGTTTTTAAAACAAATATTATATTATTAATTGTTATTTTATTCCAAAAAATCTAAGGCTCGGCCCAATGACTTATATAAGGTTAAATATATTAATAATAAACAACTTGGGGTTCTTTTGTCTTGTTATTGTAAGTTTATTAACATTTTAGAGTTTAAGAAAACAAGAAGGCACGATAAAAGAAAAATTATTTAAGTTAAATCTAAATATTAAGGTTAAAATAGAAAACTAAACATGTATAAATAATATTGGATGAGAGTATTTCGACCCATCCCCACATAATCTTATAGATAACTCAATTTTGATCAATTAAAAACCGAATATGTCTTTATAATAAAATAATATTTTTAGTTATTCCAAAGGAGCCCCTCTCCTCCTTTATAAAAGGGCACCTCCTCCCTCTCTTCCTCACACCACTTTGAGCCTTCATGCTCGGCCAAAATCTTTCAAATTATCTTCTCCACTTACCTAGAAACATCCTAGAGGTCCTGGTCTTCTTCAAAGTCCAATTTTAGTTCCCTAAAAGGAGGTCTCAAAGAGGCGCTTCAAAGAAGAGGTAATGTCCGTTACCGGTTCTTTCAACTTTATTTCTTCTTCCACTTCTTCTTCTTTAATTGTTTCATTATGAAGTAATAACATTAGTATCAATAATATAAGTATATGTTATTATATTTAGGAAATAACCCTATTTCACCATCTATACATCCTATGGAAAATGAAATCACCGAGTGTGCGTACGTACGGAATACTGGCTCCACGCCGTGGTGTAATCTGTTTTCGACCACCACCTTGCTGGGATGGGTATAATGGTGTAAATAAATAACTATATATGGTTATTGTAAAGTGATATTGATTCTGTAATATTATTCACACACTTCAATAAAATTCCACAATCATGGGAATGATATCATCACTCGTGCGTACGTACGGATTACCGTCTCCACGAACACGATGAGATTCATTTCCATGATTAGCCTTTCAAGAATGATTATAAAGTATATATAATGAATAATAATGAAAATATGACATTATGAAGCTACTATATTTATTTATACAGACACACATATATATATATATATGTCATCTACTTACTTCCATTCAAGTCAAAAAAAATGGAAAACAGCATTCATGCGTACGTACGGCCTACAGTCTCCATGAACGGTGTATTTATTTCCATTTATCGATCTATTATATATATGTATATTGTGAATATATATTATAAATAAATCATGTTTTACATTTGGTAAGAAAGTAAATCATGATATAATTAATAATAATATCAAGAACAACAAGTTCAAACACGTACGATAAACGAAACAATTTAACCCAAAACACTACTTTAACATGGAATTGACAAATGAACGGGTAATATAAATACCTAAGTGAACCATATATGATATAAAGCAATGAATATGATTCTGAAATAAGTCAATGACATTATTTAAATCATTATATAGGAGGTTTGGATACATATGAAGCATATCAGATATTAGGTAAGGGATAATGTTGCAATCTCAATTGTTTTCTATCCAAGATTGCTTATACGTAAGTATTTACTGGGGTTATATTCATCATCCATGTCAATATTTTAAAAAAAATAATGTTTGTTTAAAGTCCTTTTTACCCATTTTTTACTTTTACTACATGGTATGTATTAAATCTTTAATTTACGAGGTACTTTTTGACTTTTCCGGCAAAAGTATGAGAAAAATGTTTATTTAACTTATACGGCATGAAAGGATTTTTTACAGTTTTAAAAAGACATATTTTCATGAAGCTTCCACCAAAATATTTCATGACTATTTTCAATAAAATACTTTTATTTTAAAATTGTATTTTATTTTTTGAAAATAAAAATATTTTGAAGAAGGAAGGATATTTTCCTCAAGAATTCATTTCAAGTGTTTAATCAATACCATTTTCCATCTAAGATGAAATTATTTCATATGTTTATGTTTCAAGTATAATGTCTCTATGATTTACATGGTTTCACTTTTCTTATTATGAAATGATATCCATTTCTTTTATATGGATTATGTTATGATGAGATTATGTTTATGAAACCGATTTTATTCGTTGGGTTATTATTAATGATGTATGTTTATTTTGTGGCACAAGTGAGAATGATTTAATTATGAGATTGTTGGGACCTATATCTTTCTCCAATGCATTGGGTCAAGATTTATATCTCATGAGATAGACATTGCTAGAATGGTAAGTTAATATGGTTCAGTGTTACAGGACTGAAAGGAGGAGTGATCTTGATTCAGAAACGGACTTTGTACACTAAGATGGTCTTGGTAGCAATGCCTTGGCTACTATGGAAATCATGACATGTGATGAATGGTTTCCAAAATTACATGTTTTATTCCCATGCTATTTTATCGTTATTTTGTTTACCTTATGATATATGTATTGCATACTTCTAAGATTCATGTCTTTGCTCAAGATTTAGATGTTTAGATTTTATGTTGAAGTTTTTGCATTCAAATGTTCATGGATTGTTTTATGTTCTCTATGTTTACCCTTACTAGGAATTTGAGCTCATCCCTTTTTTGTTTTATTTTCCACAAGATATAAAGAAAGGTTTTAGTTAAGAAAAAAAAGGGAAGATGTTTATGGGAGATGTTGAAGATCTTTCACCTTGATTATAAGATTATGTTCCATGTTTCCAAAGACACTAAACTATTACGGTCCTTGTGCATATGTTTTTGTTATGTACTAAGTATTATGAAAAAGTGATATAATGTCCATGTACATCAAGCTTTGGGTCTCTACAGTTGGTATCAGAGGAAAGGATTAGTTAACCTTTGGAAACTAGGATTCGATAACTTTAGTGAGATCCCTAGAGATATTTCTAAGGAATGTCTAGGGATGTCCCTAAGGCTAAGTATATGTATAGGTTATAGTCCTAGAATTGCGCTAATGATCATAGAATTAAACATAAGAAGTTAGATATTGAAGGTACTCCACCTTTATTATGTTCTTTTCCCAAGCATGAATTTTTCCTCTCACACTATTCTTTTTGGGTTTTAGACGATGGATGGAACTAGAAGGAACCATGTTGATCAATGTAATGGACAATAAAATGATTGTCCTCCTGATCAAACCAATGTTATGGGAGATGGAGTGAAAAATCTTAATGATATACTTACACAAGATATGAATCATTCTGGACTTCCAAATGAGCAGAGAAAGGAATAATATTCTATTGAGTCCTTCCTGAGGCAAAGTCCACCTTCTTTTAGTGGGTCTTCTGATCCACTTGTTGCTGGACAATGGATCTGTTCAACTGAAAAGATATTTTCAGTTCATCAATGTTATGAACATGAAAAATTCATCTTAGTAGTATATCGTTTGGAAGGTCAAGCTGATCAATGGTGGAATATTATCAAGAATACGAGGCCAAGAGATGAAATTGAGTCCATGGAATAGGAAAAGTTTAAGAACATATTTTTCAATAAGTACTTCCCTCGTATTCATTGAACAATGATGGAGAAGGAGTTTCTTGAACTAAAGAAAAATGTTGATGAATCTGTTGGTATATATGAAGAAAATTTTACAGGGCTTGCAAGGTATGCTTCTGGCTTTATCATCCAACCTGAAAGTAAATTTGATCAATTTTTCAGTGGCTTAAAACCTAGTCTTCTAAGGGAATTAGCTATAAGAGACTTTAGTAGCTATGAAGAAATTGTGCGTTGTGATATCAAGGTTGAACTGGATGTTGGTGTAACATATCCATCTCTTGGTTTTGACCAGAAACAAAGGATGGAGTTCAAGGAGAAATCTCATAACAATAGTTAAAATAAGATGAATGTTTCCTTATTCTCAAAGGGTGGAAAAAAGAATGGTAGAGATTGTCTTAAAGGGAATAGAAAATGTTTTAAGTGTGGAAAAGAAGGTCATCGAGCAGCTGAGTGTCGAAGTAATGGAAAAAGGGTTTCTAATGATGTGAAAAAATAAAAGACTGCAGAGAACGCACCACCAACACTTCAATGCTTCAAGTGCAAGGAAATGGGGTATTATTCTAATAAATGCCCTAATCCATGGGTTAATGATGGTCAACGTTAGAATCCTATTAATGCAAAGGATAAAGGGAAGTCTCATGCGATCACTATTTGTGATTCTGAGTATGAAAATGTTGTTGTGTAATGATTAAGTGTTTATTTAATTGGATTTCAAAATAGTATCATGGAATCACATTTATGGTATTGTGGAATTTTGGAATATCTATGTATTGGTCTCCAATAATTATTTGGTACCGGTAACCATGAAAAAGTGATTGATGTATTTTTGGAAAGTAGATGAAATGTGCATAATGAAGGGATAAGGAGAAAATAATATGATAGTAATCAAGAGGTCATGGCTGATATAAGGACTATGTGATATTATGGTTTGAGTATATAGGATTTTTGGGATTTTGGTATGTGGAAAGTGTTAAAATTTTAAAACATTTTTGTTTTCACTAAGGTTAAATGGGTATTCATTCTTCAAGAGAATACATTATTAAGATATTCACATGTTTGTAATTTGACCAACAAGATATATCTTATGATATATGAGGGATAAATGATGGAATTGATGTGATTGTTATGTGACATTTCAAGTAATCATTTTCATTGTACTATGAGCTTGGACCGAAGTATTTTAGATAAGCCTAACGATTGGAATGTATTATGTTGGACATAAGTTAGTATTAATTAAGGATATAACTTTTTTCGATATTATTGATGGGATGTTATAGTAATGTAGTTTTAGAAAAAGGACAACCTGCAAAATGAGCAATATCCCATCGCATCAGACAAAGATATGGGAATTGAACCCACAACCGAAGTGCGCCAGGCCTTTATCGCCTACCACTGGCCTACAGGAAGTCCCTGGTTAGTAGAAAGTAGTTTTATTTTATTAAGCAGTATGATAGATGAAGTATAAGTCCATGTTTGGAATCATATCTAATTAAACTCACCATACATGGACTTATGTATTCAGGAACTTTTTCTAACCTTTTCACTGAGATAGATGGAATGAACCATCATTCTATCACATGATCTGCTAACACTTCACGACTAAAAAATTAAAGTTCATTTCTTTAAGATATGAAGTCGAAATTGTTCAAGGCACGAACAATAGTGAGATTGAACAAAAATCATGTATGTATTTATTTTAATTCATCAAATTTAGGGACATAATCTTCAAAACCAAAAATGTTGTCCAAGTTCCCTCATATCCAATGAATCACATGGTACCTTAGATCATCACAAATCTATAGCTTTGGGATTGTTGGATTTTTCATAGCCATGTTCTCTTCCACTCTCCATCAGAACCTGATGGTAAGATTTTTCTTCCATATCCATATTATCACCTATGTTCTTCTACGTGGAAACCCAGTGATGAGTTAATTTGGGTAACTGTTACATTTAATACTTTAGTTTTTCTAAAGTTAAGTTTTGGTATTTCATTTTACGATGTGTGTTGTAATTAAAGAAACATTCAATTAGAAAACCATGTATAACCCCGTTGAATTTCGAGGGCGAAATTCATTTTAAAGGGGTAGAATGTAACAACCCGATATTTTATGATAAGTATTATTTTTAATTTATTTTATGTCATGTGTTTTATGCTACAACAAGATTATCTTGTGCTATATGCCACACTGTATTTGCTTGAAGTATACGCAACACTATTCTTAGATTGTGTTACACACAATTTCAAGTTCGAATTATAATAGTCATTCTATTCAACATTGAGTGTATATATATATATTCAATGTATAAATGAAATATGATTGGATTCTGTTATACGAAACAATGAAGGATTCTTGCACAACACGCAACCCTGACTTGACTTGCATTACACGCAATCACGACCTTCCTTGATAGCGTGTGTTGTACGCAATACCAGGTTTCACTAAACAACGATATGTGGTTAAAATATTATCATGAACTAGACATTATGAATATTATTAACTTAATTTTCAATTTTATAACATTATTATTCATCTTACACATTTTATAGAACATGGTAAGTGAACAAAATAATTTTTTCGGGTAAAATAAGTATTTTTAAAAAAATGCAGTTTTGCCGCCTTTTGATGGCACACCCAATTTAAATCTAGTTTTTGACATTTTTATAAGTTCATTTTGAAAAAATAAAATTCATCCTTTGAATAGGGATATAAAAATTTAATTGGGATAAAATTTTCATATTATTCTAATAACATTAATATTTTGATGAATAGTAAAAGCACGCTATATTTTTATTTAAAACAACTTTTTTCATCACAATAATTTATATGGATAGATTATATTTTTAATTGGTTTTAAAGTGTAATTATAATATGTTTTTACCATTTAATACAATGTTGTTAATTGTATTTAATTTCACATTGAAATTGGATATAAACAAGTATCAATCTTTTGATTGTTTTTGTCTCTTAAAAACACGATATTTGTTTTCATAACTGGAATTAATTTTAAAACTAATTAATCACACTTCTATGTTATGAAATTGGAAAAATAGAAATCAATTTTGAATTCAGAATATCAAAAAATGCTTTGGCTGAATTTTTTGATTTTTCTGAAAAACTTCAATTTTCGATGAATAGTGAAACCACTTAGTGGTAGTTAAAAAACTGAATATTTCATTTAACTGAAATTTTACCACTTTTGTGAATTGAATTTTGAAAATACGAGTGACACGGTTAATATCATGTACTAAAATCTGGTTCAATGAGATGAAAATATTTTTTGGTGCATAGTAACTTTTTACTTTTTTTACCACAGTTAAATGTAAATAGGGTAATTTAGGGTAAAAATGATATTATTATTACCATAACACATGTACTAATTCTATTTGATAAGTTTAATTCGACCAAAAACAACCTTAGGAATAAAATATGACCATTTAGGCCCACTTGGATTAGATTAGGACATTTGTTATTAATTTATTTAAAGAAGGGTTAAAATAGTTAAAATCAAAGTTTAATAAACAAAAACATTTTTAATATAGGGTTATACATAAGATAAATTAGACTATAAATATTCATTATAAAGATAAAAATATTTACTACATAATGGTGTTTTATTTATAATTTTTTGAAACTAAATAATTTAATTTATTTATGAAACGATGATGATGCAGTAATTATCGTAGTAATGAAATATTGACATAATTGATGTTATAAATAGCCAAATAAATGTAATTTCAGACTATTTATGAATACCATTAATTTTATAGGTTAATATTACATGTTAGTATTGATTTAGGTAATTTTTTCGAACTAATCATTCTGTTATAATTTTCACAAAAATCAATTACCAAATAGTGTCAAAATTGACATAAAATAGTTTTTAAAACAAATATTATATTATTAATTATTATTTCATTCCTAAAAATATATGGTTCGTCCCAATGACTTAGATAAGGTTATATATATTAATAATTAACAACTTGGGGTTCTTTTGTCTTTTTATAGTAAGTTTATTAACATTATAGTGTATGAAAACAAGAAGACACGGTAAAAGAAATATTATTTAACTTAAAGTTAAATCTAAATGATAAGGTTAAAATAGAAACCTAAACTTGTCTAAATTCTATTGGATGAGATTATTTCGACCCATCCCCACCTTAGCTTCGAAATAACTCAATTTGGAGCTATTAAAAACAGAATATGACTTTATAATAAAATAATATTTTTAGTTATTCCAAAGGTGCCCCTCTCCACCCTTATAAAAGGGCACCTCCTTCCTCTCTTCCTCACACCACTTTGAGCTTTCAATCTCGGCCACACTCTGAAAAATTCTCTTCTACATTTCCATAGAAACATCCTAGAGGTCATGGTATTCTTAAAAGTCCAAATTTAGTGCCCTAAAAGGAGTTCTCAAAGAGGCTCTTCAAAGAAGAGGTAATGTTTGTTATCGGTTCTTTCAACTTTATTTCTTCTTCCACATCTTCTTCTTTAGATGTTTCATTATGAAGTAATAACATAAGTATGACTAATATACTAATATGTTATTATATGTATGAAACAACCCAATTTCACCATCTATACATCCTATGGAAAACAAAATCACAGCGCGTGCGTACGTACGGAATACCGTCTCCACACCGTGGTGTAATCTGTTTTCAACCACCACCTTACTTGGATGGGTATAATGGTGTAAATAAATAACTATATATTGATAATGTAATGTGATATTGATTCTGTAATATTATACATACACATCAATACAATTCCACGATCATGGGAATGATATCATCGCTCGTGCATATGTACGGACTACCGTCTCCACGAACACGATGAGATTCATTTTCCATGATTAACCATTAAAGAATGATTATAAAGTATATATAATGAATAATAATGAAATATATGACATAATGAATCTAATTTATTTATGTATATATATATTTATATGTCATCTACTTACTTCCATTCAAGTCAAAAAAGAAAGGAAAACAGTGTTCATTCGTACGTACGGCATTCCGTCTCCATGAACGGTGTATTTATTTACATTTATCAATCTATTATATATATGTCTATTGTGAATATATATTATATATAAATCATTCTTTACATTCTCGATGTAATTAAATCAAGATACAATTAATAATAATATCAAGAACAACATGTCCAAACACGTAAGATAAAAGAAACAATTTTACCCAAAACACTACTTTAACATGGAAGTGACAAATGAATGGGTAATATAAATACCTATGTGAACCATATATGATATAAATAAATGAATATGATTTTTTAATAAGTAAATGACATTATTTTAAGCATTATATAGGAGGTTCGGATACATACAAAGCATATCGGACATAAGGTAAGGGATAATGTGGAAATCTCAATTGTTTTCTGTCCGAGATTGCTTATATGTAAGTATTTACTGGGGTTATATTTATCATCCATGTCCATGTTTTGTAAAAACAATTCATGTATGTTTAAAGTCCTTTTTACACATTTTTGACATTTACTACATGGTATGTATGGAATCTTTCTTTTACGATGTATTTTTTGACTTTTCCGGCAAAAGTACGAGAAAAATGTTTTTTTAACTTATACGACATGAAATGTTTTTTTACAGTTTTATAAAGACATATTTCCATGAAGCTTCCTCCAAAATATTTCATTACTATTTTCAATAAAATCCATTTCATTTAAAATTTCATGGAATTTTGTGAAAAGAAAATTATTTTGAATAAGAAAGGATATTTTTCCTCAAGAATTCATTTCAAGTGTTTTATCAAAACCATTTTCCATCTAAGATGACATTATTTCATATGGGTATGTTTCAAGTATAATGTATCTTTTATTTACATGGTCTCACTTTTCTTATTATGAAATGATATCCATTTCTTTTATATGGATTATGTGATGATGGGATTATGTTTATGAAACCCATTTTATTCGTTGGGTTATTATGAATGATATATGTTTATTTTGTGGCACAAGTATGAATGATCTCATTACGAGTTGGGTGGGACCTATATCTCCCTCCAATGCATTGGGTAAAGATTTATATATCATGATATAGACATGGCTGGAATGGTAAGTTAATCTGCTTCAGTGATACATGACTGAAATGAAGATTGAACTCGATTCAGAAAGGGACTTTGTCCACTAAGATGGTCTTGACAACAATGCCTTGGCTACTATGGAAATCATTACATGTGCTGAATGGTTGCCACAATTACATGTTTTATTCCCATGCTATTTTATCGTGATTGATGTTACCTTATGATATATGTCTTACATACATAAAGATTTATTTCATTGCTCAATATTTTGAGGTTTATATTTTATGTTCAAGTTTCTGCATTCAAATGTCCATGGATTGTTTTATGTTCTCAATGTTTACCCTTACTGGGAATTTGAGCTCACCCCTTTTATGTTTTATTTTCTCCCAGGATATAAAGAAAGGTTTTAGGTATGAAAAAAATGGAAGATCTTTATGGGAGATGTTGATGATCTTTCACCACGATTAGAAGATTACGTTCCAAGTTTCCAAAGACACTAAACTATTACGGTCCTTGTGTGTCTGTTTTTGTTATGTACTAAGTATTCTGAAAATGTGATGTAATGTCCATGTACGTCAAGCTTTGGGTCTCTACAAAAAAGCATAGCAAGATATCTATACATCACTGGGTTTAATACTTGGATGCACTACAGACATCTGGGAATCATGTTTTTTCCTCCCAGTGTAGTTTATCTATCCACGTTCAACCAATGATCACCCATGCACACTCCTACCAACTCCCTGCTGGAACTCCTAGAGGGAGATATTCACCTTCACTATTTCATCATTAATGAACATGCTATATGGATATTTTTTGGTGAGATAAATTCCCATATGTTCATGTGGGATGGAATACTAGCTAGCATAGTCTAACCTATTTTTTTTATAATGTCTCGCCCTAAATACTTATAAAATACTATGAATAGAATTTTTAAAACAAATCCATTCTCAAATATGATTCTTAATATGATATCATTCCTCAAATATTCTTCTCGAAAAATTTGAATACATTTTTCATGGCCTTATTTAATTTTTTACTTAATCATCAATTCTTCATCATGAAAAATTAAATAATTTTTTTCAAGGATTTCTTATTCCTTTTATCAGTGATGCAACCAATATATCAATTATTTAACAATATTTAGTCATTTATTTGAACATATGAAAACTTAAACAATTGAAAAAATTAGTTATTCTTAATATTAAATCGAACACCCCTTATAAATATTCGTACTTAATCACAAACTTGTCATACCTTATTGACATGAAATTCAACTCAAATTCACCGATCTAAACTATCACCCCTTTGAATTTTTTATCAATGCCAAAAAACAATTCATCATATAAATATATTAATAATTCCCTCATTTTTAACCCCATTATCTAAAATAAATCCAAATGATTATTTATAGGTATTATCATATCATTATTTTACCCCAAACATGTTCACCACCCTTATTTAATTATTTATTGATAAATTAAACAATATTGATGATATATTATGTTTTTAAAAGAAGAGATCCATTAGTTAATCAATTATATGTATACATGGGATAACAAATTGTAGAAATCAAGATATATATAAACATGGTAGTCTAGGTTGTTTATAAAATTCCAAGAATGTGAAATTGTTAATAGAAATTCTCAACTCCCATTTTAGGGGTTCCAAATAATCATTTTTATCAATAAAATATAAATCCTACATAGGCTTAAAAAAATACATTAAAATGTTCAGGAAAAAATATATAACTCCCCATTATTGGATTGATATCATCTCCCCCTTGATAATGATTTCCAATCCATTCAATGTAGAGAAATTGGAGTGGTTATCATACCACATTTTTTATTTTTATAAAGATATTTAGAAATTATACATTCAATATATAGTGAAATTTAATAGCTATAAATCATTAGTACTTCCCATAAAGAAGTATTACATCTCTATTAATTCATAGAATATCAGTATAGTAGAATACATGTATATCTAGGAATATGGAGGGACCTACTTGTTCATCAAGGTTAAAATTGACGTCAAGAGTTTCCTATCAAACTATTTCATTATTTCTCCCAATATTAGCATGAGAAAATTTCCATGGAATCCCATTCTTTTGAGTCTCATATATTGGAATTTGTTATATATTATCATGAAATTATTATTTATGTGGAATGCATTTTACCACCTTAGTTTCTATATACACTTAATTTCCTTTAGCTATGGGATGTTTTTTATCTTCCTTTAATTTATTATCAAATTACAATTATGTCTGATACAATATAAGGGACTGATTCCTAGAATTCTTGTTCTTAACAAAACCTTTACATGCCTTACCTATAGCTTTATATTAATTCATTTTTACCATAAATAACTTTGGGAATATCTTATGGAATTAATTTGATGCATTTATCGTATGTGATTCCCCCAAATTACATCCGCCACATTCTTCTTCTAAGAATTAATATCCAACATGAATTGGTAGATTTGATGGTTTTAGGATCACAATAATATATTTTTGAGATATTTTTATCATAAATTCACCATTACTCTCCATTTAATAAGTCAGGATTCCTATAAGTGGCATGCTATACATGAAATATTAGGGTTCCTGCCTATAAATTTTACAACAGAAAAAAACCCTCTAAACAAGAGTCTTTAACCATTAAATATATTCCTTAAACATACTTGTTTTTTATTTAATTAATTATAATAATAAATATTTTTCTATGTGGAAGTGTTTCTTTAAATATTTCTTAGTGCCTTTTATGTGGTAGGTTATCTCAAACTTATATTATTAGAAATACTTTTATTATTATTTTCACAACCTATTATATATTTTACAAATTCCATTATTATCATCATACATTTTTTTAAACAACAAATTATCATATGATTGTATCATGATTGATAAATACTAGAACACATCTTATATTTGAAAAATTTTATTTTAATACTCTAATAAATCATGAAACAATTCAAATATATTCATTGTAAATAAAGGTATTTTCTGTGGATTTATCTTCTCTGGTGCATATCTTCTCATTTCTTCATATTTTCTAACCCAAAATGAAGACCTCATATTATTTTCTGTAACACCCCAAGCTTCCACGGTACTCTTCTCTTTGATTAATACAGTAGCATGTGTTGTACACAACTTCGAGTTCTAACACACCACAACCAATCAAACTAGCTGTTATGAATAGTAATAACTAATTTTTGAAATTTTATAAATATTATCTTTCCAAATGGACTTAAATTTTGGATTCGTAATATCCAAATTATCTTAGGGTGAAATTATGGTACTTTTCGGATAACATTCATATTTTAATGAATAGTGAAAATTACTAAATTTCAATTAAAAACAACTTTTTAAATTGAAATAATTAATATTGATAAATTATAAATTTGAGGGGTTTTAAAGTATATTTAGAATTTGTTTTTACCATTTAATACAATTATGGTCATTGGACGTAATTTCACATTTAAACCCGACATAAACAAGTGTCAATCTTTTGATTGTTATTATCTCTTAAAAAAACGCTATTTGTTTTGATGACAGGAATTAATTTTTAAATTAATTAATGAAAATGATATGATTCTAATTTGGTAAAATATAAATCATTTTTGAATTCAATATATCAAATATATCTTAGGCCTGATTTTTGGTATTTTTCTGGGAACATTAATTTTTTGATGAATAATGAAACCACTAAGTGGTAGTTAAAAAATTAAATTTTTCATAAAACATAATTTTACTGCTTCTGTGAGTAGAATTTAGAAAACCCTAGAGACATGGTTAATATCAAGCAGTAAAATGTGGTTCAATGAGATGAAATTTTTTTTTGAATAGTAACTTTTTAATTTTATTTACCATGGTTAAAAGTAAATAGGGTAATTAATGGTAATAATGATATTAATATTACTCTAACACAAGTCCTAATTCTATTGGAAAAGTTTATCTCGACCAAAAAGAAGCTTAGGAGTAAAAAATTATTATTTAGATCAACTTGTATTAGATTAGGACATTTATTATTATTAAATTCAAAGAAGAGTTATAAGAGTTAAACTCAATGTTTATTTACTTAAACATTTATAATATATGGTTATACATAAGATAAATTCTATTGAAAATATTAATTATAAATAATACAAGATTTTATACATAATGGTATTTTATTTATAATTTTTAGACATTAAATAATTTAATTTATTTATGACACAATGGTGATGCGGTAATTACCTAATTAATAAAATATTAAAATAATTGATATTATAAATATCAAAATAAATGTAATTTGAAACTTTATATTAATTCCACTAATTTTATTGGTTAATATGACATATAATTATTGATTATATAAATTGTGTTCGAAGTAATAATGCTTTTATGAATTTATCAAAAACAAAATACCCAATAGTGTCAAAATTGACCTAAAAGAGTTTTTAAAACAAATATTGTATTATTAATTTATATTCAATTCCTAAAAATCTAAGGTTCTTCCAAGAGACTTATATAATGATAGGTGTATCATTAATGGACCACTTGGGGTCTCTTAGATTCATATATTTTGTTTATTAACCATATAATATAAAAATACAAAAATACATTGTAAAAGTGAAACTAATTTACTAAGAGTTAATACTTAAAGATAAGGTTAATATAATGACCCAAACCTGTCTAAATTCTATTGGTTGAGTGGTTTGCGACCCATACCCACCTTAAGTTTTAAATAATCCACTTTTGAGCCATTAGAAACCGAATATTAATTTATTATAAAATAATATTTTAAGTTTTTCCAAAGGAGCCCCTCACCCCTCTTATAAAAGGCCACTCCCCCTTTTCACTAATTCACACATTCAAAGCCTTTTCGCTCGGCCAAAACCTATCCAAATACTCTCTAAACATCCCTCAATAAAACCTAGAGGAATTAGTTTTATTAGAAAGACATCCTATGGATCCCTTTTGATCAAATCAAAAGGAAGAACCCGAAGAAGAGGTAATGTTTTCACCACCCTCTTTCAAGTTCCTTTCTTCTTCAACTTCTTCATTCTTTGTTATTTCTATTCTAAAATAATAACTCCATTATCATCTATATACTTTGATGTTATTATAAATATTGTACAACCATATTCAGTATTCTATCCATCCTTTGAATGGCATGTCACCATATGTGCGTACGCACGGCTTACCGTCTCCACGTCGTGGTGTAATTGTCATTCAATAAATTATTATTTGGATGGGTATAATAATGATGTGTAATTCATGTAAATAATAAATATAACATGAAAATTATTATGTCTATATGATATACAAACCAATTATATATTATTTTAACCTCAAAAGAATGATATTGTCGCTCGTGCGTACGTACGGACTACCGTCTCCACGAACGCAATGAGATTCATTCTCCATCGTATCCATTCAAGTATAATCCTCATTCGATGATTAAAAGTAATGTTTAAGGGCATGATATAATTCTGGATATGAATAAGATACAACCTATCCATAATAAACACGTCTTATGTAATAAAGAATATAAAGGAGAACGAGTAAGTTAACACTTGAAATGACGATAATACTAAGATATTATTAGAAAATCAATGTTAAAAGATCATATATGATATCATATTAATGTAAATAATTCTTTTATAATTCAATAACAATTATTTCACTATTATACAGGAGGTTAACCTACCGTCGACCAAGGAAAAAGTACCAAGTAAGGGGTTTCTTATCACACTTTTAATTCCATGAGAATTCCATTATTCACCACTTATTTATTACATGTGGTGTGTGTACTGCCCATGATTGTATTCATTGTTTAATATACTTTAATTTAATTATATTTAAATAATCATTGTATTATCCTTCATTCATGGGTGTATGTTTCGTATGTTACCAAATCGATAAGGGAATTTGAAATTTCAATTTTCATTTCTTCGGCTTTACGCAAATTTCATTGATCATTTTACTCCTTGATTATGTGTGGAATCACTATTAATTTGCTTAGGTAGTAATTACCACTCCCCTTTTTTGTAGATATAATTTTTATACATATAATCACTCCATTAATAATTTCTCAAGTCATCGATATGAATTTGATAAGAGTAATTTTAACTCATTCTCCATTTGTTGAGTTAAAAATCTAATTCATTGGTGTTGTTTTTACAAGATTATGTGTGAATTTCCTTTGATTTTTTTACACTAAATATCCAATCCTATTTAGTGTATTTATATTTGAAACATACAACTATGTCGTTGATTTATCTTTAACCTAAGGATACGTCCTTTATGAGAGATTTCATCTCAATTTACATTCCACTGAGACTTCTTTCTTGTTATACATCAAATCACTTTTATGTGGTGTATATAATGTACTTTAACATAGTATATCATGAATCCCATTATTCGCATAATATTATAATGTTTTGATTACCACAATTATTTTTATTCATGTGTATCTCTTTTGGTTAGATACTCTAAATAAAATACCATTTTTAAATGTTTTAAAGACTTATTCTTATAAATAGTTCTCATTACTATCCATGTTTTAAAAAATGTTTTTAAGGATTAATTTATATGGAAATAAAAGTTATTAATTTAAAACTCCTTTTAAAAGTTTAAAAGTGGTTTGTGACACTTTGATTCAAAAACTTATTTTTAAATAGCTTCTTGAAAAATATTGTGACTTTTAAATTTTTTCAAGAAAAAGGGGATATTTCTCTCAAATGGTTTTGATGGTTATTTTCATCTGTGTCAATATTATTCATTATTATCTATTGAGGATAATTTGATACAATAAAATCTTCCATATTGTATAGAATGTGTTATGTTTGACTGTGGATGTGATATATTTATACCATTCATGGTTTGTCAATTAAGTATTGACATTTCGTATTCTAGTTTAATATGAATGTTTATGTCATATTTCAATCTTTTCATATGAGGAATGTATTGGACTTAGTAAGTGACGGGTGGAGCCCGCTATAGCTCCTCGATGCATCGTTTGGTCTCATGAGACAAACTAGTGTCTTGGAAGAATGCCTTGACAAAATCTTATTTATAGTCTGGGCACGAGGCCTTGGCTATGTAGTTATGATAGTCTGGCATTACGTATTCCATTATTATGAAAGTAGTTATTAATATTTTCATGTGATTATTCGACTAGTATAATATCCATGTGAATAAGTAAATGATATTACTTCATTTTATCCTTGCCATATTATGCTGGAGTTCAAGTTTAAAAAGATTTGTTATAGTTATACATTGCCTTAAATTTTTATGTTTATTTATAAAAGTTCATGCTATATTGTTATCCTTACTGAGCATCTGAGCTCACCCCTTTCAATGTTTTATTTTTCCCAGGATGTGAAGAAGTATTTTATAAATGACCTGAAGGGATAGTATGTGGGGATATGAAGACAATATGTTGTTGTAGTTTTTCAGTTACTGATGTAATGTAAACTTTATGAATATATCTAGTGTTTCCAAGGGTACTAAACTAATCGGTCTTCTGAGATTTGATCTTTCTTTTGATCATGCCAATGTTATGTAATAATGCACTGACTCTGGGTATCTTGGGTTGGGGCGTTACAGTTGGTATCAGAGGATGTTTAGTACAATACTTGGAAGCTAGATTTAGATAAACTCTGATTAGAGCATGTAAACCTAAGATGAACATTGAGGATTGGTATATAAGAACTTCCTAGAATTTTGGTATTGTAGAGATTTTGTGAGTTTTCCGAGAAATACATCCCTGTCTGGATACAAACAGGTAGAGGCGGCTCTGGCACAATTGTACGTAGGGGTAAAACCTGAAAACACCACTTTGAGCTAGACTCGAACTGGAACTGGTGCACGACAACGGGCCCTGCTGCACTCTTGGTTTCGACACTCACGGGGGATATTCTTAGGATAATTTACATTTTCCTTACAAACCAATTTGATGTATTATATATATAAGATGAGAGTAAATGAAATTGGTTAATCCTAATGTGTTTCAAATTGAGAATATGGTGACATGTTAATATCTAAATTATTTAATACTACTATTACTCACATAATGCTTTCTGGTTTTAGTCAATGGCTGGATTCCAAGGAATTCATAGTGACTTTGAGAATGATGTACAAGGTGGGAACGGTGGTGGAAATGAGAAAAAAATGGAATGTTGATAGGCGTAAAAGATATCATATTTATTCTAAATCAATTTTCCAAAAATATGATCAACAATATATATATTAACTAATTCCCAAACTCAGCAAAGAAGAGAAAAGTGATGAATGATAAGAGATCCAGCAGTGGAGACCATGGAGAAAGGAAACCTCAATTTCCATCATGTAGGAAATGTGGAAGGAGACAGTGATGATAGTGTCCCAATGGGACAAGGAAATGCTTTACATGCGGGAAGGAAGGACATAATGTGAAGAATTGCCGAAGAAAAATGAATAGTACTATGGAAGAACATAAAAATGATCCCAAGAATTCATTTACAGTCATTTACCATAAATGTTGGGGACCCAGCCATTACCCGAGTGAATTCCCTATTCTATAGGATATTTTCTTGGACAAAGAAGAAGCTATGTGGAAATAAATTGATGGATAAATGTTTAAAAATTATTAGTGCTCCTTATTGATGGGTTGACTTTGGAATAATTTTCTATTGTATTTGTAAACCTACACTTTTCCATGTGATAATGATATTTTATGAAGAATTATATTTTCTCTTGTGGATATAGTTATAAATAACCATTTGGTTTTATATGATCATTGGTTTTGAGGAAATTACAAGTTATTATAATTTGGGATGAAAATTCAAGGTATGAGATAACATTTGTGGTTAAATTATGTTATGGTTATTTTGAGGCATTTATCTCATTTTGGTAATTTTGTAAAATATAGTTTTTGAAAAATGACAACACGCAGACCGTGTGACAACCCGTCGCGTTGGACAAAGCTATGGGAATCGAACCCACAACCAAAGTGCGATTGGGATTTATCGCCTACCACTAGACTACATGAAGTCCCTGGTTAACGTGACTGCTATTTTAAGTTAAATGATTTTATTTGTCAATAATAATTTGATTTGGGATCTTATTTCTTATCAAGTGAATACCCTTAGTATAGGAAAATGATTTGGTGATTAAGTGATAAATGTTATTTTGGAAGATGTTCACTTTGTTGGGGAAACTATATGCCCAAGTAAAATAGAATAGTATGGGATTTCATTTGAGGAGTAATGGTGGATTTTTATATATGTTTTTATTGTGG
The DNA here is from genome assembly GCA_963277665.1 of Viscum album. Classification (NCBI taxonomy): domain Eukaryota; kingdom Viridiplantae; phylum Streptophyta; class Magnoliopsida; order Santalales; family Viscaceae; genus Viscum; species Viscum album. The sequence continues at coordinate 2,137,846,990 of OY728165.1, forward strand.
ATTTATAGTGATTTGGGTTATTTATTGAAATGATTAGGTTAATTACTTTTAAGTATGTGACTTTAAGAGTAATTAATGTCATTTTAAGATACAATTTAATGTGGAAGACTAACTTCTTATAAGTTTTGGGTTTCAATAATATTTTGTATTATATTGAAGGATTTTAAGGGAAATTGATTATTGAATGGTATTTATTAAAATTTGGGGTATTGATGGATTAATTTTAGAAATTAAGTTTGGCGTTTCTTTCTCTAATGGAATATCCTTTTGGGGGATCATCAGATCTTATAATAACCATTTTGATTTGATTAATCTCTAAAGACAAGGTAAATATATATTTTATCCATTGTTGATCATGTGATTCAATAAGAAGTTTATTCTATATCTTCCAGTGTGACCATGTCTTCTTGAATACTCATCAATTAAAAATGAGTTAGTAGTAGGAATTAATTAAAGAATGAAACTTTACCAAAAAAGTATATCTCTTTATGTTCTTAGTCAATCTCAGAATTGAATTCTTCATCTTTATGTAATGTATCTTAAAAAAATTATAAAAATGTTGTCCATTTACTTTTCCTACTGGGAAACTTATGACCCTTTGTCCCATCACAAGTTTGTGGTTTTCTCATTGTTAACTTTCTCCTGATCATGTTTTCTATTCCTTTCAATCAAAACATGACCCTTATTTTATCATCCATATCCATGTTTTTCTACATGGAATCCTCATATAGGTTATCTCGGGTGACCTTTGTAATTCTCTTTCTTTCTGTTAAAGTGATAGTTTTATTGAATCTTTTTCCGATGTGGGAATTTCCATTATATTCCAATGCCCAATTTTAAAATTTTGAGGACACAATTTATTGAAGGAGGGGAGAATGTAACACCCCAATCTCCCACGTTATGCTTCTCTTTGATTAATACAGTAGTGTTTGTTGTACGCAACTTCGAGTTCTAACACACCACAACCAATCAAACTAGCCATTATGAATAGTAATAACTACTTTTTGAAATTTTATAAATTTTATCTTTTAAAATGGACTTCATTTTTGGATTCGTAATATCGAAATTAGCTTAGGGTGAAATTTTGGTACTTTTCTGATAGCTTTCATATTTTGATGAATAGTGAAAATTACTAAATTTTAATTAAAAACAACTTTTTTAATAAAAATAATTTATAGTGATTAATTATAAATTTGTGTGGTTTTAAAGTATATTTAGAATATATTTTTACCATTTAATTCAATGATGGTCATTGGATGTAATTTCACATTTAAACCAGACATAAACAAGTGTCAATCTTTTGATTGTTATTATCTCTTAAAAACACTCTATTTGTTTTGACGACGGGAATTAATTTTTAAATTAATTAATTCAAATGATATGTTTTGAATTTGGTAAAATAGAAATCATTTTGTAATTCATAATATCAAATATATCTTAGGACTAATTTTGGGTATTTTTCTGGAAACTTACATTTTTTGATGAATAATGAAACCACTAAGTGGTAGTTAAAAAACTGAATTTTTCATAAAACATAATTTTACCGCTTCTGTGAGTGAAATTTTAAAAATCCGTGAGACATGGTTAATATCAAGGAGTAAATTTGGTTCAATGAGATGAAAATAATTTTTGGTGAATAGTAACTGTTTACTTTTATTTACCACGGTTAAAAGTAAATAGGGTAATTAAGAGTAAAAATGATATTAATATTACCCTAACACATGTTCTAATTCAATTGGAAAAGTTTATCTCGACCAAAAACAAGCTTAGGAGTAAAAAATTATGATTTAGGTCTACTTGTATTAGATTAGGACATTTATTATTATTTAATTCAAAGAAGAGTTAAAAGAGTTAAAATCAAAGTTTATTTACTAAAACATTTTTAATATAGGGTTATACATAAGATAAATTTGACTGTAAATATTCATTAGAAATATAACACTATTTCCTATATAATGGTTTTTTATTTATAATTTTTAGACATTAAATAGTATAATTTATTTGTGACACATTGGTGATGCAGTAATTAACTAATTAATAAAATATTAAAATAATTGATATTATAAATATCAAAATAAATGTAATTTGAGACTTTTTATGAATTCCACTAATTTTATAGGTTAATATGACATATAATTATTGATTATATAAAATTTGTTTGAAGTAATAATGCTTTTATAAATTTATCAAAAACAAAATACCCAATAGTGTCAAAATTGACATAAAAGAGTTTTCAAAACAAATATTGTATTATTAATTTATATTCAATTCCTAAAAATCTATGGTTTGGCCAAGAGACTTATATAATGATAGTTGTATCATTAATGTACCACTTTGGGGTCTCTTAGATTCATATAGTAAGTTTATCAACCATATAATATAAAAATACAAAAAGACATTGTAAAAGTGAAACTAATTAACTAAGAGTTAATACTTAAAGACAAGGTTAATATAATAACCCAAACCTGTCTAAATTCTATTGGTTGAGTTGTTTTCGACCCATACCCACCTTAACATTTAAATAATACACTTTTGTGCCATTAGAAGCTGAATATGAATTTATTATAAAATATTAGTTTTAGCTTTTCCCAAGGAGCCCCTCACCCCTCTTATAAAAGGGCACTCCCCCTTCTCACTAATCCACACAATAAAAGCCTTTTGGATCGGCCAAACCCTGCCCAAATACACTCAAGACTTCCATCACTACAACCTAGAGGCCTTAGTTTGATTATAAAGCCATCCTATGGAGCCCTTTTGATCAAATCAAAACGAAGAACCTGAATAAGAGGTAATGTTTTCACCACCCTCTTTCAAGTTCCATTCTTCTTCAACATATTATGTCTTTGTTATTTCTATTATAAAATAATAACTCTAGTATCATCTATATAATGTGATGTTATTATAAATATGGTACAACCATACTCATTATTCTATCCATCCTTTGAATGGAATGTCACCATACGTGCATACGTACGGCTTACCGTCTCCATGTCGTGGTGTAATTGTCACTCAATTAATTATTATTTGGATTGGTATAATAATGATGTGTAATTCATCTAAATAATAAATATAACATGAAAAGTATTATGTATATATGATATACCATCCAATTATATATTATTTTAACCTCAAAATAATGATATTGTTGCTCGTGCGTACGTACGGACTACCGTCTCCACGAACGCAATGAGATTCATTCACCGTCGTATCCAATCATGTATAATTCTAATTTGATTATTAAAAATAATTTTTATGTACTTGATATAATTCTAGATATGAATAAGATACAACCTATCCATAACAAACACGACTTACGTTACAAAGAATATAAAGTAAAACGAGTAAGTTAACACCCGAAATGACGGTAATAATAAGATATTATTAACAAATAAATGACAAAAGATCATATATGATATCATATTAATGTAAATGATTATGGTATAATTCAATAAAAATTATTTCACCATTATATAGGAGGTTAAACTACCATCAAACAAGGAAAAAGTACAAAGTAAGGGGTTTCTTATCTCACTTTTATTTCCATGAGAATTCCATTGTTCACCACTTATTTATTGCATGTGGTGTGTGTACTTCCCATTATTGTATTCATTATGTAATATACATTAATTTATGTATATTTACATCATCATTGTATTTTTTTCATGGGGGTATGTTTCGTATGTTACTAAATCGATAAGGGAATTTGAAATTTAAATTTCCATTTCTTCGGCTTTACGCAAACTTCATTGATTATTTTACTCCGAGATTATGTGTGGAATCACTATTAATTTGCTTATGTCATAATTTACACTCCCCTTTTCTATGGATATGCTTTTGATACACATAATCACTCCATTGATAATTTCTCAAGTCATCGATATGAATTTGATAAGAGTAATTTTAACTCATTCTCCATTTGTTGAGTTAAACATCCAATTCATTGGTGTTGTTTTTACAAGATTATGTGTGAATGTCCTTTGATTGTTTTACACTGAATATCAAATCCTATTTAGTTTATTTATATTTGACACATATAATTATGTCGTTGATTTATCCTTAACCTAAGGATACAGCCTTTATGATAGATTTCATCTCAATTTACATTCCATTGAGACTGCATTGTTGTTATACACAAAATCACTTTTATGTGGTGTATATAATGTACTTTGACATATTATATCATGAATCCCTTTATTCTCATGATAATAAAATGTTTTTATTACCTTAATTGTTTTTATTCAAGTGTCTCTCTTTTGGTTAGAAACTCTAACTAAAATACCATTTTTAAATATTTTAAAGACTTGTTCATCTAAATATTTCTCATTAATGTCCATGTTTTAAAAAATAATTTTAAGGATTTATATATTTTGACATTAAAGTTTTAAAAATAAATCACTTTTTAAAAGTTTCAAAGTGGTATGGGACACTTTGATTGATAAATTTATTTTTAAATGGCTTCTTGAAAAATAGTGTGACTTTTAAATGTTTTTAAGAAAAGGGGGATATTTCTATCAAATAGTTTTGATGGTTATTTTCATCTATGTCAATATCATTCATTATTATTGATTGAGGTTAATCTGATACAATTCAATCTTCCATATTGTATCTAATGAGTTTTGTTTGACTGTGGATGTGCTATTTTTATACCATTCATGGTTCGTTGATTAAGTATTGACATTTCGTATGCCAGTTTAATATGAATGTTTATGTAATATTTCAAAAATTTCATATGAGGAATGCAATATTCTTAGTAAGTGACGGGTGGAGCCCGCTATAGCACCTCGATGCATCGGTAGGTCTCATGAGACAAACTAGTGTCTTGGCACAAGGCATTGAAAAAATCTTATTTGTAGTCTTGGCACAAGGCCTTGGCTATGTGGTTATGATAGTCTGGCATTATGCATTCTGTCATTATGAAAGTGGTTATTAATATTTTCATGTGATTATTCGACTAGTAGAATATCCATGTGAATTAGTAAATGAAATTATTTCATTTTATCCTTTCTATATTATGCTGGAGTTTAAGTTTAAATGGCTTTTGTTTTATTTATACATTGCCTTAAATTTTTATGTTTATTTATGAAAGTTTCTGCTATATTGTTATCCTTACTGAGCATCTGAGCTCACCCCTTTCAATATTTTATTTTTCCCAGGATGTGAAGAAGTATTTTATGAATGACCTACAGGGATAGTATGCGGGGATATGAAGACAATATTTTGTTGTAGTTTTTCACTTATTGATGTACTTTATGAATATATCTAGTGTTTCCAAGGCTACTGAACTAATTGGTCTTCCGAGACTTTATCATTCTTGTGATCATGCCAATGTTATGTAATAATGCACCGACTCTGGGTATCTTCAGTCGGGGCGTTACATTTTCTATAATTTTCATATTTTTAAAATAATCAAATTCCTTGTTCTAAAACCCTATAAAAACAAACGATTCACTCTGAATCTCATAGTATATTTCTTGTATAGTTTTTCTAAATTTATAAGATTATGGAACATTCTATTTTTGAGTGGAACCAAAAATATTTTGGAATATTCATGGGGAAAATATTTTCAAAATTAATTTCTCATCCACCCCATATGCTAAAATATTATTATATTTTAAACCATCCATACATTCCTAGAATTATGTTTATAACCTGTACATGTAATTAAAACATCATTAGTTCATAACCATATTTCTTGTTTCTAGGATACCTTCTATTGGGATGATGTTTCCATTTACATAGATGGCGATCTAATGATCTTCCTAGAGTCATGATCAAGAGTGAATACTTGTTCGAAATCATAAATTTTTCTAGAAATTTAGTAGGTTATATATTTATGTTATTTATATTTCATGAATCTCACCTCCAGATATAAGCACTTCATTTTGAGGGAGTTCCTCTCAACCTTAACTATTCTCATCTAGTCTTCCCAATCAAACATGACCTTCATTATTTTTTTCTTAAAGGTTTTTTCATGATTCGTAAAAATAATTTTATATATCCTATAACTTTTTTATTTTATCATCTAGTTGATCATCTTAGATATACATAGAAAAATTATGAATTTTCCTAGAATATGGAAAAAATATATAAAAAATTATAAAAATATATTTATCAAAAAAAATAATTTGAAACTCTTCAAATAGATTCAACATATATTTCATTTCCAATATAAATTGTTCATCCATTTCCTTACTATGTTTTATGAGGGCTTTGGATATTTTGAACTTTTTAGAGAATGGATATTTTATATCATTAATGTCTTCTTATAGATATAATTTTTTTATAATGAATTCCTCTGATTCATCCAATAATTTAATTTAATACTTATTTGATAATATTAATTATATGTTCATTGAATTCAAAAAAGATATCACTAATTGACACATCAATAACAATGATTGAATTGGATTCATCAAAAGAATAATAATAAATAGAATTATAAAAAACTATACCACATTGATTACCATCAGTTAGTGTTGTCATATAAATTATTATATGATTAATTTTAATAATAAATTTATATATTTTCTTTTAGTTATTTTGAGTATTCAAAAATGAATTCAAGTTCTTAACCTTAGGGATAAATTTTTTTTCTTCATCTGTGGTTTTCCATTAATTTACTAAATTCTATATTTTATATTACCATATTTTAATATTTAGTGGGAACGATGATATGATATGTATTGAAGATCCCCAAGATGTATTGACTATTAAGTGGTAAGAATAAATATTTTACTTGTACAAAATATATTATTTTGATTTTTACATATTGATCGTTACAATGTTCTCAATAAACACAGTAATATCATACATGATGGCCTCATATGTAGAAATAAAATGAGAAATCACAACAAATGGTATTTATAAGATTAAATAAAAATACATACTTATTTTTAGGTTTTTTATACCCCCCATATGGATTTTCAATTGTAATATTGTTATCAATTACACTGGTTTATGAAGAAACTGGTTATACACCCTAATAGTCAATCATTCAGTTGATCTTGGTTGCACCCTAATAAAATCCAACTCTTCTTTGTGGATTTATTATTCCCTAACAATATTTTTTTATTATTGAATGCTTATACACTAAATCATGTTCATTTTCTGTAACTAATTATCCTATACCACATCAACAAATCCTTTTTGTTCTCTTTGTTGTAGCACTATAGAATGATATAATGATCCAAATAAATGTTCTTGTTGAATAAAACATTCTAAGGTACACATTACGATCATGTATACTTGACCACTTATATAATATTGTCTTGATAAAATAATTTATGACCACCTTTTTATGATCAGTAAACTCAGTGCAACAATGCTTGGGAAATTATATCTTTTTTCATCAAATTATGTACCCCAATTATATGTATTCAAGAGATGCAAAAAATATATTCATTTATTATTTTATACAAGAATAATATTTCAAAATGATAAACTTATTTCAATGAATTCTTAACTCAATTAAATCAAATCCAATTCATGTATAAAAGATATATGCATGGTGCATGATAAGTGAAACTGTAGAACACATTTTTTTTATAATAATTATTTTATTTACTTTCTAATTTTTTTTCTTAAACTGTTTAGGTATATCAATTATAAAGCATAAGTATATTAAATTTTTTAATGTAAATGCCAATATGTTTTTATTCATGTCGTATACTATACTCTTCAAGAGCATTTTATCTTCTTGTAACGGTAGATAATATATTTCTCATATTCTCAGAAGGGAAATAACTCCTAATACACCTCATATAAGTGTATAAGTGTTTGGTATCACACTTCCCTTATTACTACATAATCATTCATTCAAGTGTGAATAAAATGATTATTCCTCATTAAGTATTAAATAGTTTATTGAATAATCTTCTTTATTGAATCTTTACAGGATTTATAGAACCATATATTGTTGAACTAATAGTCAGAAAAGGACCTTATCCTTTGTGTTAATGAAGGATATGCGAGGCCTTATGTAGTGTGTGTAAATTAAATGTGGAAAAACATAGTTTCACTCTACAAAAAGAGAGAATTATTTGAATGTACGAAAAATTATAAGTCACTACCCACCCTCAGTATTAATTGGCGAGGATCACCATATCTCCTTCATTTATTCACCAATGTAGAATCCCAAAAAATATTATGTTAAAATGATTATTTTAATGTCACTAAATATCCCTATATTAAAATATGATACTATATGTTTTCATATATTGGGATTCTTATAATTTTGGTCTCTCTTCATTAGTAATAAGCTTCTCCTCACAGTGATATTTTCACATGCATGCAATGTTAAACACAAGGTCCTTTAATGCATTGAATCATCCATGTCTATGTTAAAAAAAATATTATCTTCATATCCTCCTAATTATGTAGACTTTTCTTTAAAATAATTCTTATATAAAAGACCTATATTAAATGATTGGAAGATCTTATCCCCAATTCATCAAAATCGCATCCTTAAAACCACCATGGAATCCTTAAGGTCAATCATCAAATGTTCATCCATGAACTCTGGCACGTGTGAAAATCTCATGCAATAACCAAGACTGAATATGGTTGTGCTGCATATTTGAGGGTTCACAGATATCTCATCAGATGAAAATAAATATTTACATATGTTTTTATGTAGATGAATAATGCTACAAACTTCCCATGGCCCATTTCAATTTTCTTTCCAAATATAGTGTGCTTATTAATACCCAATACTTCTGTGAACACTCAATTTTACACCAGGGTTGGCACCTTGATACACAGAAAACACTAATGTTTTATATCCCAAACCTCCTTGATTAGTACTACTAACATCTTTCAAGTGCACACTCAACCATGACAATAGAAATACGTAAAAAATAAAAATTATATAACATATAAAACCTATAATTTATCAAATATGATTCTCAATATCATATTCTTCCTTGAATATTCTTCATAAAAAATATTAATACATTTTTCATGGCCTTATCTTCCATGGAAATCATATTCCATATTTTGTGTTTTTATAAATGTTTCATTCTTTCAGCAATATTGACAAATGTAATTAATCATAAGACCAAATTAATAGTTGACCTAATTTGTGCCACTGAATATTAAGTATCATAACAAATATTGGCATCTTTCTTCAATCACTGAACTAGAATACATTATTTTCAACAAAAGTAACTTCTATTAAATGGTTTTAAAGGTATACCTATGAACAACAACACATCCCCACATATTTTATAAAAATAAAATCTATTTAATATTACCAATATTAATATGTATAAACCATAGGATCAGAAACAAAACATCCCTAAGGTGCGATAATGTAAAAAGACATAAAATAAATGCTCAATGACAAGGATCCCAATATCCCAAAAGTAAATCAATATAGAAAACATTATATGACGATGACGAGTCACAAATGAACAAATCTGAAACATGATCTCCATCAATTCTTATATCTAAAGGGTAACACTGAGCCCCCATAACTCAAATATAATATCCACTATTATCATCATTAAACTAATTTTCATCTACATATAACATGTCACATGTGGATAAAACTCCCATTTATGGGTGAATATATATATAACCAATATGAAATTCAGAAACCAAAAATGATAAATAGAAACTCTATTTCAATCAAAATAAACAATATTATGAATAATCATATACTATTTTCAATGGTAGGGAACCTGATAGATATAATAAATTATCACTCCACACAATCCAACTACATATGAACCTAAATAACCCAACCTTACAACCCAAATCACCTCTAATAAACCATAGTGGGGATGATGTGCCTAATTGATTGTAATCGTTAATTTAGGGATTAAAATTCGATAGTATATGAGCCATTCTTTATTAAATAAAAAATTTTAGATGTGGTATTACTTAAAGCAATGGATATAGTATTGAAACCTCATGTGTTGGTTCTATTTTGGCTTTATTATTCATGTGGGTGACCTGTGTTTTGTTAAAGCCAAAGTAGTACTGACCCCATTCCCAATACATAGGAACCATACCATAATTTTTGAAAGGAAAATACAAATTTGAGAAGAATATAGGGGACCCATTACCTATAATTTTTACACCTCCATAGAAGTTACTAATCACTTGTCCACTCCGACCACTATATACAATACCATAATTTATCCCTATAATGCTTAGAAAATTAAACATCATGAATCACCTAATGTTTCACCTATAATAAAAATAATGTGTTTAGAATATGATATAAATGTAAATATGATTATCCTAGATAACTCTCATTCCCAAATTTTATTCTTTAGCAATATGGCATAAAAAAAGGATCGTAAAGTATTTAGAATTTACATTAGGGTACACACCATATATCCAATAGGAAGAAACCAGGTCATGTACTACCATTCACATTCCATAAATAATTTACTTAAATAGTATGTGTGGTGAGGTACATGGTGTGCAGGACTCTCAGAAAACCATATAATGTTGCACATCCAACCTATGTTATGTGTGTCTAAAAGACATGGAATATATGTCGTCTCACACCATGTGAGGAACAATGATTAGATAGGTGTATACATCAATAAATTTTGATTTGGGTGACCTATCATCACAAGATATTTATATATAAACTTCACAGAATTTTATATTTAACTTGAAATGAAAACCTTATCCACCTTTTTTATCATGATAAAAGTTGTGCATCTTGGAACTATATTCCATTTTATCAAGAATTATAACTATATAAATTCCCATCATTAGATAATGTTTTCCACTAATTTTACCTCTGATCATTCTAGAATCACTATGATGGGTATCTTCGACTATTTACACGCCTTATAGGGATTACATCAATCTATATTGAATCCCTAGTAACCATCCATTGTCTAAATTCACATAAAAAATTTAAATGTTTTCCACCCACATCCTTCCATGAAATTTACAATCAAAATATAGCACCAATAATTATTTTATGAATCACAATTACCCATTTCAAAAAATTTTATTCCACACTATATCCTCACAGTACCATTTACATAACTTCCACAATGAATTTTTTTTCTCGTAGTTACACTAGTTGTTGATTAATTATCTCATTCCAATATTATCTAACCACTAGAAATATAAGTGTTCAAATAAAAATGAATTAAAATATTGGATATGGAATTGAATATAACATGATTTTTAGTGGACATTTTGGTGTTATAAAAATTATTAACTGGGTATGAATCCTACAATGTTGAAGAATAAAAAAGAAATAAAAATTTCATTTATAAAAACAATTAATACATTTATAGGGATGTCAAAATTATAGAATTGATAAAGAATAAATAATCAACCAAGGTATTAATGAATAATGGAGTAGAAAAACTATAAAAATGACACCTCCAATTTTTGAGATTATTCATGGATTCTGATCACATTAACACTCAGTTCCATTCAAGAACCTCTTTGAGGAATGTATTCAAAGCCTATAGTTCTTCAATTCGTGAAAACATATCTCTCTTACACTATCTATAATTATGGATTACGGGGGAAAATATTATTTTTAGATGTAAAGGGTAATTAAATATGATAATTTAGTGTTATGTGCATATAATATATTTAATGAATATTTCTTTATTTTTATTATATTTTCACCCATGACCGGCTCGACCCAGGGCCCATATTTCGAACATCAATTTAACTATGTCTAGGGTGAACCCCATATTCTATATCCAACCACAATAATAGTTTCCGCATAAAGGGAACATATTAATATGTAATGACAGTTATTCTTTAATTTCAATCAAACTATAAAAAACAATATACTATATATAAAATATTATAATAAGGTTCCCATAATGAAAAATTTAGAAAAGAAGATAATAAAACCACTGATAAATGGTTATTAAAATTATTAAAAATAATAAATCATTATTGGTAACTATATATTGCATAAAAAAAATTTATTTCATCCCAACGTGAAAAATCAAAGAAAAAGGTGAATGTATCATGACCACATTTGACTATGGAATTCCCTTGAACTATATCAAAGGTTCTAATCCATTAATAAACCACATATTAACATTAACTCATAATCTGAATGGGTAATTTCTTTATAATTATTGATCATTACTAGGTACTATAAGAATGTAACATTATCCTAAAAAGACTAGCTCATCCTTGTTGATGATCTAAGATGGGTCATGTATGTATCTCCTAAACTATGACACATAGAATACATTATGTATTAATTTTTACTATTGGGTAATGTTAGGATATAATAAACATCAGCCACCATATATAGGATCTAGAAATTTATGATTAACCTTATGGTTAATTTAATCACCAATGAAACCCTCAAAAAATTTGATGTAGAAGGAGCTTCTGAAATACATGATTTAAGACCTGATAATTTAAAATACATCATTATATATCCATTTTGGTTTTTAATATCTATTCTATTTACTCACACACTCCTAGATCACCTATATTTTCTATATAATCAACAAAATTTATCCCCAAATTATATTCCATTCCAATCTTTGTCAAATATAGGGGTTAACAATAGGGACTCATGTACAGGACCTCAAAAGGTGAAATGATGATTATGGAGTGGTAATTTTTATGGTATGAAAACAGTCATAATGTTAGGTTATTATTAAATCTCCAATTTAAATATTTCACATAATACGGAAGCTTATTCTCAAGAACACAGATAGTCCAATCACTATAGTCATTAATCTCATATTAGAACTCCGTACTCAATCGAAATAGAGTCTAAAATGCATCTTAAATTATCCTCTATAACTTGAATATAAATAAATGACCTTAGTTATAGAAAATAGATATAGGTACGCCAGGAAATAGAATAATATAATCTATGTAAAAACATTACATGCTCTTTATTAGAATCTACTCATTAATAAGAAAGAAGTAAGATGAATTAGTCAGTCTATCAATGATCTCAAAAATAAAATTGATACCCCATAATGATCATAGAATAATTAATATACAATACCTTGATATGTCATTATAACAAATGATTGGATCCTCAATCTGTTAGTCCAAACCTATTGGGGCCTGTTGATCTACCATAACCTTTTTTAAAAATTATTCAACATGAGTTAAATTCAGAAATGTTCTAAATTATTGATTACCACATTTTTTTGTGGCCATGATAAATATACTTCACATATTAATGTACCTTTAATAGGGTAGTGTGTAACTCCCTTATCACATCCTCTCATAGGTAAACTAGAACAATTGTTCTACCTCTAATGATATTGACATACACCCCGCATTAATAAAATGAAAAAACTACATATATCGATGATATCTAGTTAAAATGTGAATAAAAATGGATATATCTAAATTTTTACTTACTAATGTGTGAAAAACCATCACAGAGTTCCATCCAAACTCATATATAATCTGATACATGACTAACATGAAGATAATTCTAGATATCCATGGACTATTGACAAGAAATTTTGAATCTAGAAGTAACCTTTGGGAAATATTTCTCCAAAACGAGAAAAAAAAATCAATTTACACAATGTGAACAATTTCAAATAAAAAAAATAAATAAATACATCTCAGAATTAAAAGTGATGATATACAAATTAAAAGTGTTATATAAAAACCAAACCCATCTCTTGGTAGTTCATGACCACACAATATGTCTCACGTCACCAACTCATGGTCACTAGAGCATGAAACCAGAAAGGAATGTGAGATTATGAGAACCTATTATAATAACATAAAGGCTAAAGACACCAATTGAGAAACGTCTGTGTTATCTATTGAGCCCTATAAGATTCCAACAAATACTCTATATAGCTACTTCATAAAGTAACTCAAATATTGTAAAAGTGGATTACACTCAATAGAGTATATTCATTAGTTTTAAGAAATATTTATAATCATTTCCAAAACCTATAAAACCTTACATTTTTTTAACAGCACATTTTTTTTCTAAAATATATATTTTTTAATTAATTGAATCTTCTTTATATTTTAAATTTCACACAACACTAAAAATAGTTTTTAATATATTAAAGAACTAATTTTGATATTTTTTATATATAAAACTATTTTAATCATGCATTAAACTCAACATAACATTTAAATTTCCCGATTTGAAACACCATGGTTATCTTATTTTACACACAAGTGTGACTTTCCCCGATGGCTTTTGTAACGCACAAGACCATGTTTTACGGAAAAATAATATATTATTAAAAATATTAATTTTTAATCTAATAAGATATAGTGTAACTATTATGTTGGAGATAATGAATATTAGTAACTAACATATGAAAATAAATTATTTAATACATTGGTTTTGAATTAATTATAAATGAATATAATAACCAATTTAATATAAATGTAGTATTTTATAAGAATACTTTAATTCTCACAAAGGAATTTTATCAAAATAAATTAAATTAATTACTCTTAATAAATTATATTAATGAAATATATAATATATATATTCAATAAATTATATTTTGAATTCATAAAATATATTTGATAGGTATGATATTGGAATAAACCCAATATTATACTTAAAAACTTATATTTTACTAAAAATTATATTACCACCCTTTAATGAAAAACCTAATTTAAATATAAATTTTGGAACTTTAATAAATTTAATGTTAAAAAAATAAACTTCATTTTAGAAATAAAAAGAAAAAATATTTGGTTTGGGGAAATGATTTGTATATTTCTGTGAAGTTTCAATTTTGATGAATAGTGAAAATACTAAATTCTAATTCAAAACTGCTTTTTCATCTAATTTATTTAAAAGTTTAAATAATATTTTCAATTGGGGTTAAAGTATAATTAGATAAAATATACATAAATTTATCCAATTTAGGACATTTTATTCAATTTCACTTTTGAAATAATATAAAAATATATACCAAATGTGTGACCATTTTTACGTCAAAAACCTACTTTGTCATCTTGTCTGCATGATTAAATTTAAATTAACAAATGCCACTTATCGGATACGAATTTGTAAAATGGATTCAATATTTATAATCATAATTATTTATAATTTATAAAATTATTAACAAATTATTTGGCCAAAAATAATAGTGAATGTAGTAAAAATTAATTACAATGATTAAAGGGAAAATTACCTTAATAAAGGACCAACCCTTAATCATAAGGCCCAAAATAGCCTAGAAACTTTTTAAAAATACCTTTTATAGACATATTTCTTCCAATTAGACAATTTTAGTTAATTTTATTCATTATTGGAGACACATTTAATTGTAATAACATGGGTGGAAATCCCTTTACAAATATTGACAAGAAAGCCACTCCTCATCCACTATAAAAAGTAACTCACCCCTCCCACTTATTATCACAAATAAAGAACATTGGATCAAAAATAATGTTCTCAAATAATATCCAAAAAATAAATAAATTATTCCTTTTCATCCTCCATTTGTTAATAAATAAAAGCAATGAATCCCTTTTGTCCAAATCTAAAGGAGTTACACAAAGTAGAGGTAACAAATTCATCCAACTCCATTCTATTATTTTCAATATCCATCACCTAAAATACTATAATTACGTACTTATATAATAATATAATTATAATTAAAATACATAATATTTTTATTATATGTTTTTAACCTTCACATACACGTACTTACATCAGATGGGTTACAAACCTACAGTTTTTATGTACAACGAACTACCGCCTCACAAAACGATGTTGTTTATTTTTCTTTTACCACCTATAATTGTTGAGAATTGTGATGGAAAATATTATTTCATAATATATATATTATGTTTATTATTTATATATACTTTGACATTTATTATATAAATAATACCTCCAAGATTCTCATTTTCTGTAAATATGATAACATTTTTTGTGGAAGTGTGGACTAATGTGTCCTCAAACTGATATTATTCGTCCAAAATTTACATAGAATGTATTAAAGACCAGTTTTGTAAAATTATTTTATATATATTAAATAATTATATTAATATAATGTTATTATATTTATATATACATATATTTCATTTACTTACTTTTTTCAGTACGACAATTTAATAGAAGCAGCGTTAATGCATACGTACGACCTACCATCTCAATAAATAGTATATTTCAATTAATATTTATTTATTTTATAGATTAATATATATTTATTTATATTCTGAATATATATGTTATATAAATCATGTTTTCCATTCTATAAATATTTAAATTAAGATCCATGTAATATGATCAGGAATAACAAATCAAAACACATACAATAAACAAAGTGATTATTAACCAAAAATTTAATTTAACATCGAATTGTTATAAAATAGGTGATATAGAGTCATACGTGAATATTATATCATATTATATATAATTATATAGTTCATTAAATTTTTTCTAATAAACATATTTTTATTATACTTAATATTTGAACGTGTAAAAATAAATTCAAGACTTAAGGTAAAATAAATTCATCTCATTTTCTATTTTTGTGAGATACATGCCTTATTCACAAATCATTTAATTTGTGTGGGGTGTATAATTCAATTAAATTCAATATATTATTCTTATAAGTAAATTTATGGGTATTTAAATATCTATTTTTTGAGTATTATTTCATGGGATTATGTTACAATAGTTACTAAATTAGTAAAGTAATTTTTCCTCAATTTTCATTCATTGAGACACATGCCAGGTTATGCACCTATATCATTGTATGAGGTGTATATATACATTTTGACATGTTATATGATGAATATAATTGTTTTCAAGATATTTCAAGATTTATTTAATATTATTATTTCCATTGTATTATGATTTAATGTATCCAATATTGTAATGGTTTAAGATCCAATCTCATCATTTATTGAGTTTTTTATTATGATTAAGTTAATGAAATATTATTATCCATATCTCAATAATTATCATTAAAATTTTTACCCTCTCTTTTTTAAAGTCATACAAAATTAATGGTACCATTTTCCAACTCTTTGGTACTTAATATAATTAATAAAATATTTTTATAAAAATACGACATTATATATCTTTTCATCCAATAATTTGTGTTTTTCAAAATAGTATTTTATAAAAAAATTCAAATTTTTTCCTATTATCCAATTATATTTTATGGAATTTTATACCCATGTATTTCCTTTTTAAAAAATTTTTTATAATAGAATGTTCTTGTGATTTTCTAATCAAGGAACTTCTCTAAACGTTTAAAGTACAGAACAAATGTTTGACATGTACAAGCATACCCACTATCATGAATAAAATATTCATGATGATTACATTGTATATTTATAAGGTAAATTTTGATTAAGTATTTTTTCCTAATATCCTTCACAATTATTATTTTAAATGGATTTTTAAATAAATTTTTTTTTAAAAATTGTTTTATGTTTAAAAAGTGTTTTAAATTATTTTCAATGATCCCTTTATATATTTTCAAAACATTGTTTTCATGAAAAATTATTTCAATGATTTAGAATATTCTTTTAAAATATTTAAATATATGTTCAAATAAAAAGATTTTAATTTTTTTTGATGTTTTCTTCAAAATTTTCGAACCTTTTTTCAAAAAATGAGTTTCAAAATATTTTCATGATTAAATTGTATGTGGTAATGGAGAATGGTTTTCAATGTGTAGTCAATATTTCATTATAAGTTTTCAATGTATTTTAAATGAAAAATTTCTCAAAAATCATTCAATATTCATTAATATGTTTTCATGTAAAATTGTTGACAAAACATTTTAAATATATCTTTTTATATTTTCACACAACAAGTTTTTTAAAAAAATTTCAAACATTATTTATAGGTTTTCATGTTTATTCTCAGAAAAACAGTTTTGAAATTGTTTTATGTTTTAAAAAAACCTCTCAAGAAATCCATATTTAAATCACAAAATTTTCAAAATTAAAATTTTGATATTTCATTATAATAAAATTATTTTAGAAATGGTTTTATGAAAATTTGTTTCAATGAAAGGATATTTTACTTAGGAAATGATCTATGTGATATTTAAAAAAAACCTTTATATATAAGATGAAGTACATTGTTATAGTTTATGATTTATTGTATACATGATCCAAGAATACCATTCATATGTTTTACTATATGGTTTATGATCATATTAAATGATGCTTATAAAACTAGTTCATCTTCTGTTGTTTATATGTTTTTCTAATATGTTTCAATCCATAAGTTTTTATTTGATTACATGATTATGAAACTTATCTCTTTTGCATAGGAAATGAAATGATAAAATGACATGACAACCATTTCATTTCATGGGTTATGATATGATTTTTATGAAACCCATAACTTTTTATTGGGCATGATGTGATGGATGTTTTATTATGATGTAGAACATGTATGTATGATTTTGTTATGTGACAGTTGTGAACTACAATATAATAAAATGAATTTGGTAAAGATTATATCTCATCAGATAATGATGTTTTTCAATTTGATGAGATTGATCAACTATGGAAAGATAGGTAAACCAAATCCCTTATAATGAAAGAACCATGACTAGGGATAGTGGTGTGTCCTACCCAGCACTTGTAGTCCCCATGAATAAGGGAAAATAGGGTAACATGATCCACTATTGGAAGATGGAGAATCCCAATCCCTTACCCGGAAAGAATTGTGATTGGGGTTGGGGATGTGTCATGTCCAATAGGTGTAGTCTACATGGATCGCCTCAAATGTTCTATAAATGCATATTTACTTATAGGGAATGATATTACAAGTTTATGTGCATTCCAAAATTCCATGTCTTAATCCTATGTTATAATTTCATAGATTATGCTCTTGATTTCTTTATGATTCAAGCCTTATTAATTTCAAACAATTATTATAGGATTAATGTTTCTAATATATTATATAAAGGTATGATATTCCATTATTATGATCACATTATCATACTAATATTCTCACATGTATGGCTATATATATTCCTTTTTTACCCTTACTGAGCGTATGAGATCACTACTTTCTATGTTTCATTCCCCAAGTTAAGATGATACATTTTAAGTATGATATGTCATAGAGGGGTTCGGGTAATGGACAACCTAGTGGTATATAATATTTATAACTAATGTACAAGTGTTTAAAATTACATGTTTCCAAAGGCTATAAACTAATATAGTAATTGGGTGTCTGTTAATGTAATGATATATGTATTCTATCGAAATTATGTAACATCTATGTATGTTATGTCTGGGTTCTTATAATTTATTCATTTAGAAAACAATTCTTGAAATTATATTATAACCCTTTCACAAGATAGATTCATATTAGAGATGAAAAGTAAGAACATTCCCATGATATCAATATCTTTGTAAGATTTAATATCATAATATCAATGTTCATTGCTTTAATAAATAAATCATTCAAGAGAAAGAATAAATCATCAATGGAAACATTGGTTCCATGTAGTGACAATAATCATTGTCATGAATCAAATATAATATATATGGATTTCATAGTTCAAAAAAAGATACAATAAACAGTATACCATTGTCATGATAATCAAAATACCTAAAGAAATATCACTATATATACATCCAGTCTCACGGGTCACTAGAAAACCAGTTTGATTAACACCATATTTTATGGATGCACATCTATATACAAAACCCTTCATGTTCCCCATGGATCCACTACATCGGGAGTGATTCCACTAGAAATGAATATAACTTAGTCATCTCATATGACTACCAAGGTTTCCATGACTATTGAAAATATCTTAGTGAAATAATAATGCGATGATGATCATAATAAGAATCCTTTTCAATTTCAATCAAGGTCTCATTCCCTTAATATTTCAATCATGGCACCATGCCTTCAAAACATATCTCAGTCTCACCCACTGAGATCATTTGTTGTAAATAATCCATTTTTAAACACCCATAAAGGATAATTAAAAAGAATAATTAAATTGACATTAAGGGATTATTACGATAGAGAATAATTATAAAGTGTCAACCAGGTCATCAAACATAAAAAATTAAATTCAAAATCCATTTCCTCATTTTTTTACTTTAAACATTGAATCCATTTACACTTCCACTCACATACCATCATAGTTGTTCAAAATGGGCCTTGAAAACAATAATTAATTTCAAAATAGCCCAAATAAATTCAAGGAAGATTCACAATTTAAAAAGATTATGATTAATTCATATTATGATTTTACACAATATTTTCATGTGAATACTTCGCTCATATAAAATCACGCTAGAAGTACCATTTAAAATCCCTAGAAACAAATATCAAATAGAGTTCTTGGAAATTTAACTAATTAAACTATTTGAAACAATTAAGAAAGCATAAATTTTTAAACACATTAAATTTAAATCTATGAATTTAATGAATGGAATAAAAAACCATTCGAAATCCCTAACTTTTATGAAACCAATCTCAAAATTTTATTGTAAAATAAATACAAAAATTCCTATAATTCAAAAATTCACAAAACGTTAGAGAGATCAAGATCATATCCATTTAGTTCATGACAGGTTAAATTCATATATAATAAGTTCAAAGAATAATCTATAAGGAGCTTCAAGAAAACATTTCATATAACACATTTTAGAAGTTTTAAAAAATGTATCTACAAATTATAGAGATATAATGAATAAAAATATATTTGAAATGAATATAAAAAAATTCTTGGAATTCTCTAATTGAGTAGTAATAAATCTAATATGTTTCTCCTCTCGTAGATATCACTAGATCTAAGAAGATAAATCTCCATAGAAGTGATAATAAATCATTGATCCAAAATTACATGTCCAAAATTTAAAATCCAACGAAACACAAGACCATTATAACCTATACGAAAAATGACTTAATTGAAGAAGAGCTTTCTAAAGATAAGAATTAAAAAAATAACTAAAAGAGGATGAAATATTCAATCTTTACATCAATTAACCAAGATATTAGGTTTGGAGAGGAAAAATTCTTGTAGTTTTCTCCTAAAATCCAAAGGATAGAATTAGGATCATGTGGGAGGATCATTATGTTAATTTGGGTGGGGGGGGGGGTGGGGGTGGATTTAATTACAATTTTTGGGGTATTAAAACCCATCTACTAGGTTTCTGGGTTTTTTTACATAGTTAGTACTAATCGTGCACCAAAACCTGCACCACAAATAGACACTGGTAGAGGTGTAAGTTTCAACTACACAATTTTTTTATCTATGTGAAAACAATGCATCCATTTCTTTTCATGTTTTATAGTATGGATGAATTATTTTTATAACTATGTTCCTACCATGGGACCCTACATGGGATACTTGGAAGGTGCTATAGTTTTACTGGATAGATTTTAAAAAATTTAACAACATTACATAGTCCTAGAAACCTTTAAAAAACATTAAAATGTCATCGAAAGAATCCCATGAAGAGATCCAATAAAATAATGATCCAATTAATTGTTAAATAATATTAAATCAAGTAATCAAATGTTAGAACATACCCACCGTTGGAATTTCTATACCCAAAAAATATTCAGTCCAAATGATAGAACAAAATGAAATAAGAAAAACTCTCTCAATCATATTGTGAGGTGGATGGTTCATATTATAAAAGAGAGACTCACCCAAATTCCAAAAATGCCCAAAAATCTTCAGTATCATAACTCGATGATCATGACAAGCTTTCAAACTAATGAAATATTGTACACCAATAATTTTTATCCACACAATTTAATAATTCATCAAAATGTTTTAACATGGGAAAATAAATACCCTTAGTCAAAATAGTAGACTTCAACCACTATCCAAGGAGAATATCTGAAGGATGGCATAAAAACATAATGGATCAACACATATAAAAAAACCATGATTTATATAAGAAAAAAAATCATCTAATTGTATTTGTAAGATCAATTTTCCAAAAAAAATCACGAAAATGACAATTAATTTTTCCACAGGTAATTAATCGATGATAACTTATGAATCTCAAACTTGAGCCTCATGCATATATGTGTTCAAAAAATAAAAATCTAGGAACTTTGGGTTCTTCGTACATTTAGAATTTACATCATCCTAGTTACCCGAGTATATTCCCATGGTCTATCCAAGTGCATCAGGAATGATCTCAAACATCAGGGACAATGTAGAAAAGGGAACTATACTCTCTCATGAGAGATCATTAACAACAGAAACGTTGATAATTAACCATCATGAAATGATGATAAAATCAATGAATTAATAATAAATACTGTTATTCCTAAAAAAAGGTTAATAATTAAAGAGTTCTCGTCAATAAAGAAAACCCCCTTGAGGTCATAAGAAATAATATGAACCACATGATAAAAATAAAGGTGAAAAGAGATCTTCTACATATCCCCCCAAATAAGCCACATTGATTTATAAATCCAATGGTTTCCAATAACATACAAGTCACTATAAAGAAGAACTGAAGGTTTTTCCACTGTCACATTGGAATCAAGATGGATCAATATGATCCTCTATTGGAAAAATGAAACTCCTCCATCGAATGAAAAGACTATCTCAAATGTATATGTCTAGAGGCCTATTATCTTGAACCATATATTATCCCATAGTTAGGAGATGATGATTGCTAACCAAAACATCCATTCCTAATTGAAAAAAATATAAAATAACATAAGGTGGCCAAAAGAACTACCCCAGTTACAAGCTCTCAGTTATTTCAAACATAACATTTTAGGATTACAAGGTTATAAATACTAGAAACACATAGGAATTTTATTATTTTCATAAGTATTAATTATTTTCTCAACCAATAAAGGGGAATTCTTCCATTCATGAGTTTTTTGTTGATCTGGTTCAGTTGAAAATGTCCAATCAAGAATCTCCTGATATGAAATGGTCTAGGAAACTCGTATGACTATTAAAATCCATGGGTTAATAGATTTTTTTATATATATTTCCCTATTAATTAATATCTATAATATTTGGTTTTAAACATAGAAAACATGATTGATTCTAGGCATACCATACAATAGATAACTCACCGTGAATGAAACTAAAGAAATAAGTAGCTTATTCATTCTTTGCATCCTAAATATATTTCAACTAAACAAAGGTAAAAATGAAGAATGTCAAATACATTTTTTCATTATGGAAAGATGTAATAACAACTCCCCACCATTCCTATATAGGTATACAAAAAATAATTGATAGAAATGGCTCTTAGAGCTTCATGATTCTTGAGAGAATCAAATAACCCCAAAAGTTTTCAAGCCCCATTATTACTTCAATAAAGAATATTTCACATTTATAAGAAGGTGGATGAAAATAAAATAATTACATGATGGGGTTTCAAGGATATATTTTTCTTAGATCTACCACTTGATATAATATATGTGTAGAGTAAAAGACAAGCGATTCCGCTTCTAGATAATTTGAATAACCACTCTACAAAAATTGGACTGATGAATGGTTGTTCAACCATTCATTGAATTATCCCCATGTTATATTTTTGGTAATAATAAAACATAGGTTCATTAACAAGGTATAGGAAAAAACATTATAGAAAATGAAAGAAGTCAAAAATCATTCAAAAATTCCATAAAAACATTATAAAATAATTATAAACATCAAAGCACTAAATATTTCTCAAATTATGCAATATTAATATATTTTTTTATAATGATAAATATTGTTATAAATCCATTTTATATTTAAAAAAGCATTTAGATATTCATGTAAATATTTCCATGGATTCAAAAATAATATTTCCATTTTCCAATTTAAAAACCCTTCTCATTTAAAATGCTATTCAAATAAAAAATTATTCTTATGACATTATTTTGCACTTCACACAAGAGTGTTTGAGGAGAAGTCTTCCCAAACCAAACATTTCACATGAACACTCCTTTTTTGTTATTAAAAACATTTCTTAGAGAAATGATTTTTTTAAAATTAAATTTATTTTTTTAAAATGATTTAAAACCAACAATAAAGGATCAATGAAGAAAATCAAAAGAGTATGAATCAAACCACATCCATAACCCTCCAAATAAACTTGAATGAGTGATTAATTGGATACAAATTAATATGGTTCCATGTTCATGTTAGATTAGATCTTTGCATGGATTCATATCATGGCTGGTAAATACTCAAGTCCCCACATCCTTATTAACTCAAGTCTCATCATGATGAGGTGTTGATGTCAAACCCAATCAAGAACTTCTTCTTGAGACCTGCCACATACATTATCTCACATATATTCTTAATCATCCCAAATAACATGAGGTATTTCATGGAGATATACTTTCATTAAAATTAAGACCCCATCTAATACCATTTATGACTAACCAAACAGGATCACCATCCAAATTCATATTTTAGCTGACACATCAGTAACTAAAAAGAATTCCTGATCACTAAGGGCTGATGGAAAGCACCTATGAATCCATGAGTACCCTTTGGGAACAATTTTTTCCACAAGAGAATGCAATAATGAAATTATAGTATAGAAACCATGTCGTATAAATGAATCAATACATACTTCTCAGACTTCAAATAGATTCTATAGAAGTTAAAAGTGGATAATAACAACAAAAACCCAACTCCTGGAGGGCCACATCCACACACCATATCCAAATTCAACCTCCCTTGGTCACCTAATCAAGAATAATCAAAAACATCTGATCAATGATCACATCATATGAGATCATAAAGGCTAAATATAGTAATGGAAAAAATAAAGGTGTGAGATATATAACCCTGTAGGATTTCACAAAATATTATATGCAGTTACTTTATATGATAATATAAATATGATAAAATATTAGTATAATAAATAGATTATGATTCTTATTTTGTAAATATAAATTTAAACCATTAAAAATAAATTATCTTACCAAAATTATAAAACATTCCATTTCACCACTTAAAAATTAATATTTTTGTTGAAAATTACTAAAAAGTATTTCAAAATATTGAGTTTTATAAATAAATAATAGCAAGGATATGAATTTGATATCAATAGTTGAAAAATATTCAATACCATAATGTCATGGCGCATAACATTATTATAATGATCAAACAAGATAAGGAATAAGTCAAGAAAGGCCAATTTAGTGCCAAGTAGTGACAAAAATTAATGTCATTTTTCATGTATCAAGTATATTGAATTCTTGGGTCAAAATGAGATCTGATAGTTAGTCTAAAATAGTAAAAATATTAAAAATACATCATAAATAACAACCAACCATACATTTGTCTCATGGGTCTCAATAAAAATAGTACCACGAACACCTTCTTTCAAAGGAAACTCTCTTGATGTTGAGGATTTCATGTTCTCTATGGATCCACTAGATTGGGTGTGATTCCACTTGAAATGCATATATATAGTCATCCCATCTAACTACCATGGTTATCGCGACTTATCAAAAGAGGTTACTGAATTAATTATGTTACAGGGATCAAAATCAGTATCTTATCAATATCAATATAGGTATAATGCCCTGAAAATTTAACTTGTGGGGAAAAATCCTCAAAACACATCTCAATCTCACCCATCACCAACCTATAAGTAAATAATCTCTTTTTCTGAATCCATGAATTACAAGTATAAGTATCAATAAATTTACATTAATTGAATAGTATAATATAGGATCATCATAATGTGAAAACTAGGTTTTCGAAAATTACTAATTCAATTAAAAACTTTTTCATCATTTAATCCATTAAAAATGGGATGCATACCTGATTCCCTTAAAAAAATCCAGGTAATACCTAATTTACCATTATAATAATCATTTAATTCCAAACGATATAAAAGAATACATGGATGTTTTTGAATTTTAAAATGAATAAGATTAATTAAAAACATGGGGTGACACCCTCTTTCCATGTAAATAAATCACTAATTTAAATATACAAAATAACTCTCATTTCAAAATGATGGTAACATCATTCAAATAATTTTCTTAGTCATTTAAAAAATATAATAATTTTTAATTATTTACAAAAAATTAAATAATTCAACCTATTTCATTCAAATAAAGACATTTCCTTTTAGAAATAAAAACATATTCCAAAAGTTTCACTTTAAAAAGATAATATTTTAAAAGTGCATTCAAAATAAATCTATATAATTGTTGTATGGAAAAATTCAAAAAATGGTTGGAGATATCATGATCAAATCTATTCAATTCAATCTATGTCCAATTCACAAAAAGATAGTCAAATAATATTTCACAATGAATTTGAAGGAAAAATCTCATATGAAATGTTTTAAAAATTTGGAAACCTATATTCATGAAGTCACAAGACCATGAATTAAAATATGAGGTTAAATCACAAAAATAATTACATGGAAATCCCTAATCCAACAATAATAAATCTGAGATGTGTATTATACGGTTTAGATCATTAAATTTAAGGAGTGTGATCAAGATAAATTTTAAATGATATCATCGATCTATAATTCCTCATCTTCCAATAAATAATCCAATGGAATATTTGGTCACCATAAATTCTTGGAATAATGAATATAAATAAGATGATATATGTTAGGTGATGAAGAAAAAGAACTCACTGGAATAGGATCACTGATTCGATCGAAACATCGATCTTCTAATAGATGATATTCATAGAGCTAAAGTACCTCTAGAAGGGTCACAAAATTATAATTATAAAATTAGGTTTTTTAGGAGGTAATTATAGTTAATTAATGGGATTTTAGGATAATAATTATGATTTTTATAGAATTAAAATCTACCAACATTGTTTACTGAGTTAGGTTACATAGTTAGTACTAACCATGCACCAAACCATGCTCCCTAAATTGAGCCACTAGAAGAGATGAATGGTTTGGATGCCCTGTTTTTTAATCCATATGAAAAATATAAGACACATTATATTCGTGTTTCATGTTTTGGATTCAAGGGTTTTCAATCTATATTCAATTCATGAATCCATAACAGCGTACTAGAAAACATTCATGTCTTTTCATGATGGATTTTAAATAATTCCCCAACCATGAATAAGACTAAAAAAACTAAAATACCCCAAATAACATAACAAAACATGCTGAAAAGTGATCCAATCAATGAATTCACAAATAAATGGATCAAAAAACCCAAATAGAGTTACAAGATGTTACATCATGCATTGATGAATTGAAGTCTCCTTGAAATTTGATAAAATAAATGAGTCATCTTCCTCATGTGCTAATAAAAACTATATCAATGATGACTACTGAAACACCACCCCAATATTAAAAAAAATTGGATTTCTTACTATGTTATTTATCCACCATGTTTTTATTTCTTCGAATATAAAAAATATAAAATTCATTTTCGAATAAGAACCTCAACTAATACATATGAATTAAATTATGATATATTGTAGTCAAGATGTTCCTGATACTCTTATGGTCTATATAGACTTTGAACTACTAAATAAAATGTAATTTCTATACCTCTTCATGGAAAATACATCCAAAGTGGAATCTAGATCATGGGTTATGTGTGTCTACTTATGGGTTCTGAGATACCTAGACCCCTAATCAATCACTACTTGCATGTACATATGCATATACAGAAACCTATTTCTAGTGGTATCTAAGAACAACACCTCCTCAAATACTTCATAAATAAACATTAAAATATTATTACTCATCAAAATTTTCTTTATCTCCTCAAATGAAATAAGGAATAATTTAGAGAAAAGGATATATTGTCCCTTTAGCCTAATGGATGTCATGAGAAATTAAATAATATAAAATATCTCCATGAATATTTGGTAGTATTCCTCCAATGCAAGAATAATTTACCCCTTAAACTCATTCTTTGGTGAATTCTATGAAATTACTTCATATATCATCATTGGTTTAATATCTACCCTTCCACGTGTGAGGATATTAGAGTCAATATACCACCAATTAGAGTGCATGAATCAATGGTTTCTAAAAAAACAAAAACTACATAACTATGTGATTTAGCCTACTGAATTTTGTTAATATGTCTTTATGGTTATCATGTAATGACATGAGGTAGAGTGAAAATTAACTTTCATAGACACAGTTGTTTTTCAAGGTTATTACGCCATTATTATGAGGTGGTAAATCCTTGGTTTTATTAAGGTTTGATCCCACTTAAACACTCCAAGTTTTTATCAATTGAAAAGTAATCGAGAAATAAGATTAGGTTGAATTTATATTAGTATATGATTTTTGAGTTATTGGAAGTGAAAAAATTTCCTCCTCCCATACTAACATTTCTTCCGTAATTTGAATTTCATGTGCACCCTTGTTCTTTTACATCTTATTATTTGAAATTTATCTTGGAATACACTTTTTAATGTGTATCCATATCCATAAGATTATCTCATTTTTCATCATATAGAACACCATGTGAGTCACTACTTATTCAAATAAAAGTACTAAATTGTGGCATGGAATGACCAACAACAGTGTGATCCATATATTTTAATTATATTATCAAATAAATCAAAGATATCGTAGAGTATCATTAAATATATTTATATTTATATTTGTAGGTTATGGCGTAAGGGGATATATGTTTCCAAAACTAGAATCCTAGAAAAATATCATAGCAAGACTCATTGCCGCATGGATAGATCTCTATGACATTATTTTCAGAGAATATATAAAATCAAAATATCCCCAAACCATTTACACTAAGGTCATATTGTCCTGGTTTCTCACATTTCATCTTATTCTTAACAATTATTTAGATCCTATAGTTCAAGGTGGTGGTATTTATTCTGTCCCAACATGGATCCCATTGTAGTGGGGAACCAAATTCTTTTAGGTTGGCATTCATAGCACAAATAACCCCTGGTGAATTATTAATACAAGATTTCATTGACCAACAATCAAATATGTGTCAAAAGCCTTAATATACTAATGTGAATATTTTTTCACATAGAAATAAATCATTTTATTAACCCGCATACATAATTTTAACATATTCATTAAAAAAATCATCATGGAAAAATAATAAGTCCACAGCATGGTCCTTATCATGAGAGATAAAGTTATTTAATATATAATAGTAACTCAAGCATGAACTGATGTGATAATAGTTTCTTAAACATTGTCATTATCATGATAGATAAAAATGAATCCTAATTATGAGTAACTGAACTACTCTGTGTGGAAATCAATATTATTCACATCATTTTTTATCAAACACTATAAATATTCATTCATTTTCATCTCCAGTTAAGGATAAATAGATTTGATGCCATCTTTGAGAATGTTTTCACTGAATATAATAACAATATCACAAATAATTTAACTGAATTACCTGAGAAAAAATTTATAACATACCTCTAATATGAGGGTTACTTAAACCCCACAAAATGGATAAAATGGATTTTTTGAGAGTAATATAACCAATACTAAAATAATAATATATTCTTGAATATAGATTAATTTAATATTAAATCATTCAACCCACAGTGTGTGATCAATTCCATAATGACCATGTCTCAATTTAAGAGAAACTGAACTCCCCATTTTCAATTCACTACATATGGATTCTCCAATTTTCCAAAAGGCTCTTTAGTGTCCCTCTATATTTTTTGGGAACATGTGAATTGGAACATGTTCAATTTTATAAAATCTATTTTCCAAAATCATTAGACAGGCATTTATGATCACTTTGAGGAGAAAAAATATCCTCTACCTATTTATAAGAATAGATCATTTTTCATCATCCATCATTATAAAAATCTTCAATGTATTGAAAGAGATGAAACTAGTAATATGAGTTAAAGGGGTTGTGGGAAAGAACCCACTTATAATATTAATATCATTTACTCGAATGAATACATTGATAGGTGATTTATAAATATATCGATTAATTTATCTTTAGTTGAAAAACTATTCTTATGAAATATCACCACTTTACACCTTGTCCTTGATGAATTGGTTCTTTAATTCAATATGATTGGAACATTAAGGTTGCACTATATTCTTTGTCAATTTCATTAAAATTTGATTATCAAACCCAATCACTAATGGGTACGAAATGCAAAATAACATGAATTAATCATTTTTTCATCCACATCATTTTATTTATTGATTTTAATTCCCCAATATATTTATCTCATATTGAACTAACAAATAATTTTTATACTTCTTAGGGTTTCATGGATTAAATCTTCAATCAATAAACAATGAACCTTTATATAAATATTTATTATATCTAACATAAATTACCCAATATAAATCATTATAGTGATAATTTTAAAATAATTCATCTTTATCAAATGCTAATCAATAACAAATAGTTCTTTTAATATAGTTAATGATCCATTTTTCATCCATAATATGGATCTAATTTAGGTTTTTTTGAATCATGACAATTGAAAAACTAAAAATATAAAATTAAGAATGATGAATTTAAATGTTTTAGACTTCAAATATATTTATATAAATTTTTTTGATATTTTTTATTTCCTTCATTATTTTTTGAAAAATTAATCTTACATTCCACTGGTGTGGAAAATTCACATGGCTCTTCTACTCCAAAAATAATAAGAAACTCCTAAGAATTATATTCATACGACAGAAAGATTAAACATGCTGATTAATCACCTTCATACATAATAATAATATCATCTTAATAATAATTTAATTCTCAAAGTGGATCCTCATTTGGGTAGAAATTTTCTCACCTATTTATTCTTTATTTCCAGAAAAAATTATGTTGTCAACATACATAATCACAATGATATTTGTTTCATCTCTCGTTAAATTGAGATTTGGATCCACTTTTTCTTTTATGGATTTATTGATATTTATAATATTTTATCAATTTTAGTATAATTTTTTGGGTTCTTTTTTGAGCCCATATAAATCAATCAACTACTTACACACTTCGAAAGAGTTACTATAAAGGATAATCCTTTTTTGGTTTATTGCATACCTCTTAATTTTTACAATTATGAAATATAAAATTTAGATAAAGTTAAAAAAACATGTAACTACATTGTGTAGAAATCACTAGAATCATTTATATCATTTAAATAATTTTATGGAGAAAATGATTTATCAAATTCATTATACACAATTTGATATTCTCTTTTATAAACAATATGACTTTTATTCTTTGGTATATCAACGTTCCTATTGATATTAATTCAGGTAAATCTTTTTCCCAATAATTTTTTTATCTTTTATTTTTGTGAAAATAATTCAAAAGTGTCATTGTTTAATAATTTTTCATCTTTTTCTCCACAGTTTTACCCAAACACTCTAGTTGTGAGGATTCATCATTAAAATATAGTTCAAATTGCAAAATAAAAATGGTATAAATAAAATTATCAACATTCTTCATGTTAACTATTACATAAAAAAACCTCCAAAATATTTTTTGGATAAAAATTTTATTTAATTATTAAAAACCTATAAAATTATTACTATGAATCTTACTAATTAAATTAAATTTTATAATGATCCTGAGAGTTACAAAAATTGACTTGATTATCGTGAATTCTCTCTTAGAGTTAAACATCAATTGCACCTTTAGAATTATCATCAACAAAAAATATTTTTTTGTAAATGATTTAAATTTAAAAAAATAATTACTTCAAATATATCAAGGATATTATGCATCTTCCTATTATTGAACAAAAAATAGCATCCACTGAATTTGTACTAATTAAATGTCTCTTCATCAGATCTCTAATAAAACATACCAAAAATGTTTCTATTAATGTTGATATAACCTCGGATATTAAAGACATTAAATCTATCCAAACATTGATTCTCATAAATACATAACTCATATGGGATGTTGAATAAAATGGAAATGAGAAGACTCTGGTATGTAATATTAAAATTTAGAGTATTGGATTATATAAAAAATAATTTTTAAAGTTTTGGGCTCTATATCAATGGTTTCCCATGTATGTATACTATTTTTAATCCTTTTAGTGATTCCTTTTTTGGAGGTTATTATAGAGTGATATTTTCATTTATTATCTCAGGATTCTCTATATATTAAAGAAACTCTTTATTTTTTATCTAGGTTCATTATCATATCATAATATTTTGAGGACATAACCATTTCAATTATCATAAATCCTCTAAAAGATTTTGATTTTATCAATATCATGGCATTTAATCGACATAAAATAGACATAAGATATATATTTAAAACCATTAAAAAGTTTGTAAAATAAATATATCTACTTGATGGTATCAAGATTATCAGTTCTGACACATTCGAGTGTACTAACTCAAGATGTTTATTTATTTTGATCTTGACTAAATTGTGCCCAATTTTCATTACATTTTTTTTGTGATGTGTAATACTTGTGTTAAGTATTTCACATCACTAAATTTCTAAATTACTCATAATATAATTCATGAAAATCATCGCCATATTCTTATACCCTAAACCACTATGTATTCAATGATAAAGTTATTTCTCCCTATATATTCTAAATCAACCTAAATTTTCATCCTCATAAATCTATAATAAGATTCCATTTTTTCATTATTACATCAACATCTATTTTTCATTTTTAAAACTATTGAGTACAAATAATTTACTCTAAAGGATCACTACATTTCTATTATCACAAAGTTTAGAAGCATTATGTATATTATTCTTTAAACCATTTATAAATAAAATATCGTTTTATTTCTCTTAACTAATCATAGTGTAGCCAAATCCTAGTGCATTGAGTAATCGATCGTTTTTTAAAGTGACTGTTTCAACTTTATACCACAATATATCATTCAAGATGTATATTTTATATGGCATATAAGTATAAAACATACTATCAAATATCCATAGATTCCTTCTACTGAAAAACGAATACTCTACCTAACCACCATTGCATAATCTTAAATATTCATCTTCATAAGGATTTGGGAAACATCCTTTTGATTTAACATCTTCAGTAGTATTGTAGAAAACAAGAAGATTTTGTTCCATGGTTGAGGAAACATTATATAAATCTATTCAAAATAATCTATAAAATTTATTAAATTTATCTACTTTTTTTGAGGTTTTCATGGTAGGTTTCTAAGAAAATCACTTTAAATACCCCTTTATATATTTAGTCTCTTTGATTGGGGATGTGAAAAATTATTCCTAAATACATATGATTTATTCTTATATACTACATATCCCAACAATATTCATTCAAATAAAAATAACATTAAAAGAAAAAATGATTCTTGAAAAAATACTATTATGGTTTTGCTCAGATTTGATATCTACAAATTATTTTTATCCTTTTAATGCATATAAAATTCAACTTATATCATTGATTTTAATCTAATATGGTCCTCAAAACACTTATATATACACATATAATTTCATTTTGAATTTACATCACCACCATCAAATATATAATTAGGTGTATCATCCGGTTTATATCACCATATTTTATCTTGTTCGACTCACATGACTACTAAAATTAAAAGCTTTCATATCCCAAAAAAATATTCTCAGTACCAAAGTTCACTTTCATATATGGCTAGATGAATTAGAAAATTTATATTCTATTTTTTAATCATTCACCATCCCCACTCACTTGGTTTTTGAACTTTGTATAATTTCATTTTATAGGGAATTTTCATCTTCATCTAGATTTTAGTCATGATACATCACTTCCTTGTAATGAGAAATAATATTTTCATTTGTAATATTAATAATTTTAACCATTTAATTATAAATTTCACTAAGATGTTAAATATTTTGATTTAAATCAATATCAGTATAAATAATGTATTTATACTTTTACATATCAAGAGATTTAATTAATGAATCATTCACTATCTTTAATGATATATTTTTTACTTTTGAGTATACTATTTTCTTTCTAGAACATCAGGAGATCCACACTTAGTTAAAACTAACATGGTGTATCCTCATAATTTAACTCCTATTTGGTTCCATAATTATTTTTCTAAACTTGAGGAATCATTGGGGTGATTTGTTTTTCAAAAATCATTTCCACCTTAATTATCTATGACATATTTCTATGTTTCACTTCCCTAATCACAAAATGTGACATAATATTTTGAGAATTTATTTTATTATTTGATTTATGAGACATATCATGACCATTGATTAATATTACTATAGTAAAACCACTATCTATCTTTTTATTTCATGGTGATATTTTTGGTTGATCATCCATTTCCTCTTATTCTTAACTCTCAGGGAAACCAGATGATAAATGAATAAACGTTCTATATTTTAATCATTTAAATGGCATATCACCACCATAATTACATTTATCTCAGGGAATCACATTTGATAATAAAAAGATAAATTACTAAAAAATCCATTACTTAATTATAAACATCAGTTACTACCTCAGGAGTCCACATTTGATCATGTTTTATTACACCCCTTAAATAATGAAATATGGTTTACTTATTTATTATACATTTTATTCTTATAGACATAAAAATTCATATATCTTGTAGGATAAAATCGTTGTTGATTTTCTCAATAGTAAACTCATCCAAATATTGATCCTCAATGATTGAAATCTAGGAATATAAATTATTCAGGACGGTTCTCATGAGATTATTGATCATATTAGTCTTTCTAGGAATCTTAATATATCATATAATTAGGCCTACAATATGTTAAAATGAAATAATGAAATCATCCAATGAATCTTCCTATCCGATATTGATATTTCTAACTAATCTTTTTAGGTTATTGACAAATGATATTTTACCTTTTAATGACTATTAATTGATATCATCTAGTCTAAACCAAATTCATGTTTTTCATTATTATCATTACATGTATCAACACTTTCACTAATATTGATGAGAGTAACACATTATACACTATAAAATCAGTATATTTTTTCTTATTATATATAATATTATAGGTTATATCATATTTGATAATAATAACGATTTTCATAGTGATACTTAGAACACCCATTCTATGTAACTACTCAGTCCCTCCATAAATTGAATTTCTTTCTATTGAACACCCTTTGTTATTATTGATATTTATTGAGTCTATGGATAACATTGGTCAATTATATATGTGTCTGAAATTTTAAATCATTTTTATTAGATTTATACATAGAAATGATACTAAAAAACAATCTAATCACTTTTTCTGGTATCATATAATCAAAGCACGAAAAAATATCTTTAAGAGAAATTTTAATAATACCAATTAAAATTCTCTATGAGAGAGTATACCATTATCTATTAGGGTGTGAATAAATGATGTATGTATAAACTGAATTTCTAAAATAACAGGATTTAAATAATTTATTAGTGAAAGTAGATATTGGTTGTAACTATGTGATGAAATGATATAGATTGAGAAAGAACAATTATAGACACTTGGTGGGTTATTATAAGGTTAATGAATTCTTTTTATTAGGTGGACAATCCTTAGTGTTTTGTTTTTTTATACCTCTACCTACATTATAATTTACTATCAATTAAATAAGTACTAGAGTAACAGTATTTTCTTTCACACTGATTTGAATATGAATTATAAGTAAAAAAAGTAAATTGATTTTTCATCATGTACCTCAAGTGCATGTAGAATTTGATTACATGAAAACTGATGTTCTTACCATAAATATCCTTAAAATAAATCTTGAAATATGAAATAGAATGGCTATACATAGATATTGTCATATCTCCTCTTTTCAACTTGTAATGCTCTTGGTGGGCCAGTGCTTATTTATAGGAAAATGATGTATTGCAGAATTCCACCACTGGTTGTGGATTAACCCTCATATCCAAAAGATATTGAAGGATAAATCCAAGATATCTCTAATTATCTTTAATTATATTCATACCTTGATAGTTCATGTTAATAATGTCATTTTCTATATTTCACGAATTTGTAACCTAGTAAACTATTTTATCATAACTCATTGTAGTGTGAATCAATCATTGTGATATAACATCCCTTTAATATATAGAATCCATATGTCTTTAAAAATCGGTCATAATTTTCATAGAGGTGGTGTTTATCTTATTTCATAATGGTATCCTCACTTTTTTATATCCTAAGGTCGGACCTCTTTCATTACGGTGCAATCCCACTTGGTTTTCAAAAAAATGAAACACAAATCTCTCACTATTTAGTCATCAAAACGTAGCAGACGTCACATAAATTCTTAATATCATCATTAATGAAACAAAAAAAATATAAAAATAGTGGCTCTACTATTATATTAACCATTGTTAAATCATTTTTAATATAAAAATAATAATAATAATATATCTCATAATTTGATAGTTAACTATCTTGTGATAATTAGTTTCAAACAATATCAGTACAAATGAAATTATAAATAATATTTAAATCCATATATATATTCCAAATTTAATCATTCATATTATTTTTAGAATATATAATAACCTAAGGATGTAAATCCATGAAAGGGAGTGCTAAAATACTATAAAGTGGAAGAATAATAGTGAATAACATGATATATGAGTCAAGGTGTGTATATGGGAGATCATTATCATCATCCTTAAATCAAAGTAATTTGATCAACATACTATGATTATGGAATTAATATATTGGATCATGGAATTCGTTACATGAATAATAATGGAATGTCATAACATTGTGACAAAATCCTATAAATAGAATGTGAAAAAAGATAAAACCATGTTCATGCATAAAATATGTGTAAAAATCATCACATCATAGAATTTGAACAGTTATAAGATCATATTTACATATAACATAGATATTTTATAAGCATAAATTATTCTCATAAATAAAATTAACATATATGAGATGAATATTCAACACATTTAAAAATACATACTTGATGGCTGTAATGTTTTAGTGTATTTTGAGACTAAGTACACAATCTTCTTAAATAAAGAAATTTACTCATCACATCCCATAATGATCTTCCACTTTTTTACTTTTCATAAACATACCCTATATAAAACCATTCCTCATAACATCGCTATAGGAAACATAATAATGGTTGAACTCTTATTCACAATAAGGGTATGCATGGGAGATATAATTCTATAATCATTCATAAGAATGAAAAATATAAGCATAATAGTGTGAGATAATGATCATAAATAAATAAGTTCATACCTAACCAATCATAGAACCTCAAAAAGATTCATGGAATAATGTGTTACCATTTTATAATACATGATTAATAAGAGTGTGAAATCATCATAATTAATGAACTATAATTTAATAACAAAAAGGGTGATATCATCATAATTAATGTACTATAAAACCATGCCAAAAAGTGATATATCATTGTAATATAGGAACAATAAACTAATTTCATAAAAGTGTGTTATCGACATAGACATAGAAACTATTTAATTTTTTATAATTATCTACCAAGTCTATCAAAAATAGTATATTTTTACTCATCAATTATTTCCCATTGTTAATCAAGTCCATCGACTAGTTTCCAATAATTGATCAAGCACTTCCTGCTATTCCCCCTTGTGGATCAATCACATCATCTTTTCACACATTATTATCTCGTGGGAAATAGTGCTTTATAAAATTATATATATAGGGATATAGGTCCCAACTATCCTTGGTTATAATGTGACCTACATTATTGGTTATAACATTACCACCATCCCTAGTTATAATCTAACCACTATAATTGTTTATAAAATAATCATAGTCTTTAGTTATAACACAACCATGCTCATTGGATATAAC
Source organism: Viscum album (assembly GCA_963277665.1). Taxonomy (NCBI): domain Eukaryota; kingdom Viridiplantae; phylum Streptophyta; class Magnoliopsida; order Santalales; family Viscaceae; genus Viscum; species Viscum album. The sequence goes on from OY728165.1 coordinate 2,137,884,620, forward strand.
ATAATCTATATCACATAGTTAATAACATAAATAAGTGTGAACAAATATCATGAATCATTAATGATATCCTAACCCATGAAATGAAATTGGTTTATATAAACATTCCATTATATCATAAATACATAAAATGGAAATGGTTCTTATAATGAACTCATCAATCTGTCATCTCATAAAATATTGAAAAAATTGGATTCATGAACATATTTTCATAATAATAAAAAAACCATCCAATGAAATAATATCGATGGTATAATTGGATCAAAACATAGTAAAACATAATTAGCCTTTAAGGATGTCATCTTACATGGATGATGATTTTGAAATATCACTTAGATCATTTCTCGAGGAAAATATACTTTCAAAATTTAAAATAAAATTTTAAAACTGAAATTTTATAAATATTTTTCAAATAATGTTGTTTAAAATAATATTATAAATTTATAAATTAATAATTAAAGCATTGATCTTCTATAACAGTATAAAATTTGATTCATTTCATACAATATAAAACCATAATTCCTTTCAAATGATAGTAAAATCTAAAAGGACATTTTTGGAAAATGAAATGATGATTACATCTAAACTGTTTCATAAAAAATAAAATAAGGATTAAAATTTCATTAAAAAATAATTTAATTATACTAAAAAATTTCTTTAAAACATTTTTAGAAAACCTGGATATGGAAGATAATGTGTTTTTTACCAAATGAAGAAATATCGAAAAATATTCTTAAAATATTCATTGGTATGATTAATTAAACAATTGAGTAAAATGAATAAAAAAATGTATTATCCAAAAATCACCATACAAGAATAAAATAATTTAGTTAATTTAGGGATAGATAATTATATATCATCATTGGATGTATATCATTTACAATAAAGTTAAATAATAATATTGTAACATTAAACCATACCACTTAGGTATCTTTTGAATCGTAATCCCCATGAAGGCAATAAAATTATACGAATATGTATATATCAAATATCAATCATGATAAGTACCATACAATACATTGATGTTATGTATATAGACAAAATAAAGGAAACAAGATGGTATAAAGCATATTCCCCATAGAAATAAATGTGAGACAATACCTTACTAAATTATTAAATTTCGAATTGTATTACCTATTAAATAATAAAATTAAATAAAAATTGAAATATCATGAATGTAAGTATTATAATTAAAAGAAATTTAAAATTTGTTGAATATACACTACAAAAAATTAAACAATTGGGGAAATGGCATATGTCTCCTAGAAATAGAAGAGAGACTAGAAACCCCTTGCATCACGTCTTGACGTAATAAATTTTAAAATGTGATGTATAATAAATTTAATTTTATTATAAATCTATTTAGTTACCATAATTATATTTATCATAACATATATTGTTTAAATATGAAATTTTAGTACCTTTTTTTCAACAATTCCTTGTTAAAATCATTTTTCAAGTAATAATAGCACCATTTTTAATATATTTTTTGGGATGGTAGATTTGGTCCTTTTACATTGATCATGGTTATATAATATCCAAATTATTAAAAATTTTATATATGTTATTCATATTATATATATATATATGTATTTTGAGTAATTCGTTAAAGAGAGAGATAGAAAATAAATTACACAATTCATAAAGAGGGTTGGTTGTTCGTACGCATGAATGATATTTCCATTTTTCAGACTGATTAAAAAAAATATAGGTAAATAATATATTAAATTTATATAATAATTTTTATTTTACATTTATCATAGATTTTCATTAAACCTACTCTTAATACCTTCCATTAAATCTTATGTGAAGAAATAATCTCATCACTTCACGAGGCGGTAGTCTGCCAAAAACACAAGCAGTGTTATAAATATTCCAATGGAAAAGAATAAAAGGAGTTTTGTGTGATATTATAATTACATAAGTTTAATTATGTCATATATATCATATAATTTAGTTGAAACATCATTATAAATAATTTTTCAAGGTGGTTATGGAAAAGGATTTACATCGGTTCGTGAGGTGCTAGACTGCCCTTCACATGATAAAACATTTAATTTCCCACATGATGGAAGTGGATATTGATATAGGTTATTACATTAACATAATAATTTATATAATAATAGTTTATATAATAGTGTCTTAATATTTTAATAATTAGGTCATTAATTAAGGTGTTAAGAAAATAATTATAATTAAAGAGTTTAGTGAATAAAATTACTTTTTTGTAGATAAAAATCATTTAGATATCTTATTATGGAACCTAGGATTGGTCTTTTTGGAACTCAATAAGCATTATAACTTGGATAAGGATTACATAGAGAGGTTATTTCTGGGTTTGTTCAAGAAAAATGGATTATGAGGGTTGAATAAGTGATATAAGGATGTCACTTTTATTATGGAGGAGTAGTATTTTTTTTAAATATGCAAAAAGTATTCAATAATGGGGATCCTACCACATTCCATGTCCCCCAAAAAATTATAATCAAATTAATTAATGGATAACATTATTTAGAATCAAAAACATATAAACCATGTTATAAATATGTTGTTAATTAATATCCATGTTTACTCACTTATTCCGTTTTATTTTTTCACTATGATAATAAGTCTTTTTTTTATTTTCCTATGTAATTCATCCTTTATCCTAAAACAAAAATGAGACTTATTAGATAAATTAGACCCACTTATTCCTAATATTATATTCATATCATAAAATATATATCCTATATATTTTTAAAATTAATTTTAACACATGGATATGTCATGTGCAAAATCATTTTGTATCCTGAACAATAGTAATTAATTTTTTTAATTTTTACAATAAAGTATGAAAAAATTATGTTTTACTTATAATATTATATAAATTATTTGTATTTAAAATATTTAATCCTTTTTATAAAAATTTTTTATTAAAATCAGACGATTTAAATTTATAATAGAACACCAAAATGCGATGAAAATCGGTTTTCTAATGAGAAATTTTGCACAAGTACAAAAAATTAAAATATCAAAATTCCAAATTATATTGATTATAATTACTTTAATTTGAATAATTATAATATAATTGATTGTAATTTAATTTCATACCATTTTAAAATAATATTTTACATTGTGTAGACTTTAATGAAAATGAGCAGTTTTCAATAAAAATATTTATTTTCCACAATTCATTAAAAATGTATTAATTTAAACAAATATAAAAAATTAAATCATATATAATTTTGAAATTATGCATTAAAAATTTATATTAATTTCTAAAAATAAATTTTAAATTTTTTTATAAATTAGTTTTTAAATAATTATTTAAAACATGACAATATAGTATTTTAGAAAAAATACACTTTTAGGCAAAAAACTATTTTATTCTTATGTAGTTACAATGAAAATATTATATGAATTATAAATATATATATATATATATATATATATATTATTTCATTAACATTATTCCCCAATAGTGACTAATTAAATTTATTTAGATAATAATATTTTCTATACATAAATATAGTTATTTATAGAAAAACAGTTCTCTTTATTTCAAATGATTTTTTTACTTTCATTCAAAATCAATTGATAAAAAATGGATTTTTTTATTTTCAAACCATATAATTTACATCATTTAGTTATTCATATTCATAATCTCCAATTTAATGACTAGTTAAAAATGATTAAGTAAAAATAATATTATTAATAATATATTATGGTTTGATAAAATTCAGTGTTGTGTGTAATATAATATATTAATGAATTTAAATTTATATAGAAAAATATATTTCATTAAATAGAAGTTTGTTAAATTCTAATCCATTTGTATAAATTTTTTCATCATAATTTGATCTTGATTTTTTCAATTAAGGGTTCTAATTATTAACATTACTTTACAGAAAACCTATATCACAAAAGGGTTGATAAAAATTCCTCTTGATAAGAGATAAATGTAATTACCTATTCCATCTTGAAATAATAAAATATATGGTTTAATTATAGGAAAAAATTATTGGGATGTGAAAACATGTATTTTGAATGATGATCCATCAATGAAAAATTTCTATACCATTTTTTTCTTTAATAGAGTACAGACCATCAATTTATAGAATGAAAAAATCATTTTCAACTTAGGATCCTTTTCCAAACGATAAGGCTTATTTTAAAATATATTAAAATAACATATGACAAATTAATTTATATATAAGTATAATTTCATTATTTAACTAATTTCCACCATAATCACATCCGCTCCACTAAATGGTGAGTTTGAAATATAGAGTTTTCTTGCCTCAATCACTAATGAAACAAACTACCCTTATAAAAATGGTAATTCATTACTTATATATATAATTATCATAAAAATGGAAATGTTTAGCAATAGTTATCTTATATGCATAAATATTCATTTGATGAAATAATACATTATTCTCTAAAACCTCATCCAAATTTGAACTCAAATTATTCCATGAATGGTTAAATTAAATACCCTTCTAAAATTAAAAAAATTATACATGAGGCCGCTAAATTTCCAAAATCAGCTTACCCATAATCCCATAAATATAAAAAATAAGAAGATAATTTTCACATAAAAAATATTACAATACCATGGTTCTATATTATCTTCAAACATGGTAACAACCACAATTGATATAAAACCATAATGAAAATGTACATGTTTCTCTATTATAAAAATAAGATAATAGATTATTGAATATATTTCATAAATCCAAAAATTATGAAAACTCCAATAATGATATCATAATCCACTTTTTCAACAAATAAATAATCAATTCTAGGGTTATAAAAACTATCCAGTTTAATTTATCTATATCATTCATTAATTTAACCACAGTAAAAAATATTTAACTAAATATTAGTAACATATTTGGGGATATTTTCCCTTAAACATTAGCTTTCCATAATGTTTCACCTTTTTATTAAATTTAATTTCTTGGTCATCAAAACCATTCAAAAATTTCATTAAAATCGTTGATGATTTTTTATTGATAAATCATTATACGTTTCATTATTCGTATAACATAAATATGGAATTTCAATACATAAAAACATTGAAAAAAACAACAATATTAAACAATTAAATAGTATTCATCATTTTATTCCTTATTATCTCTTTCCTTTAATGTGTTATTTTTAGTCTCTTCATCATTTACAAGAAACAATTTACATGGACCACCTTCCTAACCCACTTCTTGAATATTACCTATGAGACATCAATTTACACAATTCTCATAATGTCCTTATTTATAGAATAGAACCATTGATGATGCCTTAGGTAAACAATTATTATTATCCATTATGTTAACTATAATTTATATTTTTCCATGGAAATTTCCTACTATGCACCATTATTTTCCACATATTTATCATCGTGACATTCCATTGAGACATTACCTTGTGTATTTCTTACCACATTCAAAACATATGGAAAACTAAATCTTGTTTCCTTTATGGTCCTCCCACTCAAGATCTTAAAGAACTCTAATATTCTCATCTTTTGTTAGTCCAAGTGTAAGTTAAGGATTATTATTAACAATATATCATGGAAGCTGGTTATGAATAGTCTTAATAACCCCAATCTAATTATCAACCCATTTTTTATCATTATCACATTGTTTATAATATTCAATGTTAACCTAGATTCATATGGATTCACCAATGACTAAAACAATAAATAATAATATGGAAAACAATATCTTAAATATTATCCTACATAATAATGAAAAATCATTTATAAGATATCAAATAATGACACCTTATTTTATATATAAAAAACCTTAGTGTTAACTAAGACCATTCTAGATAATCATCTATTGAAATCCCTTATGATGATTTGTAATGTTTTTGTGAATTTATTAAACATACCCCATAAGAGTGTAAATATAGGTGTACAATGCGGCCTTTTCCTATACAACGTATTGAATGGGTCAATCTCAATTTAACTTTTTGTTTTTATTACTCATAAGTACATCAATTCTTGAGCCACATCAACATGGAATATAAAAACCGGGATTTGATTTCATGAAATACATTTACTATATCCTTAAAAAATACTATATTATAATTTATTATACATAGTATTAACCATATTAATATCTTTATACATATCCCTAGACACATCTTTAGACATAACTATATGTATATGAGTAAACATTTATCAACCCAGTTTCCAAATGTTATCTAAATATTTCCTCTAATACCAACTTTAATGATCTAGTCTTTTTATTCACAAATATCAAATATTCAATATGAAATTCAATAAATTTCACAAATACACACTTGAGGACAATAATGGTTTAGTGTCACTAGAGACTAGGTACACAATAATCGTATTTACGGAATGAACTTCAACATCTACCATAACGATCATCCAATTTTATACTCTTCATAAATATTCTATACATAATAAAATTCTTCATGACCAAGGGAATAGAATCACATGAAAAGGCGAGCTCAGATTCTCATCTAGTTTTAGCTTGGGAGATATCATATAATGATCATATTAAAGCATGTGATAATCATAATGGTATAATATCATAAACATAACATACAAAGTTAATACCCAACATTTCATAGATCATAAACATGAGGTATGGAATAATGAATTATCATTAAAAAATACTAGATTAATAAGAGTGTTAAATCATAAAAATTTATGAATTATTAGATCATTTCATTAAAGTGTTAAATCATCATAACTAAATATCTATATGATAATGTCAGAAAAGTCTGATATCATCGTTATTTATGATTTATAAGATCACATAATAAATGTTGTTATCTATAATACATATAAAATATATTTCATTGTCCAAGGCTAACTATAAAGCCCATAAAACATTGTGGATTATACCTCATCACATGTTTCTCACTTTGAATGTATCCCATCATCCTGTTTCTAATGGTGGTAAATCCTATCATCCTATTTCTTATTATGGATGAATCTCATCAACATTTTCCCCAATTTTATCTATTGATATTGAAATATTTACCCAATTCATTATATGGAGATATAGGTCCTACGAATCAACTATTATTACGTAACCGCCGTCATGGGGTTTAACATAACCACCATCATTTGTTATAATATATCTACTTTCATATGTTATGACGTAACCACCATCACATAATGAATAAAAAATAATTGTTTTTCACGATTATGAGAAATTAATCATTTCATAAACCATAAAAAAGTGTTCTCATAAAATTTCCATTATAGAAAATCCTATATAATGGATATGGGACTAATAATCATCTCATCAATTCATCATCACATAACATGTAGAAAGATAAATGGTTTCATAATTATATATTGATGATAATAATAAACCAACTGGAAAAATAATAAGGATTTTATAATTGTATCATATCAATGTTAAATTATAATTAACATATTATATTTCTTCTAATTTGAAAAATGACTTTGAAATATCACTTGGATCATTTCTTGAAGAAAATATTCTTTCCTCTTTGAGAATAACATTTTAAAAATAAATTTCCCCAATTATTTTGAAAATACATTTCTTTGAAAATACAATAATATACATTTAAAGTAAATACATTATCATTTAACAGTTATGAGAGCCAAAAATATCATTCATGATTAACATTTTAAAATAATTATTCCTCTCACACTATTATAAAATCCAAAATGGTACTTTTTATAAAGATTAATGATAATTACTTTTATAAAATTTAAAAACGAAACAAATGTAAATTTTTATCTCAAACAATCATTAGATAATAGCAAAAAAAATCAGAAAAACCATTTTATAAAACATGGAGATTGAAGAAAACTGGGTTTTGATTAACGATATAAATAAAGAATCTTTTTCTTTAAACATTATTTTGGTATTTTTGAACCTCTAAGATAGGAAAATTATAGTAAAAAAATTCGTTATTATAAATAACTAAATGATAAAAAATGGTATTATTTTTTTGAGAGGTATTTGATGAGATATCATTATTGTAAATATATCAAAAAATCATCTCATTAAATAATGATATTATAACATTAAACTTTTACTACCTGGGTATATTTTGAAACATAAGAATTATTAAAGAAATAAAATTTTATAGATATTTATATCAAATAATTATTATGATAAGGATCATAAAATATTATCATTTTTATAATATAAAAAATAATAAAATAGTGGTGTATAAGGAATGTGTCCAACAAAATTTAAAGTGAGACGATAATCCCTTACCGATTTGAAAACATTTTAATAGTTTTCCCCCATTAAATAATAAATAAAAATGAAATCTTATATATCATTAATAGATGTATATTCATAATAAAAAATGTAAAATGGTATTTATATAAACTACCCAACATAAATAATTGGTGAATAAAGTATATATCTCTAAAAAATAAACTATAGACTAGAAATATCTATCCTTATGTCTCGATTATAATAGTACACATTCAATCCTAATTTATAATAAATATACTGTTTTATAAATATATTAAGGTACCATATTTATATTTATATTACAATATTTCATTTATTCAGGTCATCGTACTCCATGTTTATTGAAATTTCATTGTTAAAATCATGTTTCAAGTAATAACTGCTTTATTTTTCATATATGTTTTTTAGTATTTTTGGTCCTTCAATATAAATTTATTTATATTATTCCATTAATGTTCGAGATAAAATATGAATTCTGCCACTGATGGGGATGGTAGGTTGTATGTATGGTTATATATTGTTTTCATTTTGTTGACATATGAAAATAAAATAGGTAAAAAATATATTTTAAAATTCTAGAATATTTTTTATGAAATATAATTCATTTTTTTGTTAAAAATATCATTATAACATTTTCTATAATGATAATTTGAAGAAAAAACAAAATTAATTCGCTAGGCAGTAATCATCCATACAAACAAGCAACGTTGATGTTCATGAGATATTTATTTAAATTTTTTTCTATCAAAATATCTTATTAGATGTTCATAAGTTATGGGAATTGGTCCCATTTTATAATTTGATATGAGTGAAATTTTTTTAAATACCTAAAACTATAAAATAATGGGATCTCAATATATTTTCATGCACCTACTAATTTCATAAAAAAAATCGGTAGTGGTGTTTTTTGGTCAAGAAACAACTCTAACACAAAAATAAAACATATTTTCCATAATTTATAATTTTTTCACTTTTATAATTTTTCATTTTCACCACTGAAAAAAGTTTTTTTATTAATGATGTAATTTATCATTGAAGACTAAAATTTAAATTGGACTTATTAGATAATTCATACCTCATAATTCTAAATGTGAAATACAATTTATTATATAAACATCCTATGAAAAATTATAATTAATTTCAACACATGATTAAGTAACGTGCAAAACCATTTTTTAACTTTTACAGTAATAATTCTTTTAACATATTTTTACAATTATTTATGAATAGAAATTAATTTTGAATTATTATAAAATATAAATAATTCTTTTTATAAATAAAGAATCAGATTTATCAAAAAATATTCATATAAATTTAAATAATTAATTTAAAATAAAACCCACAGACACAATTATAAAGAGATATTCCAAAGAGAAACTTTTCATTTTTATAAAAAATTAAAATAAATTTCAAAATTAAATTGATTATAATGAACTAAATTGGATTAAATATATTACAATTGAAATTTGTTTAATTTTAAAACATTTTAAAATATAATTTTACATTGTTCACACTTTAAATAACAAATATATATTTAATAAAAATTAGTATTTTTCTCTATTCCTTAATAAATTATTCTTTTCAAAAAGCAATAGAAAAAATTTATACTAGGAAAATTAATGAATTATAATTTTAAAAAATAACTAATTTAAAATTAATTTTCTAAATTTTCTAAAAATTAGTGTTATAATAAGTGAAAGAAACCTGAAGAATTTTTTTTTAGAAAATTTTAATTTTTCGTGTTACTGGATTTATTATTATCCTAATATTATAAAAATATTTGATGAATGAGAAAAGATTTTATGAAATATATAAATTATATAAATTTCCTTAAAATCATTCAAAAATAGTGATTAATTAGATTAATTTAGTCAAAAACAATTTGTCTGCATAAAAATAGTTTTTTAAGAAAAATATTTCTTTTAGTTTCAATTGATTTTTTTACAATCATTACTAATAAATTTATAAAAAATGAATTTATTTTATTAATGTGTAAACCGTATAAGTTTCATAACTTAGTGAGTAATATTCATACTAAGAAATTTAATAGATAGGTTATAATGATTATATTTAACGAATAATATTAATATTATATTGTAATTCACTAAAACTCGGTGTTTTTTTAATGCATCTATCAAAACAAATAAATTAATTTAAGAAAATATTTCATAAAATCATGGACTCTTACATAATATCATGGTATATATCTCATTTCAAAATTTATTGGAGGGATATTAAATTATGGAACTATCCTTCACAAATATAATATTCTCATAATCATGAATGCCAAAAAGAAGAAACATTTATATTTCATAATTAGTAAATAAACCCATGTGAAAAAAATTGGTTTCAAAATAGATTTATAGAATATATATCAATGAATAAATAGTGCAAGTTTTAAAAAATGAGGAGGGAATACATAATCATGGACGTTTATTAGTATTACTAACAAATAAAATACCATAATTTTTGTAAAGGTGTAGAATAAACATTAGAATAAATAACTTTTTTAGAAAATAAATGTTACAACTTTTTTAGGCTATCATATAATTCAAAATAATAATTTTACTATTTTATATACATATAATGGAAAAATGAAAATAATATTGAATAAATTTTAGAAGAATTTTTTTGATTAATAATGGTTGAAATATTGGTGAAGAAATGATGAACCAAAAAAAGAGTTTTATTTGAGAGTCCCCTTAACATTGTTCTAAATCTATTTCATCACATTTATTCTATTTGTATAATAAATGTATGTTTATTAAAAACATAATATCTACGTTCATAGTATTAATTTCTATTATTATTTTTTATTGAAATTTATTTATTGATCTATTTTTGTTAAATATGAAATTGTTTTATGACATGTTTTATTTAAACTATACCATTTTTTATTTATTTTATTTAGATTCATTTTAATATATCATTTTTCTAATTATATCCAAAAGAATAGAATAACATTAAAAAATATAAATATAATATGTTTTATACACTAATTTTTTTGAATATTAGTTTAATTAAATAATTCACAACGTCCTTATATATTGATGAAGTAGGCTATTAAAGGGACCTATTATAAAAATATGTGCGTTTTTTGATAAAGGTTTAAAATTTTTCATATCACATAATAATTACTTAAATATTTTAAATAATTATTAACATATTAATTAGGGTGGAAGTAAAATAAAATATATTAGTAGAGTAGAATATAAATGAATGGAAAAAATAGGATCATGGGGTTACCTCTTCATTGATGCTTTAATTATTTGTTATGGAACCAAATCCTTGTGGGATTATTGTTGGATGAAACCATTTCAACAATAATGTAGTAAATATAACTATGGGGAGTTAATTTGGTTTATATTACTCTCTAATATGTGAATATGAAGTGAAATTTTAGGGTAAGGGAGATGGTGTATATATACTTGATATGTGGTATTTTTGTATTAAAATGTTGAATAAATTAATATTTCTTAAATAAAACATATGATAGTTATATTTTTCAAGAAATAGATTAATATTTATAAAAAATTTATTTGTATTTAGTACTTTAAAACAATTTATTAGAATATTTATTATTTTATAAAAATAAAACACAGAAAAAAAATATTTTTTTATTATATATTTTACATTTTTAAGAGTTGCAAATTATTATTTACAAATGGAATTTAAATTTATTGATTTTAATTTTTTTATCATTTAGTTATGTTCAAAATTGAGAAACCCGCTATATAATTTAAAAGGACATTATTACAATGAAAATGGTCTAATTAAAACATATAAATTATTTAAAAACAATATTTTAACTATTTAACTAAAAACTAATTTCGTTATAAAATTATTTAAATTTCAACTTTAGATAATTTTGACATGCTGATTTAAAAAATTAAAATTAAATTTTCAAATTAAATTTTGTACATAGGTAATTTTAATTATTAACACCTATAATGTAGTTATTATAATTATATTTAAAAACAATCTTTATAAATAATGAGCCATACATTATTCAGGATTATTTTTTTAATACTTAAATTTTTCACCCTTGTTTTTATGATAAAAAAATCACATTTATTACTAAATTAATTATATTTATGTGTTATGGTATTATTTTATTTCATAAGGAATTTTAGAGATATTTTGAAAAAAGTATTGGAAAGAACCAACGTCAGACTTTACTCACCGTTGAGGATGAGTCATGGTCAGAGATGAGTCACTGTCTGGATGAGAATTTGTCTAAGTATGGGCAATAACCACCATCATAGATGAATCGCCACTAGGATGAACATTTGGATAAGTGTTGAAAAGACCAACCACCCGAATAGAGTCCCCACTAAACTTGAGAGACCGTTAAAGATTACTTACCAACAAACATTACCTACCTTCATGAAATTTGGAAAATTACAGATATAATTCACCAAAAATAAAGACCTATCATTGGACTGACTCAACAATAGCTACATGCACCCCTAGTTTATGTCTCTTCCATAGTTTTATCCTTATTCATAAGAGCCATTGTTATAGTTTCTGTTAATTTGAATTAAATTCTTCTAACAACTATATTATGAAATTAAATTTTGTTTAATATTTTAATTGTTATTCGTAAAAACATATACAGAACATTAAATTGGTAGTAAGAGTTTAAAATGAGGAAAAAAGATCTGATTGATTTTTATTCAAATGGAAACTCTTTCATGCTACTGTTAAAACTAAGAAGAATAATCTCTTATGCATACATACAGATATATATATAAGTACTTGTAATGTAAACTAGGACCATATTGAATGAACTGGAAGAGTTATATAAAGTGTGATATTTCTCATAGATATTACATAATGTATCATTCCTACAAATGATTGTTAGAATGTGAGGAATATTGAACATACATATCCTTTCCTACAGACAGTATAAAAAGATCATACGATGCTCTATTTTGATGCATTTTCTTGAGAACGGACAAGAACTCTTATCCATGCTACATCTGATTAGTCACGAGCTTTAGAAACCTTTAGAAAATTAAAGAGCTTCATTTATGTATCTCTTAATTTCTCTTTCATCTTACAGCCTTTAACTTTACATTAGTTTTTGGTTTAATCTATTTATCAAATTCATAGTAACTCTTATTCTATAAAGAAAATTCACTCGATATCATCTTAAGTATTTAGTTAATTTTATTCACACATAGTGTTGTAGAAGAGGTCCTTGTGAGTTTTGTGTTTATTCTTTTTCCATGGTTATAGTGGAGTAGGACCTTGTGTGTCATGAATAGCTAGTTTTGTACTATGTATACCCGATCCAAGTTATGGGTCAATATTATTTTATATAATATTATTTGAAGTAGGTGATTTCATATTTTATAAAATTATGTATCATATAGATACATAACCACTAATATTTATTCAACAGTGTGTTATGTTTTTTTTATTTCAAACATTAAAATGAATATTTTTTGTATTGTAAAAAGACCACTACATTGATAGCTAATATTAAGTAGTGTTTATATAAATGTTTAATTAACTAAATTAATTTCAAAAGTTAACATATTTTCCATATTTTTTAATTGATAATTAATAAATCTTTGAGAAATATTTTAAAGGCTCCGAACTTATTTTGATATTCTATTTCAATTAATATGTTATGGATAGTAATTTGTGGAATTTTTTTAAACTAGTTTTTATAATAATTTTTTGGGTAATCAATTTACACACCCCCTCTGGAGATACTTTCTCCAACCAAAATATTGATTCAAAGGAAATTCCAAATCATTTCAATTGTTGTTTTTCATTATGTTCAAAAGATCATAAATTTTATTAAATTATAAATTTTTTTCTTTAAATGGATAATAAATTGTATGTTTCGTCTACAAAGATGCTTCCATTCATTAATGGAAATAATTATTCTCGATGGAAAATAAAAATAATAATTCATATTGAAATCATGGGTTTTGAATATGGTTTTCTATAGAAGATAAATATTAATTACCTAAGAGTGATTGGAATATATTGAATGATGATGCTAAACATTCCAAAAACAAAAATGAAAAATTAGTGAATTATATTTACTATACTTTTGTTGATGATGATTTTAATAGGACATTTTATATTAAAACTAGGTTTGAAATGTGGGTCAATTACCTTTCTCTCATGAACAAACAACTGTTGTGAATGAAATGAGATTCAATAATTATACAAATAAATATGGAATATTTAAGATGAAAAATTATGGGATGATTTATTATATGTATCTAGATTTTAATAATATAGATAATAGACTGAGCTCCTTGACAAATTCAATGTAAGAATAAGAATGAATTATAAAACTGCAGAGATGTCTTCTAGAGAGATAGAGAGGGAAATTAGTTTCAATTAGAGAATAATGTGACATTAGTAATATACCTATAAAATAATTGATTTGAAGTTAATGATGTATGAGGGATATATAAAAGTAAATCGATAATTCGATGACGTACCGAGGAGTAAAGTTTTAGCATTTAGGACTGTGGACTCATAATGAAAAGAAAAGGGGAAATTTTAAGCTGAAATCCCAAGTGATGTGGAATCACCAGCCAAAAATGATGATGAAATGGTCTATTTGGCCATAAGTATTAAGAATTTATATAAGAAGAATAAATTATAAATAAATATAATCTATATAAGAATTTATTATAATATAATTAATTGGAAAAAGGACAAGGAAATAGATGAAAATTCAAATGATATTACCTTTTACAGGTTTAAGATAAAAGGACATGTTAAGGATGGTTGAACTAAGGTAATGCATAAAAATAAGTACAATGATAAGAATTAAAAGTATAATAAATTCATGAAATCCACAAGGATTGCCTCTATGGAAAGCTCTACTAACACATACTCTTCTCTGGAACAGAAGTCTGATAGAAAAAATAAGTGATTCATGAAAAACATTTCTAAGGTGCCATCAATCTCTCATGTATGTAATTCAAACCATTCCAGAAAATAAAGAGATAATGACACAAAAAATAAGGAAATGTATTTATATTTAAATATTCTTAAAGATAACTTTATTTATTTTAAAAATTAAAAAAATATGATGAAATAACATATTTATATACAACTCTTAATATTGATCTTATAGTATTAAAAAAATTCACTATTAATTAATGAAAATTTGAATCTAAAGTTTTCAAATGAGAAATTAAATAATGACATAGAGGGATTTAAATATTGAAGAGAAAAACTCAATCATATACTAGGGATAATTATAATCCTAAATATGTTACTGGTCTAGGTTATCAACATAGAGAACAATAATTTTTAGGGCACTTTTGTTCCTCAGTCCAATTTTGGAAATTTTTCTGCATGTTTTAACTCAAGTGGACCTAATAATGTATTTATGTAAAAGTGTTTCCAAACATATTATTGGAAACCATTAAATAAATATGGGTTCCTAAGACCCTAATATAAATCATATATGTAACCCAACAAATCAGGGTGCCAAATTAATTCTTGTTATACACATTGTTTTGTATAGAATATTCTTCAAAAGATCCTATAGAAATTTTTGGTACCTGGACAATGGGTATTCTAATCATATTAAAGGATATTAATAGAGCTTCAAGAACCTTAATATTTTTATTGGCTTCATATCACCATTGGTGACAATTCTCATCAAAAAATTAATAGAATTGGATAAATTGGAAACACTAACTATATTTTAGTTTCTAATGTATTTTTTTGATAGTTTAAAATATAATATTCTTAGTATGTCAAAACTATGTGATGATTCTTTTCATGTAAAATATAAAAAAAGGATTTTACTAATTATTATTCTATTTTTTTTAGTATTTAATTATTTGATAAATGAGAATGTATTTGTTGTTAATCCTGACTCTATAATTTCAAAATATGTTTCTTCCATAATTTCCTTTCATAGAGAATCTTGGATTTTTGATATGATACTAGTCCAATATAATATTTACTCACATAAAAACATTACTAGGAAGGGGTTATTTTGTGATCTACACAAACATGGATTCCCCAATAACGGAGTCTATAACCCCAATCTAAAATGTAAACAACACAAGATTTATTATAAATTAATGTTAGTAGTTTCAAATTCTCAACTACATGAGTTAATTCATTGGAATTTGTTGAACCATCTAATGTTTATAGTTCAATTGTGAATCACTATGTATCTGTACCAATAGTTGACATTTCTAGGTATACTTGTGTATTATTTTTTATCCCAGAAAAGTGAATATTTCCTTTAGTTTACAATGTATTCTAAATCTATAGAAAAACTAAGAGAACATTGAATTAGGGCCTTAATATGTGTCCATGGATGTCAGTTTGAAAATCAGGACATTGAATCTTGTTTCTCCCAAAAATCGATATAACCTTAACATATTTGAACAGAAGTCCCCTCATCAAAATGAAGATCTAGAAAGAAAAAATAGAACACATAAATATATATCCAAAAAAAATTCAAAATGAATATGAAATACAAGTCAACTTTTCAGCAGAGTCTTTGAACAGAACCTGATATATAATTAATAGAGAATCAATTAAATATTTCTTTGATAAAACCCCTTTATTAACTTCTGAATAACAAGAATCATAACTATAATTATTTTATTTTATTTAGAATGTATTTATTCTTAATAATAATAAGAATATTGACATTGTTTCCTACAAAAGTGATGAAGAAATGTTCCCCCGTTATTAAATTTCATGTAAATCCTATAGAGTTATTAACATAATAAAAATTAAGTGGAAGAGTCTGTCCATGACATGTTTTATGAGATAGATCAATGTGAGCCAAAAACCCCATAAAAAACCCTGAGGATGATTTATTTACTTTGAAGATAAATTTCAAGCCATCTAATTCTACTTTAACAAATGTAGTAAAATAATATATTTTTGAGGAAGTTTTATAACCTGAACAAGATCATATAAAAGAACATGAGGTGACCAAACCATATTCTACTATATTTGTTTGGGATTATAAATACCACCATTTAGATTATGTTTTTTAACTCATAAATAGAGGCACACAAACTAGATATTATATAAGAAACTAGGTTGAACATCCATAATTATTATCCCAACATGATCTTAATAACATCAATGAATAAATTAACGATAAATGTAGGGTAATGGTTTTGAAAGAAAAAAAGAATAAATTTTCATGAAATAATTTTTGGAAACATGTTGATACACCAAAATAAATCATTACAATATACAATAAATAGGTGATTAGAAACCAACATGATGAATCTGGAATAGTATTAAAGAAAAATGATAGACTACTTCTGAAAGGGTATAGTCAAGGAAAATGTATAGACTATGAATAAACCACTTCACTTATTCCAATACTTGAAGCCATTTAAATTCTTCTACCCTATAAAATATATATATATTTATATATATATATATATTAAAAACTATATTAGATATATATAAATTGTGTATTCTGTATGGGTATATAATTGAGGATGTTTTTTAAATGACCTCATGTATTTCAATATCATCATTTTTCAAATCATGTTTTTAAGATAAATTTTTTTATATTGTTTAAAACAACTTCCTAGAGCTCGATATGATATGAAACAATCTTTTCTGGTTTGGAATGACTTTTATAACTTATAGATGATCCTACCCGATTTATAAAAATAACTAATAAATGTGTTTTAGAATTTAAAATCTATATAGATAATAATATTTTTGGATCTTCTAAAAATTTATTATGTACTAAATTTTAAAAAATGATAGAAAATAAATTTGAAATGAGTTTAATGGGTGACTTAAAATTATTTCTTATTTTTCATATTTTTTAAAATATAAATTGAATTATTTTTAAATCAAAATATATAAAATAAAGACCTTTTAATATTTATTGGTTTGGATAGAACTATGTTATGTAGCATTCCGATTATTAACTCTTTTAAATTGGATCTTGATAATGATAAGAAATTAGTGGATCAAACAAGTAATAATGTATGATTAAGAGTATTATTTAATTAAATTCTATAAAATCGTACATTATGTTTAGTATTTTAATGTGTGATTTGTTAACAAGAACCAAAAAAGTTACAGTTATTTTATATAAAAGTTATTTTCAAATTCCTCAAGTATAAAACCAATTTAGGATTGTTTTACCGAAGAGGAATAGAGTTTCAATTAGTTAGTTATTCAGATGCTGAGTTGGGTGGATTCAAGTTAGATAGATAAAGATCCTTGAGAACATGTCATTCATTGTGAAAGTATCTAGTATATTTTTGTTGTAAGAATAAAAATTATGTTGCAGTACCTATATTTAAAGATGAATACATAGTTACAGGTATCTTTTGTGCTCAAATTTTTTTGATAAAAGGTAGTTTTCTACACATTGAAAATAAATTTGACATATACCTGTAAATTGGGACAATAAAGGTGTTTTGAAAATTTATAATAACCATTTATCTCACTCTATAATAAAAAAAATTGATGTAATACATCACTTTTTGAGAGACCATTTTCGAAAGGGTTATTTAACACTTGAATACATTGGACTGAACATCTTCTTGATGACATTTTCACTAGGCCATTGAATTCTAAAAGAATGATCTATATAAAACAAGAATTTAGAATGATTAATCTCTGTTATGATTTATGGGGCCTTCCATTAGTGGTGGACCACCATTGTTGTTTACCCACCATTATAGTTTACTCATCATTTGGGTTTACCCACCAATGGAGTTTACCCACTGTTGGAGTATACCCTCCATTGGAGTTTACATGCTGTTAGAGTTTACCCACCATTAGATTTTACCCACAGTAGGTGTTTAGCCACCATTTTTGTTTACCCGTCATTGGAGTTTACACACTGTTGAAGTTTACCCACAAATTGAGATTACCCATATTATGATTTTACCCAATATTATAGTTTAACCACATTTATGTTTATTGATATTTATTTTTTGAACCATTGTTTCAAATTTCATTTTTATAGGTTATTTATTTAATTAAGTTTTATTTTGAATCAAATATTATTTTGCTTTTTGTTTTCAAAATCCCAAAATAACTTAATGATATAAATTAGACACTTTTATAATTTCATCCCTCACTCCCTCCTTCCTTAATCTCAAACCTCATTGTGACCCTTCTCCTTAGACTATTAGATTTCCCAAAAATTCATTCCAATCTCATGAGTTATCATACATGATTAGAGTGAATTTAAAGTTCAAATATTCTCCATAAAATTCATGTTCTTCAAAATATTAGATAATAGAGTCAAGCCATTCATATATCAATCCAGTGAAAGCAACACTTGTAAATTGAATATTAATACCTGAGAATGAAGTTCATCTAGAGTGGTTGTTCTGGAGAATGTATTTAGTGATTAAATTTCTTGAAAGACTATGGATGGATATATTTGTTCTATAATATTGATATACCCTTATATATGAAGTTAGTGAACCAATTTTATTAGTATAATGGGATTAGTTTTGAGTAAGATGAAGAGTGGGTAAGAAGTTGAATTAAAAGTCACAATGTTGTTTTGTCTTCAAAACACTAGACCATGTGTCTAAATGTACGTCATGAAAGAGTTCACATGACTATTTAGGATAATCTTAAAGGCATAGTTATAGGTTTATGTATTATGATTCATTAGAAGAGTTGACTGGTGAATGGATAAAAAGAAGACCATCTGCTATCGAGAATGATGGTGAATGTTGTTTTCTATTCACATTTATTCAACATATCTTGTCACTATGGAATGGTGATTTATCCACAACAAGGTATCAAAATAAATTTTTTCTGATGACTAATGGTTCATATGATGGATAAGTGTAATAATTACTCCTAATCAATGTACCTTATTTTTTCCAAAATATGTTTTCATAGCTATAAACCAAGGGATTTGTTGACGGAGAAGAAGATATGATGGTTAAATATATAGGTATTTGAATTAATATAATCATTTGAAAATTTTCAAAGATAAGTTGGGACCCTTGGATGAGATAGTGGGATGATGATATTGAAAGGATATATAATGAATTAATTCATGTTGATCACCCTTCAAGACTGAACAATTTCATGGATCTTATATTAGAGCTAGATAAGTTGGTTGAGTAATTTGATATGGAACAAGAGAAGGCTACAACCTCTGGTGATAAAGAGCATGATTTTTTCATTAGTGATGGTAGTGAAGAAAACATTCCCAAAAATCCTATTCATATTAGATATGGTGCTTTTAGACCTCATAAATATCTCCCTATTTGAGAGACTATTTTGAAAGAAGGATTTTAGGAATAATAAATAAAAGTTTCTAGTAGAGCAAAATTTAAGAGAACATCTAAATACTCTGAAGAAAATGTAAGTGATGTGAATGGTGAAAATTATGAGGAATAAAATGGCTGAGAAGACCGAGAAGAAAATTAAGATTAGAAAAAATAATGAGAATGGTGATGGGGATGACAGTGATGGTAGTTATGACTATGATATTCCTAGAGGCCTCATTGATGATGAGGATATTGAGATGCCTCCAAAAAATATTCATTGTATGGTTTTATAATTTGTCTCCAGATTATTAGAAAGACCTAGCTTAGTTCGATATGTGGATAGAGCTGCTAGGGATGTAAATGAATCATTTTTTGAGGAGGAGAAATCCCCATTTGTGGATAACCACACAATTGTTCCTCTTGATGAAATCCAATTGTTCCTTTAGATTTTGTGCAGTAGGTTTCAGGTAAGAGAGTTTATAAACATTCTATTGATGAGAATTTTGGTTTGATACTACATTTCTTCAAAATATAGGTTTTAACTATATAATTGTTATGAATTATGGGTTTCCTTCTATCATATTAGGTTACAACTCGCTTAGGTAATGGGATATGATTATAGGGTATTTATACTTGTTCTGGACTACTCTTATTTCGATGATGGTATTATTCCACCAAATATATTTGTACCAACTATTTGAGGAGGTATAGATCCATTGGGATCATTGGTAGACCAAATAGATTCTCTTGGAGAACTAAAGAGATTCTCTTCAAATGTGATTATTTGATCTATGCTAGTAGAGTATTATATTCCACCTATATCTTCCTCTACACCCTTATCTATATCTACCGTTTCATTTTTTCAAGTTGATGTTCTTATCGGAGCTAACATATACTCCTTTAGAGAGAGTCTTACCTCTTATTGCGTAATTTTGCTGAAAAATCAAGCACCACATGTTCCTATGTTGAGTGAGAAAATTATTGGATACATATTTGAGATTTAGATACATCACATACAACCTAATATGATTCATAAAATTCAAGAATTGGAGATAGAGAAAATGAATTTAGAAAATGAGGTGGAGTCCTTTAAGTCAAAAGTTGATGTGATGAGATTTTCCATAAAAAATACAATAGGAAATTTACTTGAGAGGGTTGATAACCTTTTATCCCTTGATTATTAATCATGTTCTCATCCTCCTCTAGATGTTGATTTTGTATGATCACAAAATAGAGAAGGTCTTAGTGCTATATCAGTTAATGTACATAACATCCCTCAGAAGATATTGAAGAAAATATAGCTTAACAGTGATCAGGTGTATATGATGGCTAGAGAATATATGAATTACTTAAAATATGAAAGAGAGAAAACTAAAAATTTAATGAAGTATTAAATTATGAGGACATATTTTAAACATGATCCCAACTCTCATTTCTTATTCCTTACAGAGAACCTCATAATTCGAACAGTCACTCATGCTTTCAAAGAACAAGTGAACCAGTTGAAAGTGATGAAACCAGTGCTCAAGTCGAATAAATAAGAGAAACAAGTCTTTTTTATTACTATAGAATGAGGATGAAATATTATCATGGAGATTATAAATTTTATGAATCCATTTATTAATGTTTAAATCATTGTATATGCAGCTCAGAATGCCTTTCCCATCTCTACTCATCCCAATCCCCCATCCTCTCATTCAATTTTTTTCAGACATGGTGTTACGAGAGAACAAAATTCACCCTTACCAACTCATTTCATACCCATCAGTCTGACTCCCAAGGATGCTTTCACGCATCTGAAGCCTATCATAATTTCCGAGAAACCTTCTATTTTGTCTATTCAGATAACAATTTGTAGAGTTACCTCATCTTTTCATGCTGAATCATATACTTCTAAAAATGGGAAGGGAAGGGACCCACTTATTCCAAATAAATAGACTAAAAAGCTTTCAGATTTGAATTATAGTCTCTAATGACTATTTTAATACATTTTTTGCATCTTTTTTATTGTAAATCAATTTATTTTTATTAATATAAATTATCTTATTATTTATATTCTATTTCATTTTATTTCTTATTTTATTTTCAATTTTGATAATCCCAAAAGGAAGAGAATGTTTCTATTTAATTTATTTATCTCATCATTGATTCTATATTTTACATTTTTTCAACTATGAGAATGAATATAATGATATTAGAGTAATGTTATCCTTGATATCTTCAATAATGAAATTCATTATGATGATATATATGTTTTAATTAATTCCATTAGTACAATCTCCTACTTGATACAATCCTTTTACCTACCTTTGATATAATTTATTTCTTAATTTCATTAATATCTTTTTTTATTTTAGATGATTGAGTGGATATTTTTTATGACCAAAATTTACTCAATTGCAGGTTTATAAAATTCCATGATTTTTTATCAACAAAAAGAGGGAGACTATTGACCCCTATGTTTTAATTATAAAAATATTATGTTTCATATGATATCTATATGATTTTTTATGATATTATTTTATAACATTAGTTATATTAGAGATGTTTTATAAATGTATTGAAATGGTCCATCGTCAGACTCTACTCGTCATTGAGGATGATTCACCATCAGAAATGACTCACTATGAAGACGAGATTTTGGATATTTAATTATTTGTGGGATTTTAATTTAATAAGATTTTATTTTAAATTTGTGTTGGGTACTCAATGCACCCCTTCTTGAGATACTTACTTCAACAAACTCTTATTTTATAGTACACTAATATAAATATTAAATTATTTTATTCATATTAAATATTATTTAAAATTATTTTACTATTTTAATCATTAATTTAATATTATAATAGTTAGGTTAGTATACCTAATGATAATGTAACAATTACATGCTATTGATTTTATTATTCCCATAGTCATATTGATTTGACACTCCATATTAATACATTATATTTCATTTATAAATCATTCGCTTCAATTTTTCTCATGTTTATATTCATCATTTTCAAATTTAAAGCTACATTACTTATGTTTTTAATTGTTTTATTCATGAGTATAATAATTATATAAGTCCAAAATTATCTAAAATTATCTATTTCAGTTTTTCCTATTGTCCTATTATGTGATTTTTAATTTTATATATTTTATTTAATCTCTAAATTTATGTTTCTAAAATAATAAAATAAATTATTATTCATATTTATTTAATTATTCACGATTTTATACAATGCTATACTCTTAAATATTTCACACATGTTTATTAAAATGAAACATTCTTTATATAAATTTATTTTTTGTCACATAATTCACACTTTGTAAATTACATCCATGAAATTTCAACTAATATCCATGGTTGAGTGGAGATGGGGTTACTTATATTTCATTTAATCCTTAGGTTCCAATGATTTATATTCATCTTTAAGGTTTCAGAATAATATTTTGACATGGTGAGTAACATCATTTGTAAGAAGAAGTTTCTCTGTTGTCAAATATCTTCACTAGTTTATGCTCATTAGAGAGGCCACTACCCTGTAATGCCTCTTCAAAATTTAGTATATACAGGGGATAAAGTATGTAATTTGATATCTTATACCCATAAAACAAATATTTAACTTGGGGCGTGTTTTTTGGATGTTATTGTCAATATCCCATAACAAGTTGTGATTAAGGATCTAAAAGGAGACAATGTCTATAAGGATGATCTTTCCCTTCTTTTCAAAACTCATGAACCTCTTACTAGGTTATATCGAAATGATATTTTTATACAATTTCGAACTTCATATATATTTAATGATGTTTTTTATAACCCTTTTGTTGATTCTATGTATATTTAATGTGTTTTTAATAGATTGATACCTTAATATCTTCATTTATACAATTTTGGGTCAAAGAAGCTTCTATTAACCAACTTTATCAAAATATTTAACAGAAACATATATGATCTAAATTCATTTTTGTATATGCTGAAAATGGAGATATAATATTATATGATAGGGTAATCTCATAAGGAAATATATTATATGTTTCTATACTTCCTTGGATTTTGAAACTGGGTGATGTAGCATATCGTAGGAAATATTATTGTGAAAATATGCCACTTTATTTACAATGAATAATGTAGTACAATTCCTTTGGAAATTCTACAATATAATTTTTTAATAAAAAAATAATTAATTAACATTAAAATCTATTATACCAACAGATAGAATTGAATGAATAATTTAATATGATGAAATATATAGGAGCATGTTGAATTCATAGAATGGTTGCATGAACTGTCCATTTCATTTTATACTATGTTATGGTGCATGATAATATTAAAGTACAAATATGGAAAATCCGCAAATGATTTATAAATTCTAGTAACATGAGAGGGTGGATATGCTCACTTGTTCACCCATAGCTGGAACTCCCTCCACTAAATATTTATTATCCTGCTTCCATTACACGATGATGTGCTAGAAAGTCATGGTGCATGTAGAATCCCCCCTATAATATGAGTGATTTAGTAAACCATTGATCCCTTCAAATGATAGATGAATTTTTTTTCAACAGGGTGATCTTCATTAATCGCATATGAAGATAGTACAGTGGTGGAAATAGTGAATTGTACAAATTTAGTTTCATAAATGTCCAATTTATGTGTGTTTTCATTAATTTTTAGTGGTTTGATTTTAGGTTATGTTTCTTCAATGAATATGCTATGTCTAACAAGTGGTGTTTGATCCGAAAACTCATTATAGGGGTTTCAAATCCTTTTTCTGCCATTATTTTTTTGAAACCATGCTGAAATATAATGTTTTTCATAATAATATTCTATATTGTATTCCCCAAAATTTAATAGAATATTATATTATTTGATAATGTTGGGATATTAGTCAAATAATTTGGTTAATGGAACATAAAAAGTATCAATCGGTTGTTGGTAGTAGTTTTATATTAAGATATCCCTTGAATCGTAACATATGTTTGATGAAGAGAAACATATAATTGTTTAAATTAAATTTTAAATTCAACTTTTTAATTTATATTTTTTATAAATATTGATAAAAAGTATTTTCAGTAAATTTATTATCTTGTAATTATTTTAAATTAATTAATTTTAAAGAGATTATAAATAAATAATTCATTTTTTATAAAAAATTTATTAATCAATATTCAAATAATTAATATTTTAAAATTATAATGCCATTTAACAAATTATATTTCATTTCTTTATGATGTAGAAATAACGTATTCATTTAAAAATAAAAGGGGTAATTTTGAAACATTTTAAAAATTGTAAAGCAAGGATAAAATATTTTGTAACTGTATTTTAGGATTATGAATTTTTCATGATATTTAATGATAGTTATTCAAATTAATGGACTTATTAAAATATTATTCAAACCGTATCAAATGAAATTTGATTGTCGAACTAATCAAGGATTACATAATGTTATCCATGTGATATTTAAATTATGTAAATTGTTTACATAAAGGAAATCGAAATATAAAATTTTTATATTTCATATATTATTATATAGTTAAAGTGAAATGACATATAATGAATAATATGAAATGGTTAATATTCTAAAATAAAACTAGAATGTTTATATTCAATATTAATGAATGTCTATAATGTAATGAAAATTTTAAAAATGTTCTAATTATATTTTGGTTAGGAATTATTCATAAAAAATTATTTTCTATTTTAATATATAAATTCTTGGTTTATATTAGTTTTTCCCTAATTTATTATTCATAGATATAAATATATTTTACTATAAATATTATAATTTGGCTATTGGTTTCTCCAAGATTTCACATGATGGTGTTTTTAATTTTATTCAACTTAAACCATAAGAAGAAATTTCCACGAACCATATGTTTGAGATGAATTTAGTTGTGCGTAAATATAGTTCAACTTTATATTTGGGAATATATTTTTTTTGTATTATAAAAAGTTAAAATATTTTAATGGTTATCTCATTTACCATATATTATTAAAGTATTTTTTTTAACCCAGTTTTTTATGGGCATTACGATATGATATATATTGTTTGTGATTCATAATATTATAAATTTTTTTGGCAAGAAGACATTGATAAAATTAATTTATACATGATAAATGTGTTTCATCCATATGCTTGTTGAAATGTGAGGGAATGTGATCCTTCGACCCATTAGTGGTATATATTAATAAATAATGTTCTACTTTCATTAAAAAATGATCCAAATACACTTAATATAATATATTATATGGAAATAATAGTTTATTTGTTAAAACTTTTGATGAACAAGGAAAAGCGTTATTCTCTAATCACCAAATATTTTGTGTTTCATAATCCTGAGACAAAAAATATAATATTTTACCAAAGTGGATAGTGGGAGTATTTTTGAACAAATTAAATTTCAACGTAAACATTTAAAATATTATAATAGTCAATAAATAACATGATTTCCATTTAATATGATAATGTGTTTAAGATATGTTAAAATAAAAAGGGATTAAAAATATTTATAGTATGTTACCATGTGATGTGAATATCAATATTTCATAAAGGATTGTGATAGGTAAAATAAAAAGATAATTTTCACTTAATATACCAATTTTTTAGGGTATATAGGTAAAGAAAAAGTTATGTAGATGAATTTAGTTACTATAAAAACCTAATGACACTTTATACTAATGGATTTTATAATATGCTAGTAAATAATAATGCAAATAGTTGCCTTAATATCCATATGTTTCCCAAGAAATGTATTGATGGAATGAGTTATAAGAATGATGAAAATGTACATCAAAAAGTTATAAATAGAAAACCAAAATTTATTATTTCATGAAATTAGATTTTTTTGGAGTGGAGGAGTTAAAATATGTTCATGGAGTTGAACATTAGGAACATTATTATGAAATCTAAATATTATTCAGTATTTATTTCTACATATATGTTACAGACTAAAGAGTTTATGGGGGGGTTATCTGGTGGTCAAATGTAAGTGTGAAATTAATTATATATAGATGTAGATAGTTGAAATAATCCTAGATTGTATATTAAGCCTTAGGATGATCTAGTGGTTTTTAATTTATGATATGAGACACATGATCTTATGTTGGGTTTTGTTAAGTATTCCTAAAGGATGTTTAGGGATTTAAAATGGATCCTATAAAAGTAAATATCAACTTTATCAACCATTTTCATAGTCTATATAAATGTATATTAATATAAAATGTGGAATTATAATGATAATTAAAGACTGAAATTATGGGTTTTAGATTCCCTTATCTAATTTTCATCATGAAAGGCTATTGGTAATCAATAAAATATAATGGTTAATATGATTATATTTATTTTAAGAATATTTAGAGTCTACTAATGATGAAAATAAATGTTTTATTTTACTAGAATAAAATTTTAGTATTCCACATAGAGTTATACACATTATATATTTGGCATGATATTTTCTATTAATCATATTTGGAGTCCAAACATCCTAAAGATGTTATGATACATAACAGTAGAACCTTTATACATTGTTACATTTTTTACACAATTATTAATGATTAGTTAATCAAAGGGTTGTTAAGTATGTTCTTGATCACGTCACTAGTCGGAGCTCAATGTAGATGTGATTTTTCATCTAATATAATGAGAATGTTACTTGTTTCATCAATTGAGATGGACTAGTAAGTGTCAACCAAAACATATATGGTATGTGTGATGTTATTAACTATTCAGGTTAATAATATATGATGTTCTCATTTGTAAATACAAAAAACAATTATGTATCTGTTTACTTGGTCAATCTATACTCAGATAATTGAAATAATTTATTATATATATATATAATTGACATAAAATGGGTGTTATAGTAATTCAATTTCTTAGAAAAAATAGTATATTTTTAGAATTCATGTTAACATGTTCCTGAAATAGTGGAAACATATTTTAAAAACATGTATTTATTGAATATAAAACTACACCACTTTGTAAATTTATTATCATTGATGATTTTCAAGAGGAATCTCCTCATTTATAAATATATATTTAATCAATATTATTTATTTTTAATTTTATAATAGATAGTGGGGTCACACATTATGGGTTATTGGGTTGTTATTTTTTTACATAGAGAGATACTGTAAAAGTTTTTAGAGTTTATATAAGAGTTTTTTATGGGTATTTACAAGGTATTTCATGTGACAAAATAAATGGTGATTTTTTGATTGCCTTCCAAAAGTGTATTGGGATATACGAAAAAGATATTTGATGTAATTTCATATGTTACTATATATGATATAATATAAGATGAAATGGAATAAAGACTATTTAGATTTAGGGTAAGTGGAATATTAATGGATATATTCCATTAAATCATTTCCCATTTGATGAATATGTCTATATTAAATTATTTAATACTGTAATATCATAAATGGAAATATGAGTTGTTTCTCCACTTATTTGTCTTTTCTTGTTAGGTGACCTTGTATGTTATAAGGAATAATATAGTGATATCATTCCACTACCTTTTATATGAATCTTACGTTATGAATTATTTGGAAAGGCTACAATTCACATTGGTAGTTTAATATTAATGTGTTAATGTTTTGATATCATACACAATTGATATCATTTAATTAATCATTCCATAAGATGAAATATATGATAAATCAACTCCTTAATGCAAGGGTTTCATACACTATATTAGGAATTTACCCATGTATTATAACCCAGTAGTAAATTCAACCACACACAAAGATAATCCTTCATGGATTTATAAATCATATATCCAAGAAATGGTTTGTATGACCGCTTGTTAATCCTTATAAAAAACGTTCTCACATGAAGGTATATTCTCCCATATATGTTACCTAATAAGGCACTAAGATGCTATGGTGGACAAATAATCTTAGATATATGATGAATAATTTAGAAAACCATTGATATATAATGAGTAGGGATTCCATTCTTCTATATCTTGGTAAATTTAGTGTATACCACAATGGTATGGTAAAGTGGTAGAAACAAAGAGAGGTATAAGTTAAAACTTACGTCATTTATACTTTAAATGTGTTATCAATAATCATACATGGTTAATTTTCTTGGGTTGTACATAGATTAAACATTATCAAATAAGTGTTTTTAGATCCTATGAAACCCAAATATACATATTCTAAATCTCTTCCCTATATAAATATTCATATTAAAAAATATGAACTTTTGTGGGGATATTAATTTTTTATAAGAACTCAACCAATAAAATATAACGATCAAAACATCATTTGAAATACATCGATCAAGATATCAAAAATTATTAAATGTCTGATTTTGTTTTTAATTATTAAATATTTATGGGAGTGATAATTTATATTTCAGTTCAAATTGGTATTCATGGAATACATAATAATCTTCCAAAACAAATAGGTCATCCTTGGATCTTGATCAGATACAATCCATAATGGATTTCCATAAGATCTCACCACGTACTCAATATAATTTTATATTGTAATAACAATTGATAAACAAATAACCCTGAATAATGATGAGTTTATAATTCTTGGTGAGTCGATTCTCCACAATCCATATAGAATTTTTTTCTTTAGATGACATTATAATACTTGTAAAAAAGTACACGGTGATTTTCTCCCATTTAAATGTTGATATTGGTAATGGTTGAATCATTACTTTGGAATAATAATAATATTATTTAACATAAAAACATACCAAAATATAATTTCCTACTCATCAATATCTTTCTTCATTCCATCTCACCATTACTGCTCTGAGAAGATCTTTTCACAACTTGGTTCATCCGAGAAGGATGAATAGTGATGAGCAATGAGAATCTCCAAATAGATCTTAATTTGTCTCTTGCGATGATATCATATATAATATAGTTTGATACATGATCTTACAATTATTTTTGGATGTTTAATTCCTAATGATTCCATTTATTTATTACTATTTTATAGATCAAGATAACCCCTTGGTGTATCCGTGATATATTATATAGAAAATATGGTTTGAAAATCATCTTAGAAATGAAATAATTATTTACTGAATTTAGTATTTCTAGATCCATCAATTTTATAACCATGAAGATTATTTTTTTCTCAATCGTAATCATGTATACGGTACATTTTATATTATAATAAAAGCATTAGATGCCTTATTTTATTCTCTAGGATGGTAGTTAATTAATCAATCATAATCATTTATTAGTTTCGTTCATCCTTGTTGATATAGTTCATATTCCTTTATGTAAATATATTATTTAAATACTTATGATCAGTAAATATGAAACTATTTTCTATATAGACGTAATATCTCTAAACATTCAATGAAAATTTTGTAACTGATAACTCAAGATCCTATTTCGTGTATTTATTTATATATATTCATTTTTTTTGATCTGTTATCTATCAAATTATCATTTTTTCATGATAACATAACCCATTCCTTTCATTAAAAATTTACCATATATCATAAAACATTCTTTACATAAGTGGAAGTATGAGTACATGTGTAATGATTATACTCGTCTTGAGATCCTTAATTTTTTCCTAACATTATTATATCTAGAAAAAAATTCCCCATTTAATTATTAACATAGTTATTCAGATATATAATCATGATAATTTCCTAATAATTCATTAGTATCTCCATGGTAGTGTTAGAAAACTATATATCTTAGTTACACTTATAAGTATACTTCATTCTTTAATTTCCTTATCCTTAATGTTACATCCTTCACTAATGATCACATACATGGAGAATATGACTTATTAAATGTTAAATTCACACATATTTAACTTACCATTATCATTTTTAAATTTTTCTACCACAATTGTATATTTTAATTATTTTATTCATGAATATTTTATTATTTTAAAATTTCATCAATAAAACAACCCGAAATGAATCAATTTAATATCTAGAGACTATATTCCTTAAATCCATGAATATTTTAATCGATTATTTAGTACAAATGGAAACTATATACTCATAGTATCCATATCACATATAGATAGTTATTATTAGAATATTAACTATACTCTGTTTTATTATACAGTATCCAGAGTGAAGTTCCAGTCTCAAGAATTATTGAGATCTTAATATTTTATTCAACTAGTAATCAATTCATGTTATTGGAGACTTATTATTTATTTTTATCTTGTTGACCTCTATGTGGTCAATTTAAAGCCATATTGACCCATCCTTCTTCTTGAAAAAGAGACCTAATATAACCCTTGGAAATATACATGATCATATAAATCCTCTGATCCAATTATCTTTGGGTATTATATTTAACTTTTTATGTTTTATTAGGTTCATCATATATGGAATCGTTGATATAGAGTTTGGATTCAGTTATAAGATCTATTGAGAACTCTACCTCATGGTTAGGCGGCATGATAGGAAGTTATTCAAGAAAAAAATAATTATATTACCTCATAATAAAAATTCTCTCTGGGTATAGTTTTACCATTTTAATGAAAAAATATAAACATATGTTTATTTATTAGGCAGTATCATCTATATCATTTAAGGATTTTATAAATTAGATTCGTTAGGATTTTTTATTTTTATTGGATAATGTGATATTTTGATATATGGAAATAGATTTAATTTCACTAGTATTTTATGTGAGATCTTTATAATGTGGTTTACTCCACGACCTAGGGGGATTATGAAATATGGTGGAAGAAACATCCAACATATGATAACTATGGAATATTCCAATAATTTGGCTACATTGATCGAAACAATTGTTTTCATATATTTGTAAACTTTAAGGTATTAGAGAGTTGAATCAATAGTTCAATAAAACTCATAGGGTATAAATGAAAGAAAAATACTTGAATCAAATAAATCATTCCCCATTGTTGAGTGAATAATAAGTGTATCCTGAACAAATACACATTTTTTCCACGTCAACGTTGGTGATGGTGTAATATTTCCATTACAACCTCGTACATGGTGTTTATTTATGTTTATTATCCTTTAATTCCATAAGTTTGGTTCACTATCATGCATAATAATCACGTTCTTTACAATTTAGGCATTATACCATGGGTGTTGCATTGGGAAGTTCATCAATTTCCTGCATCATATTGATTGGCATATTTATGTATCATTAAAATTATTGTGCTTGATTCCACTAGTTTATAATATTGACTCATTTTATCAATCATTTTAGTAAATTAACATGGTCATTACTTATATATCATTGAAATGTTGGTGGTTGTATATTCCTGTCTCATTTTTCATTTGACCCTATATCTTCCAAATCCTTCCTTTGTTTATTTTTTCCCTATCTATGGGATAATTATTCAACATCATATCTAATATTTTAGCAGACCAAGAGACATTATCATAAATCCAAATGATTTGAGCATACAAATCATTTGAGAGATGTGGTTTTAATCCAATAAATAATATATATATTTTCTATCATTATTAATAAATAAAATAGAGTCATAACATGGAAACCTTATTTAATTATCCTCATACTTTTTAAAATATTCCCCCTTTAATTTACTAACACTCTAGAAATTTTATCTCCTTATTAGTAAAGATATTCTAAATGAAATACTTGTTGAGAAATATCTTCATACAATATTTAGGTTCTATTTCATTCACTTCAGTC
This sequence comes from Viscum album, assembly GCA_963277665.1. NCBI lineage: Eukaryota > Viridiplantae > Streptophyta > Magnoliopsida > Santalales > Viscaceae > Viscum > Viscum album. The sequence continues at coordinate 2,137,917,693 of OY728165.1, forward strand.
TATAGATCTTTATTATGAATCATGGACTATCATTTATAAGAAAACAATTCTAAATAATATATATATATAATGATGAATACATTATTATTTCCCATGTAAATATTTCAATAGGGATCTTTTGAGATTATGAATTATATTTTTTGAAAATGAATTTTTTATATCATTAAATTTTTTTTACACTGAACATATTAATTTATAAAAAATAAACTAATATAAAAAATAAAAAATTGATTATTTATGATATAGATTTTTTTTCTATACTCTAGAAGTAACATATTTGGATTTTAATTTAAAAATCAAAGTTAAAATGAAATATTATTTTTTTAATACATTTATTGAATGAAAAATATTTTATAATTTATTTCATAATTATTTCATCCTGAATGATGTATATAAAACAATGCATTTATATAAAAACTATATTTTTATTGTTCATTTATAATATTTTTTTAGTAAAATTAAAAAAAGTTATTCCATTGAATATTTTTAAATTATTAAAATTAAAATTTAATTAATTTCATAAAAATAAGTTTATAAAATATATAATTTTTAGTTTTACAATAAAATTTATTAATTTTTTTAAAAAAATATGTTAAAATTAACTTTATGAACAATTTAGGTAACCACCCAAATTGTTATAAATGAAATTTTGCATTTGAATATATATGATTCTAAAATTTTGATTTATATTATAATATAAAATACATTCTACACAAAATCAAGATAAACATCACTTTATTATATGAATTTGAATATTACTTTTTGAGATTAAATATATCAATAATAAAAGAATTTATTACCATGGGATAGAAAGCACCAAAATAATAGAATTTAGGAATATAGACCACTCTAGTCCCCTATAATAATAACACCCAAACAATGTACTATAAATAAGATACAAATTTTTTTAAGCCATTTGATAATTCTAAAAATAAATAATATATAATTGACTTAAATGATGAAGGATGAAAATTTGAGGTAGTAAAATGTATGAAAAAACCAATATGACCATTAAAATAATAACATGACAGTAATAAATTATAATTTGACCATTATAATAAAAAAAATTCAATAAAATAGAAATATAAAATATTTTGAATCTTAATAAAGAAGATAAAATGGATTCATAGCATAATACAATGAAATTGGATTTTTTAATAGGATATAATAAATTATTGACACAATGAAAACACAAATATATTTTTTGAAAACATATATGATTTAATTTCACTATAATTTTATATTATGATACATATAAAGACTATAAATAATAAATAATTATAATAAAATGGTGTCATGAAAAAAAATATCTTGGAATAAATATTATAGTAAAATTTTCTACAACGAGAATTAATTTTCCTAAGTATCATAACATTGAGCATATTATAAAAACAATTTTTTAATAAATATTTAAACTTTTTATTCGTTAAAATTTTCATATTTAGAAAATTAATTTTTATAAATTTAATTTCAAATGAATCATCACGAAAAAAATTGGATAGGGTGATGTTGGTTATTTTTCAAAAAAATAAAATAAAGAGGTAAAATGTTGAAATATCATATAAGTACCATAATAGTACTATATTTTTTAAAATTATATATAAATTAATTTTAGATATTTATAGAAGTTATAAGAATAATAAATAGAAACATTTAATAGGAATCAAATTCTCCTTCCTATTGAGTAACAAGATGATCACTTTTTGAAGATATAATATTTTATTTTAAAGCACCCCCTTCATAAGTGCCACTCTAAACCACCCAATTTATACACACATTCTAAGACCCATTTATATCCAAAATTCTTCAATAGTATCTATCCAACTATCTCCCGATATCATAAAAGTTATTGTCTTAAAAAAAGACCTAACTAAGGATCCATAAGGTGTAGCATATATATAACATTCAACGGAATAGGTAATATTCTCAATAAAATTCCCTAAAATTATTTTCTTATTATACATCGTCAAATATATTTTATTTTTTATAGTATTTCATCATACTTATTATTAACACACATTGATTATATTATATTAATAAAATATTTATAATATATCACACTCTCATACTATTCTAAATTGAAATCATTATTCATATTAGGGGTAGTTCACTACCAATATGAACAAAATAATTAATTTTTCATCACCATCTTCATGAAATATATTAATACCAATATTTTGGTTAAAAATTAGATAATTATATATAATATATGTTTTCATATTATGGAATTGATAAATAATAATAAGGTAAAATAAAACCAACAAAGATCATCATGCTTAGAAATACCACTAAAATAAAATAACCTATTAACGATAAAATTTATACAAAATTAATCATCCCTATTTGAAGATACATTTGGATATTTATGAAAATATAAACCTCTAAAACGGAATTATATTCATTATATTTCACTTTTAGTGTGATGGTATCATTATAAAATAACATTTATAATTACTTCAAAAATAATACAGCTTAGAACCATGTGACAAACAGCCGTGGTAAAGTGAAAAAAATCATAACATCTTAATAAAAAGAATAGAAAATAGAAAATAATAATATATTAAATATAGATATAAATTTCATATGTAACATTATAATAATTTTTATATGATTATTTAGTAGGTTATATGAACATAATTAATTTGTCGAGGACCCCAGTTAAGGGATCCTATCAGACACCCTTATAACATTTTGTTTTACAAATTCGATTTCTATTATAAAAATCCAAATATAAAATTATCACATAATTATTCCATACTATGGATATATTATATATATATATATATACCTAATTTAATTTACCTTTATTTTTTGGGGGATAATACATGTTCTTTATGTCTCTTTCTCAACCCCTTTAAAGAAAACTCGTTTAAAGGGAACCTTTTTATTTCCTATATCTTTTCATGTACAAATATATTAAATGATTTTAAAATTATATGGTTCATAAAAAACAATTTTTTGTAAAAACAATTTAGTTCATTTCTGGTTCTAAATAAGTTATAATTCTGTTACTCTCTATGAAGAATCATTTCGATTTTTAATAAAACCCCACTTAAGAAGTTTATTTATAATATTAATTCTCAAATATAATTTATTATAATACATTATTTGAATGTAATAGTAATTACATATTCCACTACATTAATTAATAAACATCAAATATTACTTCAACCCCTTCTTTCATTGTAATCATTATGATATTCCATTTTGTTATGCCATAAGTAAATATTGTGAAACTTGTTTTCTTTTTAATTTGTTTTTATTATTCATATAACCTATGTATAATTTAATAATACATAACACACAGGCATGTACATGTTACTAATGTATTATGTGATCCTAATATTATATATCCACCCAATTATTAAAGTAATTTTTTCATCTCATGAGATAAAATGTATTTGTAAAGTAGCTATCCTAGAACACTATCTTATATTGTCTAAACACAAAGCCTCAACTTTTTTCTGATGTCATATTTTATATTATTTATACATTAATATGATTAAATTATCCCATGATATCATCTTCTTCCTTCCATGAATTCATGTGAACCTATACAATCATTCTCTTTTTTGTTATCATGATATGCCTATTGTGTACTATGCATTATTTTTCATCATGATTTACTCTAATTATATAGTTACTAATATTTATTAAATAAATAATATTTATTTATAAATTCACTAGGATATCCTATGTAGTAAAATAATATCAACATGATTTGACATTATTTTTTAATGATTAAAATTAATATTAAGTAGTGTATATTTTTTTTGTGTTTATAATTTTATAATAAAATTAGACCTCTAAATTTTTTTGGTACGATTTTTTGATATTTAGGATTAAAATAATGAAATAAAATGTATAATAGAATTTGTTTATAATTTTTTGTTTCAGATAAATGTATGGTTATTTTTAGAGATTTTTATAAGATTACATTTGTAATATTACTCTTTTATAATATTAAATATGTAATCATAATATTAGATAATGTATAGTGTGTGTGGTTTTCAAAAACATTACATCGCTATTTCATAAAAAACAAGTGTATATAGGATCTGGATAAAATTTACATTGGGGTCATTACTTTTTTGAATGTTTTCTGGGTATTAACTCGATCGTCACACAATTTACAAAAAGTGGGAATAACTGAACACTCATATTGACTCTCCCATATGATAATATTTTGTTAATTCACATCTCCATATGAACCAATATTTATAACTGAATACATTGTTATAGAATCTTATAACGTAATATATTACTAGTTTATAAGATATCCTAATATGAAAATGGACTTGGATAACCTAAATTAAAACCTTGAAATTAATATGTTTAGGAACACATTTTATTTACTACTTATTCATTAAAATTATATAGTTTCCCTTTATAAAATTAAAGTTTGAGTGTTCTCATACCTAATTTTAAATTATTTTAGTTAATGGTTCAAAATATAATTAATCATTATATTAAATAATGTGATAGGAAGTATGATGATTTCATAAATGAGATTATTGACATGATGAAAATGGAAGATGAGAATTTTATTATAGAGCTTTTTCAAATGACTTATATTATGAATAACATCATGAATCATGAGGAATTCCCCCTTCTTCAGAGAAATAATTTTTTTTGGTTGATTCCATTATGTGACAGAGGACTCTTAAGTTTAGTTATTCTTATAATCCTATTGTTTTGTACCTATGGATTAACTCTACTATAAATATATTCCATATCACCCTTTTCTATGACTAAGGGAATGTCACATTGATCATTTATTTAATAGGGAGAGAAGTTGATCTGTGGTTGAAACTAAGAAATAATATAAATATCAAGGAAGAAATTAAATCAATCTTGTATGAAGGATTCAATAAAATATATTTCAATAAATTTTTTTGTCACGACCCGTCCTCGGGTCCCGTGCCGTGACTACCCCAAGCACGCCTTCCATAGGCTAGGGGCTGGTGACTAGAACCAAAGGCGTAAATCCCGAAAACTACGATGGCATTGCCTTTATAAAAGTAAACAAAACACCACAGAGTACAAGCGGAAGAAAAACACTAAGTACAAAAGAAAGTGCTGAAAATTAAATGGGCTAGAATACAAACCCAACTGAAAGTGCAACTACAATAAGACGAAAGTACAACAGAAAAAGGAAAATAGCTGGAAAAAGGGAGCAGCTCATGGGTCGTCCTCCTCGGATCCTACCTGAAGGGTTGGTATAGATAGCGCAGCTCTTGGATCTCCCGCCACGGATCCTACCTGAAGAGTAGGTACAGATAGCCTCCTCAATGCTCTCGCCCGTCAACATCCTCCGTGTGACGTCTCGCCGTGAAGTCCACCTCCAGATACTGACTCATCGTGTAGTCCACCTCCGGGTACCATCCAGTCCTCGAACACTCGGCCTCCGTCAGCACTACCGTCGTCTGCAACCAACACAACGAGGTGCGGGCAAAGCCCGTGCAAGGGTGAGTATGACAATACTCAGTAGGGACCCCGAGACCCTCAAGGTCTCAATAAATCCAACAAGGATAGCTACAAAGAAGATCTCAATAGATAACCTCTACTTAGGTATATGCCCATACATATACCTATGTTATCAAGTAACCCATATCAATCATGAGGAAACACAAGGATTATGAAATCAACGGATAACCACTATCCAGGAATATGCCCATACATATACCTAAGTTATCAAGTGACCCATCTCAATCAAGAGGTAAACACAAAGGTCATTGACTCAGCTCAAACCATGATTTTCATTATCGAAACTGTAACTGCTTAAGAGCTCCGTCTCTGGAGTGTACAGTGGTCCTGTCACAACTCCGAGGTATTGCTCACTAACCTAAGACTGCTGAGGTACTCCTCCTGTCACGTACCGCGGGTCTGCGGCCTAATACCGGGCGCTCCGTCCGCTGTGGGTCTGTCGCCAAATATCGGGCGCTCCCCCTAATAGCCAACAGAGGTACTCCTCCTATCGAGTACCGCGGGTCTGCGACCAACTACCAGGTGCTCCGTCCGCCATGGGTCTGTCGCCAAATACCGGGCGCTCCGTCCACTGGGCTAGTTGACTCACTCCAAGTCGAGTCGGTCAAGCATTCGTCAGGTTTCAGCCGGCTACAAGGTCTTCTTACTCCGTACGCTCGTCTCTAGGAGGGTCCTCTCCATGTGCTACTGGTTGATACTCAACATATCTCAATGTCCCACGAAGAATTATCTCAAAGTACCTCCTCGTCATAGGGGTCTCAACGCAACAGACGACACGTCAATCGGACGCCCGGTCTGTGAGTTATTAGCCTTTTCGTCCCAGGGGCCCGGTTGGTTTTGTGTGCGAACCAATCCGGATGTAACTCAACTATACCCTGAACAGTCATAGGGTATACTCATAGGGACCGTTTCTCAACGTGATCACCAACGCCACAGATGGTTCGTCAAACGGTCGTCCTGACTGTAATATATCCGATTTTTCGTTCCAGGGGCCCGGTTGGATTTCGGGTACAATCCAACCTGGCCATATTCCAACTGCGTCTAAAACTCGGGCAAAGTATACCAAAATTTCCGTCTCATAAAGAGGATTTCAATGAAACAGATGGCACGTCAATCGGATGCCCTGTCTATGAATTATTGGTTTTTTCGTTCCAAGGGCCCGGTTGGTTTCGTGAGCGAACCAACCCGACCGTACTCCGACGACATCCAAACCTCGAGCAAAGTAATCCAAAAGATCTGTCTCACTTAGAGGAAAACAAAAAAGTCGACAACACGTCATTCATACGTCCAAAGCTCAAGATATAAGTGTTTCCGCTCAGAGGGGACGGTTGGTTTTGTATCTGTACCGAAAGTATTCCGAAACCATGAGTGCAATATAACAAAATGACTGTATCGTTCCAAGGATCGCTACACAACTGACGGTGCATCGATCGGAGGTCCGTAGCCCAATGTATGTGCTTTTGAACTAACTCAGTCTGAAAATAGGGGGTCTGGGCCCGGCCCGACCCAGTACCCCCCTGGGTTGGCCGAACCGGGTCGACCCGTACCGAGCGGTGACCCAGCCTGACAACCCGGCCCGGCCCGGAGTCCCGGCCCGGCCGGCGGCACGGCCAGCCCAGCGGCGCAGCGGTGCGGCCAGCATGGCGGCCAGCCTGTGTAGCCAGCACGGCGGCCAGCCTGTGCGGCTAGCGCGACTTTTGTGCCGCGCACGAGCCAAGGGAGTGGTGTTGCCCCTCATTTATGAAAACGGAGGCCCCTTTAATTGGGGCCTCTTGAATCTAGTCGGGGGAATTTAATTCCCCCGGTTCCTCCACTTCCGGTCGGCCCGACCTGACCTGCCGGTTCCTGCTCAACGGGACCGACAATGGCCGGTCCCCTTCCAACTTCGACGCCGGCGGCCCGGTCCGGCCTCCGGTCACCTTGCTCCGCCATGGCCTGGAACCGGCCGCGACCCTTGTCATCCAGTGCGGTGCGACGGAACCGCGCCCCTCCGTCGCGGCCCCGCTCCGGCCGCGGCGTCTTTGGTTTTCTTCGACGCGGCTCGACGGCATCGCGTTCTTAAACTTCTTTGCACGGTGCGGCTCCATGGCGCCGCGCATTTCCTTTCGCTCGATTCCGTGTGGTCTGACGGAACCATACCTTCCATAACCAATCCACAAAGGAATCAACATGAAAATTAAGGAGGAGGGTCAGACATGTTTGTGCGGTCCGACCCCCTCGCGTTATTCGATAACATTTGGTTTTAATCCACGAAGATCATCAGGTTGGTATTCACGAACAATAAAATAAACAAAACCCCTACCTCGGTTCAGAAACGGTGCACGTCAATCGATCCGCGGAAGACGAGCGTCGCCGAAGTCGGGCATCATGGAAAACGAACGTCGACGTCGTGAAGCGAGGATTCGAAGTCGTTGACGGAGATTTCATCGCGGGAAAACCGTCACGGAAGGGACGACGTGGGAGAAGAACATCGCGTCGCAGATACGGCGTCGCGAAAGAAGAATGTGAATTTCGTTGTTGTCGAGGTGCATCTGAAGAGAAAACGTCGTTTGGAAGAAGACATTGCGTTCTTCGGCGGAGGTGTTCTTCGTTGAAGACCGGTGTTCTTCGTGTTCTTCGTCGAGGTTTAAGAAAAAGAAGACCGCTTCCCCAATCCTCTCAAGGTTGCAAAACTCTAACCAAAAATAAAATAAGACTAAGTCTTATTTTATTTACACAACCAAACCATTTGAAATTCAACAGTTTGAAATTATGTAACTCAATTAATTAATTATAACAAGTTGTCAAAAATTAAAGAAAGTGAGTTAATGGGGAGTTAGGAAAGTGAGGGGTTAAGAGGGGTTGGGGAGTTTATGGAATTTGAAAAGGTGGGAGGGGGGTTTGTGTGGACCTCACCCTTTCAATTATCCACACATGGTATGTTGGGTGGATGTGGGCCCCACCACCAACTTCCCATGGGAGATAAATAACCACTTGAAAAAAAAATTGATTCAAAAATTTTATTTACTTTTTAATTTAACCCCATTAATTAACTTCTTATTCAGCATAAACACAACTATGGTAAAGGTTCCCTTAAGCGATTATCGGCGTTGTGAGTTCATAGGTGCCCTCGGAATTCAATTCCGGGCACCTGTTCAAAAGTTAGAAATTCCCGCTCGTTCGTTCACTGAACGTACCCGAGCTAAACTTCGGATTGAAATTTCGGGCACACCGGGCCTCGGAATCAGGCGCCGTCAAAAACTGCGTTCTTGTAAAATCCCAAAAAAAATTAGAAAAAATTTTCCTTGAATTTTATGGGTCTTTACATTACTCCCATCTCAGGGCTTTATGTCCCCGTAAAGCTACAACAAAAACTAGGGATACAAAAGCGGTACTAAGAATGCATCTGAGCCTCCTGCTCTCATGTGCTCACCTGGAGGATTCCATACTGCCAGAGAAAGTGCACCCGAGAAATCGATCGTCCTCGTAGGATCCGCTCCTGTCGATCCTCGATCTGCACTGGAACCTCCGTGAAAAACACCTCATCGCCATCGTCCAGCTCCCCATGGTCGATGATATGCGAAGGGTCAAGCCCATATCTCCTCAATTGAGATACGTGGAAGTCATCGTGCACCTGGTGCAACTGAGGTGGATGCGTCAAGCGGTAAACCACTTCGCCTACCCAGCTGAGGACCTAAGAAGGTCCACAGAACCTCGGAGATAACTTGCCTCCCTAGCCACATCTCTGTAAACCTCATCGAGGTGAGACCCGGCTAAGGACGTGATCGTCATCCTCGAACTCCAGAGGTCTCCAAGTCCTGTTAGCATAAGGCTTCTATCGGCCCTGTGCGGTCCTCATCCACTCTTGGATGACCTAGACATTCTCTAGTCTCACAAGAGCTGCTATGATTTCTTCTTTATAGATAAGATAAATCTGGTCTCATCCCCTAGACGAACCACATTCATTTCCTAATACAGTCAATCCTGACATGAATGATGCATTCATGCCATGGATGACGTCGTAAGGCCACGACTTAACTACCATGAAATCCAACTATCACTCTCACCTCCAATGGTCGAGTCACACTGTCAGCATCAGTGGGAGGTCACTAGGTCTCCTCCAGTATAAATCTCGAGAGTGAGGGTCAAGTCAACAGTTTTAATCGGGACCACTCAGTATCAACCAAAAAAAACGGTCAGGAAAGAAAACTTTACAAAGATAAGTGTCTTTTCATTATTGCAACTCATAGTAAAAAGACACAAAGCAACTACAGTCAAACATCAACAAAACTAGAAGCAAAAGGATCAATAGCCTCCAGGTCAGAAGCTAGTACCACTCTTGTCCATCTGCTTCCGGAGCTCCATGACCATAGGCCTCAGCTGCCTGAAGCTGAGCTCTCCCATGTCATCCTGTCCCCTGTAGTCGGGGTGGGCCTCCTGGTGGTGGTGGTGGAAACATCCCAAAGCGTCGTCCACCTCCAGCTGAATGGGCAGCTCCTCCTCCATGGCCGCCTGCTCCTTGCGTTCTGCCCTGATCGAACCACTGCCTCTGCCTCGGAGGTTCTTCATTTAACTGCTGTTCAACTGCATGGCGGGTCGGACAGTCACGTGCCATGTGACCAATCTCTCCGTAGTAGTAACATTATCCAATCTCGGCACGACTGGCTCTGACTCCACCCTGGTCCCCCCACACAACTGAACCTGAGTCGTGCAGTCAACCACCGGTAGGTCTGGTCCTCTTGGACCTCTGCGTCATCTGTATAGTGCCTTCTGTAGAAGACTCTGCCGCAAGCTGGCTAGTGGTGGGTCCTGCTGCTAGAGACTGTGCAGCAAGGAAACTCTCCACTAAGAGGGATCTCTCCAACACCCATGTCTGCGTCGGAATGCTGTGAGAAACAACAGAAGCTCTAATATCTCGCCTGAGCCCCTGATCGAAGGTTTGGGCCCTGAAGAATGGGTCCCGTACCATATCTGTGGAGTAGCGCGAGTGGTCTGTGAACCTCGCTGAATACTGTGCCACAGTCATGCTGCCCTGCTGCAGCTGAAGTAGCTTCTGAATACGCACCGCTCGAAGGGTGGCTGGTACAAACTCTGCCCAGAACAAGCTCTCGAAGTCTTCCCAAAGAAGTGTCGCCTCGTCATGCATCTGGAGCATTAGGCTCCACCATCTGCCTGCTGCTGCCTGAAGAAAGATGGTAGCAAGGATCACCATAATGTCTTTCGGCATCCCCACTAGTCTGAAGACTCTCACCACAGCCTCCATCCAATCCTCAGCCGCTTGTGAGTCCGTACCTCCCTAGAACCTGGGTGGTCTCTAGAGCTGGAACTCATGTAGTGCACTCAAGTGACGTGCACTCTCTACTGCTGGGGCTGGTGGCATCGGTGGCCCAACGGGTAGTAGTACCGCTGGTACCTCTGCTGGTGCCTCAACTGGGATAGGGCCCTATACTGAGGCCTCGTCGCTCGGCGGGCTGTCAGTACGTACCACTCTCGGGGCTCTAGCTGGTCGTCCACGGGGAGGCATCCTGAAAGAAACAACGTGACATAGTCAAAAGATTATACCTGGTGAGCTGACCTGGTTTGAGCTGATATTTAAATAAAACTTCTGGAAAACACACATGCAATCAGTGTTTTCGTGCACAGAGTCAGAATTCAGTTTTCAGGGTCCTGGTGTATGGATATGTCGGCCGCCCGCACCAACACTGGACTCCCTGAACTGAAGACCACACTCAGTACCCTTAACACTATTGCTTCATAGAGAGAAAATATCAGAGTTATATGTTCTGCGGTAGAACCGAATCCTTTGATACCAATTTATCACGACCCGTCCTCGGGGCCCGTGTCGTGACTACCCCAAGCCCGTCATCCATAGGACAGGGGCTGGCGACTAGCACCAAAGGCGTAAATCCCGATAACTAGGAAGGCATTACATTTATAAAAGTAAACAAAACAACACAGAGTACAAGAAGAAGCAAAACACAAAGTACAAAAGAAAGTGCTGAAAAGTAAATGGGCCAGAATACAAACCCAACTGAATGTGCAGCTACAACTAGATTAAAGTACAACAGAAAAAGGAAAACATTTGGAAAAAGGAAGCAGCTCCTAGGTCATCCTCTTCGGATCCTACCTGAAGGGTAGGCACAGATAGCGCAGCTCCTGGATCACCCACCATGGATCCTACCTGAAGGGTAGGTACATATCGCCTCCTCAACGCTCTCGCCCGTCAACCTCCTCCGTGTGATGTCTCTCCGTGAATTCCACCTCCAGATACTGACTCGTCGTGTATTCCACCTCCAGGTACCGTCCAGTCCTTGAACACTCGGCCTCCGTCAGCACTACCGTCGTCTACAACCAACACAACGAGGTGCGGGCAAAGCCCGTGCAGGGGTGAGTATGACAATACACAGTAGGGACCCCGAGACCCTCAAGGTGTCACTAAATCCAACAAGGATAGCCAAATGAAGATCTCAACAGATAACCTCTACTTAGGTATATGCCCATACATATACCTAAGTTATCAAGTAACCCATCTCAATCATGAGGAAACACATGAATTATGAGATCAACAGATAACCACTACCCAGGTATATGCCCATACATATACCTAAGTTATCAAGTGACCCATCTCAATCAAGAGGTAAACACAAAGGTCATCGACTCAGCTCAAACCAGGATTTTCATTATCGAAACTGTAACTGCTAAAGATCTCCGTCTCTGAAGTGTACAGTGGTCCTGTCACAACTCCGAGGTATTGATCACTAACCTAAGACTGCTGAGGTACTCCTCCTGTCGAGTACAGCTGGTCTGCGGCCTACTACCGGGCGCTCCGTCCGCTGTGGGTCTGTCGCCAAAAAGCTGGCGCTCCCCCTAATAGCCAGCAGAGGTACTCCTCCTGTCGAGTACTGCAGGTCTACGGCCAACTACCGGGCATTCCGTCCTCCGTGGGTCTATCGCCAAATACCGGGAGCTCCGTCCACTGGGCTAGTCGACTCACTCCAAGTCGAGTCGGTCAAGGAGTCGTCAGGTTTCAGCCGGCTACACGGTCTCCGTACTCTGTACGCTCGTCTCTAGGAGGGTTCGCTCCATAAGATACTAGTTGATACTCAAAGTATCTTAAAGTCCCACGAAGAAGTATCTCAAAGGACCGCCTCGTCATAGGGGTCTCAATGCAACATACGACACGTCAATCAGACGCCTGGTCTGTGAGTTATTAGCCTTTTCGTCCCAGGGGCCCGGTTGGTTTCGTGTGCGAACCAATCTGGCCGTAACTCAACTATACCCAGAACACTCATAGGTTATACTCTTACGGACCGTTTCTCAACGTGATCACCAACGCCACTGACGGTTCGTCAAACGGTCGTCCTGACTGTAAGATATCTGATTTTCCGTTCCAGGGGCCCAGTTGGATTTCAGGTACAATCCCACCCGGTCATATTCCAACTGTGTCCAATACATGGGAAAATTATACCAAAAGTTCCGTCTCATCAATAGGAATTCAACGAAATAGAAGACACGTCAATCGGATGCCCAGTCTGTGAATTATTGGCTTTTTCGTTCCAAGGGCCCGATTGGTTTTGTGACCGAACCAACCCGACCGAACTCCGACGACATCCAAACCTCGAGCGGAGTAAGCCAAAAGATCTATCTCACTTAGAAAAAAAACAACAAAGTCGACGACACGTCATTTGTACGTCCGAAGCTCAAGATATAAGCGTTTCCGCTCCGAGGGCCCGGTTGGTTTCGTATCTGAACCAACCCAGCCGAAACCAAAGTATTCCAAAACCTTTAGTGCGTTATACCGAAACTACCATCTCATTCCTAGGATATCTACGCAACTAACGGTGCATCGATCGGAGGTCCGTAGCCCAAGGTATGGGCGTTTGAACAAACTCAGTCCGAAAATAGGGGGTCTGGGCCCAGCCCGACCCAGTACCCCCTGGGTTGGCCGAACCGGGTCGACCCGGCCCGAGCTGCGACCCAGCCCGACAACCGGCCCGGCCCGGAGTCTCGGCCCGGCCGGTGGCATGGCCGGCGCGGCGGCCAGCCTGCGCGGCCAGCGCAGCGGCCAACACGGCCTTTGTGCCGCGCGTGAGCCAAGGGAGGGGTGTTGCTCCTCCTTTATGAAAATGGCGGCCCCATTAATTGGGGCACTTGAATCCAGCTAGGGGAATTTAATTCCCCCGGTTCCTCCCCTTCCGGACGGCCCGACCAGGCCGGCCGGTTCCTGCTCAACGGGACCGGCAATGGCCGGTCCCCTTCCAGCTCCGACGCCGGCGGCCCGGTCCAGCCGCCGGTCACCTTTCTCCACCGCGGCCCTGAACCGGCCGCGACCCTTGTCGTCCAGCGCGGTGCGATGACACCGCACCCCTCCACCGCGGCCCCGCTCCGGCCACGGCGTCTTCGGTTTTCTTCGACGCGGCGCGACGGCATCGCGTTCTTAAACTTCTTTCCACGGTGCGGCGTGACGGCGCCACATGTTTCCTTTCGCTCGATTCCGTGTGGTGCAACGGCACCACACCTTCCCGAACAAATCCACAAAGGAATCAACACGAAAATTAAGGAGGAGGGTCTACCATGTTTGTGCGGCCCGACCCCCTCGCGTTATTCGATAACATTTGGTTTTAATCCACGAAGATCATCAAGTTGGTATTCATGAACAATTAAATAAACAAAACCCCTACCTCGGTTCAGAAACGGTGCATGTCAATAGAGCCACGGGAGATGAGCATTTCGGAAGTCGGGCGTCTTGGAAAATGAACGTCGACGTCGCGAAGCGAGGATTCGAAGTCGTTGACGGAGATTTCATCGCAGGAAAACCGTCGCGGATGGGACGACGTGGAAGAAGAACGCCGTGTCGCTGATACGGCTTCGCGGAAGACGAACGTCGATTCCGTTGTCATTGAGGTGCGTCCGAAGAGAAAACGTCGTTTGGAAGAAGACGTCGTGTTCTTCGACGGAGGTTTTCTTCGTTGAAGAACGGTGTTCTTCACATTCTTCGTCGAGGTTGAAGACGAAGAAGACCACTTCCCCAATCCTCTCAAGGTTGCAAAACTCTAACCAAAAATAAAATAAGACTAAGTCTTATTTTATTAACACAACCAAACCATTTTAAATTCAAGAGTTTGAAATTATGTTACTCACTTAATTAAATATAACAAGTTGTCAAAAATTAAAGAAAGTGAGTTAATGGGAAGTTAGGAAAGTGAGGGGTTAAGAGGGGTTAGGGAGTTTCATGAATTTGAAAAGGTGGAGGGGTTCGTGTGGACCCCACCCTTTCAATTATCTACACATGGGAAGTTGGGTGGATGTGGGCCCCACCACCAACTTCCCAGGGGAGATAAATAACCACTTGAAAAAAAATTTATTTAACATTTTTATTTACTTTTTAATTTAACCCCATTAATTAACTTCTTCTCCCACACAAACGCAACTATGGTAAAGGTTCCCTTAAGTTATTACACGCATTGCGAGTTCATCGGTGCCCTCAGAATTCAATTCCGGGAACCGGTTGAAAAGTTATAAATTCCCGCTCATTCGTTCACTGAACATACCCGAGCTAAACATCAGATAGAAATTCCGGGCACACCGGGCCTCGGAATCAGGTGCCGTCAAAAACTGCGTTCTTGTAAAATCCCAAAGAAAATTTAGAAAAAATTTCCCTTGAATTTTACGGGTCTTTACATTTTTACTCTTAATCCTTAATAAAGAATTTATTTGGAGCTACATTTATTTAGTATAAAGGATTAAAAACTAGTTGGTTTATACACATCACAATTAGAAAATATTTCCCCGTACATTTAATATATTTTTTACTTTACTATGGGAATATTCCTAAGTAGAGTTGGTTGATACTTCGTGTTTTTATCTTTCTTTTGTGGTTTATACTTCGTGAATTCAGGATACCTTCGGGGTCTCAGGGTCCGTACTGAGTATAGTATACTTACCACTGCACGGGATATGCCCGCACTACGTTATGTTGGTTGCAGACGATGGATAGAGTTGATCGTGGTTGGGGCATGTGGAGAGGAATGGTATCTAGTGGTGGACTATCAGGCAAGACATACGCAGAGCGGACGGTCAGGCTCGAGGAGATGAGTAGACCATTTGTACCCACCATTCTGGTGGGATAGCCGGAGGACGACTCTGTGGTTAGTGATTTACATTACCACTACTGTTCTTTCTTTTCAATTGTTATGTACTTTCAGTTGGGTTTGTATTCTGGCCCATTTACTTTTCAAGACTTGCTTTTGTACTCAGTTTACTTAGTTTTTACTTCAGCTTGCATACTCTGTTGTGTTTGTTTTCTTTATAAAGGCAATTCCTTCCCTTTTTATCAGGATTCACCCCTTAGGTGCTAGTCACCAGCCCCTGGACTATAGAAGACGAGCTTGGGGTAGTCACGGCACGGGCCCCGAGAACGGTTTGGGATAGAATTCTAGAGTGATGTCTTCTTTTGAAAATTTTCCTCTTATCCTCGAATGATATAAAAAATTTCTAGAAATTTTTATAGAACTAGTCATGTATCTATTTATATGTATACGTCTAAATTGATATTCATTGTCCAATAATTTTTTGTTTCATCCATATTATCTATGTATAACAATTACCTATTTCAATTTACTCATATTAATTATAATAAAATGGAACGGAATTATTTTTTAAAATACTCCATGGAAAAAAGTCATTCCCAAAATATGTAATATTTAATAGTGTCCCTTTATATATAACATTCATTTTTGAAAATTATCATCCAAATAACTGGATAATTAAAAATGGTTTTCCTTTGGTTTAAAGAATCCCAAATTGAATGTATTCTTAAGGTATTTAAAAATGATTTTAATAGAATTTAAATGATTTTATTTAGTGTTTTATTAGAAACAAGCACCCATAAATACAATAATCATTATATTGGTTGGGATATAAGTTATTTTTAAAAAACATCCAAGAATACATTTGTCAGTTTTTTGATCTAAATGTATTTGAGTTTCATAAATTTCGAGCTTATAACATGTACTCATAGAAGTATCACTATTTTTTGTGCTATATAAGATGAAACATTTTAATGGATCCTATGTTTATTTAATTCAATTTAAAATATATCCTTATTTTTTTGAAAAATTTTAGATATATTAAATTATTTTATGTCACCCATTAATCTCATTATGAATTCAATTTTCATTATTTTTCAAAATTCAATACACAATGAGTTTTTTGGAGATCAAAAGATAATATCCTTAACATATATTTTAACTAATAAAGAATCACTTGAGATTACTTTTATAAACAAAATAGGGTTAAAAACACCTTTTTAGTATCATTTGAAAAAATAAACTTGCTTACCCTATCATATCAAACTCTAGGCTCCTGTTTTAAACAATAAAAATCATTTTTTAATTTGAAAATATGATTTGGAAAATGAGGGTTCTAAAATCCATGTGGGTATTCCATAAATACATCTTAAAACATTTATCTATTTAGGAATGCACTCTTATCATCCATTTTATATTTCTAGAAATTAAGATGTTAAGAATATGATATAAATATTCTGAGGACATCATATCAATCTATGGGTAAAAATGTTTCTTTATAAAGAATACATTCTTCTAGATTATATCATTTGGAATCAAATATATATCAGTCACTAATGATTACTAAAAAATCATCAACTTTATTTATATGCACCCATATTACACCAATCTTTATTTATTTTATAGTTTTATGTACTAATTAGACATATTTATTCTTTTCACACATGTTCAATTCTTTATATATTTTTATTATCCAATAATCATCATAGATTGATTTATTAACATTCATAGGATGATGTTGTGATATGAGATATTGATGTTCAACCTGTTTTATTTGTGAGGCTCTTATTTGAGTTCTCCAAACAATAATTATCACTGTAGATTCTTAATGGATGTATTTATCTCTTATAATAGTTCTACCGATTTATGTAATTGGTATTTCATTTTCTTATTTAGGATTCAGAATAAATTTATGACCTCTTATAATTTTTTTATCAGGTAAATCATCTTAAATATTAAAAGGTTTATTGGATTTATTGTTATGAAAATTTGACATATCATCCTCAAGATTTACTAAAGAATGTTATGGTTCATGTATACATTCCTCATTAAAATTAACATAAACAATTTCTTTCATAACATTATATTTCTTGTTAATGATCCTATATTTTACTATGGGTTTTCTATCATTCCACATTTCAAATCGAGAATTTTTCTAGAAATATATATTTAATATTTCTATTAATTAATTGGAATGATTTTTGAATAGATTCAATCAATAAAGGGATAATTATTTTATATTAATTTAGCATTTTTCATGAAAATTATTGAAGATCTATATTTCCCTTTTCAAAAACCACATTTTTTGACGTGTTTGAGGTACACATAAAGTGTTACTATATCCATGTTGTGAGAATAGAGATTCAAATTTGTGATTCTAAAATTTCTAGACATTATAACATCAAATTTTTTTTATTCTAAGCCACCTTTAGTTTTAATTATATTTTCCAAACCAATAAAAATTGGAATGATATCCACATTTATGATCATTAGAAAACACCTATGTATATCTTAATTAATCATCACATATAACTTAAGAATAATTTTTTATTCTAAAACCAAAACTCTAGATGGTCTGAATAAATAAATAAGAAATTATTCTTATGTATAAAAGGTAAAATCGTATTTTTTTCTGAATTATATTTTGTGTTTCATTGCATTTTGATTTGGACTACACAGTTTGTCTTTTAAAAAATTTTAGCATTGGAAGATCATTGACTAAACAATTCATAGTTAAATGTCTTAGTGAGTATATATTGTTATTTCCTTTTCTAATATTCCACATCGATGACTATTTATAAAATTCTATCAAAAAATAAAAATTCTTACAAATTAAAAAATCTAAATTAAAACTTAATCATTATCATTTATAGAAGAAGTAAATATCAAACCATGTTTAGAGTAAAGAAATTTTTAATAATTATTTTCAAATTTAACATGTTGACCACCATCACACAATTTTGAGATAATTATAATAGAATATGTTTACCCATAAAAAATATAACATTCTAAATAATGAAAAATTAATAGTTACCAATTCATCCATGTCCAATGATTTTCCTAATCACATTTTCACAAAAAGTGACTTTCTCACCATATATCATTATATGGTTTTTAAAAATTTAATATTCTCCAATAATTTTTCTAAGGAATAAACCATCCATATACAATTATTTCTTATTGGATCACATTAAATAATTATCCATGTAATCCATTAAAAACATAATGATTTTTCTACCTAAATCAATTTGGATCCAGATATGATAATAATGAAATGTTTTGGAATTTAATTTTTTTAAATTATTATTATATAGAAATTTAAAAAATTTAAAAATTATATCCTTTTTAGATCTATATTAATATGATCTGTTTATTGTGATGGAAGATTTTTTATCGAGGAGAAAAATTGTTCTTATAAATTCTCTTATGTCTGGAATCATAACCAATCCTAGTGGTATACTTTGTTGTGGTTTGCTTACAAAGAACCAGAGTAAGGGTTTATCAATCATTCGGAAATGTTTCCAAATAATTCAAAAAAAATTCATTACAAATTATGATTTCATTATTTACCTTTAATAACAATAAATTTTTTCTTTCAAATAATAAAATTATATTTAAATTGATTTGTTAATTCAAGATACTTCTTAATATATTTATATTTATAATCCATATCATTGATTTTTTCTTCCAAAATATTTTAGTATTATGATAATTATTCTTTATTCATTTCAGAATCATTAAGAGTATGAGATGAAATAGAAGGTACCACATAATAAGTATCTGTAAATAATTATTTATCCGTTTCATTCATATCATATCGACTTGAATTTGAGTCATTATAATTATACTCATATTAAGTCCTTATAGTTTTTACATACCATTTTGGTATTTTCAACCTTTCCTTAAATTTATTTATTTTTCTAATTTTTGACAGTTAGCCATTATTTTCCCTTTTATTTTTTATTCATAATAGGTGATCTCATTGGATGATTTATACTTTTTCAAATTTACACTATGGTCAAATTTTAATTTTTAATTAAACTTTTTTAAAAATAATTTCTTTTTTAGAAATTATTAATCCTCAGTAAATGATTCAATCTTTCATCAGTTTTAATTTCACATTAACTTCCACTAATACGCTCACATTTAATAATTTCATTTTATCTTGACTATGATTATTAAAATTAAATAAATGTTTACATTTATTAATGATTCATATTTATTATATTTACATATTTTTATTACATCATTATATTTCCCTGAATATCATTGACTTGTAGTTTTCTAATTTTAGATGATACATAGATAGAAAATGAAGTGCCTCTTCATTTATCTAGTATACATCTCAGGATTCTCATTACTTGAGATTTTTCCATAATTGGTCATCAATGTGTGATTATACTTCTTCAAATCTCATTGAACCTAAGAAACTAATCCTAAATAGATTCAATATGTTTCTTTTTGAGTGTATCATAATAAAAAATATATTAATCAAGTCTCATTTCTATTACATTAGTAGTTTGTTCATCAGATGCAGAAAGAGTATGCCATCTCTCACAAGCAGCATCACAAGGAGATATTATATTAAATTCATCTACTCCTAATGCACAAAATAAATCATTCATAAATTTCACATATAAATTATATGAATATTTAACTACACCAGCCCATTCTTTTCTAGAAATTTCATCTTTCTCATACCCACCTTTAATAAATAACAAAATATAAAAAGCCATACTCTCAAGATGAATTTTTTTGATTTATCATTAACAATATATTTTATATTAAAAAAATGAGGTATATTTGATTCATAAGCTTTATAATTATCATCCATAACATGAAATTTTAAAACTATAAATAAGATATTGGTAATAGAAATTGATAAGTATAAGTAGTTTGAAAATAGAAATAATCCCCATTGATACCAAATTTTGGTCAAAGTAGATAAGTATAGAGGTGGGTGATTTGATTTTATAATTACTATTTCTATTTCAAATCAATTAAAAACAAAATCTAAAAATTTATAAAATATTGATAGTTATAAAAATTGTAGAGTTATATAACATCATCATTCAAAATGCACCTTTGAAGTTGTATCACAACTCTGTTAAAACATGTTTAAAAATATTTTTAATATTTAAAAAACCTTTGTTGAAAAAAAACATAGAAAATAAAATAAGTATTACGGTTGAATATAAAAGTAATTTTTTAATTGTTTTATTAAATTAGAGAAAAATAAAATATATAGAATCATAGAAGAATATGGAAGATTTATAGTCTCGTGTTCAGACTTCATCAAATTCACATGTAAATCACACGGTGCAAATAAGTTGATTATAAATCAACTAATACATGTCCCATATTATGTTTTTCAAAAAATAGAAAGGTGTATCCATGGAATACATATCCTCTTTCATGGTTCTATGTTGGAGAATAATAAAATAACAATTGAACGTAAGTAGTCTAATCTACAAATCCTCTTCAACAGTTCATGATTTGAGAAATGATAATGAAATAAGAAAGAGAGTTTCCATCACCCAATAATCCTACACAATTACTGGTTATAAAATATATAAAATATAAAATATAGAAATATCAAATTTAATAAAAATTGAGTATAATAAAGGAAATACTTCCATGTAGTAGAGAATGTTGTGTTTTGTTATGTTAGAGATTTTTCTATTTTATTTTTGGTCTTTTGATTTACAATTTTAAAAATCCAAACTTATTGTGAACTATTTTTTTCAAAAAAATGATATATTTTTTATATTTTTTATTGCATGAAACAATGATTTTTTCAATCATTAAAAACAACACTGACTTTATAATTTGTTGCACACAACACTAAGTTAAAAAACATGACATACTATTAAATATGTTATTATTTGATTGATATCACAGGGAAAATGGAATTATTGGCATGAATTAGATTAACCAGATTACTAAAATATATGGTTTTTATATATTTAATTCATTGGTGACCAATTAATTATAGATGTATATAAAAACAATTTCAAAATAAATGGAATAATTTTCTGGAAAACATTTTTTATGAACAAAAATGTGTTTTCCCTAAATAAAAAAACAAAATAAATTTTTGTGAATTATTTTCATTACATTTGTAAACATTTTTTCATTTAAATTATCAAAAATAATATTATGTGATTTTAGACTGTAGATAATAATAAATCCAACTTTACTCTTAGAAACTATATTCTTCTAAAATGTAGTTTTGTTGCCTTTTGGCACATATTTTAAAACAATTTTTTAAAATATGAAATAAATTATTTATTTTTTTAAAATAATCATAATTAATATTGTCAAAATTAACATAAGTTGAAATTTTTTTAATTTTCTGAGAAGATAAATTTTTCTATGAATAATGAAAATAACTGGTTGTTATTAAGATTTTCCATCTCTTTTAAATATTTTTAAAATATAAAACTTGTTTTTATATATGTTTAAAAGAAAAATTATTTCCATTAAATATCAATAAATTTGATTTAGTTAATTTGAATCATTTTTATTTTGAACTTGGATACAAAAACTGATTAAACATTTGTCTATTCTCTCTTTGAAAACCCACTTTCTCATTTTGTATTAGGGATTAATTTTAAATTAAAAATTTCCCCTTTTGTGAATTTAATTTGAAAAAAAGATGTAAATATTAGGAATAATAATAATTTATATTATATAATAAGTTAAAATGAATTTTTCCAAAATTAATAGTAAAAAGCATAAAAATTATTTTTCGCTGTTAAGGTAAAAATATGTCTACTAGAGGATAAATTAAATTGATATTGGGTATGAATGTACCAAAAAATTCAAAAACAAATTTTTTGGCCAAACTATGACCATATATAATATATTAACCATAATTTAAAATTTAATATCCTTCATCCATGTAAAAATTTTGGGAATACTGTTTTTCTTATAAAATATTACAAGTATGCCACTCACCTCACTTATAAATTGCCACCCAATCCCCTCGGCTATTTAGAATTTAAAATATTGTGAGTTTATAAAATAACTATCAAAATACAATTTTTAATTCCCACATCCATTTCTATATTCCATATTTTGGGATGAAACACGTCCTATGATGGTTTTTGTGGAAAACCTATGGTGGTTACCTGGAGAAGAGGTAACCTTTTCAATAAGCATATTTATTTTCCTTATTCCAACACCACCTTAAATTCATATTAAACCATGATTGAAAAATAAAATCAGTATTTATAATATACTAACATGTTATTATGTTAATATCATGACTTATAATAATATATACTTCAATCAAATGGGTTACAAAATAATCATTCGTGTGTACAATAGACTGACACCTTTTGAACCAACGTCATTCATTTTTTCATTACCTCCAATCACCGATGGATATATTGGTGGATTAAATATTTATATAGGATATTTATGAAATTATTATTCTTAAATAATTTTTTTCACATATACAATTTTTATATTCTAATTTTTTGGGATTACTATAAAAATACTCATGTGTACAATGGAATGCTGCCTTGCGAAGTGATGCAATTCATTTACACTTTTCATGGATGGTTCAATGAATGGTTATTATGAATAAATGTGATATATATTAAATAAAAATGATTATAAAATTTTAATTTATTATATAAATTTAATTTTTTCAATCCGTCTCGATAATTGAAGCAACATTCATGCGTATTTAAGGCCTACCGTCTCCATGAATGGGGTATTTCCTTTTAAATATCTAGATATTATAGATTTATATAAATAAATATATAGTATATATTAATTTTTAATATAAAATGGTAAAAATAATGTATATTATTTTACAGTAATACATGTATTAGGATCAAAAAACAAACAAATCAAAGCATACATGAAAAACAAAGTAGTTATTACCCAAAACATGACTTTAACATGGAACTATTAATAAACACTTAATAGAAGGAAATAAGTAAATAAAACAAGTTATGAAATATAAAATTATTGTTATGTAATATATTTTTAATAAAAATATATTTATTTTATAGTATGTTCAAACCTGTAAAAAGTAATTCGAGACTTAATGTATGGGATTTATATTGTCTCATTTATTTCGTGGATACATATATAAATTCACTATTCATTTACTTTATTTAGTGTACATAAATCTAATTTTGAATATTATATCATGAATATAGTTATTCATAGGAAATATGCTTTTAAATTTAATGTAATTATTTTTTGGTGTTCATGATTCATTTTTACCAAAGGGGTAAGAGTTTTATGTTACAATCTCATAGTTTACCATGAATATTTATTATTATAATTCTAATGATGAATTATTATAAAATATCGCTCAATAAACAAATTAATTATCTTCCCCTATATTCATTACAAGATAATAAATGTTTTCCAATTATTTTCCACTCCTTATGCACTAATGATTTCAAAATAACATTTTTGAGAAAAATCGTCTTTATTTTTCTCTTTGGTCAAAAACCATTTTTATTTCAAAAACATGTTTCCTAAAA
Organism: Viscum album; assembly: GCA_963277665.1. Taxonomy (NCBI): domain Eukaryota; kingdom Viridiplantae; phylum Streptophyta; class Magnoliopsida; order Santalales; family Viscaceae; genus Viscum; species Viscum album. Next base: position 2,137,941,757 of record OY728165.1, read on the forward strand.
ATGATTACAAAAAAATGTTTTCACATTCTAAAAATGATTTATTAATGAAAATTTTCCCCATGTTTTATATTTTTTAAAAAATTAAAGTATTCTTAATTTCTTTTTCCAAACATGGCCCATTTGGGGTTTTCCAAAATCTTGAAGAGAATATTTATTTTAACTTGTATAAAAATAATGTAATTTTATGACACCATAACCATTTTTTTTAATATTCATTTATAAATTGTCAATGAAATTTTAAATAAAATATTTTAAAAAATCTACATGTTTAAAAAATTGGTTTATTTTTCACAAGTGAAATGTTATTTTATCCTAGAGTTGTTTTAAATTTATTTTAATGCATCCTCCATAAGTTATCACAGTTATTTTCAAAAAAGGTCATTCAATTTTTTTAGGTTTTTTTAAAAATTATTTTCTAATAGGAAATGATATATTACTCAATAATTTTTTAAATGATTTATATAGGGACCGTTATATGTTTTTAAGGATATTTTTATATAAAATGGTTCCAAAATTATTTTCTGAGTTTTTTGTCCAAAAGTTTTATTTTTAATGAATGTATGCTTTGTTCAAGAATTTTTCATTGTCATTTTCATTTCAAAATAATTTTCACCTTAAAATAAATTTTTTTTATATTTCTTATCATTTACTTGGGAAATTAATCAATGATACCATTCTTATTATTTCAACGAATGGTTTATTTTTATGGTGGAAAGATACTTATAAACACAGTCTCTTCAACAGGTTATACCATGATACAAATCTAAGGAATCCATCATATTTTTCTATGGGATATAATTTGATGAAATGATGAAATTATTTTGAAACCCATTTCTTTTCATGGGTTATGTTTTAATGAATTTTTTATAATCATTAAAACACATATTAATTTTCATTATGTGATGGTGGTCATGTCGTAAGAAAATAAATATGTGACCTATATATATATAATGTATATTGGGAAATGATATATGTTATATGAAGTCAAATGGTACACAAGAGGTTATATATAGATAGAAAAGGGTATACATTTGGTTATACAAATACTGAATGTGGTTACATAAGATGTTATGTAGAGCTTTAATATGGGTACACAAGTGGTTATCCCAATCTTGAGAGAGGTTACTTGAGAGGTTATCCAAATACCAAATCAATTAAATGGGTGGTTAGAACAAATACATATCTTATGTTAATGTCATTCTCTCACTGATCACGTTAATTTATTTCCTTCTGCTTAATGTATTATGAACTACCATTCGTTTTTCCATGACTCAGGATTTAAATATTTAATATATAGGGTATGGTTTTCATATGTTATTATCATGTACTCACACCATTACACTCATGTTATGTTTACATATTTCCCTTGTTTAAAATTAATCATATTTTGACCTCACCAATTCATAGGTTTCATTCCCCTAGGTTATGAAGAATTGTTTTAAGTATGATATCATAATGAATAATAATAATGGGTAATATATTTATCAGATATGATGAAGATCATTCAATAAAAATTAATATTGTGTACATAATCATAAACGAAACTAAACTAATAAGTCGATAAAATATTTTTATAATACAATTAATATTCATCTATGAATATATAATAATTAGGTATAAGAAGCCTGGTTCCTAAAATTTGTAAAAAATTGATATTTTTAGTGAACATTTTGAAACTAGTAGAAGAAAATTTCATTGAAGTGTGTGGTTTACAATAATTTACATCCATCTCTAGATAATAAAAGTGCATATGACTATAGAACATATATACCCAGGGGTAAAAAATATTAAAATTAAACAATGATATAGAATTTTTATTCACCATGGGAAATAAAATGGTCTATACTTCAGGCCTAGTTTGACATTCTCAGGGGGTATTCATTAGAAATTAATGAACTCTTTATGAACAAAAATTACTAATTTAAATATATTATGTTAATAAATAGACTAGTTTAGACCTATGTTTTAATATATTGAAAATAAGTTGTCCTGATGTAGACATCCAATAAGTTATTTCTCATGATTATATGGATTTCCATAATAAATTTTTTTACCCACAATATGATTTCATATTATAGTAAATAGAGGGATTCATATAAAACTCTATTAACATTTAATGTCATAGAAAATGATTTAATGAGAAACCAAATGGGGTGATTACTAGAGAAAAATATATTGTGATTGTTAATAAAAATTTATCATGATATATAATTAACATATTTATCCTTTACAAAATCATTGACTCACCAATGAGGAAAAGGATAAAATTTTCAACGATATTAGTTTGTGAAGAGAACATAGAAAAGAATATTCATTTTCCTTTTTTTCAATAATGATGGAAAAAGAAATCTAAAAAATATCTCAAAAGAAAAAAGAATATGTTTTATGTGTGTAAATAAAAGGAATAATGTAAGAAAATTCGAATTATAATTATAATTTTTTGTCAATGAAATAAAAGAAAATATTGGTCTCATTGAGGAATTATTAATATATGAATGTTTTAATTGTATATTTTATCTGAATTATGAAAATAGATGTTATAGGGGGGAAAATCATGAAGACAATCATTAGGGCGGTACAAGTAATAGTCATACTGTAGATAATCTGTGAGAATGAATTAAATATGAAATTTATGTATTTTTATAACAATAGTTTTATGTTAAATGTATGATTCATGATTAAATTTAGTTTCTTGAATATCAATTCATTATTTATATTTCATATTTTAAGAAATTGGAATTAAGGAATAAGATAATGAATTATAGTTAATTTTTTCGGAATTAAGTGGAATGATTGAAGTGACAATGTATTAGAATTCATGAATTATGTTATATAAATCATGAAATATAAATGTTTTTTTCTATAGAATATTTTAATTAATGATTTGGAAGAATATGATGAATGGTACCTATATAGAAGTTGTTTTATATTATATAAAGGTAAAATATTATTCAAAAAGACGTTATTAAGGGAAGGTAACCCTTAATATGTTCCCGATTATGGGAAAATGCTGTTGGGATAATGAGTTAATGAATAAGAATAGGGTAAATTGGATAATATTAATCACCTTGTAACTGATTAATGATTTATCAAAAAGGTTTATTTTGTTATCATGGATTGAATTATCAATTTTTTACCATTTTTAGTATATATCCTATGATTTTTATATTATTTAGGTAGTAAGGATAAGAGTATATTTTCAATGAGGTTTAATAGTATATAAAATTATTACCATGTTTCACGTGAATATATGAGAAAGGTATTCACATGTTTTGTATGTGAAAATGAATAGCCATTTTTTGTTGTTTTGGTGTTTAATCAAATTTTCAATTATAAAATTAAGTGACAATATTTATAATGTGTTGGATTATAATATTCTAGAAGGATCATAATGTTAACCACTGGAGAAATTTTTTATATTGACTTTTGGATTTGGTTATAAGGATTAATGTGTTACTTCACCATATGATGATTTATCCCTTTTGGAATGTTGTTACTAACCGTTTTTCTATGATGATAACTATAGATTGAAGGAATGAATTTTCATTATATTATAGGTCTTGTTACTCGTCAGTGCTTGAAGAAGAAAAAAGGATATTTATTTATTGGAGTAAGAGATGATGTTTAAATTGACATAATAAAAACAAAAATATGAAATTGATATTATATAAAAGATAAGTCTAATGTATATCAGTCCATTTGATATTATTGATCATATTAGAACCGTAACTAATCAATTGAAACATCCACCAAACCTCTCATGAGTTCACAATGTGTTTCATTTATCTCTCATGAGGAAGTATATACTTGATCCATAACTTGTGCTGAGCTCATTGGTCATATCCCTAGATCATTATGTTTCTTCTTAGGAATAACAGATATAAATTCTAGATAAAGTAGAGAAATTTATATGAAATAATATCAATCACATGGTTAATGTTTTGGGGTGAAGACACTAGATTTAGGAAGATACTTTAGAACCAATAGATATAATAAGGAAAATATATCCTCCGTTATTGATACCTATGTGATAAATTTCATAGGAGAAATTCATTATAAGGGAGTTGAATACAACACCCTATTATTTTTAGAAATAAATATTTTTCAAATAACTTTTATGTGGTTTATGGTTTCCATTACAGATAACAACATGTTTAGCTTTCCTTAAAAAAAACTAGGAGTTCAGCCGGAATTACAAGTAATGCCTAGTTTAAATGAAACATGAAATACTATTAAAATAATAATATTTAATATTTATCACTTAGCTATTGGAAGAGAGGGTATGAATGGGAATAAATAAATTTTGAAAATATATGATTTATATATATTGGAATCCCTACTGACTAACTATTTAAAAATGAAAATAATAACCACCAGAAAATAAAGGGAATCTTTTTGTTAAAATATATTTTTATGCACACAATGGTGTTTTACCTTAATAAATAACAAAATAAATTAAAGATAATTATTTTAATTAAATTTATATATTATAAATTTAAAAAAAAATTAATGTTCTTTTGATTTTTTCAATACACGAGATAATAATAATCCAATTTTATGCTTCAATATAATGTTTTTCAAAAAAACTATTTTGTCTCCATTATCAATTATTTTTATTTTTTTATTTTTTTTATTTGAAAAAATAAAAACATATCATTAAATTTTAATATATAAATTATATTTGGAATAAATTTATATAATTTTATAAGAAGAAATATTATTTTATAAATTGTAAAAATTCGTATTTTAATTTCGAATTGTGATTAATTTTAAATATTTTAGAGACAAATAATATTTTAAAATGGGTTTGAAAGAAAAATTAGTTCAATTATATAAATATTAATCTAGTTTATTTTTTAAAATAATTTTCTTGTTGACTTTGGATGTATAAACCTTTTAATATTTGGAACATTTTCACTTTGAAAACATTCTCACTCATCGAATTTGTTGGATTAATTTAATATTGAAACCTTCCCAATATATGAATGAAATTTTTTAAAATTAACTCTATAAGTAAAATTATATTTAATGATATAATATAATATGATCGAATTTATTTATTACCATAACTAATAGTCAAAAAAGTAAATATTATGTACCTTGGTTAATGTAAAAATGTGTTTACTTATGGGTTAAAGGAAATTGATAAGGGTTTAAAATGATTAAAAACATATAAAACTCCCTTTTATGGCCATATTTTGACATTGTATCTTATCGTTTTATAGAATTCCTGATTTCGGAATCTTTTGGAATGTGAAAACCATTATCAAAACATATTCTTTCTAAATATTGTTATTGTTTCACTGACCACACCTATAAATGGCAACCCCCATTCCTCTACTATTCACACATTCAAAACAAATTTTTTAACCCATTAAATGACCAAATACATCTATTAATTCCATAATATCATTCTATAATCCTTATTTTTTATATTAGATTATATTACGTAATATATTTGTGAAAATATAAGGAGGTTACCCAAAGAAGATGTAACTTTATTTAATGGAGGGTTTTTAATTTATCTATTCCCCAACTCCTTAAATTATAATTAATAAATTATAATATAATAAACACAATATCATAAATTTAATTAGATGTTTTTATGTTATGGTAGTTACCAAAAAAAATCTCTACTTCCATTAAATGGGATATGAAATCACTGTTTTTGTGTTTCGAGAACTACCACGTCCCCATTTGATGCAATATTTGTCCATTACCACCTATCAATGATTGATATAAATATATATTAATTGTTTATATATTTTATTCTTTAAAATATAATATATATGAATCTATTATATCATATATAACTTTTTTATTATCATTTTTTTGGGAATATGAAGGTGTTGGTCATTTATTTGATGGACTACCACCTAGAGAATCGATTATGAATCGTTCATGCTTTACATGTAAGGTAATAAGTATGGGTAAAATGAAAAATTTGATATATATATATATATATGAAAGAGATATGATTATTTACTAGCAATATATTATGTTACATTCTTTCTATCAAATCATTGAAAAATTTTAAACAACGTTTATGTGTACCTAAGATCTATTATTTCCATGAATGGTGCATTTCATTTTATATCTCTACATTTTATGGAATGATATAAATACATATGTAATTAATATATACAATATTTATATCATTTTTAATGTTCATGATATTATGGAACAATGTTAAATTTAAAAGGACCTTAAAATTGATAATCATGGCATATGTAAAAAACAAAGCAATTATTGCCTCAAATATGACTTTAACATGGAATTTCTAATAAACATATAATAAAATATTATAATTGAATCATATATTATAAGATATATATAATTACTATGATATAATAGATATAAAATAATGATATATTTTTATACCATAGGTTCGAACATTTTTTACGGAAGTCAAGACATATAGTTGGATATTTTAACTCCCTCTTTTACTTCTTGGAGACATATGCCAATTCACAACTCGTTTTATTTGTGTGGTCAATATACTTCCCATTTTAAAAGATATATAATGAGTCTCCTCCATTATATGATATCCTATGTTTCATTTAATTTTATTCTGTCATGGGATTTATGATTCAAATTTACAAAATTTTAATTAGTTTTATTGTACAATTAAATCATTTATTGATATTGTTTATGATTATGCTTACAATGATGAAATCATATGATATAACTCTCAAGAGACTCATCTATTTCCTTCACATCTAGTTATTTCATGAGAATAAATTACTTATCTTAATTTTAATCTCTTTATACACTCAATGGATCAAAATAATGTTTTTAATAAAAAACATCTTTATTTATCTCTTTGGACTAAAACCATTTTTCTTCCAAAATAATGTTTTCTTATTTTTTCTATTTATTTTCAAAATTTCCCAAAATGATTTATTAAAGAAATATTTAAATAGAAGTTTTTTCAAAATGTGTATATATTATCATTATTTTCATTTTCCAAACAATTTAATTTAGAATTTATTAAAAATGTGAAAGGAGAATATAATTTTACTTGTATGACATGAATGATATTTCCAACCATAATATACATTATTTTCCGTTAATAATTCTTTATATGTTTCAGGGATACTTTGGAAGAAAATTATTTTTAAAATGTTTTATGTTTTAAATTTTCTTATATTAGAAATTAAAATTTTCTTATAAATTGTTTTAAATTATTTTTAAATCATAATATAAATATTTTCTAGGATATTTTCAATGAAAATTATTTTCAAAATTTTTTATATATAAATTTTTTTTCCAATCAGAAAGGATATTTTCCTCAAGAATTATTTTAAATATTTTAAAAGATTTATTTATTTACTTTTAAGTTTATTTTCAATGAAATGGAATTCTAAAGTATTTTATGAATTTTATCTTTTAAAAAATTTGTTATCATGGAAAGGATATTTTCCTCCAGAAAAAATCCATGGGATTATTTTATCAAATTCATTTTCCATCTAAAATGAAATTCTATTATGTTCCTTATGATTCAATAGGGATATCAAAGAAAGATGAAATTATTATTATTTATCTATATGGATTATTTTTATAATGAAAATATGTTTATAATATCAATTTCTTCGTCCATGGGATATACTATGCAAAAATTTGTATTAATACCCCTTTATTTTCCAAGAGTTAGTATTTAAAGAAATGGTGAAATTACCTTGAAACCCATTTATTTTCACAAATTCTGATATAAGGAATATTTTATAATATTGCAACATAAATATGTATTATTTTCAGTATGTGAAGTAGGTTGTATAATAAAAAAAGACTAGTGGTACATATATATGCCCCTAATGTGTTGGGTAGTGAATAATGTTTTGTGAGCTCAAATGTTACATGGGGGATATCATAAACCTTTAATATGAACAAGGGAGGTTATCCCATTCCTAGAAAAGGATACAAGGGAGGTTATCCAAATCAAGAAATATAGAACATGGGATGTCATCCCATGGTTAAAAGTAACTATATAAGAGGTAATACCAATCCTAAAAGAGGGTTCACATGATGTTTTCCCAAGCCCAAAGTAGTTACATGGGTGGTTAGCAGATCAGAAGAAGTTCTGAATATCATGATGTGTATCCTTGACATAAGATTTTCTATGATTATGTATATTCCACAATTTCATGTCTTATTCCAATGTTATCCCCTCTTAGCTCAAGTTGGTTGATTTATTTTTATTAACTTTCTTTTATATTAGCAAATTATTTTTATGTTGTTTAATATTTTTATATTTAATATGCATGGTATGATTTTAATATGTTATACATTGTTTATAATTTGATTATTCTTTTTTTGTACCTACATATTTCCCTTTGTTTTCAATTATTGAGTATCCAATATCACCCTTTCTTATGATTCATTTTTTCCAAGATATGAATTATTGTTTTAAGTATGGTATTTTGTTTATAGAATACTAAAGGGGAAGACCATTATAGGGAATGCTTAATATCAGTCCCCAAATTAAAATATTTTTTACCTAGTATCAAAAGACACTAAAAAATATGATCATACGTCATTATTTTAATGTAATGGATATTAATCTAAAAATTTGTAATATTTATGTTTGAGAATCTTAGGTCATTGAATAATTGATTCTCAAAAATGTTCTAATGTTTTTGAAGTGTATTTGAATTTCAATTGAGAGTATAGTCCTTGATGTTATTGAATAATGTAAAGGATCATTATTATTTGACACAAAAATTTAAATATCACATGTTTTTAATAGATCTATGTAATTATTTATTTTCTATCATTGGTCATCCTTTTAAATTTTGCTTTCTCTAAAAAAGAGCCATTGAAAAACAATCATTGAATCTCCTCATACATTGGATGAAAATTCTGGATCAATAAATGATTCTAGTATACATTTAATTCCAAACCAAAATTGTTTTGATTAATATATTTAATAATATAATATTATAATTATTACATTTAGACATTTTCATTTTAATGTTTCCATGTACTCTCTTGCATTCAGCTCAGTAATTTTCAAATATAATGAATTCTTTGATTGTTTGTATAGTCGATCTACAATTGTCCACTTTGTACATGTAGTCGATTACTTTTCCCTTATGATCAATCACTTTTAAGTATAAATTAGTCTCAATTTACTTAAAATAAATCCAATACTTTTCTACATTTTTACTTAACATCTAAAATTCATATATTTATTCGATCAATTATATACTTTGAAAAAATTCCATATTACACATATGGTCACTTCCGTTTGGCCTTTATGTCTCTCTACTACTCACACAGTCAATCCAACTTGATTTATAGTTGAACCAAGTGTGTGTGATGATAAATATATGGTTGATCTAGAAGGTGTCTAGTTTATCCGATTTTAATGTGGTTAATCCTTTTATTTTGGAGGAAAATAGTTTCATGGTGGGCACGTAGATTACGAAAAGTGGCCGCTTTGGTCATCTTGTTGTCACTTAGTTCCTTTTTCAAATAGTAACCATGGTTGATCAGGTGGATGTGTAGTCTATTTCATCTATCATGGGGTCAAAAAATGATTTAGAAAAAAAATAGTCTTTTCCATAAAATTATTTTACACTACATAAATAGGGAATAAATTATAATTAACAAAAAGATGAATTTTAATGATTAAAATATAGAATTTTGTAACTAATTAAATATATTAAATGTTTTTTGGAATTAAAATTGATTACTTTTGAAAATGTTTCTTGTTAGGTCATTCATTTTATCTAAGGGGAAATCAACGTTTGATCAAAAAAGAAATTGAATGAAATAGATGAATGATTGAACCAAGATGTAAAAAGATTGATTAAAATTTTGTGAAAGAATCTTGGATGATAGTAATTAATAATGTTAATTTCCAATTTAATGCATGATAAGTTTGAGCCATAATATCACAACATGAAGTGTAAGAATGAAAACAAATAGATGAAAATGTTGTAGGATAGAAACATTAATATCATGAGACTTACACTCATTTTTAGAATGTTGTTCAACTAACAACATGAGAAAAATATATGAATAACTAGATAAGAAGTGAGCCTGAAATATTCATGGTGTAAAAGGTACCATCCTTCCATAAACATGGGTGACTAAAAATTTGAATCTATAATATTTGGAGATTAATGCCCGAGACTCACATAAGAGCCTCGTCACAGTTGGTGAGGACTCGACAAGTGTATCCAAGAAACCCTAGATCAAAACCAAGTGCAGGGATAATTTATAGGGTAATGTAGAAGTACTATAGCAGTATAGTGGTAGTATTATAGCAGGATTTATAGCAGTTACTATTCGGTACTGTTGTAGCCGGAACTATTCGCATGTTTAGGCCTTCGGGACACCCATGGCCATAGAGCTAGTAAGGATTTCGGGCCTCCACATGGACTTATGGCAACCTCAAGGCCTTCGGGCCACGTGATCAATGTAGTTTTCCAAGATTAACTCTACAAAAAATAATATCCCTAATGGAGGATTCAAAGTAGGTGCACCCACTAGAGCATAACCAAAAGATTTGTAAGAATGAGATGGTATTACAATGTCATCCGGACAAGACTGTTCTTGCACGAGAAGCCTAACAGGACATCCATGCCAAGGTAGATAGCTACCATCATGGTGTATATGTAGGGAGAAGTTCCTTTTAGTTATAGTGTGGTTGAATTCCATAAGACCTTCGGGTCATGTAATGTTTCTTAAGCATACAGTCCTGTGATGTCTTATCCTACGGGCCTTGTAAGGGTTCTCCCTCATCCCCTGAAAGGGGGTTATCAAAAATCTGTAAAAAAAGAATTCGAGACATTCATGCTAATGGCCGAGACTCATGTCGAATTTCTTAATAACTCCCAGAATAGACCCCAATGCATTAAATTTATAGATTAATGAAATTAAAGATGAAAAAAAGGATTAATACATTCTAGGAAATTATAATGGAGGTTATTCGATAAAGTTATATGGGAAGGTATCCCTGGGTATAATGTTCTACGACTGTAGAGCCTTCTTTTTAGATACTTAATCACATATAGGGTATTTATTTTATTTTATATCTTATCCACTCAACTTCTTAGGAATAACATGAGGGAATAAATATAAATTTTCCTAGAAATGTAAAAAATAATTGACTGATGTAGTGAAGTTTTATTTTTTATATTTTGGTTCATATAGGTTTGGGTAATCTCTTTACAATTTCAATCACATTCCATTTCTCATTTCATGACCATTGATGTATTAATATTGAAATTAATTTTAATATCATAAGTAATTACCCAAAATGGAACATCAATAATAATTTATTTTGGTTATATATGATTAAATAATGTAGTGAATCTCTAGACCCATTCCACAACAAAATGGTCTAATCATGAATAATGAGAAATTTCTACATTAGTTGGGATGTTCAAAGTCCAAGGAATTACCCATCTTTGACTCCAACAAACAAATGGATAATATAATAATCACCTCACATCCCTAGAACACAGATAACTAATTGAAATTTTTTGCACATTATCCTAATTAACATCAATGAATGGGTTGATCTTAAATCTCTATATGTAGATGAATAATAGGGATGATTCAATATAACATGGGTCAAAATAATAATAATCACTATATCATAAGAATATCATAAACATAATAAGGGAAAATTTTGAAAGTAGTATGAAATATGGAAATGAATAATAGTGAAATATCATGCCATATTGGTCGAATACCACACAAAGTTATGAACAATGGTATAATCATGATCATACATAATATATGTGAATAATCACGACATCATCATTTTGAAAGAATATAGAATCATGATCACACATATTACACATTATATAATGTAATGCATCACATTGTCCAATGCATTTGGGGGTTATATAATTCTGATCCCACCCATTAAATCATTATATATACATAATCATGCATGGTACACAAAAAATATAACAATCATAGTCATGAAATAACCCCTGGAGAGGAATGGGTTTAAAAAGGATTTCAAAAAGAATAAATTCATGAATAAAATTTAGGTTTCCAAAATGAATTGGTGGATCATAATATAGAACAAAAAGGTAAATTTTTTTTCTTAAGATACCACACATGAGTAGTCGAGTGTTGGTTTTGGAAAAAATAGTTTTATTTGCAATATTATTGTATTTGGGTTTATAATGATTGTGGAATGATGTATATCCCAGAATAAAATTGAATAATAATGAAATGATATTTTATGGATAATTAATGGAATATACTTATTGAAATTGTTGTTAATGAGTGAAAACCCAAGGAAACTGAGTTGGTGTAGAGACCCGAAGCCTGACGTACATGGACATTACATTACTTTTGCGGAACAATTAGTACATAACAAAAACACACACACAAGGATCGTAATAGTTTAGTGTCTTTGGAAACTCGGACTATAATCTTCTAATCGTGGTGAAAGATCTTCAACATCTCCCATAAAGATCTTCTTTTTTTACCTAAAACATTTCTTTATATCCTGGGGAAAAGAAAACATAAAAGGGTGAGCTCAAATGCTCAGTAAGGGTAAACAAAAGAAATATCAATCACATCATATACATAAGAACATAGCTCTTGGAAATCTTAAGCTGCAAAAGAGATCATAATTTCATAACATGGGGTAAATCATGGCAGTGAAATGTAATCACAATAATCATAACATAAAACATGAAACTTTGTGGCATTCACACATAATCATAGAGAATCATTTCTTGTTAGTCAAGACACATTTCCAAGACTATCTTAGTGGACAAAGTCCCTTTCTGAATCGAGTAACCCTCGTTTCAGTCCTGTTTCACTGAACCGGTATAACCTACCATTCCAGCCATGTCTATCTCATGAGATATGAAATCTTTACCCAATGCATTGGAGGGAGATATAGGTCCCACCCATCTCTTAATGATACCATTCTTATGTGTGCCACAAAATCATAAACCATACATCATACCATAACCCATGAAATAAAATGGGATTCTTAAACATCATGCCATCATAACATAATCCATAAACAATTGATATCATTTCATCATAAGAAAATTGAAACCATTTAAATCATAGATTCATCTTACTTGAAACATACACATATGAAATAATGTCATCTTAGATGAAAAATAGTTTTGACAAAACACTTGAAATGAATTCTTGAGGAAAATATCCTTTCTTTTTTAAAATCATTTTCTTTTCACAAAATTCAATGCAATTTTAAAAGATAAGGGTTTTTGTTGAAAATAATCATGCAATCTTGTAGAGGAAGCTTCTTGAAAATGAGGCATTATGAAACCGTAAAAATCCGTTCACGCCGTATAAGTTAAAAAAAACATTCTTCGTACTTTTGTCAAAAAAGTCAAAAAGTACCTCGTACGAAAAACGACAAAAGATTCCTTTCATATCTTTTACTAAAAACTCACCGAAAGGTAAAAATGGATTTAAACAATTGTAGGTGGATGGAAGTAATATTACATATTGATGAAACATGGACGTGGATGATAAAATACACCCCAGTAAATACTTACGAATAAACAATCTCGAATAAAAATGAGATTGTGATATTTCCCTTACCTTAGGTCCGACTTGCTTTGTAAGTGTCTGAACCTCCTGTATAATGATTTAAATCATGTTATTGACTTATTACAGAATTATATTCATTGTTATTATATCATATATGGTTCACTTATGACATTATATTACCCGTTCTTTTGTAAATTCCTTGTTAAAGAAGCGTTTTGGGTAAAATCGTTTCATTTATCGTAGGTGTTTTGACTTGTTGTTCTTGACATCATTATTACTTATATCATGATTTACTAACTTCCAGAATATAAAATATGATTTATATATCATATATATTCAGTATATATATATATATATAATAGGTAGATAAATAAAATGAAAAACACCGTTCATGGAGACGGTAGTCCGTACGTACGCATGAACGCTGTTTTCCTTTCCTTATTGTCTTGAAATGGAAGTAAGTAGATGACATACATATGTATATATATACATAAATCCAGTAGCTTTATAATGTCATATATTTCATTATTATTTCTTATATATACTTTATAATCATTCTTAAATGGTTAACATGGAGAATGAATCTCATCGCGTCATGGAGACGGTAGTCCGTACGTACGCACGAGCGATGATATCATTTCTATAAATATTGAATTGAATTGGAGTGGATTATACAATATATCAGAATCAATATGATGTTGTAATAACTTTGTATAGTTATTCTTTACACCATTATACCCATCCATGTAAGGTGGTGGTGGAAAATAGATTACACCACGGCGTGGAGACGGTATTCCGTACGTACGCACGCGCGGTGATTTCTTTTTCCGTAGGATGGATAGATGGTGAAATAGGGTTGTTTCATACTTATAATAACATATCAGTATATGAGTGATACTGATGTTATTACTTCATAATGAAACAACCTAAGAAGAAGAAGTGGAAGAAGAAATAAAGATGAAAGAATTGGTAACGGTAATTACCTCTTCTTTGAAGTGCCTCTTTGAGACCTCCTCTTAGGGCACTAAAATTGGTCTTTGAGGAAGACCAGAACCTCTAGGATGTTTCTAGGGAAGTGGAGAAGAGATTTTGTCAGGGGTTGGCCGAGCATGAGTGCTCAATTTGGTGTGAGGAGGAGGGGGAGGAGGTGTCCTTTTATAGGGGAGGAGAGGGGCACCTTAGGAATATCTCAAAATATTATTTTATATTAAAGTCAAAATCGGTTTATAATGGTTCCAAAGGGTCTTATTTTGAAGCTAAAGTGGGTATGGGTCGAAATCCTATCAACCAATAAGATTTAGACAAGTTTAGGGTATTATTTTAACCTTATCAATTAGATTTAACTCTAAGTTAAATAATTTTACTTTTACCGTGTCTTTTTGTTTTCTTTCACTATATGGTTAATACACTTACTATAACATGCCAAACGAACCCCAAATTGTTTATTATTAAAATATATATCCTTATCTAAGTCATTTGGCCGAACCTTAGATTTTTAGGAATAAAATAACAATTAATAATATAATATTTGATTTAAAAACTATTTTGTGTCAATTTTGACACTATTTGATATATGATTTTTGTGAAAGTCATAACAGAATTAAATGTTCGAACCAAGTTGATTAAAACAACATTAATATATCATAATAATCTATAAAATTAGTGGAATTCATAAAAAGTCTTAAATTACATTTATTTTGGTATTTATATTATCAATTATGTCAATATTTCATTAATAAGATAATTACTGCATCATCTTTGTGTCATTAATAAATTAAATTATTTGATGTCTAAAAATTACAAATAAAATACCATCATGTAGGAAATCTTTTTAGCTTTCTAATGAATATTTACAATCTAATTTATCTTATGTATAACCCCATATTAAAAATGATTTACTTATTAAACTTTAATTTAAACTATTTTAACCCTTCTTTAAATAAATTAATAATAAATGTCCTAATCTAATCCAAGTGGGCCTAAATGGTCATATTTTATTCATAAGGTTGTTTTTATCGAATTAAACTTATCCAATAGAATTAGGACATGTGTTGGGGTAATATTAATATCATATTTACCCTTAGTTACCCTATTTACTATTAACCGCGGTAAAAAAAGTAAAAAGTTACTATTCACCAAAAAATTATTTTTATCTTATTTAACTACATTTTACTTACTGATATCAACCGTGTCTGTCGGATTTTCGAAATTTCATTCACAGAAGCGGTAAAATTAAGTTTTATGCAAAATTCAGTTTTTAACCTACCACTTAGTAGTTTCACTATTCATCAAAAATTGATGTTTTTCAGAACAATGCCAAAATTTTATCCTAAGCTATATTTTATATTCCGAATTCAAAAATGAAATCTATTTTACCAAATTCATAACATAGAAGTTGCATTAATTAATTTTATAATTAAATCCCGCTGTTAAAACAAATAGCGTGTTTTTAAGAAACAATATCTATCAAAAGATTGACACTTGTTTATGTCTAGTTTAAATGTGAAATTACATTCAATGACCAACATTGTATTAAATTGTAAAAATATATTCTAAATATACTTTAGAACCACTCAAATTAATAATTTATCACTATTAATTATTTCGATTGAAAAAGTTGTTTTTAACTAAAATTTAGTAATTTTCACTATTCATCAAAATATGAAAGTTATCCGAAAATCACCAAAATTTCACCTTAGGCTAAATTCGATACTCTGAATCCAAAAATAAAGTCCATTTTGAGAGCTAAAATTTCTAAAATTTTAAAAGGTGGTTATTACTATTTATAACGGGTAGTTTTAATAATATTTTAATAGCATATTGTTGTTTAGTGAAACTCAGTATTGCATACTACACACGCTATCGAGGAAGGTCGCGATTGCGTGTAATGCAAGGCAAGTCAAGGATGCGTGTTGTGCAATCTCCTTTTGGTTTAGCATACAACATTAGTGAAATAAAAAAGAATATTTTTCATAAAATCTCGGGCTGTTACATTCTACCCCCCTTAAAATGAATTTCGCCCTCGAAATTCGTCAGGGTTATAAATGGTTTACTATTCGAAAGTTTCTTTAATAGAAACCCACATCGTAAAAAGGAATACCAAAACTTGGCTTTAAAAACTAAAGTATGAAATGTAACGATTACCCAAATAAACTAATCACTGGGTTTCCACATAGGTGAAAATATGGATATGGAAGAGAAATCTAACCATCATGTTCTGATGGAGAGTGGTAGAGAACATGGCTATGGAAAAGCCAGTAATCACAAATCCATAAATTTGTGACGATCTAAGGTACCATCTGATTCATCAGGTATAAGAGAACTAGGACAACATTTTTGGTTTCCAAGATCATTTCCCTAAAGTTAAAGAATTTGAATTAGAATAAATACTTACTTTATTTTGGTACAATCTCACTGTTGTTCGCGCCTTTAACAATTTCCACTTCATCTCTTAAATAAATGAAGTTGAATTTGTTATTCGTGAAGTGTTAGCAGATCATGTGATAGAAGGATGGGTCATTCCATCTATTTCAAACAAAGGGTTAGCAAAAGTTATAAGTCCATCTTATAGTGAGATTAATCGTATATGGTTCCAAAAATGAACTTATACTTCATATATCATACCTCTTAATGAAATAAAACTAGTTTCTACTAAACGGGGACTTCCTGTAGGCCAGTGGTAGGCGATAAAGGCCAGTCTCACTTCGGTTGTGGGTTCGATTCCCACAGCCTTGTCCGAAGCGATGGGTTGTCGCCCGTCCTGCAGGTTGTCCTTTTTCTAAAACTATATTACTATAACATCCCATCGATAATATCGAAAAACAAACAATAATCCATTCCAATCTTTAGGCTTATCCATAATACTGGAGTCCACTCTCATAGTGAAAACTATTACCAGAGATTTAATACCATCGTTGAACCCCATATATCATAAGATATGTTTTGTTGGTCACATTCCAAACATTCAAAGTCCTTAATCATGTATTCTCTTGAATACCCATTGAACCTTATTGAAAACATGAATTCTATTAAAAGTTAACTCTTTCCACATACCAAAATCCTCAAAATTCTATATACTCAAACCATGATATCACTTAGTCCTTATATCAATCATGAGCTCATGAAGACTATCAAACATTTAATTTTCTCCTTATCCCTTCATTATGCGCATATCATCTACATTCCAAAAATATCTGAATAACCTTTCATGGATACTGGTAACATTAATCAGACAATAGTGTAACAATCCTTACATGTCTCTTTATTCTACAGTACCATGAGATTACTTATACAACATTACACATGATAAACATGTAATCATTCCACTACATTCTTAAACCATTGACCGAGCTTCAACAATTCTTTCATCTCACATATCATTTGTAGTCTCGTCATCATCATCCACATAAATACTTCCCATACGACCATACTGATTATCTTCATGAGACTTTCCCTTAGGGAATTGGTTTGCATAATGCCCGTACATTCCACATTTAAAACATTTAACCATTGTTGATGTCGTAGCAATACCATTATCCTCATCCATGGTGTTAACTGAACCTTTTCCTTTGCACTTACTAGCCTTGTGTCCTTCTTTTCCACACCCAAAGCATCTTCCAGTTCCTTTGAAACATTCTCCTTGATGCCTCTTCCCACATGATTTACATAGGGGAAATTGAACTTTCTTTCCTCTATGATCATCATGAAACTCCATCTTTCTCTTATTAGCCGAGTCAGGAAACTTACCAAATTTTACTTTATTGATCATATTATGAGATTGCTGATTCGGCATAATAATGATATTTGGACATCCAAATCCCATTTCATTATGAAGAATATCATTCCATTGTCCACCATATCCTCCATTATTGTGAATCATCTTGTTTCCAACGATTTTCTAAAACCCCCAAAAAAAATAGTGTTAGAGGCAAAAATAATAAAGGGGGAGTAACTTCAATATCTAACATCTTAGGTTTAATCTAATATAATTACCATAGTTCTAGGACTATATCCTATACGTATACTTATCCTTAGGGACATCCCTAGACATACCTTAGAAATATCTCTAGGGATCTCACTAACGTTTTCGCATCCTAGTTTCCAAAGGTTGACTAAACCTTTCCTCTGATACCAACTGTAGAGACCCGAAGCCTGACGTACATGGACATTACATTACTTTTGCGGAACAATTAGTACATAACAAAAACACACACACAAGGATCGTAATAGTTTAGTGTCTTTGGAAACTCGGACTATAATCTTCTAATCGTGGTGAAAGATCTTCAACATCTCCCATAAAGATCTTTTTTTTTACCTAAAACCTTTCTTTATGTCCTGGGGAAAAGAAAACATAAAAGGGTGAGCTCAAATGCTCAGTAAGGGTAAACAAAAGAAATATCAATCACATCATATACATAAGAACATAGCTCTTGGAAATCTTAACCTGCAAAAGAGATCATAATTTCATAACATGGGGTAAATCATGGAAGTGAAATGTAATCACAATAATCATAACATAAAACATGAAACTTTGTGGCATTCACACATAATCATAGAGAATCATTTCTTGTTAGTCAAGACACATTTCCAAGACTATCTTAGTGGACAAAGTCCCTTTCTGAATCGAGTAACCCTCGTTTCAGTCCTGTTTCACTGAACCGGTATAACCTACCATTCCAGCCATGTCTATCTCATGAGATATGAAATCTTTACCCAATGCATTGGAGGGAGATATAGGTCCCACCCATCTCTTAATGATACCATTCTTATGTGTGCCACAAAATCATAAACCATACATCATACCATAACCCATGAAATAAAATGGGATTCTTAAACATCATGCCATCATAACATAATCCATAAAACATTGATATCATTTCATCATAAGAAAATTGAAACCATTTAAATCATAGATTCATCTTACTTGAAACATACACATATGAAATAATGTCATCTTAGATGAAAAATAGTTTTGACAAAACACTTGAAATGAATTCTTGAGGAAAATATCCTTTCTTTTTTAAAATCATTTTCTTTTCATAAAATTCAATGCAATTTTAAAAGATAAGGGTTTTTGTGGAAAATAATCATGCAATCTTGTAGAGGAAGCTTCTTGAAAATGAGGCATTATGAAACCGTAAAAATCCGTTCACGCCGTATAAGTTAAAAAAAACATTCTTCGTACTTTTGTCAAAAAAGTCAAAAAGTACCTCGTACGAAAAACGACAAAAGATTCATTTCATATCTTTTACTAAAAACTCACCGAAAGGTAAAAATGGATTTAAACAATAGTAGGTGGATGGAAGTAATATTACATATTGATGAAACATGGACGTGGATGATAAAATACACCCCAGTAAATACTTACGAATAAACAATCTCGAATAAAAATGAGATTGTGATATTTCCCTTAACTTAGGTCCGACTTGCTTTGTAAGTGTCCGAACCTCCTGTATAATGATTTAAATCATGTTATTGACTTATTACAGAATAATATTCATTGTTATGATATCATATATGGTTCACTTATGACATTATATTACCCGTTCTTTTGTAAATTCCATGTTAAAGAAGCGTTTTGGGTAAAATCGTTTCATTTATCGTAGGTGTTTTGACTTGTTGTTCTTGACATCATTATTACTTATATCATGATTTACTAACTTCCAGAATATAAAATATGATTTATATATCATATATATTCAGTATATATATATATATAATAGGTAGATAAATAAAATGAAAAACACCGTTCATGGAGACGGTAGTCCGTACGTACGCATGAACGCTGTTTTCCTTTCCTTATTGTCTTGAAATGGAAGTAAGTAGATGACATACATATGTATATATATACATAAATCCAGTAGCTTTATAATGTCATATATTTCATTATTATTTCTTATATATACTTTATAATCATTCTTAAATGGTTAACATGGAGAATGAATCTCATCGCGTCGTGGAGACGGTAGTCCGTACGTACGCACGAGCGATGATATCATTTCTATAAATATTGAATTGAATTGGAGTGGATTATACAATATATCAGAATCAATATGATGTTGTAATAACTTTGTATAGTTATTCTTTACACCATTATACCCATCCATGTAAGGTGGTGGTGGAAAATAGATTACACCACGGCGTGGAGACGGTATTCCGTACGTACGCACGCGCGGTGATTTCTTTTTCCGTAGGATGGATAGATGGTGAAATAGGGTTGTTTCATACTTATAATAACATATCAGTATATGAGTGATACTGATGTTATTACTTCATAATGAAACAACATAAGAAGAAGAAGTGGAAGAAGAAATAAAGATGAAAGAATTGGTAACGGTAATTACCTCTTCTTTGAAGTGCCTCTTTGAGACCTCCTCTTAGGGCACTAAAATTGGTCTTTGAGGAAGACCAGAACCTCTAGGATGTTGCTAGGGAAGTGGAGAAGAGATTTTGGCAGGGGTTGGCCGAGCTTGAGTGCTCAATTTGGTGTGAGGAGGAGGGGGAGGAGGTGTCCTTTTATAGGGGAGGAGAGGGGCACCTTAAGAATATCTCAAAATATTATTTTATATTAAAGTCAAAATCGGTTTATAATGGTTCCAAAGGGTCTTATTTCGAAGCTAAAGTGGGGATGGGTCGAAATCCTATCAACCATTAAGATTTAGACAAGTTTAGGGTATTATTTTAACCTTATCAATTAGATTTAACTCTAAGTTAAATAATTTTACTTTTACCGTGTCTTTTTTTTTCTTTCACTATATGGTTAATACACTTACTATAACATGCCAAACGAACCCCAAATTGTTTATTATTAAAATATATATCCTTATCTAAGTCATTTGGCCTAACCTTAAATTTTTAGGAATAAAATAACAATTAATAATATAATATTTGATTTAAAAACTATTTTGTGTCAATTTTGACACTATTTGATATATGATTTTTGTGAAAGACATAACAGAATTAAATGTTCGAACCAAGTTGATTAAAACAAAATTAATATATCATAATAATCTAGAAAATTAGTGGAATTCATAAAAAGTCTTAAATTACATTTATTTTGGTATTTATATTATCAATTATGTCAATATTTCATTAATAAGATAATTACTGCATCATCTTTGTGTCATTAATAAATTAAATTATTTGATGTCTAAAAATTACAAATAAAATACCATCATGTAGGAAATCTTTTTAGCTTTCTAATGAATATTTACAATCGAATTTATCTTATGTATAACCCCATATTAAAAATGATTTACTTATTAAACTTTAATTTTAACTATTTTAACCCTTCTTTAAATAAATTAATAATAAATGTCCTAATCTAATCCAAGTGGGCCTAAATGGTCATATTTTATTCATAAGGTTGTTTTTATCGAATTAAACTTATCCAATAGAATTAGGACATGTGTTGGGGTAATATTAATATCATATTTACCCTTAGTTACCCTATTTACTATTAACCGCGGTAAAAAAAGTAAAAAGTTACTATTCACCAAAAAATTATTTTTATCTTATTGAACTACATTTTACTTACTGATATCAACCGTGTCTGTCGGATTTTCGAAATTTCATTCACAGAAGCGGTAAAATTATGTTTTATGCAAAATTCAGTTTTAACCTACCACTTAGTAGTTTCACTATTCATCAAAAATTGATGTTTTTCAGAACAATGCCAAAATTTTATCCTAAGCTATATTTTATATTCCGAATTCAAAAATGAAATCTATTTTACCAAATTCATAACATAGAAGTTGCATTAATTAATTTTATAATTAAATCCCGCTGTTAAAACAAATAGCGTGTTTTTAAGAAACAATATCTATCAAAAGATTGACACTTGTTTATGTCTAGTTTAAATGTGAAATTACATCCAATGACCAACATTGTATTAAATTGTAAAAATATATTCTAAATATACTTTAGAACCACTCAAATTAATAATTTATCACTATTAATTATTTCGATTGAAAAAGTTGTTTTTAACTAAAATTTAGTAATTTTCACTATTCATCAAAATATGAAAGTTATCCGAAAATCACCAAAATTTCACCTTAGGCTAAATTCGATACTCTGAATCCAAAAATAAAGTCCATTTTGAGAGCTAAAATTTCTAAAATTTTAAAAGGTGGTTATTACTATTTATAACGGCTAGTTTTAATAATATTTTAATAGCATATTGTTGTTTAGTGAAACTCAGTATTGCATACTACACACGCTATCGAGGAAGGTCGCGATTGCGTGTAATGCAAGGCAAGTCAAGGATGCGTGTTGTGCAATCTCCTTTTGGTTTAGCATACAACATTAGTGAAATAAAAAAGAATATTTTTCATAAAATCTCGGGCTGTTACATTCTACCCCCCTTAAAATGAATTTCTCCCTCGAAATTCGTCAGGGTTATAAATGGTTTACTATTCGAAAGTTTCTTTAATAGAAACCCACATCGTAAAAAGGAATACCAAAACTTGGATTTAAAAACTAAAGTATGAAATGTAACGATTACCCAAATAAACTAATCACTGGGTTTCCACATAGGTGAAAATATGGATATGGAAGAGAAATCTAACCATCATGTTCTGATGGAGAGTGGTAGAGAACATGGCTATGGAAAAGCCAGTAATCACAAATCCATAAATTTGTGACGATCTAAGTTACCATCTGATTCATCAGGTATAAGAGAACTAGGACAACATTTTTGGTTTCCAAGATCATTTCCCTAAAGTTAAAGAATTTGAATTAGAATAAATACTTACTTTATTTTGGTACAATCTCACTGTTGTTCGCGCCTTTAACAATTTCCACTTCATCTCTTAAATAAATGAAGTTGAATTTGTTATTCGTGAAGTGTTAGCAGATCATGTGATATAAGGATGGGTCATTCCATCTATTTCAAACAAAGGGTTAGCAAAAGTTATAAGTCCATCTTATAGTGAGATTAATCGTATATGGTTCCAAAAATGAACTTATACTTCATATATCATACCTCTTAATAAAATAAAACTAGTTTCTACTAAACGGGGACTTCCTGTAGGCCAGTGGTAGGCGATAAAGGCCAGTCACACTTCGGTTGTGGGTTCGATTCCCACAGCCTTGTCCGAAGCGATGGGCTGTCGCCCGTCCTGCAGGTTGTCCTTTTTCTAAAACTATATTACTATAACATCCCATCGATAATATCGAAAAACAAACAATAATCCATTCCAATATTTAGGCTTATCCATAATACTGGAGTCCACTCTCATAGTGAAAACGATTACCAGAGATTTAATACCATCGTTGAACCCCATATATCATAAGATATGTTTTGTTGGTCACATTCCAAACATTCAAAGTCCTTAATCATGTATTCTCTTGAATACCCATTGAACCTTATTGAAAACATGAATTCTATTAAAAGTTAACTCTTTCCACATACCAAAATCCTCAAAATTCTATATACTCAAACCATGATATCACTTAGTCCTTATATCAATCATGAGCTCATGAATACTATCAAACATTTAATTTTCTCCTTATCCCTTCATTATGCGCATATCATCTACATTCCAAAAATATCTGAATAACCTTTCATGGATACTGGTAACATTAATCAGACAATAGTGTAACAATCCTTACATGTCTCTTTATTCTATAGTACCATGAGATTACTTATACAACATTACACATGATAAACATGTAATCATTCCACTACATTCTTAAACCATTGACCGAGCTTCAACAATTCTTTCATCTCACATATCATTTGTAGTCTCGTCATCATCATCCACATAAATACTTCCCATACGACCATACTGATTATCTTCATGAGACTTTCCCTTAGGGAATTGGTTTGCATAATGCCCGTACATTCCACATTTAAAACATTTAACCATTGTTGATGTCGTAGCAATACCATTATCCTCATCCATGGTGTTAACTGAACCTTTTCCTTTGCACTTACTAGCCTTGTGTCCTTCTTTTCCACACCCAAAGCATCTTCCAGTTCCTTTGAAACATTCTCCTTGATGCCTCTTCCCACATGATTTGCATAGGGGAAATTGAACTTTCTTTCCTCTATGATCATCATGAAACTCCATCTTTCTCTTATTAGCCGAGTCAGGAAACTTACCAAATTTTACTTTATTGATCATATTATGAGATTGCTGATTCGGCATAATAATGATATTTGGACATCCAAATCCCATTTCATTATGAAGAATATCATTCCATTGTCCACCATATCCTCCATTATTGTGAATCATCTTGTTTCCAACGATTTTCTAAAACCCCAAAAAAAATAGTGTTAGAGGCAAAAATAATAAAGGGGGAGTAACTTCAATATCTAACATCTTAGGTTTAATCTAATATCATTACCATAGTTCTAGGACTATATCCTATACGTATACTTATCCTTAGGGACATCCCTAGACATACCTTAGAAATATCTCTAGGGATCTCACTAACGTTTTCGCATCCTAGTTTCCAAAGGTTGACTAAACCTTTCCTCTGATACCAACTGTAGAGACCCGAAGCCTGACGTACATGGACATTACATTACTTTTGCGGAACAATTAGTACATAACAAAAACACACACACAAGGATCATAATAGTTTAGTGTCCTTGGAAACTCGGACTATAATCTTCTAATCGTGGTGAATGATCTTCAACATCTCCCATAAAGATCTTCTTCTTTTTTACCTAAAACCTTTCTTTATGTCCTGGGGAAAAGAAAACATAAAAGGGTGAGCTCAAATGCTCAGTAAGGGTAAACAAAAGAAATATCAATCACATCATATACATAAGAACATAGCTCTTGGAAATCTTAACCTGCAAAAGAGATCATAATTTCATAACATGGGGTAAATCATGGCAGTGAAATGTAATCACAATAATCATAACATAAAACATGAAACTTTGTGGCATTCACACATAATCATAGAGAATCATTTCTTGTTAGTCAAGACACATTTCCAAGACTATCTTAGTGGACAAAGTCCCTTTCTGAATCGAGTAACCCTCGTTTCAGTCCTGTTTCACTGAACCGGTATAACCTACCATTCCAGCCATGTCTATCTCATGAGATATGAAATCTTTACCCAATGCATTGGAGGGAGATATAGGTCCCACCCATCTCTTAATGATACCATTCTTATGTGTGCCACAAAATCATAAACCATACATCATACCATAACCCATGAAATAAAATGGGATTCTTAAACATCATGCCATCATAACATAATCCATAAACAATTGATATCATTTCATCATAAGAAAATTGAAACCATTTAAATCATAGAGTCATCTTACTTGAAACATACACATATGAAATAATGTCATCTTAGATGAAAAATAGTTTTGACAAAACACTTGAAATGAATTCTTGAGGAAAATATCCTTTCTTTTTTAAAATCATTTTCTTTTCACAAAATTCAATGCAATTTTAAAAGATAAGGGTTTTTGTGGAAAATAATCATGCAATCTTGTAGAGGAAGCTTCTT
The DNA here is from genome assembly GCA_963277665.1 of Viscum album. NCBI lineage: Eukaryota > Viridiplantae > Streptophyta > Magnoliopsida > Santalales > Viscaceae > Viscum > Viscum album. Next base: position 2,137,967,737 of record OY728165.1, read on the forward strand.
GAAAATGAGGCATTATGAAACCGTAAAAATCCGTTCACGCCGTATAAGTTAAAAAAAACATTCTTCGTACTTTTGTCAAAAAAGTCAAAAAGTACCTCGTACGAAAAACGACAAAAGATTCCTTTCATATCTTTTACTAAAAATTCACCGAAAGGTAAAAATGGATTTAAACAATTGTAGGTGGATGGAAGTAATATTACATATTGATGAAACATGGATGTGGATGATAAAATACACCCCAGTAAATACTTACGAATAAACAATCTCGAATAAAAATGAGATTGTGATATTTCCCTTACCTTAGGTCCGACATGCTTTGTAAGTGTCCGAACCTCCTGTATAATGATTTAAATCATGTTATTGACTTATTACAGAATCATATTCATTGTTATGATATCATATATGGTTCACTTATGACATTATATTACCCGTTCTTTTGTAAATTCCATGTTAAAGAAGCGTTTTGGGTAAAATCGTTTCATTTATCGTAGGTGTTTTGACTTGTTGTTCTTGACATCATTATTACTTATATCATGATTTACTAACTTCCAGAATATAAAATATGATTTATATATCATATATATTCAGTATATATATATATATAATAGGTAGATAAATAAAATGAAAAACACCGTTCATGGAGACGGTAGTCCGTACGTACGCATGAACGCTGTTTTCCTTTCCTTATTGTCTTGAAATGGAAGTAAGTAGATGACATACATATGTATATATATACATAAATCCAGTAGCTTTATAATGTCATATATTTCATTATTATTTCTTATATATACTTTATAATCATTCTTAAATGGTTAACATGGAGAATGAATCTCATCGCGTCGTGGAGACGGTAGTCCGTACGTACGCACGAGCGATGATATCATTTCTATAAATATTGAATTGAATTGGAGTGGATTATACAATATATCAGAATCAATCTGATGTTGTAATAACTTTATATAGTTATTCTTTACACCATTATACCCATCCATGTAAGGTGGTGGTGGAAAATAGATTACACCACGGCGTGGAGACGGTATTCCGTACGTACGCACGCGCGGTGATTTCTTTTTCCGTAGGATGGATAGATGGTGAAATAGGGTTGTTTCATACTTATAATAACATATCCGTATATGAGTGATACTGATTTTATTACTTCATAATGAAACAACCTAAGAAGAAGAAGTGGAAGAAGAAATAAAGATGAAAGAATTGGTAACGGTAATTACCTCTTCTTTGAAGTGCCTCTTTGAGACCTCCTCTTAGGGCACTAAAATTGGTCTTTGAGGAAGACCAGAACCTCTAGGATGTTGCTAGGGAAGTGGAGAAGAGATTTTGGCAGGGGTTGGCCGAGCTTGAGTGCTCAATTTGGTGTGAGGAGGAGGGGGAGGAGGTGTCCTTTTATAGGGGAGGAGAGGGGCACCTTAGGAATATCTCAAAATATTATTTTATATTAAAGTCAAAATCGGTTTATAATGGTTCCAAAGGGTCTTATTTCGAAGCTAAAGTGGGGATGGGTCGAAATCCTATCAACCAATAAGATTTAGACAAGTTTAGGGTATTATTTTAACCTTATCAATTAGATTTAACTCTAAGTTAAATAATTTTACTTTTACCGTGTCTTTTTTTTTTCTTTCACTATATGGTTAATACACTTACTATAACATGCCAAACGAACCCCAAATTGTTTATTATTAAAATATATATCCTTATCTAAGTCATTTGGCCGAACCTTAGATTTTTAGGAATAAAATAACAATTAATAATATAATATTTTATTTAAAAACTATTTTGTGTCAATTTTGACACTATTTGATATATGATTTTTGTGAAAGTTATAACAGAATTAAATGTTCGAACCAAGTTGATTAAATAAACATTAATATATCATAATAATATAGAAAATTATTGGAATTCATAAAAAGTCTTAAATTACATTTATTTTGGTATTTATATTATCAATTATGTCAATATTTCATTAATAAGATAATTACTGCATCATCTTTGTGTCATTAATAAATTAAATTATTTGATGTCTAAAAATTACAAATAAAATACCATCATGTAGGAAATCCTTTTGGCTTTCTAATGAATATTTACAATCGAATTTATCTTATGTATAACCCCATATTAAAAATGATTTACTTATTAAACATTAATTTTAACTATTTTAACCCTTCTTTAAATAAATTAATAATAAATGTCCTAATCTAATCCAAGTGGGCCTAAATGGTCATATTTTATTCATAAGGTTGTTTTTGGTCGAATTAAACTTATCCAATAGAATTAGGACATGTGTTGGGGTAATATTAATATCATATTTACCCTTAGTTACCCTATTTACTATTAACCGCGGTAAAAAAAGTAAAAAGTTACTATTCACCAAAAAATTATTTTTATCTTATTGAACTACATTTTACTTACTGATATCAACCGTGTCTGTCGGATTTTCGAAATTCCATTCACAGAAGCAGTAAAATTAAGTTTCATGCAAAATTCCGTTTTTAACCTACCACTTAGTAGTTTCACTATTCATCAAAAATTGATGTTTTTCAGAACAATGCCAAAATTTTATCCTAAGCTATATTTTATATTCCGAATTCAAAAATGAAATCTATTTTACCAAATTCATAACATAGAAGTTGCATTAATTAATTTTATAATTAAATCCCGCTGTTAAAACAAATAGCGTGTTTTTAAGAAACAATATCTATCAAAAGATTGACACTTGTTTATGTCTAGTTTAAATGTGAAATTACATCCAATGACCAACATTGTATTAAATTGTAAAAATATATTCTAAATATACTTTAGAACCACTCAAATTAATAATTTATCACTATTAATTATTTCGATTGAAAAAGTTGTTTTTAACTAAAATTTAGTAATTTTCACTATTCATCAAAATATGAAAGTTATCCGAAAATCACCAAAATTTCACCTTAGGCTAAATTCGATACTCTGAATCCAAAAATAAAGTCCATTTTCAGAGCTAAAATTTATACAATTTTAAAAGGTGGTTATTACTATTTATAACGGCTAGTTTTAATAATATTTTAATAGCATATCGTTGTTTAGTGAAACTCAGTATTACATACTACACACGCTATCGAGGAAGGTCGCGATTGCGTGTAATGCAAGGCAAGTCAAGGATGCGTGTTGTGCAATCTCCTTTTGGTTTAGCATACAACATTAGTGAAATAAAAAAGAATATTTTTCATAAAATCTCGGGCTGTTACAGTTGGGTTCGAGAGTCCCTGTATCTTTATTCCCCCTTTATTTCATTGCTTTTGTGCATTATGAATAATAATAACAAATTTATTTAAATGTTAATTTATATGTGAATTATTTTAATTATTAAAATTATTTATCAATTATATAATTTTTATTATATTTCATAATTTCATCATTTATAGGGTAGTCATTTGGATAATATTCTTTACTTCAAAATTTCTTATTTTTCTTTGATTTTTCTATTTTATTAAATGTACTTTATACATTGGTGTAGTTAATTACAAAAGAATTAATATAAATCATTATATAATTATATATTACATATAATTCACACCATACATCCATGAAGGTGGTTAGATTAATTTATAAGGAATTGTCTCTATTGGTAGTAAACTAAACTTTTAAGGGGAATTGTTGAGAGAGCGGGAAAGTGAATTTTGAAATTTATATATATAGTAAATAAAAAAATTATTGTAGGGTGAAATAATTATTATAATTTTAATTTACTCCCTAATTATTCATATATTATTTGGTGTTGAATGAGGTGGTGAAAAAGAAATAGAATATGAAGAACAAATAAAAAAGAGACGAGTTGATCAAAATATACTAATTTCCTATTGTAGCTTCTCTTGTGAATAACTAAAAATACATTGATTCATGGAGTTCAATTAATACATGATATCACTAAAAACTATATTGAAATATATTGGGAGTATTTTTAAGGATTTTAAGATTTGGATTGTTTTGAATGAGTGGTTTTCCATGGGGATGGAGAGGCGTTATTCATACATTAGGAGAGGGGTATTTTAGCATAAAATATTATATCAAATGTAAAACATGGAATAGTTACATTATTTAAAATATAAGTATAATATAATATATTTGTGACTATAAATTGTATTTATAATTTAAATTAATTATTTTATTAAAATGGAATGTGGAAAAAAACAATGATTGTTTTTTATGGAATCAATTTTGGCTTTTGGTTTTTGAAATTTGTTTTTAAGTTTGGAAATTATGTTTTTTTTATTTTAATGAACAATTTATGAAATTAAATAAATCATGGATAAAAATAATGTTCTATTATTGATTATTTCTTTACTAAATCTTAAATGATATAGTTTTAGAGACATTAGTCATGTGAAAAAAAAATGTTTTTACTATTCACATGAAAATTATAGTATTTATGAAAATTACCAAAAAATAACACTTAAAAATTATTGACATGACGACTTCAAAAATGGTATTAATTTTATCAAAATATATTTCTAACATATATAATATTATCCTTCTATATAATAATTATAATTTTAATGAAATACTTTAAAATAATGTTTATAAAAATTTGCTTATGTCTTATTTGAGTTTTTCAATCATGGTATTTATGTTTTGGAAGTATAAAATTAATATTTAATTATATTAACAATGATAAATATTTTAACTATTATCATTTTTTATTTTAATTACAAATTAATATTATAACCATCATGTTTCTATTCCTAGTAGAAACTTTACTATTCCAAACAGTGAGGTTAATATTTTGAATGATTAAGTTACTATTACAACTGTCACATAACTATTCCCAAGGAAAGATTGCCTAATTTAAATACCACATCATTCATTCACTAAATTTTAAAAATCAATTTTTCATAAGATTCAATTTTTTAATTTTTTTAATATTTTCATTTATTTAATAATCTTTTGTTTTTTATAGTGATGGTAGTGGGGTGATGATTCTAATAGATTGGGGAGATCTATTTTTTCCAATTTTATGTTTTCTATTTTATATATTTGGTCCAATTATAATGTTTGGAATATTAATTATATTTTTTGATTAATTTAATAATATTTATTAATGAAATTGATTTTTGTATCTTTAGGTTTATAATAATATATAGTATATTATAGAACACAGTTATTAAAAGAGACAATTATTATTTATAAAATCTGGTTTGTTACAGGGATCATCATGTTCAATAACATATATGACATTGATGCCCAAGATTATAAGATGAGTTAACACCACAATAATTTATGATATAATTCTTTTTAAAGGATGTCACTATAGTAAAATGACCATTTCGCGTCTGTTTATTTGGATAGGGTGGGGATTTAAACTACTACCATATGTTTCTATGGTAGTTTCAAAAATACACTTCTAAATTTATTGTAAACATACAATATGAAGAGGTTTACTCAATCTAAAATATGATTTCCAGGTGAAAAAGTTGTTTTTTAGTTGAAAATTTATCTTCCCCAAAAAAATCATTTTCAATGGGAAAACCACCACTAAATCCCAAAAAACCAATGGAAAATAATAATGGAATATGAAAACTATGTAGCGGTGGTTTTACCAACTACTAAATTATGGTCTGTAGTGGCAGGTTTAACTGCCATAGATATCAAAATACTAAAATTATAGTGGTGGTTAAAACCACCGCTAAATATAATACATTAGTTTTGTGGCTGTTAAAATCACCTCTGAATCAATATTTACAAAAAAAATAGCTGATTCAGTAGCCCTATTACCATTAACCAGAAAAAAACCATTCTAATTTCATATTTACTTATATCCCACATCCAAAAGAATAACATAACAGAAACATTTTCATGAGAATCACATGATAGACACTTGAGTAATAGCTTTAGTATGATTTGGGTACATAAAATCTATTCTATGAATAAGAAGTGTCACTTTTAGAAATATTGGTTTCACAATCAAGGATATTAGTTGATATCTAGTATGTTTATGTATTTGTGTATCTATCATAACCAATAAATGTGATCGATAGTTGATGTTTTAATGGATTATCTAGGAATTGAAGGAGAATCATTTTGGAGATATCTCACATAGAATTTCCAGTGAAAATAGTTACCAATAATGGACTCACATTTGAATGTATATATTATTGTGAGAATGTCTCCATAGTGTTGTAGAAGTGGTTTTTGTCAGATTTATCATAATCAATCTTTATCCTAATGATGGAAATGTTTTGAAATGTGATTCATCTGGTTATGGAAAAAGAAATGTTATGATATGGAATGATAAATTAGTCACATTGTGTTTTGTCATCTTTTAACCTACAATATAAAATACTCTAATCTTAAATTTTAGTTTGTAGTTGTTGTCCATGCATAGAAATAAACGTGACATAACCTCTTTGAAATTTATTGATAAATTCATTGGGCTAGAAAATGTAAGATATGGGAGAAAAAATTTCATTAGTTGAATATAAGATCTTATATTCACTATAATACAAATTGGTGGGTGTAGTCAAGGCTTTAGGGGATGTAATGTGTGAATCCTTAGAGATAGTGTCTTCATTGGATAAAAAAGTAAAGGAATGTTCGAATATTTCTCTGGAATGTATCGTGAAGTGTGATAGGTTTGAAGAATGTGAAACTATTTTCCGAATTATTTTTGATATACATGGATTGTTTATAGTTCATAGTATGGTAGTAGTCACATTTTCCATGAGAGATGAGTTTATAATATCTTATAATGCTTTGAAGTGGGATGTTCACCTTGGTTCGACCATGATTTATAATAATGAAAAGTTGATGTTCTGGAGGCCCTCTATAGTAAGATACATTTAAGGCTTTGGTTTCCATTGATTGACTTGTCCAAAAATTATCACCGAGTGTCATAGTTGATAGTTGAAGAGGTGTGTTCACCCAGGGCCAATCTGTTTTACCGCATTATTTTAGTAATTATAAAAAAAATGTAATAGTTGATAGTTGAAGTTGTGTATAACCTTTTATCCTCGGATAAATGAGCTATCAGGATGGAGGATCCAAACTATATAGGACATGATTCAGGATTGTATTATAGATTTTATCCACGAAATGCATATTTTTGGGAGATAGAAATTCTTATAGGGTAATACACTCAAGCGTTCACTAGATTGTTGTAAATTATACAATTAATTAACTAGACAGTCCCTCTACCTTAACTAGATCAATACACTCCAGAGTTCAATAGATGTATGTAAATTCTAATCAAAGATATTTTGAATAAGATAAAATAATAAGTGGGAGTTATCACAGTTCAACTATAAAACATGAGAAGGGAATACTATAAAATTTAAAGAAATAAGGGATGACCCTTAAAAACAAGTTTAAGGGAGTTAGAAAGCTTGATATTCCCATGAAAATCAATAATTTGGTTGATCATTCAGCCTTGGGTAACAGACATAATAAATTCATGAAAGATGAATCAATAAAATTATTCATGGAAATAAATAATCAAAATATATAGATCATCTCACACCTAAGATATCAATACATAAAATGAAACATCATAAATCAATAAAATACATAAAAGGAAACATGAGATATCAAGAAGATGGTAGGTCGTGAAAATGTTTGGTGAACACTATGTGCCTCACATGAAACATATACAAATCAATTGTTACCATATGCTTCCATCGTATCAACAATTAAACTAATCGTAGTCTGATGACGGAAAAATTTTGTCACCCTCTTCACCTCCATATCTACTTCATGCTACCACCTATAAAGACATTATATTGAAAATTAAATAATGTTGTATATTTACATTTATTCATAAAACCAATAAAAGAATTCAAACTATGTTATTTTAATTTTTTTCTGATTTACCTATTCACCACCAGTTGATGCAATACTACGAGGGGAAGATCCAATCATTTTCTGATATTAATCAATAAACACTTTCTGCAATGCAATTATCTGAACCCCCTAGTCGTGAACTATTTTTTATAGAGAAACAATCTTTCTCTAAGTATCTCGGGGTATGAACTGACTATAATAATGATTAGATGCAGTTGAAATCCCTGATGGCCTTCCAAAGGCTATATATTGAGATGGGCCCAACCCCATCCTGCGCACTCTACCAGGATGATCCTTCCCAAGGACTTTAGAAACCGGGTCTTTTGGGCAACTTAGTAGGACTACGCAGGATTGGCTTCTCACAGTTCATTAATTATTTCCTATAAATCAAATAAAATTCATATTAGAAGAAATTTATAGTAATATAGCAACAACGACTAATATGTTATTATAATGAAAAATGATTATATACCCCATCTTCTTGGGCATTCCCAGTAATAAAACATCTCTCGTATATTTGGTGAACATTCAACCACACATCAATTCAGGATGCTTAATTCCCAATACTATATCACAACACTAAAATAACATAAATCCAGAATTTAATATATTAAATAAATAATATTGTCTTTTAAATTTTTAAACTAATGAAAATATTACCAGATCATATTAACTTCTAGAAAAACTCTCTGAACTCGAAGTATTAGGGAATACCTTTATAGCTCTCCTTGACGCATTCTTTCTTAAATGATCATGAAATTAATAAAATTCAATTTAATATTAATGGTTTCAATGTCATATAATATTCATATAAATTCATAAAATTAAAATGAGATTAATATAGTAATATATATTTAAATACCATCTTCTTATCATCGTGATTTATGTCAATAAAAACATTCCATTACTCTTTGTGTACCCAATCAGGAAGTTTTTCATACATCTGTTTTCCGGTCGATTAATTATCGTGGATATATCCCAAAAATATCCACTTAATTTTTTTCCAATTTTTTTGAAGATTTTTCAATGTCCACTTTCATGATATCACATCAGCAATCCTAAAGTGGAAAACAAATCTATACACAGAAAATAATTTGAAAAGTTTTAATAAAATGACATTAATTTACAACATAATGTTTGAATGTTACCATTATTCGGTAATCAAAAACATCATTTTTCTAACTTCCAGGAATTTTCCTCCAATTATAATATGAAATAGGAAGGAAAACATGATATGTGGAAAGCATTCCAAAAATCTGGCCATGTAATCCTACAATGTCATCCATAAAGACCCAATATGAATCAAATGGGTAAAATATCTTGTCTATGGTCATATTATGCACATATGAGCATTTCATATTTTTCTCCACAAATTCTTTGTTTCCATATTTAATGAACAAACATTAAGTATAAAAAAGTGAAATAAATGTATCCATATTAAAATATGTTCTTATAACTGTCACCCTCCAGTATCCCCACAAGGAACTAATAGTGGCGCACTACTCCCCCACTATTGTGGCTCCTGAAGCGGTAGGGGATGACTGAGCATCTAAAGGAGCGCTCATTGATGGTGTGAAAGATGTTTCAGGGGGAAAGCATGTGGTGGCTCAAATTCCATAGAGAGGGAGAAAAATGGATCTTCATCTATTATAGCGGTCGATGAAACAGTGTATCACTTCCTCCTTCTCATTCCTATCATTTAATCAAATCAAATAAAATTTAGAGTGTATATTTCAAAAAAATTATGTAGAAAAAATATTTAAATATGTTAAATATGCTTTTCCTATATGAATACATATGGTAAATATTGATCCCACCCACTAGAAAAACAAAAGCATTTAAATTAAAAAGATTCATAAAAGAAGAGGAGAACAAGGATCTCACCCCTCTAGTTTTTTGAATGTCATGATACCTAAAAACAGATGAAGAAATAGATGATGTGATATTTTTGATATCACTAAGGTAAGGGCATGATAAATCATATAATAACTAGATATAATTTATTAATAAGAAATAGAAAAAACCCTTACATTAGAATAAATATTTTGAAGCTTCTAAGATAGATATATAAGTTTTGGTTAGAAATATCAGAAGTGAAATGGTATCAAAATATGATTTTGATAATTTGAAAAATATTTTGTCTATTATGTATGAGTCTATAAAATCCATTACATGTCCAGCTATTGTTTCTAATTTCAGTGTAATGGATATTTTAGATATCCTATGAAGAATTTTGAAATTTATATAAGATCTTTCTACAATGAGAAAAGAGTATACAACTAATATTTTGATAATGAACCGTTGAAACTTCGATTGAAAATCAGAAATTTTTGGTTGAGAAGTTAACCTCTAAAGAGCTTGGTGTTTATTTTTTGTTTGACTATATGAATCATATGATGTGAAAACATGTTATGTATTCTAAGGAAATTTATAATTTATTAAAATTAAATCTGGTGCAGGCATTGGAGATGTTCCATGATCCATGATTTTATATGAATGAATAGAATGGGATAATGAATTAGAATTTTTAACTATTTACGAGGGAGTTAAAGGTAGTGCATTAGTCTGTTCATGATACCCAAATGACAAAATCATTTTTCAAATGAGCCTAATACTTCTTATCATGTTACCCCATAACCTATTAACTCCTTATTCCTAAACTCTTTTGTAATCTGAGATTATTAATACAAAATAATTATATTATTTATAATATATTATTTGATATCATTATTTTCTATTGACTTTTTATTATAGTGTTATGTTTCAGATCCTATTAATTTTTCAGAATACATTTATTTTGGTTTAACATGACAATAAATCATGAATTATGATTTTTAACAATATTTTTATGTTCACTTCTTCATTATTATTCCACTTCATAATATGCTTGAATAAAATATAAATGTATCACATTTCAAATCACAAAGGTTGGTTAATTTATTAAGGTATCAATGTGTTTTGTAAATGTCTATGAAACCAAGAAAATGCTAGGGAACCTAAAAAAAGAAAACATAATTTTTTAATATTTTTAATAATGTATATACAGTGTAAGAACAACTAATCCCTGTAGGATCTCAACAAGGATTTTGTGAATTTTTTTTAAAACACATTTCTTTTATTATAGATTTAAATAATTTTTGAAATTATAATTTTATTGATAATCACATGGAAAAACAAATATCAACTTAACAAAGACTTAATAAACATATATTTCTTCATCTTTAAATGAATATAAGCATTTTGAAAATATTCATTAAAACCCTTATATTCAACAAATACACACATTACAGTTTCAATTTCAAAAATACTTTAGAAAGACCATTTGGAAAAAACTTCAAAAAAAATTTAATGCAACAAACCCATTATCATAAACCTTAAATATAAAACACCAAGTCATCATGTCACAAATGAGATATGAGTAATCAAGGATAAAAATTCATTGTTCCCACTATATAATTAAAACCAGGGGACACAATGAATAATAGTCCACAAATAGAATCCATATAGTATCATGGGAAACAAAAAAGGTCATAAATTAAGATACTCTGAGACCTTACCAACACATGACACCTACCACTGACATATTTTTCATCCAAACAACACATGTCACTTGAGCATCGAGCACCTAGCATTATAAGGGGAACTCCCCACTGGCCATGGTATACAACACAACTTGGGGACACCAATAGAGTGTGACTATCTCGTGTAACATAAATATAGATCTCTCTCTCAGTGATTATTGTACCCATTATATAAATAATAGTAGATGAGTAATCAAACATGTTACATGATTAATGAAACAACATAATATAAATCTAACATCACCTTCAACACCCTTTAAATTAACAACACCAAAAATATAATACATGTCATAAAAATACATCTAATGAGAAGGGATAATCATTGAAGATATTACATACATTATAAGTAGATCATTTTGTAAGTTACAAATGATACTTATTAAAATAATTATAATTCTATGTCACTTTAATCCACTTTGAATTCCTATTTCAAATAAATCATTAATCTTACAATTAAAAATTCCATTCAAATTATTTTTAAACTTTAAATTGTTTCATTTAACCCCATAAAAGAAACCAAAACTTCCTTTCATTTCAATATTTTATCAACGAAAACACTTCAAGAAATTCAAGACCCAAGTAGGTTTAAATATCCATAAAATAAAAAATTCATTTAAAAAGGACCATAAAACCTTTTTATGAACACTTTGAACATGAACTTATTTTTGAATAAAACACATGAAACACCATTTTTTTCAAGTGTGGGAAAACATTAAAACCTGTATAAATTCAAGTATAACTATAACATATAAATCGAAGTCTAAAAATCACATATAACTAGATGATGGAATAAAAATAAGAATGATGATACCGAAGGGTGTTGAGAAGCATCGAGTAGGAGAACCGTTTAGGACCTACAGCGGGGAGGCGATCTAGGGCTTTGGGGGGTCAGTGGCGATGGGTGCCAAGGGACGTTGTGGGGCGGAAATGTGGTGAGGTGTGCTGAGGGGAGGCGAGCAAGGGATTTGGGGGTAACCAAGGGGTCTCGTGGGGTTCGAGGGAGAAGGGGGGGGGTCTAGGTGTGGTTTGGGGGAGAAGTGTTGGGAAAGAAAAACAATAGTTTACCGGAAGTTTTAATAAACCGCTGCAAAAAAAACAACCTCAAAAGGATATTTATGTTGTACTGTGTTAATCTCTTAGATATCTTGTAATTCATTCAATATTAAGGTTAAATGAAACACAATACTCTTTTAAAATGATATTATATAAACATGACCATTAAAAACAATATTGTTTTGTAGGTTTCAATGAATATGAATAAATAAACTATAAAAATTATATGTTATACACATGTATAAAATAAATTAAATGGTTATTTATTGACTGTAATTTAAAAAATAATCATTTATATGAAAATTGAAATATTCTTTGATAAATGGTATTGTAATAAACGAAGGTTTGGTCATGGTTTTCAAAAATAATATCAATTTAGTTTTTACCATTTTTATAAAAAAAATTCTAAAAAGTAAATTTTTTTGGGAATCAATGTATCAAAATAATCAGAGGGTAAATTTTTTTATATTTTTCTAAAATGGTTAATTTATCTATGAATACTGAAATATAGTGATTTTTAATGAAAAAATTACATACATTTAATAAAAATATGAGGATATATTTTGTTCTAATTGGTTTTAAATGTAATTTTTTCCAATTATATATCTATTAATATAATTTATGTCATTGGAATCAATTTCATATTGAATTTTGATATGGACATTTTCTATTCATATGAAAATGATCTCTTTAAAACCCAATTTTTTAAACATGTCTATAGGAATAATTTTAAATTAAATTTTAGAAATTATTTGAATTTAATATTAAGAATTATTTTTCAAAATTTGAAATAGAATAATTAATATTATATATTTAAATCATCCCAAATTTGTTTTCATAATGAATACTAAAAAAAATAATATTAATTACCAAGATTAAGTTAGAAACACGTTATGAGAGTGCTAAACAAAAAAATAAGTGTTAATAATTATCCCAAACACTTATAATTATATTTGGATGGTTATATATCAACATCATCTCATTATTTAAAGAGAATATTGTCTATAAATGGGTTTTTGATGCTGAATGAAGTTTTTTTTAATAAAACATTCTTTTGACGTCAAAGGAAATAAATAACCTAACCATTTTTTATTTTAATGAACATCATATTAGTAAAATAGGAATCATAATATGGATGAAATTCCATCAGATTGTGAAGATATTTTTTGGAAGAAAATTCTCATCAGTATCACCTTGGATCAGGAATGATTTTCTGGTTGTAATGAGGGAGAGAATAGGATTCTCCATGAATTATATGTAAACTGGATGATGCTTTATAGATATGGGAGTTCTCATAAATAATAATTTATCATAAAAATTGTTATTAAATATTTATGAAATAATGCGTTAGTACATACAATTGTTTTGCGGTTTTGAAGGAAACAAGTTTATGGATGTATGTAATGTTACAAAAAATTCCATTATAAGTTAGAAGATGCTGAAGATGATCATAAATGTATCTAATGACATGAAAATATCACAATATAAGATTATTATTTTGAAATTAAAATGGTTATTTAAATAGAATCTCTATGCTATCAGTCCATCAGTGAAAGATAATCGGGCCTATAAATGTATGTTAGCTAGGAAGGTTGATCAGAACGTGAAATTTTGAAGTTATTTGGATTTCAGTCAGAGAAAAATGCTATAAAATATAAATCATAGGAGAAATAAGTGGTGTGAATATTATCTAGAAAATATCATAATTTATTGAAATCGAATATATTGCAATAGGTCAATCAAATGTGATGTGCCAATAAGAATCCGATTCATATTGATAGTGATCATCATATGGTAATCAGAGGAATAATATAATTGATAGAATTTATTAGAACCAATGAAATTAATATATAATGTTATTTTTTGGATCAATGAATATAGGGAAGATATAATAATTTTTTGATTAGTACGAAGAAGAGAATTAGAGATCAATCAGCAATGTACTCATACATTTTCATTACAATCAATTTGTTTATTATTTTTCAGATGAAAATTTTGTTTCCCTTATGATGTGGGTTAATAAAAAATAAATGCCTTCATTTTTTATTATGTGGTTAAATATATATCGAATAATTAATTTTTCTTGTAAAATTTCTGTTTATGATACTTTTGATAGTAAATGGTACAAAAAATTCAGAGTAAAGATGATAAATATCCATTAGACACAACATGGAACTGATAGACATCATCAGATATAGAAACATTAGTAAGGAAATATAATAAAAAGAATAATTTTTTAAAACTAGACAAACAAATTTTTTTTTCTGGATCTCGAAAGGATGGTTAAACTAAATTCCATAATGATTTCAAGGGGATATCATACTGGTTATATGGTTTTGAGGAGTGTGATGAGAGGACATATTATTATATTATTTTTTTTAGTGTCATACATAAACATATTGAATAATATATTTTCATCATCGTAACGAAAAAAATAATACATTGGAATTGGAATTAGACTATAGATTGATAAGAATGACTGAATTGAGAAAAAGGGTTGAGAAGACTCATGAAATTTCAAGAAGAGTTGAGATGCGTTGAAAAAGTCATCATGCACCCAAAATTCAACGAGAAATTCAGTTTTGAGAAATTTGGATGAGAGGTAAATATATTTAGAATCCTACCGAACCCATTTTTGGGTCACCAATAAAAGCATAAGTACTTTTTATTTTTTATCCTAGATGTATTGTTTAAGAGAGAAGTTACAACA
The DNA here is from genome assembly GCA_963277665.1 of Viscum album. Classification (NCBI taxonomy): domain Eukaryota; kingdom Viridiplantae; phylum Streptophyta; class Magnoliopsida; order Santalales; family Viscaceae; genus Viscum; species Viscum album. The sequence goes on from OY728165.1 coordinate 2,137,982,905, forward strand.
TTGAAGAATTATAAGGAGAAGAATTTTTTGGATCGATTATAATCAGGGAAGTCTACATGACATAAGAAGAATGCAGAAGAGAGAAGGTTTTATTTAGATGATCATTATATTGGGCTAAATGTTCGGAAAAGAAATCATAATGAGATTTCTAGAATCCAAAAGAATAATTTTTGTGTTATTTCAGTACTATTACTACAGAGTTATTATTGGACTAACAAATAGGACCCGAAAATCTGACTGAGTGTCATTATAAAGTCCATGAAATTCATAACTACTAATGGGTAGGAAATTGATGATTTTTTTGTAGAAAATATTCTTGACGGTTGACAAAGAAGTTTAGTATAATGTTTCTTAAGATTTTAGAAATATGTTGTCTTTCATCATATGTCCTAGAAGGATCAAACAAAATAATGTATTTAACATAGTGCTACCTGCGTGTAAGGGAATTTCTTTCTCATCATATTCCACATATAAGGATTTTTTCTAGTGGATTATGTGGTATCATATGATTTCCAAACCATACAAAGGAAATATCTACTCTTATTGTGTTGTGAGCCTTGTAAATTATTTTCTTCCTTTGGATGTTTTTTTGGTTTTTCCTTTATCAATATAACCACCCTTTAATAGGAGGAAAATCATATTTCAAAAAAAAGTTAAAAGAAAAATATACCACTTAACCAATCAAACTGCCTCCCAGTGATACAAGGATCATGCTACTGATTCTCAATTGATATTAGAGCCACTTTCCATTATTTTAATCTTTAAAAAAGATTTGGTAATAATTCTATGATGGTTACTCCCAATTGTGTAATAATTAAGGTGATTCCCGTCTTCAATTGTATGAAATTTCATATATAAGAGGATTAAAAAAATTCTTATCTTATTTCTATTCAGTATGATATTCATTTTTCTATAACTGATGAATTTCCTCCTATTTATGATAATGATCTTCTTACTTATTTTGAAAAGATGGATTATGAGAATTACATAATGGGAAATAATTCATTACAATCATCTCATTCAAAAAATGAGTTTTTAGAGTGAATTTTTTTATACTATAAAAGATATATGGGAGAATTTAAAAAATATATACAAAGGCAATACAAAATTAAAGAAAGAAAAATTTTATATATGGAGGCCCAAGAATGATGATCTGAAAATGGGTGAGTATGATTCTATTGAGGACATCCTTTCTATGGTGATTGACGTTGTCAACACTATCAAATGTGTTGGTGAAAATATGGAAGATTTTAATATTATTGAAAATTTCATAAAAATTATTACCTGTAAGTTTGATGAAAAATATTCTTCATTTAAAGATAGAAATTCTAAAACATTATATCTCTCTTATTTTAAAAACACTATCATCAATTATGAAATAGTAATGAAAAAATTTATGAAATGAAAAAATAAAAGATGATATAGAAATATCATTCAAGGATTCCAAGAAGGATAAGTCAATGGAAATTCTTCCTATAGAAGAAGCTGGTGAATCTGATTCTGAAAATGAAAAAATATAAAAATATTGATGAATTTTTATCCTTTCATTCTAAAAATGTTAAAAAAATATAGAGGTAAATATATGGGAAACATTCCCTTGGTATGTTTGAAATGTAGTGTTGTTGGTTACATTATAACTAATTTTCCTCAATAAAATAAAGAGTATGATAATACATAATATGATATAAGGTGGAGAAGGTTTTGGAAGAAATAGGGTTATAAAGAAAAATGTTATTCTAAAGGGAATGATCAAAATTTAGTCATGTCTAAAAGAAGAAATTTCTTATCTAAATATGATTAATTATAAGATAGTGAGGCTTAATTTGGAAATTCATTTGAAATAGATTGAAAAATACTTTTATTATAATAGTGATCAATTAATAGTTCAAAAGTTGTAGGTCTGAATAAGGAGAAACTAAATTAGAATTTCCACTAAAAGGTGAATTTAAATCATGTCTGAGGAAGATATTGTGGACTGAGAAAGAAACCCAGATGTGTATAATTATAGAATAACCAAAAAATATAAAGAATGTTTTCTTGATGAGAAATTCATGTTTTTGGAAGATATTGATGTTTTTATTAAATCAAATTATAAAAGAAAATATAATTAATTATCATATGTAATTAAAGATGAATGAAAAAGATGAGGTGTTGGAAGTTGTCCGAAAGAAATTATACAACTAAACAGAGTGTTACAAGTCTCAATAATTCTATCTCTGATGCTGGTGAAAGCTCATGAAAGTGTATATATGATATGGTTAAGCATTAGCCTCAATTGTTGAAAAGAAAATTGAAATTTTTTCTGGGAAGAATAAATATGGGAAGAAATATATTTTGAAAAGACCATCAAAATCAGGAAGTCATAAGTTTTTAAAAATTATAATCTTGAAAATATTTCTATTACTTTTAGTTTTGATAAGGCTGAAAAAACTAAGCTAAAATGGAATATTATAATTGATAACTGAAATGTTGGTGGTTAAAATAATTTTGATAAAAAGATAAGAAGGTAACTGAGAAAAATATTCACAAATCCAATGTTAATGGAATTTTCAGAGGAAAATACTATTCCTATGGATATTTTTGGTATCATTGTGTATTCAAGAATAAATTAAATATTATTTGGTTTAACTAACAACACTAAAATTATTCCCTAAATTTCTGAAGGCAATGCTTGAGGGGGAGTGAATCCTATCAAATGTAGAACTGAGGGAGTAATATTTTTATTAAGTTTTAGAAGGTTATTGTCAAAACTAAACTTAGATTCTATCCTTTGGAAAGTATTTTTGAATGAAGTGAATAATATGGAAACCATGAATACTATTTTGTTATTTTTTTCTTGGTCAAAAAGTATATTTAAATCTTCAGAAGCTATATGTTATTAAAGATAAAGGGAAAGAAAAATAAATTTTGTTGGAAACTACCCTAAAAAATAAAAAGGGAGAACAACATTATATTCTAGATAATTGATGCTTTTTCTCATTAGACAGTATAATTAAAATTATTGAATAATATGAAATAGATAAGTGAAGGAACATTGATATTTGGAAATGATTAATCTCTCTGAATTAAATGTGTTGGATCATCCATCATTGGGGAAGAAAATTTTAAATCTAAAAGAGAACTTTTTTAAAAGTTGAAAATCAGTGTACTATGTTTTTCAAAACATTTTGATGAATGTAGATATTTTATTTTCAAAAAACATTGTTTTGTTTTGAAAACGGAGGAAGATAGAAAGATAGTCACAAACAGAAAAAATACAAAAGAAAAATAATTCCAAGATGGAGAGGTGCATAACTATTGTCACATAAGTGTGGTGAAAGATAATTAGTTGTGGACTAAAAGGATGAGACACATTTTCAAGGTAGACATGATAAAGTTGTCAAAGTGAAAAAAGTGTATAGGGAAATTTTGATATGTCATGAAAAAGAAATTGGTGCACCAAATAGTTTATAAATTAAATATGAAGAATTTTCAATATATGAAAGTTGTAATTTGTTCAAAATGACCCCTATAACTTATATATTCTGATACATGTGGTATAATGAGAAAAAAATTAACTAATGGAGATAAGTACATCATTATTTCACTGATTACATTACTCACATTACTTGTGTTATTTGAATAAAACATATGTAATATTATCTAAAAATGAATAAAACATTTTGGTGGAAAGATATGAAGGAATGTGAGTATTTAGTGAAGAATTTGAGAACTGAAAAACATGGTGAATTAAAAAAATACAGGGCAAGAACGTTATATTGAGAATCATCCAATTTGGAATGACCTTAGTACATCATATACACCACAACAAAATGGTGTTGTTAAATGAAAGAATAAAAGTTTGGTAGATATGGTAAGAATTATGATACTCGAATATGGTCTTTCTTATTAATTTTGGAGGCAATATATGAAAATTTCTATTTATATGAAATAAAGATGTTTCTATATAAAAAGTTCATATATGGGTCCATATGAAATTTTTAAAGGAAAAATTCATAGTTTTAAATACTTATGAGTTTTTGGGATTCCATTAATCATGAAGAACAAAGGTGAAAACAAAGGAATGATTGAGTAGTGCGGTAAAGATGGAATCTATCATAGCAATTCTACTAACGGAATTAGTAATATATTATTTAATAATTTTTTAAGAAGAAAAGTTGACTTTATAGACGTGAATTGTTTTTTGAAAAAGGGGAGAAAGATAAAAAGTCTCATGCTAATTACGAAGATAAAAAAGATGAAATATTTTATATCAAAAAATCTACAAAGTAGTAGATAATTTTATTATTGTTTAAATATCTCAAAAAATTATCATAGGCTGATGAAGGTAAATGAAACTCATGGTCTTATTGGGGATCAACATCAAAGAGTTCAAACACGAATACCTATTAAACAAATTTCTTTTACTCAAATGTTGAGTCGAACTATGTGAATGGATCTTTTGACCCCCCAGAGTTGGTTTCTGTGTTGAATTAATAGCATTATCACATTGAAAACAATGATACATAAGAACTCCTACAAAATTTAGAAAAAACAATATTATTGGTATAAAATGGGGTTTCTTTAAAAAGATGGATAAATATGTTATTGTGATAAGAATGAAATTAATATTAGTGTGAAATTTTTACTCAATGAAAAAATGAAATTACTTATTTTAAACATTTTCTCTGATGATAATTCTAGAAAAAATCAAAATATTTTCATTTTACATAGGTAAAAAAATTTGGAAAAAACATTTACATGGATGAGAAATCACCATTTTTTAATGGTGATCTTGATGATGAATTTTATATTGGAAAATTGTGTGGATTTGTTCTTGGGAAAGGTGAATGTTATGTCTGCAAGTTGAAGAAATACTTTTATGGTCAAAATCAAGCTCTGAGGTCTTGGTATTCCAAATTGGATACTAGTTTTAGGAAAATTATGTTCATAAAAGGATGTGTTGATAGTAATATATATGTTAAACATATTAAGAAATTTCTCCTCATGGGAATTTCTTTATGACATTATATTTTCTATGAATGATGAAATAACATAATAATGATTTTATCCAGAGATGAAAATGTTATTTGAGATATCTAAGCTGGGAGAAAGAAATACGTTCTTGGAATATAGATCTGACAAAATAAGAAATAAAATTTTCTTTCCTAATAAAAGTATGGTAAGTAAATTCCTAATATAATACAAATAGAAAATTATAAACCCGTTCTCACAATAATTTCAGTTTGAACAAACATGACTAATGATGTAGAAGGTTACGATGTTGATAAGAAAGAGTTACAGAAGATGAAAATTTTCTTTTTATTTTACTACATGAATCCTGAAATTTATTATGTTCTTACATTATGTGAAATAATTTAGATTGATCTAAGAGAATCACATTTTTTTCTAAAAACCCATTCTCAAATATATAAAAGCCGGATAAAATTTCATAATTAGGTATGATAGCACTAAAAGTAATTATATATTTTCATTTCTGATTCTGATTGGGTATTAAATATTGATGATAAAATATTCACATCTAGTGGATTATTCTTTTTGGGGAAAATATATTTTGGTTGGTATACAAAAGACCAAAAATAAAAAACACTTAATAGGGATGATGCTGATTATATAGCTTCCACTCAAACCACTACCCAACATTTTTGGTTGAATACTCATTTAGATGATTTACATGTTAAAGTGATGTTAACCTTTCAATTGATTGTGATTGTGGATGTGTAATCAATGCTGCTATAAATTCAATACAACATTCTCATTCAAAACTTATTCATGATAAAATATTATTTCATAAAAGAGAAAGTAGATATAAATGAATTGAAGTGGGAGTTTGTTCCTATAATCAAATAAGTTGCAATAAATTTCAAAAATACCATTACAGAAGGACCCTATTCAAAAGATGTGGTTTGAAATGGGTATCCAATATTCTTCCCATCAATGTTTAGGTATGTTCTTTTACCCCCTATATCATTGTGTATTAGGATAGTGTTTCAAAATGGGGGAATGATTTCATAAATATATCCCTTATTGTATGATAATCATTTTATGGAATCATGTAAAAAGGGAGAGTTAGGTTGAGCTACGGTTCGAACATATAAATGTGTGAAATATTATGTGTGTTTATTGGATTCATTTTAGGAAAATTTTGAGAAAAATAATGTTAAATATATGAAAAAAATATAAATATGTTTTATGGGTCAATACTTCTGAACATCATGGCTTTACTATTAATAATTATTATTTTATACAATTAGTTAGCTGACATAGGCATAGAAGTACTGATAAGTAATCCATATAATGAGTTTACCATGTTTTGTGACTTATTAATGTTTTTTCAAAACAGAATCAAAATCGGGAGATTGTAGGGACTAAGTTGGTTAGAGATGATTTTTAGAAGCTCGATGATGTTGTTCTTAAGATAATTGTATTTTGTTATCAAATTAAATAAACAACCTACTATATTTATTTTTTGGTGATCATAATTATCATCATAATTAGAAAATAATATTAATAATGTTAATGAAATTACATCATATATATATGTTTTTAAAAATAAAATTCTCATTGGACTCACCTTGGGTCCAGAATGAGGTTCTAATAGCAATACGGAAGAGAATCAAATTCTTCATGGATTTGATATAAACCTAAAAATTCATTGCATATCGTGGAGTTTAAAAAAACTTAAGTTATCTAAAAATATGTGTTGAAATATATACTAAATAAAGGGATAATTTATCCAATCATATTGAGGGTTTAAAATAAACAAGTCACTAGAAGGATGAGATGTTATAATACTTTCCATTGTAAGTAAGATGATGATGAAATTGATTTGAAATGTTTTCAAATACATTATGAATTCAATATTCATGAAGATTCTTGGGAAATTATAAATTTTACTGAATCCAAAGATTCTTATTCTTATTCCATCAGTGTGATATCATCAGATTCATTTAGGTTTTTTATAAGAAGGATGATAAGAACATGAATTTATGAAGCTAATGGTTTTTAGTCGAACCAAAAGTTTGTGGGATATAAATTTTCATAGAAATAAGTAATGTGAATCATATTATAAAAAGAAGAGTATTTTCTAATGTCTAATATTCTAGAATTAGTCTATTTGATGTGGCGTCCCACCGAGAATCAGATTCATTCGAACATCGATCATCGAAATCTAAATGGATGAAGATATGTTTTTTTGGTAAATTTTTAGCACTAATGAAAATAAATTAGATTGGGAAATGTTGGGACCAATGAATATAGAGAAGAAAATATTTTTTTAGATCAAATATGAAGAATAAAATAAGAGATCAATCAATAATTTAGTAAACCATTTTCATCAAGATGAAATTTTTATTTTTTTTCAGATCGAAACATTTTTCCCTCTATAAAGTCAGTCAAGAGAAAAAAAAATCCTTTGAATTGTTTTATTAAGTGGGTCATGAAAGAAAGAAGAATTATTTGTTTAAAATTAGGTCAAGAGACAACATACTATATATGATGTAGAACTATACAAGTGAAATTGAGACAAATCCATTAGACACATTCTAATACCTATAAACTCACTAGATATAGAACATTCAGTCAAATGAAATGATGAAATGAATAATTGTATAAACTACCCAAAACAGTTCTCAGGTAGGATCTTGAATGGATGGATTAAATAATTTAATATGTTTTGTCAAGGGGGACATCAAAATGTGTAGATAATTTTGTGGATTGTCATGAGAAGTCATCTTATTCTCATATGTTTTTCAAGTGGTGTAGTGAAATGTATTGAATAATATATTTTTTCCTCATAATATAAAAATAGAATGGGAAATCATATTATGACTATATATTGAAAATATTTCCTGAAGAGAACTCAATTTTTTTGGAGAGTCATGCAATTTTAATAGTTTAGAAGCAGGAATAAGTTAGTATTCACATAAAATACATGGAGAATTAATGTTTTTGGAAATTTGGTTTAGAGTCAACGATTGTTGAAATCACACCCAATCCATTTTTAGTTCACCTGTAAATTTAGAAGTAGTTTTTACTCTCTGAAAATTAATTAATAATGAATACTGATGTAAAAGTGCTAAATTATTATATACATATGAAATTTTTAGATCGTACATACCCGTGGAAGTTTGCTTGATAGAAGAATAAGAGAGAAGGGAAAATATCGTATTCAACTAATTATCTTATTAGGTAATATCATCAGATGGGAATTACACAATAATTTCTATATATAGATAAAATATGTTTAGTATTGTTTCAGCAATATTCTAATAGTATTTTTGTTGGGCTGACCAGTCGGATTTGGAATACCATTCAAGAAATTGGACTTTGTATCACTACAGAATCATGAAAGGTCTTACCTGCATATTGGAATGAAAGTGTAGATTATTTTGAAGATAATATTTGTGAATGATGTCATGGAATCATAGTAATGTGTTTCATAACATCTTACAAAATCATTGTATTACATAATTTGTGCTATAAAGAACACACACAATATTTTATTGAACATCATATTGCACGAGTGTAAGGTCATATTTGAATCATTATATTCCAAAAAAGGATTTCTTCCCAGTGGATTTTGTGGCATCAATTAGTTTCCATACCATTCCAAGTAAATAAATACCATTTTTGAGTAGTGAACCTTAGAAAAACTTATGTTCATGTGGATATGTTTTTGGTTTTGTCTTGAACAAGGTAACAAACACTTTAACAAGAGGTTATTGTTTTTTCAATAGAAATGAAACTTAAAAGAATATAATATCACATATTTGACCCCGAACCCACTTCATGATATATTGTTCCGACTAGTAATTCTCACATAAATTGTTGTATACTGATTAATATTGAATCATTTTGGAATGTGTAAAATGTGGTTATCAATTTTTTGTTTTATAAAATCCAAGATTATGTTCATAACAACATGTAGAATGCCGCTCATCTCTTACCCTATTCACAATTCCAAATACATTTGTTTCAACAAATAAATTACAAAATTTTTTACATAAATATATCTCGTCACCTAAAAAGCTAGAGATTGATTAGGAAAACCCTTAATAAGGCTTTAGGTATAAATATAATTAGGATCTTTATAGAAGAGGTAAAATTCCAAAAACTATGTAATTCTTTTATTTATTCTTCCACCACTATAAAAAATCATCCATATATTATAAAACAATAACACTATTATCTACTGTATAATTAAATTTTATTTTGTTAATATCATTGTAACATCCTAGGTAAATAAAGAATAAATAATTTTCATATTTATTAATATTTACGAATTAAATATTAATTTTAATTAAAAGGGGTTTCTACGTTCGATAGCGTACTCGGTACGCAACGATGAGTTTCTTTGAAAACTTACGTTGCACAAAAGTAATAAAATAATATTATTTTAAATGTTAGTTAACGGGTAACCGTTGTACTGGCGGGAATGGATATAAATAACTAAAATATGATTATATATGTTTTTAAATGTTTTTTCATTTACCCAATAAAAGATAAAGGCTTAAAATACGGAAAGAGTTCAATTTTAGGCATTTATACCCTAATTTTCACGAAAGGTCCACTTATTACCTTTTGATGGAGAACCGTCATTAAATATAGTTTTGATCGATCTTATAAATTCTATTGGACCAAATATAACTCTTCTTTATAATCGGGACATCAAAATTTACTTTGTGTAAATTTTTGGTACCATTCTGAAAAAGTTCATTTTTTTAATGAATAGTGTAAAATGTTGTATTTTAATTCAAAACCTCTTTTTAATATAATTTATTTATATGATTAGATTATCTTTTGAATTGGTTTTAAAGTGAAATTAGAAAATATTTTTACCATTAAATCCAATAGTGGTCGTTGGAATCAATTTCACTTTGAAATCAGACTTAAACTAGTGTCAATCTTTTGATACTTATTGTTTCATAAAAACACACTATTTGCTCTGACAGCGGGAATTAATTATTAAATTAATTAATGTGACTTATATGTTTTGAATTTTGTAAAAGAGACTTCATTTTTGAATTCTTAATATCAAATATAGCTTAGGGTGATTTTTTGGTAATTTTCTGAAAAACTTCAATTTTTGATGAATAGTGAAACCACTAAGTGGTACTTATAAAGACTGATTTTCCGTTTAAATTAAATTTTGCCATCATTGTGTTTTGAATTTCAAAAATAAAACATACATGGTTGTCATTAAGAAGTAAAATGTGGTTCAATGAGATTATAATAATATTTTGGTGAATCGTAACTTATTAAGTTCTTAATCGCGATTAGTGGTAATTAGGGTAGTTTAAGGTATAAATAATGCTTTAATAATATGAAATGACCTAGAAACATGTCCCAACCTTATTGGTTGTGTCACGGCCGACCAAGACAAGCCATGGGTCAACTTGGGGACCCCATGGGGACATTTTGGTTGGGAAATGACATAAATAACTTTTTATTTAATGTAAAAGTAAAAATGACACAAACATAATATGTTTTACGAAAATAATTTTTACATGGGGTTATAAAGATCAGATTTTTTATTATAAATAGTAATTGGAAAGATAAAAAGATTTACTACATCATAGTATTTTTTTTATAATTTATAGACATTAAATAAATTAAATTATTTATGACATAATAATGATGCAGCGATGACATCATTATTTAACGATTTAAATAAAATGGAAAGATAATGTAAAATCTATGAACTACACATGTCCAAAACCAATTGGATGGGTTGATTTCGAACCCTTACCACCTTATCCACGAATTATATCAATGTGGGACCTTCTAAAACAGAAACACATTTTCAAATAACGTAGTATTTCTTTACTTTCCAAAAGTGCCCCTCCTCTCCTCTTATAAAAGGCTCCCACCTCTACCTCATTTCACACACTCCTCAAGCCTTTGGCTCGGCCAACCCCTACCCCTTTACTCTCTACACATCCCTATCCTCATTCTAGAGGATTCCTTTTGGGCAGAATCCTTTCCAAGGAAGCCTTTAGGATCAAATCAAAAGGAGTTACACTTTTAAAGGTAATTCATTCTCTCTTGTTCATTTGTTTTATTTTGCTTCTCCAACCCTCTAAACTCTTTTTATTTACTTCTTTTGTAACTACACCAGTATCTTAAATATACTAGGATGTTGTTATAATATTTATTTGAGCTACACTCTCACACAACTACATCAAATGGTTAAAGAACATACGGTTTCCGTGGATGGTGAAATTCTGCCTCCCGAAACGATGATTGTTCAATACTCATTTAACACCTTCAAAGGTGGCCATTATGATGTCACTATTTTTATATATGATATATGATATGTTTATGTTTTCCTTATGCTTCTGTTTTTTTCATTCTGGGCATACCTTTATGGTTTCCATTATGGGTAAACACGATATCTTCATTTAAGGAAGTGCGGACTACCGCCCCCTCAAAGTGATGTGATTCGTTAATGCCATATGTGGGACATGTAAAGGATGGATTTAAAGTTATTATATATGATTTTATACTGGAATTATAATATACCTCTATATAATTATTATTTCTTTCCATTAAATTATGAGATATAAATGAAAGTAGCGTTCATGCGTACGTACGGCTTACCGTCTCCATGAACGGTGCATTTCATTTCTTATCCCCAAATGTAATGTACTATTAAAAGTACATTTATATAATGGATATATATAATTAATGATATATCTAAATGATGAATATAATTCTGTAATTAAAATATACATACCTGTCATTTAGTTTTAATTCCATTAATATGACAAAGAAATGAAAGCAGCGTTCATGCGTACGTACGGCTTACCGTCTCCATGAACGGTGCATTTCATTTCTTATCTCTAAATGATTATGTAATATTATAAATAAATGTATATGCTGGATATATATGATACATATTATATCCAAATCAGGAATGTCATTCTGGATACAAAGAACCTTTGACCACACGAAAAACATGTAATTGTATGAAGTCCACTTTCGACTTAAGAACCAAATATTGAGAAAACAAACATTATTAACTTAAATGGTTACATAATGTTTATAACATGGAAATAAGTGATATAAAATGAATAATGAAATTTAAAAAGGTTCTTAATCAAGTATAAATTATCTCAAGTTTATTATTCAGGACGTTAAAGAACGATCGAGTCAAGTCGGACCCGAGGTAAGGGACTTCATCTCAATCTCCTTTCATTGAGGCATATTTCGTTTAATACACAACTTTCTTTTATACGGTGTATAAACCCCTTTGACTTTTACTTTTATACAAAAGGAATCTTTTTCTACAAAGCGTTTTACTAAACGACAAAAAGGAATGTTTTTTTAACGTACGCAGTGACAACGACTTTTTCCGCCGCCGCGAGTATTATTTGGTCTTTGGCTTTCTCAACAAGCCGTAATGTTTTTAGAATAAAATAAATACCATATACTCTTTTATGTATTTTGGTATTGAAAATGGTTTTGAAAAAGGATTCTATTATGTCATATATTTATGATATATTGTGATTGAAATGTGGAAACATTATCATTCCTTTATATTGGTTTTATGTTTTATGATTTTATACTGGTACTTGGACATTTTAACGGGTGGTTACATTATAAACCATATGACGGGTGGTGCCGTGAATACCAGGACGGGTGGTTACGTTATAACCTCCAATGCATTGGGTATGGAAGTCGGCCGTATGGCTATTCCATTAAGTATGTATGGAAATTGTCCGTATGGCTATTCCATTAAGTGATATGTGTGGAAGTCGACCGTATGGTTATTCCACTTAAGTATGTTTATGTCCCAAGTTTCCTTTATATATGTTATGTGTTCTTTATATGGGTTTTATGGTAATACTTTGGTTACAAAAAGGTAAGTAATGATACTTTATTCAGTGAAGAGTTTTTACTACTTCATCAAGGTGAAGGTATTACATTGATAGAGTATACATGGTTTACTTGATTTTGAAAAACTAACAGTTTTCATTCTTTGTGTATCCCTTACTGAGCTTTTTATGCTCACCCCAAGATTTTTTGAAATGTTTTTCACAGGACTTAATGTGGAATAAGGTCAAGGATGGGATCAAGGGAATGTCATGCTATATAAAACATGGAACTAGACATGTTTCTCTTAAGAGTTTTTTTTATTATGGAAACCTAGTAGAAGTGACTACTTTGTAATCTTTTGAGATGTAATAGTTATGTTCTAAGTCTCTAAAACTCTAAACCTGAAAAGATCCTCGACGTGAATTATTCATTTAATTCAATATTAAGTAAGGTTTAAGGCTGGGGCCTTATAGTTGGTATCAGAGGTCGGTTTAGACAACTTTAGGAGTTAGAAAAGTGTTAAATTATAATATGATTGAAATGATATAGCATTTACGGATTACCATGTTTCTTCGCCTAAGATATTTCGGTGTTCAGAATGGTTTTCCGCAGAGGAATCAAAGCAGCTATGTTGGGACGACATCAGGAGGAAGATAACCTTCCAAATCAGCAACCTGAGATGGTCGGAATCGTAACTGAACAGTTTTTTGCAGTGATGACACAGTTGACTCAGGCTATAAATGGTGGTGGTATCCATGCACGAGATCAGCCAGATCAACCGCAGAGGAACATGTCAGTGGTGGACCATTTCATGAGGCAACATCCCCCATCATTCAGAGGATCATCTGACCCTGTGCAAGCTGAAGGGTGGATTAAAGCACTGGAGAAGATTTTTGATGTCATGGGGTGTTCAGAACATCAAAAGGTTAGTCTTGCTGTTTACCGTTTTGAAGGTGAAGCTGATCAGTGGTGGTCGATGGTGAAAAATATAAGGGATAGTGATGAGATTGAGGATCTTCACTGGGAAGAATTCAATGGTATGTTTCTAGAGAAATATTTTCCTAAGGTGGTTCGTCTTAGGATGGAAAAACAGTTCCTAGAATTGAGGCAGGAAGATGATTCAGTGGCTTCTTATAAAGAAAAGTTCACTCGATTGGCAAGGTATGCTCCAAACTTCATACGAGATCTTGATAGTAAAATAAACCGTTTTTACTCAGGGTTAAAGCCAAAGTATCGAAGGGCTTTAGCTTCTCGTGATTTCAAAAGTTATGAAAAACTTGTTCGATGTGCGGAGAAGGTGGAAATGGAGTTTGCCGATGATCAGGTGTTCTATGACAAACTACAGAATAAGAGGTCTAGTTGGCAGTCAAAGGGGAAGAATTCATAAAAGAAGCAAGGAGGTAAGAAAACCAAATATCCATCCTGTGAGAAGTGTGGTAAAATGCATCCTGGAGAATGTTTATCCAAGTCTGGTAAGTTCTTTCGGTGTGGTAAGTCTGGTCATATTGCTCGTAACTGTAAGGAAGATGATCAAGCAGGAAATAAAAAGCCAACGGTAAGATGTTTTAAGTGTAATGAAATGGGTCATTATGCAAACGAGTGTCCAACGAAGAACTCAACTAGGGGAATGCAGCCAGACTACAAGAAGAAAGGGGTGGTGAAATCCTTTGCAACAACTTCAGAAGATGTTGGGATATTGAATGAAGTGGTATCAGCTCCAGGGAGCTCAGTATTTTTCGAAGATTGACTTGAGGTCAGGGTACCATAAGTTGAAAGTAAAAGAAGAAGACGTTCTGAAGATTGTGTTCCGTACTAGATATGGCCATTATGAATTTGTAGTTATGCCTTTTGGGTTAACAAATGCACCTGCTGTATTCATGGACCTTATGAATAAAATTTTCCATGAGTTCTTGGATAAGTTTGTGTTTGTGTTTTGAGGTTTGGGAAGAGGTTATGTGTGCCTTGTGATTCACAGTTGAAGAATGAGTTGTTATGTGAGGCTCATAGTTCCCCGTTTTCAGTTCATCCTGGCAGTACTAAGATGTATAGAGATCTGCGGGAGTATTACTGGTGGGATGGAATGAAAAGAGACATTGCTGATTTTACTATGAAGTGTTTGACATGTCAACAGGTTAAAGCAGAGCGGCAGTTACCGAAAGGGATGCTTCAGCCTTTACCAGTGCCAGAGTGGAAATGGGAGAATATATCCATAGACTTAGTTGTGGTATTACCGTAGACATCTCGAGGTAATAATGCAATCTGGGTTATTGTTGATCGCTTGACCAAATCTGCTCATTTCCTTGCTATACGATATAGTTTCTCTCTTGATCAACTTTCCCATTTGTATCTTAAAGAGATAGTCAGGTTACATGGAGTTCCTCTCTCCATTGTATCGGATTGTGATCCCAGGTTTACTTCTAACTTTTGGAAAGGCCTTCAGAAGTCTTTGGGTACTGAATTAAATTTTAGTACAGCTTTTTATCCTCAATCAGATGGGCAGTCAGAATGAACAATTCAGACCTTGGAGGATATGCTACGAGCTTGTTCGATGGATTATCAGGGTAGTTGGGACCAACAACTTTCTTTGGTTGAGTTTTCTTATAATAACAGTTTTAATTCCAGTATACAGATGGCACCGTTTGCGGCATTATATGGGAAGCGGTGTCGAACTCCAGCATTTTGGAATGAAGTGGGTGAAAGGAAGTTTATGGGACTAGAATTGGTAGAAGAGATGGCAGAAAAAGTTTAGTTGATTCAGAAGCACATGAGAACAGCTCAGAGCAGGCATACGAGTTATGCAGATAACCGGAGGAAGGATCTAACTTTCGAGGTAGGTGATCATGTTTTTCTCAAGGTTTCTCCTTGGAAAAGTGTGATGAGATTTGGTAAGAAAGGAAAGCTAAGTCCAAGGTTTATTGGACCATATGAAATCCTGGAGAGAGTTGGATCAGTTGCATATCGGGTGGCTTTACCTCCGAGTTTATCTCAGGTACACAATGTTTTTCATGTTTCAATGTTGAGAAAGTATATGCTAGATCCATCTCATGTTTTGAGTCCAGAGGTAGTTCAGCTGGAAGAGAACCTATCTTATGAGGAACAACTGGTCCAAATTCTTGACCAAAGGGAGCAAGTTTTACGGAATAAGGTGATTCAACAGGTAAAGGTTTTGTGGAAAAAACCATGTGATTGAAGAGGTGACGTGGGAATCTGAAAATGCTATGAGGGATAAATACCCCCACTTATTTTGATAAGTGAATAAAATTGCGAGGACGTAATTCCCAAAAGGGGGGAAGGATGTAACATCCTAGGAAAATAAAGAATAAATAATTTTCATATTTATTAATATTTACGAATTAAATATTAATTTTAATTAAAAGGGGTTTCTACGTTCGATAGCGTACTCGGTACGCAACGATGAGTTTCTTTGAAAACTTACGTTGCACACAAGTAATAAAATAATATTATTTTAAATGTTAGTTAACAAGTAGCCATTGTACTGGCGGGAATGGATAGAAATAACTAAAATATGATTATATATGTTTTTAAATGTTTTTTCATTTACCCAATAAAAGATAAAGGCTTAAAATATGGAAAGAGTTCAATTTTAGGCATTTATACCCTAATTTTCACAAAAGGTCCACTTATTACCTTTTGACGGAGAACAGTCATTAAATATAGTTTTGATCAATCTTATAAATTCTATTGGACCAAATATAACTCTTCTTTAGAATCGGGACATCAAAATTTACTTTGTGTAAATTTTTGGTACCTTTCTGATAAAGTTCATTTTTTTAATGAATAGTGTAAAATGTTGTATTTTAATTCAAAACCTCTTTTTAATCTAATTTATTTATATGATTATATTATCTTTTGAATTGGTTTTAAAGTGAAATTAGAAAATATTTTTACCATTAAATCCAATAGTGGTCGTTGGAATCAATTTCACTTTGAAATCAGACTTAAACTAGTGTCAATCTTTTGATACTTATTGTTTCATAAAAACACGCTATTTGCTCTGACAGTGGGAATTAATTATTAAATTAATTAATGTGACTTATATGATTTGAATTTTGTAAAATAGACTTCATTTTTGAATTCGTAATATCAAATATAGCTTAGGGTGATTTTTTTGTAATTTTCTGAAAAACTTCAATTTTTGATGAATAGTGAAACCACTAAGTGGAACTTATAAAGAATAATTTTCCGTTTAAATGAAATTTTCCCATCGTTGTGTTTTGAATTTCAAAAATCCGAAATACATGGTTGTCATTAAGAAGTAAAATGTGGTTCAATGAGATTATAATAATTTTTTGGTGAATCGTAACTTATTAAGATCTTAATCGCGATTAGTGGTAATTAGGGTAGTTTAAGGTATAAATAATGCTTTAATAATATGAAATGACCTAGACACATGTCCCAAACTTATTGGTTGTGTCATGGCCGACCACGACAAGCCATGGGTCAACTTGGGGACCCCATGGGGACATTTTGTTTGGGAAATGACATAAATAACTTTTTATTTAATGTAAAAGTAAAAATGACACAAACATAATATGTTTTACGAAAACAATTTTTACATTGGGTAATAAAGATCATATTTTTGATTATAAATAGTCATTGAAAAGATAAAAATATTTCCTACATCATAGTATTTTTTTTATAATTTATAGACATTAAATAAATTAAATTATTTATGACATAATAATGATGCAGCGATGACATCATATTTAACGATTTAAATAAAATGGAAAGATAATGTAAAATCTATGAACTACAGATGTCCAAAACCAATTGGATGGGTGGATTTCGAACCCTTATCACCTTATCCACGAATTATATCAATGTGGGACCTTTTAAAACCGAAACACATTTTCAAATAAAGTAATATTTCTTTACTTTCCAAAAGTGCCCCTCCTCTCCTCTTATAAAAGGCCCCCACCTCTACCTCATTTCACACACTCCTCAAGCCTTTGGCTCGGCCAACCACTTCCCCTTTACTCTCTCCACATCCCTATCCTAATCCTAGAGGATTCCCTTTGGGCATAATCCTTTCCAAGGAAGCCTTTAGGCTCAAATCAAAAGGAGTTACACTTTTAAAGGTAATTCATTCTCTCTTGTTCATTTGTTTTATTTTGCTTCTCCAACCCTCTAAACTCTTTTTATTTACTTCTTTTGTAACAACACCAGTATCTTCAATATACTAGGATGTTGTTATAATATTTATTTGAGCTACACTATCACACAACTACATCAAATGGTTAAAGAACATACGGTTTCCGTGGATGGCGAAATTCTGCCTCCCGAAACGATGATTGTTCAATACTCATTTAACACCTTCAAAGGTGGCCATTATGATGTCACTATTTTTATATATGATATATGATATGTTTATGTTTTCCTTATGCTTTTGTTTTTTTCATTTTGGGCATACCTTTATGGTTTCCATTATGGGTAAACACGATATCTTCATTTAAGGAAGTGCGGACTACCGCCCCCTCAAAGTGATGTGATTCGTTAATTCCATATGTGGGACATGTAAAGGATGGATTTAAAGTTATTATATATGATGTTATACTGGAATTATAATATAGCTCTATATCATTATTATTTCTTTCCATTAAATTATGAGATAGAAATGAAAGTAGCGTTCATGCGTACGTACGGCTTACCGTCTCAATGAACGGTGCATTTCATTTCTTATCCCCAAATGTAATGTACTATTAAAAGTACATGTATATAATGGATATATATAATTAATGATATATATAAATGATGAATATAATTCTGGAATTAAAATATACATACCTCTCATTTAGTTTTAATTCCATTAATATGACAAAGAAATGAAAGAAGCGTTCATGCATACGTACGGCTTACCGTCTCCATGAACGATGCATTTCATTTCTTATCTCTAAATGATTATGTAATATTATAAATAAATGTATATGCTGGATATATATGATACATATTATATCCAAATCAGGAATGTCATTCTGGATATAAAGAACCTTTGACCACACGAACAACATGTAATTGTAAGAAGTCCACTTTCGACTTAAGATCCAAATATTGAGAAAACAAACATTATTAACTTAAATGGTTACATAATGTTTATAACATAAAAATAAGTGATATAAAAGGAATAATGAACTTTAAAAAGGTTCTTAATCAAGTATAAATTAACTCAATTTTTTTATTCAGGACGTTAAAGAATGATCGAGTCAAGTCGGACCCGAGGTAAGGGACTTCGTCTCAATCTCCTTTCATTGAGGCATATTTTGTTTTATTCACAACTTTCTTTTATACGGTGTATAAACCCCTATGACTTTTACTTTTATACAAAAGGAATCATTTTTTACGAAGCGTTTTACTAAACGACAAAAAGGAATGTTTTTTTAACGTACGCGGTGACAACGACTTTTTCCGCCGCCGCGAGTATTATTTGGTCTTTGGCTTTCTCAACAAGCCGTAATGTTTTTAGAATAAAATAAATACCATATACTCTTTTATGTATTTTGGTATTGAAAATGGTTTTGAAAAAGGATTCTATTATGTCATATATTTATGATATATTGTGATTGAAATGTGGAAATGTTATCATTCCTTTATATTGGTTTTATGTTTTATGATTTTATACTGGTACTTGGACATTTTAACGGGTGGTTACGTTTTAAACCATATGACGGGTGGTGCCGGGAATACCAGTATGGGTGGTTACGTTATAACCTCCAATGCATTGGGTATGGAAGTCGGCCGTATGGCTATTCCATTAAGTATGTATGGAAATTGGCCGTATGGCAATTCCATTAAGTGATATGTGTGGATGTCGACCGTATGGTTATTCCACTTAAGTATATTTATGTCCCAAGTTACCTTTATATATGTTACGTGTTCTTTATATGGGTTTTATGGTAATACTTTGGTTACAAAAAGGTAAGTAATGATACTTTATTCAGTGAAGAGTTTTTACTACTTCATGAAGGTGAAGGTATTACTTTGATAGAGTATACATGGTTTACTTGATTTTGAAAAACTAACAGTTTTCATTCTTTGTGTATCCCTTACTGAGCTTTTTATGCTCACCCCAAGTTTTTTTGAAATGTTTTTCACAGGACTTAATGTGGAATAAGGTCAAGGATGGGATCAAGGGAATGTCATGCTATATAAAACATGGAACTAGACATGTTTCTCTTAAGATTTTTTTTTATTATGGAATCCTAGTAGAAGTGACTACTTTGTAATCTTTTGAGATGTAATAGTTATGTTTTAATTCTCTAAAACTCTAAACCTGAAAAGATCCTCGATGTGAATTATTCATTTAATTCAATATTAAGTAAGGTTTAAGGCTGGGGCCTTATAATCATAACCAATATAATTCTCTACTTGTAACAAGTGGAAAATGAAACCATCGATCGTGTGTATGGAATATAACAACTTAAAAAACCAATGTAATTTTTTTCAATCAACAGACTTCAAGGATGGATATAATAATGCGATTTTAATTATGATATAATATATATCTTTTTAATTTTCTTCTATACATTTATATGATAATATATCTCATGTGTGTGGTGGAATGTTTCCTCACAAAGAGATGTGATTAGTTTTTTTGTTTATGATTTACATATAAGGTATTAAGAATAATGTTGAGGAATATATGTCATATTTATGACCTAAACATAATTATGTAAATAAAATATCACATCTTACTTCTTATCTTCTAATCCATTGGGAAACAATATTCCTACTCAAGCATACGTGTGGATTACTGCCTCCACATAATGATGTGGATTCATTCTCATTTTATTTTTACATGGATGATAATAAGAATGGATATAATTAATATAATGGATATATATAACAAAAAATTATTCTAGATGGTTTAATTAATATTTATTTTCTAGTCTTTCCAATTGTCTTGGAAATAGAATCAATGTTTATGTGTGTTTGTATAGATTACCGAGTCTATAAATGGTACCACTCATTTTCCCATATCTAACATGAATATACTATTATAAATACATGTAAATTAATTATATATGATATATTTATCATTGTTAATTTTTTAGAGATAATGGAAACATGATCAAATTAAAGTACTGAAATTACTAAACCAAAAAACATGAAAAACAAAGAAATAATCAAATGAAAATCAGTTTTGAATAATTAATTGTTAATAAACGGCTTATAAAATTCTATAAGTAAATATTATATGGTATGAAATATATGGTTATGCTTATTTAATATATTTATAATAATTAAATATTTATTAAATTTTAGTTACAAATATGTATGATGTAAATTGTAACTGTGGTAAGAGTTTCTTGTCTCGCATTTACATATGTGAGACATATCCAATATTCACAACTTATTTCCTTTTTAAGTGTATATACTAAATATTTTCTATTTGATGTCATAAATTTATTTATCTTTATGGTATTTAAATTTTTAGAGAATTTATTTATTTCACGGGGCATACAATTCATAAGATACTAAAGTGGTAAGGGTTTACATCACAATTACATCATCATATGGGATTGTTTATGATTATGTATCCCTTGGGGGAATTATTTTATATTAAAATCTTAAAATAAATCATGTTTATTATCCTATAGATATAAATTATTTTTTATGGTAATAGTACAATTTTACTTGCCTGGTACTTAAAATGATTGAAAATTGTTTTTTAAGAATTTTTTTTCACTCTTAAAATGAAAATACTTTTCCTTCCATATCCAAATTTTCATTAAATGTTTTTAATTTTTTAATCATTATAAAAAATATTTATTAGTTAAATTTTTACGCATGATATAATTTTTATCAAATGGTTTGAAATGAATCTTTTTTTCAAAAATATATATATTTTTTACCTTATTACAATAATGTGAATGGAATGTTTTTTCTACTAATATAAACTGTAAAAAATTACTATCCATCATGTTAACAAAATAAATATGTTTATAAAGATAAATTATACAGTTATATTTTATTAAATATATTTTTTTTCTCTATATTCTGGAAATTAAATTTTTTTAAAGTGATTTTTAACATGAAAATGATATTTTCCTCAACAATGGTTTAATGTAATTTTTATGATATTTTAATTCATGAATAAAAACCTCTTTTACATATGATACATTTGGAATATATTGTAATGATATAATACCTATTATTTTTATTGATTGTGTATGACCTATTTGACTGGGGAAGTTCTATTTTTAAACTATTCCCCAAACTACTATGGGTGGATTATGATTATGTGTATTGATTGGGGAATGTATTGAGATTGAGTATTATAGTTTTTATTATGAATTTTTATGTTTATTATATTTAAAACCATTCATATAATTATATAATTGGGATTGGAAAGAGATGGGTGGGGACCTCTATTACTCTTTAATGCAGCAATGTGTCTAATGAGATAAACTAGCATGGATTATAGGCTGATTCATTTCCCATTTATATAAAACTTATTAACATGAGGATTTTATGGTATGGTTATGATGATTGAAATTACACATTCCCTGATTTTGAGAGGAGTTATTGATGTTCTATGTGATTATTAAATCAGTTAGAATATCCATGGTTATGTTTCAAGCCCATGTAATTATTTATATTGAATTACTTTATAATCATTGATTCATGAAATATAATACTCAAGTAACTGATTAAATGGAATTTGTTTTAGTTAATTAAAAACTCATTGTAATTGTGTCTTATTTAGTTATGATTTCTTTCACTGTACACATACCCTTAAAGAGCATTATAAATCACCCCTTCATTATGTTTCCTTTCCCCAAGATGACAAGAGGTTTTTGATGATTGATATGTAGGGATACACTAAATGGAATAATGGTGTACTCAATTGAAATACAATTTCTCATTTTTATGATTACAAATACAATATGAAATTATAGTTTGTAACAAGTTTACTAATACTATTATACTATTCAGTTCATCCAGATGTGATTCCTAGTATTTTATTCTAATTAAAAAATGTAACCACCGAATCGTGGCTCGTAATGTAATGGTGTTTACATATCTTATGTACCTTAGACATCCATGTTATAAATCAATATACTTATAGAATCTAAATGTTCCATTTAAAATTGATATACATCCTTCTATTGAGATATCCCTTCAGCCCCAAAAATAGAGAGAGCCTTAGCCCATATTATATGGTCTCAACCCATAACAAATGGATATCAATGATGACTACCAACCTCTGTTTTGTTTATATTTTCCATCCCATATTCCATTAAGTTTATAAATTCCTCCACAAACATAGTGTAGGCAAAAATTACCTCAATGGGTCTTAATCCTATGTGCACATGACCCTAACAATGCTATCAGCTAGTATTAGTGAATAAAAACCCGCAACAACTAAATCCACACCTCTATTGAACTTCTATCGCCACCTGTACACCAAAACACCCGAATCTAGTTTCCAAAAACACCCAAGACCTCATAGTCCATGACATATATTTTCCAATGGAAACCACATAGCCATAATTTTAATTTAAATAAATTTCATAACTGATAATATGCTACCAAACCAAGGGGAAAACACTTTTCCACAACATCCATTCCATATAATGATCAATCATAACTTATCACACATGATACAACCCTTCAACCTTCCACTTAAATAATATAAAAGAACTAAAATATTGATACCCCGACCCTTGTGACCTAGAGACTATTTATTAATTAATATATTTTCATAATATACAAGGAATAACACCCCAAAGGTCTAAATAGATTAGTTTAATTATTGAACTATATATATACATGATTGACAAATTAAATTTGAATAAAAAATTACCATCTAATTTTTTTTGAGTTTATAATTATTTTCTCTATAATATTCATACATTTCTTTCATAGTACAATAAATGGATTCCAATGAATAGAAATAATATAAGGGAGAAATTGAATGCCCCATAAGAGTTATGTATAGTGGAATCTACCAAGAATCAATGATCATAACAAACATGGAAAGATAAATAACTAATAACAATTCTAATTTAATCAATAAAATGTGATGGAAGTGTATCTATAGATAATTTATAATTTTAATTCTCCTGGATAGTGATCAATATGCCAAGGTAAACAACTGAGCACACATGTCATTTAAAAAATTAAATGGATATCATAATTATATAATAAATAATAAATATGTAAATGCATATAATTTAACCAAAAATTATTTTAATCAAAAAAATTTCTTCATTTTTTAGATACGGCATAATCAATATATAATGTTAGGTAACTTAAAAAACATTCTAATTAATCAATAAACAGAAAATTAAATGCATAAATAAATAATACCGTTGTCAAAACCTCATTGATAATAATAACTAAATTATTAATGTAATAAATTCATAACTATTGGATTTCATGATCTCCGAAATCATGATACTTATACATTCATGTCCATCTATAATATAGTTGAAACTATTGGGTACAAACCCATTGGGTTTGGCCAACTGATTTCATGAAAACCTAAAACTTTCCTCACGAGACTATCAATGCCTCATGTGGATAACTATAATTGGGGTCCACCCATGTTTTTCATTTCTAAATCATTCTTCATATATTTAATAATTAATTTAATTTATGTACAATGTATTTTATCCTAAAATATATCTATTGAGTAAGTAATATATAATTATAATCATTTATCAAAATAAATATGTTACTAACACTATAGAACACATTATGTAGAAATGATTTAATGTTTAAACAGTAAATGTATACAAGATAAATAATATCTATATTTAATATAAATTTAGTGTCTATGTATCATAGTAATGTAAACATTTAATGAAAAATTTTCTGACTACTAAAATGATTCAAGGAAGTGAATGGCAATACCTTTTTTGGTAAAAATTATCATAAATTATACAGAGAGAGAATATGGATGCTATCAATACAACATATCTGTAGTGTATTGGAAGTAAAGTGAAGGGATTTTATACATGAATAATATAAATACCATAAAAATAACTTTAAAAACATTCGAGAGGAAAATATCATTTTTTTTAAAATCAATTAAAAAAACAGTTTGAAAATCATTCTATTTGAATTTTTTTTTAAATATATGAATTTCCAAAATATTATAAAAACCATATTATTAATAAAATTCAAATAATTAATGAAATATAAAATAAAATTATGTCCATGTATACAAGAAATTATATATATTACATACAAGATAAAAAGACCATTCCTTTTGCACTATTGAAAGTAAAAATAAGACTTGTTCAGAAAACGGCAAGATTATTCCATTAAAAACAATTTTTAAAATTAAAAAATTTCTAATTTTTTTAATAATTTATTTTTTAATTTTATAATATATCTAAAAAAATATAAAAATCATGGGTTTGGAAGAAAATATACTTCTAACTAAAGAAATAAATAATGTCGTGTTTTCTTAAAAACATTTTATCAACTATTTTCTATAAGAAATATTGGACAAATATTATTATTACATGGTAATATGATTTTTAAATATAGTATGAAAATATGAAATGGAATTACTAATATAGATATCAAATATTCTCCTTCAAACAAAATTAAATAATAAATAATAATGATTATAATGAGATTATAAAATAAACCCTTTCAATTACAATAACGTAGAAATTGGAATTAATCAATGAATTGATTTTGTTAACAATTATAAATAAACATAAAAAAGTTTTGATAAAAAATTAATATAATGAATTTTCAATATACACATAATCTTATAATATCGACAAAAATAAATAAGTAATATAATCTAATGAAAAGAAGTTTGGTTTTGAAATTATTTACCACTTGGTAATTTTCAAGTCAATACCCCATGGATGGAATAATTAAAATGGAAACTTAAAATACAAATTGTTTTTTATAAATTTTTATATATCATGTCATAGAGGTATGATATAACCCATGTAATTGAAATTTTGTGTGTACCATTATAATATTCCTCAGTGTAATGAAATTGAGATAAAATTATGTGTACTTATTATATCATTGAAGTGTGAATTAATTAATGAACTAGTTATTTTTATAAAATTAAAATACAAATAACACAAGTTGAAATAAAACATAATATAATGAAACATCATTATGAATATAATATAATCCTGACATAATTAATGCAGTATATGTTTAACCTAATGAATGGAAAGTGAGTTAAGCAATCCCTTACCACATGATTCCTTTTGGTTGGAAGTTATTTAAAATCATATATAGTGGTTAAAAACATTTTATTAATTAATTAAAGAAAAATACTAATATTTATAATATCATATATATTTATTTTATATCATATTATCACCCATTATTAAATAATATTTCATTATTTACATTGTTTTATCTGTTAATTTCCTTATTTCCTAATTTGTGTCTCATCCTGAAAAATCTAGTTCATGTGTATATTATATAGTTCTATCTCATAGTGGTTTTACTTTTCCCCATATTTATATTGTAATATTTTTTATTCATTTGGTATTTTTTAAAGTCTTTGTAAACATCCTTGTAATGAAAATTTTTTATTTTCCAATAATTTTCTTGGTAACATGATCACCTAGTTCATGAACCTGTTTGCCTTTATAGTTATATCATCTATATAATAAAAATCATGTAATAATTGTTATATTTCTACAAAAAAATTACTTTTAAAAAAACAATGAAATATGTTTATGAAAAATTGACTATGTTACAATCATGAAGATGATAGGCCGTACATACATTTGAGTAATGTCTCCATTTTTCAATTATAATATGAAAAAGGAGGATAAAAACATTACATAATGATCATAATATAATAAGTAACAAAAATATTCTATAACTATAAAAATATATATCATTAATGTGGTGTGGATATTATAATAGAGTCACATCACTTCGTGAAGGCTATAGTTCACACATACCGATGGATGTTATCAATTTTCAATGAAAAAATGAAAATGGTATATTATCATCTAAAAATGATAGATATATAATTAAAATTAAAATTATTTCACTTAGATCACATATATTAATAAAATTTATACATATTTAAATCAATGGAAATCATTAGTGAAAAAGTAATAACATCGCTTTGTGAGGCGGTAGAAAGTCATACATAGGAGAGACATTATTGTATCCCCTATGGAATGGAATGTAAAAAAATTTATATTTGATATAGTCAAAAAAATATGTATATTTATGTTATTAATTTCATATACATACTTTATATACATCATTTTACCCAACCATGAGAGGTTGTAATAGAAAATGATTTAATCATTTCATGAGGTGGAAGTCCACCGTTCACACGATACATGATTTTTTAAACTATTTAATAGAAGTGTATGTGGTTTTATGTAATAAAATTAACATAAAAATATATATTTATAGGGAATATAATGAGTTAATTTCATTATAATGTTTTTGAAATAATAAGAGGTGTATACTGAAATATAATAAAGATTCTTTTTGATGAACAATATCTATTATTTGGGCATTCTTCTAAGGTTTTCACCAATGTCTTACTGGGATGGATTTCTATCCAAAATATGGATTCTATTATCATGGGAGGGAATTTGGGAATTGATTTTGGTAGGTTTTTTCTGAACTAAAATTGATTGAGGGATTGAATAGCAGAGGGATGTGGGTGGGTTTTTATAAGTGAGGTGAGTGACACATTTGTAAATTTTTTAACAGATTTATTCATATCCTACTTTTATTAATCAAAATACCTAATCAATTATCCATTAGATAATATAGAAAATATAATTTCAATATATGTCTACAAAATTAGGTTTTAAAATGTTTTTAGGTCATTCTCAACCATTTTTATCTTAGTTAGCCACATGGTAAATAAATTTCATGCTTAATTGTGGTAATTAATTTTTAATGTTTTTAATATTCATTTTTGTAAAAAATAATGTTTAGCCTATCATAAATTATAATTTACTCTGATTAAAAATATGGAATCCATTTTTCCAAATTAAATTAATATAATCAAAATATTCTATTTAAAAATTAATCCCACAAACATAATGAGAAAATTGAGTTTTAAAGAGAAAATGTTCAAAATCTTACATTGTTTTCATAAAAAAATTAAATATGAAAATTATTCTAGTTACCTAATTTGGACTAATTGATATAAAATTTATCTAATTTTACTTCAAATATATTTCAAATTATTTTTTAAAATTATAGATAATTTAAATAATGATTTAGTTTTCAAATAAAATTTTGTATCATTCACTATTCATAAAAAATATAGAATTTCATAAAAATTAAAATAATTTACCTCAATATAATTTTGATAAAATTATTTAAATAAATGTAGTTAATTTCATAAAATAAATTTGATAAAACTGTTAAAATTTAATTTTAAATACTTTTTTTAATGAGCGACTAAATCCTTTTTTTATAAAAATATAGTTTTTTAAAAATTATTTCATTTTCAATGATTTTTATATTATTTATAACCAATAGATAAAAATAACTAATATAATTTCTTTAAAAGTACTTGTACCTCAAAATTGAATGGCAATTTATTAATAATATACTATGTGATGGTTCATTATAAATCTGGTTTTCATGTTATATAATATATTGAAGTGGTTAAGTTTAATGTAATATATTTCATTGGATATTTAAGATCAATGTTTCATGTTGGATAAACAATAAAATAAAATTTTCGTCTTTTATAATTCTATAGTGCTACATTCTCCCAACATTTAATAAATTTATTCTTTTAAATTTAATTATGATATCGGTAGTACATAGTTTAATATTTTTTTTAACTCACATTGTAAAAATAGTTTAAAAAACGTCATTTTAATAAGGGGGACAGAAAGTATCAAGGTCATATACAATAACCCATAACAAGGCTTCATATTAGGATAACATTAGAGTAATGTAAATATTTAGAAATGAAATAAAAACATAAATAATTATTGATAGTTATTGTGGACATTGAAAACAATAAATATAATGATTAAGGGATTGTTAAGGGCCTAAATCCATAAAAATGTGATCATTTAAAAGGAAATATTATTTACCATATTTTAATGTAATAGGTTAAAAATTTTGTTTCAAAATCATTTTCCTTAATTTTATGAATTTGTTTATAGTTTATGAAAATTTGGAAATATACATAATTGATACAATTCTACTTCAGATGCATAATTTCAACCATTTTTATGCTTCGATCAGTTTACAATTCATCTGTTACACCAATAAATGAATAAAAAATTATTTTATATTTTTGAATCACTATAATTTACATTAATATATATTAAGATCCATAAAATAGTAAAAATAATTATGTATGTCATAATCTATTTTCTAAAAACGAATTTGGTTAGAAAAAGTTTTTCAGTATAATAAATTTTTCACAAAACCACAAAAGTAACACCACTAGTTCAATATTTTTTTTACTCATCAAATTGTATAATGAAAAATAATGAAATATTATCTAGGACATCACAACGGCCAGTGGCATGTGCCAAACTCTTATTTTTCTTTGGTTATGGGTTCAAGCCATGCGTCCTTACTAGATGCAACACGATATCACCCAGTATACAAGTTATCATTTTTTCTAAATAATATTAACATATTTCCTATAAAATTTCCTAAAAAAATATGATGGAAATCCATTATATAAATGTAATCATTAAATAACCTTTCTTCTAAGGTATTTAATACAATGTTGTTTTTTCAAAAAAATAGAATAATCATTTTTAACTATTATTATAATGTTATTAATGATCTTATTTTCACTAAAACAAATAAATAACTCTACACATAAATCTATAAAATTTAATGAAATTATTTATCAAATAATTTGGAATCCAAAACATACACATTACATAAATTTATCTAAAATGTCTTAAATATTTTGATATTACAATAACACAACTTTTTAATATGAGTGTTTATGACATCAAACGTATGATCAACCGTAAAATGATATAGCATGGTTTTATTTAGGAAGTACTATATACTTTTAAATTATAACACAATCCTTATATGTTTCATGGTTTTTATTAATAAAATACCATCCGTTAAATACTTTTACAAATTTAATTCATGATTCACACTAAAAAATATATCATCCATTTTATTTCCATATAGGTTCTTCAAGGGTCTAGTGTATAACATCTAGAAGAGTTAAATGACTTGGATAATGCCTAGATTCTACACATTTAAGACAAACTGCTAATAAATTCATCCCTAGGATGATATTTATTTCCTTCCATCATACTCATCATTTTCCAATGGTAATTCATTACTTAATTTCATTATTTTCCCCCATTAAGCATTATCTTTTTACATTAGGAAACCTATTTTCAATATGATACACATTCTTTTAACCTAAGACATGCATTATCATCACTTTTTAATCCATCATAATAAATTGTAATGAAAATATAAATTTTTATAAACATATCAACTAAGAGTGTCACACCAAATGTGCAGTAAGTCCCATTATCATGCACTGGGTGGCGATTTGGTCAACCTCAATGTGCCCTTTTCAGAGTTATTACCCCTAGAAAAATCTATTCTAGAACCATGTGATATTTTTTTATCCATATAGAGATATATTTAAATGAAAAACAACATAATCCCTAAATTACCAAAACAATAAAATGATAGTCGATACATATCATCAAAGACTTCCATAAGTTTTTTATCCCCAAATCTATGGGTTCATAAATCTAGTTCTAGTGTTTGTTACAAAATTTCATATGATCCCAAATATGGTGAACCAAAACCTAGTAGCCCGAATCTATTTTAGTCTTTCATTAATTAAATAATGTAATGAAGAATCACATCGTGATGGAAAAATATTTTAGATGTATTGGTTAACTAGACACATACATGAATCCCATATATATATAAATAAAAAAGTAAAAGATAATTTTTTTTGAGAGTATCATTATTCCATAAAAAATATTCTTTCATGTCATTCATTATACAGATTGAGGATTTGTGACAAAGTAAAAAAAGGTCAGATCAAATAATAATTTAGTGTTAAGTATAGAGAAATATATCAGGAATAAATGAGTATAATCAATATGAAAGGTAAATAACTAAACACACATTCCCTATAATCAATAAACTAAGAAGGAAGTGAATACATATATACTATTAATATAGAAATCACATTTATAATAATAAATATGGAATGGTTAATAACTTAACACAAATTACATTTAATTAATAACTTTTTTTAACATGATTAGTTAATGCATAATCAATATGTCATGGTAAAAAACTAAAATCACATGAGATTTAGTTAATAAAATGAAAATAAAGTGAATCTAGAGATAATATCATTGTGAAAATATCATGGATAATAATATTGGAATTATTAATAAAGATAATATTTATTTATTGGATTCTATGATCTCAAGAATCATGATTCCTCTACATCGAAGGCCTTTTACCAGATAGTTTAAAATATTATGTACAAACCATTGGGCCTTGGTCAACTGATTTCATGCTAGCTTAGTGATTCACCTCATGAGACAATTGATGCATCGAGTGGCTATATATGATTGGGCCCCACCTGTTTCATTCATTTCAAAATTATTCCTTATATATGGAAGAGTCTATTTACTTTACATATAATGTGTATTATCGTTAATTATCTATGTTGTGTAATGAATACTGATTTTTCAATATCCCATAGATAAAAAAATTCTATTCAATGTAGAAAATTATATTTAGAGATGATAAACTCTTTTAACTATTGAAATTTCTATAATAATTTATATTATAATTAAGAGAAATTTAATTTCCGATTATCATAGCTAATTAGACACTTAAAGGGAATGTTATTGACAACAAAAATGAATCAAGGATGTCAATACAAATACTATCCTTGGTTAAAATAATTATAATCAATATAGTGGTGAAATAAAGATGGTATATATAAAAATGATACCCAGTTTAATATATTTAAAATGAAGTGTTATTTTCATTGATGAATAGAAATATAATAAAATATCATTAAAAACATCATTGAGGATGATATCCTATTCATTTTGAAAATCAATTTTTAAAAATTAAAACTACATAAAATCCATTTCATTGAAAATAATTTTTTTTAAAATGTATTTCCATAATATTATGAAATAAAATTATTTAAAAATAATAATGTGAAATTGAAAAGTAATATTCAAAAGAATTTACATTCATGTCGGTAGGTAACTTTTTATATTCCGTACAAGTTAAAAATAACATCTTGTTTGCATTATATGATGGTTAAAAAGCGATGTGTATAGAAATGGATAAAAATATTCAATTGAATATATTTTGTGAAAATAAAATATTGGTAAAAATATATTTATTAATTAATTTTTATATCATGGAAACATTTTTTAAAACATGTTGACAAATCATGGACATGGAAGAAAACATATTTCTGATCGAAGAGATAAATGATGGTGGGTTTTCTTAAAAGAATTATCAATTATTTACGAACCAAAGAGTGGGAAAATGGTACTATTACTTAAAAATAAGATGAATAAAAAGAGGATAAGTAAATTAACTATTTTAATTTATATAATTTTCTATAATTTTCTTTATTCTCACATTCATGAACAAACAATCTTGATTAGATTGATATTATTAAATAAACCCTTACAATGATCACAACATCAAAGTGAGAATTAATCAATGAAAATATTATTTTATCTACAATGAATGAACATAAAACAAATGGAAATAAAACATTATATAAATAAACTAATTATACAAATAAAATTTGAATAACAATGACAACATATAAGTATTATAACCCGATTAAAAGAAAGTGAGTTTTGAAATACATTAGCGCACTGTAATTTTCAAGTCATGCCCCCTTGAATGAAATAATAAAAATTGATCCTTAAAATACAATAATCTTTTGTTAATTATAACATAACATTTCAAGGGGGTATCATATACATAGTATAAAATAAATTAGGTGCATAAAATTACAATATTCCAAAATGAAATGAAATTGAGATTAAATCCCATAAAAATATCATATAATTGATGTGGAAATTAATAATTGGATTTTTTATGTTTATAAAATTTATATCCATATAAAAAAGTTGAAATAAAACACATAAACATTAATTTTTTTCACATATAATCAAACAGTGACATAATCAATTACATTGAAGTTTAACCCAATGAATGTAAATTCAGTATTGAAATCCCTTACCCCACACATAATTTTGTGTGAAAAATCATTATACTACTTTATAGTGGTTTTAAACATGTTATTATCATATTCCATAACCATATTAGTATTTATAATATCATATATAACCTTTAAAAAAATAATATCACACATTCATTATTAATATTTCATTATTCACATTGTTGGGATTGTTAATTGCATTTTTTTCATATGCAACTATCATTATGAAATATCTGGTTGTTGAAAGTATTATAAAGTCATATAATTTCAATAATAATAAACATGAAGTAATTGTCATATATTTACACAAATGTTTCTTTTAAAATCACTAATGTAGTATGGTTTTAAAAAATAGACTATGTTAGAATCATGGATGTGGTAGGTCATACGTACACATGTGTAATATTTCCATTTTTCATTTATTGTTATATAAATTAGGTAAGTAATATTTTATATTTATAAAACGATCATAATATCATATATTCAATAATATTTATTTAACTATACTTATATATATATATATATATAACATAACTATGGTGTGGATATAAAAAGGGAGTCAAATCACTTTGTAATAGTGGTAGTCCACACATACACGAACGATGTTATCATTTTCAATGTAATAAATGATATATATTCTTATAATATGGATTAATATCATATAAATATAATAAAAATATTATTTATATAAAAAATATTAATTAAATTTATCGTTGTTTCGCTCTATTTAATGCATTTGTGTAAAACGAATCACATCGCTTCATGAGGGTGTTATATGTCGTACACATGTGCGTTATTATCATATCTCGAATGTAATTGAAAGTAAATTGATATATATTATATAATGACTCCACATGAACAAATATATAGTAAATATCTTGTATATACTCTACATCCATCATCATAACCAAATGTGACAATTAGTAACAAAAAAACAAATGAAGGTTCTCAATGCGGTAGTCCACCCTTCACACGAAGGATGATTTCATAACCCATTTAGTGATTGTTTAGGTGGTTTTAGGTCTTGAAATTTAAATTAAAACATCTTAGTTTATGGAATATTGTCATGTTTTAATAATAATTTAAGGTGGTGGGGGGAAATAAAATAAATATGCTCGGTGAAAAACATCATATCTTCTTAGGGTATCCTCCTTAGGTTTACAACAAAGCCTTAATAGGATAGATTTATGATAAAACTAATCCATGTAGGTTAATAAGAGGTCTTTTTGAATATATTATATTAGGTAGTTTTCAATAAAAATGTGTTTGATGGTGTGAAAATGATAGGATAGTTGGTATCATTTTATAATAAATGTTCGTTTCCTACTTGTAATTATTTTGAAAATATTCAATCATACCCACGTTTTTATCCTTACCAAAGCATTCAAAATATTTTATTACTGATTATAAAATATATATTTTGTTAATATAGGTATAAAATGTTTCATTTTCATTTTGGTACACCATTTAAACCATTATCTTCTTAGTTTAACCGCTCGTTAAAACAATTATCACTTTAACCACAATAATTACTTTTTACTATTTTCAATATCCATTTTGGTCAAAAATTAAGTTGATAAAAACATTAATTATATATTTTCTTATTTCATGTATGTAATATATTTTTCCTCCTTCAGTTCACATAAGTGGAAAATTATAAATTTAAAATAAATCTTGATGATTTGACAGGAAAGCCTGTTATTTTAAGAGAAAATGATGGAGAGATTACATTGTTTTTTTTAAAATTTTAATATGAACATTATTGTAATTAAATAAAATGTAATAGTTTATATAAATTTTAAATATCAAAAATTTAAAATAAATATAATTTTTTTAACATGATAAATAATTTAAACACAAAATAAGTTTTCAATTATAATTCACTATTTTTTTCTAGACATAAAAAATGACACATTTCAAAAAATCCAAAAAAATTAACAAAAACATAATTAGATATTATATTTGAAATATTATTTTTATTTTTTCAAATATATTTTCTAGATTATTTATTAATAAATTTTAACTTATGTTCACTTAGACAGACGAAACTATTTTTTAGAACAACACAGTTCTTCAGAAATATTTTTTTTCTTTTAAATGAATCAATTTTTATTTCTAAAAAAATAAATAACCCTAATATTCATAATTTATAAAGTAAAACATGTAACACTCAATTTTATGGATATTTTATATGGATGTACTATATAAACATTCACTTTTACTTGGGGTTGTGTGTTTTTCAAGTTATCAATTAGATTAAATTTAATGAATTATATTTATTCAATTTTTAATGGACGATGATTCATGTGACATATGATAACGAATAAAATAATATTATTTTTTAATTTCATATTGTTATATAAATATAAATAAGGTTTCACAACTTAACCATCAAACTCTCTACTCTTTATCACACATCACTTAAACACTTGTATAAATTAAGAGAAAACTAGGAATAACTTATATAATACTTCTATATGTTTTCATGTTGAAGACCAAATCATTATTTGTGATTGGATAAGAGAAAATGAAGAATCACAAAAATTCCCATGAAATATGGAATATTAGCTCTGATGTAGATAGAATCCACTCTGGATAGATGACCAAATAGATGCTATTGGAATCATTGTGTTACTAGGAGGATTTAAATGCGATGAACATCATTTCAATCGGATCTTATTTGAGGTAAAAACCAAATAGACGTGTTTAGGAGGAAGAAAATGAGCTCCAATTTCTAGACTAGGGGTTTTGAGATAATTATAGGAGAATATGGAGGGTTTGGGTAAAAATTAGTGAGAGGAAATTTTGTTGTTTTATCCCATTAAAGGATTCACATGATTTTGTTGTATGGTTAGAAAAACATTGCACCAACCATTCTGTACCAATTCCCAAGAAAATCCCCAAGTAGTATGGTTTTCTTTCAGGTTTTATATGAAATTAACTAACTTATTTCAACAGTATATAATTTAATATAAATATATATCATGGTCATGTGACCTCGAGTGCACTATTTGAGAAGCCATGTGATACCCCTCTAGGGACCCATAGATTCATTTGAACTATTAAAAATAAATGTGAACAAATTGTGTTCCCAATAATATGTCTCTAAAAATTGGGATTTTGAATATGAAATAATATGAATAAAAAGATATCCTG
Source organism: Viscum album (assembly GCA_963277665.1). Lineage (NCBI taxonomy): Eukaryota > Viridiplantae > Streptophyta > Magnoliopsida > Santalales > Viscaceae > Viscum > Viscum album. The sequence continues at coordinate 2,138,019,065 of OY728165.1, forward strand.
AAATACACTTTTTTCTCCATAACCCACCTCTAAAAATTACACTTTAGATTATTGCAACTCTAGTAATTTCATTATGATGCTTAAATTGATATTCAGTCCACTCACCAAATGAAATTTTCAAATAACCATTTTTTTAACTCATGAAAATCATGGTACCTTATAACTCTTAACAAGTCCTAATAATTTTAGTATCACTAAAAGGATCCTTAACATGTAGCTGAAGAGTGATCATGTAATGAATGATGTAATATTCCCAAATAAATTCTCTTAAATTACTTTCGTCATATACCTCCTCAAATATATTATATAAGTGAAAGTATGATAACATAAAAATTATTTATATAATTAATTGTCATTATATTAATGGGATATAAATTATTTAATCTCTTCTAATTATATTCTAAAATGAAAAAAACATTATATTAATGTCAGTTCACCACATCTAAGAAAAATGTATTTCATTTTTTATCACCAACATTGTAGTTTATTATAATACACATATTAAGGATAAAATGAAATTAATAGTTATATTATATATTTATTTCATATTCTGGAATTGATAAATATCCATACATTTAAATAAAACAAAATAACATCACCATGTTCTGAAAAACTAATGAAATTAACAAATGGTATCATAAAAATATTTATAAAAAAATTAACTATTTGTCATAGAACATTATGGAAACATAATACTACTTGGATATTTTGAATTAATTTAATGTCATTTTGTCACCCTTTGGTTTTATGGTATCATTAGATAAGAGCATTAATATTTTCTAAAAATTATAATGTGACCTTCGAACCATTTAACAAATATCCATTAAAAATTAATCATAATAAAAAAATCATAATAAATTTATTATAAAAAACATAAATGAACAATAATAAATGAAATATACCAGAAAATGTATTCTAAAACTATTTAATAAATTTATTTTTATTTTTCAAAATGTTAGATGAGCATATATAATGAGTAAAATACCCATGGTGATGGATCTTTCAAACCACCCTCATTACCTTCTAGGTTATGCATTATCATTATTTACCCACTTTCCCTCTATGATCTTATAATTTAATTTTTCCATATTATATGTATTCCTTAAATATATACCTTGTTTACTTAACCATTATTTTGTGGGGATAAAATATTTTCATCATGTTTCCTTCTTGAATAATTCTTTTCTTAGCAATCCAATTTAAATAGAACTCATTTATATATTATATTTATTGATGTACCACTACATTTAATTATTTTAACCTTATATGGTGTCTATAATTAATTTGTTTTTATGGAAATAAATTTTGGATCATTACATGTTTTATGGAAGTTATTATTATTTTACCCTGTCACCTCTTTTTTACCCTTATTTATAAAACCATGTTTATGAAATTAATTTCGAAATAGAAATCTGATATATGTGTTCTGTATTGAATTGACATAGACATAATTTTCATGTCATATGATTATTTATTCATTTATAAATGTCTTATAACTATTTAATCCCTTCTTCTTGGGGAATATTTATAATATTCCATTTGGTTGTGATCAATGTTAAGATTATGTAATCCATTTTATTTTCCTATTTTTTTAAGATTATCCCCTATATATGATTTATATATATATCAATCATATGATTGTAAATGTTATGGATATGGTGGTAAGGATTTTAATTATACAATCTACCAATGTATTCGGTAATGTTTTAATATCTTCATATTCCATGTATGGTGCACAGATAGTTACCCTAGAACACTCTGTTATATTTTTCTAGTAGTGATTCATAAATTATGTTATTATATAAGGTTGTATGTATTTTTTCACATTCTTTTAATTCCATGATCTTATAATGTCACCTTTTTGAAGATATGATTTAATGTGGTCAAATATAAACCTTCTCTTTTTTTATCCTGATATGCCTCTTGTCTCCTATGTATTACCTTATATCATGGTTTATTATGGTTATTCCCTTACTCAAATTTATATATCACCCATTCTATTAATTTATTCCCTAGTGTATCCTTTGAAGTGAAATGAATTTTGTCTGATTTAAGAGAAATTAATGGAGACCAAAATTATGATGGTGTATCCTTTATTTACGATGTTGTGTTATTTTTCCAATCTCTCAAGGCCACTAGACCTTTTGATTTAATGGATTTATTTTTCAGAACATTATGTTAATTATCGTAGAATAAAATGTAAATCGTACTTGTGTTTCTATAATAAACATATTCATTCCATTATTTTCTATTTTGAATTCTTATTTATCACCTTTCTAATATTTATATTAATTTATTTTATCACTATTAAATGTTATTTAAAAGTCATTTTGTTTTTATTATGGTCATGTTACAATTCTAAAAACCATGATAATATTCTTAATTTCTTATTTAATATTCATAATACTAGGTTTTACTATTTTAATTGTCATATTTGTTTATACAGCCTGTAAATACCTATTATTTCTTTCATTCATCAGTCTCTTTAATTCCACTCAAGACTCTATATTTTTAATTATAAAAATATTGATTATATTACTAGAGATCAGCTCCTTTATTAATGTACTATTTATGAATGTGATAATTATTGGAAACACAGATCATCTAAATTTATGTATTCTATTTTTGTTATTTATTATCAAATTTTCTAATTTATATTTTATTGATTATATTTATTATACAAAGGTAATGTTATAAATTAATGAAATAAACTATTAATGATTGTTATTATATAGCTCATGTTTATATATAATTTTATATTTATAAATGTGACACAAATGTTTATTTAGAAGGAACATTCCATATATAACAATATAGTTTATTTCATGTAGAATGACTTTTCATATGTAAGAGTAGCTCCATTATCAAGTAAAAAGAACTAATTTTTTTCACCATCATATGCAGGAGTAATTGATTATTCTATTTTTATCATCATGACATTCGAACATGTTGAGGAAATGATCCTTAAAGCATAAGAGAATAATATTTCTCATGTAAGAGTAACTCAATCATGTTTTCAAGAAATTATTTATTCCATGAAATGTTATTTTTCATATCAAATAAAACACATTTGTATATAATAGTAACAAATGCATGATGAGACATGATAAAATACATTCACATTTTGGTTTAATCATCTTTAAAAATTATTCTTCTTGATATTCAATTATAATTTAATGACATTTCAACATATCCAGGATCATGTCATTAATGAACACAACACAAAAACATCCAAATATCATGAATGACCTGAATCAAAAAATAAGTAATATAATTCTTATGTAGAGATAGTTATATAAATATCACATTATAGTGTTAATGATATTACCCTATCCCTTAGTATAATATCAATTAAATATCAATCATTTATCAATTCAAAATCAACTCATCTAGCCCCCCATGTAATATCAATTCTATATTAAACATGTTTTCAGTGAAGATAAACTCATCTCCACCCTTTCTAGTTCACTTTATGAGGATTCAGTAATCTTTTAAATGGATCTTCAATGTCTTATTTGGAATTATAGAGAAGGTGGACTATCTAAATCTATACCTAACACATTATGATATTACTATTGAACTAATGATTCATTATTAATATATCAAAATACTTCACCCCCAATTCATAATAGAATCGTATTTAATTAATGTAAATAATGATAATGTGTTCCATGAAGAGATGAATGATCTAGTTCATGTAACCTATGAACCTATAATGGTTATTTTTCATTCCTAACAGAATCAATAATAATGTATAATGTATATAGTGAAATATAAACCCTGTATTCAAGATATATTCCATTCATACCTAAATTTGGTGACAATAGGATGAAATATATACCTTTCAGAACAACTTACACCTTTTTATCTAGAAAAATATGTCATCATTCCTCATAAGAGTGTATTTTTTAATTTGTTAACCCCCGATTTAAGAGGTTATGGTCAATATTAATCCTCTAGAAGTTGTTTAAATTTATATTGAATAACACTAGAGATACCCAGGGGGATACATATGATATGATGAACTCTTTTTCAATAAATTTTTATAGTTACACCTAGTACACATTAAGCACAACTGAGGAAATTGAATAATATATATAATATATCAGAGTGGTATTAAATAATAGATTAATATATAAGTTTATCTTGTGATGAGGTGTAAATCCTAGGAAATCATCACAATATAAATCGATATACTCCTCTATGTATATAGGAATTATGTCATCTAAATAATCCACTAAAAAGTCAATATTTCCAACGAACTAGGGGTTGTATACAACCTCCTGATGGTAATCCTCACCCTCTCTACTAAAATCGCCACTCTCCCATGCAGAAAAATATCGATCTAATTGAAAGGTAGATAAACAATCTATAAAGGTATAAATTTATCTATGTATGGATTTATGTTATCTATTCCATCCAAAGATTAAATCATATGGATTCTTGATAACTACTATGAGGCCCTATGAAAATGTAATTTTACTAATTAGGAGAACCCATAATCAGAAAATATTAGTGAGCATGCGATCCCTTCTACATAGGGTCTCTAGCCACATTGTATAGGCTGGGGGATCTATCCATATTTCTTTCTCTCAAATAAGGGATATAGTAAAAATGTAATGAATTGTACCAGTTTTTTTTAGTATAAGTCCAAGTGCAGATATTTTATATATTACATATAAAACCATGTCTAATGATGCCAATAAATATCCCTCTATATGAAACATCAAACTATGTGCGTGTATACTGTATATTTAAGTTTGGATTTGAACACTTCATACTTTCATTGGTGAAAGTATATCATATTGATGTTCACATTTATCTCATTTTAATAATACATCATTAAACCCATTTCTGAATCCTCCTCTCCAAGGCCCATCCTATCTTTCATTAGGAGACCTCTAATAACACAAATCTCACTAATATGGGTGGTCTGTAAACTATATCTCTTTGGTGGCCCTATAAACCATTACAAGTAATGAAATATAGATCTAAATTGCCTCAAAATATAGAAGCATAAAAATATTATATTCCAACTAGTTGGATCATTTTCCAAATTCTACAACTGTTAATATTTGAGATTGGTATCATGAAAATTTATGTATTCATCATCGATATCGAGCTGCCTAAATTCGGTTAGCCAAAACTAATGAATCTACTATATGAAATTCTCCACAAACTTCTAGATATGTACCATACGAAATGTATCAAGGTAATACAAATTTTAGAAGTGGTTCATAAAAACTGACAATAGATTATTACACTTATAATTTATTACGATACCCAAAATCCTCCAGAAAATCTCTACATCATGGAGAATATTGGTTACTATCAACTTAATCTTACCAGCTACTGTGCAAAATAAGCAAAACACATAGGTCACTACCTCATGAAAATCCTTAGAATCCAATTGTTTTTTAATACCTCATAATTTCAGTGGTTACTATCACTGTAACTTATGAATCATGCTCAAAGAATGAGGATCCTTATCCTTTTACAATCAAATCATCCACTACTCTACATGTGGATGGATGTATACATACTCTATGGTTAGTTGTACTAGTCACTGCATTATAGGTAGAGGATCCTCTACCCATATTCCAAGTGGGGGTTTCTCATGATCTAGTCTATAGTTGTACTAGTCACTGCATTTGTAATTAGTGACCATATAATGGGATCTTGAAAAGATAAATGCATTTATTCATATTGAAATTGGTATGATATTAAATTATTAATAAATCAAATATGGTTATATTACATAATAAATACATGAAAATCAATTATATATACCAATATGATGCTTGAAACATTACAATTATTCCACAAAATATGTACTGAAGAGTTGTAATTCAAAAACTTGGGGATTAGATAATTGGTGAATGCATATTCCAATATTCATAACCTCATAATGTTTTTTGGTAATAAATTCACCCTCAAGACCTCATGGCACAAATTCCCTAATTTTTGAAACCAATGTTGACTTGAATCCAAACTCGAAACCCCATTATTAAGACATGTCTCCCCTAATACCATTATAACATGATATAACACAATGAAACATTTCCATTGATAGTTGTAATTTCCTTATTTCATGACATGTCTTCCTCTACGAAGCCCGGGGGTTTTTACTAGAATGTAATCGTAATATTAGAAAATATGGGAGGCATTAGTCTAGAGTAAATTTACAAAACCAATCATCTCCACCTTGGAAAATAATTATTTTCTAGTCATTAATGAAAACTAATAAATATAAAATTAATTTAGCTTAATATTATTCCTATATAAGATATCAAAAAAAAGAATTGATGTAAAATAAAAATGTTCAAAAAAAGATCAAATATCTAAAATGTAAACTAAACTAGACAGTAAGAGAGTATGATGAATCCCTAATACATGGATACCAAAAAAGATATCTTCTAACACCAATATCTACATTGTGTCACTAACATCCTACTCTCAAAATATTATAACCATCAATTTCCATATTCAAATATCATACATATATATTTTTATTTGACATTTCATGTATGGTTGAAACACCCATATAGTAGTGATTATATACAATCCCAGTAGGACACCCCAAATCAAAAAAGGATTGATCAAAATAATAGGTAGCACAATATTCAATAAGGTAAGTAGAAATATGATATAATTTAATGGTGGAAAACTCTTTACATTGATTAGAGTTTCACTCTTCACAACCTATATATATATATATATGTAAACTACACAACAATTCAACCCACCTCACCACACAAAATCAAGAGAATGGAACCCATGACTTATCAATGGTGAGGAATTGTCATAAGAGAAACCAACCTTTTTATATGCAACATTACTCATTGAGTAACAGTTGTTGTTAAATTGACTACCAAAATCTATTTATAGATGACCTTCTACCCATGTGTGTGTCTATGAGGGGGTGATACTAACTCTATCAGTTGTGTGAGTAACGTGTGCCTTATTGGGGATAAGGGAATACTGGACCTATGTTCAATAGGGAGGAACCTTTCCCTGAGTATGATGGGGATTACCAAAACACTAAAAATAATGTAGAGGAAAAATTTACATTCATTCATTCACCATCCAATGATTTATTAAATTCATGTCCACTATAATAATAGCAATCAAGCCTTTTTATCTTGAGTATAGAACTATAGAAACTAAAATTCGTAAATCACCTTATGTTTTGCATGTAATTCCATATATTTATATTAATCCATGGGTTATATGGAAAAATAATCATAATGTTATTCTTGTGTGCCTTATTTTTTTATGATCAATAGTATACAAGAATCACCAAGGATGGAAAACTATAGGAATGTACTTTGGGGACATCATGTATAACCCCTTGACAGAATCTAGTTCATATACATTCATTCACAATTTAATTTTAAATCAAAACTACATGGAATATTATATATAGTACATAGATTATGGGACTCCTAGTTAACCATAACATATACTATTAACACCTATGTCATGCATGGTCGATGTATATTTCTTGTATATTTTCCAATATGGTTTATAGGGCCAATAAGTTAGTTTGGGGAATACTCTTATATTGAAATATGAGGGTGAACTATCACTAAATCAAGTGTCTATAAATAAAGTACACGTAATCAGGTATTCAAATTAGAATGAAAACCCTATCCTCGATTTCTATTTTTATAAATGGAATTTTCTTTTTAGAACTACATATTGTGTAATTGCATCATTGACCTATAGATCTTCCAATAGAAATAAAATGAACCACTACTACTAATTTTTCATCAGACCATTCTAAGATCATCTACATCATAATCTAAAATAAATAACCTAATTTCAATACTTGAAATCATACTCTGTTGAATCATCATCATTCATCCTTGGTAAGAAATTTACTAATAATATTTTCATGCATGCTTGTTGAACCCCACAATGTAACATCCCCTCAAAATGCATTGCCAAAAATTCTATGAAAAATCACCATCATTCTCATCATGTCCTGATTACCCACAAAATCGGGTGAAATAACCCATTTCACCACTATCATAAATATAAAATAATGTCCTCATTAATGTTGGCCAACTATTCTTTATCCCAAGACTATATAGTCAAACCAACAGTAAGGGAATTTGATGATAGAAAATAGAAAATAATTTAGGAGATAAAACGGGGAAGAATGTGAGATTATATGGTTGGGGAGGTGGTCCGTACTCTTTTGATGATGCATATATCGAGAAACATCAAAAAAAATTATAAGGGATCAAAATATTATTTATAAATATGAGCAATAAATATATAGGGATCTAGTAATTCTAATTAACTATCATGAATTATTTATTAACCAAGAAATCCATGATGAATGGTTCCAGAAAAAATGAAGATAAATCTTTCCTTGATTTATGATTGTTCATTTATATCAACCACATCATCAAAAAGTTTTTTTCGTGACCCCCTTCGAAGAACAAATTCGATGGCTTGAGATATCTGATTCACCATAGTCCTCTCTCTCTCTCTCTCAGAATATCAATTTCAATACTGTTTATTTTGGATGAACCTAATTAAAGACGTAATGGATGACTATATTGGGAAATTTTTGGTTTCATGGTTATAATCAATTTAATAAATATTTATTTATATTTAATAAATATTATACTAATGATAGGCTTGAATCAGAGCCCAGATTACGAACCAACATTACACCACCCCAATGGTTATCCTTCTATTTGGGATGAAATTAATGTTTTTATTTTCTCATTTGGGGATTCTATTATGAGTAATAAAAATTCTTCTAATGTACACATTAATAGTCAAAAAACTTATATTATATTTAATATAATATAATCAGGTTCTCATGATATATTATTTATGAAATTTATTTAAAAAACAATTATAAAAAATATTTTATTTATTTATCACAAAAATAAGTGTCTCAATTACTATAACCCCCCAAAAACATCAAATATATTATTGATCACAACCTCATCATAATTTTTTATCTTGATATCCCATTCCCTAATCCATTAGCTTTTTAGTTTCAAATCAACAGGTAATTGTAATAATATTTTGTTTACTATATCTATATATTTAATAGCATCACTAAGTCCTCACATATAATCTATTAAGTCATTTACCATATTTAGTAATGTATAGAAATTTTTATTTATGATATTATTAATGTATTCAAACTTAATCCTTAGAAAATATATTTTCCCATAGATTTATTATCATTTTTATATATGATGATGATATTTTAGTACATTTTCATTGAATATTTTTATGAAATAATATTTTAAATCATATTTGATAGTTATCATCCTAGATAAATCACATCCTTGGGATATTTTTCCATATCATTGAATTATTTTATAATTATTTCAAAACCGTATAAGTTATTTTAAATTTTATTCATCATAGTTGAGTTAATGTATATGAAATGAGAGCAAAAGTAGTTTGTATATAATTATTATAGAATTGGATGTTTTTTCTATCGAAGTTAAGAACATAATTGTGGTTACCTATAATTATTAAAATATTAAAAGAGAGATATAAAAAATGATAAACAATATTTTTTAATATATATTTTTATAACTCAATTAAAATAGATACAATAAAGTGTGTGAATTAGGGTACATAAAAATAATGTTATTTTGGAAAATATAACACCTTTAGTTAATTGTTTATTTATGATTAGTTAAACAATTATGTATTCTCTTATATAAGTGATCAAAATAAAATTTGGGAGAGAATGATTTTACATGGTTCAACAAATTTCAAATATGTATAAGGAATATAAACTCAGTGATGTGTTAGTTTACTAATGATAATTATCATTCTATTGTAAAAAAAATTTATAGATTATCTAGTCTTCATGATTTAAAAACCTCATAATCAAAGATCACTTTTATCTATCCCAAATTCAGTATAATTACAATTATTAATATAAAAATAATCAATAAAATAAAATATTCTATACTATAAATAGAGATGCAACAACATGTTAATACCATTTAAAATTGTAACCACTGAATATATGACCAATGTAGTGGTCGGTGTCTCCATCCTTTATAATGATTACTAAATAGGTGTTAAAGAATATCTATTCATTTCATATTTTTTTATGGTTAATAACATATAATGTTTTCTATCAATCATGTATTTATACCTCATTTTCCCATTATATTATTTTATAAAATATTAGTTTTCTCCATTAAAAGATAACATTAATATATCATATCTTTTAGGATCTTTATTCTCATATATATATGGTCATATATTCATTAAATTTCACATTACTTATATAGTAGAATAATTCCATAATCTATACTCTATTTCTAATTAAAAATGCAGAAATATTTTTCATTTATTTTTTATCTTCACTCAACCCACATTGTTGTTATTTACATTTAGGAATGATGAGACAAATTAATAATTTACCTCATCAAAAAATGATAACTAATTATCATTATCTTGAATCCTTGTATGTTTCTAGATATTGATATTTTACTTTTCATAATTAATAGGTGATGGCTTCCACCTACAATGATGTGATTATTTGAATTCTCAAATTTATTTTTATGGAAATAAGAAAATGGATTCTATATCATTACATAACAAAATTTCCACATATTTATATAGAAATAATGTGAAACATATTCCTATAAAATAGTTCCTAATATAATGAGGTTTGATCATATTATTTATTTTAAATAGTGATAAATAAAAAATTCTCTACCCCATAACCGCCATGTATTTTTTTTTCTATTGAAAACATTATAGTTAGTAGATAAAACAAATAATTCCATTAAAAACAACCCAGTATAAAATGATAAAGGGATTTAGATAGTGTAACCAATCATAGAAATTTTATGTTACTAATCCAGTTTCACCAAAAAAATATTTATCCATACATATATAAAAAGGAAAATTTTTACATTTTTCATCATCTGACCAACATTTCCAAACACATCAACATGATTTGGGTAGATATCCATAATATTAATAATTATTCATCTTTTATTGATAATTCATGTATTGTATGAATCTCACAATAGTTGGGAAGGATTTTAATCAATACATGGACTTATTGTACCTTGGTTAAAGGATTCAAGAAAAGAAACATTATTTTTAAGGAGTTTTAATTATATGAAAGATATGTAGCCATCTATTAGTATCAATATACTTATATAGACTTAAGTAAACTTCTTAAAAACTAATAAGTTTATAACTATTCACAATTTCATCATTCAAAATGAAGACACATTTTTGAAAATAAAACATATGTGATTTTTTTTACATATATTCAATAAAAATATAATTTATACCGCTTTCGAAATATTATATTTTTTCATCTAAACTCTTCTAAATATCATCAATTGATATTATAAACTGATCATTATAGCTCATGATGTAAAAAAATATATTAGCATTAATTATTATGCAACACATTCACTTCCATACAGAAAACCACAATGTAGTGACATTTACAATGTTGTGGTTTACACTAGTAAAAACCAATACATAGATTATACTACCATATTATGGTCTTGATTAAATTCATATTTTCATAAATCTCTCTAATTTACTAAAGCAACATTTTATTTATACACATTCACCAAATTTTACATCATATTCAATAACTAAAAAATAAAATCCTAAAAAACATTAGATACTCTAAAAAAACAACATGAGTTGTTCTCTATGATCACATGTCCCAAATGGGTCCATTCTGTGACTACCCCAAGCCCACCTGTAATAGCTCTGGGTCCAGTGAGTAGAACCGAGTAGGAATATCCCATAATTGGGAGACATTATGCTATATACCTGTACACACACACACATCTCCAGGCCCAAAATACTTGAAATGTAAAAAAATTGAGTAACCCATGAAAAAATAGAAAAAGATACCAATAATAGAGTAATATGGTATAAATTGAAATGTTATCGTTGAATGAATAAAAATCCCACATCTAGAAAGTCTCTGTAGAAGATAGTGAAAATGTTCCTTAAACAAATCCACAGAAAACCCTACCTGAAGGGAAAGGTGCATCATAGCTGTTTGAAGCTGTAGGAGAACACCTTGATTGTCTGGTCTCACTACTCATCACATTTTCCGGGTACACCTAGGCCTCTGACAAAGTATTGATCATCTACAAAATACATGACATGAGTGTGCAAGTCTGATCTAGGGGTGATTAAAATAATAATTGGAATGACAACCCAAAACCACAAAGGAATACCATTAAGATATAAACCAATTATTCCAAAAAAAAATTCAAGAATTATACAATGAGTAAATACCAAAAGTTTTCCAAAAATGAATAAACTAATTATACTAAAATAAATTAAAATAACTACACCACAAAGAAGATACATAGTCAGCTTACTCGTGTATATGTGTATAGTACACACAAAAGGATTATCTAATTTAATCCACAAAAAACATGTTTTAGAAAGAAACGTAGTCCTGATGAGGCACTCAATCTTGATAAGACATGTAGTCTCATTTATTAAATGTAGTCTTGGTAGGCCACATAGTCCCAGTAAGACACGTAGTCTCAGTAAGACATGTAGTCTCAAAGTCCAAGCTAATCACATGATTCCACTCACATCGCATTCTTTTGGGGAGAAACTACTCCTCAACCCATTTGATTATATGGAAACATCCAAAAATCTCACTAAAGTATCTCAAAAAAACCATCTCATCACAAGGATAACAAATCCACAAACACCTATTAGAATGGAAAAAAGTTTGATAGTTATGGACATTTTCATAAAAAGGCCTAACTTAGGTCTGGTCCAAGTCCGATGCGGCTTACTGGACCCGAACCGAACTATGCTGGTCAGAACCAGCCATCTATGCTCAGCCCACAACAATTAGACCGACTCCCCCTAGTTTGGCCTGCATGCACCTGTGCTGAGCTGCTAGGGTACATCTGGTTCACCCTGACCCCATGCCTAATAAGACAGTGTGGTGTTGTTCTGCATTCCACATGGCTAGACCACTGCTTCTTCCAACCGTACTTCCTCCTCGATATTGAGGTCTCTACAAGGGCACCCAGTTGTATATGTGTCCGCCTCTTATATCCCCTTTCGTAGTCCCACTTTCCACTTCCATGGGTTCTGACGCAGCTCCCCTCCAGCCTTCACGTTCCTTCCACTCTTATTACCAACACCTCCCAAAAATGTTGTTACCTCCTCCTACCACTTTTTGCTGCCACATGCTACCTCTAGCCACCACACTACAGTCGATTTTCCTTATCGGAACCCGACATAGGAGGTCCCTTCCACGGACCACCAGGCCACCTTCAGTGCCTTTGTTTCAAAATGATTGAATATCTAGGATTGTTTGGTCCCAATCATTACAAATATGAATTTGTATATTTATTTTCATTAAATATAGAGGTCTGATCATACTTGGAGCCACCCAAAAGCATCGGGATGTGACTAAGGGTGTACAATGACATAAGTACAATGAACAGGAAAGAAGAAAAACCATCAAGAACGTCCGAATAATGAATTCTAGGAAATTTTTCATTTCAACCTAAATTAATCCATAGTATAATGTCAAATGAATAAGGAATAATCACATCGATTCATCTCCCATTAAATCCTCACAAATCAATCCTCTGCCATAAGAATGATCGAACCATGGGTCAACTAGTTCTTTAGTTGATCTGTATTCTTCATTGGTTCTATGAACATAGAAATAAATAACTTAAAAAAATAATTCCCTACCTAGATTTTTACTACTCACTAATGAATATAAATCATCATCTCAGCCGTATTGTTGAGATCCTTCGAATCTAAGGCATTTCATTGATTATAGATCAAAATTATGAATTTTGATCCATCAACAATATCAACATACCTTCCTTCTCCTTTTCTTAGTGTAATTATAGGGTTATGGTGATTACTATGGATTCCTGATAAACACTAATAAAAATAAAATGAGTCATTGTGTTGAAATAAAATATTTTTTAAAAATAATTTATTACTGATACTATCAAAAATGAACTTTCATAGATGTTATATGCTGGTGGATGTTAGGCTCTACCAAAGGTAAATTTGATGCTCTGAATGCAACAGTGCCATTAGATTTATGATATGGTCTACTATTTATAATTTAATTAACAATTTCCTGAATTTTTTATGTGTATTATATTGAAAAAACATAACATTTTTCCAATAAATAGTTCTTGGAACACTGATCCTCTGAATCACACATCATCTCTATGCCTCATCTCACAATTTTTCAAATTAATTTTTAAAAGTAATTCCAATGAAATATGAGTCTTTAATATTTTATCACATTATATGTTTTCATCCTAGAATTCCATAACAAATGATAATAAAAAAAAGATGATGGAATTTTGCACGAATCATGGCCTTACATTATGATATGATATACTATAGATTCCCTTGTTTCCACTAGTCTTATACTAGAAGAATTGACCACCCATAAAGTATCCACTCTTAGAGGTCCTCAATCTCTTTTTAGTACTCTACAAATTTCTCTCCATCATCAATGTCCATCTCGCCCCAGTCAATGACGTACGATGTGTCATGAACATTCCTCCCCAACTCTAAAACATGGAAGTTGTTGTTCACTTGATCTAACAAAAAAGTTCGAGATAAGTGGTTTTTCATCTCGCTAACTCTGTATTGTTTCACGAATGGGATGATGAACCTCAGAGATTGCATGACACACCAAGAAAATATATATATCCCATGTCAAGTTGAGATATAAAGGAACACATTGTCTCCATCCTTGATATCCAAAAGTCTCTGTCTCCTATCAACATAAGACTTATGAGGGATCTATGAAGCCTTCATCTCATCTAAGATTATATGAACCTTCTCTGTAGTCACATGCCCTAACTCCTATCCCATGAGTGGTGACTCACCTAGGCCCTTCAAGCAATGTGGTGACCAGTAGGGTCGCTTGTACAAGGCCTCAAATTGAGCCATACTGATGATAGAATGGTAGGTTTCTTTATTCAAACTCCATCATGGTTAGTTTATACTCCCAACTATATAGAAAATATTGAATTTAAGCATGTAGAATATCAACCAAAATTTGTATGGGCTACTCAGTCTGGCTGTTGGTCTGTGGGTGAAAAGTTGTGCTAAAGCGGTAATAAGTCTCAAAAGCCTCTTACAATCATGTCCACAATCAGGATCAGAAAAAAGAATCCTGAACTGACACAATCGTTGATGAAAATCCATAGAGGTTAACTATCTCCTCTATGTAGTGTTGTTCCAAACACTATAACAAACTCTGCTCCCGAATCACTAAGAAGTGGGACGACATGGTTATTCGGTAAATGATTACCTAGATGGTATCATTCCCCCTGGACGTACATGGTAACCCAGTAATGAAATCCTTTGAAATCCTATCCCACATCAACTATAGAACCTCCAAAGGTTGAGTCAGATATGCTTGAACTCAGTTCACATCCATCACATGCTGACATGTGGAGTATCTAGGAACGAACTCGACCGTGACCTTCTTCATCCCCAGCCACCATAACTGACATCATAGATCCTATTACATCTTAACAACATGATGATGTACCAAAAAATAGGTTATATGGAATTACCTCGAGATCTCCTCCTGTAATTCCACAAGTTCTATTGTGTTTCCTCTTAAAAGAACAACATGATCCCCACCTTTTGAATATTCATTTGGGGCATACCCTATGGAAATCTAATCCTGTAAATCCTCATAGTCTGTATATCCAAGATATGATCCCTAACTAGATGTCACAGTAGATAGAGGATAACCTTTAACTAGAGGTGAGATGCTCTATATTTATCTAGAATGAATGGATTCAATGAGGAAAACTACTTTGATTCCTCATTCTGTAGTAGAAAACTCGATCTCCCACTGATATCATCTCCCACCACGTTCTCCTTCATGTGAGTATAGAAGCTTTCAATGTCATAGTCCTTGTGGAACTATATCCATTTCCTCTTTAACAAGATTAAATCATTTTGAGAGATGATATACCTTATACTCTTGGGTTAGAGTAGATGATAAATCCCTCGCACATAAGGTAGTGTCATAACATCATCACTGAGACGAAAAATACTACTAACATAAGATCCTGGGTAATGTAGTTCTTATAATGTATTATCAACTATCATGAACATTAGTCAATCACCGCTTCCCCCAGCATCATGACACAATAAAGCCTGATTCATGATAAATCACAGATCCCCACGAACTCGACACCCTACTCTGGAAATCTAATGATGGGAGTGCTCATCAATTTGTACCTCAAATAATAAAAACACTCCATTCACTTATTATACCACATGATAGGCTTCCCATTTCATGTTAAAGCTATCAGAGGCACTATTACTCAGTAAAATTCTGGTACAAACATTTGATAGAACCCAACCATTCCATGGAAACTATACACCTCATTAACACTCTTGGGTGGTTCACAAGAAAGAACCACCTCAATCTATTGTGGACCAAATACCACCCCATCCTATGAAATGATGTTTCATTCAATATAGACTTCTAGTATCTATAATTGAAAATTTGAGAGAATCCTGAAAAGATGGTGATCTCGGAGTATGTCTAGAACCTCCCTCATTTGTATCGCGTGGTCCACCTCATAAAACAAGTACACTAGGATTTCATCAATGAATACCACAACAAAACGGTCTGTGTAAGGCATGAATATCTTATTAATGAGTGCTAGGAATAGTTCTTGGAATTTTTTCATTCTAAACAGCATCATCAAGTACATGTAGTGGTCATAGCGACATCTGAAAGCCATCATCGGTATATCCTCATCTCATACACAAATTTGGAGATAGCCAGATCTGAGGTTAATCATCGAGAACCACCTCATCCATTTCAGATTATCTAATTGGTAATAAATCCTAAAAAATTGATAATTATTCTTCATGGTCACCTGTTTTAGGTTCCATGAGTCCACACATAACCTCATGATCATGTATTCATTCTTGGAAAACAAAACTATGGTGACACATGGTGAAAAACTGGGTCAAACAAATCTCGTCCTCTGAAATTCTTCCAAACGTACCCTCAGTTCACGAATCTCTTTGAGAGACCTCTGATATGAAGGCATAGAAATTGGTATCATCCTAGGGTGTAGATCAATAAAAATGTCTACCTCTATATCAGTAGGTAAACCTAGAATATCTTCTTGAAATATGTCTGCATACTCCTCCAACAGTAGAAGAAACTGGGGAATCATCTCATCCAATACATTGAAGGCCAGACTAGACAACTAATCTTTGAACGGAAACACCCTCATATGTGTGATCCCATCCTACACTGAATGCATTTCCTATTAGCCAAAAAAGAAAACATAGTACTATCATTACGTACACAGCACAATCTGCACCTAAAACTGTGAATCTAATCATGGACTATGGATATACAGTCTATGTTGAGAATGACATAATAATTTCTCGACGATACTACCATGATATCCCAACCAAATCAATCGCCTATATGATTATGGTCAAGCTATTTTTTCCAGGGTGTGATCATAAAATCCCCTCCATTATAAGTTTCTAGGTGTAAGGGTCAAGTCAAAGGTTCCATCATAATCTCTAAGTCTTGAAAAAAATTCATGGAATGAAATAAATTACTTGGGATTATATCTATCAAAACTACAAATAAGGTTTAAAATACTCATATCATGTCGATAGTCATCCTTGGAGCCTCAGTGTCATAATCCTCCATCTCCTGGATCAGGTCTCATCACTTTCCACCATCTTCTAGAGTCTTTCGTGGCCCACCTAGGGTTGGTGGTGGTAATATGTCAAACCACCATCCACCTCATGATGCCCTACCTACTCCTCCTCCATATCTGTCACCCTACACACCACCCTTCTATGGACTTCGCCTATGTCTCGGGAGTCCCTCAACTATCTCTGTATCAGGCGTATGACGAGTTTGGAAATCTCGAGCATGATGTCCCAGACCACCGCACGATTAACCCATCATGTCCTTCATCTGACTCACTCTATCTTAGGAGCCCCACATAACTTATCATATGTCCTGGGGTCATCCCTTAGAGCATGTGACTCAATTGAGTGTTTATGACTACTATCACCAACCTACTAACAAAGACTCAACTACCTTGTGCCCAGTGGTATCTAACACTATCGGTGTCTTCTCCGTTATAAATATCTCCATTATAAGAGATCACTCTAGTAACCCATAATATGTATTAATGATAAGGGATATCATCTATTTAGTTATCTCTTAGTGTAAACCCTGCTTGATGGTCTGATGCCTAAAGAACGGTCCAGATACCATATCTGTGGAGTAGTGAGAGTGATCAGTAAATCTCTCTGAGTATTCGACCACTATCTAATTGACCTTATGCTAATGAAGATTCACATGTGTGAAAACATAGTGTAATATAGTTTTAATGAACTAATCTAGGAATAGATACTTAAAATCCACCCATGTGGGATTCATCTCATCATGTTTATGGGTCACTATTCTCTATTATAAACCCACTGATCCCAAAAGAAGACCCATGACTAGGACTGCCATCTTGTCAGAATGTGTCCTCGCAAGGAGTAAACCATTTGTTAATACCTTCAACCAATCCTTAACAAACTGGGGGTCTGTTTCATGCAAAAATATGGAAGCTAACTGCTACTGGAACTCATGTAATGTGCTCAGTCTAGGTGCACCCTTAACGTGTAGCATTGGTATTAACTGCTGCATACACGGTGGTGGTATCTCTAGTAAACCACACATAGGTGGTATCTCTAGTAAAATCCCATGTATAGACCCCTTGTTTCTAGTATGATCATCCCCATGGTAACTCAATATAATTCTGGCTAGCTATCTATATAGAGGAAACATAAAATATAACTAGATATAACATGGTCAATAGAGTATAATAGGTGAGCCGACTGAATAAGGACATTAGATCACACCCAAATCCTATATGATGCATGTAGAATTTTTCCCAAAAACCAGTGTTTTATGTGTACAAATTTGAGTAGAATAATTCAGTGTCTTAATGAATGGATACATCAGTCACCACACTATCTGTGGATTCCGATGCTTAAAATATTATCTGAAAACACTTAACACTATTTCCCCAAACCAATCTCACTAACTCTTGGTCCTTAAGTAGAGCTGACCACCATTGATACCACTCAGTCATGACCCATCCTAGAGGGGCCCATGATGTGACTACCCCAATACCTCTTCCAATATCCCAGGACATTGAGACTAGCACCTAGTATATATATCCCACAATTGGGAGGAATTAGCCAATATAACAGTACCCACGTACACATTTTTTTTAAATAAAAGTGGTGACATGAATTGGTAACCCAATTCATGCCCTAAAAGAATTTATTTAAAGAAACCAAAGTTAAAAAGATATCATGAGGTGTAAAGAGCTTACACCAATAGGGGATTGAGGGAGGGATAAAATTTGTGTCTTCAAAGAGAATCAATCCAAAAGCTGGAGTTGAAAAAGTCATGTCAAAGTCCTATCATCAAACTGTCAGAAAAAAAATCCTCTAAAAGGGGGAATTAAGCTGCCCATTGAGAGAACCACAACCACATAGAAAGTTCCAAGACTTTTCTATTTGATCATATTGTAACTTCAGCAACAGATATCCATTACTCATACATCTTGACATGAAAACAGACTGTGAAATGAAAGATCATGACTTTGATAACCCATGCACGAATACATTGAGATAAAAATCATAGAGTAATATAGTAGAAAAAAGAATGTAAACATTTATATAATACAATCCAACCAAATTAAAGATCCTACAAGAGTGAATGCACAAGATCCTGAAACTCATCCGCAGAATACCCTACCACAAGAGAATGGTGCGAGACAACTTTCTGAACTCATAGGAGAACACCTCAACTTTAAAGTCTCTTTAAGAACCACCTAATCTCAGTCCACCTAGGACTCTGTCAAAGAATTTATCATTTTCCAAAGACATGACACAAGTTGGAAAAGCTCATGCAGGGGTTAATTAAAACAATACTTAGTTTGACACGCCGAAACCAGAAAGGAATACCACTAAGTAATAAATGAATTATACCACAAAGATATACAGGATGTATAAAACAAGGAAATATAGGATGTTTACTATTAACAAATACATGATGTATTATACAATGAAATACATGGGGTATACTATAAATATGATACATAGTAAGATCACACATTTA
Source organism: Viscum album (assembly GCA_963277665.1). NCBI lineage: Eukaryota > Viridiplantae > Streptophyta > Magnoliopsida > Santalales > Viscaceae > Viscum > Viscum album. Next base: position 2,138,039,265 of record OY728165.1, read on the forward strand.
TAGTTCTATAGTACAAAAAATTGGATTATGTGATGTAATCCAAAAATTACCTAGTATCGATAAGACACATAGTCATAATGAAACAATCATTAATGATATGAAAAATAGTCTTGGTAAGAAATTTAGTATCAATGAGACACATAGTCCTGGTAAGGCACGTAGTCTCGTTATGACACGTAGTCTCAATATCACATCCAGCCACATGATTTTGCATGTAACACACTTCTTCCATGAGATCCTACTAATAAATCTATTATTTCCTACGAACACTTCCAAAAAATCATTTATAGTATCTCAAAATTTTCATCTCCTCTCAAGGATCCAAAAACCATAAACAGCTCATCAAAGGAGTCACTGTTTGAAATTTATTGCTACTCTCATAAAATGGTTTGACCTGGGTACGATTCAGGTCAGATCCAACCCATCGTACCCAGCCCAACCTTCCCAAGTAATAATATGAATTCTAGGATTAGTTTTCATGGATCCACCCATTGGGAGAATCCTGGATCACCTTCATCTGGCTCTCATTAATGTGACTCACTTGTTCCGCGGTAGGTGGTCGGCCATGACAGCGTGCCTCCCCAGTCAATGCAGTTTTGGTCCATGTTCCACAAGACCATACATCTGATTCATATGGATATGTTGCATTAATGCTTCCATGGGTTCAACATGGCCACCTCACCGCACCCCCCATCATTATCCTACCTACTGCCTCCAAGAGCACCCACACGGCTCTGCTCTGGCCTCCAAGTCCCCCGCCCTCCCTGCTCTGATAGATGACGCCACCTCCAGCCACCTCCTGCTATCGTCACCTCTATCCATCACTCCCCACCGCCACATGCTTCCTCCAGCAACAACAGTACCACCAATTCACCTAGCCAGACCATCATGTCGAACCTGTGCTGGAGGTCCCTTCCACAGACTATTGGGCGACCTCTTCGGCCGAAATTTTGAATGGTTGAGGATCCCAGTTTTTTAGGTCCCAATCATCATTGATTCATCTTTTAATATCAATTTTCCATACATTTGGGGGTCCTATATTACTCAGACCCCCCCAGAAACATCGATCTGTGACCACATGGGAATAATAGTGAAATCATGAAGAACAAAGATGTGAAAAATGAAACAATAATTTCCAAATATTGAATATCGGCCTTTATCTGTTTCGTCCTCAATTATTTTTTGTTATAAGGATAAATGAAGAACAAATAATCACATAAATTTCACTCCCATTAAATCCATGAAAATCAATCCCATCCGGCAAGAACAAGCGAACCACATGTCAACCTATTCATTGGTTGATCCATGTTCATTGTTGGTTCAAGGAACAAGGAATGAAATAACTTAAAACCTAACACCCTACCTAAATTTGGACCACATGCTGATAAATATTATTCCTTGTCTCATCGTTTTTTGTTAGATCCTTTGAATATGAGGTGAATTTCTGATCATACATCAACATCAGGATCTCTGATATGTCATAGCCACCGAGATAACATCATTCTCTTTGTCTCTGAGGAATTATAGAGTTATGGTGAAGACCCTGGATTCTTGAATAAACTCTATTACAAATAAAACAAGTTTCTCTTTAGAAATTAATATTTTTATTAAATATTATATTATCGATAAGTCCCAAAAATAGATTTCATGGTTGACACATGATGGAAGATATTAGGCCCCACCTAAGGTAAAGCCACAGTTGTGAATGCAACAGTTCCCTCCTATTTGTTAATCATTCACCCGTTTAGAATTTATTCCACTTTTTTAGCAAAATGGGGCCCCGTGATATTTAAAAATGTTACAATTTTCAAATAATTCTTCTGGGTACGCTAGGACTTAGAATCACATGTCTTCTTAGAACCAGGTCTCAGAATTTTCCTAAATAATTTAATAAAAAATGAAGAAACTTGAGTTCTTACGTACTCATAATGTTGTAAGTAAACAATATTAAAAAACCCATTATTCTTGATTTTTAGATTATACACCCACTAGAGGGATGAAATCATCAATTTCCATTAACCCATATAGGTCAACACATCATATTACAAACATTAAATTGAATAATAAAATTACAGGTATTTAATCCAAGAATGTGATTAAACAAAATAGATTATCTCAATTGTCTACCAAATATCATACCCATTATATCAGTGGATAGACATCAACATGGATAAAAAATAATAATAACATGATCAGTATAATAAATATTCACCCATAGATTAGATCATGATCATTGATGGTGAAATAATGGAATCAATATAAAAATGTTCTAATTCCTGTTGTCAATTTAAAATTGACTATTATGGATTCCGCATGAACCATACACCCACAATATAAAATAGTCATGGAATATAAAACTCCATGTGGAATACATATTGTGCCATCTAGCACACAAAACACCTTATCGTCCACATAATATATTTCTATATCCCTATAAAAAGAATCACCCACAGTAATGATTGAATGTTACAACAACCTATAATTCTCCATGATGACATTTGTTAGGGATAACTCAATTTAATACTTTGATAGGTTAATTATCATTACACTTAATTTAATATATAGATATAAAACATGAAATGATGAAAAATTGGAAACTTTATTTAGAATAATATGATTCATTTTATATATTATTAAAGTCATTTTAGAATTATAGTAATACCAAGTATAAGCATTTCTCTTATCATTTCTTATATGATATATTTATATAGAGGTTGTAGGTTTTCATCACTTTCATGTTTTTATAACATGTAACATTTCTATATATTTTCTAACAAGTCTATACATGACAATATAATAAATCTACCCACTAAAGACATTAATGTTTAAAATATATAATGAAATATTGTTTGAATAATGGTGAGAGTATGATTCATAGTCCTTTTGTTAAACTCTTTTAATATAACATTAAAACATTTTAACCTGACACATCCAATGTTATGAATTTAATTACATTTATTATTTATATAATTAGAACAATTTTCATGATAAATATCAACATGTTTGAAATTTTTACATCATTAATTATTCATTGATATCATTTTCTATTAAATTTAAATACAACACTTTATGATAAGATCATTATTTACATAAAAATATTATACTTTTTTAGGATATGAATCTCCCATCACCTTGAATTAGACTGTTATTATATTTTATTAATTTCAATTTAATGATTTTTGACTCAAAATATACACACACGAGCCCCTTGTAAATTATAGTTTCTATAAAATATATCAGAATGTGAATAAACAATTTTTCTAGGAAATCATACTTATCTTATTTTTGTACATATTCAATAAATAAATAGTAAACAATAATTTATTATACATTTTTATAGGTTTTTGGAGAAATATTATAACAATATATTTAATTCATTAAAATATTAAATTATATTGTGGTTGGAAATTTCCCCCTATTTCAACAAATAACATGAATAAAATATTTTAATATTGATAAAATTGTTTTTCCCATTGTTTGAAACAGTGTTATAGAACTGGATGAATCATAAATAATCTCTATTAAAAAATTATATCATCTTATTAAAAATAACGATTTATTTGTAATTAATATCTTATATTTCAATAGTGAAAAAATTATGTTTCAATAAAAATCCATTATTATTCATGCTTTGATGTAATTTATTGGATCAACATCCTCAACAGAATAACATTGAAATTTGTCATCTAGAATAAAAATTCTAGCTTAATCTATCATCTCTTCCTATATTTTATGAAACTTTACATATTACCATTTTGTATAATGTTCATTTAGTATCATATACAATTCAATATTCAATAATTTAATTCCATAACATTAATACCTATATTATAATATGTTTTCTTCTTCTTGAAACTGATAATATATTCCTTAAATTTTGCCTCTAGTGACCAAGTTCAACAAAATTGAAATGAAATGCTTCATTCCCAATATAACGATTAGGTTTCAATTATGTTGGATGATTATTGGAATCTTGAATATTGTTTTTTTATAATAATTTTTCCTTTAAATTCTATAAACAAAAAATATAACATGTACCTCCCATGTCATGAGAAACTATCCTTATCATAATGACGTGGCCAGGTACAATTGTATTGAATTAATTCATATTGAATTGTCTATTCCTTGTTGACAATGAATATATAATGAATTTTATATCTAGATTAAGATTTAATTCCTTGTCAACAACTTACCCATTTATATTGAGCACATATGCAGAGACTGAAGATACATTATTTATATTGTATCTACCCAATCATTTCGAAAACATATAGAAAATCAATTTTAGACCTCTCATAATATTCTAACACATAAAATATGTATTATGTTATTAAAATTAAATAATAACTCTCTTATATTGAACTTACCTATTTAAATTAACAATCTAAATATCTATTTTTATGATAATAATGAAATTTCATCTATATAAGCACATTTTTGTTATATGTGTATTTCTTTTTAATCAATTAATTATGAATATAATTAAAATTTCTCCCACTATTTATGAACACTCTAATCATATCAATCATATACACTACTTTTAAAAGATATTTATTTTACATTCCTTATCTTTTGATTTAGTGTAACACACATTGTATAGCTATTTGGGTTTTTTTTAATTTAGATCAAAATCATATATCAAACATGTATAATTGGGTATATAAATATTTTATGAAAATTATTATAAGTATTATCCCACTATTAATCATATAACGTCATAACATTTAGGGTTTTCCCTCCAACATATAACCTAAATCCTAAAGTGTGATTTCGTTATCTAATATTTTGAGTTATCTATTTCAACCATGAATTATATAAAAAAGTCTATGAGTTCCTAAATTTGATGTGAACCTATCTAATTAGGTGATCAATGTATTAATATTTGTTCTCTTATAGATGATTCTAACACTAAATATTTTTAAATAGGTTTAAAAACTCATCATTAATGTTATGTATTCCCTTTACATATGTGTCACGACTAGACCCATGCTAGGGCTCAAGACATAACTACCCCAATCCCACCTCCATAGTCTAGGGGGTAGACAAAATCCGATGAAATAAATAACTAAGAACAGAATTTTCATAAGAACCTTTACACACAAATATCTAAATAAATTTAAAATAACATAGGGAAAAAATAAAAGGGGAAACACTGCAATAAATAAAGCAAGCATTCATGGAAATATAAATTATATGAATTACTATTTTGTAAACTGAATCGAAAAGGACAAAAATATCCATCCAACATGAAATCCATCCCATCATGAAATAAACAAAAAAAGAAAAAAAAACTGAGAGAGCCTATCTCCTGAATCCCAATCTATGAAAACTGTATGTAGCCTAATCACCCCTTATCCCTAAGAACCTCTGATGTGATGATCGACTTTTCCACCATCTAAAAAAGACATGACACATGTTGGGAGAATCATATGCCAGGATGAGTATATTAACTGAATGTAGAACATCCATATATGGTTAAATATGGATCAGTAAGAGATACAACTAAATAGGGAAGTAGTAGATATAAAGAGACATTGTAGGTGAGAACAGTTCTACATAACAAGAGAGTGAAAATGTACCCATCCAAACACAAGTTTCTCATCACGGTGGGAATATAATATTCTCATCAATTATTTGCTACCTATAGTAGGAGAGTGGACTCATACATCCATGAGAATCTAAATACATAAATCACCTGGAATTCCCTACATGCCTTTGACTCTCCTGGAAGGAGTGTAGATATACCCATAGATTGGATACTGATGTATGATATATAAATATATATATATTATTATCCATTGAACGGAAACTGTAGAGTAATGGTATCTCTGTATCAATGCTCAACCAAATAAGTTGAGTATCCAATAGTTCCAAATAATGTCCATCTATGATAAGTAGAATCTCTACCACCTTCCTAGGACACACATGTATAGGGGATTAAATAATCTCACCTTGAAACTATTGGATTTCGGTGGCACTGACTTTCCTGCATGGTTCTATGTCATGTGAAAAGAATATGTCTCAGTGGTGAAAGCATCCATCTTTCTCATGAGTCCAATGTTTCTTAAAACTATGCCTTGTCACTATGCCTCATAGTTGATGGGTCTCCTGTTTTAGGAAGAGATCTTGTACCATGATACGATAGGAGGGTCAAACAATGGTAGTCACTAAGGAATCCCACTACCCAGTATTAATAGAGGGTACTTCTCAAGATGGTCACTAGAGAATGACATTAATCCATCTTATTGGATTGTAATCCTGCTATGTCATTAGATAAATGACACTTCCCATCATGAATAGAGGGTTACACCTGTCAAATGTCATCAGTGACACCATTACCTATGCCAACTAATGGGTAATCCCATAACATCAAGGTACTCCATTCCCAACCTTACTGGCATGTATCTATGAATGATCATGAGGGAATACCACTTCCTAATCCTATTATGGGTAATCCTAGAATTTCCATCATTTAAAAAATATCCCATCGTAGCTAGATGGTAGTCCCTGTACTGATTTGGCAATTCAATACAATCATTTCCATAATTTTTTGTATGCTCAACATGTTCCAAACCGGGAACATTTTAAATATTATCTTGAATGACACTTCTATGGGTACCATTTATTTCTTCATGGAAACAACATAGAGGATAAGAATCTTGTGTACCAAAATACGGGTTCAAATGAAGGAGATACAAATGTTTGAATATTTTTTAAAATAGATCAAGTATTACACTATGTGTGAGGGGACACAAAATGTGTGTAGTCCCTATTAATTGTGTATTCATGTCTTTGGTTGGTATAGAGTTACCATAACATGTAGTAAAACACGTCGTCTATATGGAAAACATGTCGTGTCCTAACTATATTGAACAAGGGCCGTGTAATGTGGCCATGCCCATGTACTCGTACCCCATGTTTTCTTTACATTGTTGCATGGTGTGTGGGTTCACATGGGATGGTACCCATGTGTCCAACCCTAGTCTGTGTACTTTGTACATGGCGTGTCTCTGGCCATTAAGTCCATCAAACGACTCATATGCACGAGAAGCCATTACATATAATTACAAGTAAGTACACTTTTTTGAAATATTTATTGGTTCCAAAACCCTAGATCTACCTATATAAAGGGTCCACACACCATTTGTGCTTAATTATCCATGGCGCATAGCCCGAATTTTACCAAAAACATTAGATTTGATCAGTCAGTTCATATTCACATCATCAATCATTTGTATTTCTAGATATGATTCTGAAGTCTTCATATCTGGAAAAATAATATGAATTCCCATCGTCGCTCACCTCGAATTTCCCTTATTCGTCAATGTGGTTTTCTATGAATGTTATATAGTCTGATGCATCTTTTTTGTTGATATTTCTATATAATATTACTAGACATGTTTTCCTCTCTTATCAAGATTTCCAGATCCATGCTCGGTATGAAATATTATTAAAAATTCATTCATCCACCACAAATCTGGGAACCTGATCAAGCTCGGGATGCCAGAATACTATAGTGATGGTAACCATGAGGTTCCCATAGTGAATAACATGATGAACCACAGAATAAAAAACCCATAAAAACGTTTTGAATATTTTTGTCCAATTTTTCATGGCCAAGATCAATAATGTTCTCTAGGGTTAGAAATAATTGATTAAGAAAAGGGGATGATCCACTTTCAGTTTGTTGGGATAAGAAAAGGGTGTAGGGAGGGGAATATATTTATTAATGATTAACAATATACTCAAACATTTAATATATGGAGTATAAATCAAGAAAGACATGTCTTAACTCTTGTTGGATCAATCACTAGTGAAGAACTCATTTACCAACGGGAGAGATGATTTGTTGCATTCATTGCACTTCAATCTTCCTTGAGTAAGATGTTCATCGTTCTACATAAGAATTTTCCAAGGGAAATCTTCAATGGAGCTGTGGAGGAGAGTTTTGTTGGGGAATGGTGAATTGTGGGTCAACCCTATCTAAACCCATCTATTGAACAATTTAAAATCTTTTAATTAGTTCATTGTAGATTATCCAAATAATTAATTAACTTAAAAACACTTCCAATGAGAAATACATTATGTCATCAAGTATTGACTCATTTTATGTCAAGCCTATAAGAAATGACACATTTTGGACCCAACAATTGTTTCATATATATGATCTGATCAACTATTTTAGAGACATCTTGTTTTCTTTAATTAATTTCACGTACATAATATATATATATATTTTATATTTTATAAAATTAAATCATGGAAAAATGGGACTTATAAATCAATATTTTCATAGTTCCTGGCTGTGGATATATATTTCAAAATATTTCAAAGTCTTATAATGAAAAAATTGGTATCTAGTTCATCCATGCCTTTAATATTTTCATCATTGAATAGTAAAAATATGGGATGAAACTCAGGAGACTGAGACCGCATCTAGGTCTCCTACTCATAGGAACTCTCATATACATTCATGTGTTTCCACAACACATGAATCAAAGAGATGGTCTATCCATGTAAGATCTGCTCCTATCAATCCTCGATTACCATTGGGTTATCTACAAAGGTGGACCTATCCTCTATGTCTAGCTCAACCCAATCTATGACGTGCATAGGTTCGTGCACATATACACTCAGTTGCGAAACATTGATGATATTGTGCACCCACTCCAACTTCTAGGGTAGGGTAATATGTTAGGAAAGCTCACCAACACTCTAGATGATCTCAAAAAACCCAATGAACATTTGAGATATCCTTCCTCCCTGAATAATCTTCTATATTCCACATATTAGGGTGACTCTCAAGAAGATGTGGTCTCTATGATCAAAGTACAAGGGCCTATGATTATGATCTACATAGGATTTATTCCTACACTGGTCCATCATCTTCTGTTCATGGATGACCTACACTTTCTGCATTATTGCTCACACCAACATAGGGATCCCAATTGATGACTCTCTAGTCTTCATCCAGTACATGGTTGACCTATATGGTCTCTTGTATAGGGATCCAAAATGTTAAATAATAATTATTGTGTGATAGTTGTTGTTCTATGAAGACTCTACCAATGTCAGTTGTTCCTCCCAAATTCTGTTGAAATCCAACACTCTGACCCTCAAAAAAACCTCAAGCACCTAGAAAATACACCATGTATTCCCATAAATATGAGGGTGAAAGGATGTACACAAACACATATGGGTCTCGAATGCCTAATGTATGACACTCCACAATGGCGGAATAATCTGAGCATCATGATCTAAGAAAATAATTGAGGGTACCCTATAAAGGTGGATGATTTTTAGTATATAATACTACCCAAATGTCTCCCCCAAAACCTGCACCCTAATGAAAAATATGTGTGCCGACATTGTGATTTGTTGTGATATCACCCATATGGAATCATGGATCATTGCTATGTGAAGAAGACCTATGATGAATTATATGATTATTCCATCACAACAACTATCCATAATATCAATGGGATGCAACAAACCTCTAGTAATTGGTGCTCATCTATCACCTCCTTACATATGTGGTATCATGATATGAACTCATCTAAGCTTCATATCATGTTGTACGACCAAATATTCCACTAAATATCATTGTACATCTTCCACACACTTGTATTTACAACTAAGGGAGAAGTAAAGAACTCCCACATCAAATTTGGAACCAATATTCTCCCTTGGAACATGATAACATGATTCAATCAGTTAGAATAACCATCTGGTGTTTCACATATAGATATATGATCAAGCAGGTCCTCATTGTTGATGTATCTTAGTTGAGACTCTCATAAAATCTCAATGAGGGAAGTATTCAACATCATCGACTGAAGAGAAGTTGTACCACAATTCTCCCTAAGGGTCAGCTACAGGGAAGCTAACAGCTCTAAAGCTTCCATTACTAAGTGATCCTAGGACTTCCTACTAAGGGAATCTTTAAAAATGTTTTCCTTCCTCGGAGTATAGAATATATTGAATTCGTATTCCTAAAAAACCTCCAACCACTTTTCCTTTATCCAGTTAATCTCTCTATAAGTATTGGCATATCTGAGACTCTGGTGGTCTGAGTAAACCACAAAACACTCTCCCAGAAGGTAGTGTCTTCAGAAAATCAAGGTGGTGAAAACTTCTTCTAGCTCGAGGTCCTGATTCACATAGTACTTCTCAAGGGGTATCAACAATATCAACTAATATGTGATAGCTTCCTACCACTTCATCAATACACATCCAAACCTATCCTTAGAGGTGTCACAATACACCTCAAACTCAATGCATTCCATAGATAGTCTCAATAACAGAGCACTCATCAGTCTCTGCCTCATCTCCTCAATGAAATTTTATCACTACTTAGACTAGGTAATAGTGTATCCCATCCATGTTATGGTTGTCAAAGGGGGATTTTTAATAAAACTACCAAAAATCTCTTGTAGTTCCCCACCATGATATGAAAACGACACACCTATGACACATTGTTGCATTGATCCAAATAAAAAACATCTTATATCTTGACTCTATCATTGGATAATACTTGTTTAGAAATAAAATTTCCTAGAATAAGACTATCCTGTATCCATGATAGAATTATAAAGATTTCTGTTAAGATGATTCTCTATAAGTAAGTCAAGAACCATCATCAAGTTCTTTTCATGCTCCTTCTCTGTTTCATAGTAGAAAAATGTGAATTCCTTGCAGAAAAAAAAACTAGTCATAGAGAATATGGAAATTATTGTTCATCAATGTCCTAAATATGGAATGTGAATTTTTCAAATGAATGGGCATCACTAGGAACTCAGAGTTTATATAACGATATTAGAAATCCAAAATTTGAATATTATCCACCCAAACATGCAACTGGTGGTAGGTGGACTTGAGATCGATCTTGGACTACCATCTCACCCATTGAAACTAACCAGAGAGGTTATAAATCCATGTCATGGGGTACTTTTTCGATATCGTGGCCTGGTTAATGTGCTGATAATTTACAAAAAGCCGCAATATCTTCTCTTTTTTATTAAAAAATTGAACAATGAAACCTCAGGGGACACACTTGGTCTATTGAAACCTTTCTAACAAGGGTCCTGTAACTACAATTGTTGCTTTCATATCTTGGTAGGTTCCATCTTATATGCCAAAGACAATATTGGGGGAGTCCCTGGATGATAGTATATAAAAATATACATCTCTCTTCTTAATGGTAGTCCCAAAATGTATTAGAGGAAAATGTTTATATATTCCTCCACAACTGAATTACCAATTTTCCAAAAGATTTGACTTCCCCATGTTTTAAACTTTCTAAGAGATGGGTGATAGGTTGCAATCTTCTTCTCAGAACTTCTACTTGTCCTGCTTTACGGTATCTAAATATAGAAAAGGAGATCACTGTCCCAGTAGTGTATAGGAATCTGACTGGTCTATAGTGACAATCAATCTAATCCCAAACCATGAAAATATAATCCATTCCCATTATGAAATCATAGGGTTACATTGTGGAAAAATAGGTCCCACATGAACCTCTCTCCATGAAGCGATATCTCGTACAACTTGGAGATGAAATATATATAAGAAGAATTCCTTTTAAGAACCACGAGACAATGTTTTTTTGATAGAATCTCTACTGAGGCTCTATTTCTCACACTAGGATTCAAGAGATAAAATAATAATTAGAACCAAAATCTACTAATACTGAGGCATGAGTAGAGTAAATAATGTTCATACCACGAATCATATCATGTACTGTAGGATTGTGGACATCCAATGCTTGAAGATGCCTACCATCCCATGTGCAAGCCCACTAAACATAATGTTGTCCACATAGTGGTGGTGGTGGAATGACCTCCTACCATTATCCCCCGTTAATTGATTTTCCTAGTACTCTTCTAGATTCACCTCCGAAGGACCACCCTATCCGTGCATGGGAGATCCCTGATCATGAAATTATCTCTATTGTGGTGGTCCATCTTCTATATGCATGGGAAGCACAACATGTCTGGTATTTAAGTCTCATGCCATGTGACCTCACGCATACTTTGAATATCACCATCCCTCTCTGGGATACATTGGCGCTCTATGTTTCCCCTTCACTCTAAGACCAAATCCATGATCCTGGTCATAGAAGGGTATCTTATTCTGAGATCCTTGGTGGCTACCTACTACTACAGATGTCTCAACCCTATCGCACCCAATGAAATATCTAGTTATCTGGAGTCCATAATAAAGAAATATCTTTATCAAAAGTTCCTTCCCCAGCACACCGACATAGGTGTGGATGCACAAGGGTACTACGCTGGCTCAAATCTCTCTGTGAAATCCCTGTTCAAACATTCATGCTCAGATGTATCCATCACATATCATGTTAATAGAGTAGCACGTATGCTATTTGAACCTAGAATCACAATAATCCACTATTATACCTCCATACTGAAGCACCGAAATCTTTTGAATCTGAATGGAACATAAGTAGCTGGGGATGTACTCATCATGAAACTATTGCCATAATTCCTCCCACTAGAGTTTTGGGTCATCTTGCATCAGGGTAACCAGGATCCACCAATGCCCAGCTGCTCCATGGAAAATATTGGCTTCCAAATACACCATATTATCATTAATTGTTTTATAATCCTGAAGATACAGACCACCGACTCTACCCAATCATCCTCCTATGGGGGATCCAGCTCACTGTGGAACCATAGTAGTCTCTAACACTAGAACATGCAGAGTGCACTCAACCTGCACAAGTCATCAGCCTGATCTTCTAGGACAATGAACTTTACAAAATGTGGATGTGATGATACCATAATTATTGGATGAAGGATATGGTGATATGGACCATGAACTAAGACCATGTCCCTCATAGGGTTTTTATCCTGAACAAGATCTGCAACCCTAGATGGGTTTCATCGTAGAGTAATCATGAATGTTATCAAGGAGTATCATAGTTAGATGTCCATATACATATATATAAATATTAAATGGGGATCTCCATCAATAAGGATAGTCAAATAACTGATCCTATAAGATTCATATACCATTTACCAATAAAAAATGTCTCGACATTCCGAGTCAACATGAAGGTAGTTAATGATATATTGAATGGCTACGTTAGTTGTTTCACCATTAATAGACTCCCTGGCTTGAGAACCATAATTGAGAAACATTGACATTGTTTCAATAAAACCAACCAAAACCATTTTAAGTACTGTACCATGGAACAAACCCTCTCTTATACCAATTTTTCATGACCCAACCAAAGATAGGCGTCGTGCATCCAAAATCCCATGACTACCTCCATAGGCTAGTGGGTGGTGACATGCACTGATGAAATAACTTAATCATGATTTTTATTACTATGAACATGTAGAAAAACACATCCAACACCACAAAAATGGAATATGAAAATAAATAAAAAATTAAACACTAATATAAATAAACCAAATATTCATGGAACTCTACATAGTACAATGTATGGTGGTTTAAACTGAAATGAAAAGCTAAAAAATACACACCCAGCCAGAAATTTGTCCCTAGCTAACAGTAAATGGAAAATTTAAATAGCTGAGATAGGCCATCTCCCTGATCCGAAGTTATTTCCATCATACCTAGTCAGTGAAAAATGTATCCCCAGCTTCTATGAAGTCACAATCGTCATATACAAGATCTGTAAAAGACATGACACATATTGGGAGAAGCCCATGTAGGGGTGAGTATATACACACCTAACTGAACGTCCTTAAGATGGTTAAGGGGGAGTAGTAATAGATAATAATGAAGAGGGAAGAAATAGATAGAACAATGTATAGTAATAGAGTTCAACTCAGCCCAATAAGTGATTGAATGTTAGATCATCAAATCAGAAGGAACTCAACAAGGTGAGAATAAAAACATATCATCAATTCTTCACTCCCTATAGTAGGAGGATGGACTCATAAAATAATGAGAAGATAAATATAGAAATCACAAGGCACACCTCATTAGTCTTTTCACCTCATGGAAGTGGATTTTCAATACCCATGGAGAGGGTACTAAAGTAGGACATATATATATATATATGCTTGTCCAAAGAAAACCAATTGAGGGAGTAAGGGGATCTCCATCTCACATCCCAACCCATGAAGATGAGTAGAGAATTGTTCCCAAAGAATTTCCATCTGTGATACCCAACATTTAATGAATATTTCTTGGACACATAAGTCTAAGGGACTCAGTCACTACACCTTGACACTATTCGCTTTCGGTGGCACTGACCCACTCACAATGTTTTATGTCGCGTTACAAGAACACATATTGATGGCGAAAGGGTGCCTTTTTTGTGAGTCTAAATGTTATTGAAACCATGCCTTGTTAATGTGCCACACAGTCATGGGTTCACTAGTTTTAGGAAAGTATATAGTGACCTTGTACGACTAGAGGGTTCAAATTTGGGAGTCACCGAGGAATAACACTTCCTACTCTAACTAGATGGTACCACATAGGGAGGTCACCATGGAACACCACTACCAATTTTTTATAAATGGTATGATTGGTGATTCATTTTGGAAACACCACTTCCTTTAAAAGATGGAGGGTTATGCCTATAAGATGTCATCGGTGAATTCTACTATCCATCCTGGTTATAGGGAAGTCTTAGAACGTTGAGGAACTCCACTACCAATTCCTACTAGAGGGTAGCATGGAAAGATCATTTATGAATGCCAATCCCCAATCCTACTGGAGGGTAGGCCTTCAAATTCCATTATGTAATACAAATACCCATCCAAAATGAAGGGTAATACCTATACTGCTATGGTGATTATATAAGATTTCTGCCATCATCACCTATTTCCCCATCTTGTTCCAAACCCGTAACATTTAACATTGTTTCTCAAAATTCATTTTAAAGTGAAGTATTTTATTCTACATGAAAAAAACTCAAGATAAGCATCGCATAGGAAAAAATCATCTTAAAAAAATGAGATACATATGATTTTAGATCAATCAGAAGAGCTCAAGTAGTACATGATGTGTGAGGGGACCCACATGGCATGTGATCCCACTTCACTGTCAGGAAATGTCTCATGTCAGTATATAGGTCCTATACCATGTAGTATAACACAATTGTTAGGTGGACTACACATAGTTTCCTAACTATCCAGGATTGATTCCATCTCATGTGGTCATTTATGTGTTCTCGAACATCATATCAGTGCACTTGGGTATAAAACTTTTGGGTACACATGGGATGCTACCCATGTGTCCAACCCATTTACATGTACTTTTTACATGGTGTGTCTTTGGATATTTTGTGTGTCACATGACTCATACACACAATAATGAATCACACAATGTGTCACAAAATTACACATTTTACCATTTTTATGGGTTCCTAAACCCAACTACAATCTTTGTAAACTGTATACACGTCGTGAGTTCTTCATTGTACATGGAGTGTAGTTGTGATATTACAAGAATCTTAAATTCCATATTTTCCTTCAAATATTATGCAACCATTTCTAATGTCTCTTGATTACATTTTGAAATATTTTTATCTGGCCAATGAAAATGGATTCACATCGTCGCTTTCCATGATTTTTCCTTGTTCATCTATGAGGGTTTTGCTGAACATTATGCATGCCACGACACCTATTTTCATCGTTATTTCAATGTTTAATCATCAGATCATTTTTCCTTCATTTTCATGATTTATATATCCCCTCTAGGCTCACAATACCATTGATGATTCATTGATCTGCCAAAAATTTGGGCATCCGATTGAGCTTAAGGCACCTAAAAACTATTGATCGGGGAACTGTATAATTCCAGTGAAATGTATGTGTTGAACATGGGATGAAAAATAAACAACCAAGTTTTATTTTCTAACAATCAAGAATGTGCTCCAAGGATAGAAAAAAATAAACTAAGTAAAATAAATTATCTGAATTCAATTCTATTTTCAAAATAAAGGGTGTGGGGATGGGCCCATATCGATGAATGATTATCAATATACTCAAAATATTAATCATATATTTAAAACCCACCAAATTCAAGTCATACATCCAGTTTATATCGATCATTGGTGAAGAATGTATTTTTCAATGAGGGAGGAGGATCCATTGTGTATGATGCACTTCCATCAACATTGAATTATAGGTTCATAATTCTTCAAAGGAATACTCTTGAGTAATTATCCAAGAGAGGTAGGGAGGAAAAAATCACCAGAGAATTGTGAATTGTGATCCAATCCTAGATAAACCCATGTAATGACCTATTTATATGCTTTAAATTATTTCATTAATCATTATTTAAATAAATAAATGTTTATTTATTTATATTAAATGAATCTTCAATGAGAGAGGCAGGAAGTAATCTTGTTTCAACTAATTTTATGTCAGACCTAAGGTAAAGGCCACATTCTGGACCTAATTGTGGTCATGAATCTATGATTTGATCAACCATTTAAGATTCATTAAATTTTCTATAATTAACCACATGTACACAATATAAATATATTTAATTTTTTCATAAAATTAATTATAGGCATTTCATGCCACAAAATTTAAAACCCTATCAGTGCCTAGATCTATAAATATATTTTGAAATATTTGAATGCCTTACAAAGAAAAAACATAGTCTCTAAAATATTAATTCTTAAAATGATATTGTATTATATTTGGTACCATTAACCAAATTAAAATTTTCAAAACATACTATTGTATAAAACATTATAAAACCAATGATTTTACTATTACTCAAAAATAAAAACAATTTATATTCACAAATTTCATAACAATTTCCCTAAATAAGGTACATGAAACTCTTTAATTTAAAGCCTTATGAACAAATTGAAGAAAAATACTCATATGTGAATGTGTTTTATGAAAGGTATCTGATCCTAATATTTATTAATAGTGATTAATATAAATGATAATCCCAATAACTAATATCTATAGATCACGATAAACATTCACATTTCAATTTATAACCCATAGAAAAATCATAGTCATTACTGAACTAACAAAATTTTAGATCCCACCTTGTATATAAATCCTTGTATACAATGTTTGATATTTATAAAAGGATTATTAATTATTTAAAATAAATATTACATTACTTAATAATATATAAATTTAATATTCCTAAATTAAATAAAATATTGAATTAATTAACGAAATGAACAATTTATAATTCTCTATAACTGATGTATATATATATATGTATTTTAGAAATAAGAACATTAAGTAACTCAAAATCAATAATATTTATGTACATTATATAAATAAATAAATATGATCATTTCACAATTATTTTAAGATTAATTATTTTATATTAGTATTATAATGGAATTTAATATTAGAACATTTATATTAAACATATATGATATTTATGAAAATATTTATAATCATAAAAAAACTCTAATATATTATATAAAAGTTTTACATAATCTAAATTTCATATATTGTATTATTTAATCCTTAATTAAATCAATTAAAACTAATTTAAGAATGGTTTAAATAAATTTCAAAAATTAGTAATTTAACTTTAATATGTAATTTATAAATTTCCATTTAAATTAAATGTTCTAATAATAGATCAAATAAACCAAAAAAATTACTTTATAAATCCCCCCATTATAGTTAGAATAAGTCCTTCAAGCTTGATCTTATGAAGACTTTTGATAGATTTAAAAGAATTTTTTTTCAGAAATTATACTTTTTAATAAGAAATTAAAACATGTTTTACCCCTGATGAAGACACATTATAAGTGAAATATTCATCCAATGTGGTGGTTGGAAATCTTATTGATCCCTTGTGGAATAAAGAAGGAATTTATGATATTATTTAATGGATTTTACTTTCATTTCTTATTTTATTATCAACACATTAATAATGTTCAAACTCAATTTTTTCATTATTAATGACTTCATTTTATGATTGATTCATATTTTTTGCAATGTACATAAGTAATTTAAAGGATGTTTTGATTCAATAGTTGTGTATGAAAATGATTGATGTGAAAATGATATTAGCACATCCATTATATAAATCAATCATGTGGGGAGATTGTATAGAAAGTGAAAGTTACTAGATAGTTAGAACATGTGGGTTTTTGATATAAATTTCTTAAATAAGATTTTATGTCCATGTCATGGTGTGAAATAGGATTCCACAGAGTAAGTAGAATTAAGAGATGATTTATGAAATTATGGTTTCATTTGTCATTTCATTTTAAAAATTTCACTATGGAAAATATCAATGATCATTTATACCATGTCAGGTAACCATGGTGACTCCCTAGTGGATCCTTTTGGGAATATAGAGAGAATAGACCGCAAAATAGTATATATTTAGTGGAATATTTCAGTTGATAATTTTTACTATGAGAAACATCGATCACACACAAGTCATAGAATGATTCATAGTCGCTATATGGGAAAAAATGATGGATACCAAATCATAATTCTTGTATAGTTGTTGTTTTATGAATTCTATAAAATATCATCGAAGTGTGTACCGAAAGATATGGAATGGGAATGGATTTCATCAGATGTTAAAAATAGAGTGTGATAATCCATGGAACCTGATGTGGTGTTTGAAATAGATTGATCTCTGAAATTAAAAAGGGAGATTATATTGTGTTTCCATGGATTTGAAGAGTAGTTTCTAAATAATTTAGATGAGTTAGAATGAAAACAAGATAAAAATATGATGGTTTTGTATGTGGTTATGTAAAATTTATAAAATTATAAAAAAATTGTCTTGGTGATGTTCATGGTCAAGAAAATTATTATTTATTTGAGCATATTTTATGCTTCGTATATTTTATGAAACAAGGGGATAAACTATAATAAATATTTAATATTCCTAAATATAATTAATGGGAACTAATATTCCTTCAATCATCCAAAGGCTCAAAAAACCAAGTGATTTTATGTGGTAGTTTAAATATGTTGGAAATTAGAATATGATTTGGAAATTAGATTTTTGAGTAATATTTTTTGGTCATGAAATAAACATCATAAAAGAATCGAATGGGATAAATATGGTCTATGGAAAATAGAGGAATAAAATGTTTTCATATTATATTGAATATTAAAGAAAAATATATGGAGGAATACATAATATCACAATATATTTATTTATAGAGTGAGCAATTGGTAAAATAATATCTTATTATAGAAATTATATTTACCAATTCTTATATGTGTAGGAGAACATTGAACTATCTAGAAAAATTAATGTAACATGAGTTTAATGATAAACCATGATCGTTTTAATTAAAATATTAATACTAGTGGACTATATAATTTTTGGTCAACCATAATCATTAAAATGATTAACAGTCTCACTTTTATAAGTAATAATTGTAAAAATCAATCATACCCACTCTATGTTTATTTTAGTGTGTGACTCTAATCAATGTAATCACTTGAATATGCGGATAATGTGTTCTTTATGAGGGAATCATAAAAATATAATTTTAGTCATTGATTCCCCTGGTGATTCAAAGTGATCTTGAGGGTAGTTTTATGTTTTATTATATCATGGTTACATTAATGTTTTTAATTTTTCTAGATATAATAAGTTCTTCAAATTTTTTAATTAATATCAGAGAATTTATTTTGGAAATATTGAAAATAACAACTCAGTTCATTTCAATGTGATTGCCACATTCAATTTATAAATGATTATATGTTTAAGGAAAATATTCCTTATTATGTACTACTAATAATTTGGATGTATTATAGGGTACAATAGACAGGTTTTTTCCCTCTACAGGAATGATTTATTCAAAAGAGACTAATTTGAATTATTTGGATAGTGGTTTTCATTATTTGAATTATATTTTTTCAACTATATTAGAGAAAAAATTTCATAATGTTAAGGTAATCAAGACAAATATGGTAATATGGGATAATAAAGAATATATATACATTAAGGAAAAAATTGATGAATAAATAAAAACTATAGGTTATAATATAAAATTATGAAGATCTTAAAAATTGTGATAATGAAAATATGGAAGAATTTATGCACAAGGGTTAATTAAATTTTGATCATAATAAGAGGTATTCGTGAAAATATGGGGGATATATTGATTACTAAGAGGGTTGTATGAGTTGTATAAGATAATTTTAATGTTAATGTATTCGATGTTGATGTGTGTGATATTATTGTACTCAATTTTAATTATCAATATTGGATAATCATTTATTATAATATATTGAATAAAACAATGTTCAATAAAAAATACAAGGATAGTATGAAAATTTTAACGAAATATTTAATGTTGTAAATGTGTAAGAAATAAGATGATAATGTTGAATCCGTATCGTAAAAATTGAAGGAATGTTTTATTAATTTTTTTTGTAAAATACTATCTCTATTATATAGAAGTGATAAAAGGGGAATGAAAATATTCATTCCAAATATTCCAATTATATGTTTCTGATGTAGAGACAATGGAAATTTTCTAACAGATTTTTCAATATTAATGTTATAAGATGCTAGAGTGGATGAGGATAAAAGGAAGATTATATTACCCAAAAAGAAGGATACTAAATTTGATAAATAATGTTTTGTTAAAAATAAAAAGGTATTAATTTCATTAATTTTAGATATTGAAATTTAATATGGATGTTTGATGATTATAAAATCAGTAAAGAATAAGATGAAGTAGATAAATCTCAAGTTATTGATAAAACAACTTATTTATAAAGGGAATTACGAGGAATTCATTAGTGATGATAGTAGTGATGTTAGGTATAAAAACAACAAGGATATGGATGTTATGTTAAAGATATAATTATGGTATGTTATTTCAAATAACTTAATGCTTGATAATGATCTTAAGAATTATAAGAAAAACAATTCATCATCTAGTAACAATGAATATTCTTATATAAAAAACCATGATGAAATAGATTGATGATCTAAAGAAATTTAATGATTATGATATAATTTAAATAAACAAAATAAATTAATGATTTATGAAAAAGGAAAATAATATTGAACTTGTTCTACATAATTCGATGGTGTCAGAAAAGGTATGGAACCAATTAAAATTTAGTTTCATGCTCTCTTTATAGGATGATGGTGAAAGATCTAATGAAAAAATTATAAATGATTTGGAAGTTTTAAATAATATTAAGGATCAATAATAACAAAAATATCACACTAAAAGAGTTGAAAATACATGTACTGTATTTATTTTATTCTGAATTTGTGAAACAAGTGAGGAATACCAATTTGGGAGAAAACACAATTGGCTCTAAAAATTCTGAAAAATCTAGGATCAAAACCTGAATATATATATTGACACAACAAGAAATTATAACTAAAATTTTATTGAATCATAGGATGTAGATAAATATTTTTAGATTCCAATAACTTTTGAATTTAAAAAATGATCCATCATTGATCACTAAAAAATGGAATAAATATTTATTTCAACATCTGGAAAATAGATTATTTTTATATGTATCTATAATTAATATAAATATTTAATTCAGTCGGGAGGAATTTAAATTTTTTTGTTTTAATTCCAATATGTTATTGATTCAAGAATATTTCGGATTAAGGATTTAATTTTGAATGAACCCTCTTAAAAGTCAAAAACTACATAAGTTGTCTAAAATTTCAGAACTAATGTACCTTAATAGATTTCAAGAATTATATTCTATTTTTGTAAGATTAAATAAGTTATTTCATGTTTATAAATATATTTTTAACAATTATATACCATTTGATTAAGATTTTCAATAAATAATTTCTCGTAAGAATAACGAAAATTGTAAAAAAGTGGTTCTATAGATTATGGTTCTCTAAAAGTATCTAAAGTAGGATATCAATAGATTAAAATTTGTAGATGTTCCTCCAATATAATTGGAGATTACAATATATTAAAATATATTTTAAAACTTACATTATGTATTTGTGTCCTCTAGAAAATATTAGTCACTCAAAATCAAAGGAGTTGGTTTGTGATTATTTTATAGGTTAAGTTGAAGTTTAAGAACAAATTATACATTGTTGGGAAAACACCATCTATTAGGTGTGTCTTAGTTGTGTGATTAACTTAATGAAGTGATAAATTAGATATATGGGTAATTTTTTAATATATTAAAATAAATAAGTATTTCAAAAGACTGAATTTAGTAATAGGAAACATTTTTATAGTTGGAGATACTGAAAATTCATGCTGCTAAATCTTCAAAGAATAAAATAATTTATTGCATTAATGGTTTACTCATCTAGAAGAAAAATAATATTATAAATATTACTGATGGGTATAATATTCATGAGGATGCCATATTGAGATGATAAAATAGTTTTATGCTCTCTAAACGTTATAAGGGAAAGATTATTATTTTTTACACAAGATGGTTGAGATTCAGTCAACTCATCCAATGATATATATATATTAAAATAATTTTAGGCCTATGAGTAACTAACCAAAATATGTATATAGGTATTTTATTTCCTTTATTGATGAATTTACTTTTATTACTTGTATTATTTTCATTATGCATAAATTACTATACTAGAAAATTATCTATTTTTTATGGATTATAAAAAGAGCATGGTTTTCACATGAAGAAGATCCATAAATAATATGATGTAGAATATAATTATGGAAGCTTTTATTTTTATCATGAATGGAATGATATTCATGAGGAACATATTTCACCTTACACACTAAAAATATATTTTTATAGAATAGTAATAGACATTTATTAGATATGTATTTAACTATATCGATTGAGTATGATCCTTCTAGATATTTTTAGAGGGAAGCTATTTGTTCTATGGTTGAAAACCAAAATTACTTCTTGTATATATCAAATTATGATAGTTCAATAGGATATATTTATTATAATAATTATCCATGATTAATATTATTGACGGTGTTTTTGAGCCCTTGTATAATCAAGGTTAATAGTGAAAACATGGATTGTTTTAGAAGGGAGGAGGAGATAGCATCTTACATGGTCATCCATTAAATGGAAGAGTATAAAATTGTCAAATTTAACACATAAGGATTATTTATGACATATTTTATATTAATTTCATATAATATTAAAAAAATATGGCATGCATTAAGAAGATGTACCAAAATTGATGATGAAGCAATTTTTATTATGCAGTCGGATGATGTCTTTAAAATTGATAACAATATTAAAGTTGTGAAGGTTGGATTAGAGGAGCCTATTAGAGTGAAATAAACATCCATTATCAACTCTTATATGTTTTATATATCAATTATATTACCAAAAAATCATTGTAAAATTAGTACAATAGGTTCAAACTTGATGAACATTAAGGAAAAAAATATATACCACAACGTTCTCAAATGATAATACAACATATGTACATGGATATTTAGAGAATCAAGAGTGAGTTAGTTATATGGATAAATAATTATATTAAATAGAGAATAATGTTTTTTTTAGTGATTACCCAAGCCTAAAAAAATAATTTCATCAAAAAAAAGTGTGCCTTCCAAAATTATTTGAATGAAAAGTGAGATTTTGAATGAAATATATAAAGACTTGTGTATAAAGGCTATTTATATATTGAAGGAATTGATTTTCAAGATACCAGAATATTATTTTATGGACATGAAACCCACAATAAATTTATTTCCATTTCAATACAATGATACTAAAATATTATTCAAATAGATGTCAATTATTCGTTCCTCAATGGTGATATGGAAGAAGAAGTTTACATCAAGAGACCAATTGGATTATTTAATTGAAATGATAAGTACATTGTTCAAAGGTTAAAGAAGGATATATAAGTTTTTAAACAAGTCCCATGATAATTGTATTCTATGTTAGATACCTATTTCATATAGGGAATGTTTATTGAAGGATACATTGAAAACAATCCCTACATTAATGATCATAATAATGAATCACTCATTATTATTATTTTGGTTGAGAATATAATATTTTTTTATAAATATTCAAGGTGATTTTAAATATTATTATTAAAAAATTATGATCTTGATTTATGTTACAATGCTTGGAGAAAAGAGAAATTTTATGGTTTATAAATTTCTTGAGATAAGGATAATATCTTTGTTTCTACTATGAATTATGCTCAACAACATCAATACAATTTAGGAATGATTGATTAAAATTTAGTTTATACACATATTTATATTAGAAATTTTAAAAAATGTATGATAATTTAAAATAATTTTATTCAATAAATTATTTAGGATTAATTTAATTATATTATTGAAATTAAAATTTGATGTATCACTTGTTCCTCTCAGGGATAAATCACGGTGCTCTTGTCCCCTATGTCACTAATTATTTTGATATTATTTTCAAATGGGGAAAATAAATCATGATAACGTTAATGTTTAACCATTTATATACTTAAAAAATCTCAAGAAACTATTTTAGAGAGTATATATTGATATGTGTTTTACTTATTGGAGAGATATATATTATTTAAGGGGACCATTTTTTGAGAGAGTGATAAGAAGGGGAAAATTAAAAGTCCACATCTAGAAAAAAATTTCTTGTTTGTTTATAATGTGAGCATGATTATGTTATACATGGGTTCAAGGGATTGTTTTGTGATATTAAATACGATTTAGAATTGTTAATCGATTATTATCTAAATGATTAAATGTTTATTTCTTAATTTGTTATCCATAGATATGATGTAGTGAATATAAATCCTTAATGTTATGAAAAATAAGATTTTATTAATCAACATTATTATTTCATACAGTGAGTTCACTAAATTTGGATTAGCATTATTTAATAATGATTCATTTATATGTTTGTTGAGTTATAAAGTGATTTCTATTAAATGGTCAAAAAAATCCAATAGGGTGTTGTTGAGGCCCAGTGATGGTTTAAAATATTTTAGACTCTATGAAGAATAATGTAAGAATGGAAGAAGGATTAGTATGGATATAATTATTATATTTCATTATTTTCAACACAAAAATTGTCATCAAAACCCATCTGATTCCTGATGTTTTACTTGATATGATGTATATTTCGAGTATTTGGCATGTTCAGAAGACCTTTAAATGATATTTGAGATTGAAGTTATTTATTTGATGATGTTCCTCGTTTATATGAGATCAACATTTTTTGGCTGTACATAAAACATGCATAGATATTTTCAAGACCCGTATCATGGGGCCCGTGACATGACTACCCCATGCCTGCCTTCCATTAGCTAGGGGCGGGAAACTAGTATTGAAGCCGTAATCCCTAAAACTGGGAAGGCGTTGCCTTTATATCCTATAACACACACAAAAAAGAACACAACAAGATACGAACTCGAGTAAACTGAATAGTAAACAAAGTGAGTACAATAATTAAAAAGGGTCCAGAATACAAGCCCAATTGAAAAGTAAAAGGAAAAATGGAAAGTACAAAAAATCTGAAAGTACAAGTAACTAGAACAGCACCTATGATCACCCACCAAGGATCCTACCAGAAGGGTAGGTATGGCTCTCAATCAGTCATCTCTATGGTACGCCTTGTCTAGGTCCACCTCTAAGATATATCCAGTCCTGGTACCCTCATCCTCAGTCAGTGTTGTATGTCATCTGCATCCAACACAATAAGGTGCTGGCATAACCCATGCAGGGGTGAGTATAATGATACTCTGTAGGGACCCCTAAACCCTCAAGGTCTCACAGAAATCCACCAAGGATAAACCAAAACAGTATGAAATCAATAGATAACCCTACTTAGGTATATTCCCATACGTATATCTATGTTTTCAAGTAATCCATATCAATCATGAAGGAACACAGAGCTTCTGACTCAGCCCACACCAGTTATATCATTAGGTACAGTAATACATATGATTAGATATAACTACAAAATCATCATACTTGGTTAAGAGTCTCCACTGCTAACCTGTACAGAATTGCTAGTAGATGACCCAAACTGGATCGCTAGAGCTGACCCACACAGGATCGCTAGGAGATATCCCACACAGGGTCGCTGGAGCAGACAAACACAGGATCGCTAGAAGATGTCCCACACTGGATTGCTAGAGCTGACCCACACAGGATCTTTAGGAGCTGACCCACACATGATTGCTAGGAGCTGACCCACACAAGATCGCTGGAGCTGACCCACACATGATCGCTAGGAGCTGAACCACACAAGATCGCTGGAGCTGACCCACACAGGATCGATACGAGCTGAACAACATAGGATCAATGGAGATAACCCACACATGATCTCTATGAGCTAACCCACACAAGATATATAGTAGCTGACCTGCACAGGATATCTAGGAGCACTCTTCTAGTCACTGTGAGCTACTGGTTTCCGCACTTGTCTTTCTTGTCTCTAGTACAGTCCGCTCCCCAAGCCACTAGTCGATTCTGCAACTACAGTGATTTCCCATTATGAATTATATCAATGTACTTCCATGTCATAGGGGTCTCAACGCAATAGATGGCGCGTTATTCAAACACCCGGTCTGGGTGTTATTATCCCTTTAGTCCCGATGGCCCAGTTGTATTCATGATCAATCCAACCCGACTATTCCCCACCATTATCCAAAACTATAGCGGGGTATACCAAAGGCGTCATCTCACTCCAATATTTCTAGCACTGCTAACAGTTCATCAAACGGATGAACGGTACCAAAGTTGTGGCCAAAAAATATAAATGGGTCATAGTGGGCTAGGGTCTAGTCCGACCCGGTCAGACTAACCCGGCATGGGCCGACCAGGTTATAGTTGACCCAGCCTGACCCGCTAGGTACGACTCAGCCCGCTGGGCGTGCCGACCAGTTGGGTTCGGCCTGGCCCACTGGGTTCTGCCTGAAAGGCCACAAGGGGCCGAGGAGGGTTGTAGGTGGCCATGAGGGCACGACACGGGGCAGATCGGCTAGAGCAGTTCGGATGTGGGGGATCGCGAGGGCGCGGCACATGGTGACTCGGTCGGAGCGGCTCGGTCTGCACGGCTCCACCGCGGGGTTCTGTGAGGATGCATCATGGGGCGGGTCGGCCAGAATAGCTCGGCCAGTGCGGCTCAGCGGCGGGGTGCTGCGAGGGCATGACATGGGGTGGAATAGTCAAAGTGGCTTGGTCATGGGTTCCGCGAGGGAGCAGCTGCGGGGCGTTTCGACCACTAGGAGTCGAAAGGGCATGACATGTGGAGATTCGGCTGGAGCGACTCGGACGACAAGGGGGCATGGGCGGTGGCAGCAGGGCTGATAGTGGCAGTGAGACGGATGGTAGGGGTGGCTCAGGTGGCAGTGCAGACGGTTGCGAAGGCTCGGGCGGTAGCTGGACTAGGGATGGGGCAGTGGCTCGAGTGGCGAGGCCATGGGCGACTGCGGCGTTTCGATTGGGGACAGCGAGGCACCATGCCTTCACCGGCATCTGGTTTAGCTGGCTTCTCTCTTTGTTCATTGTCATGGTGTAAGCCACATTCTTCCATCATGAAGAACTCAGAATAGAAGAATGGAGGAGGGTTCGGGCCCTGTTTTTTTTGTCTGCACCCTCCATGTTAGAGTGGTATCAAGAGACTAAACAAAATTAAGAGTCTAGAATGAAAAAATCATTAATTTAATACGTATTGAGGATCAACATGTTTTTGATGATCCTCATTCTCCATGATTTCCATGAACGAGGAAATTAAATGATATAATTCAAGAATTTAATAATAACTCAGTACCATGAATTGTTCGTTGACGTTGGCGTGAGAAGAAGTCGAAGTTTTCGTTGTTCATCTTGTCTGCCACATACCTCCAATCCCGTGCTTGTGCATCAGTTCATCGTATTCGAAGACATTCCTCATTGGAGGGTGTCATGAGGAAGTTGTGGAAGTCGGTGTTCTTCAGTGGAGGAGCATTCTTTGTGGAAGAAGTTTAATTCTCCAAGGTTTCTCCTCTCACAATTCCACCAAAAAATGAAAGAGGTTCCAATATAATTATGTTATGATGAAATTATGTTGGAAAACCTACACAATATAGAAAAATTAATGTGGTGAATTGTCATAATTAATGGTGAGGAATCTCAAGAGGCTCCTCCTAATTAAAGAGGGAGTTGAGAGGTTTCTCCTCTATTAAGGGGAGTTCTAGGGGGTTTATACCTAGGGTGGTCCCCACAACCACAACATCTCATGGGTGG
Source organism: Viscum album (assembly GCA_963277665.1). NCBI lineage: Eukaryota > Viridiplantae > Streptophyta > Magnoliopsida > Santalales > Viscaceae > Viscum > Viscum album. The sequence continues at coordinate 2,138,067,379 of OY728165.1, forward strand.
TTAGTTAGGGTTTTCCTCACCATAATAACCTCTCGTTGGAGGTTTATGTCTGGTCGCCCCCACTTCTCAACATCCACATGGAATAAAAATAACAAAAAGCTACAAAATTTTATTTTTACCTTATTCTTTAACGAAAAAACCAAAACATATCATTCCCTCTCGACCCACTATGGTCAAGGTGAAGGTATCCTTAAGCGAATACTGGTGCTATGAGTTCGATGGTTTTATCATATTTCAATTCTGAGCATCGGTTCAAAATTTATAAAAACCCACTCGCACGTTTAATGAATGTACCATAGATAAAGTTAAGAAATTCATTTCAGGCACTCCAGGCCTCAGAATCACACACTGTCAATTTTCACAAATTCCTATAATTCCCATATATCTAAAAAAATACATGGAAATTTCGAGTCATTAAAATCTCCCAACCTCAGGGCTTTACATCCCCATAATCCACAACTCAATCTCTGTGAACAAGTGGGTGTACTGAATGCACATCTGAGCCTCCCGCTCCAATGTTCTCTCTTTGATGTTATTGTGCTATCAACGAACATGCACCATATGTATCGAATTCCCATGAAGGACCCTCTCATGTCGGTCATCAATCTTAACTACAACCTACGTAAATGTCTCCCCATTGTCGATATCCATGTCACCATTGTCGATGTTGTGAGCAGGGTTCTGCTCGTATCTACTCCACTAGAATACGTGGAGGATGTCGTGCACCTGGTGAGACTGAGGTGGATGAGCTACGAGGTATGCTAACCCTCTGTCTATATTGAGGATGTCAAATGGTCTGATGAATCTCAGAGATAACTTTCATCCTCGCCCAAATCTCTACAAACCTTATCGAGGTGATACCCATAAAAAGATGTGGTCTCCATCCTCGAACTCTGGAGGACTTCGTCCCCTGTCAGAATATTACTTATTCCTACTCTGTGGAGTCTTAAACAGCTCCTATATGATCTACAGCTTCACTGTGGTAGCACGTACCATCTCTGGTCCCACTATTGCTGACTCCACTGGGTCAGTCTTTCACAATGTTGATCTGTAAGGTTGCACGTACAACACCTCAAAAGGATAAATCCCAATGGTGGAGTGATAGATTTTATTTTATACAATCTCCACCAATGGAATGTGATCCTCCTAGTTGTGACTGAAGATGAAGACACAAGAATGCAGCATGTCCTGGAGGGTATGAATGGTTCGCTTAGTCTGGACATCCGTCTAAGGATGGAATGTGGTGCTCAAACCAAGCTGCATCCCAAAAGCTTCCAGCAACCCCTTCCATAGATGGGAAGTAAAATTCAAATCTCGATTAGAGAAAACCGTCAAGGGTACCCCATGTTTCCGTACAATCTCTTTCACATATAGGAGTCCCAATACCTCGGTTGAACCCTACTCCCTAATCGGTAGGAAGTGGGTTGAATTGGTGAATCAATCGACGACCACCCAAATCGAGTCATGACCCCTGGATGTACATGGATGTCATTTCATGAAGTCCCTATATATCCCATCCCACATCCACTCTAAGACCACTAAAGGGTGAACCCAGCCTACTGGTACCTAATGCTCTATCGTCAATTACTGACAAGTGAAGAATCTAGAGACAAACTCTGCTACTGCTTTCTTCATTCCCAGCCACCAGTGCTGTCGTCGGAGATCCTGGTATATCTTTTCAACTCATGGATGTTCTTCTAGGCGGGATGTGTGGAACTCAATCAATACTTCATCCTAAAGTGATATTGTTACCATGGAATGTCTTCTGAAGAGGATGACATGATCCCCACCTTCAAAAAAACTGTTTGGTGTCTGCCCTCTGGATATTTGAGCACGTTGAGCCTCATAGTTAGGGTCCCCATATTGCGCCTCCCTGACTCAATGATGAAGTGGGGGAGTGACTTTTATAGACAGTAGGAAAGCTACTCCATCTTGATACACACAGGTTATCTGCGAAGCGGCCAGCTACTCTATCTCCTCACCTAGAATCTATATATCAGATGTCCTGCTAGATGCATCCGCTACAAAATTCATATTCCCAGGAGTATAGACTATCTCGAAGTCATAGTCCTAGAGAAAATCAAGAAATCATCGCTGCCTCAGGTTATGGTCCATATGAGATAAGATAAACCTGATATTATTATGATCAGAGTAGACTATAAAACACTCCCCCATCAAGTAATGTCGCCACATCATCAAGGCAAAGACCAATGCTACTAATTCTAGATCATGGGTTGCATAGTTCTGCTAATGTTGTCTCAGCTGTTTAGAACCATATGCGATCACTTCTCACTCCAGTATCAAGACACATCTGATTCTGGTCCCTGATGCGTCGTAGTAGACTATGTAACCTACGCCCTCCTCTGGAAGTCTCAATTTGGGGGAACTAGTTAGCCTCTACCTCATCTCCTAAAATCATTGTTGGCATCTCTCCGACCACAAGAAGGGTTACCCCTTCTTAGTCAATGACGATATAGGAGCTACAACTCTAGAGAAATATGGCACAATTATTTGATAGTATATGGCCAATCCCAGGAAACTCCATACCTCTGTCACACTTCCGGGTGGCTCTCATGCAAGTACCGCCTCAATATTTCCTAGATACACTACTACTCTGGCCTCCGATATGACAAGTCCCATAATGTGAACCTCTCAGATTAAAAACGAGCACTTCGAGAGCATACCATAAAGATGGTTCTCTCTGAGTGTGTCCATTGAAACCTATAAAATCTAGGCATTCTCCTCTACAATAGTAATGTAAATCAGAATGTTGTCGATGAAGACTACTAAAAAGTGATCACGGTATGGCTAAATGATCCCGGTCATGAGTACCATGAACACTTCTGGAGCTTTGGTTACACCAAATGGCATATCCAAGAACTTGTATTGGTTTTACCGACATCTAAATGCCATCTTATACACATCCCTGTCTCGTACTCTTAGCTGGTGATAGCCTGATCTTAGGTCTATCTAAAGAACCATCGTTCTCCCTTTGGGTGATCAAAGAGGTTATCAATCTTTAGAAGTGGGTAGTTGTTCTTCACAGTCATATGGTTCAATCACCGATAGTCAATAAAAAGCCTAAAGCTCCCGATCCTCTTAATTGGTGAAAAAAATCAGTTCTTCCCAATGAGAAACACTGGGCCAAATGAATCCCTTCACCTACAAGTAATCAAGGTGCACCCACATCTCACAATACTCTACAGTAGCCATCGGATACGCTGGGGTAGATATCGGTGTCATCTCGGGGTACAAGTCAACGTGAATTTCCACCTCTCTGCAAGGAGCTAGACCTGGAACATCATCAGGGAAGACATCTCTATACTGGTCTATTATTACTTGATTTATCAGACTCTCCACATCAACCGCTCCGAGGATAAGGCTAGAAAACTGAGGAGTGATAGGCTATGTTCTCCTCTGTGTAAGTCATTCCTATATTGTAAAGGCTCCCTTATCACGGGTGAAGGAAAATGTGGTCCCATCCATGCAGACACACCACACATTGTTCCTAATACTGTAAATCTAATCTTGGACTGTAGATGACCAGTCCATTCCCAAGATGACATCCTAAGGCCTCGACGCTGCATCTTGGAGATCCCAGCTGATGCTCTCACCTCATAGATTAAGCTCACACTACCGGCACCAGTGCTTAGTCATTGAATCTGATCCCTTAGGAGTCTCTATACAAATGGATCGAGCAAATGGCTCCATCAGAATCTCTGCTCTTATATTTAGGGCAGTGGAAATAAAATAATGATTGGCACCTCTGTATGTAAGTTTTGTATCCAAGGTGGAGTAGACAAAGATCATACCTCGTATCATCTTTGAAGAACCATAATCGTAGGCCTCAGTTTCCTGTAGACGTGCTCACCCATATCCACCTCTACCCTACAGTCAGGGTGGACATCCTAGTGGTGTTGGCGGTAGAATCTCGAAATGTCACCCACCGCCACCTGCACAGACAGCTCCTCTACCCAATCTGCTTTCTCCTGGGGGACCTACTCGGTAGAATCTCAGTCTCTTTCTGGGTGGTCCTTCGGTTGTCTTCTAATCATTCGTATAGCGGGTCAGACATTCACGAGCCATGTGACCCTGCCTTCCACATGTGATACACTACCCCCTCCTGGTTTGAATGGCTCTGCCTTGGGTGCCCTGCAAAATTGATCCTGAATCATGCGGTCATCCACATGTAGGTCATGTTCTCTTGGACCTCTACACCATCTATCTACCAGAATCATTATAAGACTCTGGTACATGATGACTGGTGGTGGGTATCACTGCTGGTGATTTCTCAGTAAGGAAAATCTCTACTAAAAGGGCTCTCTCTAACACCCCCACCTACGTCAGGATGCTGAGTGAGATCAGTGAGACCCTGATCTCTTGCCAGAGTCCCTACTCAGTAGTCCGAGACCTAAAGAATGGGTCCCTCACAATATCTATGGAGTATCATGACAGGTCAGTTAAACTCGCTGAGTACTGAGCCACAATCATGCTAACCTGTTTCGGATGAAGTATCTTCTATATAAGCACTATGCGAAGAGTTGATGGGGCAACTCTTCCCGAAGCAGGCTCTTGAAGTCTGCCTAAAGAAGTGTCGCCTCATCATGAACATGAAGCCTCATGCTCTTCCATCTGGTTGCTACTTCCTTTAGAAGTCTAGCGGCAGGGATCACCATGAGATAGGCTAGTGTCCCTACCAGTCGGAAGACTCTAACTATAGCCTCCAACCAATCCTCGGTCTCATGTGGGTTCGTCTATCCCATGAACGTGGGTGGCCTCTTTCACTGGAACTCATGCAACACACTCAAGAGGCATGCACCATATTCTGTTGGAGATGGTGGCATCGGTGGCCCAATAGGTAATGGTAAAACTGGTGCCTCTACTGATGCCTCAACTTGAAAAGGGCCCTACACCGATGCCTCATCGCTCGGTGGTCTATTAGTGCGTAATTCATCAGAAAACCTATCTGGCAATGTGGAGGCATCCGAAAAAGATACAAGTGTTCCACGGTCAATAAGATATACCTGGTGAGCTGACTCAAAGAGATCAGAAAGAAAACTCTTCAAAACACACAAACAGTCAGTGTTTTCATTCACTGAGACGAAAATCAGAAGTTAGGGTCCAGGTGTATGGATACGTCGGCCACTGTACCAATACTAGATTCCCTAAACTAATAACCATACTCAATAAACATAAAACTATTGCCGTTAAAAATAAATATCAGAGTCCTATTTTCTGCGGTAGAAACGACGCCTCTGATACCAATTTGTCATGACTAGTTCCCCCGGGGCTACTGTTGTGACTACCATGAGCCCACATTACATAGGCCGGGGGCAGGTGACTAGCACCGAATGTGAAATCCCTAAAACCAGGAAGGCATTGCCTGTAAAACCTATAACACACACAACCAACCACACATCAAGATACGAACTCAAGTAAACTGAATAGTGAACAGTGTGAGTACAATAAGTAAAAAGGAGGTAGAATACAAGCCCAAATGGAAAGTACAAGGAAAACTAGAAAGTAAAAGACAACTAAAAGTACATGTAACTAGAAGAACACCTATGATCACCCGCCAAGGATCCTACATGAAGGGTAAGTACAACTCCCAGACAACCTTCTCTATTGTATGCCTCATCTTGGTCCACCTCCAAGCTACCTCCAATCCTGATACACTTTTCCTCAGTCAGTGATTTCTGTCATCTATAGCCAACACAAAAGGGTGCAGGTATAGCACGTGAGGGTGTGAGAATAACGATACTTAGTAGAGAACCCGAGACCCTCATGGCCTCACAAAAATCCATCATGTATAAACCAAAATGTATGAAATCAACATAGTACCCTACTTAGGTATGTGCCCATACATATACCTAAGTTATCAAGTAATGTATCTCAATCATAAAGTAACACAAAGGTTCTAACATAGATCAAACCAGGTATATATTTAGATATAGTAGTAGAGATTATTACATGAAACTACTATATCATCTTACTTCGTTAAGAGGCTCTACTGCTAACCTATATAGAATCTCTAGGAGCTGACCTACACAGGATCACTAGATATTACCCTCACTGGATTTCTAGGACCTGACCCACATTGTATCACTGGAGATGGAACACCCAGAAGTGATTGGAGCTGACCCACATAGGATCGCTAGGAGTTGACCCATAGAGGATCACTAGGAGCTGACCCACACATGATCGATGTAGCTGACCCACACAGGATCGTTGGATGATGACCAACATAGGATCCCTAGAGATGACCCACAGAGGATCTCTAGGAGCTAACCCACACTGGATCGCTCGAGCTGACCCACAATGGATCAATAGGAGCTGACCAACACAGGATAGATAGGTGTTGACCCGCACAGGGTTTCTAGGAGCACTCTTCTCATCACAAACAGCTACTAGGTTTCCACACTAGGCTTTCTCATCAATGAAAGAATCTGCTCCCCAAGCCAAAGTTCTATTCATCAACTTCCACTACGTCTCATGATGAAGTATCTCAAAGGACCTCCACGTCTTAGGGGACTCAATGCAACAAACAGTATGTCATTCAGACACATGGTCTGTGACTTATTATCCTTTTAGTCACGAGGTCCCGGTTGGATTCGAGATCGATCCAACTCGAACATTCCCCACCATTATCCAAAATTCCAGTGGGGTATACCAATGGTACCGTCTCACTACATGATTTTATGCGCCACTGAGGGTCGTCCAATAGACAGCTGGTTCCAAATTTATAGCCAAAAGAACATAAATGGGTCGTAGTGGGCCCGGGTCCGGTCCAACCCGGCCCGACCAGGTTCGGGATGACCCGGCCTGACCCATTGGGTCCGGCTCGGCCCGCTGCCAGCCCAGCCCATTGGGTTTGACCCATCCTGTAGGGAGACCCGGCTCCCTGGGTCCCACCCGACAGGCTGCGAGGGGCCGTAGATTGATACTGGTGGCCACGAGGGCATGGCGCAGGGCGGCATGGGCGGAGAGGCTCGGCCATGGTGTGCCACGAGGGTGCAGTGTAAGGTGGCTCGGAAAGACCGGCTCAGTCAGCACCGCATGGCCGTGGGGTGCCCTGAGGATATGGATGCATGGCTGTTCAATCGAAGCGGCTCGATTGCGGGGGCCGTGAGGGTGCAACATAGGGAGACTCAGATGGTGGTGGCAGCTCAGATGGCAGCGGCGGCTCAGGTAGCGGCTCAGCCACGGATGGCAGCAGCAGCTCGAGCAGCATGGCTATGAGGGGTGGCAACGTCTCGGGTGGTGGGGCCTGGGGCGGTGGCGGCAGTTTGGCTGCGGACAATGTGGAGTCGTGCCTTCGCAGTGGCCTTAATCGGCCATTCTCTTCATTCGTTATCATGGTGTAAGCCACTTTCTTCTATTGTGAAGAACACAGTATGGAAGATTGGCGGAGGGGTTTGGCCATGTTTATTTGGGCCACACCATCCACGTTCGAATGGTAGCAAGAGACTCAACAAAATTTGAAGTCATGAACAAAAAATTCTTCAATTTAATACGAATCGTGGATCAACTCATTTTGGTTGATCCATTTTCACTATGCATTCTATGAATGAGGAAATTATACGAGAGAATTCAAGAATTTAATAATAAACCATACCTTCGATTGTCCATTGACGTTGGCATGAGAAGAAGTTGAAGTTGTCATCATTCATCTTGTCTGCCGCACACATCCAATCTCGTGAATGTGCATCGGTTTGTCATAGTCGAATACGTTTCTCGTTAGAGGGTGTCCTGATGAAGAAGTTGTATTCAGAGTTCTTCATTGGAGGAGCATTCTTCATTAAAGAAGTATAAACCTACATGGGTTCTCCTCTCACAATTCCACCCAAAAATGAAAGTGGTTCCAATATAAATAACATAAGAAGAAATTATGTAGGAACACTCAAACAAGATGGAAAAATTAATGTGGTGTGTTGGCATAATTAATGTAGAGGAAGCTGAAGAGGCTCCTCCACATTAAAGAGGGAGTTGTGAGGTTTCTCCTCTATTATGGGGAGTTCAATGTGGTTTAATACTCAGGTGGTCCCCACCACCATAATCTCTCATTGGAGGTTAGTTTGGGGGGTCCCCCCATCATAACCTCTCATGGGAGGTTTAGGTCTGGAGGTCCCCACTTTTCAGCATCCACATGGAATAAAAATAAAAATAAAAGGTACATAATTTTTTAATTTTATTCTTTAAAGAAAATCCCAAAAAACATATTTCACTCTCTACCCACTATGGTCGAGGTGATGGTCTCCTTAAGAAAATAATGGCCCTGCGAGTTCAATGGTGTCCTCAGATTTCAATTCTGAGCACCAGTATAAATATAAGAAAAACCTGCATGCAGATTTACTGAATGTACTAGAGATAACGTTCAAGAATTCATTCTGGGCACTCTGGTACTCAGAATCATGTGCTGTCAAATTTTTTGGACTCGTAAAATTCTCATATATTTAAAAAAAGTTACATGGAAATTCCAGGTTTATATAGAGATTGTACAGAATGATTAAATTTATTTGATAATTAGAACATGGATGTTTATAGACATTTTATGGAGAATACATAATTTTTATAACATAGTGTGATGAATTGATTGAAATAGCCTAAAATGTATAATAAAATTTTCAAAATTGGACTTTTATTGTGTAATTCAGTTGAAAAATATCCCATTTAGAAATAGCGAGGCTAATTTTTTTTATGAAAGGTAACCATTTTGACTCTCGATTGGTGCATTCTGGGAAGATATAAAGTGTATACCACATCCTGAAGAATATTAATATGGTGTTTTATTTGAGAAGTTTTTTTATTTGAAATATTGAAAATGTATATGACGTTGAAGTTGTATTGGTGGATATCTACGAAATAAAAATATTAAATCCCTTTTCATATTTTATTTTTAGTGGAATTGTTTTGAATTATTTGAAATAACTAGGAATTTTTCCTAGACATGCTAAATGGAAATCATTTTTCTAAATGATTAGAATTGGGTGAAACATGACACGAAATATTTCATTGACTTTGAAAAGTGTTTCTATTAGATTTGGAAAGGGTAAAATAATTCATGGATCCAATGATTTTTTGAGTACTTTCAATGATTTTTTGAGAAGTTGAAATAAAATGATTTATAACTTGTCTGGGTGGTGGTTTCAATGAAAAAAAGATTCCATAACTATATACAATAAGTAATATAGAAGAACATATAAAGATGAGTATTCTATATTTGAATGTATCTAATGAATTTGGATATTTTATGTCTCCATAGGATACACTACCCATTTGGAAATTCCCAAAAAACTTATCAATGGTGACTGAGAGGTCTTGGATTATCTACGAGAATACAAATAAGTAAGAGAAGTTTTTTGGTAGTTGATATAAGTTGAAAATTTTAAATTGGAATTGATATTCAAATTTATAATAAAATAGTTATTTTTTTCAAATTTTAAAAATAATAGAAGTGTCTAACATTGAGAAGGTGTGTGGGTAATAAATGAAAAATAAGGGTAATTATTTTGGAAAAAATATATTCATAACAAAGATAAGAAGGAAAAACAATAGGAATAATTTTATGGCGTTCTAATATTTTATAAGAATATATTTAGGTTTAATTAATATTTATCATTTTTTATTTGTTAAAAATTTCATTACACTATCAAGATACATTGTTGTAAAATGGGTTTAAGGATAAATGCTACTAATTGTATTTAACATATTTATACAAGTTTATCATACTATATCTGGTGAGTCTGAATCATTCTAATGATTAGTATGTGCGTACGTATGTGTTTAAAGGTTTTATATGTAATATATTTATATTTTGGTGAAGTTTGTGTCAATAAAGAAACATAAAAATGAATTGTAATCATGAATTCACTCCATCCCCCAATGATTTTGATTTATATTGAAGGTCTTTTCAAGAACCACATCCATTTTTATTTGTATAAGACATTTTAGACACAACACTTAAATGTTCCTCTTTTAAATCCATAACTCAGTTATTTTAGCTACATCATCGGCTTATTAAAAAAATATAATTTCAACACTAACTATAAGAATTTAAAGACAAAAATAATTCATAAAAAACTTATTTCATGGTGTTGATTTTTTTTTGAAAAATCATTAATGCATGTTTTTCTAAAACCAATACAAATGGATATATCTTTTATAAATCAATTAGTATATTATTAAAATTATATTTTGGTAAAGAAAATTTTCATAGGCCATAACAATTTTTTTGTAAACCATCAATGGTTCTCGAAAAATTAATATTTATGATTATTCATCTCTTTGAACATCTATCCAAAAAAGATTATTGTTACATTGATACCATTAAAGAGTTTTTATGTGGGAATTTTTTTTAAATCTATTAGAAACAAACCCCTCAATTTTTCTCTATATGACTCATTTATACGTTCAAATTTAATGAATATAAATGAATAACATTACTTTTTATCTATTACACAAATATATATAAGATGTTTAGATAAGGTTAATGTACACCCATCAGAGGAAATATTATACATCATTTAATGTTAATCCATGGCCTATATGAATATCCCAACAATTGGGTTGGATTTACATAAAGACATGATATTCAAGAACATTTATTGATTTTTTTAGAGAGGTTAGTGATTTGTTGTAGCAGATATATACTATGTATGATATTTAACAATATCATGATGTTAACTTCCATATATATACATCTTGGATACCCCTTGAATATTTAATGTAACATAATAATTTATTTTTTAATCACCTAAAACATGAATAACATTTTAGCTAAGAAATTTATATTTCAAACCATCTGTAAGATATATCAATTCATAATGAAATGTATAACTCTTTACATATTTTATATTTAGTCTTAACAACACATCCAAATGTTTTCAAATGGTATTATTTATGGATCATGTTAGCTAAGGTTAAAAAATTATCAATAAATATTAATTATTTTATGAAAAATTCATTGAAATTAGTAAACTCATGGAGTAATTATCTTCACTGCATTGCGGTTTACACAAAAAAACTAAGATGTTGTTTATAACACTATTCCATGGACTGTATTTAGTCTGTATTTCCCTTATGAATAGTCATACATTCCGCTTATTTTAGAAAAGGAATTTTTGAGATATTCAACATATAGTGTAATAATGAATGATATACATTATTTATCATGATATGTCGTGATATTACTAATTTTTTATTAGCGAACAAAGTAAATCTGTTTTCATTCAACTTTAATGCATTGGGTTACTCTAAAAGGATTTATAAGATACTGTAATGTGGTGTTTGTTTATACTAACAAAAATGAATCTATATTCTTCAAAACATTATGAAACTCATATAATGATTCTTCAAAGATAATATGTTTTTATATTTATTATTATTCCATGTTTTTATCATAAAATATTGAAAATCATAGTTGGATAACAATAATAAGGGAACTGTATTTTTCTAAAAAACATCCTGTGGATTTAAAACAATTTTTTTCATTCATTGTAAAAAGAAATAAAAAAATTTATATTATATTTAATTTTATCTTTAAAAAAAATTTGCGTTTTTAGTTTCCAAATATTTAATATTGAAAAAAAATTACTTTCTTAATGAGTCATCACACTTTTTGAATTTCATTGAATTTCTTCAAAACACTGTTCTTTTATATCCAATAGAATCATCTAGTAATATAGGATAATTCACTTCTAGATTTAATATTTTAATCTTCACTATCAACTCAATCTAAAAATTAATTTTATTTATTTTCATCAAATTAATGCTTAAATATGATTTCAATTTTCTCCTTTTTAATTATTTTTGAATATTTAAATTTAGGTTTATATTTGTTTCATTAATATTACAATTATATTTTTTATTTTAAACTCATTTTTAATAATATTTTATTTTTATTATATGATATGACACACCACTTATAATTCTGGATCATTTCATTACAAGTTATATTTTATCATTTTTAAAGGGTTGATTTTATTTGATGAATGGGATGTAAAAAATCATTAAAATGACCACAAAGTTGATGAACACTAATTGATACTAAAAAACACTCAAAAAAATTTCATGTGTTGGAATATTTTAGATATTGAAGACTCCATTCAATAATAAAATCCAAACACATCGGTCCCTCATGAATAATAACCATAAAAATGACACCATCTTCACCCATGTCAGGATATACTACTATTTATTGATTTTTACATCAATAAATCTACATAGAAAAATAAAATCTTGTTTGTTAATTCATGCCTTTTAAATCCATTTTTTTAATCTTTATTGTTTTCATTTATATATCATACCACTATCTTTATTAGAGGTTTTAACACAAAAAATTACCTACCCTATCCATCGTGATGTGAATTATTAGAACTATCTTATTGTGAGTTTTTCTCATATCACCTAATAAATTCCTATATCCCTATTATTCTTAGGGTAAACATGATCAATCATAACCAAATATATCTCTATAGGACCCCTATACATAGAGATTCCCATGTTATCATCATGCTTGGGGTTTCAAGGTTCTTAAAAATATGGGGCCATCAAATTTCAATCAATTACTTCTTATTACTTACTTATAGCACCACCTCTATTTTAGAAGGATTCTATCATATAAAAACACTTTAATTAATAAATTTTTATGATTTTGGGTGAAAATTAACTTACATATGGATGTATTTAAATTCATTTTAAGAAATTTGGTATAGTAATTATGATTCCAAATAATCATCCCTTCATTAAAATAATACTCCACAAAATAAAATACAACATTATTTCTATTCCTTAAAGCTGATAAAAAACCAATAACCAGTCTTTCTATATTGACCCATTACTTTAAGACATATGATTACATTATTTCTAACATTAACATCCATTAAATTCAACAAAATTATTTGAAGTCCTAATTTCATCATAAATATGGGAATAAAAAACAAAAATGTGATACTAAATTAATTTTTTTAGTCTCTAAAAATATATCCTAAATCCCTTTGATCTCTGAATGCTATATCAAATAACCATGGGAATACATAAAATAAATGGGTGACCTACAAATTCTAGAAATAGAATAAACATGGTAATGTGATATAACATCTGACCCATGTGGAATGTCATGATATTATAAGAAATTAAGGTCAATGAATAATCCCATTAGAGAATAACATAAGTAACATGGTTTTATAAGATCATGGAAATATAGGAACGTGTAGTAACATAAAACATGATATAGGAATAAGTAAAGGATAATGTCCATTATAACATAACATGGTGGATATTATCCTATTAGGGATCAGGTATACTCCTTAATTCCATACATACCATCTTATATGAAAAGAATTACCAATTTTATTGGAGGAAATTATTGGTCTAACCATAATAACATGTACATGGTCATGTGTTCCATGAAAGTAAGTCAATCATGAGGCCTTAAAATAATAATCATCGATGGAAAGAAATGGGTTGAATTATCATTCCTTGTATCATATTTAAATATATTTCTAAGTATGGTTTTTGATAAATAAACTTCATGAATATATTAACCTATAAACGGAAGGGCTTAAAATTGATATACATATTTAAGGGACATATATATGTAATTTATAAGCATTTCATAATTATAAAGAGAGATATAAAGTGAGTTAGATTGAGAAATGTCATTTTGGAAATCCATATAATTAATTCACATTATTTCCTGATATATTAAAGAAATTTAAGTGTTATAAATTACTAGAAGAATGTAAATCCTAGTGCATAATATCCTAAAAATACATTATTGAACAAATCCTTTAACATTCCCCTAAAATTTAATCACACTTCTCAGACTGTACGAGATGTCATGGGGATGTACATAAAAAATGAGTGATTGACAAAGACCAATAATGAAATAATACAAGCATATAATGGGGTAAAGAAGTAGAACTTATCAAATCGTTATATCAATGTAACATAATAGGGGTGACAATAATAATATTGAACAATAAAGAATGATATTACATGACAATATAAAGGAAACATTTTAATGCGGGATCAACACAAATCATGAAATCATAAACCTAAATCATGTATCTCCGATATGAAAACATAATATATTGTTCTTTATTATAACATCGTATGAACCATACATGAAATATTAGTATATTAAATCATTACCCAACTCATTAAAGGAAAATATAATTTTTATCCCATGAGTCACATTCATATAATTTACATGTATAAGTGATCTACTGAGATTATTCAATATAGGATCATATTTCATCAAATTTTATCCTATGATTAAGGTGTGTGTGATACATACTTGAAATTACCTAATCACATAATTATAGGTACATATATATTAAAAACATTGAGTGGAAATGGGATGGTTATTCACTTAAAAATGATTGTCATGGAAGAATAAAAAGATAATTATTACCACATAATGGGGGTATAAAATTATTTATAGATGGGATTAATGAGAGTGAATGGGATACCCTATAACCTGGAAATCATAATGAAATTATGAGGTATTTTTTAAAAAAAATATTACCAATATGAAAAACTAGAAATTAAAAGGCATAATAAAAAAATGTTTTTGAATAAATAGGGGAAAGAGTGGTTCTCTTACCACGGGATGACACCTCTAAAACATGATTATGATCATACTATGAGATTGTGGTACCTTGGTAGGACTCTAGAAAGGGATTTGGAGAGTAATTTTGTTTTTAATAGTTTTTATTGAATAGTAAATGGAGTATGGGTGGGATTATATTGAAAAATAGAGGTTAATAATTTTTTAACATCTAATCAAATGTTCTATACTCAATATGATAGAGCGACCAAACCAAAATTCGTCCCATGGTTTCTGAAAGTGTCTTCTTCGTATGTGGAATAGTTTTAATTACTTTATATGTGTTTGAATCAAATACATTAAAACAATTACCATTGGGATGTGAAAGTTAGTCATGTTTACAAATAATTGATTATAAAACCTCAAAATATAATATATATTTTAGAGGAATCATTAAAAAATTATAAAATTAATCAACTAAAATAAAACACAATATTTTAAATGGAAAATATATAGTTGGTCATTTATACCATTTATGGAATATATCAAATCACTTTTGGGTCATTAGAAGGTCTTAATAAATATAATACATTTATACCATATTTAATTTAACCCAAAAAATCTACAATATCCAAAAAATTTGAAAAAATAACCATTGAATAATTTTCAAATATTAATTTCAAAAAAATATCTATTTTATTAAATTAATTCTATAATTATTAAAATTTACCCTTTAAAATGAAAATAATAATTTATTAAAAAATAGTTATTTTTTTACAATAAATTTTTTTGAGCCTTATAACAAATATAATTGACTTCTTCAAATTATATTTTCATTTTATTTAATGAGTATTATTTAGTAGTAAAATTTTATTAAAAAAATTATTTTGAAATTATTAAATTCATCCAAAACTATGTCTTGAATGAAATTTTATATTTCAAATAAATAAAATATCTGTTCATTGAATCAGAATATAATTTTATAGAACTCGTTATTTAATCATTTAAAAAGTAAAATTAAAAAGGTATAAATATAATAATTGTTTTATATTAAAAAATATAAAAAAAATTATTAGGGTCTTCATACATAATGATTTATTTGACTAGAAAACTTTTTATGAATATGGTCTATGATGGTGAGACACATATGCTGTTGATTGAAAAACATGGTAAGGGTTATTATATTTATTAGATTTAACTTATCCCATAAATAGTCTAATCTATGCATTTGTTGTTGACTCTTGGTTTGGGATAGGTCAATATAAAACCCTAATGATTTTATCTCCCACGGAATCTTTAATAAATGGGATTCATAGGGATTTCATCCTATTGTTCATGGTTTTCTATTCTTTAATCTGTTTCAAATGAAATTTATCATAAACCTTTATATTATAATCTTAATGGTTACATTATCTCTACTAAATTATAAATAATTAAACTTCTTAAGAGTATTTTAAATTCAATATACTATAAATATTCTAAGAAATAAAATAATTTCTTTTTTCTATATCTTCATTTCATATTAAGGAATATAATCATTTAGAAACGGAAATTTCCATTTATAAAATTTTTGGTCAATACATTATTCAACCTTGAGAAATTTCACCATCAAAGATTTCATTTCATACAGAAAAATTGATGAAGGTACTTATGTTTAATTTCCGCTTTATGTCCACATGTCACTACCTCAATATTCCAGTTCCACCATAACACTTTAACAAGGTGACTATTCAGGTTTCGTAGAACATTGTCTTTGTGATCTAAGACCATCACAAGATATTCTGAATATGAAGGATCATTCATCAATGGAACCTACTATTGATTCGGTATATATAGGTGTATGGTATTTACTTCCTCAATAGGGATAAATTATACACATCATGAACTTGAGATAGATTATCTAGGAGTCCATGTTGATAAGACACCACTCAGATAAGCTCAAGTATCTTAATGGGTATGATGTGTCTAGAACTAAGAATTTCCTTACTTCAAAACCTCCTGAAATTCTTCCATGATGATGTATGAAGGAACACCTTATATCTTAACCAAAACTCTATTCCTCATCAATGATTATCAGAATGTGTTTTTCAATCAACAGTGTGTTCATTTCATATAATGAAAAATTGTCTGAACCTTTTATTCTATCTTTTAAATGAGAACAGGCCCCATCAACGTCCAATCTCCAAAATAATACTTTCATGTCCTAGTTTGACACAAAACACCTTAAATAGCCACATAATTTGTCATTTTAATGAATGAATGTTGATTGTTTTCATATGAGAACTTCATTAGGGAAAGTTTCTTGTATGAACATACATGGAAATTGATTAAAAATGATCTCTTAATATACTTTGGATTTCTAAATGTTCATTAAGACTGGACATCCATATGAGGGTGCTAAAAAAGATTTATATCAGTTCGGTATCAAATAAATTCATAATTCATTATTAAAAACATAAGATAAACCAAAGATCTTTCTCAGATAAAATAGATATTTGAACTCTATATAGTCTTCACACTCATATTATTCATATCACGGAGAGTTACTAATGATATATATCATCCAGGATAATAATGAAATGTGATGATTTGGTATAGTGATCAACTACAAATCAGATGGAGTTTTTTTGTTTTAAGTGTCCTGGGGAGTAATACAACAAAATTTGTTTTTATTTTTTACCATTTTTATAACGGTATAGTTAATGGTTATATATTTGCTTATATTGAAGTTGTTCATTAGAAAATCAAACATTTAAATACAGAATAATGTAAACTCTGTATTCATGTTATCCAAGCATTTGTCCTACTTCAAATCCATATATATATATATTTCTGCTTCTTGGAAAAATATAGATGTATGTTCCATCAAAATAAATAATAATATACATTTTTAGTTCTAGTTTCTATGGAACACATATACCAGTTCCAATCTATATAACTCCATATTCAGTAAATTTAAACTCTATAATATTCACTACCTTTATTGTAGAAACTCACTATCTTTTTGGATATTTTTAATCCTCTAATGGATATATGGTTAATTGGTTACTTTAGAATATTAGGATAAATATATTTTTATTATTCCTATATTCACCCATTATATGATCATGAATATTGGATAATTTTTAATCCTCATCATGGAAATTATTATGAGAATCCATCTATTTAGAGGATATTCCAATTTTTTTCCTTAATAACCTAACACCCTAAGCTTCCACGGTGCGCATCACTTTGAATAATACAGTAGAGTGTGTTGTACGCAACTTCGAGTTCTAACAGACACCGCAATCAATCAAACTAGCTATTATGAATAGTAATACCCACTTTTTGAAATTATATAAATTTTATCTACCAAAATGAACTTCATTTTTTGATTTGAAATATTGAAATTAGCCTAGGGTGAATTTTTGGGATTTTTCTGAAAACCTTCAATTTTTGATGAATAGTGAAATAACACTAAGTTATAGTTTAAAACCAAATTTTTATTTAGATAATTATTTATTTTATTTAAATTTATTTTAGCTCAAAATATATACATAATTTCTATATCAGTTTAGTTTAATTCATTGGAGTTGGTTTGGAATAATTTTATATATATATAAACATTATTGAAATTTTCACAGAATTTTTCCCACCTCTTAGGAGAATTTGGAAATTCACATAAAATGTAATTTTAGTGCTTCTGTGAGAGGGATTTCAAAAATACAAGAGATAAAGTTAATATAAAGTAGTAAAATGTGGTTCAATAGGATAAAAATAATTTTTGTGAATAGTAACTTTTTACTTTTATTTACCACGGTTAAAAGTAATAGGGTAATTAAGGGTAAAAATGATATTAATGCTACCCTAAAACATGTTTTAATTCTATTGGACAAGTGTATCTCAACCAAAATCAACCTATGGAATAAAATATTATCATTTAGGTCCATTTGGATTAGATTAGGACATTTATTATTATTTAATTCAAAGAAGAGGTAAAAGAGTTAAAATCAACATTTAATAACTAAATCAATTTTAATATAGAGTTATACATAAGATAAATTAGATTATAAATATTTATTAGAAATATAAATATATTTTCTACATAATCATATTTTATTTATAATTTTTAGACATTAAATAATTTAATTCATTTATGACACAATGGTGATGCATTAATTACCTAATTAGTGAAATATTAAAATAATTGATATTATAAATATCCAAATAAATGTATCTTGGAACTTTTTATGAATTTCACTTATATTATCGGTTAATATAACATATTATGGTTGGTTAGATTAATGGTTTTTTATGTAATAATGCTGTTATGAATTTAGCAAAAACAAAATACCAAATAGGGTCAAAATTGAGATAAAATAATATTTAAAACAAATATTATATTATTAATTCATATTCCATTCCTAAAATTATAAGGATCAGAAAAGGGACATATATAATTATAGGTGTACCATTAATGGACCACTTGGGGGACTTTTGGAAGTTTATAGTAACTTTATTAACTATATAATATAAAAATACAAAGAGACATGGTAAATGTCAAACTAATTAACTAAGAGTTAAAACTAATAGATAAGGTTAATAAAGTGACCCAAACCTTTATAAAACGTATTGGTTCAGTTGTTTTCGACCCATACTTACCTTATCCTCGAAATAAATCAGTTTGGATCCATTATAAACAGAATATGAATTTATTATAAAATAATATTTCTAGCTTTTCCGAAGGTGCCCCTCACCCCTCTTATAAAAGGGAACTCCCCATTATCTCTAATTCAAACCTTCAAAGACTTTTTGATTGGCCAAAACCTATCCAAATATTCTCTCAAAAACTGTCAATTCAACCTAGAGGCCCTAGTTTGATCAAAAATCCAACCTATGGAGCTCTTTTGATCATATAAAAAAGAAGAACACGATGAAAATGTAATGTTTTCACCACCCTCTTTCAAGTTCCTTTCTTCTTCAACTTCTTATTTATTTTTTATTTCCATTTTAGAATAATAACACCAGTATCTTCTATATAATTTGATTTTATTATAAATATTGTACAACCATATTCAGTATTCTATCCATCCTTTGAATGACATGTCGCCATACGTGCGTACGTACGGCTTACCGTCTCCACGTCATGGTGTAATTGTTATTCAATAAACTATTATTTGGATGGGTATAATAATGATGTGTAATTAATGTAAATAATAAATATAACATGATAATAATTATGTATATATAATATACCATCCAATTATATATTATATCAATATCAAAAGAATAATATTTTCGTTCGTACGTACGTACGGACTACCGTCTCCAAGAACGCAATGATATTCATTCCACATCGTATCCATGCAAGTTTAATTCTCATTTGTTGATTAAAAATAATGTTTAAGGACTTGATATAATTCTAGATATTAATAAGATACATCCTATCAATAACAAAAACAACTTATGTAACAAAATATATCAAAGAAAATGAGTAAGTCAACACCCGAAACGACGATAATAATAAGATATTATTAACAAAGAAATGTTAAAAGATCATATATGTTATCATATTAATGTATATGATTCTTGTTTAATTTAATAACAATTATTTTACCATTATATTGTAGGTTAACCTACCCTCGACCACAGAAAAGTACAAGGTAGGGTTTTATTTCACAATCTCTTCATTATCCGAGGTTGTTTATACGTAATGATCTTCTGGGACCTCTTTATCGTCCACATACATGTTTCTTAAAAATGTATTTCAAAACATTATTACTATTCTACGTAATATGGGTTAATTTCATTTATACCTTTTTTTTAATTTTTCAAAGAAGTTTATAAAAGAATATTTACGTCATTTTCCAAACATGTCCCTTTTTAACCTTTTGGACAAAATTAACATAAGAATGCATTTTTTTTAACTTATACAGTGGGTGCGGCTATTTTCCACCATTGTAAAATCATAGAAGCTTCACTTACAAACTTATAAGATTATTTTCAAAGTAAATGTTTTATTTTTTAATTATGAGACTTTTAAATTATTTCAAAAAATAGATATTTCTCTCATATAGTTTTTATTTAATCTATGTCAACATCCTTTAATGGATTTTCAGCTTATTTGAAGTTGATTTATTGTGATACAAAACATCCATATTGTATTGAAGGTTTTATGATATATTTTACTGTGGATGTGTTATTTTTATACCATTCATGGTTTATGGATAATGTATTTACATTTCATATGATATTTTTAAAATGAATTTTTATGTTATGTTTAAACATGTTCATACGAGGAATGCATTGGACTTAATATGTGATGGGTGGAGCCCGCTATAGCTTCATGATGCATCGGTAGGTCTAATAAGACAAACTAGTGTCTTGGCACGAGGCCTAAAAAATCTTATTTGTATTCTTGGCATAAGGCCTTGGCTACGTGGTTATGATGGCCTGACATTATGCATTCCATCTATAGGAAAGTGGTTATTGATATTGCATGTGATTATTCGACTAGTAGGATATCCATGTGAATAAGTAAATGACATTATTTCATTTTATTTATTTCCCATATTATGCTAAAGTTCATTTTTTATAGGATTTTTTTTAGTTATACATTGCCTCCAATGTTTATGCTTATTTATGAATGCTTCTTCTATATTGTTATCTTTACTGAGCATATGAGATCACCCCTTTCTATATTTTGTTTTTCCCAGGATGTGAAGTTAAATTTTATGACTGACCAACATGGATAGTATGAGGGGTTGTGAGGGTGGACTATTGAGACAATGTTGTTGTGGTTTATCACTTTATCATGTAATGTAGGACTTATGAATGTATCTACTGTTTCCAATGCTACTAAACTAATTGGTCTTTTGAGACATGATATTATACGATCATTCCATTGATATGTAATAATGCACTGACTCTAGGTAACTTGGGTCAGGGCATAACATTTGGTATCATAGAAATTTTAGTATAAACCTTGGAAACTATATTTGGATAAACTCTGATTAGAGAACATATTCTTAAGATAGACATTTATGATTAGTATAGAATAACTTTGTAGAATATTGGTATTGTAGATAATTTGTGTGTTTTCTGAGCAATACATCCCTGTCTGGATACGAGAAAGTAGAGGTGACTATGACACAGATGTACCTAGGTGTAAAACCCAAATACACCACTTTGAGGTTGACTTAAATGGGAACCGGTGCACGACAATAGCCCTTGCTGCACTCTTGGTTACAACACTCCCAGAGGATATGCATAGGATAATTCTCATTTTATTGACAAACCATTATGAAGGGTTTATGAGTATATAATTTCTCAACGAAAACATTTTATTATTATTATGGATTATATCCATAAATAGTACAATTTATGTTAAGTGTTTTACATCTATGGAATTATGTATTTTGATTGATAAACTAATCTAGTTTATTCCATTGTATAGAAATGGCGCCTAGTGGAAGGAATGGAAACCGTATCAATGCATGCACTCTATGTATGGATTTACCTCCTACTCAAGATAATTATAGTGGAGCTGATGATGCAAATGGTGCTGATCAGCTAATCACCATACTAGGACAACTCACTCATGTTATGAATAATAATCATACCCATATGAAGCACCCTGATTCGTAACGTAGAGGATCAACGTTAGATCACTTCATGAGGTAACAACCATCGATATTCAATTGGAGTACAAATCCCTTAGTATCTGAGCAATGGATAAATTCTTTAGAGAAAATATTTCATGCCTTGGAAAGTCATGAAGGGGAAAAAGATATCATGGTAACTTACCACCTCACTAGAGATGCTGATCAATGGTGGTCATTGATTAAAATCACAATGGATGATGATGAAGTATAAAATATGGAATGGAGGGAGTTCAAGGAGATTTTCTTAGAAAAATACTTTCCTCGTGACCATCGATCTGATATCAAAAGGCAATTTCTGAGTATGAGGCAAAAAGAGTATGAGAATGTCTCAATGTATGAGGCTAACTATACAAGGTTAGTGAGGCATGTAGTAGATTATATAAGTAACCCACGGAGTAATATTGATCATTTCATTGACGGGTTAAAACAATTTCTTCATCAAGTATTAGTCTCACAATTAATCTCTTCTTACGAAGACATTGTCTCATGTGCTATGAAGACTGAAAATGAATTCTTTAAGTCATATGACATTAAAGCAAAGCAGAGAAGAAGAGATCTGTTGATCACTATGGAAATGGAAATAATGGGAATAAGGGAAATGTTAAATATCAATCCTGCTATAAATGTGGGAAGAAACACCCCGGTACTTGCTTTAAGGGAATGGGATTCTGTTATAAGTGTGTTGAAAAAGGCCACCAAACTCATGATTGCAAGGGAAAGAGAATTGTTGTCATCATAGAATGCTATAATTGTGGAGAAATGGGGTATTATGCAAATGAATTTTCTAAGAGTCAGAGAAATGTATCTTAGAAAAAACTAATGGATCAAGTCCAAGCTTATGATATTATTACTGCTGAGGTATATGCTCCAAAAGACGTGGTGGCTGGTAAATTTAATTTATTTATGACACAATGGTGATGTTGTAATTACGTAATTATTGAAATATTAAAATAATTGATATTATAAATTTCAAAATAAATGTAATTTGAGACATTTTATGAAATAATATAATTTTATAGGTTAATATATCATATTATGGTTAGTTAGATATATTTTGTTTGAAGTAATAATTCTGTTATGAATTTAGCAAAAAAAATACCAAATAGTGTCAAAAATGACTTAAAATAATTTTTTAAAAAAATAATATATTATTAATTCATATTCAATTCTTAAAAATATATGGTGTGGCCAAAGGACATTAATAATTATAGGTGTATAATTAATGGACAACTTTGGGGTTGCATGGATGTTTATAGTATCTTTATTACCCCTATAATATAAAATAGAATGAGACATGGTAAATGTAAAACTAATTAACAATGTGTTTAAACTAAAAGATAAGGGTAAAAAAGTGTCCCAAACCTATATAAAACCTATTGGTTGATTTTTTTTCGACCATCCCCACCTTATCCTTGAAATAAATCAGTATGGATCTATTAGGAACCGAATATGAATTTATTATAAAATAATATTTCTATCTTTTCCAAAGGTAACCCTCACCACTCTTATAAAAGGGCACTCCCACTTCTCAATACTTCACACCTTCAAAGCCTTTTGTTTCATCCAAACCCTACCCAAATATTCTTTAAACATCAATCACTTCAACCTAGAGGCCTTATTTTGATCAAAAATCCAACATAAGGAGCCCTTTTGATCAAATAAAATGGAAGAACCCGAAGAAGAGTTAATGTTTTCGCCACACACTTTCATGTTTCTTTATTCTTCAAATTCTTCTTTATTTTGTTATTTCCATTATAAATTCATAACTCCAGTATATTCTATATATTTTTATGTTATTATAAATATGGTACAACCATATTCAGTATTCTATCCATCCATTGAATGAAATTTCACCATACGTGTGTACGTACGGCTTACCGTCTCCACCTCGTGGTATAATAGTTATCCAATACACTATTATTTGGATATGTATAATAATGATGTGTAATTAATGTAAATAACAAATATAACAAAATAATTATTCTTTATTTATAATATACCATTCAATTATATATTATTTTAATATCAAAAGAATGATATTGTCTCTTGTGCGTACATACGGACTACCATCTCCAAGAACGTGATGAGATTCATTTCACATCGTATCTATGCAAGTATAATTCTTATTTGATGATTAAAAATAATGTTTATGGACATGATATAATTATGGATATGAAAAATATATATCCTATCCAGAACAAAGATGGCTTATGTATCAAAACATATAAAATTAAACGAGTAAGTTAACACCCGAAACGACGATAATACTAAGATATTATTAACCAAGTAATGTTAAAAGATCATATATGATATCATATTAATATATATTATTCATTTATAATTTGATAACAATTATTTCACCATTATAAAAGAGGTTAACCTACCCTCATCCATGGAAAAGTACAAGGTAATGGATTATTTCACAATCTCTTCCTTATCTGAGGTTGTTTATACGTAATGATCTACTAGGAGCTCTTTATCACCTACATCCTTGTTTTCTTAAAAATGTATTTCAAAAAATTCATACTATTTTACAGAAAATGGGTTAAAGTCATTTATACCCTTGTTTGACTTTTTAAAAGAAGTTTATAAAGGAATCATTACGTCATTTTCCAAACAAGGTCCTTTTTACACTTTTCGACAAAATTAAGGTAATAATGTCATTTTTTAACTTATACAGTAGGTGCAGCTATTTATCACCATTGTAAAATCATCGAAGATTCACTTACAAGATTATAAGAATATTTTCAAATTAAATGTTTTATTTTATAATTATTTTACTTTTAAATTATTTCAAGAAAAGAGATATTTCTCTCAAATAGTTTTGATTTCATCTATGTCAACATCCTTTGATGGATTTTAAAATTAGTTTAAGTTGATTTATTTTGATACAAAACATTCATATTGTATTGGAGGTTTTGTGATATGTTTGAATGTGGATGTGTTATTTTTATACAATTCATGGTTTATGGAGAAAGTGTTTATATTTCATATGCTAGTTTTAATACGAATGTTTATTTTATGTTTAAAACTATTCATATGAGGAATGAATTGGACTTAATAAGTGATGGGTGGAGCCCTATATACCACTTCTATGCATCATTAGATCTCATGAGATAAGCTAGTGCCTTGGCAGAAGGCCTTGACAAAATCTTATTTGTAGTCTTGGAATGAGGCCTTGGCTACGTGGTTATGACAGTATGACATTATTCATTCCATCATTATTAAAGTGGTTATTGTTATTGCATGTGATTATTCGACTAGTAGACTATCCATGTGAATAAGTAAATGACATTATTTAATTGTATTTTTTCCATATTATTCTGAAGTTCATGTTTTAAATTCTTTTGTTTTAGTTATACATTTCCTATAATGTTTATGCTTATTTATGAAAACAATCTCTATATTGTTATCCTTACTGAGCATCTGAGATCACCCCATTCTATGTTTTATTTTTCCCATGATGTGAAGAAGCATTTTATGACTGACCTGTAGGGATAGTATGAGGGGTCATGATTGTGGACTATGGATATTCTGTTGTTTTAGTTTTTCACATTATCATCTAATGTAAGACTTAAGAATGTATCTAGTGTTTCCAAGGATTCTAAACTAATCTGTCTTTCAAGACTTGATCTTTTGCGATCATGACAATGATATGTAATAAGGCACCAACTCTGGGTAAATGGGGTTGGGGCGTTACACATAAGATGGTAATGGATTGAGAAATCATAATACTTTATCATCTCTAACCACCATCATTGGAAAATATTTTCATCATTTTTTTGAATATATGCTTATGGATTTTATGATCTGTATGTATATCATATTTTTAATTATATAGACTATTCCTCCAAATATGCAATGTGAAGATCAATAATACCAATTCTAATTCATGCATTGAGTATTTTCTCTCATGGATATTTAAATGGAGGGGTCAATAAGCTATCACCTTTCAATCATGCATGAGTACAAATTCCATAACATTTTTTGGATTAATAAATATACATCACAAATATTTCCACACTAGTGGGTAATGTGAGTAAAAATGTTGTGAATATCCTTCATTTCTTCATTTTAAATCCTCATTACCATTTATCAGTGAATATAATCATGAATCCCTTTTATGTAAACGTAGTTAGTGCGCATTAAATTCATGAGATGATTCTAAATATTTGTCTATAATACAATGTTAATACATGGAATCTACAGAATTCCATCAAAAATATTATTCATTATTATGCATTAATTTCCATTGTTTTTAAAAATTAAACTAATATAACATATCTTTAAATAACATCACCCAATAATGTTATGTTATTTAAACAAAACTCGCATTTACTATACTATGCATTTTAATTTTTCATCTATATAGTCTTTAATATAGTAATTAAATTCTCCCAATGTTCCTCCATAATTTTGGAGTATATAAGAATATAATCTACAATGACTATAAAAACATTATCTAAAAATCACTAAAGTTTCTCTTCATCATTTCTATGAATATCGACAAATCATTAGTGAGTCTGAATGGAATTACTATGAATTTGTTATGCTCATAACTTTTATGAAATTAATACTCGAGGATACCCTCATTCTTCACCATTACATCCAAATATCCCTACCAAAGATCTTCTTTAAACAAGTATTGGGCTCCACATATCTAATCAGACAAGTAATAAATCCATTTTATAGGTTTTTTATTATTTATCATGATCTTATTGAGGTCAAAATAACCAATGCATATGAACATTGACCATACTTCATGAAGATGTGGTTTGGTGAACCCCATGGTGACGAACATGGGTGTATAAAATCATTATTCATGTCCTCCTATAATTTCATTTTCAGCTGATAAAGATATAAAATGGTCAATATATATGGATTCATGGATATTTTAATATCTTTTAGTATGAGATAAATTATGTACACAACATCACGGCTATGAGGAAGAGCAAAAATTCTTCCGGAAAAACATCGACAATATCACTTATAATGTGAATGTCATAAGGGATTATATTTTCCTTTGTATTAATCATTTGAGAAAGATAAGATTTCACTAAAGGAAATAATATCCATGATTGAGATATTAGTACCAAATAAGATTCTTCATCTTCCTAACTCTTGTATGGAATAAATTTATAATTATTTATACAATGGGTTATTTCCTTCTCTCACCAATTTATTTTTAGTCTATATATGGGAATCCAATAAATGCCTTGAATAACATTTAATTATCATAATAGTGTATCATGTGGTTTTGGGGATAATTAATCACATAAATCTATACAGGGGATACGATATACACTTGGGATTTAAAAATTAACTTGTTTTCTATCCTCATAAACAAATAAAAATTCGAATTTTGAGGTGGTCTTTGAATATTTATAGTAAAACTGAATTATATGTAAGAATTTTTAGAACCATACTAAAATATTAAGTTTATTTCCTTGAATTATTAACTATCTTGAATTTTAAAAAATTTCTTCTGGAATAAATATTAGTAGTTCTGATGGCATACACTCTCCCTATCTCTATAGGCCATGAATGTAATTAATACAAGTTATCATCGAAAACAATTAGATTAGGGAAATAATTAACTTCGTGTCCTTATTTCTTACCATTGAAACGTTGGAAAACAAACTTAGGTTTGATCATAACATTCTTTTATTCTATCTTAGTATTGGGTTTTTATCGTCGGTAATATCTTGTTATGTTCACTTACCTCCTGCTATAAACCCATTTTCTTGTTCGCCGTAAGAAAATTCTTGAGATGTTTGTTACCACACTTTTTAAATTTTGGATGTGGGAATATACATCTATAATTATATATATATTCATCATACCACCAGAATGTTTTCCTATTTCAACCTCAAATCCCTATATTAACCTTGAGATTTTTGGATGTCCATTTTGTATTTAAGGGTACACCAGACAATTACATCATTGTTATAAGAGTCATAAACGTGTAAGTATCTTCATAGAATCGACATTAGCCATCTAAAAATGTTTTCGACTATTATTCTAGAGTTAATGAAAAATAATATTTCTAATATAAAAATCTTGTGTAGTTTTCATTATACCCTCTAAAGGATTCTTCTTTCTTTTTCTTGATGATATGAATTTTCCCTCAATTTTACGTTTGAGCCTATGAAGAAAATATTTGTTAAAAATAAAACTATATAATTCTTTCTATAATGATAGATTGATCTCCTCCTTAGGCGTCATTTTTATTTCAAAAATCCACCATAAGTTTGGTTCTCACTCCATATGATAAATAACCTAAAAAAACATAACAATCTCAGAGCATTAAACAATGGTGAAGATAGTTTCAATGGATTTGATCCATTACTCTATGACTAAGGGATAAGAATATGATATGAATGTTTGAGAAATTTATCTCAGATGTTCTCAACAGAAACATCATCATTATTCGATGAATTTAAGATTAATTGTGTATTCAATATACATTTCAAAAGTTGTGTTAATAGAGAATGTCTTTAGTATTCTTACTCCCATAGGTTTTGACATCTCATTTGAGAAGTAATCACATATCCCCTCATATTGATATTTGACTCAGTTTTTACGATATTCATCCATTGAATATAAACAAATGTAAAATTAGGGAAGTGTATATTTCAACTACTAAACACATAAATGTGAAACATTGAACATTAAGGGGATAACTCATAAAAGATGTAAATTTTTATCATAGGAATTACTATGTTTCAATGTAAGTTTTCCGCACTTTGTTTCTTAACATTAATTATTTTGTGAATTTGTATTCCCTTATTAATGATTCATATGGATCTTATAAATTTACAAAATAATATCCAACAGAGTTTCCAAATAGATGCCATGTGAGGCCTTTTTTGTTTCACTAGATGATGATCAACCCTAACTGAATGCTCTCATTTTGGGGTTATTACCACTAGATAACTTAGTGCTAGATCCACACCACCTCATAATATTCAAATATGGATTTCTATTTTTGAAAACGAATTTCTCTACATATTAAAAAAATTTAGGGATGTTTTTCTATTTTTATTCTTAACAAAAAAGATATCACAAGACTTTTCTTATCCCAATACCAAAAATAACTAGACCTTCTTCAGATACCTATTATGACAACCAATATATAT
Source organism: Viscum album (assembly GCA_963277665.1). Lineage (NCBI taxonomy): Eukaryota > Viridiplantae > Streptophyta > Magnoliopsida > Santalales > Viscaceae > Viscum > Viscum album. Next base: position 2,138,096,712 of record OY728165.1, read on the forward strand.
AATATAATTTTTTTCAAAATTAATTACATAAAGTTACACGTTAAAGAAACCTAGATTATCATGAAGTGTAGTGTATTTGAAAATATTGGCAAATATCATAACAAATTATAAAGGAAATACAATATAATTTTTGAAAACATCCTAAACATGCTCCTAAAATTCTATCATTCTTCTAAAACTATATAGGATAACCTAGGGGTGTATATATGAAAAGGGTGATATATAATGCTATGTAAGATTATAATCATTGAATAATATGAGGAAAATAAGTATAAGTGATCCAATATGAATATAAAAGAACATTATAATGGTGATGATCATAATCTTGATTAATGAGGCACGATACGACCTAATATATTTTAGGCGTCAAAGGAATGTGGAAATAACATTAAACGTGACAAAATAAACATAATTCAAGGATGGAAACCAAGAAAATATAATATAGTGTTCCTGGGATAATTTAACATTCCTCATATATTGAATCTCATGAGATTAAAACATTCCTTAATGAATTGGAGTAAAATATGATTCTTATTCCCCCTGTCACATTAATAAAATGTAGGTGAATAAGTATTCCACGTAGATCATTAAAAATAAAGTTATATTTCATCACATTTACTCCCACAATTAATTATTCCAGGTTACATACATGTATTCACTTAATCAATGATGGATATGTACATATAGGTGAATATCATTTCGTGGAAATGGGATGTGTATTTAAAAAATAAATGTTTAGCATAGAAAATCACATGATAACTTCATAAGCATAATGAGGATACATAGATATCCATAGAAGGGATTAATTTGAGTGAAATCAGTATATAATCACCAATATATAATAAAGGACCGTAGTATAGATACATAAGGTCCTATCCAGACATGGAAAATTAATTATTAGAAAGCATAATATAAAGAAGGTGTTTAAATAAGCCGGATAAGGGGGGATGATTTACCATAAGTGGTGGCTTACAAATGATTGGGATGTGTTTCATAAGATATTAGGGGAACCATGGGAGGACTCTAGAGATGGAAATTTATAGTAATTAAATTCTAGATGTGTCTTTGTTGAAAAGGTAATTAATTTTGTGTGGTTATATAGACTAAAAGAGAGGTTAATTCCTTAAAAATTTCCAAATATAGTTTTTTGGATATAATGTGATAAATTAATCAAAACCAAAATCCTTCCCATGGGCCATCTATTGTTTCTTTCCATGTAAGAAATTTTTTTCATTATTTAATAATTACAGGAACTATAATATTTAAAATAATTCTACTGGTGATATGGAATATTGTCATGTTAATAAGAAATTGATTTTGAATCCATAAAATATAATATATGTTTTAGAATATTCGCTAAATATTTATAAAATTGGTCAAATAATAGAAAAAATAATGTTAAATGATAAATATTTATTTGGTTTTGGACACCTAGTATCGAATATATTATATAACATTTGGTTAAAATGATGTCACAACACATAATGTATATTTAAAATGTATTTCATTTTTACCTGAAAATGCGACTATCAAACAAAATTATGAAATAATATCCATTGGAAAAAATTTATCTGATGATTTAATAAATAAAATTTATAAAAAAAATAATTACTAATATATATGAATTTACACTTTTTAATATAAATATCAATTAATTGAATAATTCTATTTTTTTTACAATAAACGTTTTCTAATCCTTAAAAAAAATTACATTTTACTTAAATAAATCATATTATCTTTTATTCATAATAAATATTATTTATTGATAATATTTTTCTGAAATATAAATTGTATAAAAATAATTATTTTAATAAGAATTAGTGTTTTTTTGAAACACTATTTTTACAAAAAATAATTTTGTTGTTTATATATATCAAAATATAGTTTTATCAAACAAATCTTTTAATCATTTAAAATTAAATATTAAAAATAAATAAATATAATAATTCTTATATAAAAAATAAATTATAAAATTCACACTTTTATGGTTAAAATACGTATCCCATTATTACACTAGTAAACACCATAAGGGTATGTTCTTTAGTGATTATATTTTTAGGTGGTGGTTTGATAAACAGGGTTTGGGCTGGGATCTTGATTATCTTGAAATTATCTTATAAATAGTTCTAGTCAGGGTTCAGTTATAAAAAGAATCTTTGTCATGGTCAAGGTAAAATCCCAATGATTTTGTATCCCTTGAATGACATGATAAGTGGGATTCATAGGGCCTGATCCTACTAGTAAAGTTCATCACCTATTTCATCTTTATAAATGGAATTTATGAAGACCATTAATATACTAATGTTAATATTTACTTTATAGTTAAAATATTATCAATGGTTATGATGTTTTTTGATATTTTATGTCTAAAGACTATAATTTTACTATATAACAAAAACTAGTACCGGGTTATTCTAAAAAATCATTTCCAAAATATTAATTTACTCATTAAAAATGTGAATTTAATTTATAAAAGTTCATGTTGATACAATAATAACCAAAATAAAAATTGTTCATTCAGAGATATTCCTTACTACATGTTCTAGAATCACTCTGTACATTCAGTTATTATTTTGGATATTAAAATTAAATTAATTAATTATTAATTCAGAAAATCTTCAATATATATTTAATTTATAATAATTTTATTATTTTAATTTACAACCATTTTTTGAGATAAAAAGACTATTTTTTTGTTTTGAGAGTGCTCATTTAATGATTACATGGTAGGACCACTTAGGGATAATTAGTTATGTTCTTGTAAAAATATTCTATAACATCATGTGTTTGAATAATTAAAATTCATTTACATACAAAAAAAATTTAAATTGTATTTCATAACCATATGTGTTATGAAATGTGGGTGATTATTTCAATAATTTTTTTACAGTTACATCATTTTGGCAGTTTTTCCAGTCATCTGATACTAGTTTCATTTTATTTATTGTATTGGGAATATATTCATTACAAAAGGTGAAAAAAATTCATGTAAATTGTTAGTTAATTTTCAAACATTATAATTTTATTTAAACCTTCCATGAAGGTTGCACAAGAAAATGATAACTAATCTTCTATAAAGGCGGTGAACAACATAATTTGGACAATGGTTTTTTTAGAATTATAGAAGACCAAAAAGGGGTGGATCATAGAAATTAAATTCTAAATATAAAATTAAAGTATATATATGATAAATGTTTTATTATTATATGTTTCATTAGGCTGGTGATGATAATTTAGAATAAAAAAAGAATTTATATGAGCTAAATTGAGAATATTAAGTCTTAAATGTCGCCTCCTTGAAATTCACATTAATGGACTTGGAATTGTTAATTTGGTGATACTAGTAAATGTATGAAGTTGTGGAGTGGTTTTTGTAAAAATTTTACTATCTATAAGTCATAAAATATGTGAGGATATGGGGTGCTGAATTGGGGTATTTATATGGGGATGAGGGGGGTTGAATATTATATTCAATATATTATTATTTCTATCTTAATACTATCATAATATAAATTTCTATTATTATATACAACAAATAGTGCATGTGTATTTTAAGTAATGGGAGATGATATCATTTATGACAAAAACATTCAATTATTTATCATAAACTGTTAAATATCATATTTTTTAATATATAATTATTCCAAAAATAATCTATTTTAAAATATTACCAAAAACTAACCCTATAAATTTTCATATGTGTTGATAAAAAATGATATCTATTTTTTTAATATAATTTTCTAAATATGATAATTTTTTTAATAAAATACTAATTTATTGGAAAATACCAATTTTAATATGAGGACAAATTTTATCACACTTTAAAAAATTACATATGATTCCATTAAATTATATAATTTTTTAATAAAACTCAATATAAATTAATAATTCAATTTTATGTGAATAAAATTTATTTAAATCATTCTATTTGTTATAAAATTCATAATAAAACATGCCTGTATTATAAAAAAATGAACACAATTTTTTCAAATTTAAAACATTCATTTATTTGTGTCTTAATATATTTATTCCATATTTTATTTTTATAGGATAACTAAAAATTATTTTACATTTACATAGGTTTGGTTACAATTCCAATAGTCAGGTATCTATTCCAATGCTCTTGATATTATTTTAATTGTCATGTATCAATTCTATTGATCATCTTACTATTATAATAGAACATTTTTTTAATTTTCATATGGGTTCCCCACATCTTATAAATATTTCATATTTTATAAACTATTAGATAAATTTAAATTTCACCAAGTTTTATCTAAATATTAATTTCTAATACGAATAATTTAGCATGAATATTTTTTCCAATTTCTATGGGGTTGTCCGTGAGTGCAGTTATATTGGTGGACTAAGTATTTCTAAATCATTATATTGTAATTATATTTTTTTTTATTTTTAACACTTTTGTAATATTTTCAATTATTAGGGGCATTTTTATTCCCTAATGCATTCTTCATATTTTTATAATTAAATGTAGTCAGTTTTATCATGTAGTTCATGTACTTTATAATACATTATTAAATATTCTATAATAATATAAAGGGATATTTCATTATTAATGTCTTGGGTCATTATATTCTTCCCATCCCCCTCAATAATATTTTTCAAGATAATTTTATTTGAAAAACTAAAGTAATGAAATTGAGAGTAGTTATACGTCATGGATTCAATTATTTACCATGTATCCTCCTCAAAAATATGTTTTGTCCATATTATATTGACTAGGTTTGTTGTCTTACACAATTAAACTTTATCACTATTGTCTGAAATCTTCACTAGATTCACTTATAAGAGAGATCATTTTCTTAATGTAACACCTTTGAATTAAGGACTCATGATAAATATGGAATTGGAATACCTATGAGAGATACATACAATGAGTAATGTACATGAGAAAGGGATGGTTGGAGAAATATTTAACATTCTACACCTCTAATAAAATCAAAAATATAAAAGGGGTCATAGTATATATGACATAACATTCACTTCTTCTGAAATATCATGACACCCTTACATTACGATATATAGAGTAACTATTTATATCCAACCTATAATTATAGGTACCGTGAATTATTTTTTACATAGATCTTATGTTGACATTTAGGGTATCTCATGTACAGATGAATGGTTTTAACCATTTATACCATATCCTTATAGATTTCAGGTCTCAGTATTATGGGTTCTGCAACATCATCGTAACTTGTAGGTGTTTTACATATCTTTCCATAAAGGGTTACATAAGGATACATTTGTATTATTTAATGGATACTATAATTTTATATGAAATGGACTGCAGGAGGGTCTTGATATCATCTTCCATTAATGTCCATAAACCATACCCTCTATATTTCCCCAACTGTTTAGATAATCCACAAAAAAAATTCATTGGTATGGGGGTGATAAGATGTAGTAAAGATAGATTAAATTCTAAGATCATGTTATATAATTTTATATAATATGGATTTATATCCTGGATCTTGGTCAGATATAATAAATATTCATCTCTCAAGAAGACTCAAAAATTCTCTAATGTATGTCCGTGTATGATGATCACGCGAGAATTCCTCTCTAATAAAAATGAAGTATATATGTTTACAAGAAGTTCCAAAACAACCCATATAGAATTATTCTCTATGTAAATATTCATAATACCATTGATGAAGTCCATTTTTAGGTCTTCCCAATTCCATTGTTGTAAGGGTAATTGTTTCGTCTTCCCTTTGAATTTTTAATTACAAACATCATTCGGAGACATACTAGAGATTTTGATTTATATTTCATTATCTCATTCTTCATATTTCAACACCAATAGTTCTCTTTGAGATCATAATACATATTCATTATCCCAAGGTATATGGGGAAGGTTGTGCAATTAAATTCATTATACTATGTCATTATCATAGCATTTGACGGTACACAGGATAGTGACACAAATATTATAACTTCTTACATTATAAATTCTGAAATATGATGATTTACCTTTACTTATTGATTCCACTTTATTACATATTTCAATATATTCTATATAATAATCATGTAGCTCCTCTATAAGAGATATTTTAGAAAATCTTTTAGAAATAAATGGTTATATTCATTCTTTTATGATTTCCATGTCCATAGTGTTTAAGTCTAAGATAATTGAATCCTACTTAATTCTCATCATTGATAATGATTCCAAATAATATATACATAAAGGATCATCAAATTTTTTTCTTTCTTGAGACGGTAGTGTATTGAGTAGTAATATTTATTGATCATATCTAACTACTTTAGTTGGAAATTATTAAGATCACTCTTTGTGAATATATATTTGAGGCTCTTATGATCCAAATATATTACATACTTCTCCCCATAACGATAATGATTTAGTATTTACAAGTAAACAATCACTACATCCTACTCTAGAATATGAGTTAGAAAATTATTAACAGTATATTTTTACTACCATGAGTTTTAGGCTATCAATTTTTCCTTCTTCATTAATATAAATACCATTCCCTTTTTAAGTTTAACTATATACCATGAAATGTTTCCCACTTTTGGGTGGTACGAGGAAAAGTGTAGTTATAATCAGAGTTTTAAATTATGTTATACTCATATTGAATTCATGATTATGAACCAAACATTATTCTTTATGACTTTTATTGGTTATTTGGTTTGACATACATGAAAATGTTATCATAAATCAACAGTTATACCCTACTAGTTTTAGAAAAAATTCAGTACCATATTAAAAATATTGGTTCGGGACACACATTGAATTTATTTTAATTATAATGGTACACATATATATATATATATATATCCCTTTAAAAGTGATATAAAATCCCATGAATGATACTTCCTCCAAAAAAATTACATTTAAAAAAATTTATATAGGTTCTCATTTCAAATTTTCTTTAGGACAAGAACAAAATTCTCCTTATGATCCTCATTGTTTTTATATTATATCAAAATATCATCTATAAATACTATAATTCTTATTTTTATTTTAATTAATAAAGACAAAATTAATAAATTTCATATGTTTTTTTGGAGCATTCGTGATTCCAAATTTAATTTCTATGAAGCCATGTTTTCTATACCTTGTACATCAGAGAGTCTTTAGAATAAATTCATTTTACACATTTAATTCGTGATAACCTAATGAAAGGCCAAAAATAGAGAAATAATGGGACCAATTTATATTATCTTAAAGTAAACTATTAATGGTAGGAGATAGATATTATTTAGTGTTTTTTTAGTTCATGATAATCAATATAGAGGTTCATTGACCAATCCTTCTTAATAACAAATAGGACCAGTCCACCCTAGAGTGAAGAACTCGGACATATTAACCCTTTTCCAATTTCTCTAGTAAATTCATGTTTAGGTACTCCAAATAAATTGTAACAATTATATATATATATTTTTATATAGTAATTGATTCATATATAAGATCAATAGAGAAATCAAAATCTTATTCTGGAGGAAGTCAAGGTAGTTCTATGTGAAATACATCTATATTGTCCCATATTATAAGAATGTCTTCAATAATGTTTATGTCTATTGTCTCACTCATTATATATATACATTTTCATACTCATTAATTAATAATATCCACAAATTATATGAATATTCTAATAGAAATTCATCCTTCTCCTTACACATGTTTAGAGTCAAAGAATGAATTAGGATGAGAAGAGTGATATTTCTCTCTGGAAAGTTATTGTTGGATTTATATAAGAACATAAAATCCATGAAAAATATAGTTTAAAAATCTAATAATATAAGTAATACAATATTTTATGGTTGGTTCAATCCACCAACATTGACTAGTTAGTAATTATATACTTAGGATGCAATTATTTCTCGATTTTTTATTCTCATACATATCTCAACCTCAATTTTTTCAGGTGGTGTTTGAATGTTTCTAATAAACATATAATGTATGAAGGAATGCTCAGGAATATATATATGTGTGTGTGTGTGTGTGTGTGTGCCAATTTTTTCCTCATCAATGTATAACGATCACACTATTAGCTATTTTATTATTGTATTATTCATTTTATATATAAAAAAACATAGGGATGAGAATACTCAAATTGTAAAATATATAAAGAGTGAAATTATGAACATAAAGGGAATTAATTATTAATGAAATATATATCATATCCTATGAGTATATATGATTCTAAATATTTAATCCATAATAATTCTCAATATTATTTTTGGTAACCTAACAATCTATTCAATTACTCTATAATGGTTTATAAAGAGTTTGTCAATTTTATAATGTATACCAATCGATGGTTTCGTAACATATGCGTAGAAAATCCAATTAATCAAGAACCATGTGATGATCAAGACGATTCAAACATCACCATTTTAGGATATTATCCATGTGAACAAATGTTCTAGAGCCACATCCACCAATATTAAATTAAAAAGGATGTAATTTCTTCTAAATAACTAACACAATACATCACCAAAATTCCAAGATACTCGTATACATGGACTTATGCCTAACATTATTTTAAAGCGTTCTACACGTAATCCCCAAAATAACTATACATTTCCTCTAATTATTAATATTGTGACTATAGACAATTTCACAAATTATTACATGATTTTTAATATAAATATCAATTACATGCAACTTAAAAATCGAAATGTCTAGTGCATTTGGAACACTAGGGACATAAAAAACAACAAGAAACTAAAATAAATTTATTTTATTTTAACCTCTATTATATGATCATACAGCCATTTGATATTATAAAACTGAATTGGATATAATTGGGATTACATATATGAATGGAATGAGATGTAAATCTTAGAAAGGGAATAAACTTGGGAATGATCCATAACATTTGATCCAAATGAAAAAAAATATGATACTATAAAAGAGAATGTCCATGAATAATCACATAAGAGAATAAAATATATAATATGGTATAAAATATCATGGAAATATAGGAATGTGGAAGAAACCTAAAACATTACAAAAGCATAATTCATGTCTAACCACCTTGAAAACATCAAATTATGGACAAAGTCTCATTATAGATTTGTTTTGGTCCCTAATCCCATACATACCATAAATTAAGACAATACATTACCCAATGACTTGATGATATATATGGTAAAGCCCATAATGGCATATAAATTATCTTGTGTTCCATGAAATGAAATAATTCATTTGGTATAAACATATGAATTACCCATATAATGATATGTGTTGCATTATCTATCCGCATATCATAATTAATGGAATTTCATAAAGACAGATTATGAGAAATGATTTTATGGAATTTATTACCCCATAAAAGAAAGGGAGAATATGATTTTTATATATTTAAGGGAAATATATAAAAAATATATAACAATTTAAACACATCAATTATATATATAATGAAAGTTATATAGTGAATGTTTATAACCCAATGAAAAAGGTGGTGTTGAGAGATCCAGTACCATTTTTTCCTGATCACTAATTACATTAAAACTAATATCATCGGTAAAAATAATATATTAATTAATGAATTTATTTATAATATTATAAATCATTATTTTATTTATTATTATTTTATTATGTTAATTTAAAAATACTTCACAAAGATATAATGATTATTTCTATTATTCTGAGGGTGTTCGTTTAATGAAATCAAGGTCAAATGAGTTGGGAATAATCTTTTATGTTCTTGTAAAATGGAACTATAAATCATTATGTTAAATGAAATGGTATTCATATACATTAATAAATTTAAATGGTATTAAATCTCTATATGAGTTTTGAAATAATTATTATTATTCATGTAAAAATGATAGCATTTTATAGATAGATCATTTATACTGTTTTACATAACACAAAAAAACTAATTCATTTTCTTAAATATTGTTGAAATATATTAATTATATAATGTGAGAAAATATATAATATACAAAAATATTTCTATTTAAACCATTATTTGTGATTATAATCCTTACCTGAAGGTGGTGGTGGAATATGAAAATTCATTTTCCATGATGTCAGTGAAGCGATATAGTATAGACACTAGATTAATTTATTACAATAAGAGGATAGGATAAAATATTATATAGAATATATTTCCTCATAAAAATAAAATTTTATTATATATTTGATATAAGTTTCTTTTACTTGTTTAATGTGGGTGTCGAGGATAAGGTTAAATAAGAAATGATTTTAGATGAGGTGAATTTAGAATATTACACCTTAAATTTTACATCCTTGAAATACTCCATATGGCACTATTAATTGGGATTTTTGTGAGAAATAAACAAATAGTAATTTGGGAAGAGTTTAGGGAATATTTTATGGTATAATTATTGAATTATTATAGGTTTAGAAGTTTTAAGAAAAATGGATGGTGATGGGTGGTATTTATTAAGGGACAAGATGAGGTGTTTTTGAAAATTTTATTTATTATTTTTTTAGTTTTTTCTCAGTACTACCAATATTATTGATTATTGTGAATATTTATAGTAAATGGTGGATGTGAGTTTGGAAAAATGGGTTCTTACATCACTCACAACTCAAATATTAATGTATTTATCTTATAATGTTAAATATAATATTCTTATCTATATCTCTATTCATTAAAAAGAATCTATTTTATAAAAACTATAAAAATACACCCTGAATTTTTTTCAAATTTGAGAATCCAAAATTTTATTCTATTTTATGAAAATTATTTTCAAAATATAGTAGATTTAATTTTTAAATAAATACTCATCTATTTTAAAAATATCATGTTTAATTTTATGATCAGTTATCCGACACATTAAAAAATTTCATGTGGTGCCATAAAATTAACTTATCAATAATATAAAACATAAAATTAATTTATAAATCTATATTATGAGAAAAAATTTTATTTTAAATCATCATATATATTATAAAAATGATAACATAACCTACATGTTTTACAAAAAAATGAACACGTATTTTATTTGGTTTAACACATTAATTAACTTGTAAACTGAAATAAATATGTTATATTTTGATTTGATAAGATATATACTTATTATTTTACATTTACATTTGTGAGGTTACAATTATTATAGAAATTTTACTATTCTAATGGTCATATTACTATTATAATGTTAGGTAACTATTTCAACTCTCATATTAATATTACAATGCCTGATTTATAATACTCATAGGGCTTCCCCACTTCTTTTAAAAACCTAATACATAATTCATTATTTTTTCCATTCTATTTTCTATCATGGTTCTATATATTTTTATTTTAATGAATAATTTAATACAGGTTTTTTTTCATTTTTATAGAATTTTTCATTAGTACAGTTATACTGATGGATAGAGAAAACTAAATATTTTTAAATTTTAGTCATCTTATTTTATATTTTTCTATTAGTGTAATTTTTAATTTTATATAGAAATTTATTATTATATAATTTTATATTTTTTATAATAAAATTTAGTCTATTTTACCATGAGGTGTATTTAATTTATATTACAATAATAAATATTGTACAATTAATTTGTGGGAAATTCAATTGATAAAATTATACGTCATTACACTATCCCCCAAAAAATCATAGGAAACATGGGATGAAAAAAATCTCTTTTTTTTCTCTACCACACAATTCACAAGGTCGTTTTTTATTCACTACTGACACATACATAGACTACATGGAACTAGATTTCTTCCACTTCCACCATTGAACTATAACATTGTAACCGTCATATTCAATATTTCTAATAGTATTTTCACTTAAAATATTGAAATGATTTTATGTTGACCTCTAGTGGAGGGGTGATATACCAAACAACCAAATGAAAATAAGAGACCCATCTAGTCATTCTCTAAGACATTATATGAAACATAATTTGAATCTTTATCCTCCAATACGCCCTACTTCATACTAACCAAATCATTAAATTCACCATGCCTATACACTGCCTAATGTGGTACTTGTAAATAAAGATAACGTTACTTTACCTTATTATAAACCACAGAATCAATAAGATATTCATATCCTGGGACTGGTAGATCAGTATATTCTATTGGTATAAGGTGGGTTGTTCATGGTCACAAAGCATCTGCGTAAGATGGCCGAGAGCCTGATACACCTACACCTATTGAAATAACATCATTTACATTATTAGTTGAAAAGTCATTAATTATAAAAAAAATTATTAATCATTATAAAATTGTAAAATCATAAATTTCTATTGTTATACGTAGGTTCTATAACATTTATTCTATCAATATAAAAAGTGATAATAGTTTTAGAAATTTTAAAAGAGAAAAACGATTTTTAATAATTGTAAAATTCATTAGTGACGTGGCCCAAATTTTTATCATTCATTCATGTAGAGTTATGGTCACCTTTTGTTTAATGATAAATTTCACATGACTAAATATCATTAGTAAGTATAATATAGTGATTTTTAATTTTCATTTATTCCCAAACCCCCAAATTCTTTTCAATAAATATTCAATCTAGATTCCATTTCCTACAATATTCTTAAATGGGATGAAATACTTTTTATGATATAATAAGACTGTTAGTTTAAAATGATCAATTGAATGTCAATTAAATAAACATAAAAATTAAAATTGATCTAATAATAAACTAATAACAATATTACACATGTTTTTTCAATTTATATTATTTATAATAATCCTTTTATTATTATGTAAATAAAAGATGAATTAAATTAATATTAAGTCAATATATGACTAAATTATTTTTTAAAAATATGTTTAAAACTTTCCAGTACTCAAAAAAAGCTATGAATGGTCCCAAACGATTTACAAATAACACCTACACATAAAAAAGGGAAAAATAGTAATAATATTAAAAATTTATTCCTTTATTTAGTTTTAATGGATATTTGTAAGAGAAAAGGGGTGTTATAGAATTTTTATGTAATCCATGATGAAATCCTCACTCAAATAACTGAACTCAAGTCATAGTAAAAAGTTATCTTTGTTCATAAAGAATATTTAAATGTGATATCCATGTTCTTTACAATTGTTTACTTCTTATGGGGATGATATTACTAAATAATATACCCAACATCAATATATTTTGGTGAGAAACAACTACAAAGAGAAGGTGATGTATTTTATCAAATTCAAAAAAACATTATAATAATTGTAAAACCCATTTTGAGATTCTTTTTAATATTTTTTGGCCTTAGAAAATAATTAAAATTGAAGATATCAAGCATGAATTAAATTATTTTTCCATAAATAAGGATAAAATAATGATTATAATCTATTAATATGTTATTTAGAACTATGAAGTAGATGTTTCTGTGCATCCATAATTATTTTTAAAGGGTACCATTAGATAATTCCTTCAAGAAGATGGTTTGAAATTGTTATGGAGGAATCTCATAAATGTTATAATTGTTGGTTAGATAATAATAAAGATAAATTATAATTATTTATTTATTGATAACTATCTTCAATATTTTTACTGGGAGGATAAGAATATTGTTTTGGGGTTGGTTCATTAGTGGCGATCGAAGGGGGCTAAAGGCTAGCTTAAAATAAAAGAAACTATCTAAAAAGTGTTTTTCAAATAATCTATTATATTAGATGAAGGAATTCATTTAGATAATGATTTATTTACTATTTAATGTGTAATATAAAACCATATAATGGTTAGATTAAAGTTTTTGGTTGTTTGCGTGAACCTACATATTTTTTACTAAATGAGAAAATTGGAAAATGATGGAACCCTACACATGTCATATGGTACACTATAATATTAATCAAGTACATGAATGAGAAAGTTCATGGTAAATTTTGAGGATAAATAAAAGATATTGAAAATTTATAAACCCTATGTTGGGTGTGAACAATGCCTCATAAGGCACATGAAACCATTAAATAAGTCCTTCTAATCTACAATTTACCATCATATGGTACCTTTATTTGGTAAAAATATCTATAAGGTACAATTAGACTGTAGATAGGGTAATAATAGTGCACAAAAATTCATAAAAATAGATAAACATAAATAAATATAAGATATAGGTAAGTTTTATAATGTATATGAACACCAAGTTGAAGGCTTCCACAGGTACGTGTACATATTTACTGAAATTTTGTACAATCATTATAAAGTAAAAAATGAAACATATTAAAATTTTGATAATGAAATATAACCATAAATAATAGTGAAACAAGGATATAGGGACATACTATGATTCCTTTGTATATAATTCGGCATTCATAATATTTATATGCAATGTTTAATGAGAGACTGATCTCGTAATATACTTGACTCATATATGATATTTTTATTCGTAAGATTGAAAGGGTTCATGAAATATGTGTTCTATATATGAAAATTATATTGTAATAAATGTAATCTCAAAAAATATCTCATTCATGAGAGATCTAAACAGAACCTATAATGGAATTTGTAAGAAGGAAACATTGAGGTTAATAGTTAAATTATGAAAATAAATGGCGAATCAATTTTGTTTATTTTTATTCAATTATTACAGTAGATAAATATCATTATTACTAAAATATAATTATGATCCAAGACATATATAATGAATCAAGAATATAATAATTAATTATTAAGGGTCTTATAAGATGAAATCCACATCAAATATAGAATTCCCATGTCCTAGAGGCACAAGCATCCATGCACACACGGAGATTTCAATGTAAAAAATTTAAAATATAATTTTTTTGAGGACTAAAAGTTATTATATTAGAATTCAGGTAAATTTATATATATATCATTTCTAAAAATAGATTTGAAATTGGATTTAATAAAAAAAATTAAAAGTTAATATTTTCCTATTTGAATAATGAGGATCACATAATATGAATAAATTAAGTGCTCACAAAATAAAATAAGGGTAAATAATATTTCAAATTCTGTTGATATAAAGAAATATAGACAATAAGATGAGTAACTCCATTAACAAAATTGTTCCCTTGAAAATATATTTCTCTAAAGAAGGAGAACCTGATACTAAACCAAAAATAAGATAACATATTGTTATAAAAGTTCAACAAATTGAAAAGAAATTAGATGTCTATTGTAACACACCAAGATTTTATGAAAAATATTCTTTTCATTAATGTCTTGTGTTGTACGCTACACCAAAATAAGCTTGCACAACATGCATCCTTGACTTGCCTTGCATTACACGCAATCGTGATCTTCCTCGATAGCGTGTGTAGTACGCAATACCGAGTTTCACTAAACAACGATATGCTATTAAAATATTATTAAAACTAGCCGTTATGAATAGTAATAACCACTTTTTGAAATTTTGTAAATTTTATTTTTCAAAATGGACTTCATTTTTGGATTCGTAATATCGAAATTAGCTTAGGGTGAAATTTTGGTACTTTTTGGATAACTTTCATATTCTGATGAATAGTGAAAATTACTAAATTTTAATTAAAAAGAACTTTTTTAATAGAAATAATTAATAGTGATAAATTATTAATTTGAGTGGTTTTAAAGTATATTTAGAATATATATTTACAATTTAATACAATGTTGGTCATTGGATGTAATTTCACATTTAAACCAGTTATAAACAAGTGTCAATCTTTTGATAGTTATTATCTCTTAAAAACACGCTATTTGTTTTGACGACGGGAACTAATTTTTAAATTAATTAATGCAACTGATATGTTTTGAATTTGGTAAAATAGACATCATTTTTGAATTCTTAATATCAAATATAGCTTAGGCCTAATTTTTGGTATTTTTATGGAAACATTCATTTTTTGATGAATAGTGAAACCACTAAGTGGTAGTTAAAAAACTGAATTTTTCGTAAAACTTAATTTTACCGCTTCTGTGAGTGGAATTTCGAAAATCCGAGAGACACGGTTAATATCAAGGACTAAAATGTGGTTCAATGAGATGAAAATATTTTTTGGTGAATAGTAACTTTTTACTTTTTTTACCACGGTTAAAAGTAATTAGGGTAATTAAGGAACAAAATTATATTATTATTACCCTAACACATGTCCTAATTCTATTGGAAAAGTGTAATTCAACCAAAAACAAACTTAGGAATACAATATGACCATTTAGGCCCAATTGGATTAGATTAGGACATTTATTATTAATTTATTTAAAGAAGGGTTAAAATAGTTAAAATCAAAGTTTAATAACTAAATCATTTTTAATATGGGGTTATGCATAAGATAAACTCGACTATAAATATTAATTAGAAAGATAAAAAGATTTTTTATATAATAGTATTTTATTTGTAATTTTTAGACATTAAATAATTTAATTTATTTATGACACAACGATGATGCAATAATTATCTTATTAATGAAATATTGACATAATTGATGTTATAAATACCCAAATAAATGTAATTTGAAACATTTTATGAATTACAATAATTTTCTAGGTTAATATGACATGTTAGTATTGATTTAATTAACGTTTTCGAACTAATAATATTGTTATGATTTTCACAAAAATCAATTACTAAATAGTGTCAAAATTGACATAAAATAGTTTTTAAAAAAAATATTATATTATTAATTGCTATTTTATTGTTAAGAATCTAAGGTTCAGCCAAATGACTTAGATAAGGTGATATATATTAATAATAAACAACTTGGGGTTCCTTTGGGTGCTTATAGTATGTTTATTAACCTTATTGTATAAGAACACAAGAAGACATGGTAAAAGTAAAATTATTTAACTTAATGTTAAATCTAAATGATAAGGTTAAAATATGAACCTCAACATGTCTAAATTCTATTTGATGAGAGTATTTATACACATCCCCACCTTAGCTAAGAAATAAATCAATTTGGATCTATTTAAAACCGAATTTGACTTTATAATAAAATAATAGTTTTAATTATTCCAAAGGTACCCCTCTCCTCCCTTATAAAAGGGCACCTCCTCACTCTCTTCCTCACACAACATTGAGCCTTCAAGATCGGCCAACCCCTACCAAATTCTCTTCTCCACTTCCCTAGCAATATCCTATAGGTTCTGGTTTTCCTTAAAGACGAATTTTAGTGCCCTAAAAGGAGATCTCAAAGAAGAGCTTCAAAGAAGAGGTAATTTCCGTTACCGATTCGTTCAACATTATTTCTTCTTCCACTTCTTCTTCTTAGGTTGTTTCATTATGAAGTAATAACATCAGTATCACTCATATACTGATATGTTATTATAAGTATGAAACAACCCTATTTCACCATCTATCCATCCTACGGAAAACGAAATCACCGTGCGTGCGTACGTACGAAATACCGTCTCCACGCCATGGTGAAATCTATTTTCCACCACCACCTTACTTGGATGGGTATAATGGTGTAAATAATAACTATATATGATTATTTTAAAGTGATATTGATTCTGAAATATTATACATACACTCCAATACAGTCTCACGATCATGATAACGATATCATCGCTCGTGCGTGCGTACGGACTACCGTCTCCACGACGCGATGAGATTCATTCTCCACTTTAACCATTCATGAATGATTATAAAGTACATATAATAAGTAATCATGAAGTATATGACTTAATAATGATACTGGATTTATGTGTATATATATGTATGTCATCTACTTAATTCCATTCAACTCAATAAGGAAACGAAAACAGCGTTCATGCGTACGTACGGTCTACCGTCTCCAAGAACGGTGTATTTCTTTCCATTTACTGATTTATTATATATATGTATATTATGAATATATATTATATATAAATCGTGTTTTATATTGTTGAATTAAGTAATAATGATCTGAGTAATCATATGAATAATTACAAGTTAAAACACGAATGACAAATGAGACGATTTTACCCAAAACGCTACTTTAACATGAATTTACAAAAGAACGGGTAATATAAAGTCATAAGAGAACCATATATGATATAATAACAATGAATATGATTTTTTAATAAGTCAATGACATTATTTAAATCATTATACATGAGGTTCGGACACTTACGAAGCAAATCGGACCTAAGGTAAGGGATAAATTTTCAATCTCATTTTTATCCGAGATTGCTTATACGTAAGTATTTACTGGGGTTACGTTTATCATCCATGACCATGTTTTCGAAAAATGATTTCATAAAATGTTTACCATTATTCCATGTATGTTTAAAGTCATTTTTACCCTTTATTGACTATTTACCACATTGTATGAATGGAATCTTTCCTTTGGTTACCATATAAGGTACTTTTTGACTTTTCCGACAAAAGTAAGAGGAGAATGTTATTTTTAACTTATACGGTGTGAACGGATTTTTACGGTTTCATAATGCCTTATTTTAAAGAAGCTTCCTCTACAAGATTTCATGATTATTTTCAACAAAACCCTTATCTTTTTAAATTTCATGGAATTTTGTGAAAAGAAAATGATTTTAAAAAAGAAAGGATATTTTCCTCAAGAATTCATTTCAAGTGTTTTGTCAAAACTATTTTCAATCTAAGATGACATTATTTAATATGTGTATGTTTCAAGTAAAATGAACCTATGATTTAAATGGATTCAATTTTCTTATGATGAAATGATATCAATTGTTTATGGATTATGTTATGATAGCATGATGTTTAAGAATCCCATTTTATTTCATGGGTTATGCTATGATATATGATTTATGATTTTGTGGCACACGAAAGAATGATTTCATTATGAGATGGGTAGGACCTATATCTCCCCCCAATGCATTGGGTAATGATTTTATATCTCATGAGATAGACATGGCTGGAACGGTAGGTTATATCGGTTCAGTGAAACAGGACTGAAACGAGGAGTGAACTCGGTTCAGAAAGGGACTTTGTCCACTAAGATAGTCTTGGCAATGAGTCTTGACTAATAAGAAATGATTCTCTATGATTATGTGTGTATTCCACAAAGTTTCATGTTTTATGTTATGATTATTGGGATTACATTTCACTACTATGATTTATCCCATGTTATGAAATCATGATCTCTTTTGCAGGTTAAGATTTCCAAAAGATATGTTCTTATGAATATGATGTGATTGATATTTCTTTTGTTTACCCTTACTGAGCATTTGAGCTCACCATTTTATGTTTTCTTTTTCCCCAGGATATAAAGAAAGGTTTTAGATAAGAAAAAAAGGAAGGTCTTTATTGGGAGATGTTGAAGATCTTTCACCATGATTAGAAGATTTTATTCCGAGTTTCCAAAGACACTAAACTTTAATGATCCTTGTGTGTTTTTTTTCTTATGTATTAAGTATTCCACAAAAGTAATGTAATATTTTTTGTACATCAAGCTTCGGGTATCTACAGTTGGTATCAGAGGCAAAGGAGGTAGGAATGTATCCGATCATTTGGAACTCTCACATGTGAGCATTGGATGAAGCATGACTCTCTGTCCAAAGGCTTCATGAGGAAATGGATGCCACAGGGGATAGTGGTGTGTCCCGCCCAGGGGGTGTAGGCGCCCATGGAGTGCCCTGATAGGTATCAATTATAGTCCACTGGAAGTAATTCCAGACCGCTATTGTTGGTATCAGAGGTGGTACCCAGCCTTAAGTGCGGTGCACTGCATGGGTTGAGATGTAGGGCCCACAACGAGGGAGTTGTGCTCTAAAGGGGGGGGGTGATTGTAACATCTCAAATGATAAAGGGTTAAATGACTAAATGATATGACTCATGTCAACAAGGTTCATCTTCCTTTTCGAGAGCCTGTCTGATTAGAACTTCACAGTTAAGCGTGCTTGGCCTGGAGTAGTGATCAGGATGGGTGATCTCTTGGGAAGTTTCCCAGGGTGTGTGTGAGTGAGGAAAAAGCACACTACAAAGGACATTTGTAGGCCTGTGGGGACTATCATTAGTCAGATGACCCGTTCAGGCATGTGGGTGGACCCTGGGGTGGGCCTCATGTGTCTACGGGGCAACTAGTGGTACCTGCTCTGCCAGGACCCGACGACCATGTTAAGGAGGGGTGGTTGTGCTATCATCGGGACTCGGTTGTCACATCTATGATACATATACATCATATAAGGTGATCATTGTTATGAAAAGGTTCCAATAGACATTCAAGGCATCAAATAATATTCTTATAAGTTGAAGAACTATTCATGACGTCTGTCAAAGTAAACTGAGAATATTTGAAGGCCCACTCCTCATATAATCATATGGTAGATATAGTCAAGGATATACTCATTGGTTTTTGGAATATCCATTTGAGAACTATGAAAATAATTTTATACAATTACTGAATATTGAGCTATGATAGATAGAAATATTCTTAGTGGGTGGTTGGTAACATGGTGGGATGTGGTATAAATACCCATAATTGGATCTATATATCCCATAGTGTGATATCATGGATTTAAAATTTGAGATAATTACATACAACCACTTAATTTGAAAAATATAAAGAATTTAAATTTTGTTGGACTAATCAATCATTAATACGATTCAACCTTCATGGAATTAACTTTTAATTTTATATACTCTTTTTCCTTTATTTACTAAATAATCCAAATGAGGGTAAGAAATATAATGATATGATTTTCGAGAAAATATATAAGAGGTTTTACATAATTGATTTAATTCTTAAAAATGGATCATTGACTTCCTACCACCTTCTTCTTAGTGCTCCATAAATCTAGGAACATTATTTTGTATTAGATATAACAAGGTCTCCTATAACTATATCTTTTGTTAAATTTTTTTAATATTCTTATATGAATTGTATATTTCAATAATATATTAAGATTTTTATATAGGAAACTCAGTACCTATCCCAATTTATGTTGAATCAAAGGTCTGTAAAGAAAATAAAATAAAAGGAATAAAATAGAGACAAGGATATTGAAAAAGAGCTCAATTGAAATAAAATTCCTATATCTATTGGAATTTTATCAAGGTGATAAATAGTCATTATCTAATTTTTTAGGGATTATCATATTGAATAAGATAATGTATGTTTTTAAGAGGATAATGTAGTTTAATCTAGAATGAAAATTCAGGACCTTGACTCTGAAATCAAATATAATTTGATGGAATTTCCATAATATATGATCAAATTTAAATTTGGAAATATTATGATACATCTTAATGAAAATACATCTATAGAAGTAGAAGTTAAAGAAATAGAAAATTCACTAATTAAGAAGATCAGAAAGTATACTAATATAGAAATTATGGTGGGATATAATAATCAAATTAAAACACCACTAAATATAAGGTTATCTCTACTTAACAAATAATTTCAATGGTATGTTTGTGGGAAAATGTGTTATGGAATTATGTTTTAGAAAGTTATCGGTGACATTGGAAATTATCATGATAACTCGTTATATCAATCAAGAATAACGAATGAATAAAAACAATGATGTTGATGATGTATTGGTAAGATATAGTTTGATTAGTTAAGGGTGAGAATAAATATATCCACATGTGGTGTCCCGAGATATATATGAGACTAAAAATCAAGATTAATTAAAAGATTAAAATTCCATAAAGAAAAAAGAATAATACATCCAATAATTTCTTATTAGAGACAAGGGTATGTGTAGAATAATTTTAGGGGAAATAAGAGCATACAATCATTCTTTATCAAGATATAATAATCTCTTAGAAAAAAGTATCCCTTACTGCAGTTGTTTTTTTTATAATAAGTTTTTTCTCATATATAGGTACATGTTCCAAAAAAATAATTAGTGAAAATGGGTAGAGAAAAATAAAAAAAATCATCATAATATAAATATTGAATGTCAGTACACTAAAGGGAGGAATAAATCCATGAAGATCATAAAAGGATGGTGGTTATACCAAAAAATAGAAAGATATTTACTCTATCAAGGTTGCATAATATAGTATAAATATATGATTTATAGGCTGTTGTTGGTACATTTAGATGTTTAGGATCTGGTCACTAAATAATGGAATAAGAAAATAATTTATAATATTATTAGAAGGAACTGTATAAGGGGTAGATCTAAAAGAAATCAGAAGATTATATATCTTGTTTTTTGATGTAATTAATTATTAATCTTCCATATAAGTAACCATGATAAAGGCAATAATAAATCTAACCAAATAACTACCTATAAGTTTAAAAGGGAATTTTAAAATATTTTAAATTCTAAATGGAGGTGAATTTATTATTGGAAAATGGGTCACACAAAAGATCACTATAAATAAGAAATTAAGATTAATATTAAAATATTTTATTTTAATTTTATTAAGGAATCAGTGAGGATAGAAATATGAATATGGGATTGATTTAAGAAATTGAGGATGAAAATAAGGAGATTCCAAAAAATTTGTAAGACATATAATGTGAGGAATCCATATTAAGACTCTAAAAACCAAATTATGCCATGGAGGATTTCTGGATTATTTTACTAGAGTTTTAAGAAATGGATAAATATTTAAAGAAATAATAATCAAATTTTGAATGAAAATAGGTATCATCACATAAAGTAGATCTAAAATCTCATGAGTTTTTATATAAGAATGATGATCCAAATAGTTATTGAAAAAAAATTGGATGATGAATAAATGGTAGTAATAATGAAAATAATTACAAGATTATCAATATTAAAAAAGGTAAAAAACTGGTTTTTAAAAGATATTTATTATAAAGTATGAGGAAACCTATTTTACATAGGATTGAAGCATAAAATATGACGAAGTCCATGCTATCAAAGAAAATAAAATTTTAAAAATAAATAGTTGATCTGGAATAAAGATATATAAAGATTTTATAAAGGGATATAATTAAATATATTAGTATAGGTAATAATTTCAAAATTTTATTATCATTAAAATCAAAGGATTTAATCCCCTCTTGATTATGTTTTTTTAGTGGTGTATACTAACATGATGTGATTGAATGAGATTTTTAAAGGTGGGATTTGAATAATGTATTGTATACATTATACAAAAAATATTTTCCCCATTATAGGGACTTCCAAAATGTCATGATGAATAGATACTTATTAGCATCCCTAGAGGTGGATCTTACATGAATATAGACTTCTGGACTAATTTCTTGAATGAAAATATAAAATTTCCTTAAAATTATGATTTCTATATGTCATTGTGAAATATTGAATTAAGGAATTCTAATCACTCTTAGTTCAATTATTTTAGTGAAGGTGATGTATTAACCAGTTTAAATTGAAATTTTTATATATTTTGAGTCATGTTAAGGATATATATTTCCTTAAAAAAATTTAAAATGCCTTAAAATAATAAATTGATGATGGTATCTTATGATTAATTTATTAATTTACAGACTTGTTCTGTTTATGAATCCTCTTTTATTTTCAAAATTGGGTTAGACCATGTATACATATATTAAATTCACTAAATTCTCTTTTTCATGTTTTATTTGATGTCATCCATTACATAAAATTGGATTAATTTGTGATTCTGAAAGAGTAAGGAATAAGATGAATCATTCATAAGTGTCATGGAAGAAGTATAAAGATGACAAAAAAATACCATTATAATCTCTTTTAATTTATTATCAATAATTGGGATAATATAAACGTTCATGATCGAAAATCTACATGGGGGATTCATTGTGTTACCATAAAATATATTGGGATATTGATGATCCTATGTTTAGTTTGATTTTTTTAATCAAGAAGGATATTTAGATGATAAGTAGTTATCAATATATGTTGGAGAATTATGGAAGAGATACTGAAATTTTTTCACCATTAATGGAAAATTGAACTATTATATTATGTCTAAAAGAACATAGTTATGCATATTTAATGAATTGTTCCAAACATGTGAGGGTTACTATTGCGTCAATTTTCATGTTTGAATATTGGTGTTGTTGTTTGAAGTACTGTATTTTATAGGTTTTAAGGGCAGAGTATAAGATGGACCTGAGGTAGAATGAATAATGTGATCAAATAACAATAAAGTATAATTTAAATTAGATAATCCATCCAAATAATTTTTTACATGTAATATATTATAATAGATGACTGATTGAAAATTAAATTTCTATTTAAAAACACTTTTAAGGAAAAAGAGGGATAAAATAAAGATATGAAAATGGATGAAATATTCTTAGGGTGCACCACTACATCCTTAAATTTTAATTACTAAGGATAAAATCAAGATATGGAAAAGGAATTAACAAATGTTGGGTGTGAAAAGTGCATTTCATGGTACATGAACCCTAATCATAAGACAATGTTTGTTATAAATTAGTAACATAAGGTACCTTTATATGGTAAATATCATCATAAAAAATATTCTTAGGGTATACATGAGAATAATAGCATATAAATATTTGTAAAAAACTCTGAAATATGTATCCTTGTAAGATAAAAGGAAATATAAAAAGGTATATTATGATGGAACGTCGGGGGGCACAGGAGCTCCGCGATGATGGAGTTTTGGTTTCCTAGGGTTTGAAATTTTAGAACCCCATTTCCTTGAATCTGTGATTTTAGCTGGTGAATTCGGATCCATCGGGAAGGAAGGTTCGTAGTGGCTTGGTGGTTGCGCATCTACGGTGAATCTTCCGATGTCTCAGCCTGGCGATGTTTGAGACGTTAATGTCCAGTCTGTCGCCTGGAAGGACGGTGTGACGAATTCTGGTGACTGCACGCACCCGGTGGATGGCGTTGTACAAGAGTGTGTTATCCACATTAGCCATGAAGGCGGATTTCGGGATCGTGTTACCGACGTTGACCTCAGATCCTGGAATTTGGTTTTTGGTATTTTCGGTGATGGAGGAATACGGGGTCAGGATGCCATGTCATATCAAATGTTTCCGCCGAAGAAAAATTTGTCTTCAGATTTTTGAGATGGCTGCAACAAATTGGCTGTTATAATGTTGCCTTTCAATTCATTTTTTCCTGCTTCGTGGAGGATAAATCCAAATGATGTGCTAATGATTGAATCTGGGTCTTTCAATGACTCGTGTTCTAGAAGAATTCTACGAAAACATTCATTGGCACATGTTGAGGCCAGTCCTGACGTCTTGGCTGAAAGTATTCCGATCGGTAAAACCTCTCTGATTTCACATCTTGTTTTTCCCAAGGGTTAGAAATCTTGGAGGTTCGATGAATTGGTCCGATGGATCTCATTTTTGTGGGGTTTCTCTGATTGGAGTTGTGTTTCTCTTGGACATGTTTTTTTCACTGCATTTTTTCATCAAATGCTTCTAAAATGCATGCATGGAGCACTGGATCTCTTTCTATGAAGCCATATTGGCTTCACCTTCATAAATGGTCTATGGACATCAATGCTTTGTGTCCAAGGAATGATTTTTCCCAGGTATGGGTTCGTCTTCATGTTCTTAATCAGGTTATTTGGCACCCAAATATTCTATGTGATATTGTCACGGCAATTGGGACTCCTATACGTCATGACAAGGAGACTGAGAATGTTTGGTTTGGACACTTTTCCACAATGTTAGGGTAGATTGATCTTAGCTCCACCCTCATTGACAAGGTTCCTCTTTCCACTCTGATGGATGACATTCAAATTGATGTTGAGTATGAATGAAATCCACTTTTTTGTAATGAATGTATTGCAATTGGGCATTGATTTGAACTATGTCGAAGAAGTATTTTTTGTGAGAACTTTGGGATGTAGGGTCATCTATCAAGCCTCTCTAGATGGAAATCAGAGCGGAATTATGTGAATGTGTCACAACCCCTTGATCATAACATCAAGAACTCTTCCAATAAGGATGAAGTGTTGGCTTCTGCAGAAGAACATTTGTTGCCTTCAAAAGGGAAGGGACTTATGGTGGACTTCTCACTATGGAGAAACAACATTGGTCCATCTAATATTCAGCAAACCAATATATCCCTGATGAGTGGTCCTTCTACCGCGCGGGTTGGTGTTTCCAAGGGGATTAAACCCACGGATGGTTGTGTAGTTACTCCCCCTAGATTAGTTGGGACTAGAAAAAATATTATTCACTCTGTTGAAGGGTCTCCTACTTACACTGACCCTTTAAATACATGCATGAATGATATCCCTGGTGTAGGTTTTCTACATGATGAGACTGCTGAGATGACTTTTAACTCTAGTCAATAGGTTTATTATCATCAGGAGATTCATAATCTCATGAATTCCTCTAGGAAATCTGAGATGTGGGGTGACATCACGGAGGTGGAAGGGGTTTCAGTGGGTAGCGGTGGGCCTACATTGTTCAAAGATGCACTCATGTCTGGTAAAGGGGAGGTATATCACACTCCTACTCCCTCGAGGCAAAGGCCAGGGAAGGATTACTCTAATACACCTTGCACTGTGTGTACTCGATCATCTAAGCTATCAGTCAAGTTTAATTCTGATATTCATAAGATCCCTAATCACGGTAAGTCCCAATCTGAATGATAAACTGCCGATGACTATGATTATGGTAATTATATATCTTATTATGATAATAAATTTTGTGCTTTGATGGATGATGGAAATTCCCTTTGTTTGACCCCGCCCGTCTCCTCTGTACTCTTTTCCATTATTAATAAATAGTCAGAAGCATCGCTTCTGGCTGGGCTTGCTGGTTAATAAGGTATATTATCCCAATATTTAAGTTAACATAGTGAAAAAGATATTTTCATAGGAGAATCATAGGGTACCCTCATTGTAATATAAAAATTAACCTTATAAAGAATCATTGAATGAAATGTACCCAACATGAAATAGTGAAAACTTGTTATAACGAATTCTTATGATACCTAAAAAATAAATCCACTTTTTATTTAAAAATCTCATAACTTTATAATATGTATTGATTAGATAATATAAAATATATGTATAAAAATATTAGATCATAATATAGGAAGTTTTTGAAAGAGATTATTTCTTTATAATAAATGTATTTCAAATGATATGAAAAAACATAAGATGCAACATGTCCATTGAAAACAAACAATGATACATGAAGAAATTCATAAGAAGGAAATATTGAGGTTTATAGTATAATTATTTAATTAAATGGGGATCCAATTCCATCAATGATTATGATGATCTTTATCTAGAATGATATAATAATTACTCAAACATAATTATGAAATATGTTAAGGATAAGATGTAAATCTAAAACTAATTCAAGATTATGTGTATGCTATGATGAGGTCCATATTTAGTAAGTAATGTTCCATTTTAAAGAGAATAATACTTCCATGCACACATAATGATTAAAAACAAGAGTATATTGAGGATTTTATAGATAATTATTATTTTTTATATTAAAATTCCCAATAAGATATAAATATCTCCAGAATAACGAAATTATTGAATGATGATTTGAATAATAGGACCTCATATATAAAAAAAATTAGTTTCAAGAATGGAGATCTCCGACTACCTCTAAATGAGGATTTTGCAAAATAAATTATAAAAATATTATTCTTGATTTTGTGGATATGGAAAAAATATGGGGGTAAGAAGATGGGTATCTCTCTAGATACATATATTGAAATATATTTTGTTGAAAAAGGATAACCTAATACTAAATCTAGAGTAATATTACCTAATATAATTTTGGACCAATAATAAAGAGATTAGGAGTATTTTAGTGATACTATTTTATCATATAAGGAAATCATTGTCATGAATAACATGGAAAAACATGTATGTGCAGGTATAGATCATTTTTCTACTGGTTGAATACCTTCTTCTGAGGTTTATAATGGTATACCAGGAAAATTATAAGGGATAATTCTCCAATGCATCCAAATATAGATGGATATTAATTCAAACTTTTTTATTCATATAAGAGCCGTAGAAACATTGTGTGTGGTATTTGAGGCCATTCGTTAGGACAATGTTTCGAGAGAAGAAAAAAAGAATAGTGGGAAGCTGGAAACATTTTGAAATATAATATAATGTCCCACATTTGAGAATATGAATCTCAAAATGAATTTTATGGGAAGCATAGTGTGATACTATATCATGTAACCACATTTTTCTAAATAGTGGATGGATATGTGCTTGGGGAAAATAATTAATGACGACATAATGTATCCCTTCATGGTCCATCATTTTAAATCATTATGTTATTATGCCTCAATTTACTTCTTAATATATGTGAATCTATGAGAAATAATATAATATAATTGAGACTTTAACTAATCTATGTGTTTCGATTTATGTAGAATAATTTTAAAAAGGAGATCACTAACCCCCATCTCTCAATGGTACCGTAATATGAGAACATTGAATATATGTAATCTTATCTTATGGGGTTTTATTTAGTTCGATGGGAATAAATTTAATATCTAATTATGAAAAAATGGAATTAAAAATCAATGTTTTTGGATATTTCATGTTGGAATTGTTTTATTATATTATATGGTTTATGACCATGAATACACTATACAGAAAAGAAAGAATGATGTGGTTATAATTAATTTTTGTTGTAAAGTAAATGTATTTTTGTAGTTATTAAATAATTATGTATGTATATAAATCATTTATAGAGGTAATCATGGACTCACTTTCAATCATATTTAACTTTTTAGAACAAAATATCATTTATTATAAGACTAAATTGATTGATTGTGGATTCAAGACATCATTGTTAATCGATCATTATTTCCAACATTTTGGTGAAAATATTATTTGGTCTCTATTATATTTTTGAAAAAAGTAGTAGTTTACCTTAATATAGGATATGATGTTTTTAAATTATCCAATAAATACATCCTCAACATGTTCTTTCTATTATGATGTAATCCCTTAATGATTAATGTTCAAAAAATTGATTATTAATCAATGAAAATATTTTTTCAGAAGGTTACCAGAGAATAATTCTCCCCTTTTGACTTTAAATTAATTTATAAAGAGATGTTTCCTCTATAATAATTTTCTATTTAGCCTTATCTTGAATTAATCTATGCGGGTGGTTTGTATAAAACAATTTTCATATCCCTTACTTTAACCAATATTAGTTCTTTACAAATGGATTTCCACATAAATCATATTTGTTCACCACCCTAAATCCACTATATAATTTTGAAAGAACACTCATTCATACAAGAGGCTTAAAATTTATGTACAAAGAGGGTTTCCCATAGTATATATGACCCTTATCCCAATAATCACCTCTATATTAAATTTTACCAAAATTCCTCACATATATTAAAGATTAATTAAATGGTTATTTCAACCATTATATAGAACATTAATATCTTATAGCCCTTCTTTTTCATTAGATAAACATTAAAAATTATAGTTACATCAGGGCCACCTCTAAATCAACATGAATTATTATTATATTATAAAAATAAAATGTAAACAATGATGTATTTTTTTATACCACACTAGGATTTATGATTACGTGCAGTTGGAATATTGTGAGACACTATATAGTAGTGGAAATGAAATGGGAATAATATATGGTACAATAATCAATTTTTTATCCATAACCTTCTTCCCATGTTACAATTCTTAGTTTTAACCATCTAGTGTTGATGATTTTGAAGAGTTTGGTCACATGATATGAAAATTTAAATGTTGAAAATTCACCATTAGAATTATAGATGAACATTATAAAATATAAATCATTTAATATTATTGTGAAATTCCTTTTCAATATAGGCTATATTTTTGGAGTTCTATGATGACTATATATGTTATATTGATTCTCATAAGTGATTTTTGTTTCCATATTATTGGAATAAAATCTATAAATCCTCACTATAAATATTATTCTTAAATATATATTTTTTCATAACATTGAACACAAGGTTTAAAAAAAAATTCATCAGAGTGGTAGTACACAATTATTAGGTGATTCCCTAAATTTATTGATACCACTAAGGAAATGATAATTTTTAAATGATCTATGTGATCATGATTAAACTCTTATGAAAGGAAAAAAATAAAGACATACTAGAGTAAGCTATTTCATAAGAATCATTATCTGGTTGTATTCTTTAAAAACATATTGATAAATTTTAGGATTTATGGTGTTTTAGTAGTTCTTCTATTGAATTTTGGAATCTATAAATACCTTTGAAATCCTTTAGTTATATCAAATAAAATCTATCCGCATTTGGTTTAAATTTTGGGTTGATAAAAAAAATTTGAAATCCATTTTCATGATTCTATGTAATTATCAATAATAAAATGCACGTTTCTATTCTTGAGAATTCTAGAACATTACAGATTCCTTACAAAAAAGAAATTTTATCCCATAATTCTGATGACCATGAAATAATTATAGTGAAACAACCATTTCATGTGTTATAAGAAATTCATAGAGAAAGTTAACATTATAGGATGATGATTTATATCATGTTCTTGGGGTTTATTCAATATCAAAGCTCCCCCACAAGGACTCAAAAATGTATATAC
Organism: Viscum album; assembly: GCA_963277665.1. Lineage (NCBI taxonomy): Eukaryota > Viridiplantae > Streptophyta > Magnoliopsida > Santalales > Viscaceae > Viscum > Viscum album. The sequence continues at coordinate 2,138,127,019 of OY728165.1, forward strand.
AAAGATATATTGGATTATTAGGTCCTCCATGAAACACTATTACAGTTATGTAGGTCCTCACACACCAAATTAATTATAAATATGTATTTTAATAGATCAAGATAGATGACGCACTTGTTTTCTCATACATTGACCAAAATAATAAATCTTTTTAAAAAGTTCTCCAAAATGACCAGAAAACTAGTTAGGACCAAAATATGATATAATAATTAATAATTTGGAAAACTAAACCATGGTGGAGGCTATTTGAGTTATAATTTTTCATATTTTATTTTATTAAAATTGTTAAAATAATTCAGCACTATTGTGTGGATCCTTGAACTACATTATATTTTTAAAATTATGAATAATTATTTTCCTTATTATCAAATAACATAAGCATTTAAAATAATAATAAATTTTAATTATAATTTGAAAAAATAACTAAATTTTACATACCATATGCCTTAATATGTTGATTTGTTTAATTATAATTTCTCTTTGAAATATAACAAATTAATTTTATTTTGGATTCTTTTGTGATTATATCAAATTATTCATTCTATCTTTTAATTAAACGTTCATGGTTAAATTTCTTGTTAATAATAATATTTTTTTAAAAAAAAATATATTTACATTCATGTTTTCAATTGTCATAACATGTTCAATAAATTATAGGTTGAGTTATGAGAAATAATAATTCATTTTTGACCATTAAATATCTTTTAGATATTTTTATTACTATTCAATCATTGAAAAATACTAAACGACATTATGGATATTTAATCCATGTAACTGATTTGTGAACCACTTAAAAAATATTATAAAATTAGTGAACTTATGTATTTATAAAATATCATTGTATAAATTGATCAAATGTGAGTGATTATTGTTGAGTTGTAAAAAACATAAAAATACCAAAATTTCATTATAATACATTAAATTATTATTCAATATCTATAATCATTGAAATTAGGATTGAAGTAATAGCATTTTTTTAGGATAAATTATGATTTTTTTTAAAACTCTTTAACTACATTCTTTTAGTGATAAAAAGATATATAGAGGTATTATTAAGGTGAAACATTATTATATGTAAATATAATGAAATTTTTTAAATATAATTCAATTGAAGACAAATATTATTATGCCATTTAGATGGTCTCATTTATGAATAAAATTTAATAAGATAGGTTGATTAAAATTTCCTAATCCATTTATGTGAATTCTCTTATGTAACTTTCTTATATTATTATCTTATATGAATTCGCCAATTAAATTCTCTAATTTGAATTCACCAACTACATTAACTGTTTTGTATTCCCATATTATAATTCAGTTACATATTCACATTACTTCAACAAAATGGCCAACATGAAAAATTCTATTATATGAGAAAACAACAACATGTATATTAATGATATTAAAATTTCATTTCCTACGTAAATCATTTGCCTATTTATTAAAAAATTTACTTGTGAAAAAAATGTGTGAATTTTCCTTTGTATCATTACAAGTTTCTACTAGAAATTTTTAAAGGTAGAAATATATTATGTTTTTCACATTTTTTCCTATTTTTATTTTCTACATGTTTATTTCTAATATTTGTAATGTTTTTTTTGAAAATTAACATTTAATTATTTATATTAAATGAATGCTGGTTTTAGTTTGTTTTATAAATTATTAGATGATATTCACATGGTATTATGCATTTACTAATATTCAGGCTAATAATTTTGGAAAATGTGATATTCAAAATTTAACTATATAGAATATAAACAGTTTGATTTGCATATTTCTAGGTATTTTCTCAAGTATATTAATATTCATTCATAACTATTGTATTATTTTTTATAATTATTATTTCTTTATTCAATATGTGTTTTAGAGAATGTTAAGAGAGAACTCAAAAAAAATATAATGTTTAAATTATAATTTTATGGTAATGTCAAGAGTTTGTATCTCTTGAATTATATGAGTACTCTATATAATTTGTTACCAACTACTATATATATTTTACTAATATATTAATTATTTTTTCTGATGATTAATTTTTATATCATGGTTTTATTTTTCATGCTAAATTAAGTGTTGTCACTATTTGAAAAATTTCATATTGGATCTTATGCATGACATTAATTGAACGTATATTAGAGAGAATAGTGGTCGAAATTTTGTTGTATAAAATATTGAAATAATTCAATGAAGTGAATAAATTTCACTTTAGAGAAACTCAATCAGGCTACATACTTCAGAATCATTTTCTAAAGCTTTATTCAGAATCTTCTTATTGATGTGAAAATATAGATTCTCAAGCTTTACTACTACAACATCTTGAAGGGGAAAAGAGCTACCTCATCCGAATTCAATAATCTTCAATGATAATATTTCATTTGGTTATAATATCATATTCTTTCATTATTTTATAACTATATGTGTTTTATGGTCACACATAGTGTATCTTTCATCGGGTAGTATTACCCTGACCAAAAGGTATGACTAGGTTATATCTATCCCCTTAGAAGACTTGTTTAAGTCAATCCCTTATTTGATAGGGTTATAGTTAAATTATAAAATATTAGAGGAAAGTAATTCTCCAAAAATATTCTATGATTCGTCTATCCCCTTTGAAAACTATGTCCCTCATAACTCGTAACATAGAAGAGGATAAGACGTATCCTATAAATATCTAGGTTTTTTATGCACCTACAAATGTTTTTTTATGCTTTCCCATATAAAAATTGGGTTCAATATAAACTTGAAATAGAAAAGTTTTTATGTTATATCTTGTAAAATTATAATTTTACTCATCTCCTATAAAATGTTGAGTTTTTGTAGGAATGGATAAATAGAAGGGAATTTAGTAAGTCCTCCTTTTGTGGAAATAAAAGATGTTAATATATTTCAATCTCATTAAAATGTGACCATCACTAGTTGGTATCATCTCTCTAATTTAATATATGGTCTAAGAGTTGACTAGGATCATTTAGTTCTAAACCACTATAAAATTACTATGTTCATATTTTACATTATACTTTTTTCTCAGTTTTTTAAAATAGGTGTGGTTTAATTGTTTTTACATTTGAACCGATCACATTCCACTGAATTTTTAATCTCATATTATTTTTTTAATTAATGAATACCCATGCCCTCTTATATATTTATAAAACCCCACAAGGACCTAAAATTAAGAATCAGAGATTTTATATATAATGATATGTTTACATTGCACGTCTATCTAATACATGATAATTTTTATTATAGAAGGACACATAGAGGGTAAATTTGTATGTCAATTTGTTTCATACCCCACATTTAGTTTCAAAGTTTTTCTATCTTAAGGGTATATTGTTTTTCATTTTATTTATTATATTAATAGTGATATTTTTTATTCAAGCCAATAATAAGAATAAGTGATAGATCATTTTTAGTGCTGGTCAGATCGTGTAATAGAAATGGTTTGAAATCGAAATTTCCACCACATCTCAATTGAAGTGTGTCTATGTAGTGGATGTTTTTTATGGAATTTTTATAAGGAGTATTAATATTATATTTTTTTGATATTGTGTTCAAATATAAATATTTCTATAAATTAGACCTGACTAATTTAAAAGGAGTAGATTATAAAATATGATATCAATTATAAAGTCCTAAATATTATTAATTTTTATGTTTATGATTTTCTTTTGAATTTTTATTCTACAACAATACTCCTAATAATTGGAAATAGATTGAGAAACATACCTTTGAGGAATGTGATTCTAGAAAAAATATATGCTCTAATTGTAGGCTGTTTAGATATATGAAAATAGAGCATCCTTCTAAGAAAAAGAAAATCCACATTTTACTGATTAAGAGATCACTCAGCGTAATTCATTTTTGAATATATATTATTCAAATATTATTTTTTATAGTTGTAGGATAATTAAAATATTAATTTCAATTTTCCTAAGCTTAAAAATATAAATGAATAAAAGAAAATAAATAAATCTATTACTGCTTGGTGTTATTCTGAAAGATCTTGTAAAATCGATGAGTACAAACAATGATAGTAATGATTAATTTCATCCAAAATATTATAAGGTAACATTTTCACCTTTACACTATTTTTTGGGTGATCTTGGTTCATATGATAGAAAATATAGAAATATATGTGTGGAAAATATAACTAAATATAGTGATTTTAATCCTTATTTTCATGTTTCATTAAATTATAGAAAAAATTAACCATGTCTTAGAGATTAAAATATGATATCTGAATCATATGAATATAAAATTTATTAAATGAAATCCATACATGTGTCATTAAAAGACCACATAGAATAGTTTTTGAATGTAAAAATGATTTTTTATCTTAAAAAAATATGATGATCACCTAAAGCCACAGTTTGGAACCACGACAATAGGACAAAAACTCATTGAACTAGGTATGATCAAAAGTTTCCATAAATATGTTTATTAAAGTTGTTGTAGTATAATTTTTTTACTACCATAGTTCAAATCATGTTAGTTTGACATTTATATCCACAATTTGTCATATGGTATAAGTACTCATATGGTCATGACTTCAATATATAATTTAATGCTTAATACCATGGTTAAAACCATGGGAATTATTGTATATAAACATGATTTTAACTATGGTAATTTGTAGATTCCTCCACTGTCAATCAATGGATATTTTTTAATAAAATAATGGTTTGAACAATGGAAATTAGACCCTACATCCATGGTTTATAATTGTGAAAACTAATAGCTACTCCTACTGTTTTATACATGGATATATGTGGCTACAAGAATTATTAAACCATTTAAATTTGAAGCTTTATATATGGTTTAAACTATGCATATATCATCATAATACGATAAATAAGTCCTATATATCCCAAAAAAAACCTGACTAGCTACCATAAATACTAAAATTTAATTCATCTGTCACATCATCTAGATTCTAGGAAAAAACTCTTACCATTCATCTTGAAATAGAATTAAAATATAAAACAATATATATCAGAATAATTAAAACTATCTCTAAGATAAATAATTACATATTTCAATGTTAATATAATCAAAATAAAAGAAAACTGTAAGATAAACTTCAATGTATAAACCTAGAATAAAATAAACATCTGAAATTTTCCTCAATATAAATGTTATTGGAACCATCACAACCCACACAATATCCTGTAGGAACACCCACAACATTAACAGCTCATCTGAGACCACCACCACCATCATCATCATCATGAGCATCAACATATACATTAGAATATGCACCAAAAGCAGTTGTAGGAGTGAAGAATCATCATAATGTGTATACATATAAATTAGGACTCGTTTAATCAATGAATACATACAATGTTTATATGGTGATTCTTATGAGATCATTGAGTTTCTAATAAATTAATCTTATGATATTATATATGGATAATTATTATGATTATAAATTATTATAGTTGAAGACAATGATTTAATATAATTTATTGAGGAGAAGCTGATGTTTCAAAACTATTTAGGATGGTGAAATTAAATTTTAAAACATTTCATAGAAGCGAGTAGTGTTTTTTATCCATTCATAATAGTGAAATGGAAATTTAATTTCAAACATAAAAGTTTAAAAATATTTTTTAATAGTTAGTAATATGTTTTAGAATAGTGAATCAAGATTTACCCGCTCTCTATATTGGTTGAGGATATTTTTTCTAAGATTGCACATTTAATTATTTATGTTTAGTATTTTAAATTTAGAAGTTATGTAATGGAGAGATAATTTATATAGAGGTTGTATGATGGTTTATCTACTAAACCAAAATAGTGAATGCATTGTATTAAAAGCTAAGTATGGGTGAATATTATTTGAAAGATGGGATTTTAAATTTTGATAGAAGCATATATTTTTTGAAACTAATTTCCATAGAGAATGAAGGAATATATTATTCATGGGATCGTTTTATGAATGTGAGGATCACATAATATTTTGAGAGGTACAATTGAATATGATTAAAATACTTATGATATAATATATAATTGAAATAACGGATATATATAATACTTCTTATTCAAGATGATTCACAATAAAAAAATGATGACAAAGATATAGAATTTTAAGAATATAGTGTATCAGTATAAGTTATTTTTTGGGAGGCTAATGATCGATATAGAAAAAAGACGAAATGGAGGGTAAAGGAGTATGAAAATAGTTAAAAAAACTATATCATATTCAGTTCATGACTATATTATTCAATATGTACATTAAAGTGTGGATTTTATGAATGGGTAAATTATTATAATTTATTAAAAAAATAAAACAATTTCTCCTTATTCGGTGAAAATAATATGTTGTTATGTGAAGATACAAAATTTATTAAAGAATTGATTTATAATTTACCAGTGGTACACCACATAATGTAGATAATTTTTTGTATTATTGCATAATAAGTGGGATTATTAGATAAAATGGAGGGAATTAATTATAATTATACAGTTATTTGAATCAAATATAATAATTTATTGTCTTATTTGTAAAATAAGTGGTCAGTATTTGATATGTATATTACCATGAATAATAATAAAAATTAAATTTGAAGATGAAATTTTAAAAAAATAACATGTGTCTGCTATTTTTTATCTCATTTATATTTTTTAATGTTGTAAATTATAAATTTTCAAGAATATTAATCCAATAAATCATTTTTATTTGGTTTATTTTTAGTAATTGTTTTTTAAAATTTCTCATTAATTTTTGAATAAATCAATAATAGTTTTATTACCTGGATATAAATATGATGTTATAAAATTTATAATTTCATTAGTTTAAGTAATGTTATTGGCCCCATGTCATCACATAGTAGATTAAATGATAAACACTTTATTATCACAATATCAAATGAAAAAAATAATTAAACAAATTATAAACCACCAAATAATAATCATATTATAATGAACTTATTTTATCACTATATAAATGACCACTGATATCTATAAGCTCACCTTTTTCATGGTTATGATTCAATAAAATCTGTATATTTACATATAATACCAAATATTGTTCATCATAGATATAAATTTTGTTATCTTATACCAGAAGCAATGAAAAATTTAAATTATATTAAAATATAAAATCTAAAAAACAATACTATGTGAATGTTAATGTAGAGAATCAAAAATGATAAAAAACAGTCATTCTGGTCAAAATATATTATATCAATTGACAATTTTTTTCGATCTCAATAAAAAAATATAAGAAAAATTAATATCAAATGAAATCATGGTTCAAGAACATAATGATGAACTTTAATTTCATTTCACCACATTCCTTGAGAACATGATGAAAATGAAATGATTTCCTCAAGGATAACATAAATAACAAAAAAATTAATGGATTGTCTAACACAGTTAGAAGATGAAAAAAAAAATGTTCCGAAATATTTATCACAAATTAGGGATTAAATATTTATATGAAACATCGCCCTTTTCATTAATGTGTTGGTGAGAATCTCTAATTGAGAATTGTCCATATATCCTATCTAATTTATAAAGAAATAATTTTTTTGATCATTCAACATCGTGGTAATATTATCACACTATATATATTTTTAATTATAAGTATTAATATTTTTTATAGATACATCATGAGAAATAAACACATTTGAAATAAATTGAGAATGTGTGGGCACTTATGGTGTTCTCTCAAACAATACTTTACTTTCATATCAAAACATCACTTGTGTAATCATTTGACAAAAAATGATTTAGATACATATTTTCCTTTTTATTAATGTTTAATATATTTCAAACACTATATTTGAAAGACAATGTACATGTCATGACATATATATTATATATTTTTAGGTTAGAGAGGTTTAAACCATCTTTAGATTATATTACACGTGTAAAGAAATATCATTAATGGTGACCTTGTTCTGTGTCAGTAATGTGAGCTTAGAGTGGAAAGATTTTTTTTAGTTTCATGGAGATTGATATAAATTTTTTATATACAATTTAATTTTGTCATTGATGATAGCATTACAATGAAGCTAGAAAGTTACAATTATAGGTTTTCAATAGAGGGTACTCATTTCTCTAAATCGGTTGATTATTTGTATATATAAATGAAATATATGAAGAGTGGAATATTAGATAATGAATAATTTTATAGAAATAGTACATTTATTTGTATCATAATAGGTCATAAATAAAAATTCATTTGAGAATCATAAAAAAAAATTCTAAAATAGTAATGAAAGAGAGAGAGAAAATCCATATGATGTTAAAAACATGAAATATATAAGGCCATGAAAATGTAGTGTTGTATAATGTTCTGAACTTATAAATAACTAAAATAATCATAATTTCAGTCATTACTACTTGAATTTCAAATATATATTATGTATAACATTTATTTATAGTTAAAATAATATATCAGATGCATGCCTCTTGTGTAACCTTGAAAATAATCAAAGAAATATGTCATCCATAGAAGTATTTGGGAAATCTAAATTCATATATTATATATTAGTAATGATTTATGAAATAGTAAAATATAAATATGATGTTCAACAATTTCAGTATATAACATATTATTAAATACCAAAACTAAAAAATATGTTTATTATAGATTGTGAATTCTAAAGTCAACATCCCATGTATTTATGAAACCTTATTAATTAACATCATCCAAAAAATTTATTTAAAAACATTGGACCTGATTTATACATTAAAATAAATAATATATTCCTCTTGAAATAATTTCTTGGAAAATAGATAACCATTTAATGCATACCAATTGTACACTTTGGTAAAAAAAGGCCTAAATATATCATATTTACTATTAAGGTCAATTACCCAACCATTACACAATTATTCATCATATGTAACTATTAAAGGATTCATATATATCTTCATTACATATAAATTCATCATAGAATTCACACATTAACAAACCCAGTTAAGGAGTATGGCACATTCTATTAATATATTGATTATACATTCTTTCCTTCTTAAAACCTATACTATATTCTCAATAAAAATTTATCCCATTTTTTTTGAAAATAATTTAATTTAAACAAATTTTAATCTATCGGTGTGACTATTTAGTGGAGACCATTATACATATATAAAATATAAGAAAAGGTGTAACTTTTACACATTGTAGTGAGGGAATATCCAAGAACATAACATAATAACTTGTAAATCATTACATAATTTAAAAGTACATTATTATTGTGTCTTTAAAGTATACAAAGCTTTATGATATTGATTACATATAATCTAAAGGACATTATGAATATCTGAAAAAAATATTATATATGTTAATTACAATAAATTCCATACATATTGAATATAAACCTGACTTTATGTATAGGATAATTCATAAAGAATGAAATTAACTTCAACAAAAAAAATCCACAAGTAAATTCATATTAACTTCAATATATAATACTTTGTAAACTATATTTTAATTGGAATGTTATTACATGAAAATGAAATTGGAACATTAGTATATCTTTTAGTAAAATGTATTATTTAGAAGGTTATATAAATTGGTATGTAATCTTCATTTTAAGTACAATATAAAATTTATTTTAAATTACAATAAAAATTATGAAATAAAAAATTATATTAAAAGAAATGTCATATATTGATATAGAATAAAAAGGGGGTCATGTTATTCGCTATGAAAAAATGTGTGAATTGATATAAATTTTATTATAAATGACATGAATATTAGGTAATTAATGATAATGAAGGAACATCATGTTTATTAAGTGATTGAAACTGCATGCTGATGATTATAAAAATTAAATTTATTTAGAAATATCATGTATATATAAAAACAATTACTCCATGTGTATTAAATAAATAAAGCTACAATCATAATCAATATACACTGAAATTTCAATACATGATACTACAAATAGAAATATACAATTTTATAGACCGGGTGATGAAGTAGTTTCAAGAGGAGAATAAAATTGAATGATGAAAATGATTTTGAATGCATTTAGAGAAAATTTATACTTATATTCAAGAAATTAAATTCCATGAATATTGAAAATAATAAAATAGGTTTGGGAATTATAAAAAAAATAATTTCAAAAGATATAACATTTAATATTACAATTATATTTATTATATTAATTGAATAATATTTATTATATTATTATATTCATGTTTAATGCATTCAAAATTTTGATCATAATCAATTATAATTCTTATAATTATGCATATTTCATTTAACAACCTATTTGGTATTCTTTACATAATTATAATAATATTGAATATCCTTTGTCAGGTAAATTCATGAATTATATTAATTTGTGAATATATAAGATTGGTATTAATTATTAACATTTTATAAGTCATTCAATTTCAGTGCAATAAGAAATTAGGAATCTGTTTTATTGCATTTTTTGGGTTAATTGTTTCACATATCAATAAAAATATTGGAAATATGGTAGGTATGATATATCAATTTATGTGGATGAAACAGAATCAACGTCATAAATGTTTTTTTTCTAAAACATTAAATCGGGGTATGTATTAAAAATTTGTAAAAAAATTAGCACAAAAAAACCATGGATGTGACCATTTTATTTTACATGTATACTAATCAAGTTCTCATTAAACTGAAAGTGAATTATACATCAAGAGAGACTTAACATGAATTTAATTAAAAATTCCTTGTATATATATAGAAAATCAGAATGTTTCAATAAATACATGATATTAAATTTACAATTTGCAGATATAAAACATCATGTAGGATATAAATGAAGTCAATTTAATATATGAATGTATAAAATTATTAAATTTTATGTGCTTTATATATGTATTTAAAGAGATTATAGTGAATTAAATGATACAATACGGTGATATAGATAATAAATGTTAACCAACAACAAAAAATTCACTAAAATGAATGTGTATTGAACTAAAAATGCTGTAAACTGAAATATCATTACCCATGTATATAAGTTGAATGTACATTACACCGAATGTTATTTACACATATATCAAATTAATTTTTAGTAATATTGTTTAAAATTTCAATGTAAATTTTAATAAAAGTGCATTTAACATGTATAAAATAACATTGCATTAAACTGAAAGTGCTATTTACATTTAATTAAAAAATGAACCTTGTTCTAATGACCACATGAAGAAAAATAAATTGTATCCCATATAAATATTGATTAAGTTATATATTTACTAGGAAAAAACTATATCGAATATCCCATCATTCTATTCATATAAACAATGAAATACTCGAATGACATGGAGAAGAAAACACAATTAGAAATTCAATAATGTAAAATAATTTCGTCAAAAAATAAGTATTCATATAGTAAAAAATGTATCAAACATTATTCGATATGTAAAGTCTGACAAACTGTTCATTTCTTATCATGAGCACATATCATGTAAAATAATTATATATCAAAATCATAATATCCAATTACTAGAAAAAATATAAAAAAGGTAAGTACTAAAAGTTATATAAATTGTATTTCATTTTCAGTCATTAAAAATAATAAATAATAAATAAAACCAATTTTCGGGATTATATTCCACATGGAGAAAAGTATTCCTTTTGCAGCCATATTATCATTTTATGATACTTTTCTTCTTCAGAAGTTGATTTATATGGTAAATTTCTACATCACATCTTTGTAAAATATTCATACAGATTATAGTATAATCTATGAATGAAGTAGTATTTGAAAGGGTAAATGTATTGAAAATTTAGTGTAAACGGTGAATCTGAAAATGAATTCTATAAAATGAATATGAAGAGAGATAATTATTAATATAAAATTATATTTTTCATAGTTTAGTGAATTAGGGATCCTAATTTGGACACTTTATTGTAGTCACTTAAAATTCGAAAAATCCTCCCATCGTAGTGGTAATATATACATAAAGAGAAAAAATATAAACAAATAGTTTTATAAATGTGGATAAACCTTAAATTTTAGTTGAATAACAAAATATTCAAGGTGTTTAAATGTAAATACCTTTGATGTTTAAGGTTAATTAGAAAATTAGTAAATGAAAAAATGAAGCAATTTAACATATCATGGTGAGGAAGATAATGAATTGAGAGTGAATTAAAATCCAAATTATATAATTTGGTCTACCAATAGTTGAATTTATAGGGGACAAGAATGTTTTTCACAATTGATTTTTCCTATAAAAGTGGAACAAAAAATTAGTAATAAATAATGGAAGGAATATAAATGTTATTTAAAAGATAACATGAATTATCTTTCATAAGGATATTTTGATTTTATGATAAGGATTTAGATATTCTTATTTGGATGATGAGTTTTTGTGATTCAAATTTTATAATGACACAACAAATAAAAGAGGTACACAAAATATAAGTTTAACATGGAGGTCAGAATCATGATATAGTGGAGGTGGAGGTTCAGGGGAGGATGGGTAGCTGCATTGGAGAAGTATAAGAGCCATGTTTATTGGGAGGTGGGGAGTCTTCATTTCACATACAATACATATTTTAAAGGTATTTTTTCATTTAATTTACATCCTTTCTTTGTTTTGGGGGTTTCCCTAGGTTTTAGGGAGGAATAGATGAGTATTCATGAATTGGGCCAAACTGTGAGCCCAATTCCAGATTAAAAAATAAATTTTGTATCTTTTATAACTATTTAGTTTTTAAACATTTTCCATCCATTAAAATTCCTACATGACCACTCCTAACCTATTAACACCACCAAGGTAATTTGGAGCTTTTAGAAATCCATAACCAGGGTTTATTTGGGTTTTTATCTAAGGGGTTGGGCCTGCCAGAAAGCCCAATTCCTATTTTAAAAATAAAATTTGATTTTGTTATAACATATTCAAAATTTGGGATGTTTCGGTGATTCCATGTCTCACCCAAGACCAATTAACCCAGCCGCGTGTCGGAACTCTCTCACACCTCTTTGGAGCTCTGGTTAATCGCGATTTGGTGCTGAACTTAATAGGGTTCCTCAAATTGCCCAGATTTGAAGAGGTAATGTATTTCTTTCATAACTCTCTCAATTCTCAAAATGTTTCCTCCATTCCAGTTCCTAAATGACCTAATACATTATTTTAGAACGTAACAAAAGTTTTGGATCTTTTAAATTTCAGATACTAGAGTTGTGGAGTAATTACTTCAAGATACTTCAAGTAAATGAGCACTTTTCTTTCCTCTTTCAAATTACTTTGGGTTTAACTCATTGTTAATAGGGTTTCATTGGTTATAATTGAGTTTTCTAATGTCCAGAAACTAGGATTTTGAACCTAGGGTTTAACTTTGGGCTTTCTTGGCGAATTTGAGTGGTTTCAGGATAGACCTTGTTCTCTTTTGGTGCGGCGGGGGTGCGATTGGATTTTCGCACGGAGATTCAAGGGTTTTTGTTAATTTGGTAGGTGATTCCAATGTGTGTGCAATTTTTGTGGATTATCTTGCTGTTTTCATGGTACCTTAATTTTTATTTCACTTGAATGTTTCTGTATAAATTGGTTTTAGTTGCATTTATAATGCAAATGAATTTTAAGTTCCCATTTTTTGGTGAAATTGGGGGTTTTTAATTCAAATATTTTATTGGTTCATTTTGGGATGCCCCATAACTGAATTGTTGGTTTCATTAAAGGGTGTTGAACTGAAATTTTGTTTTAATAACTTGCAAGTGTTAACATAGTGTGAAAATTGGATATCATAAAGATATTTGGGTGAAAAACAATGTGATGTTTTGAGAGGTTGTTTTATTAGAAATAAAATTATTTTATTGTGTGTTTTAAATGGTATAAAATGTGTGTAGCTACTGTAAAATTTTTTTTGTGACCAGTATTGATATTCTATATGAAAAGGGATGTGTGTTGTTTGCCGAAATTGTTTGAACACAAAAAGGGGAAGTTCAGGTACCTAGGTGGGGCAGATTTGTATTAGTACGGTTAGTGGATCGGATGGGTTTTGTCCCTGTTCCACTTAGCATCTAGATAACAACAACTCTAACTAAACTATTTGGATGATGATTGGGGACCACTAGGTTATGGGTATGTTCTCTACTAGTGGCTCATGCATGAGAACAGATTTTTCTATGGTTACTCTACACCGAGGTACGAGGTATATAGGGCTCGAGACAACCTAGAGCTTAGGGGTGTTCCCGATTTTGATGCTCATTGGATTTGTGGTATTTAACCTTGTTGAGGGTTGTTTTTGGAAGTACTTTACAGTAGCTCACATGTCTATTTAATGTGCTAACATTCTGAAATTTTCGGATTGAAAACTGTTTTCATATGAAAGTTTCATTTCTTTAAATTTTAACACTATTTCACCTTGTGTATTAAAATTGCTTGTTTTGTTCACGTTGTATTGCATGCTATTTGGAATCATCTAGTGGTATCCTATTGGGCTTAGGCTCACACCCTACTTACACCCCTTGGGTGTAAGTAGACCTGCTTATGCTTGACTCAAGTAAAGGGAAGGCTAAGGGTGATGGCGGTTCGGGATGTTAGTTCCCATCGTTTGGGCAGAGGTGCAGGGACAGCTTGTGGGTGATGATCCCCTTTTCATGTGGAGTCCATGGGGATGTCATTATGTTGTCATTATTTGTTTTTAGACCACTTTTAGTATCTTTAAAAATATGTATTCAGATCTGGTTTTGTTAAGAATTGTTTAGCATGAAATTTCATATTCTAATAATTGATTGTTTTTCTTATGATTTATGCTTTCATACTCGGGTAAATCGTTCCCAAACCAGATTTGTTTGATTCCCAGACACTTGTGCTAGCCTGTGGGGATAGGGAACACCGTTCGGGCCTTTCCATGGGCTAGGTTCGGTGCTGTTAATGGTGGCGACCAAATCCGGTTCGTGACAAAATTGTATCAGAGGATGTTAATGTTTTTGGGTTATATTGTTATTTTGGGATGACTCGGGATAGACAGGAGCGAGGACTGTCGGGGCTCGGGGTATTGGTTGTGAGTAGGTTTCCTGGCCCACACCTCTCATGGCAGACCTTGAGTCACCAGAGGATGTTGGAATTTTTTGATTGACTTCACTTCCAGGTGAGACGTGTGGGCTGCAGACCACATGTGGACATCAGGAAGATGTAGAGTAGTTTTTTCTTTTATTACAGGAATGTGTTTAGTTTATTAATATTTGATGTATTTGATTAAAATTTTCAGAATTGTGGTATTTACTATTTTTTGTGACTGTTTCATTTTGTAGCAACATGCCTCCCCGGAAAGCTCCCACGCACCCATAGGAGGATGCTGGAGAGAGTTCTCCCACACCGATTGATCATAGGCTCTTGGAGGCTGTTGTTCAGGCTATCCAAGATTTGTGATAGGGACCAGCTCATGCTCCTATTCCTGTTAGGGAAGAGGAGACATGTCCTAGAAAATATAAAGCACAAGAGTTTCTAAAAAACAAGCCTCCTACCGTCGGAGGAAGCACAGAACCCCAGGAAGCAGAAGAATGGCTCGAGATGATCGAGCGTATGTTTGAGTTCCTAGAAACTCCCAAGGAGCTCAGGGTGATGTGTGCCTCCTTTCTGTTGGAGGGTCCCAATCGTAAATGGTGGGAGTCAGTGCTTCAGGCTGGGAAGAATGAGCAGATGCGTGGGGGAGATTTCAAGGCTGTCTTCAATGAACAGTATTGCCCTGAGGTGTTGGCTTATGCCAGGTCTAGAGAGTTCATGGAACATGTTCAGGGGAATCTATCTATGATGGAGTATGCCAACTGTTTCACTGAGTTGGTTCGGTATGCTCCAGAAATTGTCTCTAATGAGAAAGCGAAGGCCTAGAGGTTTGAGAAAGGCTTGCGACCAGAGATATACTCTCAGGTGTTCTTATTTAAGATGAGGACCTATGCTGAGGTTGTTGATCGGGAGTTCATGTTGGAGATTGATAGGAAAGGCAGGGATGGTTTCTATGGTTTAGTATCAGCAGTGGGAAGTGGCAGCTCCTCAGAGAAGAAAAGGAATCAGGAGGATCATGTGAAGAAAATAGGGGGCAGTTTAGGCCACTCGTCCAAACAGTTTTCTTCTGCGGATTCTGATGCGAGATCGGTCGTGTGCCACCAATGTTGGAGGCCTGGGCATATCTGACTAGCATGTCCTCTTCCTTCGAAGCCTTGTTACCAGTGTGGAGGTATAGGGCATTTGCAGTGCTTCTGAGGTGTGGCACGTCCACTCCCAAGTGGGACAGGGTTAGTGGCTTCAAGAGGAGTTCCAGCACAGTCCGAGCCGTCGAGGACTGGGGGATCACAATTTGGTGGTCATGGTGGTAGGGCTGGATCACCGTCTGGGCAGAGCCTGTTCAAGGAACAACCACATACTAGCGGTCGTCCTCAGGCAGATACTGGACATCTCCATGCAGTGGATCAATCACCAGCATCATCAGAGGCGGGACTGTCAACAGTTCGAGGTACTGTTCTGATCTCATCTTCTATAGCTACTACTCTTTTTTATAATGGTGCCTCTATTTCATTCATTTCTGGAAAT
The DNA here is from genome assembly GCA_963277665.1 of Viscum album. Lineage (NCBI taxonomy): Eukaryota > Viridiplantae > Streptophyta > Magnoliopsida > Santalales > Viscaceae > Viscum > Viscum album. The sequence goes on from OY728165.1 coordinate 2,138,143,495, forward strand.
TTTGTGGACTTGCTAAATTTTCCCACCAAGTTGATGTCTTTTGCGATGGAGTTGGTGACACCGTTGGGAAAGAAGAAGGAGCAGGGCCTCAGGTGCCCCTCGTGTGCACTTTCTGTGTCAGGGGTCGAGATGGAGTGGGACCTCTTGGTCTTAGATATGTATCTTTTTTTATGTCATACTCGGGATGGATTGGATAGTACACTTCCAGGCACACATCGATTGCTACAGACGGCGTGTGAGTTTCACGGCACTAGATGAGAGTCGTTAGGTTTTTCATGGAGAATGGGATCCACGATCAAGTCGTGCAGGGCCTCCACTCCAAGAGTTGGGAAGTGTTATCTTCTATTTATCTTCGCTTGTGGTAGAGGATGGTCTTTCCCCCGAAGGTGCACTGCCTCGTGTAGTGAATGAGTTTCTCGAGGTATTCCCTGATGATTTTTCTGGTTTGCCCCCAGAGAGGGATGTGGAGTTTTCGTTTGATCTGGCACCGGGAACACAACAGATATCTCTTCCCTCTTATCACATGGCCCCCACTGAGTTGAGGGAATTAAAGATACAACTGGACGACTTAGAATCCAATGGATTCATTCACCCAAGCATCTCTCCTTGGGCCGCTCCTGCTTTGTTTGCAAAAAAGGCTGATGGATCCCTCCGTTTGTGCATTAACTACTGGATGCTGAATAAGGTAACAATTAGAAACAATTAAACTTTGCCCAGAATAGATGATTTGTTTGATCAGTTGAAGGGGGAAAAGTGGTTCTCAACGATAGACCTGCGTTCAGGGTATCATCAACTCAGGGTAAAGGAGTCAGATATCCCTATGACAGCCTTCTGAAGCAGCTACAACCACATTGAGTATTTGTTCATGCCCTTCGGATTGACCAATTCTCCAGCGGTATTTATGGCACTTATGAATAGGGTGTTCCATCAGTATCTCGATTCCTTTGTTGTGGTGTTCGTGGATGACATTCTGGTATACTCTTGCTCTGAGGAGGAACACAAACATCACTTGAGAATCGTTTTGGGTACATTACGAGATCACCGCCTCTATGAAAAGTTGTCAAAGTGAACTTTATGGATCAGAGAGGTGAGATTTCTGGGGCATGTGATCTCAGAGCATGGAGTTTTAGTGGACTCTGAGAAAATTAGTGCAGTCATGTCTTGGGAGAAACTGAAGAATGTGTTTGAGATCCGGAGTTTTCTTGGCTTGGATGGTTATTATAGGCGATTCATTTGGGATTTCTCTCGGCTTGATTCACCGATGAATTCCCTCACCCAGAAAGGGGTGAAGGTTTTAAGGGGTCTAGAATGCCAGGCATCGTTCGAGGGGCTGAAGAGGTGGCTGACTACCGCCCCCGTGCTGATTTTCCCAGAGGCTGGAAAGGGATATGTGGTCTATTGTGATGCTTCGGGTATGGGTCTTGGGTTCGTGCTTATGCAGGATGATCATGTGGTCACGTCTGGCTCTCGCCAACTTCGACCACATGAAAATAACTACCCAACCCATGACTTGGAGTTGGAAGTGATGATGCATGCTTTGAAAACGTGGCGTCACTACCTATTTGGGGAGAAGTTTTTGGTATACTCTGATCACAAAATCTTGGCTTATATCTTCTCGCAGAAGGACCTCAACTTGAGGCAACGTCGCTGGATCGAGTACATGCAGGGGTTTGACATTGACATTGTCTATACCCTAGGCAAGGGTAATGTAGTGGCCGACGCTTTGAGCAGATGAGTTCCAGTGCAGGCATTGAGGAAGTCTAGTGATGAGTGGACATTGATGGGTCTCTTTTCTCAGATGCATGTGGAGACCGGGGAATACAATGGAGGGGAATTATTCGCAAGCGTCCAGTTGACTCCTTCTCTATTGGAGTGGATTCAACAGGAACAACCGAGTGATGATCTTTGTCAGCGGTCTAAGCAGTTCCTTCATGGTGGGGATACATCCTATGATTGGTCGTCGTCTCCCAAGGGCATCTTGTGCTTCATGGTCCGTTCAGTAGTGCCATTATCTCTACGGAAGGTGGTGATGCAAGATAACCACCAGTCTCACTGGGTTGTCCATCCGGGTGCCACTTAGATGTATTATGATGTTCTTCGGCAGTTTTGGTGGCCTGGTATGAGACGAGACATAGCAGACATTGTTTTGAGATGCTACACATGTCAGCAGGTGAAAGCAGAGCACCAAAGGCCATCCGGTTTGCTCCAACCACTACCAATTCCTACATGGAAGTGGGAAGAGGTCTCCATGGACTTCATTGTTGGCTTACCTCGTACACCTTGGGGTAAGAATTCTATTTGGGTGGTGATTGATCGTCTGACCAAATCAGCCCACTTCATTCTGATAAAAGATACAACTAAAGTAGATGAGTTGGGCCATTTGTATCTTCAGGAAGTGGTGAGACACCATGGTGTACCATCAGCTATTGTCTCAGATAGAGACCCCCACTTCACTTCTCGATTTTGAGATGGCCTTCAGAAGGCCTTGGGGTCTCAGATTAAGATGAGCACGGTATACCACCCATAGACGGATGGTCAGACAGAGCAGGTGAATCAGATATTGGAGGACATGATTCGTGCATGTGTCCTATAATTTGGAGGTTCTTGGGATAGTTATTTGGGATTGGAAGAGTTTTCTTATAATAATTGTTACCAATCCACGATTCGAATGGCCCCTTTTGAGGCGCTCTATGGTCGGCCTTGTCGGTCCCCCCTATGTTGGGCTGAGGTAGGAGATACTTCACTTTTGGGGCCGAGCCTTGTGCAGGAGACTTCTGAGAAGATCAAGTTTATCAGGTAGTGCTTTTTGACATCTCAGAGTCGTCATAAATTTTATGATGACTGGAGGCGTCGAGACCTAGAGTTTTCTGTGGGTGACAGGGTATTCTTAAAAGTGGCCCCTCGTCTGGGCCATTGTCGATTGGGGAAGCTAGGTAAGCTAATGCCACGGTATGTCGGACCCTTTGAGATCACCGAGCATATTGGAAAGGTGGCATACAGGTTGGCCCTACCTTCTCAGTTGATGTCTATCCATGATGTCTTCCACGTCTCTCAGTTGAATAAATACAATCCAGATCCATCTCATGTGTTGAGTTGGGAAGAACTGGAGATGGGTCCCGACTTGTCTATCGTTGAGAGGCCAGTGAAAATAGTATACTCCCAAGAGAAGATACTTTGAGGATAGTCTATTCCTTTAGTCCGGGTTTTATGGCAGCATGTGAATGATACACATGAGACATGGGAGCGAAAGTCATGGGTCGAGGAAGAGTACCCATTCTTGTTTTCCAACCAAGATTCATGTTGACTTTCCGGGGTGGAAAGTCCTTCATTGTGGGGAGAATTTTCACATACAAGACATATTTTAAAGGTATTTTATCATTTAATTTACATCATTTATTTGTTTTGGGGGTTTCCCTAGGTTTTAGGGAGGAATAGATGAGTATTCATGAATTGGGCCAAACAGTGAGCCCAATTCCAGATTAAAAAATTAATTTTTTATCTTTTATAACATTTTTTTAAAAAAATTTCATCCACTCAAATTCCTACTTGACCTCCCCTAACCTATTAACACCACCAAGGTAATTTGGAGCTTTTAGAAATCAATAACCAGGGTTTATTTGGGTTTTTATCTAAGGGGTTGGCCCTGCCCGAAAGCCCAATTCCTGTTTTAAAAATAAAATTTGATTTTGTTATAACATATTCAATATTTAGGCTGTTTCGGAGAATCGTAGTCTCACCCAATCCCAATTAACCCATCCGCGCATCGGAACTCTCTCCCACCTATTTGGAGCTCTGGTTAATCGTGATTTGGTGCTGAACTTCATAGGGTTCCTCAAATCGCCCAGATTTGGAGAGGTAAAGTATTTCTTTCATAACTCTCTCAATTCTCAATATGTTTCCTCCATTCCAGTTCCTAAATGACCTAATACATCATTTTATAATGTAACGTAAATTTTGGATCTTTTAAATTTCAGATACTGGAGTTTTGGAGTAATTACTTCAAGATACTTCAAGTAAATGAGCACTTTTCTTTCCTCTTTCAAATTACTTTGGGTTTAACTCATTGTTAATAGGGTTTCTTCGGTTATAATTGAGTTTGGTAATGTCCAGAAACTTGGATTTTGACCCTAGGGTTTATCTTTGGGCTTTCTTGGATAATATTTGTGGTTTTAGGTTTGACCTATTTCTCTCTTTGTGCGGCGGGGGTGCGATTTGATTTTCGCATGGAGATTCAAGGGTTTTTGTAAATTTGGTAGGTGATTCCATTGTGTGTGCAATTTTTGTGAATTATCATATTGGTTTCATGGTACCTTAATGTTTATTTTACTTGAATGTTTCTGTAAAAATTTGGTTTTGTTTCATTTATAATGCAAATGAATTTTAAGTTCCAATTTTTCGTGAAATTGGGGGTTTTTCATTCAAATCTTTTATTGGTTCATTTTGGGATTCCCCATAACTGAATAGTTGGTTTCATTAAAGGGTGTTGAACTGAAATTTTGTTTTAATTACTTTAAATTGTTAACATAGTGTGAATAGTGGATATCATAAAGATATTTGGGTGAAAAACAATGTGATGTTTTGAGAGGTTGTTTTATTGGAAATAAAATAATTTTATTGTGTGTTTTAAATGGTATAAAATGTGTGTAGCTACTGTACAATTTTTTTTTCTGACCAGTAGTGATATTCGATATGAAAATGGACGTGTGTTGTTTGCCTAAATTGTTTGAGCACAAAAAGGGGAATCCCGAGTACCTAGGTGGGGCAGATTTGTACTAGTACGACTAGTTGATCGGATGGGTTTTGTCCCTGTTCCACTTAGCATCTGGATAACGACAACTCTAACTAAAATATTTGGTTGATGATTGGGTACCACTAGGTTATGTGTATGTTACCTACTAGTGGCGCGTGCATGAGAATGGATTTTTCTATGGTTACTCTACACCGAGGTATGAGTTACATAGGGCCTGAAACAACCTAGTGCTTAGGGGTGTTCCCGATTTTTATGCTCATTAGATTTGTGGTATTTACCATTGTTGTGGGTTGTTTTTGGAAGTACTTTACAGTATATCACATGTCTATTTAATGTGTTAACATTCTAAAATTCTCGGATTGAAAACTTTTTTCATTTGAAAGTTTCATTTCTTTAAATTTTAACACTGTTTCACCTTATGTATTAAAATTGCTTATTTTGTTCACATTGTATTGCATGCTATTTGGAATCATCTGGTGGTATCCAATTGGGCATAGGGTCACACCCTACTTACACCCCCTGGGTGTAATTAGACCTGCTTATGCTTGACTCAGGTAAAGGGAAGGCTAAGGGTGATGGTGATTCGGGATGTTAGTCCCCATCGTTTGGGCAGAGTTGCGGGGACGGCTTGCGGGTGATGATCCCCTTGTCGTGTGGAGTCCATGGGGATGTATTCATGTTTTCATTATTTGTTTTTAGACACTTGTAGTATCTTTAAACATATTTATTCAGATCTGGTTTTGTTAAGAATTGTTTAGCATGAAAATTTCAGATTCTAATAATTGATTGTGTTTTTTATGATTTATGCTTTCATACTCGGGTAAATAATTCCCAAACCAAATTTGATTGATACCCAGGCACATGTGCCAGCCCGAGGGGATAGGGAACGCCCTTCAGGCCCTGCCACGGGCCGGGTTTGGTGCCGTTAATGGTGGTGACCAGATCCGGTTCGTGACACTGCATCAAAGCCACATTGGAAGGGAGATCGACAGGATGAATTAGTGACTTGTTAGTGGATTAGGATAATCAAGAGTACATTTTTGGAGTATATTTTTTTATTTAAAATAAGGTAAATAGTCTAAGGAACCATCAATAGAGGTTGGCATATAGTGACCCAATATTTCCATAACAAAATATCACTTATTTTTAGAAGAATATTAAATAAATTTAATAAAAACACATTCAAGGACCATAATAGTTTAGTTTCTTTTTATGCAAGAAAAACACAATCTTTTTATTTCATAAATGTTCTTAAATATATCCCAAAATGATATTATCATTTGGTAGTACACTTAATAATACCATAACTCATACTTTATGTATAAAAAGGGGAAGGAAACATAATAGAAGGAGAGATTAGATTCTCTATAATAGGAAAAATAGGATTTGTCACTCTATGATCATATGAACGAATAAGATAAGAATGACTGTATGTGTTTATGAACATAATTTATGAAGTTCATACCCAACATGTCATAGATCATAAACATGAGTCCTAGAATAGTAATTTATTATTTTATAAAACCTGGGCCATAAGTATAAGGACCCAGCCTGAAACCTTACTTAATCTTGAGTTAATACAAGATTACACATTGAGGATATTTTCAGGTTTAGAGTTTTAGAGAATTAGATCCTGAAACTTGCATTACATTCCACATTTAAATAATGTTGTTACATAAAAGACAGTATTCATTCTTCCCATCAATGGAAACATATTTAAAATAAAACATGGATTCTTTCTTGACACATCCTTCACAGTATCATCAAATCATGTACCTTTCCCTTGACCTGTGAAAAACATTTCAAAAACTTGGGATGAGCATAAAAAGATCAGTAAGGGTTATAAAAATATGGAAAGGAAACATGAGTTCATATATACATAAGAATGAAATCATACATTACCCATAAGACATAGGCACTTTAACATACCTCATCAACTCATGAATAAATCATAGAAATCATAAGACATAAAAGGTAACGTGAGGCATTCATAACATTCTTACGTAGGGAGTAACCCTCTTAGTTACGTTTGGAATACCCACCACAGTATATTCCCTAAATCTCTTCGGATAAACCTTAACGTTTCACTCCTTCGCATTACCCAATGCATTGGAGAGCTATATCAGGCTCACCCGCCCTTACTTTATCACGGAACCACCTGTATTCATAAAAATTCCCAAGAACCATAACATAATCATATCACATAACTTAAGCATAATGGAAATATAACATTCCCACATTGCAAAAACAATATAACATTTTAGGATTTTGATATAATGAATCCATTCAAAAAAACCATTTTCAAAACCATTTAAAACATTTAATAAAGAGATTTTTGAATCAAAGTGTCCCATACCACCTTGAAGCTTTTAACATTTTAAACCATTAATATCCATATAAATAAATACTTAAAACCATTTTGAAAACGTGGATATTAATGAGAAATATTTATAAGTATAAATCATTAAGACATTTAAAACAATATTTTAGTTAAAGGGTTTTTAAAAAAATGAGAGACACATGAATACAATAATTGAGGAATAACATTTAATCATAACTTTATAATATAATGAGATTAAATGGATTCATGATATAATATTCCAAAGGACAGTATATACACCATATAAGAGTGAATTGGTTCATAACAACAATGAAGTCTCAATAGAAATGTAAAATGAGATGAAATCCCTTATAAAGAAGGTATCCTTAAATTAAGGATAAATCAATCTCATAATTATGTGTGACAAAAATAAATACACCCAATATAAGTGGATAATAAGTGTAAAACAATCAGATGTTATTCACACATATTCATAGAACTACATATTCAAGGAGTACAAGTTTATCCCAAAGAATCAGAATTGGGTTAAGAAGTTTCCTTGCAAAAATTTGACAGCCTAACGGCTTCACTACAAAATTCAGAAAATGAGTTGATGAGAGGTAAAAAGGGTTTATCATCACTTGGACATAAAATTTACATCAATAAGGATATAGAATAACATATCCCAACATTACAATATGTAAATTAAAAGACCCAACAAAATAAGTCTTTTAAAAAGAGGAGGGTGAAAGGTTCCCTTACCGACTTGGGTATCTTTCGAAACATACACCCCATGAAAGAAGGACAATACAACATTGATGTAAATACACATAAACTAAGGTATATTACACAAAGAGTAGAACAATATGAAGTACATATACCACTCAAAGGAAATGGTGGAAAATGTAGCATAAATCTCACGGGAATAAAAGTGAGATGAAGAATCCCTTACGAAAACTCGGCAGCCTAACAGCGCCACTTAAGACTTACAAAAATGGATTGATGAGATCAAATAGGGTCTCTCATAATATTAAGATAAATTTTAACGAAATTTGAATATAAAAAAACATCCCCATAACAAGAAAGATGAGCTTTTAAAGGAATGACATAAAAGAGTGTACTTAAAAAGAAAGAGAGGAGTAGGATCCCTTACCTCGGGTCCGACATGACTCGATCATTCTTTAATCTCCTGAATAATAAACTTGAGTTAATTTCTACTTCCTTAAGAACCATTTTTCAAGTTCATTATTCCTTTTATATCATTTATTACCAGGTCACGAACACTATGTTATTATTTAAGTTAATAATGGTTGTTTTAACGATCATTGGTACTTGAGTCAAAAAAAATATACTCTTTATAATTACAAGTTATTAATGTGGTAAACTATACATTATATCCAGAATTGTATTCATTATGTGGATATCATATATATCATATATATCCAGTATATTAATGCATTTATAATTTTACATAACATTTAGAGTTAAGAAATGAAATGCACCGTTCATGTAGACGGTAAGCCGTACGTACGCATGAACGCTACTTCCATTTCTATTTCATATTTAATGGAATTAAAACCTAATGATACATAATAGTATTTTATTTAAAGTACGGTATCATATATAATATGATAAAATATATCCTTTATAGGTACAACATATGGTATTAACGAATCAAATCACTTTGAGGGGGCTGTAGTCCGCACTTCCTATATTGAAGATATCGTGTATACCCATAATGGAAGCCATTCAGGTATGCCATAAATGAAAAATACAGAATATTAAGGAAAAAATAAAAATATTATATATCATATATAAATATAGTGTCATCTTAATGGCCACCTTTGAAGGTGTTAAAATAATGTTGAACAATCATCGTTTCGGGAGGCAGAAATTCACCATCCACAGAAACAGTATGTTATTTAACTATTAGATGTAGGTGTGTGTAAGTGTAGCTCGAATCATTCTTATAAAAACATCCTAGTATATGGAAGATACTTTTTTTGTTACAAAAGAAATGAATAAAAAGAGTTTAGGGGGTTGGAGAAGAAAAATAAAAGAAAAGGACTCAAGTGAAGACATTACCATAAAATCGGGTAACTCCATTTGGTTTGAGCTCAAAGGATTCCTTGAGAAAGATTCTTCCCAACGTGAGGCTTCAAGGAGTTAGAGAGGTATGTGGAGAGACAAAATGGGCAGGGGTTGGCCGAGCCAAAGGCTTTGGAAGTGTGGGTAAGGAGGTAGAGGTGGGGGCCTTTTATAAGAGGAGAGGAGGGGCACTCTTGGAAAGGTATAAAATGTAACTTTATTTTCAAATGAGTTACGGATTTTAATGGTCCCACATTGATGTGTTTCGAGTATAAGGTGATAAGGGTTCGAAATCCACCCATCCAATGGGTTTTGGACATGTGTAGGTCTTAGATTTTACATTATCTTTCCATTTTATTTAAATCCTTTATTAATGAGGAATTCGCTGCATCATCATGATGTCATAAATAATTTAATAAATTTAATTTCTAAAAAATATAAAAAAAATATCATGATATAGGAAATCTTTTAGCTTTTAATGAATTTTTATAGTCCAAAATATCATTTATTTAGACAAAATTAAAAATATTTTACTTAGTTGATACATTCTTTGTTACATTTGACATTCTTTAAAAATAAAAAAAATATAAAGTCACTTTCTCACAAAATTGATTCCATGGGGCCCCCAAGTTTGGAAAAAGTGATCCCATGGTCGGCCATGAGACGACCAGTAGCCTTAGGACACATGTTGTGGTCATTTTTTTATTATTATGATAATATTTTATTATCTTTAACTACCTGATTACTCATTAATCAAGATAATTAAAGATAATTACCGTCGTTACTATTCATAATGTCCAAAAACCAAAGAGTCTTAATTACATAATTTAGACATTATGATTCCAAATATGTAATCAATTTTACCAAATTCCAATCACATAAATTTCAATAATTAATTTAAAAAAACTTTCCGTTGTCAAAACAAATAGCAGGTTTTTTAGAAACAATATTTATGTAATGTTTTGCACTTGTTTATGCCCAATTAAAAAGTGAAATTAATCCCAATGAACATCATTGAATTACATGGTAAAAATATATTCTAATTACACTTTAAAACAAATTAAAAAGATTATATAACCATATAATTAAATTATATGAAAAAGCAGTTTTGATGTAAAATGCAGTATTTTTCACTATTCATTGAAAAATGAACATTGTCAGAAAAATACCAAAAATTAACCCAAGGTAAATTTAAATGTCCCAATCATTAATAATATGTTTATTTTGAAAAATAGAGCTTATAAAATTGTCAAAAGTTTTATTCAAAAATGGTTTTCCATTAAAAGGTAGTAAAATAATCTTTTCAAAATACTAGTGTATTCAATGCTTAAGATTGGATTTATTTGTATTTTAAGCCTCTAAATTTTATTGGATAAAAGTAAAAAAATTTAACAAACATATATAATCATATTTTAGTTATTTCGATTCATTCCTGTCAATACAACAGCTAGGCGTTAACTACCATTTTAAATAATATAATTTTATTATTAGAGTGCAACGAATGATTTCTAAGGAACTCGTTGTTGCATATTGGGTAAGCCATCGAGCATAGCATTCCCTTTAAATTAATATTAATATTTTATTCAAAAATATGGATAAATGTGAAAATTTCATACTCTTTATTTACCTGGGGTGTTACATCCTTCCCCCCTTTTGGGAATTGTGTCCTCGCAATTTTAAAATTGAGCTTGGAAACATCCTTGAACGTCCCACATCGGGACAAGAGTCGGTAAAACAATCACTTTAAAATAAATAAAGATAAGTACAAAGGTCACCCGAGTTAACCCATACTAGGATTCCGAGTATGAAAATATGGACATGGAGGAGAAAAAATAGGGTCATGTTCCGATGGAGAGTGATAGAAAACATGTTTAGGATAAGGGTAACCACAAGAAAATCACAAACTTGTGATAGGTTAAACGGTATTCGATTCCCCAGTAGGAAAAGTTAATAGACAACATTTTTGTTTTATGTTAATTTTTATTGAGAAATTTATTCATAAGGAAACATAATTACTTATCTTTTTGACTTTCCACTTTTATTAGATTTATTACACAAACTCATACTTTCTTCAAAAGACGAGTATTTAGGAAGACTTGTTCACATTAAGAGTACTATAATCAACTTCTAGAGAATCACCTAATCCACAAAAGAGAACTATATAATTCCCATGTTGTTAGACTTTAACCAAAACCAAAACCAAAAAGGTTAGTACAAGATTAGATAATCCAGAAAAGGATAACCCTTTATAAAAAGAAAATCTATTCTTAATCTCCCAAATTTGTCAAACAAAACCAAAAGTTCAACGGGGACCATTCGATAAACAATTTTTCCATAAAATCCTTCAATGTATACCAAACTATTATTAAAACCCTAATATTTGAAGGTTTTAGTCACATAGTCTTCCAAGTTAAATCGTAACATTTATCTCCAAAAAACATCAGTTGCTCTTAAAGTCTCGTGTTGAAATGTAATTAATCCTAATCACTTATCCTCCATGATAGGTTAATTAATTTCCATAGATAAACCAAAATCAACTTACTCTTAATTCATAAAATCATCTAACTAAAAAAGAATCAGTCAAACTAACCAGGGACTTCACGTAGTCCAGTGGTAGGCGATAAATAACAGTCTCACTTTGGTTGTGGGTTCGATTCCCGCAGCTTTGTCCAACGTGACGGGTTGTCACAAAGTCTGTGTGTTGTCCTTTTTCCAAAAATATATAATTCTTAAAACATTCCCCAAAATGAGATAAAATCTTCAAAAATAAACATAACATATTTTAACCTCAAGTTTATCTCATGATTTTCACTTCCATCATAACATATAATAACCCATAATTACCTCAAAAGTAAGGATAATATAAACCCAAATGGTTCTTTATAACTATGTCCACAAAAGAACAGATAACTATTCCTTGAATAAAATTTTCATATATTAATCATCAGGGTTACACATACTATAAAAAAACTTAACCATTCCTACAAACAAAAGAAACTTAATACTCTTAAGAATTTCACCATAACTCTTGAAACCCTTATATGTTGACTTCTTACTCATTCAACATTCTTCTTGATCCATTAACCATTCCTTTACAACGTATTCTGAAATACTTCTTTCCTACAAACAAAATCATGAATCATATCCTAAGATTCCAAAATAGGAAAAAAATAGTTATGAAATAATCCATACCTTTGATTGGTCATTGTCAGATCCTTCATCCTCAATCGGAATGGCATTAGGTATTGGTAAACGAACATTTGTACGATCTTGGTGATATAATTCACGAAACTTCTTCATAGGACATGTGTTTGCATAATGACCACGCACACCACATTTAAAACATTCAATTGATCCCTTAGAAAGAACTTCTCTCCCTTTCCTCGAGTCAACTGGATGATTCCATTTTCCATGGAAGGTTCTTGATTTATGACCTTCATTTCCACATCTATAGCATATTTCTCTCCCTTTAAAAAATTTTCCTAGGTGTTTCTTTCCACATCTTTGACACATAGGTTTTTGAACACACATAACTTTATGATTATTACCAGTACTTCCGTAGGGATTTGTTTCTCGCATATATGATTCCTTAGAGAAATCACCATGGTTTTGGTGGTCAATCATGACTCTAGATAGTTGGTTGAGGATAATCACAAGAGTTATCATTGCACCTCCCATATCATTCAGTTGCATGCTCAAAAAACTGTCACAGTTTCCTTCACATCCACTATTACTGTAGTGCCTGCTAGATCCAGCCATTTGCTAAAACCAAAACGGTCAGTCTGAGTATATCAACAAAACCATCATGTACTAATGAGGAAGATAAACACTAAAATATACTTACTCATTCACTTTATCTAAAACTAGGACTCTTTCTGAAATCCAAACCATTATGGTAATATCTCTTATGCTTAAATAATACCCTATCCTCTAAAGTTATCTAAACCGACCTCTGATACCAACTATAAGGCCCCAGCCTTAAACCTTACTTAATCTTGAGTTATTACAAGATTACACATTGAGGATCTTTTCAGGTTTAGAGTTTTAGAGAATTAGATCATGAAACATGCATTACATTCCACATTTATATTAAGTGGTTACATAAAAGGCAGTATTCATTCTTCCCATCAACAGAAACATATTTAAAATAAAACATGGATTCTTTCTTGACACATCCTTGACACTATCATCACATCATGTACCATTCCCTTGACCTGTGAAAAACATTTCAAAAACTTGGGATGAGCATAAATTGCTCAGTAAGGGTTATAAAAATATGGAAAGGAAACATGAGTTCATATATACATAAGAATGAAATCATACTTTACCCAAAAAACATAAGCACTTTAACATACCTTATCAAATCATGAATAAATCATAGAAATCATAAGACATAAAATTTAACTTGTTTCATTCATAACATTCTTACGTAGGTAGTAACCCTCATGTTTGCATTTTTTGTACCCACCGCATTATATTCCCTAAATCTCTTCGGAGAAACCTTAACGCTTCACTCCTTCGCGTTACCCAATGCATTGGAGAGCTATATCGGGCTCACCCGCCCTTAGTTTATCACAGAACCACCCGTCTTCATAACAATGCCCAAGAACTGTAACATAATCATAGCACATAACTTAAGCATAAAGTAAATATAACATTCCCACATTTCAAAAACAATATAACATTTTAGGATTTTGATATAATGAATCCATTAAAAAAACCATTTTCAAACCCATTTAAAACATTTAATAAAGAGATTTTTGAATCTATGTGTCCCATACCACCTTGAAGCTTTTAAAATTTTAAACCATTAATATACATATAAATAAATCCTTAAAACCATTTTTAAAACATGGATATTAGTGAGAAATATTTATGAGTATAAATCATTAAAACATTTAAAACAATATTTTAGTTAAAGGGTTTTTAATAAAATGAGAGACACTTGAATACAATAATTGAAGAATAACATTTAATCATAACTTTATAATATCATGAGAATAAATGGTTTCATGATATAATATTCCAAAGGACAGTATATACACCATATAAGAGTGAATTGGTGCATAACAACAATGAAGTCTCAATATAAATGTAAAATGTGATGAAATCTCTTATAAAGAAGGTATCCTTAAATTAAGGATAAATCAATCTCATTATTATGTGTGAAAAATATAAATATTCCCAATATAAGTGAATATTAAGTGTAAAAAAATCATAGGTTATTCACACATATTCATAGAACGACATATTCAAGGAGTACAAGTTTATCCCAAAGAATAAAAATTGGGTTAAGAAGTTTCCTTGCAAATAAATAGACAGCCTAACGGCTTCACTACAAAATTCAGAAAATGAGTTGATGAGAGTTAAAAAGGGTTTCTCATCACTTGGAAAAAAAATTACATCAATAAGGATATAGAAGAACATATCCCAACATTACAATATGTAAATTAAAAGAACCAACAAAAGAAGTCTTTTAAAAAGAGGAGGGTGAAAGGTTCCCTTACCGACTTGGGTATCTTTCGAAACGTACACCCCATGAAAGAAGAACAATACAACGTTGATGTAAATACTCATAAAAGAAAGGATATTACACAAAGAGTAGAACAATAGATAGTACATATACCACTCAAAGGAAATGGTGGCAAATGTAGCATAAATCTCACGGGAATAAAAGTGAGATGAAAAATCCATTACGAAAACTCGGCAGCCTAACGGGGCCAATTAAGATTTACGAAAATGGATTGGTGAGATCAAATAGGGTCTCTCATCATATTAAGATAATGTTTAACGAAAGAGGAATATATAATAACATCCCAATAACATGAAATATGAGCTTTTAAAGGAATGACATAAAAGAGTGTACTTAAAAAGATAGAGAGGAGTAGGATCCCTTACCTCGGGTCTGACTTGACTCGATCGTTCTTTAATCTCATGAATAATAAGATTCAGTTAATTTCTAATTCCTTAAGAACCATTTTTCAAGTTCATTTTTTCTTTTATATCACTTATTACCATTTCATGAACACTATGTAATTATTTAAGTTAATAATGGTCGTTTTAACGATCATTAGTACTTGAGCCAAAAAAATAAACTCTATATAATTACAAGTTGTTCATGTGGTAAAATATCCATTATATCCAGAATTGTATTCATGATGTAGATATCATATATATCATATATATATGGTATACTCATTCATTTATAATATTACATAACATTTAGAGTTATGAAATGAAATGCACCGTTCATGTAGACAGTAAGTTGTACGTACGCATGAACGCTACTTCCATTTCTATTTCATACTTAATGGAATTAAAACATAATGATACATAATATTATTTTATTTCCAGTATGGTATCATATATAATATCATTAAATATATCCTTTATACGTACCACATATGGTATTAACGAATCAAATAACTTTGAGGGGGCGGTAGTCCGCACTTCCTAAACTGAAGATATCGCGTATACCCATAATGGAAGACATTAAGGTATGCCATAAATGAAAAATACAGAAGCTTAAGGAAAACATAAACATATTATATATCATATATAAATATAGCGTCATCTTAATGGCCACCTTTGAAGGTGTTAAAATAATGTTGAACAATCATCGTTTCGGGAGGCAGAAATTCACCATCCACAGAAACAGTATGTTCTTTAACCATTAGATGTAGGTGTGTGTAAGTGTAGTTCTAATACTTATTATAACAACATACTAGTATATGGAAGATACTGGTGTTGTTTCAAAAGAAATGAATAAAAAGATTTTAGGGTGTTAGAGAAGAAAAATAAAACAAAAGGACTCAAATGAAGACGTTACCATAAAATCGAGTAACTCCCTTTGGTTTGAGCTCAAAGGATTCCTTGGAAAGGCTTCTGCCCAAAGTGAGGCTTCAAGGAGTCATAGAGGGATGTGTAGAGACAAAATGGGAAAGGGTTGTCCGAGCCAAAGGCTTTGGATGTGTGGGTAAGGAGGTAGAGTTGGGGGCCTTTTATAAGAGGAGAGGAGGGGCACTCATGGAAAGGTATAAAAGGTAACTTTATTTTCAAATGAGTTTTGGATTTTAATGGCCCCACATTGATTTGTTTCGATGATAAGGTGATAAGGGTTCGAAATACACCCATACAATAGGTTTTGTACATGTGTAGGTCTTATTTTTTACATTATCTTTCCATTTTATTTAAATCCTTTATTAATGAGGAAATCATTGCATCATCATGATGTCATAAATAATTTAATAAATTTAATGTCTAAAAATTATAAAAAAATATCATGATGTAGGCAATAATTTAGCTTTCGAATGAATTTTTATAGTCCAAAATATCATTTATGTAGACAAAATTAAAAATATTTTACTTAGGTGATACATTCTTTGTTACATTTAACATTCTTTAATAATAAAAAGATAAAAAGTCTCTTTTTTGCAAAAGTGATTCCATGGGGCCCCCAAGTTTGGAGAAGAGATCCCATGGTCGGCCATTAGAAAACCAGTAGCCTTAGAACACATGTTGTGGTCATTTTTTATTATTATGATATTATTGTATTATCTTTAACTACCTGATTACTCATTAATCAAGATAATTAAAGATAATTACTGTTGTTACTATTCATAATGTCCAAAAACAAAAGAGTCTTAATTACATAATTTGGACCTTCTGATTCCAATTATGTAATCCATTTTACCAAATTCCAAACACATAAATTGCAATAATTAATTTAAAAAAACTCCCCGTTGTCAAAACAAATAGTGGGTTTTTAAAAACAATAATTATGAAAAGTTTTGCACTTGTTTATGCCCAATTAAAAAGCGAAATTAATCCCAATGACCAACATTGAATTACATGGTAAAAATATATTCTAATTACACTTTAAAACAAATTAAAAAGATAATATAACCATATAATTAAATTATATGAAAAAGCATTTTTGATGTAAAATGCAGTATTTTTCACTATTCCTTGAAAAATGAACATTTTCAGAAAAATACCAAAACTTAACCCAAGGTAAATTTCAATATCCCAATTATATATAATATGTTTATTTTGAAAAATAGAGCTTATAAAATTGTCAAAAGTTTGATTTAAAAATGATTTGCCATCAAAAGGTAGTAAAGCAATCTTTTAAAAATACTAGTGTATTCAATGCTTAAGATTGGATTGATTTGTATTTTAAGCCTCTAAAATTTATTGGATAAAATTAAAAACATTTAATAAACATATATAATCATATTTTAGTTATTTCTATTCATTCCTGTCAATACAACGACTATGCGTTAACTACCATTTAAAATAATATTATTTTATTATTAGAGTGCAACGTATGATTTCAAAGGAACTCGTTGTTGCATATTGGGTAAGCCATAGAGCATAGCATTCCCTTTAAAGTAATATTCATATTTTATTCACAAATATGGATAAATGTGAAAATTTCATACTCTTTATTTACCTGGGGTGTTACAATAAGAGTGGTAAACCATGATAAATCACTCATGAACCATAATATCATGTCATTAAAGTGTGGCACCATATTAAATATTGAAAAATAAATAGTATATCAAAGATAAAAACCAATACCATAAACATAGTGGATTTTGACTCATCACTTATTTCCAATTATTGATTAGGAAGAACAATTTCCCATATTGGATCAAGCACATAAACTTATTTCTGAGAATTATCTCATAGAATATAAATATTTACCAAAGGAATTTTAGGGATACAAAGGTCTCACCCATTTTATAATGGATACCATAATTAAGTGTCCCACAAAATCATAAAGCATTAATCATATCGTCACATCATAAACCATGTAAAGAAAATGAGTTTCATAAATAATTTATAAATTCATCATAGAATAACCCATGAAAAATAGAGAAGATTCTTATACAGTTCATCCAGATAAACATTATACATAAAAAAGAAAAATTATTAATGGTATCATTCATTCAAAACAATAGAAAACATCATGTAACATCAAAGGACGTTGTCTTAGATGGAAAATTATATTGAATGACTACATGGAGCATTTAATGAGGTATACAACATTTCTACTCTAAAAAAATATTTAAAACATAAAAAAATATAAAATAGTTCATTAAAAATATACATGAATACATATTAACTAATCATTAAAGGTCACAATTATCTTGATGGGAGTAAAATATATTCTTGTTTTACATATTCAACCAAATATTCATTTCACATTTTTAATAAAAGCCAAATGGGAATTGTTAGGAAAGTGTCTTGAATATTCCATTAATGTATTTTAAAGGTAATATATGTGTAAAATTTTATTTAACAAATCAATGTAATTATTGTCAAAAACATTTTTGAAAACATTTTTTTGAATGATATGGGTTTTTTGATCGAAGAGTAAAATAAAATTATTTTTATTAAAAGTTTCTTTTTAAATATCAAGTATATAAGGAAGGAATATAAAGTAAAAGTATATATTATAAATTAATAACTAGATTAAGAAATCATGAGTTTTTCGAATTATATATCTTATTATCTCACCGTTGGAATCATAATCATAAAAAATCCTAATATTCAATGAAATTTCTCTATATAACTATAATAAAATTGGTTAAATTGAACTATAATTCCAATGAAATCTTACATTGAAAGAAAAATTTAATATCATTAAATTTTGTTTAATAGAAAATATAACCTTTCAAAATTTCATTATATACACCTTATATAATAACATAGTTCTGTAACATATTTTATGAACCAAAGTAGGCAATTTGAGAAAAAAATCCCCTACAACTTTGGAAACATTTGAATCAAAAACCCAATGAATGATATAGTATAAAATTAATATTTGATTTCACATAAATTAAATAATAATCATAATATAATACAATCAAGGGATTTATATACACCATATAAAATATATACATGGTAAATATATTTTCTCTCTCACAGTCAAATAAAAGTGATACCGAAATATCTTACCTTATGTATCGACTTCATTTTTACATGTTCTAACATTTTATATAATAAATATATTTTTATTATAAATATATTACATATAAATTAATATATATATATATATATATCATTATATGGTTTACCTAAGATATTTTTTTTACAAATTTACTAACAATTCCATGTTGAAATCACATCTCGAGTAATAACAACTTTGTTTTTTGAGTATGTTTTCATTTTTCATTTTCTATTATATTATGTTTATCAGTGTTAAAAAATATCTAAAATTTTAACCATTATGTAAATATCATATATATTCATTATATTTTTATTTTTAGTAATCCATAAATTTTATAGAGAGAATGTGAAATACAATATTCAAGGAGACGGTAGGTCGTGCGTTTGCATGAAAATATTTTCTATTTCCATACGGAAAAAATTATGTTTTTTAAATATTATATTAAAAGTATAAAATCAATTTCAATGATATATATCATAAAATTTCATCAAAATATCTATACTAACATTTAGGTAATCAATTAAAATGTCACATCGCTTTGTGAGATGGTTGTTCGTTGTTCACTACAACAACATTATCGTATTTCAATAGAAAATATGGTAAATAGAAATATGTAATATCATCATTATAGAAGAATAATAATACAATAAATATCATATATAAATAATAAATCCATAATTATATTAATATTTGATAGTTCGATATTGGAAATTAATAAGATCGTTCCACAAGGCGATAGTCTTCCATACACTAGAATAATGATTTTATAACCCATTTGATTGAAGTGAATATAAATATATGTCATTAAATAAACATAATAGACCATAATTTAACAAGATATACCAAATTTTATTATTTTTTATTCCTTAATAAATTATTTAAACTAGAAAAATATAAATGAAAAACAAGGATCTTAGTGAAGACAATCCCCTTTTCATAGAATCACATCCTTCAGATCTCTTACTGAAGTCCTTATTGTTATTATTTTGGGAGGAATTGAATATTTAGAACATGGATAAGGATTTTTTGAGGGATTATTTCAGGTTTTGGATGAACAATATTTCTTGAGATGTGTGATGAAGTGAAGGGTGGTGGAGGCCTTTTGTAAGTGTTGTAATGGAACCAACATGGAATCTATTAGGGAATTTCCAAAAAGAATATATAATAATAAATTTATTCATTTTAGTTTTTTTCCAAATTACCATAGATGATAACATGGAATGTATAAGATCTAAATATTTTCATATAATAGTATTTAGACATGGTTTTTGTCAATTTTATCCCTTTTCTTTTTAGATAAACCCTTAGGTAAACAAAATATTTCCCATTACTACAGTAAATTAATTTGTAGTGTTTCTACAATAAATTCTGGTAAAAAATAAAGTTGAAATTATTGATAATTTATGTAATTTTTAATAAATTTATTAAATCAATTCTTCAAAATAAAATCCACATAACATTAAAGAATTAATTTAAAACTAATTCTGTAGACGCGATGAGAAAGCTGGGTTTTGAAGTGTAAAATAATCAAAAGTGTAAAAACGTTTATATGAAAATTAAGTATTATATTGAATAAAATGACCTAAATTGGAATAATATATATATAATTTTAATAATTTAACTTTTAAAATCTGTTTTTAATGGAAATAATTATTATACGTTATTTAAATGGAAATGCAGTTTTTTATTAAAAACTAGTATTTTCACTACTCATTAAAAAAATAATATTTCCAGAAAAATCCCAAAAATTAACACTAAGAAAATTTTGACACTGTAACTTCTCAAATGATTTTTTTTATCAAAATATTTTTATAGGTGTCAAAAATTAATTTTATTATTCTTTATAAAAATAAAAAAAAAATTAATTATGAGAAAATATTATTTTCAAAACATATAATGACTCTACTAAAAATTACTAACTTTTTTCCAATATCAATTCATTATATAAAAACAATTATACACAATATTAAAAAAAACTGTATTCTTATTCATTAAACCGAGTTTAATGTTTAGGTATTAAGGATTGTGATTATATAATAATGTATAGAGTTATTCATGGATTATTAAAACTCATTGTTGTGTAAAATCCATGATAAGATCAGGGATGCATGTAACACAAATTATCAAAAAGATTTAATTTATTTGAAATAAATATTTAAGAAAGAATATTTTGGTGTTATATTTTACCCCCCATTAATATAAATTTGTACCTAAAAATTATTCTCCTTAGTTCCATCAACTAAATATAGTTCTTCCTAATTACATCCCAATGTTCCCACACAACTTCTCCAATTTCGTGGATCATACACAAGACATTGACTATGTGAGTGGTTTTGATATATATATTTTTCATTATTCATTCCAGAATCACTACTAGTTGTTCCAGATAAAAATTATCATGCTCCAGAGGTATCATGTTTAAGTTTAGTACATGTGAATTGTCAAGCATGTATTTTCTCATGAGAGATTCAAGGAACACATCTTGAACATTAGAGAGTTTTACAGGTTACACCAAATGATAAACTACTATCACAATATGATAAAATTTTTCAATGGGACAGATATACATAGGGAATATATTTTCCAAAATTAATCCATAAATATATTCATAGAATCACATTCTCGCCAACTTCAAATTCTATATTTCAAAAACATTTAATAGCATAAAATTTCTCTCATCTTTTTGACACCCTTATCTGTTTTTGAATGAATCTAACCCTATATTCCATTTCCCTGACTATTAGAGGTTAAAATAGCTTCCTTTCTAAAACTTCATTCCTCTACGTTGGAGTTCCACACTTTTTTCAATGAAGTTATCCTATATAAGTAATTTTAGTGTTTGTGGAAAATATATTTTTATAAGAAAACGAAACTAGAGGAAGGTTTTGATACCAACCACCTTTTAAATCCATATAATAAGTTCATAGAATATTTTTTACGGTTTGAATTATTCTTTTAGACATACAACCTTGATAAGGATGATACATAGTGTTTATCCTCAATTATATGTCAAGAGCCTACTGAAGACCTCACCAAAATATCGAGGTAAATTTTGAATCCCGATCAGATACAATTTAATGTGGTAATCCATGAAAACATAAGACGTTATCAATGTCTTTTGTGTAAGGAGGATTGGAAGAGAAAAAATATTCAGTAGAAACAATGTGTACATACTTTATATGGTGATCAACTATAACACATAATTACCTTAACATCAATGATAAGATAAACCCAATAAGATACAAGTATATTTAATAATATTTCGATAATGTGTAAATGTGTTCCTCCATAAATAAATCTGTCAATAAAAAATATAGAAAATTAAATGGTTCACAATTAAAAACTGAATTAGCTGTATCTATTTGATGAACCATTTGTGATTTTAACCACTGCCTAATAATTAAGTGGTGGTAACTAAAATCACAGTGTATTTCAATGTCACTAGTTATTTAGTCCTGAGTTTATAAATTTCATGGTTGTTTAGATATGTTTTGTTTTTGGATCATTTAGGAGTAGTTTAATTTTTTTTGGTGGATTTTTTTAAAAAAATGGAGACTAAGGTAAATATAAATGTCAATTAATTAATCACTGCTAAATAAATTAGGACTGGTTAAGCTTAGAGGTGGTTACTGTTAAACATCCATAGTCAGCATAACCTAAATCATAATCACCCAATATCATAGCCATAAATATGTTTATATATATATATATTTGTGTGTGTGTGTGTGTGTATGTGTTTGTGTGTGTGTGTGTGTGTGTATAATATGTCAAATGAAATCCAACACCCAATATAGATCAACATCATGACCTCCATTACATCTGTATTCCACTATATCATCACATAAAATAAAACCAAGCACACTATCTCATCATTTATATTAAAATAAAAAAGAAATTACAACAAAACATAGTTTATTAGAATTAAAATATAATAATTGATAAAATTATAACATACCATAAAACTGAGAAACATTCGAACCACCTTACGAAGAATATCATTGATTTGAACGGAAAACTCATGCCTACTACAAGCGTCTGTCACTTAAAATGAAAATTATAACATTTATGAAAAGAAATACGAATGAAAAAAGACACAAAATATATTCCAAATAGATCACAATTTTTTTTATTCTATTATTAAGAAATAAATAAATAGAACATAAAATATTAATATATCAAGAAAACCACTTTCAAAACATAAACGTATATATTTAAGATATGATCCAACACTTGATACTTAAAATGAATAAGTAAATATTCTAATTAATTTTTAAATCGATGTGCGGTGTGGTTGAAATTTACATAATAATGAAAATTTATAAGACATTGATAACAAAACATGTCCTATATTTCAGAAAAACACAATATTACTTATCCCATGATTTCATGTCAATCTAAGGTTTTTTTCTATGGTTTTGACTCTTCCATACATGTTTTAGTGTTTTAAAAAACTAAAAAATATGAAATTCATAACAGAAAAACTGTAATGCGAATAAAAGTGAAATTGTTTACCATATTTAACAATTCAATCTATGGTCATTTTCATATGATTTATGGGAAATTTGATGTCATTTTTAGGATTTTCATTCCCCATAACACATGTTTTAAAGTCTATTATACCTTTAAATTTTCTTACCATGTCATTACAACCACACCCCACATTAGATTGAAATGTTTCCTATTAATACACATAAAAAATAAAAAAAATGGTGGTTTTCCCAAGATTAACCATCAAGATAAGGGCATTTTATGCGGTTTTTACCTTTACACATTTGTTTTAGTGTTATATAACACTACAAGCACATTTATAATCATTAATGGGAATCTGTAACTCATAAAGACATGTAATCAGTCCCAAAATTTCTCAATTCAATTTACTGTCATTTTCCTCTTTTTTTAGGGAAATATGACTATGTTTTCTTGGATTTTATCACCCTAATACATGTTTTAAAAGGTTTTTGTACCATTAAAAAGTTTTTATAAAGTCATTCCAACCACATCGTACATAGAATTGATGTTTTTTCATCAACCACATGTCAAAAAAATCAGCATAGGTTTTCCTATTATTCCATGTCAATATGAGGTATTTAATGTGGTTTTTACTCTTCCACACACGTTTTACTATTTTAAAACACAAAAAATGCTCCTATAATTATTCTAGGAAAACCATAACATGGAATGAAATTTCATCTATTCTTATAATTCAAAATTAAATCTACGGTATTTTTCCTCTGATTTCAGTGTAATCCAACATCAATTTCATAGTTTTGAAACCCCAAAACCTATTTTTAATGCCTTTATACCATTAAAAAGTTATTATTGAGTCATTATGACCACACTACATATTTGATAGACATGTTTTCTACATGTGCACATCTAAAATAACACTTCATTTTTTTCCCACAATTCCACAAATACATCAAAACATTTTCTATAGTTTTGATCATTCCATCCACATTTTAATGTATTTAAAAACTACAAATGTGTTTATCATGATCTATAGAAAATAAGTACTTGGAATAACATGTCGTCAGTTCCTATATATTATAATTCAACTATGTTTTTTCCTTGATTTCTGGGAAATCTATCATCATTTGTTTGGTTTTGACCCCGCAACACTTGTTCTTAAAGTCTTTTGTTCCCTTGATACATCTTTTCATGTAATTCTGATCGCACCACAAGATGTATTAATATGATGTATGTACTCACAGATAAAAAATCACACAATAATGGTATCACCATTATTCCACTATCATATGAGGCCATTTTATATGGTTTTTATCATTCCATGCACATTTTAGGGTTTTAAAACACTATAAATTAATTTACTGTCGTCCCTAGATATCCTTAAATCAAAATTACAGGTCTTTAGTCCCTAAATTACATGATTCTATCTATGTTCATTTTCATCTATTTTCATGGAAAACAAAAATTGGTTTTTGGGTTCTAACCACGATGGATCATTTTTTAATGCATTTTGTACAATTAAAAGTGTTTACCAAGTCATTATGAAAACACACCACATCCTATTTATGTGTTTTCTATACGTACATGTCAAATATAACTCATTAGTAGATTCCCCATGATTCCATGTCAATATGAGGATGTTTGGTTTGTTTTTCACCATTTCATGCATGCTTTAGTGTTTTAACACACTAAAAACGTGTCTGAGATCATTCTAGAAAACCATAATTTAGAATGAAATGTCTTCATATCCTACTTTTAAAAATTAAATCTATGTTCATTTTCCTCATATTTCTAAGAAATCAGATGTAGTTTTTCATATTTTGACCCCCAACACATGTTTTTAAAGAATTTTATACTTTTAAAAGTGTTTATCGAGTCATTCTACAAACACTACATGTCATATTATTGGTTTTTCTACACATACACATCAAAAATATAACAACAGTTGTTTTCCCATGATTCAACATCAATCATAGAAAGATTTCTAATGTTTTTACTATTACCTTCACTTTTTAGTGTTTTAAAACACAAAAAAACTTTTTTTTGAACATCCTGGACAAACCATAACATAATATGATGTTATATATATTCCTACATTTCATAATTTGATATATGGTCGTGTTCCTATGGTTTTATGGAAATATGATTTCTTTCTCTTAGTTTTGACCCCCAATAGGTGTTTTGAAATGGTTTTTATACAAAAATGTTTACTAATTCATTCCAAACATACCACATGTAGGATTGATGTGGTTTTTATAGGTACATGTAATGAATAATTCAATGGTGTTTTTTCCATTATTACACAATAATATGATAGATGTTTTTATATTTTCTACAGTTACTCACTTGTTTTAGTGTTTTAAAACACTACAAACACGTTTGCGGCCATCCCAGGAAAACTGTAACTCAGAATGAATTTTTGACTATTCCTTCATTTAAAAATTCAATATAAAATTATTTTACTATAATGTTTTAGAAATATAACATTTATTGCAATGTTTTTACCCCTAAAAACGTTTTGAAGCCCTTTATTCCTTTAAAATGTGTTAACCAAGTCATTTTGACTGCATCGTGTGTCATATCAATGTGTCATCAATATGTACATGGAAAAAACTAGATGATGCTTTTACCATTATTACATGTCAATATAATGAGTTTTTATGGTTTTTACCATTCTAATTACATTTTATTGTTTTAAAATGATAAAAATACATTTACATCCATCTTTAGAAAACAATAACTCGGAATGACATTTTTTTAGTTCCAATATTTCAAAACTTATTCTATGGTAAATTTACTCTAATATTATTGGAATATTACATTTTATTCATTGTTTTGACAACCTCAAACATGTTTTTAATGACTTCTGTATCATTTATAATGTGTTTATTGAGTCATTCCGACCGCACCACATGTGGGATTGATTTTTTTCCAAGCATACATGTCAAAAATAACTTTGGGGAGGTTTTCCCATGATTCCCCATCAATATGATTCCATTTTATATTTTTATGACATTACATTCATGTTTTATCTTTTAAAAACTTATAATAATCCCCCAAAAACTGTAACTCGGAATAAAGTGTCGTTAAATCTTACATTTCACTATTTATCCGTCATTCGTTGTTATTCTATTTTAGGGAAATCTAATGTTTTTTCAAGTTTTTGATCCATGACACGTGTTTTTAAATAATTTTTATACCATTAATATTGTTTTACTAAGTCAAAAGAGAGAAAAAATTCTACGATAGTTTACAAACATATTGATAATGAAAAATAATTCATTTTTGATGTGTAGGAGTCTACCACATGTCAATCCGGCACATCATGTGGTTGATATGGATCGAAATTTATGTTTCATATATAGAAGTTTCATTTTTGTTTAATTAATCCAGGTTGTATGTGTTATTTGAAAATGTATAAATAACCTATATAATTTATTGTTTACCTCTATCGGATGACATATAAGGTAGCCAATTCCTCTACGGATCATGCAGGTCATTCCCTAAAATACATGAACTTAATCATTTTCAATTTATGACCACCACTAATCATGTGTTTTCCTATAAGAGTATTATTCTTTCTCTTTTTCTTTCAATCATTCAATTTATCTTTATAATTCCCGATAAATGTCAGCATTCAAACACCCACCAGTTAAACTAGTAATATATGATGATTCTGTATCAAATAAAATTGATGTCGTAGAACCAAAACCCACCACTCATATAATTCTAAGATTCCTGATCTTTAAAATGATTCCAAACACATCATTCTGGGAAACTAATGATGATTGCAAGGGGTTCACATCCCAAACATGCTGAATTTTAACATGTTAATAAAAAAATATTAATTTTTTTAAATATCTAAACATCATTATATTATATATTTAATATATTTTTGAATACTATGTATAGTAATTTCATTACAATAAAAACATAATAATGAAAAATATATTATAACAACAAACTTTCCTTAAATTATATTAATTAGGGTCGACTATCTATATCAAATGATTCCAAATTTTCATTCATTGATCAATGTATCTATCCCCATTTAACTGGGATTAGGTTTTTTTTATAATAAATTTTTTGTATTATGTTTTTATAATAACGAAATAACATTAAATTTTGATGAAAAGTACAAACTCCAATGTATTTGGTAGGGTCATTTAAAAATTATCCATTTGGTTACCAATGAAAAGTAAACCACATATATTTTTAGACAACAGAGTGACAGAATTCATTAAACATTATAAATAATATATATTCATGGTAGTAAGAACCTTGACATGTAATTAAATCATATAAATAAAAATGAATAAAAACAAACCAAAATTGTTCTTTTTCACTAAAAAATATGTAACCTAGTGATGTGAGGGATGAGTTGCTTCACATGATTAACTGTATTTTTAGATAATTCCAAAAAAATAATAACATTAATAAAAATTATAATTTTGTTTTGTTTATTTTATTAAGATACCTTAATATATGACATTATTTCATGAGATGAATCTTTTTTAATATCGACAATGGGGATCCATTGATCATGAGAAATTCTATTAGGAACATTCTCGTAGATCTTTCATGAGCTCAAATATGTTTTATTAAACAAATTACAACATCACTATTTCAAATATCCCCATTTCCTTCCCAAATGTATCAAATTCCATGGGTCTGAAACAATGTCAGGTACCTCAAAATGAAAAAACATTTAAAAATAAAATTCATAACACATTATAAATATATTAAAAAATGTAATCATGTTTTTAAAATTATATATCAATGAATCTTAAATTAATATTACCAATAATATTATATAAAATATTGATTTTAGAAGATTTAGAAATATGCCTGTAATCATTGTAATAAATACAACTCCATAGAAATTTTAAATATGTAGATTTTATTAGGTATTGTGAATGACATGCCACAAAAAATGTAAAAAGGAATATAACACCTCTAGAATTTATGGTATATTTAATGTTTTAAATAAATTTAATATATCATATAGCTTTCTAATTTGGATATACTAACTTAGATATCATCAGACCATATAATGAGTTTCTTTGATTCCATAAATTTCATGCAAGACCAAGTTATAATGAACATTAATATATTATTAAAACAATATTATCTAAAATACTAAGATATAAAATGGCAATTAAATTATAATTTATGAATAGTATTATCGAAATTATGAAAAAATATGGTTTACAAAAATATGAAAATGAAATTATTAGTTAACAATTAATTTGAATTTAATATAAAACCCAATTGAATATAAGGAAAATGTATTAATGCTCAAATTGGTGTTTTATTCTAATAAATTAAATTAATTACCACTAGTGAGTGATATTAATGTAATATATCTATTAAATATTCAATAATTTATTTATATCCTTCCGATAGGTATGATAATCATAATATATGAATAAATATAGTTTTATTCTTGAAAATTGTATTTTTCTAAAATAGAAATTTTACAACCATTTAATGAAGATCAAATTTCAAATCAAACTTCCAGGAAATTTTTAAATTTATTATCAAAAAATAAAAAATATTTTCAAAATATAAACATAAAAAATAGTTTAATGTGATTTTTTATTTATCTATAAGGATTCATTTTTTAATGAATAGTTAAAAATACTGAATTTTAATTCAGAACTACTTTTTCATATAATTTATTTATTATGAAAATTTAGATTTATGGATTTTATTAATGTTTATCTTTAAAACATAGACATAAATTAGTCTATGTTACGACATATTAATAAATTTCACTTTAAATTGAATATAAAACCAAATAAAAGGATTGAAAATTTTCACTTTAAAAATGAGCTTTCTCATTCTATCTACGAGATTAATTTTTATTTAATTTTTTCCACTTTTGTGATTTTAATTTGGAAAAATGGATTAAATATTTGGAAAATTCATAATTTTTTATTTTTAGTAATATGGAATTATTTTTTAACAAAACTATTAGTGAATGGGACAAAAATTAATAACAATGATTAAGAGAAAAATTATCTTGGCAAATGACTAAACATTAAACTTATGGCACAAAATGACCTGGACACTGTCAAAATTCATTGGAAGTATATATTCAGACCGTAAGTGTAATTTCTTGTATCATAGTGCCACCCAAAGGTTCCCCATACCAGGTTAGACACAGAGACCATAGAACATTTCCCCAAACACCAAAGGATACCGACTAGCTGTGAGGTCCTAGGGTAAGATAGTGGGGAAACTACTCCCTTATTGGAAGAGTAAAATCAATGAAAAAAAGTAGTAATTGTTGAAGAAGTAATACCCTACAAAATATGTAAATAGTGGAATACGAATAGTAATTAATTAGCTAAAACTATATCATATATATATAATGGTGCATGATGTATTTCTCTAGGAAAGAAGCGAAAATGGGTCACAATGCTTGTAATAAAATAATATAAAAACATAGAAGAAGAAAGTGAACTGCAATAACATTGCATGCTTCACATTGGTGATATTCCTTCAATCTCCAACATACAACAATCAAATACCTAATGAAGAAGTTCAATTGCCCTTATCTTTATATACAACCATATACACTGTTTGGGGCCAAAACATGACCCAAAAAAGGTGTGAGATGAGTTCCAGTAGGAGACCCCCAAAAGATCTGTGCCTAAAATTCAATGATAATATATATTGGTAAATATGTTTAAATAAAGCAATAAATGAGGTAGTACAAAAAAGAATACAATACTATAGTTTTCAATTACATTCATTTTAATTTATTATGATTATTTGAATCATGTATTCCAAGGATCTATCATAATATATATCCACTCATATAATTGTATCAAAATAGATGTCTCGGAAGACCATCTAAACAATCATGTATGACCGAGTCCAATGTTGTGCTTTTTCTTGGCAGACTTGTCACAATCGTTCAAAAATTCATAAACAACCCTCCGAGATATCTCTCACGGTCTAACCCCTCTGTTTAAAATTGAACCAATTAATTAATTAACAACTATCTGGGAAGCTATCATGGTCTAACCACATTGGTCTAACATAGATCAATGCATTTAAAGACAACAACATAGGAATATCTCAAGGTCAACACCCCTAGGGAAATAAAACATCAATAAATATTAATTTTCCTCCTTGGTAGCTCTCACAACAAATAACAATGGGTCAAACATCTACACCAGGGATCTCACAGTCCAGTGTAAATATTGTGGGTTTCCACACAGTCATCCTGGTCCAACTCACTCATCGTCCATTGGAAAAATAATATGTAAACCCCCACATTTTCCATGATCCAAGGCTCTCATAGTCCATTCAAAAAACAACATGCATATCATATCAATACATCACATGTAATCTATAACAACTCCATGGATAGAAATTCACATTGCTTACAACATGCATTTGTTATAAAATATCAACTCCATCCTAATCAACCAATGTAAATAAAAAAATATATTCCTAACATGCATTCTAGACCAAATTCCCATAAATAGTCAATCATGGGAAAACTCACCCATGTGGTGCCCCAAAAACAAAGGTATATAAACTTATGCCTAATAATTAATCCCTTAACAATCATTCAATCCATACAAGGCAATAAAATGGTTAAATTCCAAATCACACAAAACCCCACACATGGGTATGCGACACTTTTACCATATATAATCCAAATACACACATCAAAAGTCACAAACCACGTACCTCGATGTCTCACAATCATTATACCTGAATTTCAGTCATTGAATCGGCCTAGATCAGTGTAGATATAAAAAAGGTGATAAAATCACCAACATGAATAACTCATGAGAGAGAACGAATACCAAATAAAGTTCCTAGAGTAATAGATAATTAACTGGTGGGATTCGAATGTACTCATCGACGTCTCAATATGAACTCGAACGGAGAATTGGGAGGGGTTAGATGTTCATCATTCATTCCATTTCTCTCCTGTATGAACCATGGAGAGAATAATACATATATAGACATAAGACATGAAACACCTCTTATATATCAAAGAAAAAGAAAAGTACTCAGTGTGTACTTTGAAAAACCCCATTTCTTTGTTTTTCTCAAAACAACCAAAAAACAAAATCCATACTTGAAATTATGATCTGGGTTCTTAAGGACTTCACCCCTTAAAGAACATATTCCCCAAATTTCCCTTCCATGGGTGGTGAAGAAAAAAATTCATACAACTTAGGCCTCTCTGATCATATGTCGTCCTCCCTCTCCCATTTCTCGTCTTGTACTCACTCGTGCTACCATATCACCCTTACAAAGGTAATAGACCAGCCATAGAGAACCTTTGTGATGTGATCCACAGTCTAAATAGTGTGCTCTTTGAAGGATGAATCCACCTCAAACTCAACTTCCTAGGGTTGGAAATCATGAGAAAAGTCAGATAAGTAAAATCGTATCTATGAAACATGAATGACGTCATGCATAGGCCGATACCCTTAAGGTTACTACAACTGATATAAAACTGGCACAACTCTCTCTAAAACCAAAAATGGTCCAATGTATCTTGGTTAAATATTCCTCTACATCCTAATAAAATTATGTCCCAACCCCAGTGTGACACATAAGAAATATTTATCTTCATCCATGAAATCCAAAGGTCGTCTCCATTAATAAAAATAATATTTCTTCTAAGACTATGTAGTAGCCATCCTTTTACGAATCAAATCCACTCGCTCTGTGTTCTCCTGGACAAGACGAGGTCTAATCATAGCTACCTCTCCTGCCTCCATCCAACATAGTGGTGATCGACATGGACTACTATAAAAAGCCTCATTAGGTTCCATATTAATAGTTTCATGAAAACTATCTTTATGGAAAACTACATTAGGTGTATGTGTCTCTACCTAAAGCCCCAAAAACCCAGGATGCCTACTCGAAGCATGTCATACAAGACCTGATTCCTACACTGAGACTGGTTGTATGTCTACGGATGGTAAGATGTACTCAGAAGTACATGTGTACCAAAATCCCTATGTAGTCCCTAATATACACAAGAAGTATACTGGTTATCCCTCTTTGAAACGATTGAGTGAAGAACCCCATTAAAACATAAAATCTATTAGATGTAAAACTTTCCAAGATCATCAACACTGACGGTTTTCTTTGATTGGTAGGAAATGTGAAAATTAGTGTGTTTGTCTTCAACAGCCCATACAAAAAACATTTTTCAGGGATACCTTGGTAAACCTGTCATGAAATCCATCACAACTTCATTCTATATCCACCTATGAAAGTGTAACTACTATAACTTCCCTTCCATTCACTAATACTCCTCTTTCACCTGATGATAGGTGGAACATATCATTACAAAACTAGAAACATCCCTCTTTATGACTACACACCAATACTGACGATGAAGACTTGGATACATCTTGGTGAAAATAGGATGAACTACCCATACTAAGCCAGGAAAATCTCGCAATAGTTCCCTATGAATGTCTGCTGACAGCCATACATGTCAATGAAACTATAAAACCTCATCCTCACCAACTATCCACCCTGGATTAAGGCCCTCATATAACACACTCCCCCATAGAACTATGCCATCATAATCTCACGGATTCCTCATTCTCACTCGATCCAGTAGAGTTGAGGTAACATCTATGGAAGAAAGAATCATTTTCCCCTATTTTTTGTGGCACCTTCAAATACATCTCAATGAACCGATCCATAAGCTGCCACTCATGGCTGGCCTTCTGAATTACCTGTATCTAAGTTCTCCAAGTCAATATTTTAGCCATTAATTTCCGTTTCTTAGGTGTCTAGGCAAGCTCAATGTTAGAGGACTGAAGGTCCTCGACCCACCTTCTCTATGTCAAATTTAGATCTCGCTAAGTAAATATAAACTTTATGATTTTGTGTTTAGTGTATGCCAAAAAATTATCTCCTAAAAAATAATGTCTTCAATAGTTCAAGGTATGTACAACTGTATCCAAATTGAGATCATGCTTCAAGTAAATACTCCTATTTGGCCTCAACTTTGATGAAACGTACGCAAAGACTCCTCCCTCCTACATAGTTACTTCTCTTAGATGGATACCTCATGCCTCTCTATAAATGGTGTAAATCTTTTTGGATCTAGAGAAATTAGTATTGGTTCTGAGAAAATCTCATATTCAACATCTGAAAGTCTGAATCACAAGAATTCATCTCTAATTAGTTTTCACCCTTCTATATTGGTCCTGTCAGTGGCATTTCTAGGCGTGAAATTTCCTGAATAAATTTTCTTTAATAACCATATTTCCTATAAAACTCATTACCTAAATGATGTTCTATGTATTCTCCCAAGAAACTACTGATGTCACCTTCTTCGTGTCTACTTGTACTCTAGTCTTTGAGATAACATGACCCAAGAAATTAATCTGGTCCATCCAAAAGATTCATATTGATATATTATCATATAACTAATGCTCTCTCAGTGTCATCAATAGGATCTCAAGATCGATGGAATAATCATGTTGACTGTGAGAGTACACCAAGATATCTTCCATAAAAAACACTAAAAAAGAATCAATGTAACGATAAGACACTATTCATCAGTGCCATGAAAACTACCGACGATTTTGTGAGATCGGACATCATGACAAAATACTTGTATAGAGTATAAATCCTTTGAAATAATTTAAGAGGTATATGTCATTGTATAACGCACAAATAATGTAAACTGGATCTCAAGTCGATCATCTAGGACACCTGGGCTCCTCAATGATAATCAAATAAATCATCAATCCTTGACAAGGGATATCGATTCTTGACCATTAACTGGTTCAGATTTTGATTTTCCACACAAATTATAATGGTATTGTCTGCATTCTTCGCGAAAAGGATAGGCGAACCCCAATGAAAAGTACTAGGTCAAATGAAACCCTTTTCCTGTAACTCCTCTAACTACTTCTTGTGCACCTGCAACTCTTATGTAGCCATCCTATATAGAGAAATTGACAATGGTGTCTCTCCTGGATAATCATTAGTAGAGAAATATTCTTTTATCTCTAGATGTTTGCCAAAAAAGTCTTATTGATTTTCATCTCTGAAACATTCCACCACTAGAAGAAATTATATTTAGGAATTTCCCTCATCATCCAAATATAAACTAGAAATCTAGGCTGAAATTACTCCCAACCCATGATGTTTGGGTGTAGTTCTTCTTTCCTGGACAACCCACTAACCCTTTTATAGAAAAGGCATACCATCGGGTGATGTGAAACTCAATCAGAAGTGGTAGAATATAGCAATGTCTTGAAAGAATACCAACCAGTCCATTCTGAGAATTAAATTCAATCATATCACCTCTAAGACATAGTGGTCCACTGAGATGTGACACCCACTAACCTCCAGAGGGAACTTCTTTCCCTAACATAAACTATCCTTCTTAATCCCAACAGAGTCTCTAGCATCATAACAACATCCAAACTAAAGATATAGAGCCCAAGGATCTACACAATGGTAACAGATATAAAAATATGGGAATACCCAATATCAAAAAATGAAAGATCCTAAACTGAGGAAACAAGAATCATAATTCTAACCAAAGAGGGTATTGGATATTTCTCTTGCTGGGTCTTTTCCATCGCAAATGTGTGACCACTAATGGGGCCTAAGGACCCTTCCTGGCTACCCTGAGCTGATCCACCATATTATCGCTAAAAACATAACATATGTCTTCCATGACCATGACCACCTCCTCATCCTAAGTAGCCTGAAAAACTCAAGTTCCCTATATGAGGAGAAACTATCGATCCTTCAATTAAATATGGAGTCATAACGTATCCCCTCTCACTAGCTCTTGGTGAGAAAGACAAGAAAAAAGGCTAAAGATGACCCTTCATTCTACAATATTGACATTGATCTGGGACTCACAGGTACTGAGGTCTTATGTTATAACTAATACTGCGTTGGTATCGCCTCACCATTCTACCTGAAGATACATCTCATCTACAAGATTCACAAAGTGAAGGCTCCTTTTGGTTCTTCTAGGTATCAAATGAAGGAATACTAGCCCTTGTTGTTGAACTTCTCGAACATGCATCTACCAACTCCCTAAGACTGTTTTCATAAATCAATGCCTGATTTATTATAGATGTTAATTAATTAATCCTGGAAACATTCACCAATGATCATATGACTTACCTGAGATCATCCTCAAAACAACTAATTAGTTATAACTTGTAACCTCCCAAAACTAGTGCAAAGCATTGTAGCTCTATAAAAAGAGAAGATTAATCCATCATTGAGAGAGTTTTGTGCTCTAATTTCATGAACTCTTGGTCTCGATCGGCCTTCTACATGTTGGGGTAGATGTAATCATAGAAGTTCATTTGAAACTCTTCCCAATATACATCCTGATGATGTATACTTCATAGGATAAACTCCCACCATATATTGGAGGAATCACATAGCTAGTAAGTTGTGAGCTTCACCGACCTATCTAGAGGCCTCTCCACATGATCGAAGATAGAAAGAATGGAATCTAACAACGAATTTTTACCCTATGGCCCTCCAACCCCTGAAAACGTGGGAGGATGCTGCTACTGGAGCACCCTTTTAACTCTGCCATTGTTGGGGTAGGATGTGGTGCTTCCTAATAATTCTGCATCATCCTCAAAAAGCCTTCACAAAACTCTGCATCAGCACCTATGTTCAGTATATTAGTTGTTTTCATGACGGGAAAAACGAGAGGATCTACTAGTAGTCCCTGATCTACCATTTCCAGAGTCTGATCATCGCCATGTACCTGGTATACAACTAGAGGAAGTATTGGTGGAAAGTTCATGTAAGGTCAAGTGCACAACTCAGTACAATATTAATGAAAACAACATCATATAAGTTCAATAAAAGAACATGATATTGAAAACATTCATGTTTTTCAAAAAGGGGATATATTGTGTCTTGAACTACTACACGACATGTTCCCTTGAATCCTTAACATGAGTGTGTAACTCTTCCAACATGATCATGTAACACCCCATACACATGGAATGTTCGTTATATACATGGAGTGTACATTAATATCCCCTCCTTCCCAGGTATTTCTACATTGCTAGAACTACATGGTTTTGAGAGTGTAATTCTACACAGTGTGTACAATCTTGACACAGCATGTTCCACCAATGTTTCATGCACCCATGCCATTAGTCACACATCTGGATACATGTTTGATTACCACATAGTGTGTATAATCTAGACATGGCATGTACATCCCATGTTTTATCAACCTGTGTCGTTAGTTACACTGCCGGATACACAGTCTTTTACAGTACTACATGTACTCCAAGTACACAGCTTATCCTACCAAATGTTTATCAACCCCATGTCTCTTCTCACATAGTTAGTCTCACTATCAACAACTACACAGCATGTACATAAGGTACATGCCATGTACTATAGAAATGTATGTTCTCCTATAATATAAGAACACATGGTGTGTGTTCATAACATCACACATCATGTTATTTGAGTTTCTAGATATTAAACCTCTGAAACTTCTCTGGAACCATAAAAAACATTAACTCTTTCTAAGGAATGAAAAATTCTTATCCATGAGAGCCCATAATCCCCACCAATCAATGTTTGGTATCCTTTTTTCACAAAACCACTTGATGAAATTCAATTAATGATTAATCACGGTCAACCAAATTCTGATTCAAGAGGGAGAATTACACCTATGGGGCCAAATAATGGAATCCATCAAAATTAAATATAATATTAACAGGTATTTCTATCATGAAATATATCAAAACTATATTCTTATCTAAGACCACATCTGTCACAATAACATGCAATCTAAAATTCACAGTAAATGGCATAACAAGATTACATGACGTGTGATCTCTAGCAAGTGGCTATATGATGCATGAGATTGAATATCCTCATATCAAGGGGTTTTAATAGAAATATAACCATAATGATATCAATCATAATAGAAAATAACAATTGAATCACCCAATGGTGAAATCAAATCAACTATAAAAATTAAAAAACTAGAAACATTACAATATTCCAGGTAACATGGATCTTCCCTATACATAGGTTATCTACTCTCATGCTTATTTTTTTACCAAAAACCTAGTAATTTTTATCTCATTATTTTGGATCTAAATTATATGGAAAAGAATAAAATAAAATCCCTATCATACGACTTTATTACATCCTGAATCAGGGTGCTTCTCAAGGGTTCCGCATAGATGGTTGGCCACATGTCCTCAAGTTCATTTAACCAAACTATAGAGCATGTTGACTATAATTGAGGTCCTAGGTTGTGATATTTGTTAAACTATTCCCTCATTATAAGAGTAAACATAGTGGAAAACAAACAGTTGCAATAATAGAAGCATTAATACCATATAACAGATGTAAAGAGCAATAGACTAATAGTAATAAAATAGCTAAATTCATATCATATATATATATAATGGGTCATGTTATATGTGTCTAGGAAAGCTTCCAAAATAGGTAAAAATGATGGAAATACAATACCATCGATAAAAAGTAAAAAGAAAGCACACTCCAACAGCATCGCGAGCCTTATCTTGGTATCATGCTCTATATCATCAATATACAACAATCAAGTATCTGATGAAAAAGAGAACATGACCTTATATATACCTACAACCATATAATATGTTTGGTTCAAAAACATGACCCAAATATGTTGTGAGATGAATCCCAGTAGGCAACCACTAAAATAACTATTCCTAACTATCAGTGAATATAAATAAAAACCAATATGTAGAAATTAAGAAATAAACTAGGAAGTATGAAAAAGTGAAAAATCCCTCAATTTTTAGTTACATTAAATTACATTTATTATTCATTATTTGATTCATGTAATCCCTTGATCTATCCTAAGATCTATATCACCTCATGTAATAGTAACAAAATCGATGTCTCAAAAGACCATATAAACAATCAAGTAAGACTTAGTCCAAGCATGTTCTTTGTCTTGGTTGACTCATCACAATCATTCAATCATTCCTAAAAAACCTCTGGGAAAGCTCCCATGGTCTAACCCCTTGGATAAACATAGAACAAATTTCCTTAAATAAAAACACTATTGGTATCTCTCATGGTCCAACCCATTTGGTCTAACATAGAACAATGCATTTACAAATGACCACCAAGGCATCACTCATGGTCAATACCCCTAGGTCAACATAATGACAATATATTATAAACAACCTCAAGGGTAGGTGTCACTTTCAATAACCCTGGTGAAAAATATACAGAAAGTATTTAATGGTCCTATATAAAAAACATGGATATGCCCATAGTATTTCTGGTCTAAGTCTCTCATGATCTTTTAGAAAAATAATTGTGAATCCCCCATTGTTTTCTAGGCCCAAGTCTCTCATGGTCCATTGGAAAAATAGTGCGCATATCATATCAAAGTAGCATATGTAATCTATGGACAATACATTGATTAAAATTCACAAAGAATACCACATGAATTTTATTTAAAAATTCAAATCCATTATAATAAACAATGTAATGTAAATCAAGATGCCCATACCATGCACTCTAGGACAATCTTTCATAAACATTTAATCAAGGGAAAATGCACCCATGGGGTGTCCTAAAAACAATGTATATAACAATACATATAAACAAAAACCCCTTAAAAATATGTCTAACCATGTATTGAAATAATATGGATAAATTCAAAATCAATAAATACCCCACACATGGGAATGCAACACTTTTATCATATATAATCTAAAGATGAACAACGAAAGGCACAAACCTCCTACCACGATGTCTCACGATCGTTATACTTGAACGCCGGACCTTGAATAATCCTTGATCAATGTAGATATACAAAATTGTGAAACATTACCAGCCATTAATAACTTATGATAGAGGAGTTATTAGTAATAAAGGTTGTAGTGGAATTGAGAACTACCCAGTGAGGTTCCAACGCACCCGATGACATCTCAATCAGAGCTCGGACAGATAATCTGGTGGGTTCCAACTTCCGTCGATCATTCCATTTCTCTCATATACAAACCAAGGGGAGAAAAACATACATAGTAACATAAGAAATGACCCCACTCTAATATATCATATAAAAAGGAAAGTACATAGCATATTAATTAAATGTACACATCATGTACATTAAAACCTCAATTTCATCATTTTCCTAAAAAACAACCCAAAATCAAGATCCATACATGAAATGAAGATTTAGATTCATAAATTATACTACATTGAAACAAATTTTTTTCATCATTCTTTCCAATTAACTTGGAATAAACTTTTATGGAATTCCCTTTTCCAAAATTTACAAAAATGGCACTCCTCATCTACTATAAAAAGTCACTCACCCGACCAATTATTCAGACAAATAAAGCCTTATTTTTCACCCAAAATCAGCAAATATAGTCTCCAAAAAAACCTAAATTAATGCTAGAAGAATAAATTTTTGAATAATGAAATCCAAAGAATACTTCTAGTTTAATCTAAAGAGATCTACCGAAATAAGAGGTATTCTTTTTCAACGATCACTTTTTATTCATTCAATTATCCACCCCTTAAATTCATTTTATATAATGATTATAAAATAACTTATGTATCATCAATATAATGTGATGTTTTTATGTTAATTTTCTCTAGCTAATCCCACAAAAATATCGATAAAATGGTTAATGAACTTACCATTAATGTACGAATAACAACTGCCTTGTAAAATAATAAAGTTCATTTCTTCAATTACCACCTCTCAAAGTTAGAAATTATGTTGGACATGATATTTTTTTATTATATATATTATATTTGATATTTTTTAATAATTATTTAATTATTATACAAACCATACCTTCATGCTTTCAATTTTGTAAAAATATAATAACAACATTTGTGGATATATGGACTACTAACTCTACAAAGAAATGAAACTCATTCAGAATATACATGGAATGTATTAAGGGTGGTTTTAATTAAAATATGTGAATATATGACATAAAAATAATACATTATTTATAATATAAATATATATAATTTATTTTAAATTATTTCAATTATGACAATGAACTGGAAGTAAGTTTCATTCGTATGTACGACCTATCATCTCCATAAACGGTGCTTTTAATTTCTTATATCCAAATACTATGGATTTTTATAAACACATAAATATTGAATATTTAAAATGTTTAAATCATGTTTTAAATACTGGATATTATTGAATAATTATCTAAGTAATATTGATAATTTTATCATATTAATACATACACAACCAACTAGTCAATTATCACCCAAAATTTTAAAAATAATGAGTGGTTGTCACCAAAAAGGTAATATAATGTTATAAAATATCATATGTAGTACTATAAATATTGGTATGGTCATTTTAGATGTTTTTGGAATGTTTAAAACCATTATACATTAATATTAAGGATGTTTTCCCAAACGAAACACACGGTACATGTTTTTCATCTCACTTTTTATATTTATGATATAAATCACGTATTCACCACATTCTTTTATTATTTAGTTTATTTATGCCAAATTTTTATATATTATATAATGAATTATTTTTCTACATGTTAATTTTAGTTTTTTTTTCTTTTAACGGTATTTTAATTAAATGTTACCAAGTGGTAAAGAGTTTCATCCCATGATTCCCTTTCATTGGGTTATATTTCTTCCTCGATGTCATTAATATTCTAAGATTATGTGTGTATCAATTTTAACTATATATTGATTTATTCACACTTTTTTGGTAGATTTACATTATACACTCATAATATATTCATTTATTGACTCTCATATTACATAATAGAGATTTTTTTGTTCTACATCGTAATCTCATTTTGTTCGGGATTGTTTACACTTGAATTTCTTTTATAGGAATTACTTGATAATTTTTTTAAAAAATAATTTAATTATCTTAACCTCTGGTAATTAATTTTCTTTTCCATATAATTGTGACACTTTTATACACATTGGTATTCAAAATGTTTTAGAAGATACTTTTAAGAAAACTTGACTTTATTTCTTTATTTGGACGGAGATCTATTTTTCCTCAGACCAATGTTTTACTAAAATGTTTTTAAATGTTTTTTCTTAATTTCCAGTTTTTTTCTAAAGAATTTACACTATTTTTATAATTTTTTATTTTTCAAAAATTGATTTCCAAATAAATTTTTATGAAAAATATTCCAAAACAAATAGATATTTTCCTCAAGATTCATTTGAGATATATATTTATTGTATTTACATTCATCAAGGAAAAATCCCCTTTTATTTTTTACTCTACTTGGGATATGTGTGTTGATACTATACTTATTTTCCCAAGGTATTGTTTTTTTTTATTTTTCCATGTAATGTATTAAAATTCACATATTTCATTCTTTTTCATCCACTAGAAATATTCAATTCCATTTCATCAATGAAAATTGAATTTCCCATTATTGTCCCTTTCATTTATCATGGAAATGCCCATTTACTAAAACATATAACATTTTTAAATATGATATTTACATTGAAATTTATCTGATTTACAATGTAAATGTTGATAAATCTATATCCTTTACGTAAAAAATACATTTGAAAAGAACATTGTTTTTGAATTATGTTTATTAATCTATATATGAATAATGAGTTTCTAATGTAAGACACTATTTTGTGACCGTTTAATATAAGTCCATAGATGCATAGGTAGTCTATTGAGATGAATTTATTTAGAGACAAACCCTCCATGTTTTTTCTATGTATAATAGATGATTTTCTACCAATATATATAAACTGTACCGTGAAAGGTCTTGATCTTAGTATGTGATACTTTCTTGTGAATGTTATTTCCAGAAAATGAATCATGTTCTTGGGAAACATGACATTAGATAATTAATAATTTACATAATTTAGTATTTAGTTATGATTATCTCTGATAGTTTTCCATTGACATTATGTATGGATGAATTTAATTTTCCTATCATTGATTAAATGACATGTGTCTCAGTTATTTTTTCCATATGTGTTATGCCTTATCTAGTTTTTTAAATGGAATGTTTATTCAGTTATTAATAGTGACATATTTTTTTGGTACTTGCTTCTCTATTTATTGATTACATGGCATGTTTTTTGAGTTATTACCATTCCATATTTACTATTATAATTTATTCATTATTTCTTCCTCTATACATTACTCTTATAGAGTATTTGACTGCAACATTATATTTTTTATTTCCCAAATATTCTATGAGGTGTACTAATAATGATATGAAATCATATTATAGATGGAATAAATTTATCCTAAAATGAAAAAAATATGTTTTACATAGTGGAATAACCTTTTATTATAGGACTCATATATGTATCTAGTTAACCCAGAATAATTAACTCTTTGGTACTCCAGGATTTGATTTATTGAAATAATGTTAATACAATGATAGCATGAAAATGGTGCTGTAATTTCTAGGGATATGATTCTATAGTTTTTTGATAGGATGGTTAGTAGAAACCTTGGGAACATGATTTATTATAACATCGATTATACAACATAACCATGAGGTAAACATTGATGATTATTATATAAGAACGTACATGAATTTTGGTAAGGTGGTAATTATGTATTTATTCCTAAAAATACAACACTTTATCGATACTAGAAGTGGATATGATTGTGGTACATATGTTCCTAGGGTTAATACCTCTCAAATGGTGAGTCAGGCCTAAATCGAGTGCAACCTTGTAGATGGAAAC
Source organism: Viscum album (assembly GCA_963277665.1). NCBI lineage: Eukaryota > Viridiplantae > Streptophyta > Magnoliopsida > Santalales > Viscaceae > Viscum > Viscum album. The sequence continues at coordinate 2,138,186,803 of OY728165.1, forward strand.
ATGCCCTACTATGAACCTATTTCAATAATATTGATGGATATTATTAGGATAGTTAAAATTTTCATTTCAAACTACTAAAAATGATTTTAATATAAAATATAAAATAATTACCCAGGTTGAACCTTAGAAAATGGAATGAATTCTTTTGAACTAAAATGGTTATAGTATTTTATTTAATTATAGAATTAAATTATAGAAGAGTTTCTATAAATATTAATTTATTTATAATAATATTAAAACATCTAAGGATGGTTTAATTTTATTTAAGAACATATGTCTTTATTAACATAACAGTGATGGATACAATAATGGGGATATAAAATTATTGTTTACAAGAATATTATATGTTATACAAATCTGATGTGTTTGTTTTACTATGGTTATTTTAGAAGAAATTAATTGTAATAATACACATTACATTAATACTTTCTTCAGTGGAAAATAAATTTAAGGAATAATTCCCTTAAATTCTGTGACTATAGGTTAAATTTATTAATAAACATTAGTGTTTTTATTATAATTAATAACATTGTAATAGTAGTGAAATAATATTATTATTCATTCAAAAATAAATTATTGGAATCCATGGAGAAAATGTTACTTAATGACTAAATTTATATCATGTAAACAATATTATGTCAAATATATTAATATGGTTTTAAAAATGAAAACCGATATATCAAGGGATAACCCATCAAATCTAGAATGGTTGCGGGGATTGAACCAATGAGTAATAAATGATATGGGTTTCACACCGTACAAGATTCTACATGATGTCTTGATTATTGTTTAATTAATTTTTGTTAAAAAATTTTATTAATAAAAATTTATAATTAACTATTAATATTAGAATTGAGGTTTAGATATTTATTTAGTAAACATATTGGTTTTGAAAATTTGTTTATGTCTAACCTGAGGATATATTTTATGGATCATATGATCCATAAATTTGGGTGAATCTTTCATATAAATTCATTTTAGGATAATCATTTCTTGGAGTAAGGGATGAATTATAATTTTATAAAATCAAAAAATAATATTATTTGATCCTATGAAATTATTACATATCAACTACTTATAATTCATCATAATATTAGGTAGATGAATAATTACACTTCATTAAGAAAATGAAATAAATATTACTTTCTAATACATTATTTTTTATCGAACCGATGGAATTTTAAATAATAATGGATTTATATATTTGAGACTCTCAAATTTACATTTATCGTTCACTTTTTGGAGATTTATGGCCCCAAAAAATCCTTATAAATAATTACACTTTTTCTTCAATTATATATCTTTTCTTTCCACTAATGTTATCTTATATGGAAACCTAGTTATATATTATATTGCGTGACCTTTATAAATTTAATTCTCTATTATATATATTATATTTTTTTCAAATATTATCACAATGTTTTATTTTTAAAAAAGTAATTTAAAATATCAAACCCTATATTTCTATAATTTAGTTTTAAATGCAAGGTTAAATGTTATTTAATTTTAGGAGAATGTAGCTCCATATAAATTATAAAAGAATAACTTTTATTTGATAGAGTGTATGACACAAAACACCATTCATATAAAGGAATATATCCTCTTAAGATATTATAGTATATTAAATATATAAAATAATTTAAATATATCATATATATTGAAATTACTGATAAACATCCTCAACTTTCATCACAAACAACAATGAGTTTTTTTAATATTTTACGTTATACGCAAACCTTCTTTTTACCAAACAACAATTCATTATTACAAAATTATTATTTAATATAATAATATAGAACATGGATGTAAAATTATATATTATCAATAATATTGAATAAATTATGGAAATATATTGATTACACAAATATAAAATAATTTTTTATTTAAAAATTAATAATAATTGAATATAACAAACAATTGAATATTAATGAATAGTTTCCATCCTCACAAGGTTGTTTAATTGTAATAAATTAAATTAATTACACTATTTAGTGATAATACTGTAATATGTATAATACATATTCTATTTTTTTATTTATCAATTTTTTTTATAAGAATAAGATAAGAACAAATCAAATATTATGCTTCAAAATTGTATTTTTCTTAAATGGGTGTTTTATCACCTTTTAATTGAAAAAATATTTTAAATATGTTTTTTAGATATTTATTTTGTTTAATATGAAACAATGAACATAATTTTTAATGAAAAACATCAAATTTAGGTTAGGATGATTTTATCATATTTTTCTGTGTCGCATTATTTTTTTAATTAATACTAAAAAAATTGTATTTTAATTCAAAACTGATTTAACATATAATTTAATTACAAGGAAAACAAAATATATTACTGCTTTTAAAGAACAATTTGATGGTGTATATATAAATTAATCCAATTTTCATAGTTTTAATCAATTTTACATTTAAATTAATAATAAAATCTTAGAAAACTTATGAGAATATTTACATTAAAACCTGCTTTCTCATGCCATCTACATGGTTAATATTAAATTAATTGCAAAAAATTATATGATTGGAATAAGAAAAAATTAATTCCATATTTAGAATCATAGTAAATAATAATTTATAAGAGGTTTGAAATTTATTTTGACAGAATAAATTAGTGAATGTCATTAAAATTATTTTGAGTGATTAAGGGAGAAATTAGCTTCATAAAGAACTAAAACATAATCTTAAGGCCTAATTTTACCAAGAAACATGTCCAAAATCAATTTTATATTCTTATTTAGAACCTATATTCCTTTACATATAATTTTTTTGATTAATGGAGAAACATGACATGGAATAAACATGGGGGTAATTCCCTTTCAAAAAAATTACAAGAATGCCAGTTCTCCTCTACTAAAAAACGATCTCAACCCTCCCACTAAATAACACCTCTAACACAATATGGAACAATGAAAAATTAAACAATAATATTCCAACATCAATACCATAATAATAGAATCCAAAATTTCTGAATAATGAAACCGAAGGATGTTTTTTGGTTTAAACAGAAAGGAATTACCTGAATAAGAGGTAATATTCTCCAACCAAAATATTTATTTCACTTACTTTTACACCTCATAAATTATTTTTACATGATGATTATATAATTAAATCAGTATCCTAAATATTATTAGATATTTTTATGTTATTTTTTTAATTAAACCTTCACTCACTTTCTTAACATGGGTAATAATCTTACCATTCGTGTGCGGTGAACAACCTTTCCACAAAACGATGATGTTAGTTTTCCCATTACCACATTTAATGGATGGGAATTATTATGGACATGATGTTTTTATATGTTATTTTTGTTTTATTAATACTTATATAATTGGAATATAAAACATACCTTCATTATTTCCATTTCGTGGAAATATGATAACATAGGTTGTGGAAGGGTGGACTACCGCATCCACAAAGCGATGTGACGTGTTCACAATATACATGGAATGAATAAGAGATGATTTTAATAAAACTATTTAACATATGTGAAATAAAAATTATAAAATAATTATTATATACATATATATAGTTTAATTTTCAATATTATAAATTTGAAAAATATATTTAAGTAGTGTTAATGTGTACGTACAACCCATCGTCCCCGTGAACAGTGCATTTCATTTCCCATCCCCCAACTTTATGGATTATAATAGATACATATATAATGAATATATATGAAATTTAAATCATGGATTAATTTTTTTAGATGAATAAATCTTTATATACATAATATGAACAATTATAGAAAATAATACATACTCGGAAAACAAGGAAATTAACACCCTAAATAGTGAATTCATTAAAAGAATTTTAATAAATATGCAATAAGATGTTATAATAAGATCATATGTGATATTATAAATATTTTTATGGTTCTAGTATATATTAGTGACATGGTTAAAACCCTTATGTAGAAATTTAAAAATTCATACCCTAAAGGAAAGAAAAGGTAAGGTTTTTTAATCTCGCATTATACACCTGTGAGAAAAATGTCATTTTCACTACTTTTTTTTATGTGGTTTATATACTAACCATATTGATATATTATATCTTGAATTATTTTTTCATAATGTTATTTTGACCTTAAATTAGAATTATTACTTCTATTGGGATTTTAATTAAATATTTCTATGTAGTAAATATTTTCATAACCAGATTCATTTTTATTTGGTTATATTACTTAGTCATTTTTGTTTATATTATAAGATTATATCTGTAATAAATTTTTACTAAATAATTTCTTATTTATACATTTTTAGGAAAATTTTCATTTTACACATATAATATATTCATTAATTTATTCTCACATCAATGTTATGGTATTTTCAATGGATTACTTCACAATGTCATTTTGTTGGGATTATTTACACATGAATTTATATTATAGGGAATTATTATGTCATTGATTAATAAATCCATTAATTTTGTTCTCCTCTAGTTATTAATAACTATTTTCAATTAATATTATCACTTCAAACTCATTAGCACTCAAAATTATTTATAAAATGTTTTCACAAAAATCTGACTCAATCTCTCTCTTTAGAAAGTGGACAGTTTTATATGAAAACCATGTATCATAAAATTGTTTATAAAATTGTTTTTAAGCTTTTCAGAATTATTTATTAAATGAATTATAATCTTTTAAATAAATGTTTATGTTTTTAGAAGTTATTTTAAAAAAAGTGTTTTTAATTGTTTTCCAAAAAAAGGATATATTCATCAAGAATGTTTTTATGAGATATTTCTAATAGTTTTTCATTCAAAATAGACAAAAAACAATAATTTTTTTACTACAATTAGGATATTTTGTGTTTATATCATCCTTATTCAACATCAAGATGGATTTTTATTCATTTGGATAATGTTATTATTTATATTCACTTCCATTATTCTTTTTAGTCCCTTTTATGTATTAAATTTCATATGATCTTTTAACATTGAATTTACCTAAATTATCCATATCACTGATCAAGTATATGTTAATTTACTAAACTATATACACTTTTTACATGTATTTACTTTTAATGATATTTTTTTTCTTGGGAAATATTAATATTTTTGTATCCTTTACTCAAGATGAATATTTGAGAATGCACATTATTTTTTAATTAAATAGATTATTATATACATGGGGAAGGATTTGGAAATGAAAGGAATAGATTGGGTCAATTTAATGTATTCCCCATGATGAATCATTATTCTCATGAGATGAAATTAGTTAGTGAAAAAACCATTGAGTTTGTTTCTTTGAAAAGTAGACAAGTTTTGACCCACCTTTTTAAATTTTTTTATGATGAGTCTTGATAGTAGTATGATAATAAATCATATGAATGATCTTTATGGGGAATGTATCATGTTCCTAGGAAACATGTTGTCTAATAATTAGGAATTTAGTACATTAAATATTCATTTATTAATATCCTTGAGATTTTTTCTTTGAAATAATCTATAGATGCATTAAATTCTCATTTTACTTATTAAATGGAATGTGTTTTAGTAATTTACCATACCATATAGATTGTGCCATATCAAGTTATTTAAATGGATTTTTTTTTACCGTTATATATTATTTATGAATTTCATTATGAGTTTAATGATTATATGATGTATTTGTTCTGTTATTACCTTTCCATATTGATTATTCTCATTGATTTATTATTGCTCCTACTATAGATGACCTTACTAAAAATTTGAGACCACCATTATTATTCCTCGTGATTCCATCATGTGTACTAAGAATGATATACAAGGATATCATATGTGGAATAAAGTTATCCTAGTAAGAAAAAAATGATGTCTTAATTGGTTTATACAATTTTAATACAAGACAATTATTTGTATATGGTTTACCAAGACTACAATAATATTTTACCATTTGGTATTTTATTCCCTTTAATCATTCCAATGTAATGGTATAATGACACTGGAACTGGTATTTCTAGGGTTGGTAACTATATTTAATTGGAAAACTATCCATCATATAAGAATGATTTCCAAGAATCATCCTATAGATTCCTGGAAGGATCACCAGTAGGCACCCTGAACTCATCAAATGGAATGATAATATAGAATTGATTCTTGTCCCATGTATATAAAATATTTATATTTTCCCCCTTTTATGGTATTATTTATCTATTTGAAAAATGAACTAATCAATTTATTAAATATATAGTTTTTTTTTTGAAAAATTTCATGCATATCAGAAATAGTAACTCGTCAATATCTCCTACTTGGAGGTTTGACCAAACTCTCAATCACTATAGGTGAATCACATAGTTGGATATAGATGAAATATTGGGATATAGCTAGCTCAGTAACAATCTCATGTACAATATAATCACTCCTAACTGAAGAAGCTGATAATAGTGGGGGATGCTCCGAGATGTTGAGTAACAAATATCATGAAAATTTTTTGTTATCAAAATTCCAACAATTTAAATGGTTTAGGTATATTAATTTTATATAAAATTAAAATGTAATATATTTTTTCCAAAAAAATCTAAAGAAAAACTATAAAAAATTATATTTGTATGAAATAATTTTTAGTGAAAATTTTAATTATTTTCCATTTCCAATTTATACATTCAATTATCTCTATCTTTATTATCTTCATTAGTTTCATCCTCCATTTTAAAGATTAGTTAATTTTCACCCTCCCATGAATGTTATTCTATTTTGATATTTTTAGCATAAAATTGTTCAATGTTATGTGGTTGATTAGGTTCACTATCACAATGAACCAACTGATATTCAATAAACATTTCATATATGTCTCTCTGATTTATATTTTCAAAAACAATCACACCTTAATGTATTTCAACATCAACAAACTAAACCATATTCACTTTTGAAACAATTATAAATAGATTCCTCTCTTCATGCTAACTATTAAGGATTTTACATGAGATTTTTTTAGAAGTAAAATAAAACTAATAATTAATTATAACCTTATACATGTTAACCCACTCGAATTTGACTAAGACAATTTAAAACTGACCATGATAGATTAATTTTATTACACTATTCATCTTTCCATTGTATCCCCCCTCTTCATGTGTAAATACACCATGTTTTTTCCTGTCTTCTTCAAGATAAATTTCATAAAACCTTAATCCATGAATATTGTAAACATTGATTCTCTCATCCTACCACTGAGGACCTCAAGAAAAAAACATAAAATCATTTGATATTTCAAATATATTCTCAGCATTTATTATATAGGAAAAATTGTATATGTTGTAAATATTACTATATAATAAATAACTAGAAATTAATTAAATGAAAATATGTACATAATTACATTATTGTTGAACCATTAAAAAATATCCTTATTATATTTTTTGATAATTCTATCCCATTTCATGCCCAAACCCTTAGTCTCCTCTTTATTTTCAGTCAAAATTATTCTTTAAATTGATATAAAATAACACTGTTCTGGGGGACATATTATTGTGCATGTAGTATCAAATGTACAGTCAGTTTAAAATTTTACCCCCTTACAATTGGTCATTTAGTAGTTTGAAATAATGATGATTAGTTATCAAAATGAGAACAAGTTTAGATGTCATCATCACGCCCAGAATGATTGAATATGGTTTCAGTCCCATGAAAATTCCAAGAAAAATGTGTTATGCACACTTCGTCTATGTAACATTCAGCAATAGAGCCTTCTGGTTGAATATTATTACCCAAATATGACTTCAAAAGACCTATGTACCTGATGAAACAAATTTGAAACATATTAAAATTTATTATATAATTATTTGATAAAATCAAATTCACCAATAAAAAATAACAACATACAAATCAATTGGATATATCAAATGATAGTGTACAGATAAACAATTTTTGACTTCATAAACCAAATTAATAGTCAAATGAATCATTAATTTGAATAATTAAGTTGTATTTAACATTTCCAAACGACAAAGTGTCAAGAAATTTCATTCTTGATATTTTTCATGACCAGTTAGATTTATAGTTTTTCTATAAATATCTCAAAAAAGGTACCAAACATAACTATAACCATAGTTACATTTTTAGGTAATGTATTACACAATTCCAATAAAACAACTTCTCCATATGAATATGTGAGCCATTAATTCTCAATCCCTATAAATTTTAATGTCATATATCTTCACACCTTGATATGTTTCCGGAAAATCCATCTAAAACATTAAAATTATTTAATGTTTAATGGAATACATATTTCTCAATATTTTTCATTCTAATAATATACGAAGGACACGTTATATTGTCATTTTTTACAAACCGTGATCTATTCATTGAATCAAAATACTTATGATCATTAAGGTGATCCATTGATTGACCCTTCTCATTAAGAAATATAAAAGATTTATTGTCCCTGAATTTCATCTCAATATAAATTTTTTAAATATTATAAAATATTAAATAAACTCTCAATATTGATGTTCTAAAAATATATTATTTACTTCCATTTTTGTGTTCCATAGGCTTTGGATACCTTACCTTATACACTTACCCCCAAAATATTGATGTCATTTTTAAAAAAATTTCAATGACATTAATTAATTATACGAATATTTTTGAACCAGATAACACCATTGGTGACATTCTAAATTTAATATCTCCATTGGTTCATGTATTGTTATACCTAAATTCATGATAATTATCAATAAATAAGTGATGAATAATAAAAAACCATTTCCCTTTTTAAATTAATCACTGAGGATGAACATCGACATTAAAAACTGGAGAAGAAAGTTTCGTATTATTGTTCCAACCAGATACATTTCCTAGTCCATGAAAGTCAAAAATTGTCCAAATTAGGGAATCGTACATTCTGAATAGTTGCCTCATTGTAGAACCATATGTTTCTATTCGATCATACCATAATTCTTGAAATTCATTGACTAGATGTTGTAGGAATACATCAATGTAATTTCAGCGAATTTTCATTCTAATAATGATAATTAATATAATGAAATAATTATTTTTCATACACATACATGGAGGTATATTACATAGGATAAAATTAACTTTACCAATATTATAATAAGAACATAAAGTACCAATAGAATTAAAACCATCATAAGACGATCCCATAAGTACATTCCTATAATCTTAAAAAAATATAGATATAGGGAAATAAAAATATTACATGATGTTGAATCTTTTCGATGCCTTGTCCATTAATCATTACTATCATGATCAAGACACTTCATTTTGTATGATGTCTTATAGGGCATGGAAAATCCATTCCTGTGTGGTTTCATAGGAAAGTAATTAATTACCTTAACCAGAGTCATATATTTTTATTTCTTACTAGGGTTTTATTTATTTATACTCTCATTGTTTTTAGTTTATATCCATCTACATGAATGACATATTATGCATTCCTTTTTATCAAACTCTAATACCCGTTAAATCACGAAATCATTAGGGCTTGAAGGTATTATTATATAACCTGGTCCATGTTTGTTGATGACTTTCGTTATCTCATTGAATGATGCAAGTATCATAGATTAAATAAATGAATCATAAATCAACTCTAAAATCTGATAAATTGTTTTTTATTAATTCTATAAATATAGTTGATATTGTACACCTTATATAGAAAATAAAACATTAAATACTTTGAACACCTGTCAAATAGTTCTTATTTTCCATCTTCAACTAATTCATAAAAATATATTTTTCAATGATGTTTTGAAAAATATTATCCTACTCAAGATCAATTGAAGTATCTATTTGTATTTTATAATATTTTATTTTACTATATTAAAAACAAAATGCATCATTTGTAAAATTTTGAACCGAATTCTACTCTTCCTGGCCAATTTGTGTTTCATTGACCGTATTTTCATTGTTTTGAAATTACATAAAATATTATTCACCATTTAAAATAAAACATGAATATCAAGAAATAAACGATTTTAATATCAAATAATTATATAATTTATTTCTATTCAACTATCACTTAAATTTACAACAAGGACACAAATATTTTATTCTACAATCTCATGATCAATTTGAAATTAAGTAATCTATGAATTCTTAAAAATATGTGACATACAAAAATGTGTTTTGAGGTAAATTAATCAAAATTTTATCCAAAGGAATTGTATTTTTAGTTTTATAACCATACCCTCATATATTAGGATACTAGTTGTATACATAATAAGTAAGAAATTAAAAATCCCAAAACATAATCATTGTCCAAGATAGTGTCTTGATTCGACATAGCACAAATTAAACATCAAAATAATTCATTTCAAAAATAAAAATCACTAAACGTTATTATTTTCAAAAAATAATTTTTATTTTTTTATGCTGATAATTATTTCTACAACTAGATATTAATTTCATAATTGTGAAAAATAATTATTAATATTAATCAAAACATTATTGATAGTAATAAAAAAATATTTCTAGATTCCATAAAATATTTCATTAAATCTAAATACATCTCTTAACATTGATTTTAATCCAATATATTCTTTATAACACTACATAAAAATAAAATTAATAAAAAAAATCGATAATAATTATTGATATTAACAAACACTGACCTCATTTATGTTGATAAAAAATTGTGTTTTTTAGGGAAAACAATAAAAACCATGAAACTAAAAATTTTAAACACCCCATAAATCGTTTATAATAACAAAACCAATTATATAAAAAGATAAAATCTTTTTTATAGGTACCATATGTGGAAAATTATTTTAAAAATTGTATTACTACATTTGTAAGGAAAAACCACATTTTGTTTCATTAATTCCAAAGAGAACATGTCGTATTACTCTCACTATTTCATCCTTAAAAATAATCACAATTTAAAATTCAAAAATAATTATTCAACTAATTAAAACATTCATGGTAATGAAACCAAAATAGGTATATTAAATCATCTAACAAAGATGGTGAATCCAATGACACCTATTATTTTTTCACTCATATAAACAAATAATCAGCCTCAATTATTATTTATGAATTCAAAAAATAATATACCAATACTGAAATTCGTGAAACATGAAACCCCAAGCCATCGTGGAAATACTGGACATGAAAATTCAAGAAAGTGGGTAATAAAAATTGATTTAACCTCAATAAAAACAACATCCCTTAATGATTCCTCCAAGGTATTATTGAAAAAATTGATAAATAAAAAATGATGACTAAATGGAAGTGAATGGGGGGATACACTAGTTGTTAGGGAAGTGAATGTAGGGCTGAGAAAGGGGTTCACATAATGGGTTTTGGGATGCACCCATTATCGAAGGGTTGGGTTGGAGATAGGGGTTAGGGGGAGCGGGTGAGGGTTGCGATGTGGCTAGGGGAAGAGAGGGGACATGTGGGATGGAGAGATGGTGGTAAGCAGAAAAGAGCAGTGCATGGTACTGAGGGTAAATTATGGGGTGGTGAGTGGTGATGTGCATAGTAGTGAGGTATTAGGGATGGTATAGTGTAGGATCTAGGAGAAAAGGCTGGGGGTCAGGGTGGCTCTACATGATGGTGGAGATAAGTCAAAATTAGCGGTTTTTAGAATATTTAGTCGTAGATTCAATAAAACCCATCTAAATGTTAAAATTAAAAAATATATTGCTTATTTAATCTAACAACCTCTATATTATAATTTTTTCAAAATAATATTTATTTAGGGATAGTTTTAAAAACCACAACTAATAAACAAATGCAAAGGCATTTTATGTAGTAGTTGTATTACCATAAATTACCCTTCAAATATCATTAATCATGATACAATATTATCATATAAACCCAAAAAAGATATATTAATGAAATTAAACTTTTCATCAAACTTAAACTCATAAACATGTGATGGTATCCCTAACTCTTATGTTAATTATACATAGAGACATTTACACTTTGTAAATTTAATTCACACTTTATTCCTTATATTATCTATTATCTCACACATAAACATTATCATTGTATTATTGGGTTTATCATTTCACTAATAGAATATCTAATTTTATTTCATTATTTCAGAATCAATATTGTGGGAGATAATCAAATTAAATTTCACTAAAGGATGAACAATAATATTTTCATGGATCTTATTAATACCAAGTTAAATATTAATTTCCCATCTTAGACGGGGCGGATAAGTGTTACCTTGTTATCATGATTCACTTCATCACTTTATATTTCATAAGATTTCCATTTTTTCTTTAGTTGTGCTTGTGGATTATCATCAACATTAGCCCTTGGATTGGGGTATTGATTTTTATAATTCCAAAACTCCTTGAACGTGAAACACTATATTGTTTGGGCTTTATATGTTGGTTTCATCTTCTCCTCCATTAATTTTACCTTCCCATTAATCTAATTTCAAAATTCATTTCTTTTATGACCCACCTTTCAACATTTAAATCTTCTCCAAGTTCCATTAAATAAATTCCCTTGCCTATTCTCCCCACATTTCTATCATTCAAAGGGATAGAATTTTATTACATCATTTGGGTTTTCATGAGACTCATTTTTTCATTTTTTATCAGAACAATAGAATTATGGGAATAACTTAATTATATTTCTAAAATCAGTGCACATTGAATTTATTTTTCATCTCTACTAATGTCTCTTATATACAAGGTTTTTCGAAGCCATGGATTTAGTAAAAAATGGATCAATTTATCTTTTAGGGTTCAGAAGTATAACTTGAAAGTCATGTATAATTATCATCATATGTATCAATAGATTAATCATACTTCTAATTAATCTCAAGGAATTCATTATCCATCTTATTTCATCAAATATAATGAGTTACTTACTATGAAATACCCAGTTAAGGTCATCCAATTCCATAGATTTAATTTTTACATATTCCCTTATATTTTAAATAAGAGTCTACCATTGATATTATTTTCTTTATAATTAATAAATATCCAAAATTACTTCTTCTCTATCTGATCATTGAATAATTGAAAATAGATTTTCATTTTTACTGATCCATTTATCAGAACCTAGTTGATTAGTGGAACAACTAAAATAAGTAAAAAATTGCCTCATAAAGGACTTAACATAATGGTCTACCCTCCTATGCTCATCTATAATTAAAATATTAATAATATCTTGAGAATGTTGTGTGATAAAAAAAGACACCATTTTCCATTCCATCACCGATAACATTTGGATTCTTAGGAGTATAATCATTTTGTTTTCCATATCACTCAACATTAACATGGTTTCCTCGAGTATCATCCGTCGAAAAAAATAATAAACTATTGCATGAGAAATAATAATAATAGTATAACAACACATAAATTTTAAATGTCATTTATAAATTGTCTCATGAAACCTTCTTTACAATATATGAAACCTTAGTCATAACCTAGTTCATTCAAGGACATTATTTAAATCCTTAATGATGGTTCTTATAATGATTGAGAATTTCCAAAATAGATTCCATCGTATTGTCAATCCTAGTGTGTAGTAAAGACCATTTTCATTTTCTATGTGACAATAGAGTAAATCTAAATGCATGTTACACCCTCCCTATCACTATATTTTAATAGAGCCTTAGTTTTCTATTTTTGAATAAATGATGTTTTTTGGGATTAGAGGTTGAAAATATATCTTTTTTGAAAAATCTGTTTAGGTGGACAGCCAAGTCAAATAGTTATTTTTAGTAATTTTGTTACCTTTCTGTATTACTTTGAAATGTTCTAGTGAATTTTTTCATTCCTTACACACAGTTAGAGAAACCATGTAGCCTCCATTGGAAATTGTGACCCCATTAGAAAAATGGTGTTGCACTGTTGTACATGGTTAAATTGATTATGTGGGAAAACCCTTAACCAATCAAGAATAGATTGTAAGGGTATACAATTAAGTTTCATGGTTAGTTTAACCATGTGGCCTCCTCCAAGAAACGGTGTGACACTTCTCTAAATTACTAAAAAATGATATTTTAGCATTGCACTTTGGACTTTTTTAAAAATAATCAACCCATAATGTCATATAGTCTCAAAATTTTCATTACCCAATGATTTGGAGGTCTCTCCCTTTATATTGAGGGATGAGATATATTGTTTTGGACAAACCTCTTTGAGGTTATGTTGTTCCTTTTATATGTTTTATTGTCTTATTTCTAGATCCTCATTATTTCCCCTTTCCTCCAATTTTCTAGAACCCAATTTCTCTGTATATATTATATAAAAGCGTTTCTATAGAGATTTGACATTGTTTCTGATGGATTTAAAATCATGAGGACCTGATGTACCATTAATTGGTCTCTGTTTTGAGGTAGTTGTTTTTACCTCCATTTTTAGGTTAGTGTTTCTATACAATGTGTTAATTAGAATAATTTGTTAAAACTATTCAAAAAATTGTTCTGGATGTTCATTGATCTGATTTGATATTTGTTTTAAAAATTATTTCTTGGAAATTAAATTTTTTTCTCAAATGTGTTTTTTTGAAAAACATTATTGATTTCCAAATGATTTTTAAAACATCGATATGTGTTGTCTTGACTGTAAAAACGTCTCATAAAATTGTTAGCACTTTTATGAATTATATATTTGATAATTGGAACTTCTTGAACCTTTTATGTGTCAGGAAATAGACATGGGTAGCCTTAGTTTTGGTGTAATCACTATGAGGTAACCTTTTTTCTATCAATTTACTTTGGTAGGACTCGATATTTTTTGGATCAAAAAATATGTAGGTTTAGGCTTTGTAATGCCTATTACACATTGGTCCCCTTGATATAGCCCAAATTATAGTGTTATTTTTTTCCTTTATGTTTATTTATTACATAATTATTTTAATCATGTTCTTTTTAATTAGGAGGGTTTTATATAAGGTTGTATCGCATGACATCTCATGTTTGTAATTCAAGGATAGGTGTTTACTTTCTAACCTCTTGATATATGGATTGACATCCACATTTTATCACATTTAATTTTTATATTTCTTTCCATTAGATTATGAAGTTATTTTACGAAAAATAAAATGTAAAAAGATTTAGAAATGGATTTTATTTTTGAATTTTTTTTTGTAATTTTGTTTTTATTTTAAAATCTAGAACTGTTTCATTCATGAGAGTATCCATTGTATAGTCCTTTTAGTGGTATCATGCTGTATTTTTTTTCTCACATCCTATGTTTTCCTTGTGGTAGTTGTACATTTTCAATTACAGGATCAAGATAAAGGGGATGGAAATATTTATGACATTGGATTCTTTTATTACTATTTCCATCAGTTCGAGGTGGTTTTCAGGTGATAATTTGTCACACATAGAATTTCACGATTTCTCATTTCCCCTATTTGGATTGTATAGTATGGTTTTTGTTGTATCTCTTTTCAACAACATTTTACTTTTATTTTATATCATGTCTCTATTATTTTCATGTATTGATTTAGTTTTCTTTGTTTCTCTCTTTGTTATACATCACCGCATTACATGACAACTCTAGAAAATTATCCAATTGACCCTGGTTGGTCTGTTAGAATTTTTTATCATAGGGTGGATCATCATGAATTCTGTTAGCACTGCCAAAGGGTGGTTCTCTTTCATGGGTATAAATGAGTTATCACCATTTTAATTTGAATAGTATGTGTGTAAAAGGATTTGGGATAGCTCACATCTATGAATGAACATGAGTTACCACGTGAGGTTGGAATATTCTTATTATGTTTGAGACATGGTGTTTAAGGAAATTTGGATGAACTATAATTGATATTTATTTAAATAGACTTGTTACTTATTTATGTGTCTTCTTATGATCAATAGACTTCATAATTTCTATAAATTTTTTTTAAATAATGGTTTTAATACTAAAAGTGGTTATATGATTTTTTAATGTCCTTATTTTATAAATGTTTTTTGAATTATGCTCGTTAAAAAATTCCTCTGAGCAGATATCTTTAAAATATGAGAGAGGAAACTATGAGATAAGATCCTAAATAGAATATTCTAATGGGTCATTCCATGGATAAAGATGGTATCTTCACTATTCGAACACCAAGTAAAGTGGGTGTCGGGACCTAGGATGTGTGGTGGATCACAGTTCTGAATTTAATAAGCGACATCTTCCCATTTTCCATGGTGATAAGGTACTATAAGAATATGAGCAGTGGATTAGGAATATTGAGAGCTTCTAAAACATCATGAAGACTCATAAATACTATAATGTTGGTTTTCCATGTATATCCTCTCGGTAATACGAATGAGATGATGAGACTCTATTGTGAATGAAATGTTGAAAGAAGATATTTCCCAGAATCATTTACAATAATTGTTAATATGTAGTTTTGTCTGGAGATGTAACATGAAAAATATTCTCAAGAGATTCAGACCATGAAGTACAAAGATAATTCTATTATGGATTATTATACAAATTTTTCTAAGATAGTACATCTAGCACTAGATTTTGTCACTAATGAGAACCTATGGGCTCAAAGTCTTACGTTGGTATGGAGGTTGGATATACTGTTGATTTTGGTTCGCTTGTCCCTTATGTACTTTTTGGTTGAATTTGAAGAATATTCTTTAGATGTTTTAGTTATATCTTAAAAGACAGGTTTGGGTGGAGCTTCAGTTGGTTCATTTATTAGAATGATCATATCTTCCTGTCTAGAAAAGGAAATCCAATGATTTTCATTTTTCATATGTATATGATTTCGGGGATTCATTAGGATAATAACATGTTTTCTTAAATTATTGTGGGAGGTATAGTCATACTAATCATATCTACGTGGAAACTCCTTAGAGTATTAATAATTGTAGTTTAGTGGGCTATCTTCATCATTTTTGTTAAAGGATATACCTGGGAATTAAGGTAGGATCCACTGTCCCCAAGGGTTTACATGTTCCTACTAATGCTTCCAACGGTGTTGGGTCTAATCTGTAGGCCATGTTGGATATCTGTATGTATAATACCATAAAAATTTATTTATATATTATACACAAGAGTAATCTTGAGTATGGAAATATAATATTAGAAGTATGGTTTTTTATTTCAACCTCTATGGTGCTAGCTGTGTTTGTTATCGGATATTCTTATTCATTCATAATGTTATATTTATTTTATGTGTTTAGTTTAAATTAAGAGATTATTACATACATTTTGTATCATTCCATTCCATTGGGAATGTGGTCAAAACATGTTTTCATGTGTCACATGTGTTAGGTGATGATATATTACTTGGAGGTATAGTTGAATTTATTAGTTATCAATATTGAAATCTTAAACATGACTGTCAGCATAGATTGGTTGATCACTGTTAAGTAAAACAATGACTATTATCACAATTAAGTAATGTTATTATCTAACGATGGGGTCACACATGTTTTTCAGGGTCAGTGGGACTCTAGATAGAGAATGGAAAGACAAGTTTATTCTTATTCTATGGTAATATCATGATAGTTTTCAGAGATGTTTATAAATGCAGTAGACCCTTGTTTAGGTGGATGACTTCCTGATGATGTGTGTGCATACCCAAAGAAATTTCTACATGATTTTTCAAGTTTACCACCACAAATAGAGGTCATGTTTACTATTTAACTACTCTCTAGAATAATTCCTATTCCTATTCCATATTATCGATTGGATGTTTCTGGGTTAGTGGAATATAACGTTCAACATGAGGATTTAGACGGAAAATGACATATTCATTCTAGTGTTTCACCATGGGATTTACAAGTGCTTCTTTTTAAGAAGGTAAAAATGATCCCTAGACATTATATGGAATATCTAAAGTATAATAGAGTTATTTTCAAGATCACATATCACTTTCCTAGGATATACAATCTATTTGACCATTGTAGAAGTAATGTGGGTTTTCAAGGATTTATCCTTGGTTAGGGTACAACTAGATTAGATTTTGAGGTGGAGACATACCTAGGAAAATGTGTAGGATCCAGTATGGGTATTTAAAGTTACTAATTATGATATTTAGTTTTACTAACTCTAATGTGGTGTTTATGGATTTGATGAGCTTGATCTTTCAACGGTTCTAGTTTTTTTTAGGAATATATTTTTGGGTACTCCAAGATAGAGAATGGCCATAAAGACCATATTTATACCATTATTTAAACCTTCAATGACTTTTTTATATATATTCATCATTCTAAAAGTGAGTTATTTATTCAGGGTGTGAAATCGATGGGGAATTTGATACTTGAGGGGGGAATAATTGTTGATCCTACAAAGGTACAAGCTATTAATTCTTGAGGGAAACCCAAAAAAGTTTTGTAGATCTATAGAATTTTGGGATTGATAGGTTACTATAGAAAATTCTTCCAGGATTTATCTAATCCTACATATTAGAAAAAATATTTAACCCATAAGAGTTTAATGATTAAATTAAGTGATATTTTTAAGAGATATTTTGGGGATCTAAAGGTGAATGTGACTTTAGAACATGTTTTGATCATTTTGGAACATAATATATTCTATGATGTTTTATATGATGGTTCTAGTATGGGTTAAAGATGTTTCATGGTGTTGGGAAAGTATGTGGTAGCCTATGAATCACACTAGTTAAACAATCAGGGTATGAATTACCCTACACAAAATCTTGAGTCTGCACCAATTATGAATTCACTAAAAATGTGGGGGCACTGTCTATTTTTGGATTATATTACTATGTATTCTTATCAATTGAGAAAAAAATATACTTTTACTCATAGGGTTATAAAAATATGATAGAGAAGCTTGGTAGAGTACCTTCAAACATTATATTTTGTTATTGAATACACCATAGAGAAGGGAAATGTTGTTTCTAATGTGTTGACCAGAAAACAAAAAAAACATATGACACAAAGGAATTAGTTGAGCAGTGGCTACTAATGAGTTCATTTTCTGATATGATCATGGTAGTATAATAGGTTGGTAGAAATGTTTTATTGGATTCAATAATGTTGACTTGTATTTTAATGATCATGTCAAGATCAAGGAGGTGATAGACAATGAATATCAATGCCTGGGTAGAATCCTTTATTATGGGGAGACCCAATGTTTGTGGTACGAGTATCCCAGTTGAGATGTGTGCTTTAGTGGTTGGTTAGTTGTTCCATTTTCCCTGAGGTAGGAGTTGATGGATAGTAGACCCCAGTCTTGTTTATCAATACACCCTAGAGATACCAAATGTATCACTACTTGAGACATTGGTTTTGTTGGCCAAGGGTGAGGTGGCTGATTGCAATTTATTATAATGGAATATTTCTTATCATAGAATTAATATAGAACACAAGAGACCTGTTAGATTTTTGTATCCCTTTCCCATTTTTGTATGTAAGTGGGGTTAGTTTTTTGTTGATGTCATCATTATTTTAAGAGCAAATCAAAAAGGAAATTATAGGAATTGTATGATCATTGGTCAACTAACAAAATCGACCGAATTCCAACCTATCAGCGTGATGATGAAGTTAGATAAGTGTGGGGACATTTATATCTGAGATATTATGAGTCCTAACGTTGTATCATATGATGTTATTAATGATAGGGACCCATGGATAACATCCTAGTTCTAGAAATGTTTGTATAAGGTGATGGGTTTCATTATTAAATTCAGTGAAACGTATCATCCATAGAAACATAGACAGACATAGAGGGCTATCCAGGGTCGTGAAAAATATGGGGGGACAAAATGTTCTTATGGTGGTAAGAATTGTGATTCCCATTGGGTAATAGTTATTCCTTATTTGATCCTTAATATTTATCTTTTTGAGTATGGTATTTTATAGGGTGCTCATAAGTTAAATAAATGGTTTGGAGAAATCATAAAAGGCACATGGTTAAGTAACATGGTAAGTTTAACAATTTACAAAAATAAAACATTACTATATGTTGTTTTTGTTGAAATTTTTATGGTTTTATCATTGTTAGGGAAATTATGAGGCCTATAAACATGGACCCTTTAGATAAATGGGGGTTCATGGTTGATGCATAGTTACACAAACCATCTAGGAAAACATTACAACCATCAATAATGGTATAGTAGGGGTCCACAATTAAGGTTCATTCTTATTTTATCCATGAGTAAAACTCTAAAAAACCAGACAAACCTCATCCAAATAGATAAAAAATGGGGTTTTACACTTTTACAGATGAAGGTTTTATCAAAAATTAACCCATAATTACATATTGGATTGTATTTTTACTTTAATGAATCATTGGAGGTTTATTTCCTTATATTCATGGTGGAAATTCATTATTCTTAATGGATCTTATTTGGGTATGTTGTGTTTGTGATCCAATTTCTCATCATCTTCTCATGTCCTCCAATGATCCCTTCTCCCCCAATCTTTTGAACCCAAATCAGCTATATATTCTTTATCATAGTGATTTTATAGAGGATTAACATTGGTTTATATCAATCATCAATCATGAGGCCCTGATCTACCCTTTATCAACCACTGTTTTTATGTTAGTTGAGGTAGGGGTTTCTATACAATGGGTTAATTCTATGAATTTCATATCATTATTGGTAATTACATTTTGGTGGGTCATTGATATGAACTGATATGTGGTATAAAAGAATTTAATGTAAATGAAAACGTTTTATTATATTGGGTTTTCATTGAAAATAGATTTCGTTATTTGTAAATTAGGTTCAAACATCGATGTATATTGGATTAGATTTTGAACTATTTTAAAAAATTAAGAGCATTTTTTGAAATGTTTTTTGAAAGATTGTCACATTGGGAAACGTCGGTGCAATTAGAAATAAACATGGGTAACCCTAGTTAGTGTGGGAACACTAAGAGGTAAGATTTTTGATATTGATGTAATATTGTAGGACTTGATATTGCTGTGATCCAATGATATTCATGTTTACAAACCATAATTCCTAGATTTGATTATCCCATAGGCTAGATCCAATTTTTTTTTATTTTTTTCCACTTATGGTTATTTATATCTTCATTGTTTTTATCATGCATAATTTTTCATAATTTTTTTATATGAGGTAGTGTCACAAGACATCGCCATATGGAATTTCAAGGATATTTTCTTAATTTCATACAACTAGATTTATGGATTAGAATCCATATTATATCACATCTACATTCCATATTTCTGGTTCTGAGAACATGAATGAATTTTATGAAAAAAGAAATAATAAATGAAAAATTATACGTAAAAATATTTTTATTTTAACAAGCTATAAATTTTTCATCCATTATATTAGAACTTGTACAGAATATGCAGTGGTATCATATTGGGTTTTTTATCATGTCATGTGTATTCCATTGGTAACTTATAGGTATTGTATGATTGGTTCCATGTAAAGGGAATAGAATTTGTAGAATTTTGACTTCTTTTATTGCGTTATCCTTTGTTTCAGGTTGGTTTATAAGTTATTTTTGGTCACCAATGGACTTATCATACCTTCTAGTTTAGAGTATTTTATATTAGAAATGATGATTTTTATTGTATAACTTTCACTCCTCTTTTCACTCTAATTTTTTGTATTATATTTGTATTTTTTCAGAACCTAGTTATATTTTTCATGTTTCCCACTTTCATAAATATCACTGTTTGATAGGCTGGTAGAATTTGATTTTCTAGTTCAACCGAGCAAGATTGTTAGAAGGTACCCTTTTATGAGTTATTACCTATAGGTAACACTATTCTAGATCAACATCCACTTTTAGTATATTGTAAGGGATTTAATTTTGTAAAAACCACTCAATTTATTCTTTAGCAAAATTCTAGGAAGGTTTCATATACATTGACAAATAAATAGACATATAAGTATTGAAATCCACAAAAATATCCTAATAAATATCACTTGGGGTCACACAAAAGCTTTCTCATCCTAGTTAAAAAAAATTAAAAACCATTTCTATGATACCGACTACAATGAGTGAGGATTTTAATATGTAAATAACAGATCTTTTTCAATCAATATACAATTCATCTTCTAAACACGCACCCACATATCATAATAGTTCAGTTTCTTTATGAAATAGAAACATAGTCTTCAAATTTCGTGAATGAAATTCCATATCTCCCATAAATATCTTCTCACATAGTACACCTTTAAGGCATAAAATACATAAAATATTCCTCATATCCCAGAGAATAAATCATAAGAACGGTTTATCACATATTCCAAGTATGCGTAAAAATATGAGGTATAGATATATGTTGATATAAAATCATAAGAAAATCATAAGAGTGTGATAGTGACTATAAATGAAAAATATAATACCCAATCATTCATAGGTTACATACACATGTCATGGAATAAAATGTTATAATTTCAGGAAAATGGGCCATAAGAGTGGTAAATAATAATATATTAATCATGAACTATAATCTCATGTCATAATGGTGTGGAGCCATCATTAATATTGAAACCCATTTAATATTGCATGGCTAACTGCCAAGACCATAAAAATAATGGATCAAGGATCATCACATGTTTCCCACTGTGGACTAGGATACAATTGTTTCACATAGTGGATCAGGATGCACATATTTCCCATATTGGATCAATCACGATATACTGTTTCAAATTTTGATCTCCTGATATATATATCGTTACCCAATAAATTGGAGGGAGATATAGGTCCTGCCCATATTATAATGGAAATTATACTTATTTGTTCTATAACATTAAAACATTCATCATATAATCACATTATAACCAATGTAATGAAAATATTTTTAGAAATATTTCATCCATTCAGCATTGAATAACCGATGTAAAAAAAGATTCATAAAATTCATAAACATTAATATTAACCCCAAAGATAAAAAATATGTATTGTATCAATCAAAAATTTAATTATAAAATCATAAGTATCATCAAAGGATATCATTTTAGATGGTAAATGATTTTGAAAAATCAAATGACACATTTCTTGAATATTATAGCCTTTCCTCTTAGTAATACACTTTATAGAAAGATATCATTGTAAAAATTATTTTATTTTAAAAATAAGTTGAGAACTATAAATTAATCAAAAAATATTATAATTTTCATGAAGTTATGAAATATTTTCCATTCCATACAATTTTAAGTAAGATTCCATTCATATTTTCTATAAAATCCATATGGGATTTTTTTTGGAAAACTACATCAAGATTCATTTCAAAAAAATTAAATTTTTTTTTTACAAAATTTCTTCAATTGAACATTTTAATCAATTTAAAAACAAAATTAAATTTATTTATAATACATAGATTTTAAAAAATTAATATTCGATCAAAGAGTGAAATAAAAATCATTTTTCTTATCAAACTTATCATGAACTCTTGAGTACAAAATTAGAGGGATGTGAAGAGAAAACATGTATTATCATTAAATAACTATATGATATATGATTTTATTTTGATAAATATCTTAATATTTCATCATCGAAAGAATAAACATATATAATCTGAATAAAATATGATATTGTAATGTATAATTCTTTCAACATTGTTAACATTGAATCATAATACTCATAAATGAATAAAATAAAATGAAAATTTAAAATCTATGAAAAGTAGAAAAATTCATGATTTAACATGTAATATGTGTAGTATATACACCTCATAAAATAACCTAGGATCATAACATATCATATTTCACATAGAAGATAATTCGAAACCAAATTTCTTTTATTGCTCTGTTGGCTTATGAACCACAAAACCAATAAAAAAGATATCCTAAAAATGATAGGTAAATCCACATATATTCATTAAAAATAAATATAAAATAAATTCAAGGTCATCACAAACACATAAAAATGTAAATATGTCATGAATATTTCATGTGTCTCATAAAAAAATTAAAGTGGGTTAGAAATCTCTCATCATAAGTCCAGACATCCTCCAAATATAGTAAAACCTCTCGTAAAATTAATATAGGTTTTTTATAAATCTATTATTGCACCATATATGAATATATATAACTCTAAATGTTTTCATTATGACATTTATTACCATTTAATTTACAATTCAATGTCAAAATCTTGCTTTGGGTAAAATAATCATTGTTTTTCGAGTATGTTTTGATTATTTATTTTCATTAATCTTATGTTTTTAATGATTCAATCATATCTGAAAATTTAAACTTTTTATAAATATCATATAATTTCATTATATGTTTATTTATAGTATTCCATAAAAATTAGAGATAGAAAATAAAATACGCCATTTATGGAGATGGTAGGTCATAAGTATGCATTAATGTAATTTAAATTTCCCCAGAAAAAAGAAATAATGAATGATAATTAATATATTATACTAACAATATAATTTTTTCATATTTATAAAATATTCTCAGTAAAACCATCTATATTACATTCCATTTGATGAATGACTAAATCATTACTCTTTGGGATGTAATTGTCAACCACATACATGAACAACGGAATTTTATTCTCAGGGAGCGGAAGGGAAGAAGGATCATGTGTTATCATGATTACATAATAATATTATTAATATTTATAATATTTTTAAATATTAAACCCAGAATTATCTCCATATGTGAGAGGCGACGGTATATAAAATAATAACCTCAGTTTGTGGGGTGGTAGTCTTCCATACAGATGAATGATTATTTTATGGCCCATTTAATAGATGTGTAGATGGATATAAGTAATTAGATTAAAAAATTAACATATAATTTTATATTAGATACCAGTGTTAATATATTTTATGTTTTAATTCATTATTTAATGTTTAAAAATAAGAATGAAAAATCGGGATCTTATTGACTAAAATTACCTTCACATAGAAAAACATCCTTTATATCCCTTATTAAAGACTCTAATGTCATTATTTTGGAAGGACCAGAATATCTAGAACATATATAGTGATTTTGGGGAGGTATTTCCAAATAATTTTTCTAAACTATATCCGTTGAGAAGTGTTAATATGTGAAGGGTGGGGGATGAATTTTATAAGTGTTGGAAAAGAATCCACTTGGATACTATAGAGAAATTTTACAAAATAATAAACACTGATAGTCGTTAACATGAAAAAAAGATAATAACAGACCCTAGATTATAATATGATATATATAAGGGGAACATATTGCACCGAAATATGATTTATACACGTTTTGGGTTATTTTTAATCTTTATCTTTTAAACTTAACCCCCTACTAACACATTTTCTTCCATTTACCATGGTAAATAATTTTTACTGTTTTTACTCGTAATTTTGGTCAAAATTAAGTTTAAAATATTATTTAATATAAATTATCCTGATTCAAAATATTTTATAAAATTTTATAAATTTCATTCACATTAGTGGAAAATTATTATTTAAAATTAATAATGCAGATGCGATGAGAAAACTATTTTCCGAAAAGAAAATGTTCTAAAGTTAAAATATTTATATATCAAAATTCAATATAAAACTGAATAAAATGACCTAAAATATATTAATATATATATAATTAAACTAATTTTACATTTAAAACCACTATAAAATAAATTTGACATTAATAATTCTATAAAAAAGTAGTGTTTCAATAAAAACTATTATTTTCACAATAAAGTGATATATTAATCTTTTCATAAAATAAATATAATTCAACATAACATTATTTTTAAATGATGATATAAAAAATGAATATTTTTTTATAGATTAAATTTCTAAAAGATTGAAAAATTAATTTTATTATAAATAAATTATATTAAAAAAATAGTATTTTCGAAAAATTTATAGAATTTATTGAAACCTATGTAATTTTTATCAATATTTTTTATTTATTTAAATCCACTATAGATAATATTTAAAATGTTTTTTTAGTATTCATGCATCCAATTTTAACAACTTGGTAATGATGATTGTGTTTAAATAATATATTAATATTTTTTCATTGTTCATTCAAACTCGGTGATGCATGTAACATAAGATAAACTTTGTATTGCATGTAATGAAAAATATAAAAATGATTTAATTTATTTGATGAAATTATATTTCACCAGATATTAGGTTGTCGTAATCCTTGACCGTCAGGGGATATGGTAGATGTATTGATTGGGAGGGATAAAATTGTTATGTATTTCCACAGTTTTAAATATAAATTTTCATCTGATGACCTACTCAAGTGATCTTAATAAAATATGGAAGTAACTGTGTGGAAATAAGACTTTTTTATAGGTCTTTAAATTTAATAATTTTTATTTAAATTTTTTTAATATTAAAGAACAAAATTATATTTTAATTAAAGATAATATAAAAATATCTTCATCTACAAAAGAAATGATTTGTCATGATTTTGAAATTACTTAATAATAAAATGAAATTATTGGAAATAAATATGGTGAATTTATAAATGAAAAGGTATTTTTTAAAGGATAATTAAAAATAATGGTTCCTCAACTATTACTATTTGAAATGATACTTATTTCATGAAATGTAATGAGGAATGTAATTGAATTATTTATGATTATTTAGTTCATACAATTCATTAAAAATAATTTTTTGAAAATAAGATCTAGTAAAAAATTTTTACATAATTTTATTAAATTTATATCTTATGGTTATTATAAATGTGATTTTACATTAAAATTCACTCAATATTTTATCCCCTGTATTTTTAATTTTTTTAATATAATTCCCATTTTCCGTGAACATGAAACACTAACATGTAGGGATGTAGAGTATGATGACATATTACCTAAGGATGTCCCTGGATTACCTATACCACATGGAGGTAAATTTTCCATTAATCTATACCCCAATATGAAACTAATATCTACACATACATATCACATGGATCCCATAGTGATTTGTGTGAATAGGGTAGAGATATAGGACCTACAGAGGAAGGACTTTGTGAGACCTAGTGTTTCACCCCGAGCAATACTATTTTTGTTTTCCCAGAAGGCCAACATGAGCTAGTGGTTATGTGTGGACTTTCAGTGCTTGAACTAGGTAAATTTGAAGAACAAGAATCCACTACTAAGGATTTATGATATCTTTGATCAGATAAATGGGGTGAGGTGGTTCTTGAAGATCGACCTCAGATCTGGCTATCACCATGTACGGGTACGTGATGAGGATATATAGAAGATGGATTTTATGTGTCTGTACAGACACTCCGAGTATGTGGTGATTTAGTTTAGTGTGAAAATATCCACATCTATGTTCAGGGTTCTCATGATCATTATCTTCTAGCCTCACATAGAATGGTTCTTTGTGGTCTTTATGAATGGTATCTTAGTGAACTCGACATTCGAGTAGGCTAATGTGATACACTTGGAGATGGTCCTAGACACATTCTAAGAGAACCAAAATTATAGTAATCTCTCAATGTTTCAGGTTTGGATTTCATAGGTCTATTTCCTAGTAAATTTCATTCTGATGTCTGGATTAGTAGTGGATCTATCGAATATTGAAGAGGTTATTTCTTTGGAACCACCAAAGAGTTTCACCGAGGTGCAGAGTTTCTTGGGTCTGGGTTGATACTACCATAGGTTTATACCAAAAATTTCCAAAGTAGCAGCACCCCTGAATGCTTTGACATGGACTGATAATCCTTTTTTATTGAATGATAAGTGTTAGGAGAGTTTTCAGAAGTTGAGGTAGATATTTCCAAGTGCTCACATCTTGAGATTTCCAAAGAAGGGTCTCGAGTACATAGTATTCTTTGATGCATTAGGGACTAGTCTTTTCTATGTCATGTTATAGGGGAACATAGTGATGGAATATTGTTTTTTGAGATGAGAGAATGATCAGAACTAAACAACCCATGATCTTAAGCTAGCGATTGTATTCTTCGCATTGAATATGTGACAACACTTCCTAAAGGGTGAGCGGTTTATCATCTAGTCTGATCACAAAAGTCTCAAGTATAACTTCTCTTGGAAATATCTGAACAACTGATATATTAATTTACTAGAGTTCCTCCCATACTATGAATTTGGAATTTCCAATAATCCTAGGTAGGTGAACGTGGTGGCAGATACCCTCAACAAGATATCCAACTTGCAGTTGCTGAGTAAGGTGTCTGAGATGTTGGCCGCATTGAAGATACATTTTGTGGATGGATATGAAGATGCATACCTCTAATCAATTTTTTTTCACCACTCCACACATATAGTGAGTTAGAGAGTCACATCTTAGCGATACTGACTGTGATACCTTCTGTTCTTATATATCCACAGGACATGTCCCTAATGGACATTCAAAAGGTGGTGAGCACGTCATTTTTTTAGACAACTCACAGTGGTACATGAGGAGTTATGGGATGGAGTCTTAAGGAAGTTCTATACATAACAATTGGTGATACATCTGGATGTGGAGATGATGTACCAGGACCATCAACGATAGTTCTGGTGTATGACGATGAATAAGTCCGTGGAAAGGTTTTTCTCTAGATGCTTCACTTGTCTGCAAGTGATGGCTTAGAACCATGTTCAAGCAGTCCTAACCAAACCCCCTGAGGTGCTAGATTACAAGTGGGGTGGTATATCAATGTTCATTGTGATGGTTTTATCACTCACGTATAAGGGAAATGATTCCATCTGGGTGATCGTAGAACGACTCACCATGTCATCCCACTTCCTACCTATCTAAGAGCATGGTTCAGTAGATATATTGGGAAGCCTCTACGTGCATAAGGTGGTTCAACTCAATGGAGTACTATTAATGATCGTTATATATCATGATTCTCATTTCACATCCATGTTTTGAATGGGATGATAATTGGTGTTTGTGATACATTTGTGCTTGAGCATGTATTTTCACCCACAAACAGAAGACTGTATTAGGAGGACCATTCAGGTTTTGAGGACTTGCATCATGCTTGCATCCTAAATTTTTTCTGTAGTTGGGAGGATCACCAATATCTAGTTGAGTTTGTTTACAAAAAGTGATACCATTCCCCAATTCCCATGGAATCATTTTGGGACTTTTATGGGCGACCAAGGTGGTCACAATTATGCTAGACAGGCCCGGGAGAGTCAGTACTCATGGGCCCAGAGTTGGTGTGTGTTACTACAAATAAGATGTAGATAATCAATGAGTAGATGAAGACGGATTAGAGACATCATAATTCTTATTATGACTAGAAATAGAGTCCATTGGAGTTCTAGGAGGGATACAATGTGTTCCTTCGGTTCTATTCTCAATGTGGGATATGGAGATTTGGTTGAGGCAGCAAGTATCTATGATTTTATCGGCACTATTTTGAATTTGTGTAGATTTAGAGAGGTGTTGTAACATTTAGTTCTACCCTTAGAGTTGCATCAGGTACATGATGTCATCCAGGTTTTGCAACTATGGAGGAATGTGCATGATCCATCACACGTCATCGATTGGGGAAAGCTGGACTTTGATTATGGGGATACATTTTGAGAGTACCTTGTGGAGTTTGCGGATCAACAAGAGAGGACCATTCATGGGTGGTCAATTACTCTAGTGTGTGTTCGATGGTAGTATGGGAATCTCCATGAGGGAACATGGGAGATAGAGGCTTATATTCATACTAAAAAACCACATCTTTTTTGTTTAGTATCCCTTGTTTTGGATTTTGGGCACACAAAACCCTAATTTTTGGAAGAATGTAATGACTCAATTTCTCTTTGGATTTATATTTATAAATTCATTGGTAAAATTTAGAGTCCATTCACTAAGAAGGCATCTGATTCTGAGACCCGGTGTGCCTAGAACAAATCAATGAAAAATGATCGGGTTACAATATTGTGTGAAAGATGTTTTTATTTGAATCCATAATAACATATAAATGAGTTCCCAAATAAGAATTTTGAGGGGACCTTTTTCTTAAGAACATAAATGTTACCTTATTAAATGACTAACATTGTCAATCTCTAGCCATACATGAAATCTAGTTTCTTTAGACGTATCAGTAATAAAATATCTAATAAAAATATTTTATTTCGACGAAATCAGTCATTTTAATTATATTATTGATTTCCAGAATCTGGGGTTGTCATAATAACCTTATAATTCCCTTGAGATAAGGAAAAGGAATTTATCTTGATGGTGATGAAATATTAGAAATTGAGACATTGATTGAAGATTGACAGATTAATGAACGACGATAACACAACTTCATTGTTCATCAACAACTGATCCAAATTCCTGTTACTATTTTCTTCCTCTATGATTCATTCTCCATTATTAAATTTCATTATGAATGGGGAAAAACACATGAACAGGTTGATATGTGGTTCGATCACTTATGGGATGGGTGTTATGCAGGTGGATATTTAAATAAGAGATAGATCTGTGTGATTGTTATACTTATGTATTTTTCCATGTAACAAAATAATGAATCGAGGCCCAAATGAAAAGGGACAAAATCCATTAATTGAGTGTTCATGTGCATTTATTCCCTTCCCTCAATCTATTTTGTTCTTCGTGTGTTATTCATTTACTCCCCACCTTTGAAACCCCTATGTGAACAGTCAACAGTTGCACCCCCAATTCATGGTGCCACAATCCAGGATCATGGATGAAATCCCATGAAGGAATATTGGAGGATATGTGGTAGTCATGAAATTTTATGGATAGGAAAATAGTGCCAAATATCACAAAATGGTGGCACACTATGGTAGTTAGAGGTCGTGGCTCTAGTTGGATTAGGCAAGGTGGCACACGTCCAGGGGTCGGTCCAGGTGGAAGGTGAGCTAGCCGGGAGAGGCCACCGATGGGGCGACCGATGAGAGGTGGAACATGGTAGATGGAGGAGACCATGGTAGGATGAAATTATGTTGACCAGGGGCACGGTGAGGGGAGGCTGTGTATGTGGCGACAATGTTTATCTTAGCTCGATTTCGCGTTGGAGGATCCAGTGGTGGCAGTTTAGCCATGGGGTATACGGGAGGCACACAGTCAGGGTGAACCTCGTGTGTTGTGTCCAATGGGTTCATAGCATGTTCCATACTATGGGTGAGATAGTCCATGGTCATGTATCCCCATCAGTCTGGGCTAGATCGTTTTGGACTCCAACAGACCGGGTCGGGTATGCTGGCGGGCTGGGTCATTTGGTCTGTTGGGTCGAACTCGGGTCTGACCCTTTTTTTTTTTGGAAAAGTCTATTTAATTCAAACCATGTATCTTTTTCACATGGTATTTGTGGTGTTTTATCCCCACTAAAGAGACATTAATTTTTAGAAACTCTATGTTAGTTTTTTTGGCGGTTTGAATATGGCCTAATTACTCAGGGAGTAGGTTCTCCCGAAACAAGTGCGCTACGAGAGGAATCATGAGGCTGGATGTGTCCGAGAATCTATGTGGACTATAAGCTATGTGAAATCAATGGTTTTAGAAATAGAAGACATGTGAATATGGATATGTGGGTGTTACTTAGATATTTGGTTTGTTGCGGAGAATTTGTGTCTCACCGAGACTATGTGTCTTACTGAGACTGTGTGTTTTTCAAAGATTGTATTTATTATAGAGACTGTGCGTATCATGGAGATAGTGAGATTGATTATATTGATCCTATCATGAATTTATTATAATTTATGTTTTATACATATACCAGTGTGAGCTGACTAGACTTCATGTATTTTCATCGTGGTATACTTCGTGTATTTCCTTTGTGGAATAATTTATGTATTTAATATTGGTATTCCTTTGTGATTTTGGGGTGTCCTATTGAGTAATTTTGTACTCTCCCTATCATGAGATTCACCCACACATTTAATGTCTTGGGAAGATGATTAATTCTCTGACAGATTCCTAGGTGTACTAAGACCATGTTTTACCTAGAGAGATCATGCAGAAACGGTGTGCTCCTATGGTTTTAGACAGTAGTCAGATACCTACCCTTCATGCATGGTTTTCGATGGATCGGTTTAAATAACTTATGCATTCACTATTCAAAATCTTCATTTTGGTGAGATTGTATTCTAGGCATATTTATATTTCATTTTTCTACTGTTTTACAATTGGGTTGGGATCTTAGTGTATGCATGCATGGTTTACCTGGGGTTTTTATATTTAAGATTTTTGGCTTGGATGTGTGTGTGTGTGTGTACATGTACATAGGAAAATTCCTCCTATTTGTTGGATATTCCTACTTGGTTCTAGTCTCTAGCCCCTATCCTATTGGAGGTGTGCTTGGGGTAGTAATAGAATGGGCCCCACTATGATGGGTTGTGACATAATGTTTCTAAAAACATTAATGAAAAAAACAACATTATGAATTAAAACAACATCACTTAAAATCATCCATTTAAATGGTCCACACATAACCTCTTCTTTTAGAAACCATTTTATATTTTCAAACTGTACATTATGAAATTGATATGAAATACCCAAAAAAATTGAATGAATTGAAATACCATTTCAATCACCCCCATAAAAATCATAATGTGATTTCAATAAAAACATTCTAAAACACATTTCAATGAATGTAAAAATTTATAAAATATGGAACAAAATTTTTGGAATGAACACATTTTCATTAAACTGGGGCTTTATATTTTATAAACCAAAATCCACCAAAAATACAATAGAATGAAATTTCATTTCTAAATAAAGGATTTATTCCCTATATGAAACCAAACTGGCCAAAAAAATATTTTCAATGAAAAGAATAGTTTTTTTTCAAAATGAATAAACCATGAAACAACATGAAATTGAATAGTTAATAATTCAAGAAACACATGACTCACATGAAAAATAAATGAAAAATAAATAATTATATCAAAATATCAGAAATCTAAAAGTAGTGAAACAAACATTTCTCACCTTCCATGTTGGAAATAAAATTCATAAAAACATGACACATACAACAATATAAATAAATATTCTAATATATATCATGACATAAAAAATACATACACTCATAGAAACTCTAATCCAGTGTTCCTTTAATAACTGAGTGAAGATCTTGAAAGAAGATAAGGAATGTTGATGAATATATTGATAACATAAATTCAATAGAAAAAATGGCTGCAGATATATCACAATTTCTCTGTAGATGTAAGGGATTCCTCAAAATCAAAAATAGTTTTGATATGGTTTAAAATTATAATTCATAAGATAAATAATTGGTCCAATGGGTTGTATTTTGTATCATTTAAATAGAAATAATCACACTAAATCAATAATACATGACTTGAAAGCATTTTTTGGGAAACCATGTGTGAACTGTGTGCCTTGTTTTGGGATACCCGATATGATTCAGGGATTGGTCATACAGTTTATCTGACCATGTCCCAACCATGAGATATTCCATTATTCATAGGTGTATAGTTTCTGATAGTAGTTTCATGGTTTTTGTGAACAATGCACCTACTGTGTGCCCTCATTTGGGACACAAAACTAAGCCACATAGTTTCATGGGTAAAATCCCATAGTTTGGATAACCATGAACCAATAGGGTGAAAACCTATAGACCAAAAAATCCTTAAAGACTCACCAATATAAAAACATATAATGTTACAAACAAAATATCATAAAAATGAAAATATGAACCCAAAAGGAAAATAAATATATGACATATTGGAAATAAACCAGGTTATAAAACATCATGATAGGTACATATCATATATAGAGGTATAATAATTATAAAAAAAAATTATAATCTATTCATGATACACATTGTGTCCCTAGGAATGCAGTGTGGGATGACATAAATGAATTACAAAACCTCTAACTTGCTTTATGTGATGTGTATCTAATGCCAACAAATGCAAGGAACACTGTAGCATTAGATATTCATGTGAGCCAGTCAAAAAATAAAAATTAATTTATTAAAAAAACTTTATCAATATGTTGTGTAATTGGTTATACCCAGCAATCATTTGGTTTTTCCACTCCATGTACACATCTACCAATTTTTAATAAGGTGTGTGGAATTTAAATGTTTAATAATTATTAGTCATGTTATTTATAAAATTCATAATGTGAATCGTTGTCATATATTGTTTACTTTACATGCTTTACTATTATTACATGTCATTTATTTTATGGTATATCATATAGTAAAATATGTTTTATAGACTATCTTAATCGTCCCATGGAACAACATATTATGTAATATCACTATAGTTCGTGTTGGAATAAATTCCATGAAAGTGAATAATTAATGAAATGAACCATAAAAAGTGTCATTTACACACCATATTGAGTGGATATGAAAACTACGTAAGTGTTGAACAGTAGAAATAAAATTAATCAGACACATAAGGGTACACATAGATTCACTTCCAGTACATGTTGTGTATATTTAAGTCCATGTTTAACTTCATAAAAATTGGAGGATACATGTTAATTACATAATCTATACAATATTTTTATGAATTATTCATAAATAATAATTAATTTATTATAAAAATCTAAAAATACAAAGGACGTGATTCTCAGAAATTTTTTGGGAAAATAATAATATAAGAACTAATTAATTATTAACATGATTAATTTATTATTTTGAACAATTTATGTAAAGACCTAAAAATTTCATTGAAAATTTTTTCATGAATACTTTGGAATTTTACGAGTCCGTAGTTTCTGACAGAACCTAATTCCGAGGCCCGGTGTCCCTTGAATCAATTTCTGAACTTTTGTTCGGGTACGTTCAGTAAATGTGCGAGCGGGAAAATCTATCTTTTGAACTGTTGATCGGAATTGAAATATAACAACACCGTTGAAATCCTAGAATTGGTAATCACTTAAGGGGACCTTTACCTCGATCTCAATCGAGCCAGGGTGAATGTTGGTTTTTCAAGGATTCATGGGATTAAAATAAAATAAACATTGTATTTTATTTCAAATTGAAAATTTTGAACTTCTAATTTAATAAGGGTAATTAAATGTATGGTAACCCAAGAGGTGTAACCACCCATTTAATGAACATTATTTATGTAAAATAGAAGGGTTTGGGGGGAAGTTTGGAAAGGTTTTCGTAGACGAGGAACGGTTCTCCAACGACGTTCTCCCCAACGAAGAACGATCCTTCAACA
This sequence comes from Viscum album, assembly GCA_963277665.1. Lineage (NCBI taxonomy): Eukaryota > Viridiplantae > Streptophyta > Magnoliopsida > Santalales > Viscaceae > Viscum > Viscum album. The sequence continues at coordinate 2,138,221,655 of OY728165.1, forward strand.
GAGATCAAATCTGATGAATCTCCGAAGCACGAACTCGGATCCGAAGTGCGAGGAAGACACAACCATCTTCATCAACTTCACCTTCTTCACATGACATCATCAACAAGAAATGATCGAGGTAGGGGTCATTATTGTTTAATTTAAATCCTCATACTTCATCTTTATATGTGGTTATTTGTTAGCCAAATTGTTATTATCTTACACGGAGGGCACAGGATGAAAAAACACGTCCCTACTTCCCTTCAATGGATCTTGACAGATTGATGACGGAGGTGGCGCAATAGAGCCACTGGTAGAGGGAGCCACAGAATAAACCGGCTACACAATTGACATCGGTCGTCGGAGCTGTGTGAAGAATGGGGCAGCGGCCACCACGGGGCGCGACAATGCCAGAGGGGTGCGGTGCCGTCACACCGCTCTAGAGTTAGATCGGCCATAGCCACACAGGTTGCGGTAGATGGAGATGGTGCGGGTTGTCACACTGCACTGGAAGGGAAGCCGCGGCTGGGCCCCGACGAAAGATCTGGAGGGAGGCCGGTTGAGCCGGCCGCCGGTGAGGGTGCGCCAGGGTGGAACCGGCACTTTCTGATTCCGTTACGGGAGACAGAGGGTGTAACTCCCCCCCTAATTTTTTAGGGTGGGCCCCGCAAGGCACCGCCGCTTCCTGGTCACGTTGACCAGGCGGGTTTGACCGCCCCAACCACGCGGCTGGGCCACCGCGGCGCGCGAACCATGGCAACACGCCACGCAGGCCGGGCCACCGTACGACGCGGGTCGGGCCGGTGCCATGGGCCGAGCCGGCATCTTGGGTCGGGCCGGACCCACTTCCACATTGGGTCGACCTGGTTCGGTCCGACCCAGGGCGGGTGGGCCGGGTCGGACCGGGCCCAGACCCCCTCTTCGGACCATTTTCGGTTAATCGCCCATAACATGAGCTAAGAACCTCCAATCGATGCACTGTCAGTTGTGTTTTATTTAGAGTATCCTGATGGACATTTTGGTATATCACACTCATGGTTTTGAAAAAGTTTGTGTGTGGCCGAGTTGATTTGAACTCAAAACCAACCGGGACATCGGAGCGTAAACACTTATATCTTATGAACCAGATGTGTGATTGACCTGTCGTCAACTACGTCAGTTTACAAATGACAATACGGTCCTTTTGGTATACTCCATGTGGAATTCGTCCGAGATTGGAGTATGGCTGAGTTGGATTATACCCAAAATCCAATAGGGCCCCCCAAACGGAAAAGCCAATAACTGTCAGACCGGGCGTCTGATTAACGCGCCGTCTGTCGTGTTGGGTTTCTTTTGATGAGACAGAACATCATGGTACATAAACTATTTACCTCGTGATTGTTCATGTGATTAACCCTTTTCTCTAGGAGTGGACCCTCCCGTAATTGAGCGTGCTATGTGCGGGAACCCTAGAGCTGGCTACGACTGCGTCGACTACCGTACTGGAATCCTCTGTCGGTTCGACGACAACGACTACCGTACTGGAATCCTTCATGGGTTCGACAGCGATGACTACAGTACTGGAATCCTCCTTGGGTTTGAAGGCAACAAATACCGTACGGGAATCCTCTGTGGGTTCGACGTCGATGACTACTGTTCTTGTATCCTGTGTGGGTCTGGCAGTTCGACCTCTGTACACATATCCTGTGTGGGTCTGGCAGAGTAGCTGGTCATGTATACTGTGTGGGTCCGACAACTTAGGTATTCTTGTATTTTTTGTGGGTCCAACAGGTTATTTGAATCATTGACTATATGTGATCATCTCTATTACTCTCGATATAGCTGGTCTTGTATCCTGTGTGGGTCCAACAGCTTAGCTGGTCTTGTATCCTGTGTGGATCTGAAATCTTAGATGATCCAGTGGCTACATGTGATCAACTATATCTATTTACAAATGATGTATACCTATGTGAGATGAGTCTTTACTTTCAATATTTATCAATGGTGTGATTGACTTCTTTCCTATGTGGAATGGTTTGTTCTTGGGCTCGAGAGTTGGAGCCGAATTGGGATTGATAACATAGGTATATGTATGGGCATATACCTAAGTAGAGTTGGTTGATACTTCATGATTGTATCTTTTTTTTGTAGTTTATCCTTCTTGGATTCTGGGAGACCATTGGGGGTCTCGTGGTCACTATCGAGTATTGTTATACTCTCCCCTAAACAGGCTATGCCCACACTACGTTGTGTTGGATGAAGATGACGGACAACACTGATCGTGGTAGAGACTTGTGGAGCTGGATGGTACCCAGAGCTGGACCACTTTGTGGGACGTACACAGAGAGGGTAGACAGACCCGAGGTACCGAGGAGGCCATCTCCACCCACCCTTCTGGAGGGATTCCTGGAGGATGACTTAGTGGTTTCTGTTTTACTTTTCGGTTTTTGTCCTATACTTTTCAGTTGGGAATGTATTCTGGCTTGTTTACCTTTCAGAACATTGTATTCATTATTAATTTGTACTTACTTCGTCTTGCATACTCTGTTGAGTTTCCTTAATATTATAAAGATAATGCCTTCCCTTTTATTGGGATTTACGCATTTGATGATAGTCTCCATCCCCTGGCCTTTGGAAGGTGGGTTTGGGGTAGTCGCGGCATGGCCCCCGAGGACAGGTCGTGAAATATTGGTATTAGAGGAGTCAATTCTACTGCAGAACACAGGACTCTAATCAATCATTTCTATGAAGAAATAGTGTTAAGAGTATTTAGTGTGGTTTTTAGTCCATAGAGTCGAGTGTCGGTGCGGTGGTCGACGTATCCATACAATAGGACCTTGACCCCTGATATCCAACTCAGTGCACAAATACACTGATTACACGTGTGTTTCAAAAGTTTTCTTTGTTATTACTTTGTTTCATCTCACCAGGTATACAGTTTGACCCTGGGACATCTGTTTCTTTTCAGGATGTCCTCATTAAGGCATCCATCTAGGGTTCCGAGATACGTGCAAGATGGTGGCCCACTGAGCGACGAGGCCCCGGGCAGGGCCCCAGCATAGCGGAGGCACCAGCGGTACCGCTACCCCCTGGGCCACCAATACCTAAAGCCCCAGCAATATAGATTTCATGCTGACTGAGTGTGTTGCATGAGTTCAAGCGATAGAGGCCTCCATGGTTTCAAGGTGAGATAGGTTTTTAGACGACCAGGTGCTGGTTGGAGGATGTAGCATGAGTTTTCCACATAGTTGGGACACCCGCTGACTTTATGATGTACATAGCTGTTAGTCTCTTTCATGGATTAGCTGAGAGGTGTTGGAGCCTGATTCTCTAGTTTTACGATGAGGCGACTCTCACCTGGGTAGACTTCGAGTGTCTTTTCAGGGCAGAGTTTGTACCAATGACACTACGCTGATGTGCGTGATCTGGAGCTACTGCTCCTGCTGTTGGGATTTCCAATAGTAGTTGAGACATCAGCAGTGGGAAGTAGGCAGATTTCACGAGGGCACAAGCGGGTTAGATCAATAGACAGACGTGGCACATGTGGCCGAGTGAGCTCAAAATGAAGGGGTCATGGTTTTTCCTGCAGGGAATGGAGTCACAGAGCGCGTGACTGTCCAACTCCCTGCACAGTTGATCAGCAGGCGTTGGAGGAGCCACCGAGACAGAGGCAGCAGTAGGAGCTTGGGAAACAGCCAAGCTTTGGATGAGTCAGTGCATCATGTCCTTTAGAGGATCGTGATCAGAGTCACCGGGCACTACTAACACCATAACCCTTAGACGGTTCACCTCATGCTCCAGGAGCAGGTGGACAAGAACAGAACTTGCTCCAAGCATAGAGGCCTTTGTTCACGAGGATTCTAGCTTTGTTGTTTTCTATGTTTGTGCTTGTTTTGTGTCTTTTTACTATGAGATATAGAAATAAAAGAAACATTTCCATGTTATTGTTTCTTCCCTACCATTTTGTATGGTTGATACTGAGAGGTTCTGGTTATAACCGTTGAATTGACCCTCTCATTCGAGATTCCTACTGGAGGAGACCCAGTGACCACACAAAGCTGCCGACAGTGTGACTCGACCCTTGGAGGCGAGAGTAACAGTTGGATATCTTGGTAGTGGCATCGAGGCCTTACGATGACGTCCATGGCATTAAATAATACCGTTCATTCTTGGATTGACTGTATTAGGCAATGAATGTGGTTCATCCAGGGGATGAGACATGATTTCTCTTTTTAGCATAGGAAAATCATACCATCTCTTTTAGGACATAATCGAAAAAGGTTGTTGTTGAGTTATTTACAAATGTCTAGCCACACCCATAGTTTTTTTAGCGAACAAATTACTGTTTACTCTAATCTCAAAGTCTCAGGTGTGTCTTCTCGTAGAAGGACATGTACCTTAGACAGCGGCGATGGCATGAGTTCCTCCAGTACTATGACGTTGAGATATTCTACACTCCTTGAAACGGGAACGTTATAATATATTCCCTCAGCAGGATATTGGGCATTCAGCTGCAAGGAGAGGTGATGGAGCATCTAGTTGTGTTTTAGATATCGATTGGGGATATTGATGGAGCATCCTTTATTAAGTCTCTCACATTCACTCCTCCACTTCTATTGTAAGTTAGAGAGGCACAGTGTGGGGATATTTACTGTGAGACGCGATGTGCTCTAATATCCCTAGGGCAGGTGCCTGATGGATTTTCTGAAGGAGGGGAGCACGTCATCCTCTTTAGTGGATGTACTATGGTACCAGTTGTACTGCAAGAGGGAGTGTTGAGGGAGTTTCACACTTCCCCTCTAGCGGTACATCCAGGAGTGGCGATGATGTACTAGTACCTTAGACGATAGCACTAGTGGCCGGGTATGAAGAATTATATAGTAGAGTATGTTTCACAATGCCTCACTTGTTAGCAAGTGAAGACGAAGTACCAGGTACCAGCAAGCTTGGTATAACCCTTAGAGGACCCAGAGTCGAAGTGGGATGGGATATCTATGGATTTAGTGATAGGTCTTCCACGTACATCTAGAGGGCATGACTCTAACTGGGTGATCGTCGACCACCTCACCATGTTGGCCCACTTCCTATGGATCAGAGGGTAGGGCTCAGTAGAGATCATGGGGTACCTTTACATTCAGGAGATCGTATGGATTCATGGTGTTCTATCATCTATTGTTTCTGATCGTGATGCTCGTTTCACTTCCCTCATATTTAAGGGGTTACAAAAGGAATTCAGGAAATAGCTTCGCTTGAGCATCGCCTTCCAAACTTAGACGGATGGCCAGACTAAGAGGATCATATAGACACACGAGGACATGGTCTGTGCATGTGTCATTGACTTGGGTCATAGCTTGGAGGATCACCTAACTTCGGTGGAGTCTGAATAAAATAAAATTTACCACTCCACTATCGGGATGGAACCATACAAGGCACTTTATGACCGTCCTTTCAGGTCACCTCTGTGTTGGACAGTCCTTGGGGAGTCAGCACTCGTATGTCTAGAGATGGTTCAGGCTATGATGAAGAACGTGCAGATCATCTAGGAGTAGATGAAGAAATCACAAAGCAGTCAAAAGACCATTGCTGGTAGGAGGCAGAGACCACTGGTGTTCAAGGATGGTGACCAAGTCTTCTTACGGGTCTCACCACAATAGGGACTACAAGGATTTGGTCAGGGTGCAAAGTTATCTCTGTGTTTCATCAAATCATTCCAGGTCCTCAGCACAGTAGGCAAGGTGCCTTACTGCCAGGCCCATCCACCTCATTTGCACCGGGTGCATGAAGTCTTCCACGAATCTTAGTTGAGGAGATACAGGAATGATCCATCCCACATCATCGATCACGGGGAGCAGGACATCGATGAATGGGTGACATTTGTGGAGGTCTCAGTAGAGATCGAGGATCGACAGGAGAAGGTCCTATTTGGATGGTCGATTCCTCTGGTCCTCATTCGCTGGCAGCACGAGAACATCCAGGAGAGCACTTGGGAGTGGGAGGCTCCGATGCGAGCTCAGTACCCCCATTTGTTTTCTTAGTGTGTGTTATAGCTTACGGGGACGTAAATTCCTTAAGTGGGAGTAATGTAATGACCAGGAAATTTGAAGGAAATTTTTTTCTTTAATACTTTGGAATTTTATGAGTCCACAGTTTCTGAAGGCTCCTGATTTCGAGGCCCAGTGTGCCTGGAATCATTTCCTGATGTTTTGTTTGGGTACGTTCAGTAAACGTGTGTGTGGGAAAATCTATTTTTTGAACCAGTGCTCGGAATTGAAATATGAGGAAACCATTGAACTCTTAGTTTCAGTAATCTCTTAAGGTGACCTTCACCATGATCGCAATCGAGTCGGGGTGAATGTCGGTTTTTTGAGGTTTCATGGGATAAAAATAAAAAAAAACATTATTTTCTATTTTTAATGGAAATTTTTAAACATCTCATTTAATGAGGGGAATTAAATGTGTGTTAACCCAAGAGGTGTATCCACCCATTTAATGAACTTTATTTATGTTAAAAAGGAGGGGTTGGGGGGAATGTTGGAATGGTTTTGGTAGATGAGGAATGGTTCTCCAACAACGCTCTCCCCAGTGAAGAACGATCCTTCGACGAAGATTGGATCCCGACAAATCTCCGATGCATGAACTCGGATCCAAAGTGTGAGGGAGATGCAACGATCGTCATGAGCTTCACCTTCTTCTCGTGACGTCATTAAAAAGAAATGATCAAGGTAGGGGACATTATTGTTTAATTTTATTCCTCATACTTCAACTTTATTTGTGGTTCTTTGTTAGCCAAATTGTTATTATCTAACGTGGAGGGCGCGGGCCGAACAAACATAGCCCGACCTCCATCCGATGGATCCTGATGGATTGATGATGGTGGTGGAGCAACAAAGCCACTGGTAGAGAGAACCGAAGAATAAACCAGCAGTACAATTGACATCGGTCTCTAGAGCTGTGCGAAGAATGAGGCCATGGCCACCACAGGCCGCGACAATGCCAGATGGGCGTGGTGTCGTCGCACCATGCCAGTGGTATAGGGGTCGTGACCACAGGGGCCGCAGAAGGCTGATAAGGCGCGGCATTATCACACTGGCCGAAATGGAAGCTACAGTTGTGCCACGATGGAAGAGCTGGAGGGCGGCCGGTGAGGGTGCGCCAAGGCGGAACCCAGTGGGTTCTGCGGAGAGGAACTGGCGCTTGCGGGTTCCATTACGGTAGACTTAGGGTGTAAATCCCCTCTCCCCCCCATTAATTGTTTAGGGTGAGCCCCACAGGGCACCATCGCCGCCTGGTCACGTTGACCAGGCAGGTTTCACCGCCCCAGCCACGCAGCTAGGCCACTGCGTCACATGTCCCGGGGCTCCGCACCATGTGGGCCGGGCCGTCGCGCCACGTGGGCCGGCCTTGTAATGCCCCGACCCTAGATACCCAGAGTTGGTACATTATTACATAACATTAGCATGATCACAAGAAAGATCAAGTCTCGAAAGACTGATTAATTTAGTATCCTTGGAAACACTAGATATATTCATAAAGTTTACATTACATCAATAAGTGAAAAACTACAACAACATATTGTCTTTATATCCCTTCATAATATCCCAGCAGGTCATTCAAAAAATACTTCCTCACATCCTGGGAAAAATAAAACGTTGAAAGGGGTGAGCTAAGATTCTCAGTAAGGATAACAATATAGTGGAATCTTTCATAAATAAACATAAAAATTTAAGGCAATGTATAACTAAAACAAAATCCTTTTAAACTAGAACTTCAGCCTAATATGGCAAGGATAAAATGAAATAATGTCATTTACTTATTCACATGGATATTCTACAAGTCTAATAATCACATGAAAATATTAATAACCACTTTCCTAATGACATAATGCATAATGCCAGACTATTATAACCACATAGCCAAGGCCTCGTTCCAATACTACAAATAAGATTTTGACAAGGCCTTGTGACAAGACACTAGTTTGTCTCATGAGACCTTCCGATGCATCAAGGAGATATAGCGGGCTCCACACATCACTTTCGAATTCCAATTCATTCCTCATATGAATAGTTTGAAATATGATATAAACATTCGTATTAATCTAGCATACGAAATGTCAATACTTAATCGACAAATCATGAATGGTATAAAAATAGCATGTCCATAGTCAAACATAACTCATTCGATACAATATAGAAGATTTTATTGTATCAGATTAACTTCGATCTATAATAATGAATGATATTGACATAGATGAAAATAACAATCAAAACAATTTGAGAGAAATATCCCCCTTTTCTTGAAAACATTTAAAAGTCACACTATTTGTCAAGAAGCCATTTGAAAATAAATTTTTGAATCAAAGTGTCCCATACCAATTTAAAACTTTTCAACGGAGTTTAATTTAAAAACATTAATTTCCATATAAATAAATCCATAAACCCATTTTTTAAAACATGGACATTAATGAGAAATATTTAGAAGAATAAGTCTTTAAAACTTTAAAAAATGGTATTTTAGTTAGAGTTTCTAACCAAAAGAGAGACACTTGAATACAAATAATTGAGGTAATCAAAACATTGTAATATCATGAGAATAAAGGGATTCATGATATACAATGTCAAAGTACATTATATACAACACATAAATGTGATTTGGTGTATAACAACAAAGATGTCTCAATGGAATGTAAATTGAGATGAAATCTCTCATAATGGTCATATCCTTAAGCTAAGGATAAATCAACGACATAGTTATATGTGACAAATATAAATACACTAAATATGATTGTATATTCAGTGTAAAACAATCAAAGGACATTCACACATAATCTTGTAAAAACAACACCAAGGAATTGGATTTTTAACTCAACAAATGGAGAATGAGTTAAAATTACTCTTATCAAATTCATATCGATGACTTGAGAAATTATCAATGGATTGATTATGTGTATCAAAAGTATATCCACAGAAAAGGGGAGTAGAAATTTTGACATTAGAAAATGAATAGTGATTCCACAGATAATCTTGGAGTAAAATAATCAATGAAGTTTGCGTAAAGCCGATGAAATGGAAATTGAAATTTCAAATTCCCTTATCGATTTAGTAACATACAAAAAATACACCCATGAAAGAAGGATAATAGAATGATGATGTAAATATCCATAAATTAAAGTATATTACACAATTAATACAATCATGGGCAGTACACACACCACATGCAATAAATAAGTGGTGAACAATGGAATTCTCACGGAATTAAAAGTGAGATAAGAAAACCCTTACTTTGTACTTTTTCTTTGGTCGATGGTAGGTTAAACTCCTGTATAATGGTGAAATAGTTTTTATTTAATTATACAATAATCATTTACGTTAATATGATATCATATATGATCTTTTAACATTGATTTGTTAATAATATCTTAGTATTATCATCATTTCGGTTGTTAACTTACTCGTTTTACTTTATATTCTTTGTTAGGTAAGCCTTGTTTTTTATGGATAGGTTGTATCTTATTCATATCCAGAATTATATCAATTCCTTAAACATTATTTTTAATCATCAAATGAGAATTATACTTGAATGGATACGATGGAGAATTAATCTCATCGCGTTCATGGAGACGGTAGTCCATACGTACGCACGAGCGACAATATAATTCTTTTGGGGTTAAAATAATATATAATTGGATGGTATATCCTATAGATAGAATAATTATCATGTAATATTTATTATTTACATGAATTACACATCATTATTATATGCATACAAATAATAATTTATTGAATGACAATTACACCATGACGTGGAGACGGTAAGCTGTACGTACACACGTATGGTGACATGCCATTCAAAGGATGTATAGAATACTGAATATGGTTGTACCATATTTATAATAACATAAAATTATATATAAGATTCTGGAGTTATTATTTTATAATAGAAATAAAAATGAAAGAAGAAGTTGAAGAAGAAAGGAACTTGAAAGAGGGGGGTGAAAACATTACCTCTTCTTTGGGTTGTTCCTTTGTATTTGATCAAAAGGGCTCCTTAGATTGGATTTCTGACTAAAGGAAGGCCTCTAAGTTTAAGTGAGGGATGTTGAGAAAGTATTTTGGCAGGGTTTGGCCGATCCAAAAGTATTTGAAGGTGTGAATTAATGAGAAGGTGGAGTTCCCTTTTATAAGAGGGGTGAGGAGATCCTTTGGAAAAGCTAGAAATATTATTTTATAATAACTTCATATTCAGTTTATAATGCCTCCAAAGTGGATTATTTGAAAGTAAAGGTGGGGATAGTTCGAACACCACTCAACCAATAGGATTTAGACAGGTTTGGGTTACTATATTAACATTATATTTAAGTATTAACTCTTAGATAATTAGTTTCACTTTTATAATGTCTCTTTGTATTTTTATAATATATGGTTAATTAACATACTATATACATCCAAGAGACCCCCAAGTGGTCCATTAATGATTCAATTATCATGATATAAGTCTCTTGGCCGAACCTTAGATTTTTACGAATTTAATATCAATTAATAATATAATATGTTTTTAAAAACTCTTTTAGGTCAACTCTGACACTATTCAATAACTGATTTTTGTAAAAATCATAACAGAATGATTACTTCTAAAAAAGTTAATTAAATCAATCCCAACATGTCATATTATCCTAGAAAATTATTTTTATTTATAAAAAGTCTCAAATTACATTTATTTGGGTATTTATAATATCAATTATTCTAATGTTTCATTAATTAGGTAATTACTGTATCACCATTGTTTCATAAATAAATTAAATTATATAATGTATAAAAAATATAAATAAAATACCATTATGTAGTAAATCGTTTTATCTTTCTAATTAATATTTATAATCAAAAATATAACATATATAACCCTATGTAAAAAAATTTCTAAAAGATATATGCTTCTGTAATTTTTGTATTTATTTTAACATAATTAATATAAAGTATCATTATCACTTACAACTGGCTCTATGAGGTCCAAAAATCGACCCAAAGATGACCATGGTCGGATATATATCAATAAATATGGTTAGTACATGTTTTTGGGTAATTTGTTACTATTATAATATTATTTTTAACCCTTATTTACAAGATTTACCCTTTAACCATGGTAAATAAAATATTTACCTAAGTAATTATTCAAAATGTCTAAAAATAAAAGATACCTATGTACACAATTTGAACATCCTGATTCCAAATATGGAATCAATTTTTCCAAATTCCAAACACAGAAGTGGCAGAAATTAATTTAATATTAATTCCCGCTGTCAAAACAAAAAGCATGTTTTTAAGATATAATAACTATCAAAAGATTGACACTTTTTTAATGTTCGGTTTAATTGTAAAATTATGTCCAATTACCATTATTGTATTAGATGGTAAAATTATATTCTAAATGTACTTTTAAACCACTGAAATTAATAATTTATCAATATTAATTATTTTGATTAAAAAGTAGTTTTTAATTAAAATTTACTAATTTTCACTATTCATCAAAATATGAAAGTTATCCGAAAAGTACCAAAATTTCACGCGAGGATAATTTAAATATTATGAATCCAAAACTGAATTCCATTTTAAGATATAGAATTTATAAAATTTCAAATAGAGGGTATTAATATTCATAACGGTTACTTTGATTGGTCGAGGTGTGTTAGAACTCGAAGTTGCGTACAACGCACGATACTGTATTAATCAAAAAGAAGCGTACCATAGAATCTTGGGGTGTTAAATTCTCCCCTATTTCAATAAATTTAATCCTTTAAATTTTAAAATTGGGCATTGGAATATAATGGAAAGTCCCACATTGAAAAAAGATTCAATAAAACTGTCACTTCGAAAGAAAGAAAGTGAAGTACAAAGGTTACCTGAGATAACCTATACTAGGATTCCATGTAGAAAAACATGGATATGGATGATAAAATAAGTGTCAAGTTCTAATGGAGAGTAATAGAAAACATGATCAGGAGAAAGTTAACAATAATAAACCCACAAACTTGTGATGGGACAAATAGTCATTAGTTTCCCAATTGGAAATGTAAATGGACAACATTTTTACAATTTTTTTTAAGATACATTACATAATGATGAAGAATTCAATTCTGAGATTGAATAAGAACATAAAGAGATATAGTTTTTTTTGGTAATGTTTCGTTCTTTAATAAATTCCTACTACTAATTCATTTTTAAATGATGAGTATTCAACAAGACTTGGTCACACTGGAAGAGATAGAATAAACTTCTTATAGAATCACATGATCCACGAAGGATACAATATATATTTACCTTGTCTTTAGAGATTAATCAAAACCAAAATGGTTACTATAAGATCTGATGATCCCCCAAAAGGATATTCTATTATAGAAAGAAACACTAATCTTAATTTATAAAATTAAACCATCAATACCCCAAAGCTAAATAAATACCATTCAATAATCAATTGTCCTTAAAATCCTTTAATATAATCCAAACTAATATTGAAACCCAAAACATATAATAAAGTAGTCTTCCATGTTAAATGGTATCTCCAAATGACATCAATTACTCTTATAGTCACATAATTAAAAGTAATTAACCTAATCACATATTCTCTATTATAGGTTAATCATTTCCATCAATAACCCAAATCACTATAAATACACAATAAAAACATAGATAAAAATACACCATGACTCCTAAAATGAAATACCATAGTATTATATTTTCCTTGGGCATATAGTGTCCCCAAATAAGTGGACATCTTCCAAAATAACATTTATCACTTAATCACCAAATCATTTTCCTATACTAAGGGTATTCACTTGATAAGAAATAAGATCCCAAATCAAATTATTATTGATCAATAAAATCATTTAACTTAGAATAATAGTCACATTATCTAGGGACATCACGTAGTCTAGTGGTAGGTGATAAATCCCAATCACACTTTGGTTGTGGGTTCAATTCCCACAGCTTTGTCCGACGCGACGGGTTTTCACACGGTCTGCATGTTGTCCTTTGTCAGAAACTATATTTTACAACATTACCAAAATGAGATAAATTCTTCAAAATAACCATAACATAATTTAACCACAAATTTTATCTCATACCTTGAATTTTCATCCCAAATTATAATAACTTGTAATTGCCTTAAACCCTATGATCATATAAAACCAAATGTTTATTTATAACTATATCCACAAGAGAAAATATAATTCATCATAAAATATCATTATCACATGGAAAACTGTTGGGTTACAAATACAATAGAAAATTATTCCAAAGTGAACCCATCAACAAGGAGCACTAATACTTTTTAAACATTTCTCCAACCATTTATTTCTGCATAGCTTCTTCTTTGGCCAAGCAAATATCCTATAGAATAGGGAACTCACTTGGGTAATGGACAGGTCCCCTACATTTACGGAAAATGACTGTAAATGAATTCTTGAGACCATTTTTATCTTCTTCCATAGTACTCTTAATTTTTCTTCGGCAATTCGTCACTTTATGTCCTTCCTTCCCACATGTAAAGCATTTCTTTGTCCCATTGAGACACTTTCCTTGGTGTCTCCTTCCACATTTCCTACATTATGGAAATTGAGGATTCCTTTCTCCAAGGTCTCCACTGCTGGAGCTCTTATGATTCATCACCTTTCTCTTCTTTGTTGAGTCTGGGAATTGGTTAATATATATAGTGTTGATCATATTTTTGGAAAATTGATTTGGAATAACGATGATATATTTTACGCCTATCAACATTCCTTTTTGTTGCTCATTGCCACCACTGTTCCCACCTTGTACATCAATCTCAAAGTCACTATGACTTCCATGGAATCCAACCATTGACTAAAACCAGAAATCATTGTGTGTGTAACAGTAGTCATAAAATAATTTATAGATTAACATGTCACCATATTCTCAATTTCAAACACATTATGATTAACCAAGGTCATTTACTCTCATCTTATATATATAATACTTCAAATTGGTTTGTAAAGAAAATGTAAATTATTCTAAGCATATCCCCTGGGAGTGTCGTAAACATGAGTGCAGCAAGACCCGTTGTCGTGCATCAGTTCCCATTTGAGTCTAGCTCAAAGCGGTGTGTTCGGGTTTTACCCCAAGTTACATATGGGCCAGAGCCACCTTTACCTGCTCGTATCCAGTCAACGATGTATTGCTTGGAAAACTCAAAAAATCTCTACAATAACAAAATTCTAGGAAGTTCTTCTATACTCATCCGCAAAGTTCATCTTAGATCAACATGCTCTAATCAGAGTTTATCAAAATCTAGCTTCCAAGGTTTGTACTAAACTTCCTCTGATACCAACTGTAACACCCCGACCCTAGATACCTAGAGATGGTGCATTATTTCATAACATTGGCATGATAACAAGAAAGATCACGTCTCGAAAGACCGATTAGTTTAGTAGCCCTAGAAACACTAGATATATTCATAATGTTTACATTACATCAATAAGTGAAAAACTAAAACAACATATTTTCTTCATATCCCCTCATATTATCCATGCAGTTCATTCATAAAATACTTCTTCACATCCTGGAAAAAATAAAACGTTGAAAGGGGTGAGCTCAGATGCTCAGTAAGGATAACAATATAGCGGAAACTTTCATAAATAAAAATAAAAATTTAAGCCAATGTATAACTAAAACAAAATCCTTTTAAACTTGAACATAAGAATAATATGGAAGGGATAAAATGAAATAATGCCATTTACTTATTCACATGGATATTCTACTAGTTGGATAATCGCATGAAAATATTAATAACCACTTTCATAATGACAGAATGCATAATGTCAGACTATCATAACCACATAGCCATGGCCTCGTGCCAAGACTACAAATAAAATTTTATCAAGGCCTTGTGCCAAGAAACTAGTTTGTCTCATGAGACCTACCGATGCATCGAGGAGCCATAGTGGGCTACACCGGTCACTTACTAAGTCCATTGCATTCTCATATGAAAAGATTGAAATATGACATAAACATTCGTATTAAACTAGCATACAAAATGTCAATACATAATTGACAAACCATGAATGGTATAAAAATATCACATCCACAGTCAAACATAACTCATTCGATACAATATGGAATATTTTATTGTATCATATTAACCTCAATCGATAATAATGAATGATATTGACATAGATGAAAATAACCATCAAAACTATTAGAGAGAAATATCCCCCTTTTCTGGAAAACATTTAAAAGTCACACTATTTTTCAAGAAGCCGTTTAAAAATAAATTTTTGAATCAAAGTGTCCCATACCACTTTGAAACATTTAAAAGGAGTTTTAATTTTAAAACTTTAATGTCTATATAAATAAATCCTTAAATCTAATTTTTAAAACATGGACATTAATGAGAAATATTTAGAAGAATAAGTCTTTAAAACATTTAAAAATGGTATTTTAGTGAGAGTTTCTAACCAATAGAGAGGCACTTTCATAAATATAATTGAGGTAATAAAAAATTTTTAATATCATGAGAATAAAGGGATTCATGAAATACCATGTCAAAGTAAATTATATACACCACATAAAAGTGATTTGGTGTATAACAACAAAGAAGTCTGAATGGAATGTAAATTGAGATGAAATATCTCATAAAGGTCCTATCCTTAGGATAAGGATAAATCAACGACATAGTTATATGTGAAAAATATAAATACACTAAATAGGATTGGATATTCAGTGTAAAAAAATCAAAGGAAATTCACACATAATCTTGTAAAAACAACACTAATGAATTGGATGTTTAACTCAAAAAATGGAGAATGAGATAAAATTACTCGTAACAAATTCATATCGATGACTTGAGAAATTATCAATGGAGTAATTATGTGTATCAAAAGTATACCCACAGAAAAGGCGAGTGGAAATTATTACATAACCAAATGAATAGTTATTCCACACATAATCTCGATGTAAAATAATCAATGAAGTTTGCGTAAATCCGAAGAAATGGAAATTGAAATTTCATATTCCCTTATCGATTTGGTAACTTACGAAACATACAACCCTGAAATAAGGATAATAAAATGATGATTTATATATACATAAATTAATTTATATTACACAATGAATAGAATCAGGGGTAGTACACACCCCACTTCCAATAAATAAGTGGTGAACAATGGAATTCTCATGGAATTAAAAGTGAGATAAGAAACCCCATACTTTGTACTTTTTCCTTGGTCGACAGTAAGTTAAAATCCTATATAATGGGGAAATAATTGTTATTTAATTATACAAGAATCATTTACATTAATATGATATTATATATGATCTTTTAACATTGATTTGTTAATAATATCTTAGTATTATCGTCATTTCGGGTGTTAACTTAGTCGTTTTCCTTTATATTTTTTGTTACATAAGCTGTGTTTATTATGGATAGGTTGTATCTTATTCATATACAGAATTATATCAAGTCCTTAAACATTATTTTTAATCATAAAATGAGAAGTATACTTGAATGGATACGATGGAGAATGAATCTCATCGTGTTCATGGAGATGGTAGTCTGTACGTACGCACGAGCGAAAATATCATTATTTTGATGTTAAAATAATATATAATTGGATGTTATAACATATAGACATAATAATTATCATGTTATATTTATTATTTACATGAATTACACATCATTATTATACCCATCCAAATAATAATTTATTGAATGACAATTACACCATGACGTGGAGACGGTAAGCCGTACGTACGCACGTATGGTGACATGCCATTAAAAGGATGGATAGAATACTGAATATGGTTATACCATATTTATAATTACATCACAGTATATATAGGATACTGGATTTATTATTTTAGAATAGAAATAACAATGAAAGAAGATGTTGAAGAATAAAGGAACTTGAAAGAGGGTGGTGAAAACATTACCTCTTCTTCAGGTTCTTTCTTTTGATTTGATCAAAAGGGCTCCTTAGGTTGGATTTCTGACTAAAGGATGCCCTCTAGGATTATGTGAGGGAATTTGAGAGAGTATTTGGTCAGGGGTTGGCCAAACCAAAAGTCATTGAAGGTGTTAATTAATGAGAAGTGGGGGTGCCCTTTTATAAGAGGGCTGAGGGGAACCTTTGGAAAAGCTAGAAATATTATTTTATAATAAATTCATATTCGGTTTCTATTGGCTAAAAAGTGGATTATTAAAAGGTTAAGGTGGGTATAGGTCTAAAAAAACTCAACCAATAGGAGTTAGACAGGTTTTGGTTACTATATTAAACTTATCTTTAAGTATTAACTCTTAGTTAATTAGTTCCACTTTTACAATGTCTCTTTGTATTTTTATATTATATGGTTAATAAACTTACTATATACATCCAAGAGACCCCCAATTGGTCCATTAATGATACAAATATCATGATATAAGTCTCCTGGCGGAACCATAGATTTTTAGGAATTTAATATCAATTAATAATATAATATTTTTTTAAAAAACTCTTTTATGTCAATTTTGACACTATTCAATAATTGATTTTTGTAAAAATCTAAACAGACTTTTACTTTCAAAAAAGTTAATTAAATCGATCCCAACATGTCATATGATCCTTGAAAATTATTGTTATTTATAAAAAGTCTCAAATTACATTTGGTTGGGTATTTATAATATCAATTATTCTAATTTTCCATTAATTAGGCAACTACTGCATCACCATTTTGTCATAAATAAATTAAATTATATAATGTATAAAAAATATAAATAAAATACCATAATGTAGGAAATAGTTTTATCTTTCTAATTAATATTTATAATCTAAAATCCAACATATATAACCTTTTGTAAAAAAATGTTTTTCTAAAAGATATATGCTTACATCATTTTTGTATTTATTTTAACATAATTAATATAAAGTGTCATTATCACTTACATGTGGCTCCATGGGGTCCAAAAATAGACCCAAAGATGAACATGGTAGGATATGTATCAACAAATTAGGTTAGGACACGTTTTAGGGTAATTTGTTATTATTATAATATTATTTTTAACCCTTATTTACTGGATTTACCCTTTCACCATGTTAAATAAAATATTTACCAAAGTAATTATTTAAAATGTCTAAAAATTAAAGTTAACAATTTACAAATTTTGAACATCTTGATTCCAAATATGGAATCCCTTTTTCCAAATTCCAAACACAGAAGTGGCATAAATTAATTTAAAATTAATTCTCACTGTCAAAACAAAAAGCGTGTTTTTAATATATAATAACTATCAAAAGATTGACACTTTTTTTATGTCCGGTTTAATTGTAAAATTATGTCCAATGAACAACATTGTATTAAATGGTAAAAATATATTATAAATGTACTTTAAAACCACTCAAAATCATTATTTATCAATATTAATTATTTTGATTAAAAAAGTTGTTTTTAATTAAAATTTAGTAATTTTCACTATTAATCAAAATATGAAAGTTATCCGAAAAGTACCAAAATATCACCCTAGGATAATTTCAATATTATGAATCCCAAAATGAAGTCCATTTTGAGATATAGAATTTATAACATTTCAAAAAGTGGGTATTAATATTCATAACTACTACTTTGATTCGTCGAGGTGTGTTAGAACTCGAAGTTGCGTACAACACACGCTACTATATTAATCAAAGAGAAGCGTACCGTGGAAGCTTGTAGTGTTACAAGGCTAGTGCTCTGGGCCAGGCCGTCATTTTGGTCTGGGCCTCGCCCTACCGTGCCGGACCCGGTCTCGGGTTGGGTGAACTCGGTTCGATCTGAACCCAGAGCGGGTCGGTCTGGGTCGGACCGGGCCCGGACACCCTCTTCGGACCAATTTCGGTTAATCGCCCATAACATGAGCTAAGGTACTCTAATCGATGCACCATCAGTTGCATTGGATTCCATGGATAGACATGGTCATTTTTCTATATTACATTCAATTTTTAGGAAATGTTTGGGTATAGAAGGGTTGGTTCGATCTCAAAACCAATCGGGCCATCGGAACAGAAATGCTTATAACTTAATGATCAGATGTCTGATTGATGTATCATCAACTACGTTGGTTTAATTTTGATGAGATGGAACATTTGGTATACTCCATGATAAATTCGAGTGAGATGGGAGTATGGCTGAGTAGGATTATACCCAAAATCCAACCGTGCCCCTGGAATAGAAAAGCCAATAACTCTCAGACCGGGCGTCTGATTAACGCGACGTCTGTCGCGTTGGGTTACTTTTGATGAGACAAAACTTCCGGGTACATAAAATATAGACTTCATGATAGTTGATTTTATGACCGCTTTTCTCGAGGAGTGGACCCTCCCGGAATTGTGTGTGTTGTGTGCAGGAACCCTAGAGATGGCTGCGACCGCGTCGACTACCATACTGGAATCCTCTGTGGGTTCGACAGTGACAACTACTGTACTGGAATCCTCCTTGGGTTCGATGGGGACAACTACCGTACAGAAATCTTCAATGGATTCGACAACGACGACTACCATATAAGAATTCTTCATGGGTTCGACGACAAAGACTACCGTACTGTAATCCTCCGTGGGTTCGACGGCGATGACTACTGTTCTTGTATCCTATGTGGGTTTGGCAGTTTAACCTCTGTACTTGTACCATGTGTTGGTCTGGCAGAGTAGCTGGTCTTATATCCTGTGTGGGTCTGACAACTTAGTTGGTCTTTTATCCTGTGTGTGTCTGATAGTTTTCATAAATCAGTGAATATATCTAATAATCTCTATTACTATTGAGATAGCTGGTCTTGTATCCTGTGTGGGTCTGACAGCTTAGCTGGTCTTGTATCCTATATGGGTATGACATCTTAGATGATCTAGTGGCTACGTCTGATCAACTATATCACTCTACAAAACATGTATACCTGTGTGAGCTGAGTCTTGACCTTCAATCATTATCATCGGTGTGATTGACTTCTTTTCTATGTGGAATGGGTTGTTCTTGGGCTTGAGTATTGGAGCCGAACTGGGATTGATATCTTAGGTATATGTATGGGAATATACCTAAGTAGAGTTGGTTCATACTTCGTGATTTTATATTTATTGTAGTTTATCCTTCGTGGATTCTGGGAGACCTTCGAGGGTATCAGGGTCCCTAAGGAGTATTGTTATACTCACCCCTGCACAGGTTATGCCCGCACTACATTGTGTTGGATGTAGACGACGGACATCACTGATCGTGGTAGAGAATTGTGGAGCTGGATGGTACCTGGAGGTGGTCCACTTGGCAGGACTTACACGGAGCGGACGGACGGACCCGAGGTACCGAGGAGGCCATATGTACCAACCCTTCATGTGGGATTTTTGTAGGATGACTTAGTGGTTGTTGTGGTACTTTTCAATTGTTGTACTATACTTTTTAGTTGGGATTATATTCTAGCATGTTTACCATTTAGCACTTAATTTGTATTCTGTATTACTTTTTACTTAATTTTGATTTCATACTCTGTTGTGTTTCTTTAATATTATATAGGCAATGCCTTCCCTTTTATTGGGATTTACGCCTTTAGTTCTAGTCTCCAGCCCTGGCCTATGGAAGGCGGGCTTGGGGTAGTCACGGCATGGGCCCCGAGGATGGGTTGTGACAATTTATATTAATAAATAATGAATTTAAATTACTTCTATCAAGTTTTCATTTCATGTCATGAATTTTCATAACCCTAAATGACATGTGTGTGAGTTGGGTTTTTTATTAATATAACTATTCAATTGAACAGTTTTAAGATAAATTATATAAATAAATTTAAATAAAGTGATATATGAATCTTTCCATTCACCTTTATTATGTATGGGAATATGTGTTTAGGAATTCCTTAAGTAACCTTAAGACCGTAGTTCCACTCTTCCATGAGTTAGTAAAAAAATTTATGATGGAGCCCAAAGTGAGAAGAGATAGTTTAAAAATGAGGTGAGGTAAAAGCAACTGATTAGATATATATGCTTATGTGGGATTTCTAAAACTCTAGCAATGTTCAAGATCAATTATATTATTCGTCTAGGCTTTATTCTAGAGCAACATTATCTTGATTACATTACCCATATTTATGTCTTATAATATTGTCAATTTTTTATTTTATTTATACATGCATGGTCATTTATTTATGTGATAATTATTTATTTGGTGATTAAACATTATCATATCAAATAAATAAATTATAATCATTGAGGATAAAACAAAATAATGTTATCATGTGTAAATTATTTTATAAATCATGATTAATTAATTATTTAAAATCTACATAATATAAACAATAATTTAAAATGTTTAAATAAATAATATTTTTTCATATGATATAAAATCCCTAAATGAAAATATTGTGTCTAGTTTCACATTATATTTTTTTGTTATAGTGCACCCATAGATTAAACTATTAGTTAATACCTTATCAGTATAATTTCATTTAACAAGGAGTTCTATGGTATGATTTGGGTAAATATAAACAACTTTTCATGAACAGTTGTAGTCCCATGGGACATGGTGTAATATTTAGGAAATAGTTGATAAATATGGGTTTAAGAATTCAGGATTCTCTATTCTACACAATTGATCATAGATTTCATATTTTGTATTTTTATAAAGTCCTTATTCCTAAATAAATATCAAGTTGTTTAATAAGGCCTCCATCTTGGTTGTTCTAAGGGGGTCATGGATCCTTTCCAATTTAATATCCATGTGATGGGTTCTAAATACAATATAGAGTGATTTTGGAATTTGATAAAATAGTGGGAGACAAATAAAATTAAATTATTATATCACACATGTTAATAATGATAAAGTAAAAAAATATTTTTTATAAGTTATATATAATTGTATTAAAACCATCAGAATAGTATGTTCATTCATAAACAAGACCATAGCCTTACTATCTCAAATTTAAAGTGTTGAACATTCATGTATACACTACAATAATCAGAATTTTTGTAATATGTTCTAGAATCCCCTATACATGATCGGAAAACACATTGATTGAGAAAATGTGAGAACGATGCCTATATGTGATACATTGATGATTCTTGAGCTTTTTATTGCATCATTTTTTATCTATGTGAAGAGAAATATAGATGAAGATTCAATACATGGATGAAAACACTCTGATAACTCACTTAAAAGTAGAAATAGTAGATAAAGATAAATAATAATTCCACAACAATTTATATATGTAAATTGGAAGAAATAAACCCAAATAGTAATCCATATTTCATGACGGTAAAGTATATAAATTAATTATTAATGTTAATCTTCAAAATATATACGAAAGTTACCATTAATATCATATTATCATCTTTACCACCCATATTCTCTATATACATCCAGAATTTCATGAAAAAAATGTATGAATAATTCTTTCATGAATTCTTAAAATATAATTCCTTTGGAAGAAATGTATTGGTGGGAATATGGTTACTCACCCCATATAGTGAAAAAATAAAATTTAAATGTTGAGAATCCCTTGAATATTTCAAAGTCCATGGAGATTTCAGAATTCCCATCAGTGATATAAAATATTCAAATAATTATTAATGAACATGTGTTTTCCTACTTCTCAGGAGGTAAGAATGGTCATTGTAAGCAGAAATAATATGTATTGATTAAGAAGAATTAAAAATACTATAGTTTAGTTATATTGTTCTTTGAATATATTATTTTCCCACTTATTATGTATAAAATATAATACTCAATTCACATATTATAAAAAAATTAAAAGAATCAAAGATGTTAAGAATGATTACCTGCTGTAATATGGATTCTCTTTGTAACTGAATAGTAGTGATTCTTAATTTAGCTATAGGTAAGTATCAACATCACATTTCAATGGGGTCTAATTCAAGGAAAAAAATTATTTTATATATTGTATTAACATAATATTAATCTGAGTTCTTTTTTCCAATCATAGTTTTTCATTATTTCATTTATGAATTGATTTTTGTGTTTGTATGTCATGCATATTTTATAGTTTAATGATACATAAATAAGATATAACGAATATTAGTATAGAATAATCAATATAATATATAATATTCTTTCCCAAATGAGGAAAAATAATTAATATTTAAGAAAAACTAAAATTAGTTTTCATTTATATAAATAGAATCGTGTTTAGTATCTTCAGAGATAAAAATCGTATGTATATTGAAATGATTGATTATTATGTTTTATATAAATTAACCATTTAGATTAAATGTCTATTTAAATTATTTTAGAGCTAGTTCATTAGGACATACCAGAAATATTCTAAAGTGATGTTTGAGGTAAATTTATAAACTTCCGAAGATTCTAGGGATGCTTATTAAATAAATGATTACACATGTTAATGTATATAAGATCATATTGGTGGGATAGATTAAGGATATATTAAACATGTATTCATAAATAATTTAATGTAAAATGGATCCATTAATTAATAAAGAATACCTTATACACGTCAAATACATGATTGTGGTACAATTAGGATTAATGATAAGTCTTATATGTACTGATTGTATTCCATAAATCCATTCATGAATTATTTCAAAAATATTATCTTTATAGCTATACATAATAAAAATAAATTTACAAATTTATATCATGAATGTTATAATATGATGAGAATCCAGTATTTCATATTTTTTCTGTCTTATGAGATCTTTTTTATTAAGTTGGATTTCCCTATAAACATTAAACATGGAAAACAATAATTGAATCTTAGTAATTATCTTGATGCTACTATGGTTATTACAGTGCCTAATATTGGAAGGAACTGATCAAGAATGTCTACATTTCTATAAATTTTGTAGTATTATTTTCAGAAAGTGGGAGAAAACATTATTTAATTGTGCAGAGAGCTTAATATGTGAATGTATTAGTAGAGGAAGAATAAACTCTATCAGATTTTGTGGGAAATGTTTTTATGGAGACATATACTATGTCAAAATGAATAAAATATAGAGGTAGTTATATATTAAAAAATATATGATATATATTATTTTAAAAGAATAATCAATATAATAAGGAAGATAAAACTTACAAAAAGTACTATTGAAATGATTATATGAACTTAGAGATAGATTCTATACGAAAAAAATCTTATTTTATATCTTCTTGTTTTCTCCAATTGATGTAAGGTTATTCATTGGTATTAAATAAGAACCATACATAGATTGTACAAGATGGTGTTGATTAAGAATGTTTTATTATATTATGTTTAAAACGATGCCAAGACATAGATTATTATGAAACCATTTTACAAATCATTATTCTAGATCAATTAAAATTCAAATTAAGATATATAATCTTTATGAACATTATATCTAGAAATTGTTTATCAAGACCACCTTCATTGAATAAAACCACATGAATGATATATATATATAATGAACATTAGGGATTGTGAAACCATTGAAATCCAAAAAGTAATGATAGTCATATGTATACATAAATAGATTGACGAAAACATAATGATTATAGAAAATTAATTTAACAATGAAACTTGAGTGTTTGGTTTTATTAAGAAAAAAAGAGAACCATGTGTCTTTAAGAGGTTAGTGAGGGAGAAACTATATTCTAAGACATCATTTTTTAGTCACATGTAGAAGGATAATGTTTTATTCTATAGTTTTTTATGATTATACTAAGGCGAGTTTCCCCAATAATGACTTAATGTAGAATCCTATGTTGGGGAGAATTTGTCTTTTTAAATTAGATCTTTATAGATTCTTATATTATGTAATAGAACATGTATTGACATGTTATTGAATAATAAAATGAAGAATAGTTCAAGATTGATTTTTTTTCTCTAACCACATGTTATGAAATCTCTCCAATATGATATTTAGGCATAAGAGGACATTATTATGATTAATAGAATTTCATAGGCCAATAAGTATTTTGGAATATATGACATATTCTATGATATGTACCATGTATTGATATTTATTATATGTAGAACATATATAGAAATATTAAATAGAAATAGAAAATTTTTATAGAGTTCTAATTATAATTTTCATTTATTAATTAATAAATTAAGACAAATAAATTGATTTTTCATAAAGAAAAAGTCATACAATTTATCATGGTGATATAATATTGTTTTCATATAGATCAGTTAAATCTATTATCACATTAAGTCCATGGTCATAACTAATATAAACTTTTAGAACTATTGGATTCCATACCTAAATATATCGAGTATGTTGTTCCATCTAATGTAGCATATGAATTAGTTTATAAATGATTTGTTCTATATTTTGGAATTTTTTTCAACTTAGTATGGTATTATCATATTATAATATTTAAACTATTGTATGATCAATTTTTTCATGTTCATGGTAATGGAAAAATATAAGTACACTCTAATATTATTTATTGGGTAATTTTATTAAATCAGTGATGTTGCAAAAATAAGAATAACAATATGAGAACATGGTAGTCCCAACAGTTATATACAAACCTCACCAGAATCATGTTTCCCTGTGAGAGATAACAAGTCAGTCAGTAGATGGGTCTAGTAAAATTGGGATACTCTTAAAGTTTGTTTCCTAAAACCAATTGAATTTGTGATTTAAATCACTATAGTTGTAATGTATTTCCACATGATGAGTGTTATTCTTCATAAAATTAATGTGATAATGTTATTAGATTATGTGATACATTGAAAGGTTATCTGAGTTCCCAACTTTAATGATAACCACAAAGTTGTATATAAATTTTTTAATGCATACATTCTATGGTCCAGAATAATTCTATCTGATTAGGTACAGATTATGTTTGGATATTAAATGTTATATTAGCATAAGTGGAAACTCTTCTTCTCATGAAGTTCATATAGGGTAATTCACAAGATTGGACGTTATGAGGGAAAAAACCAACAGAAATCCTATATGTTATATATTCCATTATATTTTATTATCTTGAGATTTTTGTATTGGTATATCAAATAGATTTTATAAATATTGATTATCATGATTCATACTATGATTTATTGATAAAAACCGTGGTGAAAATTGATCATAGTGCTGTATGATGTGTAATTAGTGATAAAACCTTAATTGAATAAGTTGACATATTATTTTTCCATTCCATGTGAATATAAGATGATATATTTGAACCTTTAAATGTAATGGAATTTTCTAATTAAATACATTGACATTGTATCCCATCAATGAGTCCATTTCATGGATTAAAATATAGTTATATAGATATATAAGTAATTTATTAAATGTATAACACCTAATGCATGAGAATGTTTTATAGAGGTATTATATTTAATTGTATGAATTCACACTATGTTCTTATTTTTTCAATATTTACTTCATTCTCTAAGGGTGTCCTGCTGTGTTATTGGATATAAATCATGGTCATTATGTATGTTCTCTTAATTTCTCCAAGAAATAGGCATAGAGGGTCACACACTAATCATATAAAATTTTTCACATTACATTATATTTCAATTTATTAATAAGAATAAATGTTATTCCTATTTTATTCAATAATGACTATTCAGGTTAGGTTTATTGTATAAATTCTATCACCCTCTATTAAAATTTAGAATATATGTTAGTAGAATTTAAAATTTAAAATTATCTATGATTTGGTGGATATAATATTTATTTATTTATTTGATGAGTAATCTAAATTAATTTTTCAATTTAAATAAATATTTATTTTTTAATGTATGATAAATCAGGATGGGGATAAAAATGCCAAGTTAAAGACCCTTTGGAAATGATATATTTTATTTTTGGTCATTTAACTAGATAATAATTTATTTATTTAACAATTTTTTTATAAATTTATTTGTGTTATCACCATTCATGCAATTTATTATTTTTATTATTAAAATAAATTAACATGATTTTTAGGTAGAATAAATAATTCGATAATGTCCTATATGAAATTACTAATTTTTTAACTATAATTATATAATTTTAATTATATCATTTCATTGATTATGATTAATATTTATGCACAATAAATTCTATCAATATCAAAAGAACCTCTCAATATCTCTCACAAGAATGAAACTAAACAATCCCCCTACCATATCCCAAGATGGAATAATTATAGAAATATTATTCCAAGAAATAATGATTACTTATTGCAATAATCTGAAAAAAAAATAAGGCACATGATTCATCTATGGTAGCACCTAGAATGTCAATGATTCTTTTTCATGATTTTGGGAACCATTTTGAATTCCATTAGTAGAATTATAGTTTTTATTATTTAATGTAATATACACATGATAGAAGCTACCAAAATGATCATAAATAACAAAATAATTACCCAGTTGAAGAAATTTTTCATCTAAATTAATTATAAATTATATTAGTGAATTTTATATCAAAATATTATTATAGGGTTTCAATTATCAATTTGTTGTGATTTATCCAATGAAATAAGAAAAAATTTATTGGGTACTAGTCCAACAACTTTCACTGCACCCCAAAACCTACATTTTATAATACATATATGTATATATATTTTTATTTATTTATGTATGTACGTATACATATATTTTATATTATTTAAATATATATGATACCATATATATATATATATATGTTTGAGTCTTAATAATGTTATGTCTAATAATATATATATATTAATTGAATTTATGGTGTATATATAAAATTTTATAGTTTTTTTATAGTATATGTTTAATGATTATAGCCACCAAATATTCTCAAAGATAGATATAGCATATTTTAAGAAGAATATTCATTTCATCACAGAAACAATTGTTTGAGTACAGTAATAGATTATTTCAATTGGAATCATGGAACGTGGTCTTTTAATCTAGTGAAAGATCTTCAATATTTCCCAAAAATATCTTTTTATTTTGTACTCTTCACATATATACCCAACATAAAACCTTTATTCATTTCTAGGGGAAATGAAACATAATAAAGGATATGTTCATATTCTCAGTATGGGTAAATGAGGGAGATACATAAACACAACATTTACATAAGTTTATGATAACATGATCATAAGAATTATATCCCATACATCAAATATAAAGATCATAATCTCGATTCAAGGAATAAATATTTGTAGTTTATAATACATGAATCAGAAGATAATCAAAGAACATGATCGATGAGGGAAAACATTTTCATAAGACTTAGATTTTAGGAATACAATTAAGTAGAGAAAATTATTTCAATATAATTCAATCTTTATTCACATGACCCTCATAGTGGAAAAGTCCCTTACTAAAATTTCTTCACTCACATTTCTATCTCAATGTTACTAAATAGGGATTAACCCCCATTCTATCCCATCCATGATGAAGTTTATTGAATCCCAATTCTAGTCAAATCTTATAAATCCAATTTCACTCCCCATTCCATATATGTCTTAATTAATTGATTTAACTTCCTATTCCATCTCATTATATCTTGTGAGATATATATCACTACATAATAAATTGGAGGTAGCTAGAGGTCCCACACGTCACATTATGAAAACAATAATTATGTGTCCCATAATATCTTAAACATTCATCATATAAAAATCTATGAATTGAAATGGGTATCATATAACTTTCATCATTTCAAAACATGTAGAAATTACACAGGTTTCATTAATTACATTATATAATAACCCATGAAAAAAAGATTATTTTATAATTATTTCATCATTGTAAAAACCGTGAAATGGAAATGAGGTTCATAAATAACATTTCATCGTAATCATAAACCACTCTGAGAAAGAATAAGAATGGTATCCTTGGATCATATTCTAATTTAGTAATAGGTAACTTCATCATATGATATCTTAGATGGGGAATAATTTTCAAATATCACTTAAAATATTTCTTCTAGAAAATATCCTTTCCACATTGAAAAAACATTTTAAAATATAAAACATTTTCAAAATCATTATATTTGATTAAATATTGAAAACAAATACAAGTAACATTTTAAAATAATATAAACTAATTTATAAACACAATATATTTTTAAATCATTTTAATTTAAAATAAACTTTTAAATCTTATAAATTGTTCTTGTAAAATCATTTACCAAACTTTTTAAACAAAAATCAATTTTTAAATTCTTTTCTATGAAAGTATAATTTGAAAACATATAAAGGAAAATTAGAAAATCATTTTAAAAAAATTTAAAACATAAAAAAATATCGAAATCCTTATTTTAAAAAATGATTTTAAAAATGATTTTAAAATATTTGTTATATATATATTTAAAAAATTGTTCTGGAATAAAATAGTTTTCTAAATAAAGAGAGAAATAAAGCTATATTTTCATAAAAATATTCTCAAATACATTGAATTCTTAATAGTGGAAAACTAGAAATATTATAAAAAAATAAAATGAAATACAATAGGAGAATAAAATTCATGGATTTATTTAGATATACATAATAATATTTTACCACTATTGGAAAAATAATAAACAATCATAATATACGATGACATTGTAACATTACATATTGCCACATTGGTATCCTCAAATCGTAATACCCACAAAGTAATAAAATAAATTGAAAACATTAATATTTTTAAGCTAAATAAAATTATGATATTTCATTTCATGGGGATGTATACAAACCTCATACATGAATATCTGTGTATAACATAACACACATCTCAAATATGGGAAATGGGGACAAAAGCCTCTTACTATATGAGTAGGAATTGAATCATAAAATCTGTGAAATAATACCGTAAATATAATAGTTAATTATAATGACATTAGGTATATCAATTATACTTTATTTCATAATTTAGTATATAAACCCAAAAAAAAGTGGCCCACATGGCTTATGTGTCTTATAAATAAAACTGGGAAATAAATCCCCACACTTTATGTCTTAACTTCTATAACAAACCTTCATCATTTCGTATAATAAATATTAGTTTATTATAAATATATTAAAAAACTGTATTCATATTTATCTTACCATAAATAACATTATTATTACCTTTTATTACCCATTTATAAAAAATTTAATGTTAAAGACATTTTTTGTGTAAAACCCACTTTGTTTTTTGTATATGTTTTGTAATGTTATTATTGTTACTATTAATTAAATATTTATTTAATCATAAAAATAATTTAAAACATGATATAAAAATTATATACACTCTTTATATATTTACTTACAGTAATCCAAATAATTTTTCTACAGAAAATACATTATTTAGGGATATGGTAGGATGTACATAGGCATAAAATATGTTTTTCATCTTCTTATTTTGTTGAAAGAAAGGAAACTAAATTATATAAATTATCATTACATAATAAGGTTTATGTCATATATATGAATGTTTTTTATTTAACCCTTCCTTAATAAATTCCATGTATACCATGAAAAATCACACCCCTTTATGATGTGGTTGTCATTCACACATAAGATCGACGTTATCGTATTCCCATAAAATGGAGAGTATGCAGGTATGTGTTATTTTATAATTAATGAGTCATTAAAATAGAATAAATATAATATATATGTAATATAAATAATAAATATGTCATTAAGTACAACCGTGAGATGTGGTGATGGAAAATTAAGTGCATCAGTTCCTGAGGAGGTAGTTTACCGTACAAAATGACATTAATTTCTTAAATCATTTGGTGGAACTCTTTGATTTTGAAGGATATAAGATTAAAATAATAACATGCATTTATATAGAAGATAAATATTAGATTATTCTCATGTTATAATATGAATTGAATGGGGAGAAAAAATATATAAAAATTGATGCTCGTTGATTAACATTACCTGTTATTTGGGTATCCTCTTTAGGTTTGCAATAAAATATATCATAGTATAATTTTTTTCCAAATATATGGTTAATTGGATTATGGGGGGAAAGTTGGTAATTTAATTTGGAAAGGTTTGGCTAATCAAAGTGGCATGAGATGATTGATGATGGCAGGAGAGTGAGTGTCTTTTTATAATTGAGGAGGTGTGACATTTATGAAAATACCCCAAAGTATTTACTATTAGGAGTTCTAGCATACCCCATGTGTATACAATATATATATATAATTTAAGGTAGAATTATTGTGGTCCAGAATAACACGAAATACACAAAAATAAATAAAATAATTTATTTTATTCTTTAGCCTTTAATTTTACTCATTTTTACCTTTTTTGTTTTCACTATGGTAACATGTATCTTTTTATTTACGTAGATAATTAATCCATTATGTCAACAATTAAAAATTTATTTAATCAACAATTTATACATAATTATTATTAAAAGTAAATCAATTTTATTAAATAAAAAATGTG
Source organism: Viscum album (assembly GCA_963277665.1). Classification (NCBI taxonomy): domain Eukaryota; kingdom Viridiplantae; phylum Streptophyta; class Magnoliopsida; order Santalales; family Viscaceae; genus Viscum; species Viscum album. The sequence goes on from OY728165.1 coordinate 2,138,252,896, forward strand.
TTTTTAATATTTATTTTCACACAAACACTTATAATGTGAAACACCATGTTTTATCCTTAAACACGACAATTTATTTTAACTATTTTCACTAATAATTATGGTGAAAAATTAGATTTAAATTATTTTATAACATGAATTATTTTTATTAAAAAAATGTAATAAATTGTTTCCCAATTAAATTTACATATATGGAAGAATTTGATGTAAAATAAATCATAAATACATGATTAGAATGTGGGGTTTTAAAATGAAAATGTTTATAATTTTACAAATACTTTTTATATAATTTAGTTATGATATTAATTAAAATAAAAAAAGTAGATTATTAATTTTATAATTAAACAAAATATAATTTAGGACGAACTTCAATTATAATTTATTTCTATTTATAAATTATATGAAAAGGTATTTTTCAATTAAAATTGAGTATTATTTCACTTTTCTCTGTAAGATGATATTTTTTAGAAAATAATAAAAAATTCAATCCATGATGATTTTGTGACAATAAATTTATAAATAAATCTTTTTATATCAAATTAATTATTTATCATTTTCAAAAAAAATTATTTTATCCTTGTAAACAAAAATACATAAAAATGTTTTTTAGAAAATATACTTCTTAAAAAATATAATGAATTTAAAAGATATTCTGTTTTATATTATAAATATATTTCATTATATTAAACCAATATAATTTTTATTTAATTATTAATTTATAATATTCATATCAAATATTTTAATATCTAGGTTATAACTATCATGTTTATATAAGTATATTAATAATATATCATGGTTTGGTTAATAGTCAATGTTGCACACAATGAAAGCTAAACCAATAGTGTGTATAATGAAAGATTAACATGGTATTGCATATAAATAATTCTTCACATGGTTTAGAGAGCAATACATGTGATCAATGAAATATTATTTATTTGGAAAAAATATTAATTCATAAAAACTCTGGGTTTTAAATTCTACACAACATAAATTATTTTTCTCCCTTGAAAATCATCGAGGTCATCAATGGTTTAACATTTGATAGATCTTTCCTTCATTGAAACCCACATCATAAAAACGAATAATAAAATTTACATTAAAAACAAAATGTTTGAACATAATGGTTACCCAATGTAACTGATAATTGGGATTCCACTGAGGATGGAACATGTTGGAAGTGCATATTTGGACATGGAAGAAAACCATAAATAATTATAGAGACTGATAAAGATACATGATCATAGTAAATTGTGGTATCCATCGAAGGTTAGTGACCATAAAAACATAACATAATATTTGTTAATAGGGAATTGATATCATAAAAATTATTATAAATAGAAAAACTTTTATTTCAAAAACATTTTCATAAAGATATATAATTTTTAAAAGAAGATATAATTAGTTGATTTAATTACATTTCAAATAAAAAATATCTCTCTTTTAGTATGCCTTGATCAATTTTCACTTCATATATTACTCCAATAAATGAGGCTAAATTTTTAATTATTGAAGCACCAACTGATCATCATATCAATAAATTAAATTACATATGATTCTGTCTATATTTAGTTGTCATCAAAACAGAATGGCATTCACAGGTTACCGAATATAGATAAATCATCATCTATTTAAGTGTTATTTTAATATCTAAAAAATTATTTGAATTTTCAATTTAATAAATCCATAATGTTAATACCTTTTTACCCTTTTGAAATCTAAAAATACAAAACTATTAAAATAAGGTCACTAAATATCAAAAAATTAGTTTCACTATGATCCCCTCGCATATCATAAATAAACTCTTTATTGTCACATAAAAACCATGTGAATACATTCATTACGTATTCTCTTGAAACGTTGTAGTAACATGAATTACCATAAAATAGTATTTACAAAATATATAATTCTTCAATTATTAAATATATAGATGATTATTGGGTATATTATTTAAATAAAAAAATTTATAAAATCAATTCATGAAATAATTTTCCACTTTTTCAACAAATAATTTATATGTTCCAAGGTAATTAGTACTATAGAATTTATATTATTTTTATCCAACAACAATTTAGCCTAACTAAACACCATTTTCTCAACATCTGGAATATATTAATGGTTATTTTACCTTAATAAAAATATTACATTTCAACTAAATCACTTGTTTATTCCATTGATTCAATTTATGTATTCATGAAACTCAAAAATGAAATGCTACTATTGAGCAATTGATTAATGTTTCATGATTATAATAACAAAAATAACACTACTAAAAATATTATTCATTGATTCCCAATACCTAAAAACACTAATAATTGAACTATATTCATACATGATTATCCATGATTTGTTGTCTTTTTAATTAGAACTTGTTCGTTTCATTAGTAATTTTTAGTTTCTTCGTGATCATAAAAAATAACAATTACTTGAAAAACCATTCTTGTTTTCTCCATGATCATTACCTTTAGGGAATCAGTTTTCATATTTCCCATACCTTCCACAATTAATGAATTAAAAAAAAATTATTAGGTATTAGGGAGACGAATATTACAATTAACTACATTAACTACACTTTTAATTTTCTCTTCGATGTTACTCAGTTCAGGTCCTCATTTTCAATAATCAAAACATCATCTAATTATACCATGACAATTACATGGGTGTTTCTTCATACATTATCAACATATAAAAAATCAAATATTCTTTCCCCTATATTCTCCACGATCATAAATATTAGTGAACTCTTTCCCTATCTTCTTTGGTGATTCTAAGAGTTTATTAAGGTATAAAATTTTAATCACGTACTATAAAAATTAAATAGGCATAATTACAACATCCTTCACTCATATAATCATTTCATTTGGACTCTCATAAAAAAATTTCCATCTCATTCAACGTTAACATATTTTATTATAGTTCCCACTATTGTCTAAAACCATAAATCAATGTGTGAGAGAGACTTATCGTAGTGGAAAACAACATAATCCTGAAAAATAACTTATATGTTGTAGAAATCCTGAAACATTCACTAAAATATAGGACATTAGATTTATCATAGTACACTCAATGTAATATTCTATTTAAATCATTCATGATGTTTCATAATGAGTTCTTTAATTTAAAATGTATATCCCCTTGGAGTGTCAAACTATGTGTGCGACAAGGCCCATTGTCATGCACCAGTTCCCGATCGATTCTAGAGTAATATAGTTATTTTGGGCTGTTACCCTAGTTATATCTATTCCCAACTCATATGCATGGATATTATCATGTTAGGGATATAATTTCGTGGAAACCACTCACTCTATCCTTTATCAATTTTCTGTGAAATTTTTCTATGCAATAACTAAACCTTAGACATATCCATTGGGACATCCCAAAACATATCTTGATAAATATACCATGTGATATTATTGATGTTTTAATATCCTATTTTCAATGGTTCTATGAATTCTTTACCTCGATAACATCAATAGAGACCTATATTTCTCATACATGGATATTTAATATTTTTACATGAATAAACATTTCATTACAAAAACGCATGGTCGAGGTCCATAAAAGAATAATTCCTTCTAAATAATTGAATTCAACCTTCTAATCCGGTGAAATATATTCAATGTTTCCTACAAAGATCTTCCAAATTACAACTCTTCATAGACATAACCTATATAAAACCATTCCTCATAACCTTAGGAATGGAAACATAAGAAATGAGAAGCTAAGATTCACTATAATAGTAATCAAGGGAGATATGTAGGAATTACATGAACATAAGGTTATTATAATATGAATATAAATTTTTAAAACCATACCCTTCATATCAAAGATCGTAATCTTGGGTTGTGGAATAAAGACTGGTTATTCCTAATATATGAATAATAATATAATAAAATAACATGAGCCATGAGATTATAAAATTAGTATTAGATATAACTTTTTTGGAATACACATAATAATATTAAATCATTTCCATTTTAGACAAGGTCCACTCCCCATACTATTTTAGTGGAAAACATACCTTAATGAACCAGGTTCCCTACCCATTTTAGCCTCATCTTACAGAACCGTGTTATGTCCCCATTCTATCCATGTCTTACTGAATAGGGTTCACTCAGCATTAAAACCATATCTCACTAAAATGAGTTCACTACCAATTCCATCACTTTCTATCTCATGAGATACAAATATTTACACAATTTAATGGATGAAAGTATAGGTCCCAACCTAAACATGATGAAAATAATACTTATGTGTTTCAAAAAATCAAAAACATTAATCATATCAAAACCCACAAAATGAAACCAGTATCATAATCACATCATCATATCATAACATATAAAAAATATATTAGTTTCACAATTATTTCATTATAGCACAATACATTAAATGAATGATGTTTCATAATAATTTTATCATGGTATAACTTGTTGAAGAGAAATTGGTTTCATAAACAAATTTTAATCATAAATATAAACCATTATGATAAAGAATAAGAATTGTATCATTTGAATATATCACCAATATTTCATATGTCACATAAATATATGAAATATAATATGGAAAACATTTTGTAAGGATCTTTTAAAACATTTCTTCCGGAGAATATCCATTCTATATTGAAAACACTTATTAAACCATAAAACCTTTTGAAGATAAATATATTTTAAAATACCATTGAAATTTTATAACCTAATCATTGAAAAAGAATTAAATTTTTTTTTTTGAAAAATATTGATCCCATGTTTTTGAAAATAAAAACGTCAACATATTAAATTATTATTTTAATATATTTTATAAAACCTGTTAAACATAAAACAATTTATAAATTTTTTATTATTAAAATAACCTATGGAAAATTATAATGTAGTATTTGAAAATAATTTAAAAAAAATTAAACATAAATAAATTTCATATTAATTTTATTCAAAATTTACAAACTAAAATTTCATTTTAAAACCTTTTTGAAATAATTTTCAACATACATGGTTTTGTAATAAAATAGATTTCTAACCAAAGACAAAAATAATATCAGAGTTTATTAAAATAGATTTCTTAAGTAATGTGACTACATAAGAGTGAAAAAATGGTATTATTAATAAAAAATATCATTAATAAACATGATATAATATCACAGGTTTTTTCATTAGATATTTATCATAATACTTTTCCATCAGAAATATAATCTTAAAAAAAACCGATAAATGATGAGCTTGTAACATTAAATTTTACCACTTTGTAAACATCGATCAAAATTCCACATAAAAGAATATAATAAAATGATTCATTAAGTTCCATGAGCTCCAATAAAATAATGAAATTACATTTCATATGTTATTTATATACCCCTCATAAAAGAATATTGGTGTATAGTATAACATACATCTCAAAGAATACAAATTGAGAAAACAATCCTTAATACTTGAGTAAGTTTTGATTTGTAATACTTGTGAAAAAATATCATAAATTGAAAAATTAATTATAATTAAATGAGTAATATTCAACATATATCATCTCATATAATATTATATACAACAACAAAAATTAAACAAGTCGTGAATGATGCTTAGGTCTCTTAAATATAAAATTGAGACAATAAATCCCATTACCGAATATCTTTACTTCTGTCGAACATGTTAAAACTCCTTTATAACAAATATAAGTTTATTGTACCTATATTATTGAACCATTTTCATATATATCATACCATATATTATTTTATTATTCCCATTATTACCGTTTTATTATTAATTTTATGTTAAATTAATGTTTTAGGTAACAACTCTTTTTTTGTATATATTTTGATTTTCATTCGTGTTAATATATCATAGATCATGGATTAGTCATCCTAAAAATTACATCCATTAAAATAATATAATATCTATTTATTATATATTTATATTTATTATTTTCTATAATTTATTTATAGAAAATGCATCTTTCATGGAGAAGATAGGTTATATGAAGGAATAAAAATTCTTTTTAATTTTGTTGTTTGGTTGAAAGAGGAAAAGTAAATGATATGAATTATAATTATATATTCATGGTTGTGTAATATATATACGTTTTTTTATCAAACCCATATTAAAAAACATCATTTTATAGCGTGATCGAATCACAACTCTTCATGAGGCGGTAAACCGCTGTATAGAAGAACAACATTATCGTATTCCCAGAAAATGGGGAGTTTGAGTATATGTGTGGTGTATGAATTAAAGAATAATATTAACATCATAAATATCATAAATATCATTTATAAATAATAAATAAATCATTATGTATAACTTTGAGATGTGGTAATGAAAAAATAGATGACATCGATTCATGAGGCGGTAGTCTATTGCACACAAAAATGATGGTTTCCTAACCCATTTAGTGAAAATGTGTGCCAATGTAGATCCTAATATTAACATAAAAACATAATAAAATATAGAAGATATTTATTTTATTATAAAATTATGGTATAATAATAATTTAATGATGTGGATAAAGAAATAATAAAAATACACTCATTGATGAACCTTACCTCTTCTTCAGGTTTCCTCCTAAGGTTTGAACTAATACCCTTCATTGGATAGATTTATTCGCAAATTAATGCTTATAGAAAGATGTGAGTGAGTTTAATACTTTATTTTTATGGGTCCCAGTAGCCAAATCTATTGATAGGTTAAATGAATGAGGAGATTGAGTATTGTTTTATAATTATGGTGGAGTTGTATTCTTGTAAATACCCAAATGTATTCACTATTGGGTAGTATCACATACCTAATGTGCCCCTAAAATAGATCATTAATATAGTGAAGATTATATTTTGTTTCAAAACACCTGAAACACAAAAAAAAATTAATCATTTTATTCCTTAGTCAATATCTTTACTCAATTTTACCCCTTTTACTTTCCACCATGATAACTTGTATCTTTTTATTTAAATGAGTAATTTATCCATTAAAAATGAAATTACAATGACCATTAATAGATAATTTAATCCCAGAAAATTATAAAAATTAAATCCATATTATTAAATAAAAATCATATATGTCTGTAAAAAAATTTTAATTCATATGCATGTAACACCCAAAACCTTATTTTAACATTAATAACCTTAATTAAAATTTTCTTCATTCACTAATAATTATGGTAAAAAATTAATTTTACATTATTATATAATAAAAAAATTATTAACCCAAATATTGTAACAATTTTTCAAAATTCCATTCACCTAAATTGTATAATTATATTTAAAATAAATCTCATATATGTGACGAGAAAATGAGTTTTCAAAGAAAAGAATTATAGAATGTAAACAATGGTTTTATATCAAACATAAAAATTAAATTGATTATAATGAGAAAAATTACATTAAATTATTTATAATTTAATTATATATATTATAATATCTATTTAAAATGTAATTAAACATTAGAAATAAATTAAATGAAAAAGTCATTTTTAATTGAAATTCATTATTTTTCATTATTCATAAAAAATGTAATGTTTCATAAAATATTCCAAATTAATACTATGATAATTGAGAAATTATGAATAAAAAAATTGTTTTTTATTTTATATGATTTTTTTAATATTAAATATTTGTGGTTTTATCCTTGTTCACAAAAAGATATAAAATTCATATTTTCTAGGAAATTTCATTTTTAAAAATATAAAAATTTTAAATATAATTATATATATTGTTATTAATATTTTTTTATTAAATAAATAAATTCTACTTATTATTTAAAAATTAATTATTAATATTAATATCACTATGTTTAACATCTAGTTTATAATGGTGACATATAAATAACTATATTAATAATATACATGGATTTGTTAAAAATATGTGTTTAATGAAATTCATGATAAAACAATGTAGCCTATACTTCATGATTAACATTGTGTTGAAGATAAATAATGCTTAATTTGGTATAGAGTGAAACTCACACCATCAGTGAAATTTATTTTATTAAAATAATAATAATTCCAAATAAATCAAGTTGTTTCATTGATAATATAGATATATATATTTATATTTTTTTTAGTTAATAATATTCTATATCATCAAAGTATTCATGTGTATAAATATAATGTTCTTTTATATGGATAACACCTATATAACATGCATATCCTTCATCGATGAAAAATATAATGGAAAAGATCATTTTACCTTGAACATTTGATAATGAACGAAAATATGGGATATAATTTCAATTCATTAGAATATAATCCTTATTAAATATCAATAATTTCATAATGATAACAATTTAGATGATTTTTTATTTTATAGGTGATTATAGAGAGTGGATTTGGATAATAAATAAATGGATTGTGTATTCTCTATTATTTTTTTAAAATTAGATATAGAATATTTCTTCTTTTCCTCACAATAATGTTATAACCAATGGAGAATGTATTAGAGATCTTGATGGATGAGAAGAAATTATGGGTAAAAAGAAACTGGAAAAACACAACTCACATTAGATGATACTTTTCAAAAGTAGTTAAATAAATAATAAAATGTCAAACAAAATTAGTTGAATTGAATAACTATGGTCAAAACATTAAAATGAATATATAAATATTCATTTAATCTATTGGAAATAGTGCTAGAATGAATGTTTAGACTGACAGAGACAATTTTCCTAGATTTTTACCTAAATTTATAGACATTGATTGGAATGATATTTGAATAAAATAATCTTACACATTCCTTTTTATTCCCTTATGATCATGTATTGAAAGGTATGTTTTTTATTTTAATGATTACATTTTTATGGTGGAATTTTTAATTGATTTTTATCTGAATGATTTTATAAATACCAACATATATTTTTGAAAAATACTGACCACTATGTACAAGAGTGACACATACGGGAATGTAAATCTCAAACCCCTTGTGTAATTTTCCTAAGTTTTCATATAGAAATTAAAGAATTATTTAATTCTCAAATAGTAAGATCATATTTTAAAAGTAAATTATAATTATTTTCTATTTTTCCTTCATTAATTTTAAGCCGATGCCCACCATATTAGTCTATAAATATAAAAAATATGTTGTTTAAAATAATAAACATGCAGAAAAACCTCAATTCCCTTACAATAAATTATGGATAGGGTATAGTAAACATGAAATTAAATGGGTACATTATTATAAATTATAAAAAAAGATAATTATAAAAAATTTTGTGTATATATTTTGAGACTGATATTTAGAAAGTATATCTTCCCACATCTTCATTCCCTAGTCAAGTGGTATATAAAGACACTTTTATTAAAAATAATGGCCAACTAATAGATTAAAACACCAAAACAGTATATAATGGAATTTCAAGTATAAAAAAATAAACTTTTTTACTTTATATTTTAACCCATAATAATATATATTTATTTTTTAATATAATCAAAAAACGAGATTAGTTATCTTCCTGAGATTAAAAATAACTAATTTCAATGACTTTCAATCATCTAGTGTAGTATGGATGGGTTATACATGTGGGTTTTGGAGTCTTGTTAAGAGAATACATTATGAAACAAAAAATATTGAATTATATTGATTATGAATATGAATAGTTTTGAATAAAGTTTATGAAACCCTATGAATTACTTTATAAATAACACACAATAATCCTGAAACATATTGAAAAGAGAAAATTGTTTAATCAACCACCACATTCAGAATAAAATGAATCAAAAATATAAATAGATGTGTTTTTTATTGACTGAAATTTAAATAAAACAAAGGTAAAGATTATTTAAAAAATTATAAAATTTGTGTTCTGAACAACTGTTGATTACATAATTTTTTGGAAATCATTCAAGGTGAAATATTTTATGACATAACCAATCATAACCCACATATTGAATTATTTATCAAAGTTTTTTACAATATTAATGATTACATAATTGTTTTTACACCATTATTAGTGGGTCATGTTAGAGAAGGGATATAGGTAGCTCATTCTCCAAGGGATTCGTTACCTTTACCGATGAGGATGTTTTTGTTTGAAATAAAATGTATGATTACTAAAATTTAGTCATATAGTTACCCAAAAATATTAATTACATTGATAATAAATCTTAATGGAATTTCCTTTTTATATTATACTCAAAAAGTTTTATAAAAAATTTTAATTTTTAAGATACTCTATGTAATTTTGAAATGGGAAAAAAATTTATATCAAGGAATCCAAAGGGATCTTCTAATGAATCATGAATGTAGATTGTAAAACAAAATTGTTCTCAATTACCATTTAATTCATATATAAATACATCAAAATCAACTTTGAATTAAATTTTTATATAATATATATATACACTTTAATTTTAGTGTAGGTATGTATGGTAAAGTTATTCTAGGTTTTGAAACACATAAAAAATTTAAATGATGTTTTATGATGTGATATATATAGAGAACCTTTCATAAATGTATATATGAGGTGGTGTGAAATAATTACCATTTTAAATTATGGATGATTTAATCCTATTATAATTTAAATGGTGTGAACTTTTATAAATCCGTATATTAAAAATTTGATGTTGATTCACAATTGGAACATAAATTTTTATTTTTATTTCCCTATATTAATTAATATGAATCAATACAAATGGGTGGAGATAATATTTTATAAAATAATGATAAAATTTCATAGTAAAAAATGATAATTTATAATTAAAACCAATAATGAAAGTGTAATACTATACACATTAGTTAATTTTAAATTATTTCATTCAAATTATATAGTACTCAAAACTTTTTTATAAAAAAGTTTGATGTAGTGGAAGCTAGGGATAATAAATCTATTCAATGCAATGATATATTTATTGGATCCATTATCTTGATATCAAAACAAATAATGAACAAGATACCCCATTTTAACTAGTAATAATTATATTTTCAACATTTTATAGTCATTATATTAAATTATATATAATTAATATCAAAATTAATATGATCATAAGAATTTAAATGATAATGTATTGATTGATAAGGTATTTATGGAAAATGAGCGCCTATATGGAATTGATGGACTATTATATTTGGGAAAATGTTAGGATATTTGTGCTAAAAAATTGGAATTAGGAATTATCTATTAAAAATTTATTATATTTTTCAATGCTCTTATCATACCCAAAAAAATAGAATTGATTGTTGTTACAATTCATATATATTTAACAAAGCAATCTTAACCAATGGAAAAGTCAAATAACATTAATGTTATAAATTATATAAGTCTATTTTTTATGATATAAACTTTTAGTTGACATCATCATCAAATATTATTTATATTTTTTTATTAATATAAAGAAAATACTAATAAATCATATTCAGGTGATCAGATATATGACTTTAATTATGAATTGGTATGTTATTTTCATTTAAATTATTCAAAAAATTATTCAAAATAAATTTATCTATAACTTATTAGTTTAATTGTATTATATATAAGTGTGCATTGTGGTTGGATATTATATTGTTATTAGAAAATTAGAGTCACATGCCCAATTATATGAATATGAGAACATATTTTCATGAGAATATAAAAAATTCTTATTAAACTATAACATGTAGAAACAAACTGCATATATAAAGAGCCACTTTGAGTATTTTAAATTTCCCTTGATGGTTAGGATAATTTGATGAGTTTATTTATTAAAATGGTCCCTTTTGAAATGAATTTATTATGTTGGATTGTTGGTTTCTTCATAATTTATACATGGTCAATGTGGAATTAATATTAATATGTGGGTTGGATTACTCTCAGAAACACTATTCCATCATATAGTGTCTTGTATAGATAATTGTTACATTGGACACATGTTATGACTTTTTTATGGGGTAAATTAATTTATGAATGTTTTAAGTGTTATTATGTTCATTTTATTGAAAAATTCATCATGCATGTGTTGGAGATTCATTAGAGGTGAGATGTCCAATATAATAATGATGTTTTTCTAGGATGAAGCAGATCATGATGTGAAGGGTTGTAATATCCCTGTTCTAGGTGTCACCCAAAGGTACCCCGAACCCTGTTGGTGACATGATCTCATCTGAATTTCACCAAACTCCAGAGGATACCGACTTTCATCAAGGGAAACATTGTGATAATGGGGTAACTATGCAATAATTGGAAGTGTATACACAGCGAAAGAAAATATTAAACAATTGAGGAATTTGTAATAGCATACAACAGAAGTAAATAGCGGAAGACATATGGTAATAAAACAAATGGAGAATATATATAAATTATGCATGTCACATTTTTCTAGGAAATCAGCCAAATGAGTCATAATTTTATAAAAAAAATACTAAACCATAGTACAGAAAAGCAGTAAACACCAACAAAATCACAAGCCTCAACTTGGTCCCATGCTCTCCAGATCCAACAACAATCTAGTGCCTAATGAAGATGGGTTATTTCCCTTGTTTATATAGGAAACCATATAATCTATTTGTTCCCAAATGTATGACCCAAATAGAGTGTGAGATGAATCCAAATAGGAAACCACCAAAGTTCTTCTGCCTAACTATTAGTGAATATATATAGCAGGTAATATAGAAAAATGAAGCAATAAATAATAAATTACTCAGAAGTAAAAAATCATACAGTTTTCCATTAATTTAATTTTCTTTAATGATTTACTCAACCTGTTGAATAATGAAATCCTGGGATCTAGCCTATGCTCTGTATCCCTCCATGTAATAGTAACAATTGATGGCTTAGAAGACCATCTAAAAAATAAAGTAATCCTGGGTCATAAAATGTTCATTAGCTTCGTAGACATATCATAATATAGTAATCATTCAAATGCAAACCTCTTGTAATGTTCTCATTGTCTAACCCCACTTGTTTAATATATCATGAATTTATAAATAATGACCCTCTGGGAAGGCTCGCATTATCTAAACCCATTGGTTCTACATAGCACTAATCATTTACAGACGACCACCAGGGTAGCTCTCATTGTCAATACCCTCTGGGATATCATAACTACAATAAAATATAAAAACCACTTATCACCTATAACATTCGATTCCCTAGTGTCCAACTTTCATTTATTAATGACCCATAGGTATCTCTCATGGTCTAACCCCTCTGGTCTATGACCACCTAGAACCTCTCATAGTCAATACCTCTTGGTTAACATAACAAAAAATTATACATAAATGACCTTACCTCGGTAAGCTCTCACAGTCAATTCCCCCCGGTCATGCATTCACAGTGTGAAACACATAAGTATCATATAATCAGTAACTCCATCCTAAAAATGTAAGACATAAAAAACAATAAAATCCTAACATAAATTCTAGACCGAACATACATAATCAATAAAAAAAGGGATACACACCCAATATTAAAGTATAAAACCTTATGCATAACCAATAACCCTTTCTCAATGATACAAACAAAAATAGGTCTTTAATAGGGTTAAATTCCATAACAAGCAATACCCCAAATATGGGTATTCAGAACATTAAGAATATATAATCCAAAGATAATCAAATAATGGAACAAACCACTTACCTTGATGTTGTATGATGAACACTATTTAATTTCTTCCCTTGAATCAGTCTTGAACAATATCAATCTATAAAAAGGATAAAAATGATCAACCTGGAAAAACTCATGAGAGAGGAGGAATCAGAACAGAAGAATATAGGAAAATAGATAACTCACCAGTGGGAATCCAACAAACCTGGCGACATTTCCATTGGATTTAATATGGAACATCAGAAGGGGCTTGAAGATTGTAGTTGTTCTGTCACTCTTCTGTATGAAACTTGGGGAGAAGAAATTTGTTTTAGAGATGATATACGACCCTTTAATGATTCAAAAAATAAAAAATAATGTACATTTCATGGTCATTTAATGTATACATTATGTACTAGCCTCAAGAGGCACCCACTTTAGGTGGTCTGTAGGGTCACCTAAATAGCCATGTACGTGGCTATTACATAGCATGTACATTGGTACATGTGAGAACCGGGTACACGGCATGCTCTCGAAAGTACATGGCAAGTACATAGAAAGTTTTCCATTTATTATTTTTTCCTCAGAAACAACCTGAAATAAAGATATAAACCTGAAATGAATATCCGAGATCTAAAAAAATATCTCCTTAAACAAATTCATCCTCTAATTTCCCTTCTATGGGTGCTGAAGAAAAAACATAAAACAAATATCTCCACGGGGATCGTACATTGGCCTCTAACTCCCATGTCTCATCTTGTACTCGACTATGCTTCCATAGCACCTATACTAGATGAATAGACTAGTTAAGGAAAACATTCGTGTTGCAATCCAGAATCCTATTATGGGGCTCTTATATGGATGTATCAACCTCAAACTCAACCTCCTCAGGTTAAAAAACATGAAACATGTCTAAAAAAGAACGTTGTAGCCAAAAACATGAAAGATATCGTGCATAGCCTAGTACCTCTGAGGTTACCAGAACTGATAGAAAACCTTCCCGAATCTTTCTAAAACCTTAAATAGCATGGTGTATCTCGTTGAAATCTTCCTTGTCTCTTAATTATCCTATGTACCAAGCTTGGTGTGGCACATAAGAAAACCTAATCTATGACATCAAAATCTAGAGGCCATCTTCATCGATTAGCAAAAGATTTCTGCCGAGACTATGCAGTATCCATCCACTTGTGAATCAACTCCACCTACTCAGTGGTCTCTTGGAAAAGACATGGTCCCATAATAGCAGCCTCTCCTTCCTCCATCCAATATATGGGTAATCGACATGGCCTACTATTAGAAGCTTCATAAAGTGCCATCTAAATTGTTTCTTGAAATCTATTATTATTGGAAAACTATATTCTGGGTATATTTCTATCCCAATTCCCCTGAAATCTTGAAAATATTCTTGAATCATGTCCTCTAAAACAAGAAACGTGCACTCAAATTGGCTGTCAATCTAGGGAGGGTAAGATATACTTATAATTACCTGTGTACCCAAATCCCTCTTTAGTCCCTTCCAGAATATAGAACTAAACTAGGTGTTGCTATCTGAAATGATAGTGTGTGTAACCACATACAAACATACAATATCTTATATGCACAACCATCCAAGATTATCAACAATAACAGTTTACTTAATCGGTATGAAATTTTATACCTTTGTGAGTCTGTCAAAAACAACCAAAATGAAATCATTCCCTTGATGTGACATCAGTAAATCCACCACAAAATCCATCGCGACATCATTTCACTTCAACTTAAGAATTTGTAACTGCTACAAAATCCCATCCACTTGCTGATTCTTTGCTTTCACCTACTTATAAGTGGAACATCTCATAAAAAAATAGTTACATCCCTCATCCTACCTAGACACCAATACTAACAGTGTAGATCTTAATACATCTTTATTACTCAAGGATGAACTAACAAAACCTAGGAATGAAAATATCCCATTAAACCCTCATGTATGTCTGCTGACATCCATACACATCCATAGAAACACAATACATCATCTTCACATATGATCCACCCATGAGTATGATCCTATCCTAAAACAATCTCCCATAGGACTATGCTTTCATAAAATTAAAGCTACATCATTCACACTCGATCTAGAAGAGTAGAGGTTACACATATATTAGACAGAAACATATTCCCGTATTTTTTTGCAACACCAAATGAATATCAGAGAGTAGATCTATAAGCTACCACTCATTTTCGGCCTCTTGAAATGCATGTATCTGAGTCCTCTTCCTCAACACATCATCCACTACATTTCCTTTTCTAGGCATATAGGCAAGCTCAAAGTCAAAAAACTGAATGCACTCTACCCACCTTCACAATGTCATATTCATATCATGCAGTGTAAAGATATACTTGAGACTTTTTTGGTCAGTGAATACCACAAAATTATTTCCCAAAATATAATGTCTCCAATAGAATAAGGAATTCACAACTGCATCTAACTCAAGATCATGTGTCAGGTTGTTACTCTCATGTGGCCTCAACTACGGAGACCTGTATGCAATGACTCTTTCCCCCTGAATCAGAACTGGTCCCATCCCAATACCTGATGCATCATTATAAATGTTGTAACTATTTCCAATCTTTGAAAAAATTAGTAATGTTGCAGATTTCAATCTCTCATCCACTTACTAAAAGGCAGAATCGTAGGAATCTGACCACTAGTACATTGAACCCTTCATATTAAGGCTTATCAGTGGAACTGATAAGCATGAAAATTCTAGAAATAAGCGTTTGTTGTATCCATATAGCCCAAGGAAACTCTGTAACTCAATGAATTTCTTCAGATGCTCCCAGACTCCTATCACAATCTTTGGGTCTACAGATACTCGTATCTATAAGATAACATGACCCAATAAGTGAATTTGGTCCATCCAAATGTGGCATTTTGAGAGCTTAGTATATAACTAATTCCCTCTTAGTGTACAAAATACGATATCAAGATGGATGCAATGGTCATGTCATGTGTGATAGTAAACCATGATATCGTCCATGAATACTACAACAAATGAATCCACATAAGGATGGAACACTCAATTAATCAGTTCAATGAAAACAATCGGCATTTTCGTAAGACTGAACGGTCTAACAAAATAATTTTAGAAACCATACCTTCTCTAAAAGGGTATAAAGGGTAAATATAAGGGTCTAACTCAAAACTTATGATAATTAGATCTCATTTAAATATATTATCACTCTCGATCTCCTTGAATATGATCAAAGAGATCATCAATACTCGGAAAAGTATATCAGTTCTTAACTATTAACTAGTTTAGCTTATGATAATCTACACAAAGTCTTAGGGTACCATCTTCCTTCATCAAAAAAAGGAAAAGAGAATCCCAAAGAAAAGTATGGGGTAGATAAAAACATTCGTTTAGAACTCCTCTAACTACTTCTTAATCTTTTGTAACTCTAGTGTAGCCATCCTATATGGAGGAATGAACACCAGTTCCACTCTTGGAACACGCTCAATAGATAAATCTACATCTCTATCTAGAGGTAAACCTGAAATGTTACATGGAAAGACATCACTTAAATGATCCACCATAGGTGGAAATTCTATTTTTTGATGCCCCCTAGTCATCTATATATAAACTAGAAATTTGGGTTGTAATTCCTCGCAACCCATGTTGCTCGAGTCCTTCTCTACTTTTTCAGACATCCCATTCACCATTCTATAGAAAATACCCACCCTCTAGTGACATGAAACTCACCATGCACTGATAGTAGTAGAAGAAGGCCTAGATAGAGAATAAACAGTCCATTCCTTGAATAAAATCGAATCATATCATCTCTACGAAATAGATGTCCCATATGTAGTGACCCCCACCGACTTTAATAGGAAACTCCTTGAACAGAGATAAACTAGATGTCGTAATACCCAATAGAGTGTATAGTATCATAACATCATCAAAATTTTAAGATTCACTATAGAAGACTCTCCACAATGGAAATAGATATAAAACAATTGGATGCCCCAATATCAAAAAGAGTAGTAGCTAAAATTGAGGAAACTAGAATCATACCTCTAACTGTAGAGGGTCTGGGATCCTGGTCCTGATGGGTCTTATCCACTGCCAATGTCTGGCCTATATCCCGAATCTACGACTCTTCCTAGATACCCTAAAATGATCCACCCTACTGCTGCAAAAAACCTGTGGCCTGACTACCATTTCCATGACCACCTCCCCAACCTCAACAGGCTGAAAAACTCTAGTTCCCTGACTGATGAGTTACTGGTGGTCCTGCTCCTGAATGTGGAGTCATAACGAAACCCCTATCACTCGCTCCTAGTAAGAACTCCCTAAAAACGTTGAAGGTGTATTATCGTTCTACAAGACTGACACTCAATTGGGTCCTTCGGGAAATGTGGTCTTGTATGCCCACTCTTCCTGCATTGGTTGAATAACACCGATCTATCTAAAGAATCAACACGTGAAAGCTCCCAATGACGCATCATGCTGTCTGTCGAAGGTTTACCAACCATGGATGTTGAACCACCCAGACTCGTAGCTCCCAACTCCCTCAAAAGTTTCTTGGTAATCAATGCCTTGCTCAATATATCCATCAATGAATCCAACCTAAAAAAATTCTCCTATAAACATATTTCATAACTGAGACCATACTCAAATCATGTAGCCAAATATATCTTGTCACTTCCTAGAAAAAATGTGAAGCTCTTAAGCTCTGTAAAAAAAAGAAGTGTAATCCATCACTGAAAGAGAACCCTACTCTAAATGCATGAAATATTTGGATTGATTTGCCCTCAACGTCTCATGATTGATGTTATAATGGATGTTCCTCTGAAAATCCTTCCAAGACATATCATGATGACATCCCGGCTATGATATTACATCCCAACATATATAGGTAGTAATCTCATAGAATTTACATCATGAGCTTCACCCTCCTCTCCAAAGGTGTCTCCAGATTCTCAATGTTAAGAAGCATCGCCATAGACTTTGAATATGTAGCCTATGGTCCTCCATCCCTAGAAAAAGAGGGAGGATATTATTACTAGAACACCCTATTCAACTCCCCCATAGTCAGGGCAGGATACAGTGCCCCTGGAAATTTTGCATCATCCTCATAAAGCCTTCACTGAATTATGCATCGGCACTTTTATCTAGTATAATAGTTGGTGACAAGATGTTTAAGACTAGTGGATATACTGGGAGTCCCTGATCTACTAATTTAGGTGTTTGATCAATGACCAGTATCTAGCATACCACTGGTGGATGTCTAGACAACATGACTCTTCATGGTCAATCACACACCTCTGTTTAATTTTATAATGGGGAAAAACATAGAAGTTCATGAAATGGATAGGATAAGGAAAACATTAATTTTTTGCCAACAATTATTACAGTACATGTATAACAACAACATGGTGTGTTCTTTTTAAGCCTTAACATGGGAATGTACCTCTCCCATTCTTGATCATGTTACACCCCTACACATATTGTGTTCCTCCTGATACATGACATGTACTAGAATTTTACCTCCATTCCAGGTTATTTTGTATAGCTAGAACTACATGGTTCTCCCTCGGTGTAGAAATACATGGCGTGTTCACCCTACACACAATGTGTACCACTTATGTCTCATCCAACTATTTCAATGGTCACATATCAAGGTATAAGGTTGTTAACTACACAGCGTGTAAAAGCTAGACATGGTGTGTAAAACCTATGTTTCACCCTCCTGTTTTGTTGGCCACACGGTCGGTACACAGTTCTTTACAAAACAACATGTAAAATCTGGACACAACACGTTCTACCAAAAGCTTCGGACCTCCATATATCTTATCACACAATCAATCACACTGTCAAGGACTACATGGCATGAACATTTGATACACGATGTTTACTTAATAAAAGTTATTTATTCAAGAATAGAAGAACACTTGCTATTTGTTCATAACACCTCATGTCATGTTGCCTGGGTTTCTAGACAATATACCTCTAAAACATCTATGTAACCCTTATAAACTTATTATTTTTTCCAAGGCAAGACATATTCTAACCCATGAGAATCTACACTCCCAAAAATGAATTTTTCGAATCCTTATTCAAAATATAACATGGAAAAATTAAATTAATTTTCAATTAGAATCCACCAAATTATAATCCAAGATGGCCCATAACACCTCATGGACCCAATTTTGGAATCAATCCAATTAAAACTTTACATATTCCAATACCCTATCAAAATAGAAGGTATTCTATCACGACATCTATTAAAATAGCATGAAATCAGTAATGCATTTTAAAAGGAATGACAATATTGCATGGTATGTGATCTCTAACAAGTGTATGTCAGATGCATGAGATGGTATACCCTCATATCATCGGGTTTAAAACAACATTGAACTACATTGATATCAATAATAACATCTCAAAATAGGTACCTCTCCCAATGGTGAAATAAAATCAACTTTAACAATTGAATAAGGTAAAATGGATTTTCCCTGTACACGGGTTAGCTACTCTTGTGAACATCTTATTACCAAATACCTATCCAATCATATCCCTGTCTATAAGTTCCAAACATTATAACAAAGTAGAAAAGAAACTCCTATGATAACACTTTGTAATTTTCTTATTCAGAGCTTCGTCCAAATGTTCCTTGAACCTAGTTGATCACATAACCTCATGATCATTTCCCCCCACACTAGAGGCTTCCGACTAGTAGCGAGGGTCGTAATGTGAGAATGGGGAAACTATTCCCTCATTGGCAGAGTGTACACAATAGAATAAAAATATTAAACAATTGCATAATTTTTAGTACTATACAACAGAAGAATCACGGTAATAAAACAATTGGAGAATATGTATATCTAAATGAATCATGTCAAATTTATCTAGGAATGAATCCATAATAGTCACAATTCTATAAATACAATACTTAACCAAATTACATAAAATAATTAAACTCCAACAACACCAAAAGCCTCAGCTTGTTCACATCCACTTCATATCTAATAGTTATCATGTGCCTTATGAAGTATGGAACATTCCCTTATCTATAACTGCAAGAATATAATCTCTTTGGGCACAAAATCATGTCCCAAATAAGGTGTGAGACAAATCCTAGAAGGAATCCACCAAAAGATATGTTCCTAACAGTCAATGAATAAAACTAGAAGGTAAAATACATAAATGAAGAAATAAAGTAGGAAGTACTCAAAAGTAAACAATATTACAGTTTTCAATTAAATTCATTTTAATTTATTAATTATTCATACTATTGAATAATGAAATTCCAGGATCTAGCGTAGGATCTATATACCTCCATGTAATACATAAGATAAATATCTCAGAAGACCATCTAAATATTCAAGTATGTCAACGTCCAAGCTTGTGTTTGAGTTTGTAAAACTCTTAAAAATATGTTAATCATTCAAAATATACCCTCTTGAAATGTTCTCATAGTATAACCCCAATAGTATTACAAATCATAAATTCATAAATAATGACCTTTGGGAAATCTCACACAGTCTAACCCCTTTGGTCCTACATTTCTCTAATCATTTCCAACGGGTCATCTGTGCAGTTCTCACGGTCAAAACCCCTTTGGATTTCATAATAAAAATAAAATATAATGAACAAATTGAAGCTCTCATAGTCAATTACCTATGGTCAAACATTCATTTAATAATGGCCCTTGTGGTATCTCTCATGGTCTAACCCCTCTATTATTTTACCAATATATAGATCTCATAGTAAATACCTCTGAGTCAACAAAACAACAATTTATACATAAATGACCCTACCTTAGGTAGTTCCCATAATCAATTCCCCTTGATAATACCTTCAAAATTTGAAACACAGTCATCTCATATAATCATTAACTCCATCCTAATAACACGAGTCATGGAAAATAAAGCAATCCATATGGGAATTCTAGACCAAACAACCATAATCAATCAAACAATGGGGACACACACAATATCAAGGTATAAAATATTATGCACAAGAAATAACCATTTATCAATAAAAAACCATAGAAGGTGTTAAATATGGTTATATTCCAAAACACACAATACTGAAAACATTGGTTTTCAGAACTTTAGTAATATATAATCCACAGACTATCAAAGAAAGGCACAAACCACCTCCCTTGATGTCGTACTATCAACAATCATGACCTTTGGACATTGAATCAGCATATAATCATGTAGATATAAAAAAAGGTTAAAAATAATCAACATTTAAATAATCACTAGAGTGGAGGAATCAAAATGAAAGGATTTAGGGAAATGGACAACTCAACGTTCGAAATCCAACGTTCCCAGCGGTGTCTCAATTGGTGCTCCGACAATGAATAAGGAGGGGCTCTAAGTTCAAGGAAATTTTGTCTCACACCTAAAGAAACTAGGGGAGAAGAAATGTGTTATGAATATGGGAAGTAACCCCACTCAGATTCATCAAATAAGAAGAAAAGTGCACTGTGTTTTTATTTAATGTGCACGCTGTGTACTGGCCTCAATCGGGCCCCACTTTAGGTGGTCTTCCATGTAACTAACACAACAATGTACTCGGATGTTACATTTCCTATACACAGCTATAAATTGATACTATTAACATAGTGTGTACTCAAAATTACATAACATGTAATTAAAATATTTTCCATTTCTTCATTTTTTTCCTCTAAAAAACCCGAAATAAAGATCCACACCAGAAATGAATATCTGAGTTCCTACAAGGGTCAAGTTATTTCATGATGAGTTTTTGTAGGATAATTGTTTTATAATTGAATTATATGTGTCATGAAATTATTTTTTATCTTTCATCATGACAGATTTGTTTTAGAGGAGAAGATAATATTACGTAATACATTATATTGTTGTAAAATTCTATTACATTGTGGTGAATATTTTGAGACATTATAGTGATTTTGTTATTCCATGGATTGGGGATAATGGTATTTCTGTTTACTATAAGTCTTAATGTTGAATGAAGTCCCATAATAATATATTAAATCACATCAAAAAGATAAATTCAATGTTTTAATAATCAAGGACATGAGAATATGGTGTTTTACTGGTACTAATGTTTATAAATACATTAATTGTTGAATCAATAGTCATGTTGTAATGGTTTGAAAAAATGTAATTTAGTGGTTTATTGGTTATAGAGATGTGGGATCCATCGTTCCCTAATCCATTGGGTTAAACCATTACCTTGGTCAAATGAGATGTAATATATTTGGGATCTAGATTGCATATTTTTTGAATCACTTATTCATGGCATAGAGTAGGGTGTCACACCATCATACATGACATGCTTATAAATATGTGTTTATAATCTTGTATAATGTTTTGACTAATAATAGAATAATCTACATGATAACCATCCACATCATCTAGGATGCTTTTGGCTGGGACTGAGGTGAAGAACAAGGGTGAACACTGAAACAATTTTTTTTGGCACTTGAGTTAACAGGATGAGACGGTCAAACAATTTAATGAAACTCACTTTTATTTTTTTCAATATGATTTATATTCCATATACCTACCTAGTTCCACATTCATATTGGCAATAAAGTAGAATTATCCAAATTTGAATCACAACTATGGTTCATTGGGGATTATAAACTTATAAAAAAGTGTTACTGAAACATATATCCTCCCTTGTTTCATTTGTGTTCCTTCTCACAGTATCAATTATCCTCAAATTTATACCATGGAGATCTAATATCACTAACTAGTTAGGGAATATAATAAAATGAGATTTAGATTTTTTGGAAACCACTTATTCACCTCCCCCCAGTGGAATTGTACTCATTCTTGTGCCTATCTATTGGTATAAAATATTTCATTAAGTTGTTATCAGTAAAATTTATCGATGATCTAATAAATCATAATGAAAATAGATTTTCATCGATAATTTTTTTTTTCGATTTTGAAAATTTTCAACAATAAATGATTTAGTTTCTTATAAAAATGAATTACATAAATAAATTGAGAGTATTGTTTTATATATTTTATCTTATATCGCGGACATTATTAGAATCGTTGAGAATGGTGTACATATTCCTAATATTCTAACAGAATACCATTGTTGAAATAGAATAATATTCATGTAGATCGGATGTCAAAAAATACATTACATTCATCCCTATCAAATAGGAATCCAACATGTTTCATGGTATTGGAAAAACATTATTTGAATATAGAGGTAATTCATGATAAAAATAAAAAATAGAAATTGATATAGTTACAAACATATCAGGCTCAATATGAGGATATATGAATGTGATGAGATGAAATGGTTGATGACTACATCATTCAGTTTGAAAAAAATTATGATCCTGATTTAATGGTATAGAGAAATTCTTAAATATTCCACTAGGGTAATGAAGGTTATGGGATTACATCAAGTTAAATTTGATGTAAATATTTTTACCCCTTAAGTATTAAGACGTAAATGATTTGAAAATTATTAAAATTAAAAATTTCTCCAATTATTTTAAGATAAAGAATGATAAAACCATATGGGGAAAATAAAAATTAGAAAGATAACATTATTAAAATATTCAATATGTTTTAAAAAAATTAATCTAATATATTTTATTAGTATGAAATATTTTATAATGATGATTCCTTGAATTTTATTGAAATTATTTGTATATATTTTAATATAATTCAACAAGGAAAAGGTAAATTAATGTGTCATATTTCATTCAAGTGTTACAATTATGAAATGGTTGATAACCAAACTGGATGGTCATCATAGAGAAATGATAGAGATTATGTCTACAGAGGAGTAACGTATTACAATGTTAAGTTAAACAAAATAGCTAAAAAATACACTTCTCTCAAAACATGATAAGACATATTATGATGACAAAAATGAAATTAAAATAGGGCATTTAGAATATGGAAGGAAAATATTTTCATTGGTTAATAAAATCAACACAAAGATCCATTGAGTAGAGATTAAAAATAGAGTACAAAAGAGATAAATACTAGTTATGAGGAAACATAAATATAGTTATAATTATTTTAGGATAATTGGAAATTATTAAATGAAAACAACCAACTTAGGATAATAATAATGCTTTGAAATTAAAAAATAAAAGTTTCTCAAAAAAAATATCATGATGACTCAAAAAATAAAAATTGTTTTTTAAAATGAATGTTTAGTATACTAAAAATATCAAAGATCTCAACTAAATCCATGAATATATATATAATATTATACATATTAACAAAAAAATACCATTTCAAAAAATGAATATATAAAGGCTCTTGATGAATAGATTGTTGATTCTAACAAAATCTTTGAGGACCACTCAAATTGCGTTTTAAAATCCTACTAATTAATTTGGTGTAATGTCATCGGATATAAGAGATTGTTTTAATTATATCGACTAGGATTTTAATACATATATTTTAAATCATTTTATATGAATGTTATATAAATTACACACACAAAATGTCAATGGATCAAAAAAAGTTAAGTGTATTTGGATACTATGTACAAAATCATCTAATTTGGGAAAGTTAATCAACATCCCTTATTAAAATATACCCATTTATAAATATTCAAAACATAACCTACTTAAAACTATTCTTCATATACTAGTGAAAGGAATGAAAATAAAGGGTGAGATTTGATGCTCAGTAAGTGTAATAATGTGAGATATCCAAGATCACATAATCATGAAATGAGACTATGGGTATGAGGATATGATCTTCACATTTGAAAACATACCCACCTATTAAAATATTATAATATTGAGAAATTTAATAAGACATATTTGTTCATAAGACAATAATGATAAAGGAATCTCAAAACATGATCCATGATAGACAAAAAATGGCATATGACATAGAATTTTGGCATAAAGATAATTATAGGGAATCATTTTCATTATAGTCAAGGGTAACATCCCAGGGTATCATAGTGGATTGGGTTCACTCCCAAAACCATTATAGTATCCTAGGATCAAATCAAAGATATTTATAGAGGAATAATCTTTTTATCGAACTCTCTTCACTCCCTGTTGTAGTATTTTCTATCTCATGAGATATAAATCATTACCCAAAACATTTTACAGAGATATAGGACTGATCAGTCATATAATTAAATAATACCTATGTGTTCCACATGATCAAAAAATATTCATTATATCATAACCCATTAGGTGAAATGTGTTTTGGTAACATTTCATCATATAATTACCTATGGAAAAGTGGCAGGTTTCATAATCATTTTATCATTTTATCATTTCATCATTGAATAAACCGTGGAAGAAAAGAATAAATTTTTTAATTGTTTTATAATTGTATAATAAGTTGAAAAGGATTCTTGTTTATAATAATTTCTTAATTTTATAACCCACCGAATGGAAAAGGTATTCATAATTTCATCATAAATCATTCTTGGAAATAATAAGAATAGTATCCTTGGTATGTAACCCTGGTTAAGAATAAATTATATCAAAGGATATCATCTATGATAGAAAATGATTTTGAAATATAAATCACATGTAATTTTTCTTGTAGATGACAAATTTTAATTAAAAGACAAAATCTAAAACTAAAAAATCATAAAATATTTTCAATATAAATTTATTCCAAATCAGAATTAAAGATAATATAAAAACAAAAAAGCTGGAAAATAGACTTTTCACTTTTAAAAACACATAAAAACACAAAATATGTTCCATTTTTAAATTTTTAATATACAATAAAAAAATTTCTGAAATATTAAGAGACAATTTTTTTTTTCTAAAATATCTTTGAAGGCATGTAAGAGTGGTATGAAATCATTTAGTGGTCATGATGGTTGGAAATAATTTTAATGTTGTGAATGTTAAAAACAATTTTTTCTTTCACATATTTAATAAAATCCAAACATGAAATATTTTGAAAGTGATACAAAAATTCATTAATTAATAGAATTATTATAAATAAATGTCAGATACAAATGTATTTTAAAAATTATCTGTCAGTAGTAAACAAAATTTGAAAATATTTTTATAATACCTTATTCCTTAATAATAAATATTACCTACTGGAGAGAGAAATAAAGTTATTTTTCTTAAAAACATTTTCCATAATTTTAAGTATCAAAAATAATTATAATTGTAAAAATATTCTAAAATATCATGAAAACCCATAGCAGAATAAAATTACCGAGTTTATTGAGAGATAGTTCAAAATAATTATTCATTGTAATCATAAACAAAAATAATCCTAATCAATGAATATATAGTATTTTAAAATTAATAACACATTGAAAATGTTTAATTTTAAGA
Source organism: Viscum album (assembly GCA_963277665.1). NCBI lineage: Eukaryota > Viridiplantae > Streptophyta > Magnoliopsida > Santalales > Viscaceae > Viscum > Viscum album. The sequence goes on from OY728165.1 coordinate 2,138,279,652, forward strand.
TAAATTAAATAATAATGTTAAATAACTCGTATAATATCCTTAGAATAAAAAAAATCAGGATATTAAATTTCAAAAGAGGTTGTAAATACTCCTCATAAATTTATAATGGTGTATAACAAAACAAATGTCTCAAGAAAAATTAAGACAAAAATCCCATATAATATTTTTATCATTTCAATAGTTAACCAAATGAGAGAGATATCCTGAAATTTATATTAAAATCGTAATAAATATCTGCGAAATAATAATAAATTAAATTAGTTGTAATTATATTGACCACATAAAAAATTTGGTCGTTAATGTGAATGGTGTCTCATAGAAAATAAAAGAAAGATGGAAATCCAATAATATAGGTCTTGAATTCCTTTATACAAGTTCAAAACTCATAAATTATAAATAAAAATTTATTATAAAAAAATTAAATAACTATACTTATACATATATCATAATTAATATAATTATCTTATGACCTTTTATTATCTATTTATTAGTTAAAATTTTAATTCAGATAATACCCGCTTTGTTTTTCATGTATGTTAAGATTTTTTATTTTGGTTACTACTAATTTAATCATGGATAAATAATAACCATAATGTTAAATATGATATTTGTATCATATAAATTTATTATATGTGTATTTATATTAATCCATAAAATTTAGAGATACAAAATGAAATACACTATTCATTGAAATGACCTGAAATACATATGCATGAATGATGTTTCAATTTTATCAATATATTGATAGAAATAAAGTCAAATAATAAGTTACAAATATAGATTAATTTTTATTTTATACATATATCACATATTTTATTTAAACGCGTCTTTATTACCTTCCTTGTAATGTGTACATGAAGAACGAATCACATCGCTTCGTGAGGCGGTAATCGGATGTAAACTTGAGTATTGTTATGATATTCACATGGAATGGGAAGTAAGGAGGTATATTTAAAAATTTAATAGGTATATTAATACCCAATATACAATATAAAAACATTTATTCCATCATTATGTCCATCTTTGAGAGGTGGTTATTGAAAAATGAATGGTATTGGTTCGAGAGGTTGTGGTCAGCAGTTCACACAAGTGAGGTTTTTGCAATTCATATGATCAAATTTTATATGGATATCAGTTTTTAAATTTAAATAATAACATATCAGTATATTGGATTTAATATTTTTATTATCTTATATTTCTAGGAATAATTAAAAAAAATATAATATCTTAGTGAAGGCAACTACTTTTTCTTAGAAGAACATCCTTTGGATCTCTTATTAAGATCTCTAATGTTGGCCTTTTGGGAGAAAAATGGATCTAAGGATTTATTATAGATTATTTGTAGGTACATTTTACGGATATGGACGAACTATATTGGTTTAAAATTTTGAATATCTGAACGGTGTTGGAGGCCTTTTATAAGAGGGGTAAAATAACTCAAATGGATACTACTTAAAAATTAACTAAAGAATCAAAAGTGATCATGTAATTCACATGAAACAATTAATCAAATGACCCTATATATTTAATTAGGAATAATATGAGGTAAATATATCCATATAATAGTAATTATATGATTTCTATAGTCATTTTAACTGATATATTCATTGTTTTACCCCCAATAAAACTATTATTACCTTAATTATTTTAGTTAATTTATACTATTTTCATAATTCAATATTTTCAAAAAACATTTTTTTCATTATTACATATTATTAATTATTATTATTATAAATATTTAATCAATTTATAAAAAACAAACTCCTAGAATTTTCAAATTTAAAATTAAAATTAATTACAAAGACGCAATAAGAAGCACGTTTTCAATGAGAAAATGTTAAAAATATTAAATATATTTTTTATAAAAAATCAATATGAAAATGAATTAAATGAAATAAATTGGATTAATATATTTATAATTAGACTTATATTTATTTTGAAACTATATTAAAATAATTGTGACATTTTTTGAATCATTAAATGAAATGTATATTCTTAATAAAAAACTATATTTTTGACTATTCATCCAAAAAAATTTCATTTCATAAAATAATTATGATATCACACTAATATAGTTTGGAAATTATGATTTCAATAAAAAATTTCATTTTTTTAAAATTATTTCTCTAAAATTATAAAATATAATATTAAAATAGTGCACAAAAGGAGACACAAATTCTTTTTAGAAAAATATAGTTTTTAAGCATGAAATTAGATTTACTCTTATCTCTTATCTAGAAATGAAATTAAGAGGAATTTTAAAAATTTAATGGAATATATAATTTATAAATTTTATTAACATAATTCACAAAAAGGTATTTATTTAGTTTTTATGGAATTACAACTTTGTGTGTATAGTTTTTTAGAAATATATTTCAATTTGTTTTCAGTAAATTTTTTAATTTCTTTTATAAATAATTAACCACCAAATGATTCATTATATATTCATGTTTGAACCATATATATTCATAATTTAGTTCATACTATTAATAATATCCATTTTAGTGGATAATTGATAACAATAATATTAGATAATAATATTTTAATAGACTTTTACATTTATTTTAAAATCATTGATTCATGTAACAAAAACTATCTTAAATGTTTTTTGTAATATTAGATAAAATTTATTTATAATGTATTTTAATCTAAACAGAGTGTATCATGAATTTAAAAATATAATAATTATTAATTTATTTAAAAATAGAATTTCAATGATAAATAGTTTTTTAAATTATAAAAACCATAAAATCAATTTTTCATTTAACTTCATCGCTTTGGTACCATAAACCGATGATACTTATTCCTCATTACATACTAATGTTCCCTGGTAACATAATAATGTATTTGTTTCACAAAAAAATATTAACCATTTGAGGGGTCTGATTTCCAAGAACATTCTCTTAATGATCTATAATCTCCACTATTTATTATTCCTAAGAATTATTCTTCTACAGCGGTACACACTTTGAATTGATTAAATGTGATGAACCTGGTAGGTACTTGTCAGGAGAGATACATCCAAGACATCATAAACCTGAGGTGGTTTTATATAAGATCCAACAAATATAATATTTTCTCAATTTGATCAAGAAGTATTAAGGTACAAATATAATAATGGCTCAGATATCCTTTGTATTATAAGTACAATTTCATCTGTTGGTGTTTATTTGATAAATTTCCACATCAAATCTTACTCAAAAAAAATGTAGGTGAATTTTTTTAATTACTAAAGCACCAAAAGATCACATTAACCCTAATATAATCCCTATTCCTTCATTTTTATCAATTTATAAAAAATTGGTAAACAACAGTTATCTAATATGGACAAATCTTTATATGGTAAATTAATACATTAATTTGTAAAAACTCATCCAAGTATCAAAATAATATATCTTATAAATTTGTTACAATATGACCCTTAAAAATATCAAAATAAAAAACATTAAAAATAAGGTCCCTAAATTTCTAAAATAATCATATCATTAATCCACAAAATGACCTGAAATAGATATTAATTGTCACAAACCAAACTTGTGAACACCTTCTTCATGTACTCTCCTGAGACATGTTTATAACATGAATTAAAATTCTAAATTTTTGAAATAATACATGATTCCATATTATTTAAATAAAACATAGATTATTGGATACAATTCTTAAATAAATAAAATGTATTAGACTTCATCAATGTGATAATAAACCAAATTTTCCAATATTCATTAATGATTTCGATTGTAATTATTAATATCCAATTTACATTACACATATCAATCATCTATATATTATGAAATCATAATCTCAACATCAATAATATTTTAACAGAAATATTTCCTGTAATCTTGTTTTGTTAATAAGATTTCTCATTTCCATTAAATCACTTTTCTGGGTATTTAATAATATTCCACATATTCTTGGAAATCATTTATTTGAAAATTATAATAAATAATCCTTATATATTTCAGGATTCATGTAAAATTATTCATTTATTCTAACACATAAATGATCTAAACATTCCACTTCATTGTTAAACCATTTACCAAGCTTCATTATTTTATTCCTTATCATTTCATTCCATTCATATGTAATTTTTAGTCTCTTCATCACTAGAAACATATCGATTACTCATACAACATTTATGATTCATTTAATGATCTTTCATCTTATTACATAGATTTTAAAAATTCATATACTTTCTAAACATGAAACATTAACCCATTGATGTTCTCTTAGGAATAACATTATAATATTCCATTTCATAAACTAGACATTTTATTTCCCCTTTTTAATTAATTTATTTGTTCCATTATATCCACTCTCAAAAAGTCCTTATGTTCCTCTATACAGTCAATTGGGTTATTCATCCCACATTCTCAAAATATAAGAATTGGAATCTTCACTTCTGCATGGTTTCCACCACCTAAAATCTCAATGAAATATATCCTTTTATTCTTTGTTTTGTCTAATAGTTAGTTAAGGTGAAACCGGTTGATCCTATATCGTGATAAATGAATAGGCATAATCTCAATATCCTTAACATAATTAATGATTAAATTTGGATTCTTCTCAACACATTATCTATAACATTAAATGTTAATCCATTTTCATTTGGTTCCTCTTATTTACTAAAACCAAGCAATATACTGTGAGTACAAAAATCATTTGGGGGATCACAAGATCATGAAAAATAACTTATATGATGTTTAAATAATGAAAAAATAATAATCTATAAAAACATTGTTTTATCCTATATAATTCATAGTAATAACCAGTTTAAATAATTCATGATGGTTCCTAATGATTGGGTGATTCCCAAAGCATATCTCCTAAGAGTGTCTGACTAGGTGTGTAGTAAGGCATGTTGTTATTCACTAAGTGATGATCAGGTCCATATCAATGCACCCTTTTCATTGTTATTATCCCAATGTACCTCAATTAGAGAACCAAATATTCTTGTATTATGCAAAAAATGAGGTATTTATTTGGAAACCACTTTCTCTATCCTCTACCAAAGTTTATTGAAATTTTCCTATAATTTTACTCGGCCTTATACTTATTCGTGTAGACATCTATAGTCGTATCCCTACAAGGGATCACACAAAATTTTCATTATACAGGTTTTTAAAGGATAGATAAACCTTTCCTTTGATACAAACTACAGATACCCAGGAATCTCATACATAGATATTTCCTCATAATCTATTAATATTCTATACATTACACAAAAACATTCCTATAGATTATACATGTTTATTGTCTTTCAAAATTCAGTACACAATTCTCTAATTTGTGAAATATGTTCAATATATCACCTAATGATCTTCCTCTTTAGTAATTTTCACAAACATTCCATAATTAGAAACATTCTTCTTAACAAAGTGAATTAATTCATAAGAAAGTGTGATCTCAGATTCCTAGTAAGGGAAATAATGTTTGATATTAATGATCACATGTGGAATTTTCATAGGGGTATGATAATATGAGGTTATCATTGTAAAACAATGTCATGCATGTAAGGGATCATAATATTAATACATGGAATATAGAATGGAAATTTATAGGACATGAATCTTCAAGGAATCAAAGAACATGGGATATGAGGTCATACCATTAGAATAAGTCATAGATTTTTTTCATACACATAAGCAGATATAATAATGTTCATATTATTCATGGATCTCCGACAAGGCTATCATAATGGAATGGGTTCCCTCCCCAAACCATCAAAGTAGACAACGTTCACTATTAAGACCATCATTGAAGAAAATTTACCTTACTAAAGGAGGTCCACATTAAATTTTATTACTGAAAATATAATGATATATAAATCCTTACCAAATGCATTGGAGGGTGAAATATTTTCCAACCATTATATAATGAAAATCATACATATGAGTGTTATAAAATCATAAATTTTTTTATCATATTATAACCCTTGAAATGAAATGGTTCCCATAAACATTTTATTATATAATATCCCAAAGATATTACATATTTTTTAGAATCATTTCAACAATTTATCATAGCATAACTCATGTAAAAATAAGTGGGTTATATAAGAATCAGATTTTTGTATAACATATGGAATCAAATCTGAATTTATATGAATTTTTTAATAGTATAACCCATGTATGTAAAATGCTTTTCAGAAATAGATTTTAATCCTAAAATATCTAGAGAATGAATAATAACGGTATCTTTGGTTCATATACCTTTTAAATCGTAAGTTACATCAATGTATGTCATCATAGGTAGAAATAAATTTGGAAGGATAAATCACATAGAATGTTTCATGAGGAATGTTTCTTTCCTTGGATAAACAATTTTTCAAATTTAAAAAATCATAAAATATTTCAGGAATAATTTTTGTTAAAAATACTATTAAAAAAACATTTTAAAAAATTTCTTAATTAAATTATATGTTCCACTTTAGAAAACACTATTTGAAACATAAAACATTTTTATAACACTTTTCACATTGAAATAATTTTTTTAATATATAAAAATTCATAAATATTTAGGAAAAAATTTAATCTGAATTTCTTTAAAAACATATAAATTAATCCTGAGATTATATATTGGTAATTATATTAAGTAATATTGTTAATGTTTAGTATGTTATAAAATTATTTTTTTCTCATTTTCCACTAATGCCTAAAGGGAAGTTTTTTGAATATTTCAAAAATATTACTTTTTGAAATAATTTTTGAAAAGTCAAACATGTATAAAAATTTCATTTTATAATCCCATGATTGTAGTAAAACATTTTTTAAATCATTTTTAGAAAACATGGTTTTGGAAGAAAATGGATTTTGGACCGAAGACAGAATTAATTTTGTATTTGTTTAAAAATATTTTCATAATTATTTATTGTAAAAAGAATGGAAAAAGGTGATGTTAATTCAAAATTTCATCCTTAACTAGTGTAGAATTAAATTACTGAGTTTCATGAGATAAATCTCCAAATATTTCATCCTTATAATCATAAACAAAAAAAATACACATAAATGATGATATTTTGTTATAAAACCCATTCTACTTTGGTAAAATTTATTCATAATACCCATGAAACAAATAATTTAATTAAACATAAAATATCATTATAGTAAGTAAAATAATGATATTACATGTAAAAATAGGTTTTCTAACAAACTCATAAAATAATATGGTGCATAACATCTCATATATTTCATTGACGGTGAATTCAGACAGAAATCCCTTACCACATTGGTATCTTTTGAACTTCAACCCCCATTAAAGAGAGATACAAAAATGTATTTTTAAATCCCAATAAATTTAATGAAAAAAAAATAAAATAAATTCATGGAATTTATATATATTAAATAAAATCAATAGGTGGTGAATATAGAAAGTGTCTCATGAAAAATAAAAGTGAGATAGAAATCCCTTATTTGAAGTCACAAATTCTTTCTCACAAATTCTTAACTATAGAATAATAAATAAAATTTTATTATAAAGTTTTCTACATATCCATAAATCTATTTATCATACCATATATTATTTAATTATTTTATTTTATTACCTATATTTTTTTGTTAAAATAGTCTTTCAGGTAATAACTTCCTTTTCATGTATCTTTAGATTTGGTATTTTTGGTCATCTAAAATTTATCATGGTTTAATATTCATAATAATGTTAACCATGTTTTGGATATCATATATATTAAATATATAAATATATATTACAATCAATGTAATCTATAGATATAAAAATAAAAACCCAATTCCTGATGAGTTATGTCATACATACACATGAATGTTCTGTGCATTTTCTCAAAGGATTGAAAGAATTGTAGCTAAATAATATATTAAATGTAAAAAAATATTTGTTACATAAAATATATATATCACATATCATTATTTAGACATATCATTTTTACCTCTATGTAAAACATACGTGAAGAACGAATCACATCACATCATGAAGTGGTCTTCCGTCGTACACAGGAGCGACTTTATCATATTCTCATGGAATAGAAAATATTTTGGTAAATTAAATAAGTAAATAAGTATAATAATATCATAAATATAATAAATAAACATTTAATACATCACTATATCAATATTTTAAAGGTTGTAATGGAAAAATGGATGACATTGGTTTGTGTGGTGGTAGTCTACCATACGCAAGAATGGAAATTTCACAATCCATGTGACCGAAGTAGAGATTGATATAGGTTATAACATTAATATAATATATATATATATCTTATAAAATTTAGTTATTATATTGGAAGTGGTGAGACATAATTTACGCTCCTAAATTAAGAAGTTCAAAAAGGATTTTAGAGAAAGCTCCACTTAGAATCACCTCCTTCAGATATCTTATTTATGATACTAGTGTCTCCCTTTTGGGATGTCCAAAAGCTCTAGATCATGTATAAGGTTATTAGAGAGTTCATTTTAAGGGTTTTTAGAAATATATTTTATGTGATGTGTTTATAAGTGAAGGGAGGGATGGCCATTTATAAGTGGGGGGGAGGAAGGAACCCACTTAGAAATTACATGTAAATTTATCAAATTAATCAAAAATGATAATTTAATCCACATGAGAAACACATAAAAATCACCCTAGATTATAAAATGGGAAGGTTTATATAGGAATATTTCCATGCAATCGGGTTTTTTAATGTTTCATTTTCATTTTAACCTTTATATACTTAACTTATCCCATGGTATTAAATTTTTTTAACACAACCTCACAAATAAATTTTAACTATTTTCTATATTCATTATTGAAAAATACTAATTTGACCATATTATATAATATATATCATTATTCATCATGTTTCAAAATATTTTTTTAAATAAATTCAGAATAGTTGTAAAAAATTAATTTAAAATTAATCACATTAGTATGGTGAGAAACGTGGTATTCAATGGGAAAATGATAAAAATTTTAAAATATATATATATAATTTTAATTTTTAAATTATTAAAATGAAATAAATATAATTAATTGACATATAATTGAACTAATTTTTCTTTTAAAAACATTATAAAAAATATGGATGTTTTTAAAATCATTAAATGAAATGAAAATTATAAATAAAAACTAGTAATTTTTACTATTCCTCGAAATATTTATTATCTTAGAAAATTCTCAAAAGTTCATCATCACGTAATTTTGACTTTATAATTTACAAAAAATATTATTTCTTCAAATAAATTTTAAAAAATTGGTAAAATTAATTTTAAATAAGTGTGTAAAAAGTAACAAAACTGATTTTTTGAGAAGTAAATTATTTGAGTGTAAAATTGGAATTATTATTATAAATTATCTGTAAATAACATTAGATTATTTTTAATCATTTTATTGAATCTATAATATATACATTTTATTAAAATCATTCAATAAAAGTTATTTTTAAAATTTATTTTGTTATACAACATTTGTTTGAATAATGTTTTAGAAAAATATTTCCTTTATTTCCAAATAATTTTAATTTTTATTTTAATTAATTAGACACCAAATAATTAAATATATATACATGTGTAAACCATATATTTCCATAATTGAGTTAATCATATTGATACCCTCCATTCTAGTGTCTAGGTGATAACTATGATATTGAATGATAATATTTTCATAGTTTTTCATGTTTTTTTAAAACATGGTGTTGTTGGTAACACAAGCTACACTCATTAATGTGTATAATGATAGATACAATTATTGATTCTAGTAATAAAATATAAAATATGGTTTTCATGGAAAAAAATTCAAAAATAGTAATTTTTTTGATAAAATGATAATTCATAATATTTAGGGGTATTCCCATAACAATATTATAAAACTAGTTTATTTTACAATGTTTAAATGAAATGTAATTTTTAACTCTAAGTAAATAAACATGAGAGGTAGTATTTTTGAAAAAAGGAATATTGTTTTTGTATCACTAAAGAAGGTGTACACATTCATTGATAAATTCAGTAGTGGTTCTAAATTTTTTTAAATAACTATGTCTTAGTAAAATTAAAATATCAAGTCTAAACTAATTAATGGTTCATGAAAAAGTAGAATGTTCCTATGAATTTTATATACAACCCATTCCTTCCAAATTAAAAGGCTCAGTAACAAGAAAATTTTGAATATTATTTATATTGAATATGTAAATCTATCTTTGAGAGAATGTAATGATATTGTAGAGTGTATATGAATAACTAAAATGTCTGTGTACTAATTTACCCTTCTCCAGTGGAAGAGTATCCATGAATCGAGGGGGATTCAACCTAATTATCCCATAGGAATGTTGAGAAAACTCATATAACATAATGTAAAATTTTTATAACTCTTTTAAGTATGTTGAGAAATAATGCTGTATGATTGATCAATGTGGACATACCACTAAAACGTTTTTCATAACACGAGACAGTGAATCAAAAAAATAATTCCAAATATATTTATATGAGGAATTATATAAATTAATAAATGGAGGTTCTCATTGTTTATAAGGAAATGTATAGATAGACTCCATTGATTATTGATAGTGGTTTCACATCACATATGATTCTAAATAATAATATCCTAAAATACATTGGAATGTATAATATAGTTGTTGTTAATTTCAGAAATGATGGATCATAATATTTAATCATATTTGGATATTCCAATATTAGAGAGAATAAATTAAATGATTTTGTGTTTATTTATGGGGTCAGGTACAATTTCATTAGTTCTGCTCAACATAGATAAAATGAGAATGTGGTCATATTTCAATGTAATTAAAGTTTCATTATAAGGAGAAATGTTATAAAAATACAAATTAAGGGATATAATACAAGTAATATTTTATTTTCAAATTCCAATGGTAAGGATACATGATTCATAAGTATAGATGTGGAAAATCAGTTATGACATTGATGAATTTGTTATTTGATGAGAAAGAACATGTATAATAATACCAAGTATATTATTTTTAATAATCTGAAATAGATTAATTGTGAATGGATAAATAATTGTGACACGTTTTATGTGGTACGTATGGTGAAAAATGCACATAAGTAATTGCAGTTCAAGATGAAGAAAATTTTTCTGTAGATACACTTGGATGTGTCTGATCGAATGGGCTTGATGCCAACAAATAGAAATAGGTATTCCATTACATATACAGATGATTTTTCTCATATGTATTATGTATATTTTATGTCACATAAATCAAAATATATTAAGAGATTAAAAATATTTTTATAGGAATGTATTGAATCAAATAGAATATTTTATCAAAGGGTTTCAATTATATAATTTATTCACATAAATGAATGAAAATTATGAGTCATATAATGATGATCATAGAATAAAAAATAAGTATAGTGATCCTTGAATGCATTAATAAAATTGAGTAAATGAGTGGAATAACTAGAGCTCAGTGAGAAATGAAAGAACTATGTTGTCGGATAGTTGAACATCAAATATATTTTCGATGAAATTTAAAATTACATTAATTTAAATATTGAAACGTTGTTTAATATAACTACATTTAGTGACTACACCATATCAAATTTGGTTTGTAAATAATATCAATGTGAAATGAATACATATATTATCGACCAGATTTTATGTCATGATTAAATGAAAAAACTTGAGAAAGATTGATGAAAGTGTTGATGTGGGAATAATTTTTTAATATATACATAAGGGAATCATTATCTAGTTTTATAAAACAAATCTATGAATATTCTTGATATAATTGATGTAAATGTGTTGGAATAGAAACAAAACTCACAAACATCCTTAGCTATTAATGAGGATTTTCATGAAGCTCTTGGAGAAAATGTTTGACAACATGAGAGTATATTTAATGCCCTAGAAGATTTTAAAAATTAAAATTATGGTTCAAATATTCCATGTAAATTTAAAAGACATGGGAAATAAAATAATATGGTCATTAGAAATATGAATAATGAGTGAAATTAGAACACTATTATAGAAAGAAACAAGGGTGTTTAAATCCGAAGGATTTTAATAAATTCATATCATAGTACCTTGTTTTTTCAAGTTGAACCAAAAAAAGTGGTAGATAATATTTTCAAAATGAGTGTTGTATAAAGTTTATGAAAAATGATCTTGAAAATTTGAGAAGAAGAACACATTCTAATTCATTTCATTTCCAAATAAAAATAATGTAATCTAGATGAAACCTAATGATCAAAATTCTTGAACTCAGATGTCTTCTTATCCCGAAAATCCCAAGATCAAACATGGTCAGAAACATTAAATACAATAATATAAAACGTTTTAATGAATTTTCAATCCTCACATGGATGGATTAAAACTAAAAAATTACAATTTATTACAATGATTGTACTATTAACTAGATGTAACAAAAAGACAAAAATAATTTTTAGAGTGATTTTAATAATAAATTATTTACTTCATCCTCCTTGAATGAACGTCTACATATAGTTGAATCAAAAATGGTCATAATAATTTATTATTAAAATTGGTTTTTATAGCATTAGGTTAAATCCATTCTGAATTCTCAATATTTTTGTTATATAATTCATCTAATGGTCATTATGATGGTATCATCACAATGCTGTCTTGTTTTCAATCTGATAGAATAATCTTTATTTATCTAATATGATAAAAAATTAATATTATGACAGAAAAAATAAACAGTTTATAGTTTTTAAAGGATTCATATATATAATATGCATATCCTTATTTGACTATAATATATTTAATTGTAAAATTTAAACGTTGTCTAGTGTGAATTGGTTATCATTTATATGTTAGACATTATAAAAACATAGTTTGATAAAATATGAAATCATTAATTCGTTGTAAAACAATTATATTTTCCAATTATAAAATTACGTATGATTATAAATATCATATTTGAAAATGAAAATTTTATTCCATAAATTTTTATAAATAATTCTTGTTATGATCATTACATAGGCAATAAATGTTCAGTTTGATTAGAAATGCATCATTATGATTTAAGGATCTAATTGGATTTCAATTTTTCTACTAGAATTACCACAAAATGGGGAATGTTTATTCAATTGAATCATTTCATAGTTCAATGGAACTATTGTGAGAACATCCCTCTAAACAATAGCCATGTATTTGTAATTAGAGGTGGATTTGTATGTTTATCTACATAAAACATCCCCAACATGGCTTGAAATGTTCACAATAGGACTCTCCATTTTTATGGGGAATTTGGTGGTAGTGTAGGAACCAGAATGGGACCGCATCCCCAAGCATATTAGTATGAGGGGTGTGGGGTTGTAGGGCCCATGTAATGGAGTATCAGGTCACCCATGTTATCATTTTCACACATATGTAGTGTGTCGATACAATCATGCAGGACCTGCCTATTTGGCCCAAAGGTATACACCAAACATGTGTAAAGCATGCAGTGTTTGGACATACACAACCCAGAATATTTTCCCCCATTAGTGGGGTAGCTACTCATGGTATCTACACTGGAACCCTCTTTCACCCAGGGCCCTATGTTTTCCTGAAATAGGACTATATAAATTTATATTTTAAAAACTAGAAAAAACAAGAAGAAGCCTCAAGAATATTGCTTTGAAGACACTTTTACAATTCCCCAAAAAAAATCATTTAGGTAGCCATCCAAAATCCATGGGATGATGGAATTAAATTAAATAGTGGGATATAAGTCCCTATAGCGTCTAAAACATAAGACACATGTGTGGGAACCCCCTCCACCTAGTAGAAAAGTACTAGAGAGATGCTCACACCCAATGTCAGGGGATTGTGTGAGAACCTTCCAGAGACAGTTGAGGAAAAATTTGGATACTATAGAAAGTCCTCTCCCATGTGTAGTTTCCAAAGAATTCCATTTCCCAATGAATCTATAGCCCCCATATGCACCCTGTGTAATGCACTTCCAGCATCTCATTGGTCACATAGTGTGAAGTATCTTCTGCTCGAGAATATTTTAAATACATGAGACACATTTCAAGACCTCGGTTAAGAAACCAATGGAAAGGATCCATTTATTTTTTACCCATCATCTGTGGGGGGAAAAATAGATTCCCCATCTGAATACTTCATAAATTCATGACCATATCTAGAGAAATACTAGCGTGACTCCCATTCAGTGAGGAATTACATTGGTCAGAGGTGTCCTTAAATTGTCCTACATAAATGGAAGGATCTTTGGGGATCATGCAGTTATGAATCCCATAATTCATGCATACACCAAACCTAGGGGTAGTGTTATGGACATCCTGGTCATATTTATCAGGTTTAAGACTATGTCCTACCCTAATCACCTCTATGATCAAGGGCCCCCTATTCTATACGTTGAGGGTGTGGATCACTCTTAATTTTTTTGGAGAGTTAGTAGGTTATCCTATTCTATTATATATAACAATGTGAAGGTAATCCCTCCAGGAGTAATTTGATAGAATTCTCATATAGTTCATATCATGATCAGTAGTTAGATGCGACTATCTTGGTTTCAAAAATGAGAGGGAATACGGGCACATAAAACCCCTTTTTTATTCTCAAAAAACCATAGCCTCATCCACCAATGGAAGAATGGTTATGTGGTTTTATGTCTTCTAATTTATATTTTTTGTCACAACAAAGAAGGAATAACATGGTCTTAAAGGATATCTATGATCATAACATTCACACTCTTAGATGCATGTATTAGTAGATAATCCTTTTTTGTATCATTATTTCACCTTCCATTAAAGGGTCTTCATTTGTGTGGATCCTCAAAGCCTAGTATCCAGCCACCAGGGCATCCTAAAATATATATAAATCTATGAAACCAATCCTTGATCATTAATGGTTCTATATTATTGATGAATCAAATCAATGGGAACCCTCTTATGCATAATTCATAAGGAAACCTCTATATCTCCATGAGAAAATAAATTTCTAATAAAAACGCTCCAAATGGAATCTTACTATACATTTTAATCCCCTAATCAATAATCAAAAACAACCACATTACCTATCATTAAAATCATTATAAGGACTCCATTGGTATGTTTCCTCTTAACCAAACTACATGGTCATTTATTCTCTTCCAAAAGGGAAATGTTGGATGTTTCCCTAAGGTCTTAACCCAACACCCCAAATAGGCCCTAATTATCGTTAGGAAATATTCCTAGAAGGGTCATATATAACTTGAGATCCCATATCCATTTTAAATTCTTTGGTCCACTTCGGCATAAGTCCCACACCAAGCATTGACTTCAAACCATTCACCTAGAAGTCCATGCCACACAACATTAAACTCCATGGTTTAGTCATAATCACAATATCATAAAAGGTATGACATGTCCTATTATGTGGAGCCAAACTACATGGGTTCTGATTCCACTTGTCAGGATACATTATAAACCCATCATATGGGGCTGATCCAGACATTGAAATAAATTTCATCTCCAGATATGATGATAAAATCATGTTTTCCACACTATATGTCTAAAAATCATCATCATAATTATAAAAAACCAAAGACTCTCTAATATGTATTCCATAGGCTTCTATAAATAAGGAACCTCATATACATAAAAATGTCTCAATTGATCATGAACCACACACACACACACATATATATTATTCTAAACATTATATATTCTAATAATTTATTATTAGGGTGAATCATTTCATATTTACGATTTAATTAAGTATTTCTAAATATTTTATAAATCTCTATGGTTGTCCCGGTGTTAGAAATGATTCCTTGAAAAATTTGGATGATGATCAAGACCTCCCATCCAATTAAACAATTTGAGTCCCACAAAGTCATTGGTCCATCACTCAATTACCACCGACATTTGAAAAGAAGGTCCATAAAGCCTATAAAATAAGGGAATCCTTGGTTGTTTATGGCTATGTGGATAAATATCATTAGAAGAAATTCAAAAATGGTGAACTTTATGTAATTGATTATGAAACCATAAAACTCCCACATTTATCCTATAAAAAATTAAACACAAAAAAATTATTTTAGATAAAATCGTGATCTCAATATAAATCTTTAACCAATATGATGGTTTCACTTATGTATCAGGTCTTTCTCGGTATTGAAAAGAAGTAGGGAAAAATAAGAAAATAAATTTTGTATGTATTCATTTATTGAGATGATACATTGATTTTAACAACTGAGATTTTTAAAAATTGAAACTTCCTTGTTAAAATTATTCCACATTTTTTAAATAAGATAAAACCACATACATATCACAATACAAACATTTTTAATGAAGAATGAATAGAATAAGAGTTATTTTTTGATGTTGAAGAACCTATAAAGATGGAATAGTTTCTGGACCTTTGGAAAAGTACTACGACCATCAGGAATAATAAAATCATCTTTTGGAGCTTAAATAAATTTTAGGAATCTTATTAATGTAAATATTATATAACTATATCATAGTATTGGTAAATAAATGTTTTAAAAAATTATTGATAAAGTGTTGGTATTTTTTTAAAAACATAAATATTTACTTATAATTTTATCATTAATGAAATTATTTAATAGAAAATTTATTTTCATAAAATTGATTGAAAAATTATTTTTTTCCTATGAATATAAAATAGTTTTACGAGAACTTTAATAATTTTTCAAAGTTTCCTAAAATCATTTGTATTTTTAAAATCGGTAGTTTGGAATAAAAGATGAATTTTATTAAAAATAAAATTAATCATATTTAAAAAATTATTCTCAAAATATTGAGATCCATTTTAAATTATACACTTATATAAATGGTTAGGGTGATTTTTTTGTATTTTTCTAAAATGGATGCATTTTTGTGAATATCGAAATATTATAATTTACGATATATAATAATATAAGTTAAAATCACTATTTCATGTGTGATGGATGATGTAAAACCTATAATTAAGAGTCATCCATCTTTATATAAAATATATTATACTAATGTTCAAAATAGTCATAGTCTTGATACAAAATAATAAACTAATGAATATAATAATCAAAAAAGATCCATCTACTCCACTATTAGTATCACCCTTCCCAACCACTTCTACTCATAGATCCAAATATTTGAATCCTGACCAATTTAGGGAAAATACACTTCTAAAGATTCTTCCCCATGTCCAATATCCTTTTCCTCAATGAAATACCAAAACCAATCCCCCTATGTACGTTTTAAAGGAGAAAAATTCATGTGGTAAAATTATCATTATTTTCATTTAATTTATTTTCAATTTATTTTAATTTATTATTCTCCCATCACATCCCATTATCCAAGATGATTTATAACCAAAATATCTTATATATACTTAAATTTTATTGTTTTAATGAAATAATATATAATTAAACCTCGTATCATCTCCATTTTATTTTAAAAATAGTAGGGGCATCTGTGAGGTGTTGTTTTAAGACCTTTAAGGAAGAAAAGATTTCATTTTAATTTAACATTTAAATTGATGGTCATAAAACCATTACAGATATTGAATAAAATTAATAATTATTTTATAACCATTTTTATGTTTTGGATCTAACTTATATACATAATATTCAATAATAAAACAAAATAAGATCATTGTGATCAAAAACTGCAAAATTAAAGTAAATGATTATCATTAACATTTTATCTCATGAATCATCCTAATATATAAAAATATATAAGACCAGTTAAACTTCTATAAGTTTATTAATAACATATAATATCAATTATGGATAATTATCCCCATTTTATACGATCTTCCATACATGTATACAACTATACCGATCACGAAAACATGGAAACTGAACACTCTCGAATGATGAAATTGAACACTATAAATCATAAAAATGGAAATAAAATAACATAATAAACTTATTCTCTATAAAATAAATGTCAGTGATGTAATGTATTTTTTAATTAATTAATCAAATTTTATTAGCCATGATACTAAAATGAATAAATCATTCATACATAAGGTAAAAGGATTCTCAAACCCTAGTCTATTTCATTTGGTTATAACTATTTCATATAAAATATTAGTGCGGAAATTTATTTAAAATTACTTAAATATAATTTAAATTTTATTAAATTTTATTTGTCATTATATATATACATATATATATTTATTTCATTTATGATTTTTGTGACAAATGAATATAATTTTTCCAAAAGAACACTTTCTTCTGAGAACACATGTTTTATGTCTCTTGAGATTGATTATAATTCACTAAAAAATAATGATTATTATACCATGTATGTTATTCAATTTTTTTGGGATCCACATGTTTTATTCATGAATGTTTTATTTTTTAAATTCTTATGAATCTCTATTCCTTTCCATGGGTTACTTTATGCAAAATATTATAGTACGTTCTATGTGGCATGCATGATTATATAAATTTTATGTTGTGACAGGTGATTATATAATTATATATCTCTCTAATGAATTGGGTTATGTTATATGACTAAATAGTTAATTTGAAATATTCATGATCATCATTATAAATTTTTTCACTTAGGGTGTTATGAGTAATCATATATGTAATGGGTGAACATGATGATAGATTTTTTGACAACTATGTGTGGTAGTTGGACACTAAAACAAGATGTTTGATTCTTATAATTTTCCACATTTTATTAAATTTTCTAATTCTTCCCCTAATGATTATGATGATGATCCCATTATTATGTTATGATGATAAAGATTATGTTAAGCCATGTTATATTTATTTATGTTCACATATATCCTATTAGTTAGATTTTATATCACCCCTTTCTTTGATGTATATCATATGTGATTATTGGTACTAATGAGAAAATGAGGTCCACTAAGAAGATAGAGATAAATGAATTAAATAAAAGTTTTTGTTTATTATTTAAAATTTATTTTGGTACTAATTTTCTAGAAACATTAAATCTTTGGATCCTGATTTGGTAACATTATTATATTATTTGTCTTTAAAATGATGTAATAGTAATATAAAGAAATGTAGGGTCAGCATAATTTTTATTAAAGAACGGTTTGGTTAATTTCGGAATTAGGTATAGATAAATTTAGTGAAAACACTTATAATGATACTATGTATATAAAAGTATTCAAGATATTTTTTTATAAGGCTTTGAATAGGGATCCCATAAGATATTCTATTAATGTTAGCTGCACAAAGGAATAATTTATTTATTCATGAAATTTTAATTCTATTTTTTTCAAAAGTTTAATATTTTAGAAAATGGTGGAAATATGGAGAAACTGTACCAACAATAATTCTGAGGTACAATGCAATGATTTCTCGAGAGACATATTCAATGCCTTAGGAGGTGGAGATCAATATTTCAGGTAAACAATTAATTAGTTGTCTATGTATATGTAAAATTACCTGAATAATGGGAACATGATCATTCACCTAATAAGAAACAACTATCTATATAGTCTTTTATGAGGTAACAACCACAAACAGGTAACGGGTCCTCTAATCCACTAGTCCTGGGACCTTGGGAAAACTAAATAGATAATATCTTTTCTAGGCTTTATCATTCTAAGATATATAATGTGACTCTAATAATTTACCATTTAGATAGTGAGAACAATAAATGGTGTTTTTTTATTAATAACATCAATCCAAATGATGAAATTGACTATATGGAGAGGAAAGATATTAAGAAAAAAAAATTGAACATATATTTCCCTGAATACATCACAGAAATATGGAGGGAAATTTTATATAGAGGATGAAAAAATAAGGTGAATCGTTCATGGATTACAACGAAAATTTTAAAAGGATTACATTTTCTTCCTCGACTTTTTTATCAAAAATGATAAGAAAATATATGGTTTTATTATTGTTCAAAAACCACAACTTCAAAAGGATTATCTATTCACGACAGTGGGATTTATGGAGATGTTTATCGATGTGCACTCAATGTCAAGATGTAGTTTGGATAATGGTCCCATGGAAGTAGAGATAATAAAATAAATATGGGGTTTCAATATGAGGGATCTAATTCCAATTGGGTAAATAAATATCATCAATGTACATTTCAACAATTTAGGAATAAGAATCATAGGAACTGCCTCAAAGGGGTGGAGAAATGCCTCAATTGTGGGAGAGATGTCCACCATGATCATGAAGGTCAAAGAGATTAGAGGAATTAGGAAAATGTGGTGGAGAAAAAGATACCACAAACCATGGTTCAATCATTCAGTTATATAGATAAAGGGAACTATAAAATCTATTTCACTAAACCCTGAGTCCTCAAGGGTAGTAAACGTCAAATGCCCCCAAAGAAAATAGAGCAAGGGAAAGAAAATTCCATCACTACTACTGGGGTGGAATCCAATGATGATGTGGTGACATGCACCATGGTTATTAATACAAGAATATAAAATATACTATTTCATTCTAGTTCTTCGCATTATTTCATATTGTTCATTTTTTGTAGAAAAAATCAATCACCTACTCAAAATATTGAGGTCGAGTTATCTATGAGAATAGTAATTGGTGAAATTATTTCATCCAAAGTACGTAACTCCTCCAAGGATAATTACTTTGGACTAAAACTCTATGTAAATATGCTCTTTCATTCTTTTGTGGAGTTTGAAGAAATATTTATTTTTGATTGGCTATCTTTATAAAAATACAACAACAAATGTAAGTAAAGGGAGATAACTCTTGACATCTTGAGGCATTGTATAATAATATATAAGTGTAAGGATGACAATTAATA
This sequence comes from Viscum album, assembly GCA_963277665.1. Classification (NCBI taxonomy): domain Eukaryota; kingdom Viridiplantae; phylum Streptophyta; class Magnoliopsida; order Santalales; family Viscaceae; genus Viscum; species Viscum album. The sequence continues at coordinate 2,138,300,309 of OY728165.1, forward strand.
TCCTTAAAAATAATGATATCTAGTGTGTATATTAATTCCTTACGAGCATGTATATCTAGATAAAATAATTTAGAAAAAGGAAAGAATCATGATTGAGGGCATTCCCATTGTGAGGGAATACACTAGTGTGTTCCATGTAAAATTTCATAGTCTTTATCTCATTAGAGAGGTTGATTTCTCAATTGAACATATTCTTTGATATCTACCTATATTAAAGAAACCTTATATAATTTCTACCATTGAGTTGTAAGAACTGAAAAAGAAGTTACAAGGGAATTTTGAAAAGGGTTTTATTTTCCCAAGTGCTTCACCATGGGGTGTACCAGACCTGTTTTTCATAAAGAAGAATAGACTGATGCACCTATGAATTTATTATTATGAGCTCAATAATATCCCAATAAAGAACAAGTATCACATTCCATGGATAGATGATTTGTTCTATCAACTATGTGGGGAAAATTATTTCAATAAGGTGTATCTTCGGTCAAGATATCTACATTTAAATGTGAGGAAGGAATATATTTTTAAGAAAACGTTTCAAATAATTTATGGACACAAAGAGTTCATAGCGATTCCTATCAAACTCACTAATGATACCGTAATATTCATCGACTTAATGAATAAATTCTTTATATATTAATTTGAAAACATTTTGGTAGTATTTTTTTATGATATTATGATATACTCTGAGAGCATGGAGGAGTATGGAGAGCATCTAAATACTATATTGATGAAATTTCAAAGGGACACAATTTACTATATGTATAAAAAATATGAGTTATGGATGGAGCAAGTATCTTTCTTGGGGTATTTTATCACCCACAATAAAATATTTTTAGACCCTTCTAAGAAAAAGGAAATAAAAGAGTGTCCTAGGATAACATCAGTAATAGAGGTCCAGATTTTCCATTGTCCAGATGAGTATTACCAGTGATTTTTGAAGAAATTATCATCATTGTCAAACCCAATAACCAAACTGCCTCAGAAGGGAGAAAAGATATCTCAGACTACTGAATAAGAATACTTCTTCAAAGAGTTCCAAATAAGGGTTGTCACTAAAAAATTACTCACACTACCGATAATTGGGGAATTATATATTGTATATAAAAATTCTTTGAATATTTTATTGGATTTCTAATATTAAAAATTATTAACTGATATCTTATGCCTCAAGGTAGTGGTAACTTCGTGAGAAAATATTTCCTACATATTATCTAGAGTTAGTAGTTAAGATCGAAATGTTTAAAATATGGCGACATTATATTTATAGAATGAAGTATGAAATATATATCGATTATAAGATCCTCAAAATATATATTCTCTTAGAAGGAACATAACATGTGAAAGTGAATTTGGTTATAGCTTATCAAGTATTACGACTGCAGAATCCACTACCATCCTAAGAAAGTTAGTAATGTGGATGATTCTATATGTATAAAGGATCCAAAAAAAATTATCAATGATGTGAATTGAGAAGGATAAATGATTATTATATTTTCAAAGGATGTACATGTGAAGAATAATGGATGGAACATCATCAATACTTTCTAAAATGATTTCTCAACCATCCCGGATGTAGAAAATAAAAAATACTCAAAGAATTGATGTTAAAATAGAGAAGAAGGTGGAATTCATGAGAAAGGGGAAATCCTCAATGTTGAAAATTTATGATAAATGAGTTTTAAGATATTGGTAATGAGTTTTTCTATAATGAAAACTGGAGATAAATAAATAGTGTATGTTTGACGCATATAGCTAATACTTCTTTATTCACACAGGGATCACAAAGACATATTGAGATCTGTGAGAGAACTATTGGTTGGAAAATTTAGAGGAGGATGTCACTAAATATAAATCAATGTGCCCAGTATGTCAAAAAGTGAAGGATTGAAATAAAAATTATAATTTCATGATGCAAACATTACCCATATCAACATGGAGTTGGGAAAAAAATAATCCGGAAAATTTTCACTATTTATATACTGACATTGAGAGGAATTAATTATATATGTGTTATTGTAGATCATCTCAAAAAAGACATCTTAGTTTATCTCAATTCGAGAGGAATTCTCATTATATCCCCTTTCATGGATATATATCATTGAATTAATTATTCATTATGGAGTACCATAAAAAATTGTGTCTGATCATGATATGAGATTCACCTACATGTTTGGGAAAGGTATCCAATATTCTCTAAAAGAGGAACTGAACTTCATTGCAACATATCATCTTCCAACTGAAGGTAAATATGAACAGACTATTCAAAAACTGGATGAAATGTTGATAACATGTTATATGGACTCAAAAAGATTATGCGACCAATATTTTTCTGTAGCCAAATAATCTTACAGAAAATATTTCTATTATAGAATCGAAATTGTTCTATATAAATCCCCCTATTGGTAAATATGTCGAACATCGGCATGCTAGGATGAAGTTGGTGAATATAAGCTCCAAAAATTGAAAATGGGTATACAAATTGTGGAAAACATGAAAACCATTCTGAATCGCATCAAGGAATACCATAGTCTACAGAATATATATGTAGAAAATCATTGATGGGCCCTAGAGTTTGAGTTTGGAGATATGGTATTTCTCTACATATCACACTAGAGGTAGATGATGTGATTTGGGAAGGAAAAATGAGTCCCAGGTACATCAACCCCTTTGAGATTATTTACCTTTCCAAAGATGTGGCTATCAACTAGAACATCAACCTACCATGTATCATGTATTTGATATACTCCATATATCCCTCTCACTGAATAAAAGACAAGATCCCCCACATGTAATAAATCCAGAGGTGGTACAGTCAAAAAAAGATATCTTTTATGAATAGCTACCATTGAAGAGATTTGTCCATAGAGATAATATTTAATGCAAAAAACGACTACTCAACTAGTCAATGTAATACGTTGAAACCATAAGTATGATGATAAAACATTGGAACTGAATGATGTGATGATGTAGAAGTACCTTAAAATTTTCACAATAGTATGTAAAATGAAATTTTGAGGGAAAAATTTCATAAGGGGGAGAATGAAACAACCCCAAATTTTATAAAATCATACACTCTTATAATTATACCATATTGTATAAGTCACATAAAATAAAATAGAGAGCACAATAAAGAATATATAAATAAATATTGAATGTAATAAATTGTATTTATAGATGATATGGAACCAATATGGATTGAATAATATCATTAACTTTGGAATAGTAATGAGACCATTAAGAATAGTAATCTTTCAAATAGAATAGAAAACACATCTATGAAATTATAAATAAAATGTTGCTCTATTATGAATGATAATATGATATAATTATGTTACGGTATAAGTATAAATGTTTTAAGAAATTATTAATTAAGTGATGGAATTTTTATAATACATAAATGATAATTTTAAATATTATAATAACTATATTGATTTAATAGAAAATTTATTTTCATAAAATAGATTAATAAATTAAGTTGTTTTCTTATGATTGTAAGATAATTTTATGACACTTAAGTAATTATTCAATGTTTCATAAAATTAGTAATAATTTTAAATCAGTAATTTTTTAATAAAAGATGATTTAAAAAAAATTAAATTTCTCATATTTAAAAACATATTTTCATAAAATTGGGTTAGTATTTTAATTATATTATTTTAGAAAGTATTAAGTTGATTTTTTTGGATTTTTCTAAAATCGTTGATTTTTTTGTGAATAGTGAAATACAATAATTTACGGTATATAATAATATATGTTAAAATATATATTTATTGATTCATGGATGATGTAAGGATAATAATCTCTAATATTTTTTATTTATTTTTTATATTTAGCTGTACTGGTCAAACTATTCATATTCTTGAGCAAAAATAATTAACTAGTGAATAAAACTATAAAAAAACACCACTATGGTCCCTTTTAAATACCACCCTTCACCACCCTTTTCCAAAAAACTCTAATGCTTTGAGTATCATCCAATTTCTAACCAATACTATTCCAAATCCCTCCCCCCCATGTCCAAATTCCTTTGGTGTCAAAAAAAGTTCAAAACCAGTCCCCCTAATGAGTATCTCAATGAGAATAAATCAAGTGAATAAATCTACTTCCTCTTATTTATTCTATTTTCAATTTCATTTATTTTTTTATTCAATACTCACAAACCCTTATCCAATGGAAAGATAAATCTATTATCTTATTTTTATTGATGTTTTATAATGTTAATGGAATAATCGATCATCAAACCACTTCTCCTCTCCCTTTTATTCTAAAAATGGATTCACCATCCACGAGTTGTTATTTTATAGCATTAAATGATGAAAAATTATCATTTTACTTCAACACCTTCATGGATGGTCTTAAAACCATTGTATTAGTTAAAATTATTTTAAAATGTGTTTTATGACAACTTTATGTTCTATAACTATATTATATATATTATTAAATAAAAAAACAAAACAAGTTTATTTTGTGTATGAAAACCTCAAAATGAATCTTAATGATTAGAATTATCATTTTATCAAATGAATCATCCTAATATCCGAAAAGAATATAATAAAAAGTAAAATTATTTAATGTAATTAATAATATGTATTATTAATTTAGTCAATAATTCCAATTTAACATGAACTTAGATACATGTATATAAGAGAATTGATCATGAAATCCAAGAAAAAGACCACGTATGAATGATTAAATTGAACAATATAAATTGATAAATTTACCATAAATGAACTTAAGAAAAATTAAATGAATAAAATAAAAATATAATCTGTTATGCATTAATTAAAAATGAATATAATTTTATTATCTGTAATATTAAACTAAGGAAAACATTTTAACTTAATGTAATAGGATTCTCAACCCAAAATCCATTTCTTTGGTTTATAAATGATTAATTGATATTTTAATGTGAGAATTCATTCAAATTTCTATAAATATAAATTCATTTTTCATATGTTTTTATAGGATATACATGTTTCCAATCATATTTTTATGAAAAATTTAATAATCATTTCCAAAATATCTCTTCCTTCAAAAAACACATGTTTTAATTCTATTGATATTTTTTATTCATCACTCATGAATGATGATTATTATACATTTTATGTTATTACCATTTTATTTTGATATCTAAATGGTTGTTCAAGAATGTTTTATTTATCAAATTTTCATGAATTCTCTATAGTTTTAATGGATTATTTTATAGATAAATATTTTTATATGTTCTATATGGAATGCCTGATTATATAAATGTAAGGATGTGACGAGTGCACTCAGAATCATATAACTCTCCAATTAATTTTATAATGTGATGTGTCTCATGAGAAAATGTTAAATATGTATGAAATTGATTCTATCTTTCTTCACAATAATTATGTTTTTAGTATGCACATATTATATGTGTTAGCATGATTCTAGCTTTGTTCACAACTATGCGTTGTATTTGACCACATAGACAAGAGGATTCACTCTTCTCCATTTCCATATTCCATCCCTTGATCTAATTATTCCTATAATGATTATGATGATGATCTCATGATTATGTACTGATGATTATGATTATTATCACCCATGATATATTGATTCATGTTCTTATCTATCATCTTACTATGTTCTTCGGTGACCACTTTATTTGACGTATATCCTCAGGTGATTCTTGAACTAATGAGAAAATGTGGGCCACTAAGAATCTAGATAAGAAGTAATTAAATAATTTTTATGTTTTATTATGTAAATGTTATGTTTGGTACTAATTTTATCAATAAAATAAACCTATGGATTTGTGTTCTATTACTCGATTATATTGTTTGCCTTTAAAATGATGTAATAGTAATGTAAGAAAACATAAGGTCTATATATTGATGGAACATTATTTTATTCAACCATATTTTAGAAACCTTCAAGAATAACTCCCTTCGATTCACATGGAATCATGCCAATTGAAGTTTATGTCTACATCATCCACTACACAACTGGAGTCCTTAACTATATAGAGGACATCATCTCCCACCCATTTTTGTCAACACTATGTCTCAAATTATTTATTCCATGAGTACCATCAAAACAGTTCCATACCAACCCAACATGATTTTAAATGGGCCCACATGTTCATTAAACCCCACCAATCATCCACTCAACTATGGCTGGTAGCTCATAATATTGTGACACCAATCCCCATCTCCGTCCTTTTCGAGTTCTTATCCACAGAACATAGTTATAACCTCCTACCTTATCATAGGGAGGAAGATGGTGAGGCCAAAAATTCTATCGGGTAGAAGAAAAAGGGTTCATGTAAAAGTGATTCTTCTAGTAGTCACCACCACCTAAACCATAAATCAGTTAACCCTCCTCATGAAGAGGGTGTCATTATCAGTAGTGCATCCCTGTTCATCATGACATGGGCACACAAAAAGGACTTCTTATGGAAGAGTCTAGATAATAAGAAGAGGGATAGACCTTTATCTCATCCATATAATTACATAAAAATAGAAAAAAAACAAATATCATGTATAAACACATGCTCTCACACTAAAATTCCACACATCAAATTTTGTGGAAACCCATGGGAAGGAACAAACGCCTTCCAGAATCAACCAAGCGTTACAACTACCTTGTTTAGAATTTTTCAAGGAATCCATTCAGTTAATTTTGATAGAGAACTATAGGAAGGTATGAACACATTCCCACATTAATCACGTATTCTATTCAATTTCTTTAGCACAACATGAGTAGGTGTACATACCTACATGAATCCTTCAAGACTTCCAAAAGCCTCATATAGGTGAATGAGGGGAAATGAGAAAGGAATTACCAGTAAAAAATTAGAGTAATACAAAAATAACCACTCCCACATGAGTACTACCATTATCCACTAATTGGAAATAGAGGATTGGAGATGGTAGACACCCCATCTCCAACTATAGAATAGGCATATATCTATGTTCGAGCTACTAGAGTTTCTTGGAAAATCCAGGAAATGTTGAATGGGTAGAAAAAAATTCCTTCCTACATCATACAAACCTTCCTTTTCATAATAACATCAACGATACTAGAAGAGGGAAAGACACACAACACTATCCTGATAAATTGGATGAATCATGAATCTATCACTCGGGAATGAAAACACACTGCCATTCCCTAAAAGGTGGGTCATGGGATAACTTCCCTCATATATATGGAAAACCAGAGTGGGGCCACATCCCCATTTTTACTAGAGGAAATTGGCCTATTACAATGGCCTCTCCAAGGTTTGAAAAAACCCTACCAAATTTCTATTAACCTTGTATAATGTTGTCAAAAGCAACACATGAGCTAACAAACTGAGAATCAAAATATGAAAACCACTTTCATTGGAATGAGATCCCAATAATTCATTAGAATTCATCATAAATTAAACATATACATATATGAATAGAAAATTTAGAGTTGATCCACGATCCCAGTCTACTTAATATTGGATTTCTTGAAGACCTAAGGTGTTTATTGATTGAATATTAGGCTCCTACACCCCCAATACGAATTTTTTGGAATAATAGAAATAATATATGTGGTCTTATCTGAAAACCGCAGCTTAAATTATTGGGTTATAATTAGATTCTAATTAATTTTGAGAGCCTCTACCCCGATGAGAGCCATGAAAACCCTCCGTTTGGCCAGAAGATCAATTAGAAAGAGGCCCCCCTTTATTTCAATTACAATTGAGTTCCTTCTGAGGGTATATGGTTCAGGAACTATCCTTGAAATTGGGTGTTAAACTGTGATTGAAGTCCTCCACATAACAACATTTTACATCATCAAATAGGTCCTCCTCTTAAGGAGATAATGGTGATAATTCCCTCCTACCATGAGGAATTTGGTGAAATGTTGTCATTCATGCCACATGATTTATCAATGACAAGTGAAATCTTTTTTCATCCAAAATACATTCCAAGGTGACTAAAATTATATGTTCCACCATTATAATTCCTACTTACTAATATGAAAGGCGAATTCCCTACCAATATTTTTTTTATAATGATGCTTCAGGTAAGTGTCCACTTTGGCGAATGAAGGTTATGGAACATCTGAAAAAATAAGAAAAAACTAGTAAAAATTAGGTGATAATTGTCTAATGATGACATACTTGTGAGGTTCTACCCTTTAGCCACTCCCCATTACAGCATTCTAGAGGCACTGTCATAAGGTTTTTTGTGTGAAATCAACCCCAATATATCAAGAACAATTTATAATTTTAGATAAATAATTTGGCCTTATTATTAATCTATAATTCATTTAAAGGTTATATAAGGGATACACTATGAAATTTACTTAGCAGCTCTATCGGATACATGATATCCAAAATTGTGAAAATTGTTAGAACGCCTTCCTTAAAAAAATCATAGAGTATTAATATAATTTCATCTTCTAATCACATATGCTCTATCTACTGTCCATATCATAGAATGAGGTGACCACATGGATTTAAATTTCACAAATCTCTCCAATTAGAAAATCCGACCAAAGGTGAAACCTATAAATTTCAACACCTCAAGGTAGCTTTAAAAAACAACCTTTATCTGCAACATACCATAAAAAGATCAATATATATCCTTGAAAGACTCTTATAGATGTTGGTATGGATGAGAGAAATCTAATAAATCAATTTTTCATCAGGAATTAGAAAATATTGATCCAGAATCCCTTTTTAGATAAGTTAATTTCTAGATAGTGCAAAAGTCTCAAATGGTAAAAATATATTCAAAAGTTAAAATTTCATATTAAAATTGTTTACTGAATGAATCCCATAATAAAAAACGCTATGATAAATCCATAAGGTTGTCATGGAAGTATATTTAATTGAAAATCATGAGAAAGCCCGACCCATAGAGTAAGGGAATTATTTAACACAACCAATAATTTAAGAAAACTAGTCTCATAATGTTGCATAAATAGAGAAAGAACATCCCAACCCATAAGGATGGGGTATTTTTTACATCAAAAGTCTCATCAACTATATAATTCGATCTTTTCCTGGATAAGGGGAATTCCATTGAAAGAATCATATCAGTCCATCCATTCCATTGATTTAGTATCCTCATTGGTAAAATGCACAAAAAATTTATGGCTATTCAATTTAAATTACTTTCCACCAAATGGTTCCAAGAGGACCAATGATGTAATGTATGTGGCCTCATGGAGGGTTAAAACAATGTAAGTCTCACAAAGTGACAATTGAAATGAATAAAATGTATTATGTGTCAGTGAATTTCATTAACACCACCCCTACAGACCCTACATAACATGATGCCAATATGGAGGATTGGGAAGATGAAATATTGTTTCTTAATATGGTCCCCACTAAAATGATTAAACGAGGTGTTTGCACCATGAAACAAAGGTTTGATCTGAATTTGGACATCCCATCAACCACTCCATGAATACCCCACTAAGAGAGAATACACAAAATAAATGGGTAATCGTAATGTTATGCCTTACCCACCTCCTAAATAGACTGGAAGCCGCACAAATAAGGAAATATTTTCTCAACAATTAGAAGAGGTAAAAGAGTGGAGTTAAACCAACATAAAACTACAGAGATGTAGAAGTCTTACCTAATATTTTATGCTATCAGAGCCTCAACTCATGCTCTCAATAAGTTTAACTCAACAATGTTGGGCCACTCCCATAGAAAAAATGGAGTGAGTATATGTGCTCAATGAGTGTGACCAGTGACTCATATATGTAGACCCCACAGTAGAAATATACAAGGAGTTACCTCATATGCGCACACGACCAGGGATGGGTAAAATGTGTACTCAAGGAATAACCACTATGAACTAACCACTGTATGTATAAGTAGAACCTTCAAATATGGATTTTCTTATTGGTACCCCTTCTCTATATCATGTTCAACAAAACATCTATCAGGTTCTCCTTAATACTAGTGAGTTAATTATAGCTATATTGGAAGCTATAAAATAAAATCATATAGTAGTACATCTAGATAACAGACCTTTCTATAAATTGGTGGATCTGTCCCCTCTACCATGTTTTGGGAACCCTTAATTTTCAATTTATAATGTTTTGGGGTATATAGAGAAAAATATGATGCATTTCGTGTCGTGTTGTAATCCCATGATTGTAACCAACCGACCAAAGTTACCCAGAGTCGGGGCATTATTTTATTACATTTTCCTGATTACAATAAACCAAGTCCCGAAGGAAAATCGGTTTAACAATCTTGGAAAATATATTACATACATTAATTCTACATTAAACTTTATAACAAACAACACAACATAAATAATCCTTTCTGAACGCCATTATTCCCTTAGCTTAACCATGCATATCAATCACAGTACACTTCTGGGAATCCTAGGAAAAATAAAACATAGAAAGGGGTGAGATCAAATGCTCAGTAAGGGTAAGGAATATAGTGGGAGATAACATTAATATTAAGCATGGTGAATAATTGAAACCACATGTCTTTATCAATAATAAACATGAATATTTTATGGAATAAATATGAGCTGAGTAAATAATTCCATAATAAAACACAATCATGAGTATTCTACTAGTCGAATGACCACATGAACCATCAATATTATTTCCATAATGAGGGAACGTATAATGTCGGACATTCTGAAACATTTTATCAAGACCTTAGCCAAGACATCAAAAAATTATTAAGGCCTCGGCCATAACTATATATCAAATTGAGAAAGGCCTCTACCAATTCCACATCTAGTTGTCTCATAAGACCTACCGATGCATCAAGGGGCTATAGATGGCTCCAACTGTCACTTACTAAGTCCAATACATTCCTCATAAGAAAAGGTTGAAATATAACACAAACATTCATATTACAATGAGCATATGAAATTTCAATACTTTAACCATAATCCATGAATGGTATATAAAATTAGTACATCCATAGTCAAACATATCACAAAAACGTCAATAAAATATTAAAGTTTTTTATCATAATAAATCAACTTCAAACAAGTTTAAAATCCATCAAAGGATGTTGACATAGATGAAATTGATTTGTAAAACTCTTTGAGAGAAATATATCTTCTTCATGAAAACATTTAAAAGTTGCACAATTTATAAAGGGAGACATTTAAAGACATTTTTAAATAAAATTTTTCTTACAACCTTGAAACTTTTCAAAGAAATTAACATGTTAAAAACATTCACGTCCATATAAATAAATCCTTAAAACCCTATTTTAAAATCATGGAAATTAATAAGAATGATTTAAGAAGAATAAATATTTAAAACATTTAAAATGAAGTTTTAGAAAAGATGTACCTTAAATATAATCCATTTGAATACTCTTTTATGAATCATGTACATGGATAATAAATATGTCCCAGTATATACTTATGTAAAAACAACCTTGGATAATAAAGAGATTGTGAAATTAACCATTACCAATTGGGTAACTTATGAAATATACAACCCATGAAATAAGTATCATAAAATGAAGATTTAAATACATATTAATTAAAGTATATTACACAAGGAATAAAATTATGGTCAGTACATACACCACAAAAAAAAAGTGTAAATATAGCATTAATTTCACGGGAATAAGGAGTGAGATAAAAACCCCTTACCTCGTGTCTGACATGACCCATTCATTATTTAATATCCTGAATAATAAACTAAAGTTAATTTATACTTGATTATGAAAATTTAAAATTTTATTATTCCTTTTATATAAATTATTACCATGTTATAAACATTATGTAATCATTTAAGTTAATAAAGTTAGTTTTGTCGATATTTGGCAGTTGAGTCAATAATGAACACCTTATAGTTATAAGTTGTTCACATGGTCAAAAGTTCATTATATCCAAAATGATATTCATGATTTAGATATCATATATATCATATATATCCTGTATATACATGAATTTATAACTCTACATTTCTTTTTTGGGTAAGAAATGAAATGCACTGTTCATGGAGACAGTAAGCAGTATGTACGCATGAACGCTACTTTCATTTCATTTCATATTTTAATGGAATTAAAACATAATGATACATAAGTATATTATAATTCCAGTATAATATCATATATAATATCATTAATTCTATCCTTTATACGTCCCACATATGGTATTAACGATTCATATCACTTTGAGGGGGTAGTAGTCTGCACTTCCCCAAATGAAATTATCGTGTTTACCCATAATGGAAACCATTAAGGTGTGATATAAAAGAAAAATACAGAAGCACGATGAAAAAATAAACATAATATATATCATATATAAATATAGTTCCATCATAATGGCTACCATGTAAGGCGGTATGAGGTAATTGAACAATCATCATTTCCTAAGTCGTTAGTTTTTCATCCAGAAATACATTATGTTCTTCACCCATTAGATGGAGGTGTGTGAAAGTGTAGTTTGAATACTTCTCATAAAAACATACTAGTATATTGAGGAAACTATTTTTTTTATAATATAATGTAATAAAAATATATTATGGGTTGGATAACTAAAATAAAAGAAAATAAGTAAAGAGAAATTGTTACCTTTAATTTCGGTAACTTCCATTGGTTTGAACCAAAAGGACTTCTTGAAGTGCCTTATGCCTAAGATAAGGCTTCTAAGAGTAGGAGAGGGATGTACAGAGCTTAATTTTATAGAGTTTGGACGAGCCTAAAGGCTTTATAGGTGTGAGGAATTGGTTAGAAGTGGTCTCTTTTTATAAGGGAGAGGAGGGGCTCTATAAGAAAGTGTGAAAATATTATTTTATTATATATTGATATTCGGTTTTTAAAGGTCCAAAAATCATTATAGTCAAAGATAAGATTACACATGGTTGAAATAAAATCATCCAATAATAATTGGACATGTTTTGGAAATTACTTTAATATTTATAATCTAATTTTGTTAAATCATTTATTAATGTGGTAAATACTGCATCATTATGGTGTCATAAATAATTTAATTTATTCGATGTCTAAAAATTATAGAAAAAATAAAATGATATAGGATGTCTTCTTATATTTAAAATTAATATTTATAGTTAAAAATATTACTGATATAAAACCATATAAAAATTAATTACTAAATGATTTTTGTTTAAGTCAATTTTGCCTTTACTTTAAATTAACAAACCTAAAGTGTCATTATCATTCATAAGTGGCTCTATGGGGACACATATTCGACCCAATGATACCCATGGTCGTCCATTACTCATCAAATAAGGTTAGTACATGTATTTAATTGATTTTTAATTATTACAATATTCTTTTTACCTTGAATAACCCTATTTACCTTTAACAGTGGTAAATAAAAGTCAAAAGATACTATTCACCAAAAATTATTTTGATCTTATTGAACAAAATTTTAATTACTAACAACAACCATATATGTCCGATTTTCGAAATTCAATTCACAGAAGTGGTAAAATTTTAGATATATGAAAATGTCAGTTTTTAACAATTACTTAGTGGTTTCACTATTCATCAAAAAATGATGTTTTTTAGAAAAATACTAAAAATTTAGCCTAAGCTATATTTGATATTCCAAATTCAAAAATGATGTCGGTTTTTCTAAATTAAAAATATAGAAGTGGCATTAATTAATTTAAAATTAATTCCCATTGTTAAAACAAATAATGTGTTTTTAAGAAAGAGTAACTATCAAAAGATTGAAACATGTTTTTGTCCAATTTCAAACTGAAATTTATTCCCATAAAAAGAATTGGATTAAATGGTAAAAATATATTCTAATTATACTTTATAACCAATTAGAAATATAATCTAACCAAATAAATAAATTAGATTAAAAGGCACTTTTAAATTAAAATACAATATTTTTCACTATTCATTGAAAAAATGAACTTTATTGGAAAAATTCCATAAATTTTAACAAATTAAATTTTGGTTTCCCAGTTCAAAAGATAAATTTATTTATTCAAATTGAATATATTTATGTTTCAAATATTAGATTTAAAAAGGGATCTTTATTAAAAAGCAGTAAAATTGAACCTTTTTTAAAAAATACTTCTTTTATCTGAAAAAATGAATTTGTTGTTACATTATGTCAAAGAAACTCATAATATGGATTCTAAAATTATATGGATTATTTAAAGTACAAAATTCAGGTAATACTAATCATAACCACTTTTGAATGGCAAGTTTGGTAAGTCGTGGTGCGCTTGAACTCGGGGTTGGGTGTAGTATAAGTTATTGAATTACTTTGAAGAAATAACATACTATGAAATATTAGGGTGTTACATTCTTCCCAACATAAATACATTGTGTTCTCACAATTTGAAATTTTTCTTCAAATATAAAGGTTGAAAATAGAAAATATCGTTGTGGGAAAACCCACATTAGAAATTGTGTTAATAAGATTTATTCTTAATAAGTGGAAAAGGTGAATGAAAAAATCACCGCCAAATTTTGATTTCAATTAGAAGAAAATTGGTGGAAATTTAAGACACATAATTGGTTGAAAAACATAAATATTTATAGGGAGTGATTGAGGTCATCAGTCACAAACAATTGTAGAATTAAGGGCCTCAAAACCATCAATTTATGATGATTTAAAATATCATCGCTTCAACAAAACATAAGGTATTAGGATAACACATTTTAGTTTTAAGATCCCTTACCTAACATTTAAGAATTAATTTCTTCATATAATAAGAGAAGAATATATATATGTATATATATATATACAAGACAAGTAGAGTTCTATCCTTTAACTAATTTCTACCACAAACTCATATTTCTCTCAAAAAGATACTAGAACATAAAACAATATCTATTTATCTTATTCGTATATGGTTCCAAAAAATTAAATTTATAATTCATCTACCAGACATTTTAAAAAAAACAACATCAATCAATCCAGGACATCACGTGGTCCAGTGGTTAGTGATACACCCTTGTTTTCCTTCGGTTGCGGGTTCAAGTATCGCGGCCTTTCCGGACGTGACGGGTTGCCGCCCGACCTCCGGGTTGTCCTTTTTAAGGTAATCCCAAAGTTATCGCAATCAAGAATTATCCAAAATACTTATGTAAAAATTCACAGTCTAGAATTTAAATGGAAGGTAAACACAATGAAGATCCTTTTTTCCACGTAACAACATGTGAACACCTACATCATGTATTCTTTTAAAACACTGTAACATTTTGAATTACCATAAAACCTTATTGATTACTTTCATGCTCCCTTTTTCCTTATATAATACTGGAAATACTCCTTATATCTAAAAATGATGTAAAGTCCAACAATGATGGAATATAAAAATCATTAATTAGTTTCAAGGTAGTCATGAATATACAATATAATTTATCCAAATCAATCATGTATTATTCCAAAATCAATACCTCATTATCAGAACCATATTATGTTTTATCATTCTCCCAACCATATATTTTTCTAAGATTTAACCTGCATTTGAGTAACTTTTCTTTCTTCCACACAATCTCATGTCAGTAATGAAATAGTACTGTAGTAAAATCCTTATATACTCTATAATTATTATAACATGTACATCATTTATACAATACTCAAATGACACAATACTTTAATAACAACGTAAGAAATCTAATCATTCCTCTTCTTCTTCTGTAGTATAATAACTTTATTATTATCCAATATTAACATTTGGGGTATACTCAAATGATTTGGAGATTGATTCTCGTAGTGTCCCAACTCCTTGCCGATAAAGCATTGTACATTGGAAGCTTTTTTCTTACCATAGAAATCACATACTTGGTGTCCATTTTCTATACACTTATAACAAAACCCCATTCCCTTCACGCATTTACCAAGGTGATTCTTTCCACAGTTATCAAATATGTGAAAATCCTTCTTTTCCCTCTTCCCTTTATCCATCTTTCTCTCTTCCATCCTTTTCTTCTCTTGTTCTTATTCAAAGCCATAAAACTCATAGAATTCATTATATATCATATTAACACATGATACTATTTTTTCATATTTTGAGAATAAATTGGAGATTATTTCCATTATAAATGTTTTTTTAACACTGTGAAAGATATGATCCTTCTTACTCTTTGGATCATATATATTGATGGAGTTCACATTCCTTCTACTGGGATCCATTTATAATCAATGGAATACATTAGGTCAGTTTATGAATTTCAATTAGTAATTCCAAACATGTAAAATTACTAAGTGAAATTGAAATATTTATAGATATAATCTATAATCATAAAACTATTTTCTCTGAGGAGGTATAAACTCGTAAATCATTCATAATTATTTGTAAAGAAAATGAGAATTATCTTAAGCATATCCCCTGGGAGTGCCGTAACCAAGAGTGTATCAAGGCCATTTTCATGCACCAGTTCCCATTCGAGTCTAACTCAATGCGGTGTTTTCGGGTTTTACCCCTAAGTACATCTGTGCTAGAGCTGCCTCTACCTGCTCGTATCCAGACAGGGGTGTATTTTCATGGAAAACTCACTAAATCTATACATTATCAATGTTTTAGTATGTTCTTCTACACTAATTATCAAATTCTATCTTAGGGATATGTATTCTAATCAGATTTTATCTAAATCGAGTTTCCAATGTTATTTTTAAACTTCAGTTGATACCAATTGTAATGCCCCGACCCAAGTTACCCAGAGTCGATGCATTATTTTAATTCATTGGCATGATTATAATGAATCAAGTCCCAAAGGACCGATCAGTTTAGCAGTCTTTGAAAATAGATTACATACATGAATGTTACATTACACTTTATAACATACAACACAACATAAATAATCCATTATGAGCACCATTAATCCCTTAGCAAAATCCTGCATATCAACTAGAATACACTTCTTGGAATCCTAGAAAAAATAAAACATAGAAAGGGGTGATCTCAAGCGCTCAGTAAAGGTATGCAATACAATATAATATAACATAAATATCAAGCATGGTGAATAATTTAAACCACATGCCTTTGCCAAAAATAAAAAAAAAAATCCTTTTATGGCAGGAATATGAGCTGCATAAATAATGATATAATAAAACATAATCATATGTATTCTACTAGTCAAATAACCACATGAACCATCAATATTATTTTCATAATGAGGGAATGTATAATGACAGACATTGTGAAATTTTTTTTCAATACCTCAGCCAAGAATTCTAAAAATGATTAAGGCATCGGCCAAAACCATATATCAAATTGGGAAAGGCCTTAGCCAATTCCACATCAAGCGGTCTCATGAGACCTACCGATCCATCGAGGAGCTATAGTGGGCTCCATCTGTAACATACTAAGTCCAATACATTCCTCATATGAAATGGTTGAATTATAACATAGACATTCGCATTAAAACTAGCATAAAAAATTTCAATACTTTAACCATAAAACATGAATGGTATAAAAATAGCACATCCACAGTCAAACATATCACAAAACCTAAAATAAAATATGGATGTTTATTATCATAATAAATGAACTTCAAAGAAGTTTAAAATCCATTAAATGATGTTTATATAGATGAAATTGACTTGTAAAACTCTTTGAGAGAGATATCACTTTTTCATGAAGTCATTTAAAAGTCTCACAATTTAAAAAGGAAGATATTTAAAGGGATTTTTGAATCCATGTGTCCCATTGAACTTTGAAACTATTCAAAAGAATTATCATTTTAAGAATATTCATATCGATATAAATAAATCCTTAAACAAACCATTTTGAAAACAAGGACATTAATGAGAACGATTTAGAGGAATGAATATTTAAAACATTTAAAATGATGTTTTAGTAAATAAAAACATTAAAAATAATCCCTTTCAAAACTCTTTTCTGAAACATGTACATGGATAAAAAATATGTCTTAGTAGATACTTATGTAAAAACAACCTCGGATAATAAAGAGATTGTGAAATTAACCCTTACCAAATTGGTAACTTATGAAATATACACCCCATGAAAGAATTATCATACAATAAAGATGTAAATGCACATAAATTAAATTTTATTACACAAGGAATACAACTATGGTCAGTAAATACACCACGAAAAAAGAAATAGTGTCAATATAGCATGTATCTCACGGGAATATGTAGTGAGATGAAAACCCTCTTACCTCGTGTCCAACATGACCCATCCGTTCTTTAATATACTGAATAACAATCTAATGTTAATTTATACTTGGTTAAGAAACATTTTCATGTTTATTAATACTTATATATCACTTATTACCATTTTATAATCATTATGTAATCATTTATGTTAATAACTTTCGTTTTGTCGATATTTGGCACTTGAGTCAAAAATGAATGGCTAATAGTTACAAGTTGTTCACATGGTCAAAATTTCATTATATCCAGAATGATAATCATGACTTATATATCATATATATCATATATATCCAGTATATACATGTATTTATAATAGTACATATCATTTTCAGGTAAGAAATGAAATGCACCGTTCATGGAGACGGTAAGTCGTACATACGCATGAACACTAATTTAATTTCTATTTATTATTTTAATATAATTAAATCATAATAATACATAGGTATATTATAATTACACTATAATATCATATATAATATCATTACCTCCATCCTTTATACATCCCACATATGGTATTAACGAGTCATATCACGTTAAGGGGGCGGTAGTCCGTATTTCCTCAAATTAAATTATCGCGTTAACCCATAATGGAAACCATTAAGGTATGCTATAAATGAAAAATAAAGAAGAATGAAAAATACAAAAACATATTATATATCATATATAAATACTATTCCATCATAATGGATACCATGAGTGGTGGTAAGAGATAATTAAACAATAATCATTTCGTGAGGCGTTAGTTTCCATCCACAGAAACATTTTGTTCATCACCCATTAGATGGAGGTGTGTGTGAGTGTAGTTCGAATCCTTCTCATAAAAACATACTATTATATTGAGGATACAATTGTTTTTTTAATATAAAGGAATAAAAATAGATTAGGTGTTGGAGAAGTAAAATAAAAGAAAATAAGTTAAGAGATATTGTTACCATTAATTTGTGTAACATCCTTTGGTTTGAACCAAAAGGACTTCTTGAAGTGCCTTATACCTAAGTTAAGGCTTATAGGAGGAGGATATGGACAGAGAGAGATTAATTTGGAAGATTTGGGATGATCCTAAAGGCTTTGGAGGTGTGGGGAAATGGTTAGAAGTGGTCTCCTTTTCTAAGGAGGAGGAGGGGGGTCTTTGGAAAAGTGTGAAAATATTTCTTTATTATATAATGATATTTGGTTTATAAAGGTTCAAAAATCATTTGGGTCAAATATAGGATTTCTAATGGAAGAAATAAAATCATCCAATAATAATTGGACATCTTTGGGATATTATTTTAATATTTATAATCTAATTTATTTAAATCATTTATTAATTAGGTAAATACTGCATCGTTATTGTGTCATAAATAATGTACTTTATTCGATGTCTAAAAATTAAAAAAATTCCATGATGTAGGAAATTGTTTTACATTTCCAGTGAATATTTATAGTCAAAAATATTAATTATATAACAGCATATAAAAATTAATTACTAAAAGATTTTTGTTTTTGTAAATTTTTCCTTTACATTATATTAACTAATCTAGTTTCATTATAATTCATAAGTGGCTCCATAAGAACCCAAAATAGACCCAATAATGACCATGTTTGGCCATTACTCATCCAATAAAGTTAGGAAATGTTTTAAGGTAATTTGGAATTATTAAAATATTTTTTTTACCTTTAATTATCTTATTTACCTTTAACCGCGGTAAATAAAATTTAAAAGTTACTATTCACCAAAAATTATATTCTTCTTATTGAACCACATTTTATTTAGTAAAAACAACCATGTGTGTCTGATTTCCAAAATTCAATTCACAGAAGTGGTAAAATTTCATTTAAATGAATAAGTCAATTTTTTAACTACTACTAAGTTGTCTCAATATTAATAAAAAATTGAAGTTTTTTGGAAAAATACTAAAAATTCAACCAAATCTATATTTGATATTCCAAATTCAAAAATGATGTCTATTTTTCTAAATTAAAAACATATAAGTGGCGTTAATTAATTTCATATTAATTCCCGTTGTTAAAACAAATAGCGTTTTTTAAGAAACAATAACTATCAAAAGATTGATACTTGTTTATGTACAATTTCAATGTGAAATTAATTCCAATAAACAACATTGTATTAAATGTTAAAAATATATGATAATTACCTTATAAAATAAATTAAAAATATAATCTATCCATATAAATAAGTTATATTAAAAGGAACTTTTGCATTAAAATACAATATTATTCACTATTCATTAAAAATGTACTTTATCGGAGAAATTCAAAAAAAATTACGCAAAGTAAACATTTGATGTCCCCATTATAATGAATAAATTCATCTAGTCAAATTGAATATATATAAGTTTAAAATATTGGATTTAAAAATGGTTTCCCATTAAAAGGTGGTAAAATTTTATTTAAAAAAATTCTTCTTTTATCTGATGGAAATGAATTTGCTCTTACATTATGTCTAAGAAACTCATAATATGGATTTTAAAATTATAATGATTATATAAAGTTCAAAATTTAGTTAATATAATTCAAAAACACTTTTGAACAGATAGTTTGGTAAGTTGTGGTGTGCTTGAACTAGGTGTTGCGTGTTGTTCAAGTTATTGAATTATTTGAAGTGAAAATTTATTATGAAATCATGGGGTGTTACAATGATGGGGACCCCATTGCAAAAACAAGTAGTGAAACATAGATGCTTCGTAAAAACAATTCATGGGATATCCTACTTATGGTACACCTATTTTCAAGCTTAGTAAATTATGGGATGGGAAGATCTCCATTAAAAGTTTCTATTTCAGGTAATATGAACACTACATGATACAATAACACAAGACCTCTCAAACTAGAAATGTTGGGAGAATGATAGGTTTTCAGAATTCTTTGCTTGGAAGAATGATTTTACCTACTCACTAAACCTACACCTAACCAACGAATTGTTTTTTATCTATAATGAAAACCCCCACCAAATGTTTCATTAAACAATCATCCATATAAAATGGATAGAAGGATTTTTGGATCTCACAGTGGTAGTATAAAAATTGGACGATTCTATCTTTCACACCAATGCCATGTGCAAATTAATTCCAATAGCTTAATGGATGACAATAGGAAAAGTATATGCTACAGTAAAATGGTAGTTATATACCCTTCAATAGTTCTATCTCCAAAACCCATGGAATATCATGCGGCCCACTTATGAGAGTCATTCAAAAATTATAGTATCTACAGGATGAGTGAATATATTAGTGGTGAATCCAGTTTGAGGAGTTTAGTAAAAAGGTTTATTCATTCTAAACTGATTGAATCTCTGTCTATATCATCTCCACATTGGAAATAAACATGATCATCTTTCCAATATTCTATATTCATGATTAGGATGGTCATAAAGATATTTAAAAATATTTCCCCATCAACTACCCATTGGGGAACACTATTGAGGATAACATTGTTTTCGAATAAAATATTCAAAATAGGGTGGACTATGGGTAGGTAATTTTGGGAAATCCACCCATACAGGTGGAATATGTTTCTTCTACTAATGCAAAGATAGAGGATGAATGGGAGAATATTTCTAAAAATGGTAAACAATTTTTCAATGATTTTATAGTCAAAAATAAAATCAAATAGACTCATTATATCTTATTAGGATAGTTAAAATATACAAATATGCCATGAAGGCTTCCGCTTTGACATATAGGACTCCCTAGACAACATAGTTTTTTAAAGACTTGTCTTTTCTAATATATAATCGATGAAAAGTGAGAAGAAAACATAACAAGATGAACTTGTTCCAAGGATAAATTCAAATTTGACTCTATCAGACTTCATGAAATCAATAAAAAAATAATAGTTGTCACCCAATGAAGTGGTATAATAAGAGTTGACCAACCATAAAGAGTCCTCGTCATATTAGGAGTTTATATTTCATTGTAATAATTTAAATTCAATTAATGGATACCTTCTTTGATTATGCGCATTGTGATAAACTTCAGGTTTCTATACTGAATTGGGGAAATAGGGAATCTTTCCATAGGGATTGAAGATACATGGGATAACACAGCCATAGAAAAAGTCAGTACTCTATCTGTATACCCGATCAAACCTTCTATTTGGATAAAACTCATGTGAGAGCCCTCTAATTTGACTAGATAGAGAAAGAAATATCTCACAGTCATTCAAGGGGTCACCCTGACCTAATTGTTCTATTTGATCAACAATAGTAGATTCCATCCCCAGATTTTCCTCGGTGTATAGGCAGACCATGTTGACCAATCCTACATCATCCTAACCAGGAGTCCACTAAAACATTACACTGGTTCGTTGGGTCACATGGCTCTAGCGCACCACCCAATACTATAGAGAATAATAATTAGTATCGAGGGTATAAGGTGGAATAGTGGGGAGATTATAACCTCATGTTAGATTGGAATAATATATAAAATAAATAATAAGACAATACAGTAATAAAATATAACAAGAACTCTAACAACTAGACAAGTAACCCGCTATAGAAGAAACATGATATAATAAAATGGAACAAAAGAATAAAAATATGATAACCTAAAAAACATAAATAACATGATAACTATAATAATAATAAACCCAATAGGAAAAGTAATTCAAAATGATTTAGTGGCATAGAGACATCCAAAAAGGGGAATCAATGTATAGAAAAATAAAATATGTCTTACAAAAATAAAACATTTCCAAAAGACTACTATAATAGCATCCTGAGAAAATAATTGGTCCTCTTATCCAATGTTACATGATAATAGTAAAAAGAACAAGGAATCTATTACAAATATCATTTTATTTTCCATACAAACATACATGTAACCGACTTGGGTGGAAAAGGCATCCTGTGTAGGGTGTGCGATTAAATCCTAGTAGGCCCCCACCAACAAGGTCAAGAAAGATTCGATCTAATGTACATAGAAATAGAATTGTGTAGGTTTAATCAATAATAAAAAAGTGGAATGAATAAATACTAGCATGCTTGGGTTCCTACAGGACACCGGGAAGGCTCTACCTAATTTTATATAGTCTAATAGAACTATCTAATCTGTAACCATATATATAGTGATCATATAGTTATATAGTTACATACAACGTACAACTAAATTAACAAAGTATGTGAGGATGTATGTTGAAAAATCTATATGAATACTAAGTGATATATTGAATTGTGGTGTAACTCAAGCAATCATAAGTAGTCTAACTATTCTGTAGGATCCAGCATAGGTTACATGACCAAAATCTCAACTAAATGAAAGACATCAGTCTTGACAGTCTTGATGGGTTGGGTGATACATAATTCCCAACACCCTATACAGAATAATTTGGAACGTCGTGCACATTTGTTCAGATATAATTATATTAGTGAGAGTCCTCATTCTCAACAACCAATGTAAGGTAGAGTAAAATTTGATGCTCAATTTGTTCGTTATCTATCATCACTAGCTAATAGAAATGGAATAAAATTAATAATAATAAAAACATTATGTATCATCTCGTAATAATCATTTTCATCATTTCCTAATAAATTAAATTGGAATCATAGTTCATATAATCCATAATGTATACATGAATCACTTGGTGTGGCATTTCCATACATTTCGATTTCATTTTATCAATACATTTAATTAATTATTAAAGGAAATTAAATTATAAGTATAATTAAATATGTTAAAAGTATCATTAATCAATTATTAAATTACACAAGGAGAGAAATTTCATTTCCATACCAACAAAAACACTCCCTATGTGTTTAGTCCATTTAAAAAATTATATCAACGTGGTAATTCCATCTTGAACACCCAAAATAGGTGTCCATTATTGAGTAAGGAATCTTAATAACCTAGAATGGGTTTATTGAAGTATAATGACATGCTTCAATTTCTTCTAAATGATATAATTTATTTTAAGAAAACATATGGAAATGACCGGTGTGCGGCACAACAGTGTAGCTATGAAATCAAACCTAATTTTAGAGAAAAACTACCTCTTATGATGGGGTTTTAGATGAATACACACATAGTATTAAATTCATTTTTTATGTATATCAGAATAAAAAAGGAAGAATGGTCCAACTATTTGAAAATAGGTTGAATAGGCTCACACTAGAATTTCTCAAGAGTTGTTAATAAGAATGAATAATATATGTAATATTATTCAATGTCGTACCAATAAATATCTAATTATTCCTAATGGTGCATTCTTAGGTGTCCATACAAATGTTTTACAAAATAATACTTGTTCATGATTTGGGAGAACAAAATAGATTTGGAGGATTTCTCATCCATTGGATATATGATGGAGGAAAAGATGGTTTACATTTTATGGTCATTAATGGTTGAATTTTAGTTTCACCATTCTAGATAGGATCTAATGGTTTGGATATATGTTTTTAGAAATCATTCCCAAATCATGAGCCACACAAATATCTAAGGAGGGACACTACATGAGTTAGGTGTATAGTTTTTGTAAAAACCCCGAATAGCTATAATTAATATTTCCCTTGAAATTTAATTATATTTATTATTATGTATTATGGATATAGAAAAAAGATGTACTTATTTGGTTTTAATATATCCTATCATATTTAAATTTCCATTAAGAATCAATACCATTGATAAAATATCTATTTAACAGTGATCAAGTGATTAGTATAATTATATGGTTTTAACAAATCCAATGGACACAAAAAAATGAAGTGATACCCTAAACCAGTAAGATCATACCCCATGAATCCCTTCAATCAGATCCTTCGAGAGAGGTAGAATCTCTAGGATTTCCCCTTGACCATTCCCAAGGTGAGATGCAATAACATAGTAATGAGAAAAACCATTTAGGGTATAATTTCAAACTCATCAAGATCATAACCCAAATCATATTCATCAAACCACCCAATGAAAGTCTCTTCATCCAACACCTTACACAGAAGAACTTTTATTATGTATTAAAGAGATATGTATCAATACTGTAGAAATATGATAATGAAATATATTTTTAATAAAATATGAATATATTTTTATCTTGTTATTGTTATTATGGAAATAATTATTTTTATACAATAAAACGCAAATATATTCTTGGTTATTATTGAAATTCAATTAAGGAATTAATT
This sequence comes from Viscum album, assembly GCA_963277665.1. NCBI lineage: Eukaryota > Viridiplantae > Streptophyta > Magnoliopsida > Santalales > Viscaceae > Viscum > Viscum album. The sequence goes on from OY728165.1 coordinate 2,138,325,491, forward strand.
TTGAAGAATTAATGGATTTTTAAAATAAATAACATTTTTATAATAAATTATTATTAAATAATTTTTATCAAATATAAAATATCATATAATTTTTATGAAGTTAAATATAATTTTTAGATGGGTTTGAAAACTATTATTGTCAAAAAAAATCCCAGAATTCAATAACAAATGTGGCCATTATTTAAAAAGTGAAAATTTACATATATATAAGATTATTTATATAAAGTGAATAATAATTTTTAATAAAAATGTAAAAATAATCCAACAATTAATTTTTCATAATATACTAAGATTGTCGATTTTTTGGGTAAAAATCAAATACACTATAAATAAACATTGTATATTTTGACATCTTAATGACTAAAAAGTGATGTAATAAATAATATAAATTGTATCTATGACCAAATATATGTATTTATTTAAAATAATTTTGTTTTATGTTTATCTGGTTAATTTTATAAATCCTTTTTTAATCATTCAAAACCATTAATATATTTTTAATTTTTTAAATAATTTATTTAAGAGTATGAATGACTTACAAATAAGAAAGAGTATTATTATATTAATTTCAGACCTCACACATATAAAATAATGAAAAACAAATCAATTTTTCCGAAACCATGGGAAAAACCACTGTAATGTTTTTTGTTCATTTTTATTTTATTATATGGATTCCATTGCACATGTTTTCCAAATGATAAAGAATCTCCCAAACTTTTCCTATAAAAAATCATCCAAGATCCCATTTTTTCACCACTAAAAATCAATTTATAAAATCCTTAATCATCACTCCCCTATCTAGGGTCCTTAAAAGGCTCCCCCATGCTCTCAATAAACTCAATTCTAGCATTTGGAGTAACACACTTGAGGTAGGTATCCTTGTCTTATGTTGCCCGATTGGCCAAAAAGCATTAATTTTTCTATTAATATTTATGTAATTCCACGTTTAAGGGTTGAAGGTTAACCCTTAACAGCCTATTTGTCTTAGAGACACATTAAATGACCTTAAGGTCTTACATAAAGTTGACAAGAAACATCCAAGACACAACTTGGATCTTCTCCTCCCCAGCTTCTATATCATTATGAATCTCTCCACCTTCTTATAATTGGTTTTCTAGATTTCTAGTGCAGAGGTTCATAAGCATGGTACTGATAGAAATTTCCATACCCTCTCATTATTCCAAATCCAATTAGTTATGTACCAGTTAATGCACCCACTCTGAATCCTCATCTGAACCATATTCCTTGTAGAGTTTCTATATAAACTTTACACAGCTGCATGGCTGTGGGGTGGCCCAATGGCCTTACAGGGTTTGGGTGGCCCGAAAGGTATTATGGACTCAGAGGAACAAACCGGTGGATTTAAATCCAAATAGAATGAATAGTTCCTTCTAAAATTGTACCAAATAGTTGTTCCTATAGTGACTTCTATAGTAACCCAGAAATATACCTCTGCTAGGATATGATCCTAGGTCCCATGGATGCACTTGATGAGTCCATGCTGGCCAGGATGACACTCTTGTGTATCCCCACCTTCTTCTATTTATTCAATTTTCTATATATTATTATGCCTTTTATTTATATATCATTATGTGGGTATACGAATTTCCACTAAAATATTACAACTTATTTTATGTCTAAATATTGAGATACCCATTTCTCTCTCATCAACCCATTTTGAGAATTTTTATGGGACGTTGTTAGGTAACTGAAATTTCACTATGATTTTCTATGCCAGAAAACTTATTTAGTGAATACCAAAACCATTTCATATCATGATTTTTCACCATTATAATCTTATAATTCTTCTATTCTATAATTAAATAAATTTCTTCCACTCAGCATTATAATCGAATAAATTATGATTATGAATGACTATGTTTTATGATCCTTTTGGCACACTTAAGCATGAGAATAAAATTTATGTGTAGGTGTGGGTGAAATTATCTAGTGCTCCAATAAATTGGGTAATATTTATTCTCACGAGACATCATGTCAGGACAAGAATCGAACCTAATTACTTTTAAGTACTTTTTACATCATGATGTATCAGTTGTTATCCTTGATTTATGTTTATGATGCATTTTTAAATTGTTTCCACAGTTTCAATGTCGACTTTATGATTATCACAATATATCATTCCTTATCATTCATATTCGTGTTATTACCAAGTGATATGACTATTTTATAACATTTATTATCTTATTCCATGATTATTAAATTTCCGGGATTTATATCTCACCACCTTCTTATGTATGTCCTTATATTATCCAATGCAGTTTTAAGTGAGAGCGTACTAATAATGTTTTCAATAAAGATTACGTTATTCCTATTAAAAATTGTTATTCAATGTACCTAATTCCCAATTACGCTATAATTATCGATCTTAAAAGTTGTATTAAGTGTAATGTTTTTGTAATAAATCTGGAATTAACGTGAAATAAAGATAATTGTAGATATATATGGTATCATAGAAAAAAGGTTTAGTTATTTTTTAAATTATGATTATAAAAATATAGAGAAAGACTTATGGACATGACTATTTATAAGAAAACATCCAAATATTTTATTAAGTATAGAGTAAGTGTTTTATCAATAAAATACATCCATGTCTGGATACTATAAGTGGACATGGTTCTAGTAAAGATGTACCTTGGGGTAATTATAACACCCTAACCCCAAAATCCGAGAGCCGGTGCATTAATTTTTACATTGGTATTATTACAATGAATTAAATCCTTAAGGAATGATTAGCTTAGTATTCTTGAATAAACAAGATATATAATTGTTACTAATAATAGGTTGGTAAGGGTAAAAAAGAACAATAAATAACAACAACAAAAAATTGCATCCACGAGAACAAAATAAATGGTCTCATCCTCATAAAATTTTGAAGTTAATCAAATGAAAGGGATGAGATAAAATTATTTATAAGGATTAAAAATAGTGTAATCATGATTCAATAATAATTAAATCATAAAAAAATTTACATAATAAATATGTTACGGTGAATAAATAAAAACTGTAGGCCAATAATAAACTAAGAATGAAACTGCATCCATAGATTTTTTCATAGTGAAAACCTCTTGGATAGTAATTACATAAAATGAAGGATGATAATTCTTATTAAATAAAATAATGTATTTAACACATGATACCACTATACCATCTAAGTTGTTTAATTATGTGGGTAGAAACCCATCAGATTTTTTGAAACAAGCTCGAAGGGTTTGTCGCCAACTTACTTGTCTCATGAGACCTATCGATGCCTCAAAGGTCTATAGCGGGCCCCACCCATCACATCAAGTTCAAATAATTCCTTATAAATATAATTAAAGAATGTTCAATATGCCTTCTCAGTATCCATATATATTAGATGATACATATTCATCAATACTTCCATAGTTAAAACACCATTCCAAATAAACATAGTTTGTAAAAGGTTATATGTCTTAAGAAAAAAATAATATCCATGAAATAAGTATATGGTTATAATATAATTAAAATTTCATATGAAAAATGTTCTCTAATGGGTAGTGGATACACCACATATGAACTATTATATGAAAAATACCCAGTAAGTCTCAATGAAATGAAATTTGAGATAATGTCCCTTACTATTTTGTAATCAATTGGGTCGAATGAAAAAAACTAATAACCACAAAATTAAAAACATAATACCAATAATTTAAAGGGTATCATTATAAAATTATCAAATTTAAATACACAATCTACAAGAAATAAGTGTTGAACAATGTAAATCTCATTGAATTAAAAGTGAGATGAGAACCCCCTTACAAACATTTTGGTACGGTAATAGGTGTTCTTCTGGGGGATCAATGAGAGGTAAAGGGGTATAACATCATTTATATATCATATGTTCAGTATGTTTGTGGTTTTAAAACATACCCCATTATTATGAATTAAAAATAAAAGGACACAACATATGGGGGGATTCTTGAATAAAAGTGTGAGATATTATCCCTTACCTCTTGCTAGAAGGTGTTATCAATTGATCCTAATGACCTATATAATAAAATTTAGCATAATTAAATAATAATTATATAACATCATAAAAAAATTATTTATTTATTATAACCATATTATGTTCATTAATTCCCTACATTATTTTTTTAATTGGTTAAAATTTATTGTTTTGGAAGCATTTTCTTCTTTGGTTTTCACGATAAGTTTAGTCATATTTTTTAATGGAAGCTCGTTTGAAATGTGGTCGATCAAACACAATTGTTAAAATAATTTATTAGTGATATTAAAAAGATATAAAAGTTCTTATAATTATTTTGGGTTATATACCATGAGTATGACTCGTTAGTTAATGGTTTATTACAAACGATTGGATTAACTTGGTGGTTTTGTGCATAATGAACTTGTTTCGAATCACTATTTTATATTACACGTGTGTGATGATTAAAAAACAATGAATAAGTTAAAATAAATATATTATGATCTTGTTCAATAATAAAAAAATTTCATCACCAGGATTGAATATAGTAATAGAAATTGAAAACTCAGCATCCTTGAATGTGATAAATTAACACATCTCAGATGGTATTTTCATTTTTTGGATGAGAGGTGGGGGAAGAGAGATGATAATGAAATATTCCATTATAATAATATTGTTTCAGTATGTTTAAGGTACTAGAATTATCATATCATTTTAATGTGTGGATGTGATAAGAGAGCGGAAAAAGAATAGAACTTGTAAAAAAAATATGAATGAAAGGTAAGAGAGGTTCCCATTTGAGTTCTCCTCCACGAGAATATCATTAACACCTTTGTTTTTGGTCTTTTAGTGAGACCAGAAGTTCTTGGATGTGAGAGAGGATTTTAGGGATGAATTTTAGCATAATTTATGAAAGGCATGAAGATGAGAGGTTTGGAAGGAAGAGGGGGTGATGGGTTGTTTATATAGTTGGGGGGGTCTGTAAAATTATAATCATTAATTAATTATTTCTCCACACAATAAGAAATTATGATAATTACATAGCCTAGAATAGTAATTAGTTCATGTGTGTTCGAGATTTGGTTTCATACATCACTCATGATTCTCGAAATAGAGAATTTAAATTATAATGTATTTATACGGAAAAATAATGTATTTTACTTTTCACATTTATTTCATTTCTTTCAGAAAAAATGAAAAATTCACCATAAACATTGTTTGAGGTGTTTAATTCATAAAGAATCTAAATATTTCAAAAACAATTTTTTAAATATGATAAATTTAATTTTTAATTAAAAACATTATTTACTCGATAAATAAAAACACCTAAGATATTCATCTTTATTTTTTAATGTTCCTAAATTATATTTATACATTCATGAGTATGGTTTCCATTCATAAGGGTCACATTTCTATTCAAATGGTAGTTTAATATTCATAAGGGTATGTAACTATTCATATGTGTAAGTTACTATTCATAAAAAATTAACATGATCCTATCAGAGTTCAAATATCACCCTGATCACAATTGTGTATGTCTGTTTTTCAAAAATCAAAATGAAGAAGAGGAAACTTTAAGTTTAATGGACACATTATGACAATATCTTAAATAACCAAGTGATGTTTCAATTTAATTCCATGCTTTATCAAATATAGGATATATAATGAATTGAATGTATTTATGAGAAACATACCATAAAATGTTTGGGGTGTTATATTATTCCATCCTTCAAAAATTTCATCTTTGAAATTGTTCAGGTATAAAGACCACTAAAATGATATCGGTGGTTCTTTTAACAACATCATCAGGTACCCGCATTTCTTCCTCTATTTTTTTGTTTCTCCAGAGAACCTTTAAAACTTTGGATTCAAGCTTCTCCCTCCCTCGGGTCATACCGTGCAAGTGCCTCATAAAAAGGCTCCAACTTCACCGATTCTTTCTTTAGACGACGCTCTGGCTCCAGGGGGAACTAAGGTCATTGGATTGAAAGGGGAATCATTAATAGAGTCGATGGTTCTGGTGCCCAAGTCAATTGGTGCGCAAGCATTTGATGCGACAAGGGTTTCAAACCTTGGATCTACTGATGCATTTGTGTGCAATTCATTGATGGTTCTGATCTCAAGATCATAGATTTCAATAGTTTTTGGTTTTTTTATCTTTAGTTCGTCCCAGACATTTGTAATCTAATACATGTAAAGCAGAGATGAATTTGAAGAATTCATATTCTGAGAATGGTGCTAATGGATTTCAGCGGTTTTCATTGAAGGGTCTGGTGGGGATGTTCCATTTGGTTTAATATAATTTGTTGATGTGATGATGGATTCAATTTTAGGACAAAAAAATAATGACACTCGTTCCCTACCTTCTTCCAAGGAATCTCACCATGGATGAATTCTTCAAAAGGGCTCAGCTGTGCATCTGGATGACAACCCCACTGCACTTGCCGAGAGATTGATGATGGATAAAAACTCTTTAATTGCTTATATTGTAATACCAAATGGTGTGCAGCCTTGGAAACATAAGGATTTTTTCAAGAGAATTTTGATGTTATGGGGTTTTGCTATCTGGAAATGTATCTCACTTGGTCAAGTATTTTTTTTCATTTCCTGTTTCCATTGGATTACATGATTCTTCGTGCTTGGATCTTTGGTTCTATATTTCTAAAACCAATATGGTTTCAACTACATGAATTGTCTTTATATTTTAATGTGTTGGAATCCAGAAAATATTTTTCTCAAGTATGGGATCATCAACATGGGATCAACTATGTCCTTTTCCATTTCAGGATTTTTCATGACATTGTAATGACAATATGGCCCCCCATCCGACTTGATAATGAAACTGAAGATGTCAGATATGTTCAAACCACAGTGATGATAGTGGTAGTTGTTCTCATATCCACTCATATTGAAAAGGTAATACTCTTCCATCCCTTAGATAACATTTTAATTGATGTTGAATATAAGAACAAACCTCTCTACTTCACAGATTGTATGATTGTTGGCCACTCTTTGGATCTGTGTACAAAAAACAATTCTTTTATGGAGTGTAGGATGAGAGGCCACCTGTACAACCTTTTTTATGAAAGATTGATGTGAAATACTCATCTTTGACCAATATTTCTAATAAGGAAAATGATTATCCTAAATATCCAATTCATATTGCTACTGATGCTTTGACTTTGGAGAATCCAGTATCTCAATTGTCTCCTAAGGAGAAAGAGATCGAACCATCATCATAAAATCTAATTCATGTGACCCCATTGGTCGATGACACTGATAACAATGATTTTCTACATAATGTAGATTATCAAGAGGAGGTCCAGAAGCTTTTTCATTCTTCTCATATTGCTGGTAAATAGGGAAATGTTTTTGATGATGATGGGTGAATGGATGGATTCACTGGTTTGGGTAGTGGTTGATCTATCTCTTTCAAGGATGTTGTCCTAATTGTGGTGGAAATAATGACTTATGGGGAGGATTTTACCTCTGTTCATTTAATGAGAAGGCCCCTCAAGGACAACTCTTATACCCTTAGCAACTTGTCTACAAGATCATCTTCAATACTTTCATGAAATGTTGAAATAAATGTATTTAAGACCATTAATTTAAGAATTTTTCAATCTAAGTGGGATGTTGGAGACTATGATTATGGTAATGAAATGTCATATAATGATTTCTAGTTTTAATTAATGAAGGAAATAATTGTTGTTTCACCCCATTCACCATTTTTGTTTAATTACAATCAATCTTTTAAAAAACGGTCAAATGATATGATTCTGACTATACCTCTCTAAAAATATCTTCTCCATCATGTCAAGAATCTCGATAGGCTCTTCACATGGTGACAAATTAGGTTCCAGTTCTATTTCATCATGGCTAAGAAAATGAATTTGGTCTGGAAATTATTTATTTAATAATGAAACATGGAACACATTATGAACGTCATAGTTACGTGGTGGCATTGCTAAATAGTAATCTATAGCTCTGATCCTTTCTATAATTTGAAACTGTCCAATGTACTTGGGACTCAATTCCACATTCTAATTGAACATTACAACACCCTTCTATAGAGGTACTTTTTGATATACATGATCTCCAAACTAGAATTTCAAAATCCTTTCTCCGATTATCATTAAAACTCTTTTTCAAACTTTGGGATTCTTTAATACGGGCCTAAATTTTCATTACCATTATTGTGGTATCATCGATATGTTATATGCCTAAAAGTTTCATCTCACTAAAATCATCCCAAAAAGTTGGTGTTCAACACATATTACCATATAATTATTCATATGGCACCATTTGCATGTTATAATGAAACATATTATTATATTAAAATTACACTAAAGGTAAGTATTGATCCCAAATCCCTTGAGTGTCAAGAGAAAAAGATCTCCAAATGTGTTCCATTGTTTGAATAGTCCTTTCAGACTGTCTATCGGTTTGGGGGTGATAAGAAGTACTCATATGAAGATTAGAATCCAATTCCTTGTAAATACTTTTCCTTGATATTGATCCAAAATATGGATCTCAACCAGACAAAATAGATAGAGGTGCACCATGAAGTCATAGAAATACATTAATATAGTGTCTTGTCACACGTTCTAGTTGTAAATCCTCTCTTATTGAAGGGAAATGTGCTGATTTTGTGAGACAATCATCAATTACCCAAATTACATCATTACTTCTAGGTTTTCATGGTATTACTATGACCAAAACAATCATAATGCCATACCACTTCCATATAATAATTGGTAGATGATTCATCACCCCTAAAGGATATTGTCTCTCTACCTTCACCTATTCAAAAACTAGACACCTTGACACATAGTCAGAAATTTCTAGCTTCATTTTATCCCACAAAAAATATTTCTTCATATCTCTATACATTTTAGTGATATCGAGCTGTATAGAAAAAATGGAGCTATGATCGTCAACTAATAGATCCATTTTTAGCTCAGGTAATGATGGATTTCATAACCTCTTCTAAAATTTCATAACTCCTTCCTCATACATGAAGTCTTCCAATGCCCCATCTTTAACAGTATCAATATTATTCTATAGATTATAATCATTAGGTTAAGATATTTTTATCATCTCTAGTAAATATGGTTTAGCAATCATTTGAAAGAGTAAAGATGTTTCCCCTTCCTTAACAATTCTCATATCTGTCTTTAGTAGTTCTATAAATATAAGATATCCTTCAATCTTCATTTGGGTCATAAGTCCATGATCAATTCTGCCTAATGAATCTTTCACCTTATATTCCATTCTATAGTGGTATTGTATTGAACAATCATAATATTTAATTAAATTGTGCCATTTCATTTTCCTCATGTTGATTTCTTTCTATGTAAAAATTTATTTCATACTCTTTTGATATGTATATATCTCACATCTTTTAACGTAGAGATAATGTCTACATATAATCAGAGAAAATATTATGGCTTCTTACTCAAGATCATGAGTTGGGTTATTTTTCTCATGAGTATTCAACTACCTAGTTTCATAAGAAAAAACATTATCAATTTGCCTAAGGACTCAACCAAGTCCATTCTTCGAAGCATCACTGTATATCAAAAATCCATCATTTCTATAGGGAAGAATAAAAATTAGAGAAATGCCCAATATTATTTCAAATTATTTAAATCATTATTTACATTCATTCATCCATAAAAACAAAACCCCTTTAAATGTTATATTGGTTACCAGGTTAGCTAGTCAGGCAAAATGCTGAATAAAACGCCAATAGTAACCTGATAAGCTAATAAATTTGTGTACCTCGGTTATGTTCATTGGCATGGTCCATTCATGGATTTCATTTTTCTTTGTGGGATAAACTAACATTCCATCCTTAAAGACCATATTTCCATGGAAATAAACTGATTGAAGCCAAAATTCACTCTTTTTAAACATCGAATATAATTCATTTAATCTAAAAATTTTTAGAATAATATACAAGTGATTATAATGGTTTTCATAGAGTTTCAAATATACTATGATATAATCCTTAAATAAATGAAAAATTCATCAATATATTCCTTGAAAACTATATTCATTATATCGATGAAAACAGAGGGTGCACTAGCCAGTCCAAAAAGAATTACTAAAAACTCGTAATGCCCGTACCTAGTTCGAAAATCTGAATTTTTTATATATTTCTTCCTCATACACAACTAATGATTTCTTGATAAATGTTCAATATTCGAAAAATAGTGTGCTCCATGAAGTTGATCAAATAAATCATCAATTCATGCAATAAGATACTTATTATTTATTGTAATAGCATTGATTTCCCTGTAATCAATTCATCGCCTCATGGATGCATCTTTCTTCTTGGCAAAGATTGCATGGTATCCCCATGGAGAAACACTAGGAAGAATGAATTCTTTGTCAATCAATTCCTCTAGTTGTTTCATTTGATCCACTAATTCCATATTGTCCATTCTATTGGGATTCTTTGATATATGTATTTCACAAGAAATTAAATCAATAGAGAACTCAACTTCTCACTCTGGTAGATGTCTATGTAAATACTCTATAAATACATCAATGTATTCTTTTACAATATTTTTGTCATAAATTTTAATATTTCTTTCCTCATCTATAGATATCATGTTATCTTCCTCACCATGAATTGCATTCAGTATAGCTGCTGGGGGTGGATTTACATAATAATCATATGGTGAGGATTCTGCTCTAAATATAAGGGATTCTACACCATTCTCAAAAATTGTTACTTCCATTCTATAGAAATATATCATCACATAAAAGTAAAACATCATATTCATGCCTAGAAATATATCAAATTCAATCATTGTTATAATGATAATGTTAAAAAATAAAGCATGTTTATGTGTCATGAGGGGGACTGATTGACATGCCTTTTTTGCAATGATAGACCCCCAATGTGTTTTGAATGAAAACCCCTTTATTAAATAAAATTGGAGGTGTCTAATTTTCATGGAAAACTAGGAATACATAAATTAATGTGATTATCTTGGATGAAATAATGAATAGGCTATGTTTGAGAAAACAATTAATGTACGTTAGACCACATCATTATGAACTTCAACCATCGTAGTTTAATCACATAATCATTCCCTTGATCTCAAGGCCTATTCTAAAAAAGTTTCATTCGAACATAGGACACTAATTTTCATAGTATCTCATCTCTGTACATTTGTAACATTGAACATCATTGACTTGTTTCTTCCCCTTTCATTCATTAGATCGATGACCTATTTATACCTAATTATAGAAGACTCCCATGACTTTCATGAGTTTCCAAAGACGATTATTTACATTGTTCTTGAAAAATGGAAATTGATTCATTCCCTTGTTATTCATTATAACCTCATATTTTCCATGGTTATCAGTGCACCACTTTTGGTCTTGGTTTTATTTGAACAAATTTGATCTAGAAAATTCCTTCTCTATTTTTATGGAAGTTAATAAAATTTCATCATATGATGAAAATTTTTGAGAATCCACTTCCCTTTGAAGACATGGATTAAGACCTTCAATGTAATGATCAATCTTGTATACTGAGTCAATTATGTAATCTAAGGAGTACTTGTCTAGTCTTGTGAAGGAAGAATCATACTCTACAGCACTGTCTTCTTTCCTTTTATTTAAGCTAAGGAATTTCCTCATAATTTATGTTAATTGCTCGTGATGGAAATATTTTTCAAATAATATTTCATTAATGTTCCTCCATTCCATATCCATTATTTCTTCTTCCTCCAAGGTATTCTAAATCAAGTAACACCATTAATAAATATCACCCTTGAGATAATATACTCAATCAATAACTTTTCATTTTCATTGCATCTTAATGCCATGAATGTCTTTTCATGTTACTTGATCCACTGGTCAGCTACCACTGGATTAATAGTCCCTCTAAAATTTTGGGACTTCTACCACATAAAATGATCCAAAACAGCTGTAGCATGGTTATTCCTCACAACCTAAGTATGTTTTCCCAATATGGTCAAGATATGATTTTCTTCAACATTTACATTGTTGATTTTCCCAGTGGGAAAATCCCTACATTTTCTAGAAGTATTGATTCTAATTCTTCCATTAGGCAACCTTTCTAAATAATGGAATACAATATATTAGGTTATCAATCATAATTTATAATCTCATTTAGGAAATTAAATGGAATAAATTGAACTTATAAGCATTGTTAATCTCATAAACATTGTTCCTCTAAGAAAAATTTTATATTCAAATCATTCATAATATCTTGTAATGAAACTGTAAAATTACCATAAGCATATACCCTGGGAGTGTCAAACCAATATTGTAGCAAGGTCCACTATCATGAACCAGGATACCTTAGATCATGCCTACAATTCTTTTTTAGAGTTTCCACTCCTATGTACATCTGTATGACATCTAAAACTATTTTTTTTATCTAAATATGCATGTATTTTCTAGAAATATCCACATAATATATTCCTTTCCAAAATTCTAGGAAACTCTTGTATGTTTATCCTCAAATACTAAATTAGACCTTTGCTCCCTAATATATATATTCTAATCTAGTTTTCATGTTTTCTACTAAACTTCCAATGATTCAAACTGTAACAGTCCGTCCTGAGAAGCCCATAACCAGTGCATTATTTATTAGATTGGCATGATTATAATTAATGAAATCCCAATGTAACGATAATTTTTTTTATTCCTGAAGATACTTGATGGATACTTTTAACTCATATTACATTAGAAAAGGTAATATATACAATACATAACAACAACTAAAAAAACTACATCCATGAGAACTCAATAAGTGGTCTCCTACTCATAACATGTTGAAGGCAAACAAACGAATGTGGTGAGATAAAATTCTATGTAAGGGTCACAAATAGTGGAATCAAGAATCAATAATATGTGAATCATAAATAATTTGTCATAATAAATATGGAAGGTTGAATAAATGAAAAATACACAACATTAATTAACTGAGAATGAAAATGTATCAATAGATTTTGTCATAGTGAAAATCCCATGGATATTAATAACTGAAAATGAATAAATATAATTCATGTTAATTGTAAATTATTTATATTTCACATGATTCTATTATACCATTGAAACGGTTTATGTCTGTGGGTAGAATCCCATCTGATTTTTGGAAACAAACTCAAAGGATTTGTCACCAACCGATTTGTCTCATAAGATATCTTGATGCATCGAGGGGCAATGGTGAGCCCCATCTATAGTTGAATGTCTAAAAAATTCATTATACATTGATTTAATACATTTTCAAAATACCTTTTTAATATCTTTATATAGTAGTGTATATAGATTCATCAATTCTTTAATAGTTAAAACAATATTCCAAATAAACATCGTATGTTAAAGGTTATATGACTTAAGACAATAATCATATCCTTGAAACCTGAATATGTATATATAATATACAAAAAAAATCAAATGAATATTGATCTCAAATTGGCAGTGGATACACTACATAAGATATATTAGGTGCACAATACCATGTAAGTCGCAGTGAAATGGAAATTGAGAAAATGTCACTTACCACGTTGTAATCAATCGAGTCATATGAAAATAATTAATAACCACCAAATGAATCACATAATACCATGAATATAAATGTAATCATGATGATATATATCAAATGGAAGTAAAAATACACGACATTATTGAAATAAGTAGAGAATAAAGGAAATCGCATGGAATTAAATGTGAGATGAGAAACACCTTAATCCTTTTGGCATGGTAACAGGTGTTATTGTGACGGATTAATGAGAGTTGAAGGGGTATATCATAATTAATTTATCATAAGGTAATAATGGGGGAGTTAAAAAAGCATACCCCATCATTAGTAATTAAAAATAAAATGACACAACATAGGGGGATTCTTCAAGAAAAGTGAGAGATATGATCCCTTACCCTAAGACCGAAGGTGATCTTGGTTGATCTTAAAGACCTAAATAATGTAATATATATTCATTAATTAATAATTAAATATCATCATAAAAAATTAATTAATTTATTATAAAATTATAAGGTTCATTCCTTCCCATTTTTATGGGTTTAACATATTCAATTAAACTACTTTGGAAGAATTTTCTTCCTTTGTTTTCATGAACTATATTCTTGTATTCATGAATGGAAGTTCATTTGAAATGTGATCAAACATCCAGAATTGATAATATATATTATTAGGGATATTAAAAAGATATAAATTATCTTATAATTACTTTTTTTTATCATGAGCATGAATCATTAGTAAAAGGTTAATTACAAACTCTAGGTTTAACATTGCGGTTTTGTGCATAATGAACATGTTTTGTATTATTATATTATATTATTAGTTTTAGGGATTCTAGAACATTTATTAACATGAAATACATATATAATGATCTGTTTCAAAAATTAAAAGGGTCGCACCTCCATTATTCAATATAGTAGAAGATATTAAAAACCGGTCATCCTTGAATGTGGTAAATTAACACATCTCAAATAGCATTTTCATATTTAGTGTAAGAGATGAAGTAAAAGAGAGACAATGATGAAATATTCCATTAAAATATAAAACATTCAATCCATATATGGTACTAGAATTATCAATGAATTTGGATGTGGTTAGGTGAGGATATAGCAATAAAATAATGGAACATGTAAAAGAATTTGAAGGAATAGGGAAGAGAGGTTCACTTCTTGAGTACACCTCATTGAGAATATCTTTAAGGCCTTCTTTATTGGCATTTTCGTGATACCAAAAAGTCATGGACATGGGGTAGGAGATAATAGATATATTTGAATAGAATTTAGCATACCATGAAGCTGGAGAGGTGTGGGGGGGAAGTGGGGTTGAGGGTGGTTTAAATAGTGGAGGGGTTGAGGGTTTCCAAAATATTAAAATCATTTATTTATTATTTCCCCAAAAACAAGAAATAGTGATAATTCTCTGACCTATAATAATAATAACTGCATGTGAGATTAATATTGGCTACATAAATTGCTAATGATTCTGGAAATAGTGAATTTAAATTTTAATGTATTTATATGGTAAATTAATGTATTTTCCCTTCCCAAAATATCATGTATTTTAGAAAAAATCCCAAAAAATCACCCTTACAATTTTTCTACATGTAGATTCCAAAACTTTACTACATATTTTTAAAAGAAATTTATAAATATGATAAATTTAATTTTTAATTAAAAAAATAATTTAATCGAAAAACACCAACATAAAATATCTGTATTCATTTTTAAGGTGCCTATAATTTATTTATACATTCATGAGTAAGGTTACCATTAATATGGGACATGTTACTATTCAAAATGGTATGTTACTATTCAAATGGGTATCTTATTATTCAAGAGGCTATGTTATGATTCCCTAAAAATTAACTTGATTTTATCAGACTCCAAATATTACCTTGATCGCAACCCTGTATGTCAATTTTTCAAAAATCAAAACAAAAAAGTATAAAATTTATGTTTAATGGAAAGGTTATGAATATATATTAAATAAAAAAGTGTTGTTTCAAAAAATTTCAATGCTTTATGAAATATAGGAAATCTATTGAATAAAATGTATTTAACAGAAACATACCATAAAATGGTTTGGGTGTTATAGTGACACCTCTGACATGGTGTGTCAAGCCGAACTCTACATGACCAGGTACACAACAACGGGCCTTAATGTGCACTTGGATTGACTATATCGGGGGTTATGATTATTTAAATTCACAATATTATTATGAATAATTATTATGTTAAAAACTACCCATATGATTATATGTTAGAAAATAGACAATGTATAACAAATATTAAAGCCTAGATATTTATATGTTTAGGAAATAAATGTTAGATATAAGTTTTCTATTTTATGATATTAAATTTAAATTTATTTTTTAATAGTTTAAGAATAATCATCCCTATTTTTTCCTTTTATTCTAGTAAATATAAGAAAATTTGAGGAATCAGGTAAACAATCAATTTAATCTGCAATGTGATAAATTCCCCTATGAGATGCCCTACCCAATGGGATTGTGAATCACAATCTTTGGGATGATATTCTCTCAACTAGCATTGTTTATGAATATAATCTTGGATCAAGAGAAGAATAAAAATCCACCTAAAAATGAACAAGCTACCATTTATTCCTTTAGGTGACAAAGGCCTATGACATTCAATGAATCATCTGATCCCTTAATCAAAGAACAATGGATCAACTCCATAGAAAATATATTTTGTATCCTTCAATGTCATGAATAAGATAAGCTTTTACTTATTGTTTATAGTATTGACGGAAGAATCTAACCAGTGGTGGAAATTTATCACAAATAAGAATCCTGATGAATAGATCTAATCAATTTAGTGGAATGAATTCCTCAAATTGTTTTTCAATATTTATTCTCATCGCACTCTCCAACATAATATGGAAAGGTATTTCCTTTCCGTCAAGAAAAAATACAAAAAATCAATCAGGGTGTTTAAGGAAAAATTCAAAATACTTTCTTGATATACCTTAGGTTTAATCGTTACCCCCAAATTCAAGGTTGACCACTTCATTTGTGGGATAAAACGTAGTCTATGAAAATCCTTAGTAATCTGAGACATTTATTGTTATGAGGGAATTTTCTAATATGCCCTCAAAGTAAAAAATGGATATCAGTGAATCTCATGGGTATCATGGTGATAAAAAGAAGAAATTTGAGTTTAATTTTGTTAGTATGATAGAGATGTCTAATGGTTTCGAGAAATTTCAACAACCCACTTGTCAAAGGCATAGAAAGAAGCACCCCAAAAATTACTGAAGGGGGAAGAAGAAATGAATTTGTTGTGGGAAGGAAAGACACCAAGAAAACGATTTCTAAGAGGAGAAACCCAGTAATGTGAAAAATACAAGACATATCTAATCATTATCAATAAATTTATAATTTCTTAAACTATAAGGAATTATGGACTTTTAAAATAAATTAAATAAGATAATTGTTTTTGGAGAAAACAAACAACCTCCATGGTAGAAATGAAGATCATTTTCCATAAAAAATACTAAGGTGTATCCTAACTATGATGTGATGAAAGGTAATATATTTCTAAATTCAAGTATATAGAATGTACTTTTCAATATTGGTTCCATTAATTCCTTAATATCATGAATGTTTAGAAGAACTATTCAAACACCACCACAATGAATGGATGTTGAGTTATCGGTGAAAATAAAAAATTGGAAAATTATTATATCATTATTATATAACTACTCCCATGTAATTATTTTTGGGATGATCTTCCCAGCTAAATTTTTAATACTCACTTTGGTCAAATTTGATGAAATTACAGCCATTGATTGGATTTCTGAATATTGAGATGAAATTAATTACCATGATAAAGAAATCACTCTCCAAATTGAGAATCAACCCTCGATTCTGTACAAGTTAAAGGAGATCGATGAATATTATTTATCACCAAATTGTCAAGAATGGATATTATTAGCCTATGAAAAATTGTATCATGTTCAAATTATTTAGTCTAAGGAAGAACCATTATAAAATACATGCCTTTTGTGAGGAAATAGACTGATGTGCTTCTAAATTAATTTCATCATCTTCCTCTTATCAGAGAAGTTTAATTTAAAATAGAGATTGTACATGGGGTGATACAATTATCCAAGTATTTGAATTGAATGGTTTTTTTGGAACATTATAAAATGAAGAAACCACAAAAGTATAATCCATTAAAATGGTTCATACGTCCAAGTGTTTCACCATGGGGTGAACCATTCCTCTTCATCAAGAAGAAGGATGAATCAATGAACCTTTTCATTGATTATCGCGAACTCATCAAGTTCATGATAAATAAAGAGTATCATCTTCCATGGATTTATGCCTTTTTGAATCATCTACATGATGAAAAATGCTTCTCCAAGGTGGATCTGTAGTCAAGATATTACCATGTTATAGTGTAAAAGGTGGATATCCCGAAGTCTTGTTTTCTTACAAGGTATGGGCACTATGGGTTTATTGTAATTCTATAATGTCTCTCTAATTTTCTAGAAATAATAATTAATTTGATGTAAATTATATTTATATTATACCTCAAAAACATTTTATATGTTTTTATAGATAATATTATAATATATTACAAATCCAAGGAAGAGTATGAGGAGCATCTGAGAATTGTGCTAATGACCATGTGAAATGAGGAAATTTATACGAAGTATATATAATTTTAGTTATGGTTGAAGTAAGTATAGTTCTTGGGGAATATCATCACAAGAAATGGGATATTTATAATCCCTTAAAAATATATTCAATTAAGGGGTGACCAAGCCCAACATTTGTGACATAAATATAATGATTACTTGTATTATCTGGGTACTATTATCAATTTGTGAGAAATTTCAAGTGTTTTTAAAACCCTCTAACCAATATAACTCAGTATGTATTCATTATTTATTATAATGATGAATGTTAAGAGAGCTTCAAAGTGCTGAAAAAGAGGTTTATCGTAACCCAGATTGTCACTCTACCCAAAATTGGAGAAAATTTATTAGTATTTGGCATTCCTTTAAAGAATGGATTGGGTTTTGTTTTAATTAAAATTTAAAATTTTGTAGCCTATGCATCAAGGTGGTCGAAGGTTCATGAATTGAACATCCCAATTTATTATATAGAGGAGTGTGTAGTAATATTCTATTTTAAAATATGGTCTCAATTTCTCTTTTGGGAGAATTTTGAATTATATATGGATCACAAAATTCTCAAATATATATTCACATGGAAAGACCTGAATATGTAAAAATAAAGATGGTTAGAGCTGATCAATCAATTAGAATTCTCAATAGACTACCATTCAATAAGGAGAATAAATTGGTGGATGCTCTAAGAATAAATGATCTACGGATTATATCAATGAGGATAATTGAGAGGGATCTGATATTCATAGATTTAGAATGGATTGACATGATAATCATAAAGGAAGGAACATTATAAATAATTTCACAAATGATTTCTCAACCATCCATTATGGAAAAGATAAAGGATTTTACGAGGAATTATATGATATTTCAAAAAAATTGGCAAACAGTAAGAAAATATAAATTCTCATAGTTAAATGTTAATGAAGTAGGTGTTGTAATTTTCTGGTCAAGGCTATGTTTACCATAAAATATTATGTTAAATAAGGAGATGTTGGAAGATACACATATATCAACATTCATTATCCATCACGGAAGAAAAAATATATAATGATATATCTGGGAACACTATTGGTTGGAAAATATGAAAAATTTGATCCCGTAATATACATCTCGATGTGTTTTTATTTAGAAATTTATAGATGAAAGGAAAAACTCCAAGTGAATGATGAAACCATTACCTATACCTAAACATAAATGAAAAAACATCACCATGGACATTTTCCTTGGTTATTTGAAGACTTAAATGGGGTATAATAATATATGGGTTGTCGTGGATAATCATATAAATACATTAAACATCATTTCAATTCAATATGAGTTGTCACTAGATCAATTTGCTAGGATATACAATAGAGAAATGGTGAGGCTACATGGAACAACACTATTGATTTTATCTGGTCAAGATCTATGATTTTCTTCCATGTTATAGAAAAGTACCCAACATTCTCTAATAAATAATATAAACATTAGTACATGCTATCATCTTCAAAATAATGGCCAATTTGATAATACTATTTAGATACTAGAAATCATGTTGAAAGCATATTCCATGGACTTGAATGGATGATGGGACTAACATTTATTTTAGTTATAATTATCATACAAAAACATTTTCCACTCAAGCATACAAATGGCTCTATATAAATACCATTATTGGAATTGTTGTACAACACCTACACATAGGGATGAAATTAGTGAAGAAATATAATAGTTACAGAAATGGTTGAGGAAATGGTGAAAAATTTTAATACGATTCAGAATAACATCCATCCTTCTTAGATCTAACAGAAGAGCTATTATAAAAATATTCAACGATACCTATAGTTTGATTTTGGGGACATGGTATTCCTATAAATTTCTAAATTAGAGAATGAATTGTGAATTGGGAATAATGTAAAGATTAGTCAACGATGCATTTCCCTCTTTGAGATCCTTGATCGCCTCAGAGCAGTGGCCTACCGACTAGAACACCCACCTGACTTATATCGTGTACATGATGTATTCCATGTATCCCTCATGGGAAATTACATTATATACACCTCATATGTAATCAATCTTGGGGCGGTACCATTGGATAATGATGTATCATATTAAGAGAAGTTGGTGAATATCATATATTATGGAGACAATGTTCCATGAAATAAGACAATAAAACATGTCAATGTACTATGGAGAAACCATATGTTTAAAGAAGATAAATGTCAACCAGAGGAAGGGATGAAACAGAGTTACCCTTGCATAATTTATTGTGGTCAATGAAAATTTCATGGGTGAAATTTATTATGGGGGGGGAGATAGTAATGACCTGAAGGTTTAAAAATAATATTTTTGTTGTGACTTAATTAAATTTATTATTATGTGATATGGATATAAAAAATAGGCACTTTTTGGTTTTATTATATACTATATTATTTAAATTATCATTAAACAACTTTACCATTGATATAATTGTCATTGAATTATTATCTCGTGTGTAGTATAAATGATGCTTTTTAACAAATCCAATTTACTAAGACAAAGGATTTTATGGTATCAACGAGAAGGATAATACCCTATGAAGCCCATTTATTAGAGATTCCATGGGAGAAAACATCTTAGGGATTTTAAATTAAACAATCCCAATATGTGATCCAAAAACTTATGAGTGAGTGAAACCATTTATAAGAGATTTTCAACCTCATCGAGATCATGACCAAAACCATATATTCCTAACCGCCCCATGAATATCTCACAATCGTGCACCTTACTCATAGAGATTTTATTGGTACATTAAAGGGTTATGTATCAAGACCCTAGAAATATTATTATGTACATTGGTTTGTAAATAATAATGAATATATTTACATCCTATAATATTTAATTTATAAAAAAAATAATTTGTAAACAATAAAAAATTTATATTTTTAGTCAATATTGAAATTAAATTAAAGAATTTATTTTCATAAATATATATATATATTTGAAAGAAAAAATATTTCTATAATATATCATTATTAAATATTTTTTATCAAATACAATTGGTCATATAATATTTGTGATGTCAAATATATTTTGTATAGGTGTTTGAATTCTGACATTGTAAAAAAAATATATTTCATTACAAATTTAAATTTTATTTTCAAAGTGAAAATTCAAATATTTATAATAACATTTAAAAAAATGAATATTATTTTATGAATCAAAAATATTTATTATCCAATGGAAAATTTTCATAATTTTCTGAGATAATCGAATTCTCAGTTAAAAATTAAATTTTCTATAAATATATTTTGTGTATGGTGACATCATAATGAACCCAAACTAATGTAATAAATATTATAAAAGTTTTACAAGAAAAATATTTTTAATTTAAAATAATCTGGTTTTATATTTATTTGGTTTATTTTATAAAGCCTTTACGAGTCTTGCAAAACCATTAATATATTTTAATGATTTAAAATAATTTCTTTAATATTATGACTCACATACAAATAATAAAGGGAATTATTTTATTATGTTCAGACAATGGATTTATAAAATAATTAAAATTTCTCCCATACTAAAGAAACCATGGAAATATGAAGGGGAAACTTTTTTATTTATGTCATTTTATTATAGAGGCCAAAACCTATGTTTGGGAAATGGTAAAGAATTCCCCGCTCCATTCCTATATAAAATCACCCATGATCCCCTTTATCATAACTAAAAATACTCTTAGAAGATAATTTATCCTCCATCCCCAATCTATTGTCCTCACAAAACACCGACAAACTCTTAATAAGCTCCTCCCAGTCATTTGGAGTCACACACTTATGTAAGGGGCACACGACTTATCTTCCTTATTCATGTTTCCTTATCTTCTTATTCCTTCTATATCCAATTCATTATGTTTTGATTTGTCTTTCCATGTACCTATTACTGCCTATTATATATACAAATGAAAAGATACCCCTTTCAATCACATTGCCCCATTTAATGAATTTTTATGTAATGCTATTATCCTGCTGAAATTCCAGTGCGATTTTCCATGCCGAAACAATTGTATAGTGAATACAATACATATTTCCTATCAAGGGTGTTCACCTATATAGAAATTTAATTATTTTATTTGGGACAAACATTAATATATTACAAAATAAATTATTTTTTAATAAAATAAAATGATTAAGGAATCCATGTTTTATTATCTATGTGGAAAACATAAGCATTAGAATGAAATAAATGTGACATGTGAACCAAGAATTATATTTCACTCAACTACTTTGGGTAATGATTGGTCTAAAAAAACAGAATTTTGGTATAGGGAGTGAACCAAACTCCATTATATAAAATTTTCCATCATGATGTCTTGTAAGTTGTCCTTTTCCTATGTTTATGATGCAATATTTTAAGTTCTTTCCCCATTTCCCACGTCACCTTTATGATTATCATTATATATCAGGCCTTATTATTCATGTTTCATTTATTATCCTTTGATATGACTATTATAAAACATGTATTACCTTATTATATTATTATTCCCTTTCTAGTATTTATATATGACCCATTTATTATGTATTTCTCCAAGTTATCCCATGCAATTTTAAGTGAGACCACGATAAGGTTGTTTTCAATAAATATTTTGTTCTTTTCCTAGTGTTAATGTGTTATAAAATGTAACCAATTACCAAATTAAATATAATTATTAATCTTATGGATGGTATTAATTGTAACTATATTTAATAAATCATTTATTAATGTGAAATAAAGATAATAGTTGTTATAGTTTTCCTAACCATGTGTAAATTGATGATGTTCAATTTCCCAATTCCCTATGAAACTTACATGGTTGTGCCCCTTGGCACACTCAGATGTAGATAAACCATGAAACATCCTTATATCTTTTGATGTTCCTGGACTCTTTGTGAAACCATATGGGTAGGGTGTCATGGTTTCTCCCAACCACGCTACCTAATTTTCTAGTCAACATTCCTAGGCATCGTGCTCTAAACAAGCCCTGAAAATCCACATGACCTCAATGGCTCCATTATAAAACATTAGAAGGAACCATAAAGTTATTTAAAAACCAAAAATTTATTTGTAACATTTATAAAAATAAATAAAATTAAAAAATCCACTATTTTAATAAATGTGTCCCTGAGTTAGACCTCTCAAGGTAAAAAAGATATCATAGAAGATAATATCTGACCACTTTAATCAAATGTCAGCATCTCACTTCCAGGTATCATCATGTACTCAATTATGTTTTCATAGATCCAGTTCCAAAGGAACTGTCCTACTACAATTTTTCATCCTACACTAATCAACAATACACAATGGGTGCTCCTTAAAAGAATCATCCACCTCTAACTCAACCTCATTTTGTTTGGAAAATGTGTGATGGGTCTAGCGAGTATTGTAAAAGCATAAATACTTGAAATACATTAATCATGGATTGATATATCTGTGGAATTTCTATATGGTACACCATTAGGGTCAAATACTCAAAGTTTCTAATGAATAAATGTGAGAGATTAACATACCTTCTAATACATCGATGACCCAAACTAAGAAAAACACGAAATGAAACCCAACCTCTAACCTCTACGTCAAGTGGTCATTGAAATATTTTGGAATATTATAGTTATCTCCACTGACTGGTAAACATGTCTTTTCTGATCAACTAGATCTGGTTTTAAGTCTCATGGATGAGACATAGTCCATGAAAAATGGGATCTCCTACCTCTAGCCTGTAATGATGTGATCGGAAAGGCCTACCATAAAATGCTTTATAAGGATCCATCTCGATGGTATCTTGAAATCTGTTATTATAAGAGAACACAATATATGGAATGTATTTCTCCCAAGAACTCTCAAAATAAATTACACATTAAAATATCATATCCTCTAACACCTAAATCATATACTCTATTTTTTCAATCTGATGGTATAGGTCATTCTCGAAATCTCCTACATACCCAAGGCCTTCTACAACCCATTCCAGAACTGATATGTAAAGCGAGTGTCCTTGTCTAATATGATATAAATTATAGCACCATAAATAAATACCACCTCCCTGACATCTATCCACTATATGTAATCTACTAAGAAAGTCTCACGAATAGGTAAGAAGTGTGAAACATTCATTATTGTATTAAATATGTACCAAACTATATCATAACCATGAGGGGATATATGTAAATAGTCATGAATTCCATTTAAAAACATCCCATTTCTACTCGAGAAGGGAAAACGATTATAAAAGTCATTATTGTAGTTGATGTTTCACCTTTACCAACTAACAGGTGAAACATTGCAGGATGAAACTATATATCTCCCATTTTATTCAAGGCCACCAATGCAGGTTAAATAAATCCTGAAACATATTTTTTACACTGGGATGTGAATACCTTGATGAGGCTTGAAATTCCTATATTAGGTCCTCTGTAACATCAGTTGTGACCCAAACATGCCCCGTAATGATTAAGGTGTCATCTTTATCGCTGATCCTACATGAATATGACTCATCAAAGTAAATAATGTACCATATTAAAATACCCATGTATTTGAAAAAATCTTCATTCTTACCCATTAAAGAAGGGTAGATTTCCCTACTAAAGTAGAAAGTATATTATGACCATGATCCTCCAGAAGCATAACAAGTGTCTTTAAAAACAATTCAATGATCATCCACTCAGCATGAGGCTCCTAAAGAGGCTATCTATATTTATTCCATCTCATAGAATCAACTATATAATTTAAATTCTCTGGAAGATAGGCAAGATTTATATTAAAGGACTACAGATACTCAACCCACCTATGCTCTCTCAGATTCAGATCTTGTTGTGTATGAATTACATAAGGCTTTGTGATTAGTGAATACCAAAAAATAATATCCAAGTAAGTAGATTCTCAAAAATCATAGAGAAATTACCACATTATCTAGATCAATGTTGTGTGTTGGGTAATTAAACTAATGAGGACTCAGGTGTTGAGGCTCATATTCAACGAATCACTGATCTAATATCAGAACATATCCCATTCAAATAACTGAAATGTCACGATAACTAATATATATCCTTCCTAGATCCAAAAAAATCAGGATTAGTTATGAAGTCGATCTTCCATTCAAATCTTGAATGGGTTCTTCAGTAGGTTATAAGCAAAAAAATTTCAAACCCTTCTTATTATGGTTTGTAAATGTTTCTTAAGATGATGAAAAAAATGAAGTGTCGATGATACCCAGCTAGCCCCAAGAAATTATGTATATCAAAAAAATTTGAGATAATTTTAATAAACAAATGCTTTGACATTCTCTTGGTATAATGAAACACCTAACTCCAAGATGATCAGACCTAGGAAGAAGAGTTCATTGATCCAAATGTGGAATTTACTCATCTTATAAAAAATCTAATTCTTTCTTAGTTTATTCAAAATGACCTCATGATGGTTTTCATGGTACTTTTGAGAGTGAAAATACACTATGAATTCATTCAAAAGGGAATACATGAATTAATCCATGTATCTGAGGAAAATAGAATTCATTAAATCCATTATGATAGTATGTACATTTGAAAGATCAAACAATGTAACTAGGTACTCATAAAGACCATACCTACTCTAGAATGTTTTTAAGTTATATATAATGATATGACATTTACATGAAGATATCCCAACTTCAAATAAAACTTTTATAATAGTATTAATCCTTTGAGATGGTTGAAAATGAATTCTATTCAAAGTGGTGGGCTCCAGTTCATTATTATAAGCTTTTTAAATCATAGGTAATCCACCAAAACCCTAAGGGTACCATCCACATTCATTCCAAAAGGATTTATGAAACCCTTGTAAATGTTATGGGAAATATAAATCACACATCTTATAAATCATTCAACTATTCCATTAGTTTTACAAGATCCATATTTTATATTCTATAATGAGGACTGGACAATGATGCCTCTCCTGGAAGTAGAACAAGGGTAAAATTGACCTCCCACAAAGGAGGTATCCTAGAAAAGTATTCATGCGAAGAAAACCCTAAAATGGCGCACCACAAGAGGGGAAAAGTCGGTCATACTTGTTGATAATCCAATAATATATTGGAAATATGGTCAGTCACTCTACCCTTCCCTTGATTCTCAAGTCCTAGTAAAGATGCCTTGATTTCCCATTCACACTTATGCACATGCCTACAACCCTATGGTTATGTGAATGTCACCCTCTAACGATATTAGTCTGTATGGGATCAAAAAGAAACTATCTAGTCTATATTGAGAATTATATAAATCCCTTCCACGTCATGAATGAAAAGGTTCCATATTATGAGATTTTGGCTTATCTCAAGGAGTCAATACATACATTGGGGAACACATTTAGATTTGATACCTACTGGGGTATGAAGAATCATCATTCCATATATGTATTATATTTGGAGGCCCATACTCCACATTATTTCTTCAAATATAAAATAATTATATGCACCTATATCAAATAAAATAGACACGAAATTGGAGGTTGCAAGAATAGTACATTAATCAATAGAAGGTCAGGTGCTCAACTCCTCCACCATAGGTTGTACTTTATTTAGTTGGAATATATCGTAACCTAGAGTGACAACCTAAAAACCCTTATTATGATCTTTCTTCTAATTCTACAAATCATGAGATTGATTACCTATACATCAAACACTTCATCACCTAGAGTATCTAGTGGTATTCTGGCAACCTACCTGGAGAGACATACTAGGCCCACTCCATATCAGGGGGTAGGTGTTGATCACCACTCACTAGGCACGGATGTAAGAGTCTTAAAGGGGTACTAAATATTCCTCATCATTCCACAAACTATTCTTCTATATGAATCTTTTAAAGACTATGGTTTCACATGTCATGACTTACCTCATTGGTGATTGTTAATAAAGGTTCCAGACTGAGCATCTTAACTATTACTACTCCAATGAAATCCCTCAAAGTGACACTTTTGACTACTATAAGAAACACTGATATATGTAGTTTAAGATCCAAATTGGTTACAACCGTCATATTCTATAATATTTTACTTAGTAATGTGGGACTAGTTGACTATATCATAAATAGTCATTAGCCTAAAGGCATTGATCTAAGACTTAATGGTGTATATAAACCCATCCTCAAATCTCCTCAAGGTAATAAGCACATCACTACATAGAGTATGAGTAAAATGATATAGCTCAGTGAAACAAGAATAAACTCCATGATAGAAAAGGCTCCCTACTGTAAGTTCATAAATTTTCAAGCATAGTCATCACACATAGTCTATGGAAGAAGTCATAAAATATTGTTCAGATGTCTGCACAAACTATATATCAATGACTATTTTCCTGGGTAATAAAATACCACCATAGTTTTGTAGAAACATGTATCATATAATCTATGGGATTGACCCCCACTCTTGAGGTGTCTCCAAATTATCAAAGATAAAAACATGTCATGTAACAATGAATTTTCATCTTGCGGTTCTCCATCCCCTGAAAATGTTGGAGGACATTGTCGCTGAAACTCCTATGTCAACTCATATATAGTAGGTGTAGGTCCAGTGACACCTTGCGTAGATTGAATCTTGTAGAGGTTTCCCAATAAGAACAGGTGGTAGGTTCCCATATCAAG
Organism: Viscum album; assembly: GCA_963277665.1. Classification (NCBI taxonomy): domain Eukaryota; kingdom Viridiplantae; phylum Streptophyta; class Magnoliopsida; order Santalales; family Viscaceae; genus Viscum; species Viscum album. Next base: position 2,138,353,248 of record OY728165.1, read on the forward strand.
AAATATAAGTAGATCCATACATGGAAATACAAGAGGGATAATGGGATGCTCAGGGCCTGCCACCTCTAATGCATGGTCGTCACTTCATTCAGGAAGTACGACTCCATGATTTTGTGGTGGAATTATAGTATAGTGTTATATTCATGCCTCATGAGAGAATTTAAAATTATAGGAAATTATAAAAAATTAATTAGGATAGTTTTCCCACATTCCAGTGAAAATATCTCTCCTCTTTACCTATATCTAAAAGCTAGGACTATGAAGTAAAAAACTATATCAACCATTAAGAATAAAAGAGACCCTCCCATCTACCCACAGCTGAGGGTAGGTTCAGGTCTAGTTCTCATATTTGATAATATGGGTGTAGTTATATGGATTTTTAATTTCACATTATAGATAAAAAAGCATTTAGTTTATAATTAGAATTCCATATAGAGGTATCCTTTTAAATTTAAAAGATTAAATTTCATGTAGTTTGTGATATCTTTTCTATAATACATATATCTCGGTCTATAACCAATAGGTTTGAACCACCAACATGGTATATTTTTCAAATTACGATTTCACCACCAATATATATAGGAAGATAATGTTTCTATTGATGTGGTAACATTAATTTATACAATTATATATCCCTATAAGAAATTTCAATAGATTTTAATAAATAAAAATCAAAGCACTAACAATGTATACCTATATAATTAATGGAGAAAGTTAACATGGAATGGAAAAATTGATGGCATATTAGTCCTAATGTTACTATAATGGTGCATACTATGAATCATCATTTTTATAACAGGCCATGAATCATGTTTGTATAAATATTATCAACAATAATAATAATAATTCACGGCTTGTGCATCACCCAATGATGATGTCATATCTACAGTAAAAGAAAAAAATTGGAACATCAATAGCCTATCATAAGTAATTTGGTTTTCCCTTGTACATGGGTTAGATACTACCAGGAACAAGATCATTACCAAATTCTACTAGTTACTAGTTTCCTATCTAAAAATAGTAAGGAAGTGGAAAAAATATTCTTTAAACCTCTTTATAATTTCTCGGCATGCAGTCTACTAAACCAGTTCTGTGAGCTAATGGGTCACATGGCCTCAAGTGTACCTCACTATATGCTAGAGGCTTTCAACATAATGATAGGGAATAATTTGCTGTAGTGGGATACTATACCTCATATAAGAGTTGAATAGTAGACAAAATAAATATGCAGACAGTAGTTGAAGCATATATAATAGAAACTATAACAACTAGACTAGTAACCCACCATAGAAAAAACATGATATAACAGAATGGAACAAAATAAAGATATATGATAAAATATTGAAACCTAAATTACTAAAAATAAGTAATAATAGGAAAATATAATAGGTATATTCATGCACAACGATGTCAAGGAATGGTGATATCAAGAAAGGGGAAACAAGGGACATGCATATAAAATAATATGTAAAAAAATAACAATTCCAAAAGACAACTCTATTAGAATCACAATAATATGCATGGTACTCTACTCCAATTATCTATACCAATAGTATATATTAATAATCATCTATAAAATGAATCCTTCCCTTATCTATACCTAAAAAGCATAACCAACTCTTGTATAAATAGTGTCCAGAATAAGGTGTGAGATAAAATCTTAGTAAGCCACCAAAAATATTGTCTTTAAATATAACAAATTTTTTTAATAGAAATAGTAATGTGATTGAATAAATAATAATATTAATGTGAATAATTAATAAATAAATACCATCCTTGAAATGATTCTACATCACACCAAGATGGAACTGCTTGCTTCAGAGTAGGATGGTAGGCATGTCCAATCTGTAACCTTATACATATAGATCATATATAAATTGTTATATACTATATACACTTATATGCATTATTTTCCTAAGAAACTATGTACACAAATACATGTATACAATGTTCTTGTTATACATGATGTGTATCTCAAGCATCTATAACTTGTATAACAAGCTTATAAGCTTTAGTAGAGGTTACATTCCCATAATCTCATATGAATTCCAGATTCCATACCTGAAACTCAATATAGGTGGGGTGATACCACATATACAAAACCAAATATAAGGGAACATAGAATTTCATTCCCATAATCCTGATACAACTATAATAGTGAGATTCATCATTCTCAGAACCAAATGTAAGGGAGATTTAAATGTTATGCTCAACATGGCCCTTAACCAGCCTCACCAACCAATAAAAATGAAATACTAATAATAATAATAATATAATGATGGATAATCCCATAAGTATCATAATAATAAAGTACTTTTTCACAAAAGGTGTTTTAGAGTTTAAATAATCTATAGTGTATTCATTCATTACTTATCATGACCACTCCACAAATTCCCATTTCATTTAAACAATCCATTTAATTAATTGACTTGATTAATATAAATCCAAGGTTCATTGAAGCCCACATAAGGTTCATTAATCATTTATGTAATTACACTAATATGGAAATTCCATTTCCAAGACAATCCAATAACTTATAAGGTGATTGGTCTATGTAAATAATTAAATAAAATAGGTCATTCCATCCATCAAACCGAAATGGGTGGGAAGGATTGAGGTCAGAATCCTCAAATAAAAAAATTGTCTATAACAGTATAATGATATGATTCAATTATTTTAAAAATAGATAACAAATTTTTAGGAAATGTGTAAAAATTTATGGTATTCGGCATAATGGAGAAGCAATGAAATAAACAAAAATTTTAAGGAAACCAACTATACCATCTACCTTAGGTTCCTAGAAGACCCCTCATCCAATTTTCACTTTAGATTTTTATTATATTAGAAGTAAAATGAAGAATCGTAAAACATCCAGAAAATGGTTAATGATCATCAACCAAAATAGAACTATATATGGTAATATGAATTAATTTTGGATGAATGAGAATTGGGGTACTTACCGATACCAATATGATTCATCTGATGGTATATTATTTGGAGTATGGATTAAAACCTTATCAATGAGCCTATTATTAGCTTTGGGAGAACTCATATTAGAGGGAGGAATAATAATCCACTTGAAATTAGATAGAGTAGAAGAGTGTTTAGATTTTATGTTTTAAGAGAAGAGTTGTAATTTCACCCTTACAAATAAGGTCTCTTGGTTTTTCCACATGGTTGGAAAAACTATCCACCATCCATGTTCCAAACCATAGTCTTAAGAGGGAACCAACATAGGGTAGGGTCATGCTTTTTGTGACCATGTACAATTTTTTCTATGTTTATTATTTAGATTCCTTCTGAAACTGACTTGGTAATGTTCCTAGGCACACATGGTTGTAAAAAAACTATATGGACACTTAATCCATTTCAATATCCCCCAAACAGTTTGGGAAACCATGTGTGGTGGGTGGTATGGTTTCTATTAAACATGATGCCTAGCCTACTTCTTGAAATTATGGTGCTATGAAGAATCCCCAAATACCATCATGACCATTTTAAATCCATTAAGTAATTTTATTTGGTCTGTATTTATGAATTTAAACTAAAAATCAACAACCCATACCTTTGATAAAATCTAAGTAACTATATAACCAACCTTGTAAAAAGCACTTAAAACTCTAATTATAAGGGATTATACACCTCAATCAAGTAATTTAGTACCTAATGTATATTTAAAAGATAATTATCATGTTATAAACTCTATAACATTAACCCATAAGTATTAAATTTTAAACTAAATTTCCTTGGATCCATCCAAAATTTCAATCATCGATGTTCTCGGTCTATAAAAAGACCATTGGGAAGAACTCATAGAGGATTTTATGAGACCCAAGCAATATGATGTGGATGTTGTTGCTTCTGAAGTTTATCATTATGAGATATATCATGCATAATTTCACACAATGATATATTTCATAGAATAGGACAATGATTTCATTATACAAGGACACCGCATACCTTTGTATATATCATTCTGGATAAATGACATTGATATATGATGAGTTTTCATTCATAAAATCTCAGGAATCAACCACATTATGGTTTTATCAATTCATCAACTGTGTTTCATCAAGTCTAATGTGTCCCCTACCACTCTGACACTACAGGGTTATGACAATAGTGGTAAAAATACTATCATCACAATCAAGATAAATACCCTATTTGGGGGAGTTATATCAAACTCATAATACCTTGTTGTTTGGTATTATATGTCTTTAAATTTTTTCGGGAAGTAATTAGTTACATAGAAAAAAATTATTCTAGTTATCATACCTCCAATTCCTTAAATATGTAATTAATTTAAAAAAAATTGTATTTGGAAAAAGAAACATTAAAATCATGAGAAAAAATCTATATATTGAAGCAAAGGTTCTAAAAGAGGGAAGGGAAGTAACCCATGGCCAATGGTGGTTCTTAGGTCACAACCCAGAATAGTCTACAAATGACCATGTCCAATCCATTAAAATTGTTATGTTAATAATCTATACTTCTTATCCATTAAAACAAAGTAATGATTCAAATCCATGAACATATTCCAAGACTACCATAATATTAGTCTAAAAAACAGAACCCATTAGCACTAGAGAAGCCATCATCATTCAAGAAAATGGAAACATATGTGATGAAAAATACATCATTCCATCCCCTAAGATTCAAATACAACTTCCTCATTATCTAATCTAAAAGAGGATAAATATACTCACTTTCTTAACCTAACTCCATCCCTTATAGTGCTTTCAAACCCCCACTTCTCTGCAATTGCTGGGGGATTGGCTTGATATTTTAGATGTCAAAATGTCAACCACCCTCCTAACTCCAGATAACTTTCTCTATTTCATAATTCCACTATTATTAATGAATAATTGAATGAGTATGATGAATAGGAAGAGGAGGATGACATCTCGGATTCCCCTCCATTATTTGAGTAATGTCATTATTCCACCATTTATGAACATATGAAATTTATCCATGGTACATAATGACACTGATGACCCATTTTTATCCATCTATAAATGTCCTTCAATGAACAATAGGTATACACATCCTTCATGATGTAGCTTTAGGATGTGTTCTCTATGAATTTCATAGAGATTCCACATTTTTTAACTTGAGGTGATGACTCACTAGTTGGGCTTTCCTAAGAACCACCCGAGTTACAAATAGGCATCTATAAGAACACACCCAAATCATGCAACAAAATTTGATGAAAAATTTGATAATATTATAAAATAAAATTTCGTTTTTGAATCCATGTATCAAACATGGAAATCTTATATAGTAATTTTAAGGAAGATTAATGATAGAATATGGGTCTTCCTAAACTATTGATATCTCAACATGAACTTCCTAAAATATGATTTCCTAGTCCTGATAATAGAATTAATAATTTATAAATAAACTACGTATCAATCCAACTCCATTATTGATAGAAATTTGAAAAATAGTCAAATCCTAATGGGATAAGTATATGAAGAATCCATCAACTTTAGGTCCCCCATGGGAGTATTCTTCTATCATGTATTTCCATTTGTCATTAATAATGTTGGTTCCACATACCAACATGCCATGCATAATATTTTCACACCCTTACTAGGGATGTTTTTTGACTTATACATTGATGGACTGGTGGTTACATGTCATTAGTGTTCTGATCACCTTACTGGTCATGACACTGTATTAAAACATTTATGACAACATAACGTGAAGATAATCACATTGAATTGTTATTTTAGGGTCACCCAAGGGTTATTTCAAGGATTCATCATATGGCATCATGGAATCACAGTCAACCCTAGGAAGACCAAGGATATCCTCAATATTTCACAACCTCAAAACCACAAAGAGATGAGGTTTTTAAAGGTACAACTTCACAACAATATATTCTTTAGATCCAATATCAATAGAAAGTGTTTTCCATTCATCATGTAGATGAATAAGGTGGTCACGTATTACTGGACCAATGATATTCATTAAGAATTTGTTAATATTTAGAATTATCTATTTATTTAACCATCGTTAATTCCATATGATAAGGGGAAACTTGTCATTAATTATGTGATGACACTACAACGTTCATTTGATGCTTTATATAAACAAATGAACAATTATGGGAATTGAAACAACATTTATTATCTTAGTCAAATAATTCATGACATGGGGACCTATTATTATGATAATGAGAAGAGCATCCTAGCATTAATATTTGATATTCAGAAATGGAGGTACTACCTGTAGTACCAATAGGCCCACTTTGTCTCTCATAGAAAACCACTCAAATATTTCCTCATTCGTCCTATGTTTATTGGATTTTTTCATGGTAGTTTTTTATACTGTAGTAGTTTTTCATATTTTTCATTCTTCACAACGAAATGAAGGAGAGGATTTGGAAAATTTTATCTCTAAACACCCATATGCATAACCACTATTGTTAAATATTCAATTTCTAGATGAATAGATCATCCCTATTCAAGATGGTCCCTAGACATGGGAAGTGTATTTTTATGGTGAATTCTAATGTCTATTATAGAAGGTTGTCTAAGAACCATTCCCAAAAATGAAATGATGGGTGTCATGCTCATATCTCTGAAAAATTCAATCTTTGTTAAATCATTTCTTTTGTTGGATGGTTATACAAGAAGTGAGGCATAATATCAATACCTCATTTCCTGAATAAAACTCAAACATCAAATACTATTGGTTCACCAAGAGGTGAAAGTTGATTTTGAGTTTGTAATCAAATAGTCCAATGGGAATTATGATATCATGATAGAAGAACAAATAAACTTGAATTACTATATTTAGGGACTAATAGCATAGTTCCCCATAGATCCATCTTTTTCTCACATCTCACGATCATAGAATCACCAAGGTGATGCATTGTCACATAAATCCACGACTACATAAGATCTACACAAGAATGAAATAGTCATCAACATTTTGCATCACTAAATGGTCTCACATCTTCCTCACATCATCATTTAAGAGATTAACTGTGTTAGTCTCATCCCTAAACTAGACATTCATACCATTGGTTGGATGATAACCATTGTGTATGACCTTCAAAATGGATATCTCTAATAATAAAAAGATATTAAAAAAATAATATGATTAAGAATAAACTGTATCCTTTAAGATGACCCAAAACACCAAAAATTCCTCTATAAATGACTCTTTGATAGATTCTTTCTTAGATTCATTGATGAAGAACAGACATTTCGCATCATGAAAGAAGTAAACACAGGACCCTTTGGTTCCCACAAGTCAGTGTTCATGCTTTCCACTAAAATCCTTAGGCTCATATAATTATAGCCATAAATGAAAAATTATTGTATATAATACACCATGATATGTCATTTATACCATGTGGACTCCACCTTGATCAATCAATCATATGAGTTTATATATAATACCATATAATCCAATCAATTTTACACATGGAGAATCAATGTTTTTGGGATATATCTTCTTGATACATCCAAGTAGTTAGCATACAGCCTAACTACAACCAAAATCTTCTCCAAATTGGATGAGGCAATACCCTTCAAAAAATTGATGATTGATGCATAGTCATCTTTTCGGAAGCACACATAATTTCAAGATTTTGTTTCCCTCATACAATAATAAATGAAAATGGAGACAATTTTTTTAATTCTAAATTGAAGATGTTTTATCAGTAGTATAATATCAAGTATAACCACTCATCTAACCATAAAATAATGTAAAATAGATAGATAGAGGCCATCAATATAACCCTATCAAACAAAATTTATATGATGGTGGATAATGACAAAAAATGCTTGGCATGGTAAGATAATACAATCCTTATGGGTCTACTTATCTACAACTCGTACTGCCACATGAGAAACCCCATATTCACCTTTTTTTGGAATTGAGGTTTTCCTTCCCATTAATGATCAATTTCCTTACTATGTATTTACATTTGTCATAAGTTATCCATAAATTAGTAACCCCTAAATGGGTGGATGAATGAGTGAAATCTGATGAGAAAAGATTATATAAAAGTGATCACCTGAAGATCCATAAAAATCTGATAGAATGGGATTTAAAACAGAACGTATGCCATCATTCCTTCTTCAAAAGAGAAATAGTAGTGGTTCTTCCAGACTTAGATTATATAAGTTAAGAAGCCACTAAATATTGAACCAGTGTAGGAGGTACCTTATTCCAAACACAATGTCCACTCTCATAGTGATAATTACCTAGTATTATTGGATGGAGAGATCATTATGGCATCTACTAATTCAACATTTCTCAATAAATACTTCATGTGATAAAATATCATTGAACCTATTATCTTCCAAGTGTTAAACTTTATAGTCGGTCTTTGTCCCATGACCTTATAAATCATGAAATTTCATCCACGTCAAAGGATTATAAAATCACTAACACCAATGTCCTTATTGTATAAGATTAATGTTCATAGAATTAGGTCCATGTATGAAAAATTGTAAAAGATAGAGAATATGGTGTTAGTCATATCACCCAAAACTACAAGGCATCATAGTATGTGCTGTAAGACTTTAGACTAAATAACTTAACATCATAGGCAAATCATTATACACATTATTACAACATAATCATTTCACAACGTAAAATTATAAAACAATTCAATATATGATTGACTGGTTCATAATATTTGGTGCTACTATCCCACCACACCCTTATTTGAGAACAATTTTTGGCTTGATTCATGTCATCCTAGGATAAATAGTGACACCTAAATCTCTAATCCTGGGACCAACCACAGTATAAAAAAATCACCCTCCTTCTGTATAGGTCATACCTACATAGGGAACCATTAAATAACTATGAGTGGATGGATTCTCATTTCAATGGGATATATAGTGATACCTACACAACATGTCCTATACCCATCCATGGGGTAAAAAAATCTCTCCCTCATCATCATATAAACAAATATCTATGTAGTTGAATTTTACTCAAGTTTCATCACTGGGATCCCACCATGGAAACAATAGTATTTATCTCCCTCATCTAATACAAAAAAATCATTGTAGGGGACTTCATACTTTATGTACTCTATCAACACATTATCATAATTTATTCTTGGAAATATTCCTTCCAAAAATAAAACTATGTGCCCTAGGATATTTCAAATCTCAATATGCTTTCATCAACCGTCAATAATAGGAAGTCATATTCTCAACGACACTTTTTTCAAACTATACAGTAATATTCTATAGTTGAAATTACATCAGTTTCCAAAAAAAGGTAATATTATCCATAGGATGCCAGTTTTTGACTTTATTTTAATACGTCATAGTTAGATTTTGACAATTGACCCACCAAAAGGTCCTATAAACTTTAGGTATAATCCTCCCAAGGAGATACATATTCTATCTTCATATGCCTCATCGAAACTATGCAGGGAACTATCTTTTGTAAAATTGGTATGCATTTATTCCTTGTATTTTTTCCCATACCACTTATTATGAACTAATTACCCCCAAAATTATGGTTTAGAATTTTTTTCATAACATTCAATGTTTTCAAGAGCTCAATTGTCCCACTTAGCCTTCCATCATTTACCTTTTCCATTACATATCATGCTTACTTCTTGATATTAAAATTCTTGGATGATATCCTCAAAAAATAACATTAAAATGAATGATTTTTATTAACTATGTAAGGATTATTTCTCACATTGAATATATATGTAGCGAGGAATGGATCTCACATATTGGACAAACCACGGTGAATATACAAATTACATTATACTTATTTTTTATCACATTATGTGTGGTGGAAGAAACCAATAACACTCCATGACACTCACACTGAGCAAAACTAATGTAAGAAAAAGATTCTAATAAAGGGATTCCCTGTATGATCCTGGAATATCAATTTACATCAGGGTTATTATGGTTTTAGTAGCAAGACCTTAGAAGGAACACCAAATGTCATTTCCGTAGGTCATTAAAATGAATGGTTGTTAAAAATTCAAGAATTAATTGTGGATTTAACCATACTATTGTTGGATTCATAGGGACACCTAGGTATTTGATCCAACATCCAGCCATTATGTTTCCATTTCACTTATGGGAACCACATCCTTGATGCTTGTCAATAAAATGCATGGTTGATTTAAAACTATGTATGGATTGATTCTCTTTCAAATGAGATACTCAAATATCAGACATCCTCTTTAAGTTGCATTATAGAAAATCCCATAATCTCATTTGTATGATTCAGATATTCATATGAGGATCCAATAGGAATTATTACCCTATTAGTGAGCTCACCATAAACAATATTCTTCCCTACACAAGAATTTCATTAGTATGGGGGATTTCATAAGAAATTAATATGTGTTTATTATCATTCTCATGATATAAATAGTGATTCGATGGTCCTATACACATGTCAAGATATATTATTACTTCTTCACATTGATTCACCTTTATTATTTGTTCATGGTGTAAAACTGAATCACTAATTTCCTCACAATAAGATATTAAAATATATATTTTCCTTGAAATATTCATTGCTCCATTATATCACTAATGAGATACGTTGTGATTCTTGGTTCATATTCCCTAGTCTAGAAAAAATATAAATAAAATAAAATAATCTATTCTCTAAAATGGGTTAGACCTCTGTAGGGAATGTATGTCTCCCCATTATTGATAATTTTATTATGAAATGATCCTCCCATATTCAGTTACATTCATCCCATATACAAAAAATTTGGTTTTGGAGAACCCGAATCTCAATAATATTTCCCCATCCATAAGTGGCAGAATGTAGGATTCATGACCACACCTTCGTCTGACTATGAAATAATACTCCCCAGTTATATTTTCATAAGATTCCTGGAAAAAAGGCTTTTCATCCATAGGATTCCACTAGTTAACTATGAAGATATATTCCCTAGTTGGATTTTCATAATATTCCCTCCAATATTCCAATCAATAAAATGTACGTTTATCCCCAGTAAAGACCTATAATTTCTTAGTATTCCCCAATGAATATATCATCACATGTCACACTTTGAATCTAAAACCCCTAGATTACAACATTCAAACCTCCCCCCATTGAAATTAAAAATTATGGAGCACTATTAAAATTATTACCATGAAAGGTGATGTCAATATTATTTTGGGATTTGATAAATGAAATTAAACTATATCCCCAAAATACTTTATCTAAGATGTTAATTTTTAGGGTTTCTATCCATGTGACACAGTACTAAACCGCAAAGTGCTTCAACCCATTTCAGAGAGAGTCCTTCCCCCATAACATCTATAATTTAATAGAATGTACCCTCATTTACTCAAACCAAATTCATTTTTTAGTGGTTTTCCATTAATGAACACTTCTAATAGAGATTCTGTTTACATTTTCAAACACTTTTCCTTGAACAAATATCCTTTTTGGTCTTGAAAAACCCGATTTTTTGTAAACACTAAATAAATTTGTATTGGAATGTCAGGATCTTAAGGGCATCATTGTTTGACTACAACGTAATATGTCCCAGTTCGAATTTCATAAGTTTACCATCAATGGGTAATATCATCTAGATGATTACACTAATTGAATATGTTGTAATCTTATCTATTTTGATTTTCAAAAGTCTCCCACCAAAAGAACCTTTAAAAAAGAGATATATTTTTTCCAGGAGCGACCTCATCTATCTCCATAAACCCCAAATGACATCAAATTTATAGAAAACTATTTTTTATATTTTCATTTTTATTTCCATGTTTGTTTTCCTCACCCATGTTCCTTATTCAGAAATCACAAAATCTTGCCTCAAAATTCCCCTTTAGGTATTTGACTAATATTAAAACATTCATTGCAATCAAAACATGATTGGGTAATAATTCCCAAACTCATGGTAAAAGATGGTCGACCAAAAATAGAAGTAGTATTAGTCTGAATTTGAAGACATTAAACTAATAAAAGAGTGGCATAAGATTCACCAGGTTTAAAACTCGCAAAAGAAACCATTGGTAAATTTTATTTCTCATCTTACTAGACCTGTACTCTATATGTTTTAGGCTATAATCAACCCGTCAAATTATAAGTGACACAAAACATGTTAGAATGGAAACATATAAAGGGTAGTGTATGAAAAACCCAAGTCTTTCCCATATGTCTTCAAATCAGATTGTGGAAAATAATAGGGCGATGAAACAGGATACAAAAATTGTTTGGGCTCAATCATATTTAAATATAAATCGTGTAACTATTCTTCCTAGGCCCTATGTCTTAAGAAAATTAATGTAGCATCCCACACTTGAGACGGTTCCAAATCCCACCAAATGATGCTAAAATGTATCAATGTTCCCTAAATTTACCTTTATCTCTAGATTCTATTCTTACTGAATGAATCTTATTATAGGAAGGATTTTTTGACCCTAATGTATTTTATGCACATTTTTTTAGAATTTAGGATGATATGCTCACCAATATACCAAATGTTGAGTTTGAGTAGAATTGAATAATTATGTTTGTAAATATTATATTTCCATGTGTTATAAGAAATATTACACAATATTGGATGTATATTACTTGTAATTGTCTACCAATCTAATGATGTTATGATTAAAACATCTTTCCAGGGGTAGGGTGTAGATTTGGAAAGACATGTGGTGTTGTAGGTGTGACAACAAAAAAATTTCTCTACCTAAACCAAAATTTGTATAGTGTGACTCTCCTTTTTTTATGGGGTTCTATAAAGACAATGAATGGACCATGTAGGAAGTCTCATATCATAACTAAATAGTTTTCCCTAGTAGTTCATTAGTGGGAAACCCCCATGATACAAAGTAGTGAGTTTCCCAATGAAATCTTATATGCGCACAGTATGCATGTCCAGAGGTTTGTGCATTTCAAACCTGTACAACTTAAAAGCATCAGCCACCCCTATCCATGAAACAAGAGTAGATCACATGCTCTTTGTACCAGTGAATCCCAAAAAAAATCCACCCATATGAGGGGTACTCGAACCGAGTAACTATACATGTTACCTCCTCCAACCATGGTCTAATGTTTTCCTGTAAATAGGACCCTATCAGTCCTTGTTTAAAAGATAGAATAAATCAAAGTAACCTCAACGTTGTAGTCATGTTTCACCTTTAACCAAACCATAAAAAACATTCACATTGTTCTCCAAAATATGATATAATGGGGAATTAAGGGGTATTGTGGTATCATAATCCCTTCAATGTGTGAAAAACAAGACAGTTGTGTGGGGAACCCTTTCACCTAGTTAATAATAAGTACCGTGATGGTACATCCCAAAATATGGGATCAATGTGACACCCTTCCACGGATTCCTTTGGAAACCATTGGGGCCTAAAGAAGTGCCTAACCCATTTGTCATTTCCAAGGTGTTCCATCACCCAAGGAATCCAGATCATGAAGCCTCCTTGTGCAATGTACTTCCATCTCCCCCCAGGACAGCATGTATGAAGGGCCTTCTACTCAAGAAGCCATGACCTACATAAGATGCATTTTAATCCCTCTTTTAAAAAACTAGTGGATGTTCCCCCTTTCCATTGTATCCCTCATTTGATGGGGAAGGAATTGAATTTTCCACTGAAGCAACCAAACATGAACGACCATGATTATAGATATAATAGTGTCTCTACCATCCCACTATGCATGACATTGGTTATATATATCATGAAATTGTTCTACCAAGTGGGTGGTGTCCTTGGGATGCATGCAGTTATGAATCCCATAAGTCATGTGATACCAAATACTAAGCTAAGTTTCATGGACCTCATAGTGTTGGTTAGGTTGTTTAGGGTTTTTTACTACCCTTATCATCTCTAATACTAGGTACCACCACTTCAATGTGTGGAGGGATAGGATCACACTTAGGTTACCTTTAAGGGTAAATCGCTTATCCAACCCTATTCTATCAATCGAAGAGTAGAAAATCCCTCCAAGAGTATGAACTTGGCCATTTATTATGGTTTGTTGCTAAATGCATAGTGAAATATGGCTATCCTCATTATAAATCCTAAAGTTGAGATGACCACATTAATTCCATTTCATATTGACTTTGGTCCCTAGCCTCTTCCACCAGTGGAATAATGATCATATGGTTTTCTATCTCCTGGTTCCACTTTTTAATCACATCCTATATTGAATCATGGGGTTTTATATTCTAGCTATGATCGTAACATCAACATGATCATATGCATGTCTTGGTATAGAATCATGTTCTAGATCTTCCACATGACTTATGTTAAAGGGCCTCTATTGGCATGGATCCTAAAATCCAAGTATCTAACCCCCAATGCATCATATTATGTAGTGTATGACTAGAAACCACACCTTGATCTTCGAAGGATCTATGTTCCCGATGAATCATGTAAAAGGGCACCCTTCTAGGTGTATGACCAAAAAAATATCTAGATCTCCATGATTGAATAAATTCCATATAGCCCCACTCCAAAGGGAATCCTCTTATACGATGTTATATCTCACTCAATCATATCAAATGAAAAAAAATTACACACATGAAAACCCTTTAGAGGGCCTCTATAAGTGTGGGAACTCATAATTAAAATATGAGGCCTTTGATTCCAATTCAAATGGGATACGTAGGAAGCCTCCTTGTGGTCCAAACCCAACACCATGAATCAACCATAATTATCTATAGGAAACATTTTTAATAGGTTAATATCTAAAATGGTATACAAAATCACATTTATGTTTCTTCGGAAACTTCATAAAAATTCCCACATTAGATTTTTAATCAGCACCTATCACCTAGATGTCCTTGTCATACGATGTTAAACAACACAACTTCATCCATGTCACATGACCTTAAAAGTTATGATGTGTCTCTTTAAATTGAACTAAAGGACGAGGGTTCAAATTTCTTTCACAATGATATATAAGATACCCATCTTTTTGTCCCAATCTCATCATCAAAAAATATTCTATCTCCCTAGATGATGATAAAATCAATAACAACCCACTTCATGGTTTAAAAGAATCATAATAATTAGAAAACAACCACTAAATCTATAATTTGTCTGTAATTTTGTACATTCAATGGAGAACCATGGATATATAAATATGTATACATTGATTGAGAACCTCATATATGTAAAGATGAATATAAATTCCATAAATTCTAATTATTGATTTTAAGGGTTACCCATGTAATAAATGGAAATTAGTGAAGTATTTTTTTAGTATTCCTTAAAATCAATAAGAGTGTCCCAGAGTATGTAATAATTCCCCACAAAAGGGTGTGATGACTGCAACCTCCCATACTCAACCAATTTCAATCCCTATGAATTGATCTTCCATCCATAAACAACCAATTTTCTTTGGATATTAGGTTCCTGAAGCATCATGAATGAGGGTACCATTGGTTTTTCTGGGATCCTTAAAAAACACATTACAAGGAATTCGAAATTGGTGGATTCAATGTGAATTATTGTGAAATCTTAAAAAACCCCATAATCATATTATTTTACAATTATTCAAAAAAAATTATCATAAATAATCATCCAATAAAATCGATTATATAATCAAAATGATTCCTTTATATATATATATCATCTTAGAAAATGTATCATCCAATTAAAAAAAGTGTTAAACACGATTTTTTATTTTTTGTAAGAAATCAATTTTTTCTACAAAAAAATTCATAAAAACATAGATTATATTAAAACTTGGTAAAAAAATACATTTATGAATGTTTTAATTTTTAAAATAATGTTTTCAATTTTTTTAAAGTATAACTCTTGACGAAAAAAAACAAAATTTTTTAAAAGAACAAAACAAAACCACTAAATAGAAAACTAAAATTAAAATAAATTTGATAAAGTTGTCTTCCCTTTTTATAGTTTCGCAATTAAGAACATTAATATTTACAATTACCTATTAGAATAAAGATTCTTCATTTTTTCTTTTATTTTTCCATCATTATATGTCCCCCTTTTTGTGAAAATATATTTTCAAAATTAATTTTTTGAAAAATTATTTTTATTAACATTTTTGAAATAACTTATTTTATTGATTTATTCCAATTTTTTATATTCAAAAAGAATTTGAGGATGAAATTATACATGAAATTTTTGATAAAGAAATTTCAATGTAAAAATTTTTATAAATAAACATACATAAATAAAATATAAAAATTAAATTTATCCAATAAATATTAGAAAACATTCCATAAATGATATATGAAAAAATAAAATATTTAATTTCATTAAAAATAATACTAATTATTAACAAATTCATCTATATTTTGTGTAATAAATTTTATTTTTTAATCTTTAGATTATTCTTGATGACCTTCATCATTTGAATGATATCTTGAAACCTCTCTCACTCTTCCATAGGGGATTTTATCATTGCAATCATATATTCTCTAACATGAAACATCATACTATCTTACTTTTATTTGAGAACTTCTCCTTCAATTAAATGATCCTTTGGATTTTCCACCTTCAACTAAAAAACTTATTCTTTAAGAGAAAAAAATGTTCTTTTAAATACATTCAGAATATAGTTCATCATGAGGAAAATAAATATTCTTTATGTTTCCGAAATTCATTGTTCTTTGAGAAAAATGGGAGGAAAATATTTAAAAATAACTCATAATCACTAAAGAATATTTATTAACACCTTCAAAAATTTCATCATGAAATTTTATACAAATTTTAGTCCATTTTATCCATCTAATAATCTAATTAAATCTTTTTTTATTACCAGCATAACTATTTTTTAAATACTTGATTTATAATTCATTCCAAAAAAATTTTCTATTATAGTTTTTTATTCATTTTAATTTTCGAATGCATTAATAATTACTTCATTAAATTTTTAATGAAGTTTAATATTTCTAAAATAATGATGTGAATATTCATGGTTCTTCAATATTTCAATAATGTTGTCTTCCAAAAATCTAACCATTAATTTGAATCACTTTCAGATAAATCAATTAAATTCAATGAAATAGCTCAATTTATAAGTTTAGATTATCCATATTTTTATTTTTATTTAACTTTGTCTATGTAGAAAACATCCAAAAACTCAAAATTTTTATCAAACATGACATTGAATGAAATCATTTAATTTTTCTATTGATGTTTTTATAGTTTATGACAAAATTTTATCTATCTGATATTTATAAATAAGCATCCTTTTGGGTTTGGGAAGATAAATAAGATGGCGTGGCCTCAATGGAACATTCTACTTCTTTAAATTATTTTACATATTTTTTTAATCAATCATCATGTCAAAAATATACCTATCAGGAATTCATTTAGACTTTAAAAATTAAGTTTTATTTAGAATAAATGGATTTTGATTTTTATTCAACTAATTATTTTCATTTTTCTCATTATAACGAGGAACCCTAAAGGCTCAAACTGGATTTTTTTCTGATGGGATGGTCTGAGAATCATCATAAAAAGGCAGGATTCACTAAAGAGTTGATTGAGGAACTAACAATGAAACTTGTAAATGATCTGAAAAATGGGTTATTGATTGAGAAACTAACAAAGTATAAATTTTAAGAGGTAATTCCTTTTAAAAACATAGAAATCATCGTGATATCACTCCCCCACAACCAAATATAAATTTTTATTATTCCAATTTAAGGAAAAGTGGGAATCCATAATTCAAAAAACATAGAAACCACTCCATGATGAATGTTCTAAAAAATTGATTAAACTCAGAACTAATATTATTTGAATCATTCACTCTATATAATTCCATGTTCATAGTACTTAACTGGGAATCCGGATCCTCAATGATAATCTCATCAAGGTGGGTAGCCATTCTGTCTATTATTTTTATGAATTTCTCCGTGTTGATTTTTCATTTGTTGAAGCTCTTGGCCAGGATTATGTCTTACTTGTATATCCATGACTATGGCTCCTCAATGGCATCACTCGCATCATTATTGCTGATATTATTTGAATATAATCTTTTTAGGTGTTGACCTGGATAGGTTTTTATCCATTTCATCCATGGAATGGAGGATAAACTTAAAACATTCCCCTTTGTTTTCTTCCACCATTCTTGTTTTCCCATATTTCTCTCCACTTTCCCAATTAGGTAAGGCTTTTCTTTCATTGTGTCCACCCTTCCTGAACAAATAGTATCCATTGTTTTAGGAAATTTGGAATAATCCTTGAGACCCTTTGGTTTTATCCCTTTGACCACAATATATTTCCCTAAGTATTGTTTTCCCTTTTCCCATTATTCCTTATAGGGTTGTGAACACTAGTCCCTTGAACTCATTCTAAACTATCTACTATGAATTGGTTATAATTTTCACCGCCTGAAAAATCCTCCTCTTGATCCAACTTTGTATCTTGAACATATAAAACTTCAAAACAGTTTCCCAGCTCAACCATCTACCTTTCAATAAGGGTCTTTATTAACATTTCAAATCTCAACTGGAATGTCCTGAAATATGATTTCCTAGTCCTGATAATAGAATTACATATTGATAAAAAAAACTAACAATCAATCTCTCTCCTTCATGGATATAAATTCATGGAATAGTCAAATCCTAATGGGATATTTATATGAAGAGTCCATCAACTTTAGGGCCCCCTATGGAGTATTCTTATATAATGTATTTCTATTTGTTTTTAAGAATGATGGTTCTATGTACCAACATGACATGCATTATATTTCCACACCCTTATTGGGGATGTTTTTTGAATTTTACATAAATGGCCAGGTGGTTATGTGTCAGTAGTGTTCTAATCACCTAACTAATCACGATAATGTATTAAAAAAACTATGACAACAAAGCATGAAGATAAACATATTGAAATTTTCTTTTGGGTTCACCTAATGGTTATTTCTTGGATTCATCATATGCCATCCGGGAATAATAGTCAACCTAAGTAATACACAGGTTTTCCTCAATATTTCACAACCTCAAAACCAAAAAGTGATAATGTGTGTATAGGTAAAACTTCACTACAACAGATTATTTAGATCCAACTTGAATGGAAAGTGTTTTACATTCATCATGTATATGAATAAGGTGGTAACATATTTGTAGACCAATGATAGGCAATAATAATTTGATAACATTAAGAATTATTTATTTATTTAAACATTGTTAATTCCATATGATAGAGGTAACTTCTCATTATTTATGTGACGACACTGCAACTTTCAGTAGGTTCTTCATATAAAAAAATAAACCATTTTGGGAATTGAAAAAACATTTATTATCTTAATCGAATCATTCATGACATGGGGACCCATTATTTGGACATTCGGAAGATCATCCTAGAAATAATATTAGTAGTTCAGAAATATAGGTACTACCTGTAGTACCAATAAGCCCACTTTTTCTCTCGTTGAAAACCACTCAAATATTTCCTCATTCCTCCTATGTTTATTGGATTTTTAGCATTGTAGTTTTTTATACTGTAGAGTTTTTTCATATTGTTCATTCTTCACACAAAAATGATGGAAAAGCTTTGGATGATTTGATCATAGAACACCCATCATCATAACCAGTATTGATAAATAATAAATTTCTAGATGAATATAACATTCCTATTCACGAAGGTCCCTAGACAATTGAAATTTATTTTTATGGTGAATTATGATGTCTATTATAGAAGAGTTTTGAAGACACATTCTTAAAAGTGACATGATGTGTTTCATGATCATATCCTAGCCAAATTAAATCATTGATTATTCTTTACTATTTTTGGATGGTTATACAAACAATGAGGCATAATATCAAGGCCTCATTGCATGAATAAAACTCAAACATCAAAAACTATTGGTTCACCAATAGGTGAATGTTGATTTTGAGTTCATAATCAAACAGACCAATGGGAATTATTTTATCATGATGGAAGAAAAAATCCACTTGATTGGCTATATTTAGTGACTAATAGACGAGTTCCACATAGATCCAACTTTGGTTCACATCCCTTGATCATAGAATTCCAAAGATGATGCATTGTCACATAAATCCATGACTATATAAGATATATACATGGATAAAATATCCATCATAATTGTGCATTACTGAAGGGTCTCATCTCTTCCTCATGTCATCATTTAAGAGATTAATGATGTTAATCTCATCCATAAACTAGACAGTTATACCAATGGTTGGATGATAACCATTGTGTATTACCTTAAAAATGGATATCTCTAATTAGAAAGGGATATAAAAATAATATAATATGATTATGAATAATCTATATCCTTTATGATGACACAATACACTATAAAGTCCTCTATAAATGACTGTTTGATAGAGTCCTTTTTAGATGCATTGACGAAGAACAGACATTTTGCATCATGAAAAAAGTTAATACAGGACCCTATGGTTCCAACATGTCAGTGTTCATGCTTTCTAATAAAATATTTAGGCTCATATAATTATTGCCTTAAATGAAAATTATTGTACATAATACACCAAGATATGTCATTCCTACTAAGTGAAATCCAAATTGATCCATCAATCTTTTTAGTTTCTACATGAAACTAAATAATCTAATCCATTTTCCACATGGAGATTCAATGTTGCTGGGATATATAATCTTGATACATCCATGTTGTTCACATACAACCTAACTACAACCAAAATCATCTCCAAATTGGAAGAGGCAATACCCCTCAAAAAGTTGAGGACTTGTTTCATAGTCATCTTTGTGGAAGCACACATAATTACTAGATTTTATTTCCCTCATACTATAATAAATGAAAAAGGAACCACTTTTTAAAATTCTTAATTGAAGATGTTTTATCAGCAGTATAATATCAAGTATAACCACTCATCCAACCATCAAACAATGGAAAATATATAGATAGATGCCATCAATATAACCCTATAAAAAAATATAGATAATTGTGGATAAAGACAAAAAAGTCTTGGCATGGTAAGATCATGAAATCCTTTTGGGTCCACTGATCTACAACTCATACTGCCACATGAGATACTCCATATTCACCTTTTTTCAGAATATAAGTAATATTTCCCATTATGGTTCAATTTTTTAACTATGCATTTCCATTTATGATAAGATATCCATAAATTAGTAGCCCCTAAATGGATGGATGAATTTGGGAAATATGATGAGAAAAGATTATATACCATTGATCACTTGGAGATTCATAAAAATCAGATAGAATGGTATTTTAAAAAGAAATTATGCCATAATTCCTTCCTCAAAGGAGAATTGGTACTGGTCCTCCAGACTCAGATGATACAAGGGAAGAAGCCACCAAATCTTGAACCAGTGTGGAAGGGACATTTTTCCAAACGCAATATCCACTATAATGGTGATAATTACCTAATATTATTTAATGGAGATATCATTATGGCATCTACTAATGCAATATTTCTCATTAATTACTTCATGTGATAAAAGATTATTGAACGTCTTAGTTTCCAAGTGTTAAACATCATAGCCGGTCTTTGTCCCATGAACTTATAAATCCTGACATTTCATCCATGTAAAAAGATTATAAAATCACTAACACCAATGTCCTTATGGTATAAGATTAATGTTCATAGAATCAGGGCCATGTATGAAAAACTGTAAAAGTTAGACAATATGGTCCTAGTCATATGACCCAAAACTAAAAGTAATCATAGTATGTGTTGTAAGAAATTAAACTAAATAACCTAACATCATAGGAAAATGATGATACACATTATGAAAAAATAATTATTTTTCAATGTAAAATTATAAAACATTTCAATATATGCTTGACATGTTCAAAATATTTGGTGTTGGTATCCCACCATACCATTATTTTAGAACTATTTTCGGCTTGATTCATGTCATCCTAGGATATATAGTAACGCCTAAATCTCTATTCCTAGGACCAACCACAATATAAAAAAAATCAACCTCCTTCTGTACAGGTTAGACCTCCATAGTGAACCATTAAAGAACTATGAGTATATGGATTCTCATTACAATGGGATATATAGTGATACCTATACAACATGTCCTAGACCCATCCATGGGGTAAAAAAATATCTCCTTCTTCTTCATGTAACCAATTATCGATATAGGTGACCTTCACTCAAGCTCCCTCGCTAGGATCCCACCATTGAAACAATGGGATTTATCTCCCTCATCTAATACAAAAAAAATCATTATAGGAGGATTAATACTTTATGTACTGCATCAACACAACTGTTTCATTTATTCTTGGAAATATTCCTTCACAAATCTAACTATGTGCCCTATGAAATTTCAAATCTCCACACGATTTCAACAACCATCAATGATATGATGTCAGATTATCAGAGACACCTTTTTCAAACATTAAAATAATATTCCATATTTGACTTTAAATCAGTTTCCAAACAAAAGGTCTTGTTATCCATTGGATGCCACTTTTTGACTTTATTTTAATACGACCCTATTATATTTTTATAATTGACCCACCAAAAGGGAATGTCAACTTGAGGTATGATGGTCCCTAGGAGATACATATTCTATCTCCATAATCCTCATCGAAACTATGCTGGGAGCCATTTTTTGGAAACATGGTATTTATTCATTCCTTGTATTTTTTCCTATAACACTTATCTTGAAATGATAACCCCAAAAATTATGGTTTGGGATTTTTTTTCCTCAGAATAGATGTTTTCTAGAGATTCATTGTCTCCCTTATCCTTCCATCATTTACCTTTTCCATTACATATCACGCTTACTACTTGATATTAAAATTCCTGGATGATGTCCTCAAACAATGATAGTAAAATGAATAATTTTCAAAATCTAAGTAAGGATTATTTCAAACATATAATATATATGTTGCAAGGCATGGATCTCACATATTGATCCAACCACCATGAAAAAAATTTCATTATCCTTATTTTTTATCACATTACGTGTGGTGTAAGAAACCATTAACACTTCTTTTTACCCACACTGAGCATAACTAATGTGAGATTAGGAGTCTAATAAAGGGATTCCTTGCATGATACTAGAATATCAATTCATATCAATGTTATTATGGTTCTAGTCAAAAGACCTTAGAAGTAACACCAGAGGTATTTACCACGGGTCATTATAAAGAATGGTTGTTTCAAATTCAAGAATTAATTGTTGCTTTAAACATAATATTGTAGGATTCATAGGGATGCCCTGGTATTTGATTCAATTTCCAAACATAATGTTTCCATTTCACTTATGGTAACCACATACTTGATGCATGACAATAAAATGCATTGTTAATTTAAAACTATGTAAGGATTGATTCTCATTACAACAAGACACTTCAATATCTAACATCCTCTTCTAGTTTCTATATAAGAAACTCCATAATCTCATATGTATGATTCATATATTCATAAGAGGATACAATACAAATTATTACCGCATTAGTGATCTCATCTTGAAAAAATCTTCTTCCCCACAAAATAATTTCATTAGTATGGTGGATTTCGTAAGAAATGAATATGTTTTTATTATCATTCTCATGATATACATAGTGATTCGAAGGTCATATACCCATGTCTATCTATATTATTACTTGTTCCCATTGATTCACCTTTATTACTTGTGAATAATATAAAACTAAATCACTATTTTCCTTACTATAATATATTAAATTACAGAGTTTCCTTCAAATGTGTATTGCTCAATTATATCACTATTGAAAAATGTTGGGATTCTTGGGTCATATGCCCTAGTCTAGAAAAAATTGAAATGAAATGAAATAATCTATTCTCTAATATGGGTTAGACCTATGAAGGGAATGCATGTCTCCCCATTCTTGATAATTTTATTATGAAATGATCCTCCCATATTCAGTTACATTCCTCCCACGTAACAAAATCTGTGTTTTGGAGAACCCAAATCTAAATAATATTTCCCAAGCCATAAGTAGCGAAATGTATGATTCATGGTCACGGCTTTGTCTAACTGTGCAGTAATACTCTCGAGTTAAATTTTCATATGATTCCTGGAAAAAAGGCCTATCATCCATAGGATGCCACTATTTTACAATGAAGCAATATGACCTAGTTTGATTTTTATAAATTTTCCACCAATATTACAATCAATAAAATGTACGTTTATCCCTAGTAGAGACCTATTATTTCTCAGTATTCCCCAATGAATATTTTATCACATGTCACACATTGAATCTAAAACCCCCAGATTTCAGCTTTCAAAAATCCCCCATTTTAATTTAAAACAATAGAACACTATTAAAACGATTACCATGAAAGGTGAAATCGATATTATTTTCAAAATTGATAAATGAAATTAAACTATAGCCCCAAAATACTTTATGTAAGATGTTAATTATCATGGTTTCTATCCAAGTGACATAGTATTAAACCACACAGTGCAGGAACCCATGTCAGAGAGAGTCCATCCCCCATAACATCTATACTTTAATAGAATGTACCCTCATTTACTCAATCCAAATTCATGGTGTAGCAGTTTTCCATTAAAGGAAAATTTCAATAGAAATTCTCATTTCATTTTCGAACACCATTCCTTGACCAAATAGCCTTTTTGGTCTTGAGAAACCTAAGATTTTATAAACACCACATACAATAGTAATGGAATATCAGGATCTTAAGGACACCATTTTTGATGATAATGTAATATTTCCCAGTTTAAATCACATAAGTTAACCATCATGGGGAATCTCATATAGATTGTTCCAATAATTGAATATACAGTAATCTTTTCTATTTGGATTTTTATAAGTCTCCCACCTAAAGGACATTTTAAAAAGAGATATATTTTTTCAAGAAGAGAGCTCTTTTATCTCCATAATCCCTAAATGACATCAAATATCTAGAAAACTATTTTTGATATGGTCATTGGTCTTTCCATATATGTTTTCCCCACATCATGTTCCTTATTCAGAAATCATAAAATCATGACTCATAATTCCCCTTCACGTATTTGAATAATGTCAAAACATTGATGTCCAACATGACATGATTGGGTAATAATTCCGAAACTCATGGGAAAAGATGGTCGACCAAAAATAGAAGTATTATTAGTCTGAATTTCAAGACATTAAACTAAAAAAGATAGGCATAAGATTCCCCAGGTTCGAACTCACAAAAGAAAACATTTGAAAAATATCATGTCTCATCATACTAGACGTATCCTCTACATGTTTTAGGCTATAATAAACAAATCAAATTATAAGTGAAACAAAACATGTTAGAATTGAAGGTTATAAGTGGAATTTTATTAAAAACCCGTGTCTTTCTCATATGTCTTGAAATCGGATTGAGGAAAATATTAGGGCTATGAAATAGGATACAAAAAGTGTTTTGGTTCTATCATATTTCCCTAGAAATGGTTTAAATATGGTTCCTAGGACCCGTGGCATAGGAAACAATTAAAGTAGCCTCCCACACATGAGACGATTCTAAATCCCTCCAAATGATGTTAAAATGCATCAATGTTCCCTAAATATTCCTTATCATTAGATTCTATTTGTACAGAATGAATATAATTATAGGGTATTTTTTGACACTAATGTATTTCATGCACATTTTTGTACAATTCATGATGATATGCTCACTAATACATCAAATTTTGAGTTTGAGTGGAATTGAATCATTATGTTTTTAATAGAAGATTAGATTTTCATGTGTTATAAGAAATATCACACAATAGTGGATGAATATTAAATGTAATTGTCTCCAAATCTAATGGTGTTATGTTTAGAACATCTCTCTATGGGTAGGGTATGGATTTGAAATACATGTGGTGTTGTAGGTGTCACAACAAAAAAATTCCTCTACCCAAACCAAAATTTTTAGAGCGTGACACTCCTTTTTTCATGGGGTTCTCTGATGATAGTGAATGGACCATGTCAAAAATATCATATCATAACTACATAGTTTTCCCTAGTAGTGGATTAGTGGAAAACCCCGATGATACAGAGTAGTGAGTTTCCCAAGTAAATCCTATAAGCGCATAGCATGCATGTCCCAAGGTTTGTGCATTTCAAACCTGTACAGCCTAAAAGCATCATCCACCCCTATTCAAGAAACTATTGTAGAGAACATTCTCTTTGTACCGGTGAATCACAAAAAAATTCCACCCATATGAGGGGTACTCAAACCGAGTACCTGTGCAGGTTACCTCCTTCAAATGTGGTCTCATTTTTTCCTATAAATAAGACCCTCGGGGTCATTGATTTTAAGATAGGATAAATCAATGAAACATCATGGTTGTAATCATGTGTCACCTTCGCCCAGACCCTAAAAACATTAAACTTGTCCTCTAATATGTGAAATAATAAGGAATTAATGGGGATTATGGTATCAAAATCCCTCCCAAGTGTGAATCAAAAGACAGCTGTGTGCGGACCCCTTTCCCATAGTAAATATGAAGTAGCGTGAAGGTACCTCCCAAAATATGGGAACTCTATGGCACCCATACATGGATACCTTAGGAAACCATTAGGGCTTAATGGAATGCCTAACCCATTTGTTATTTCCAAGGGGGTCCATCACCCCAGGCATCTCTAGACCATGAAGTCACCTTGTGCAATGTAGTTCCATCTATTCCTAGTACACCCAGTATGAAGGTCCTTATACTCGACAATCCATGACCTACATAAGATGCATATTAATCCCACTTTAAATACACCAACTGATGTTATCCCTTTTCATTGTATCCCACATTGGATGCAGACCGAATTGAAGTCTCCACTGAAGCCACCAAACATGCACAACCATGGTGATAGACATAACAGTGTCTCTACCATTCCATTATGCAGTCAATTGGCCATGTATATAATCTAATTATCCTACCTTGAATGTGGTGTCCTTGGGATGCATGTAGTTATGAATCCCATAGGTCATGATAACCCAAATCCTGAGTTCAGTTTCATGGACCTCATAGTGTTGGTTATGTGGTTTAGGGTTTTTTCCTACCCTTGTCATCTCTTATACAAGGTACCATCGCTTTTATGTGTGGACGGATATGATCACACATGGTTTCCCTTTAAGGGTGAGTCACATATCTAACCATCTTATCTCAAACCAGGAGTAGAAAATCACTCCATGAGTATGAACATGGACATTTATTAAGGTTTGTAGCTAAATGCATAGTTAAATATTAATATCCTCATTATGAAACCAGAAGATGAGATGACCACATCCATTCAATTTCTTTTTTATTTGTATCCCCAGTCTATTCCACCAGTGGAATGACGATCTTCTGGTTTTCTATCTCCAATTTCCACTTTTTTTATCAAATCTAATATTGAATCATGGGGTCTTATATTATAGCTATGATCATAACATCAACATGGTCAGATGCAAGTCCTGGTAGAGAATCACGTTCCGGATCTTCCACATGACCAATGTTAAAGGTCTTCCATTATTGTGGACCCTCAAATCCATGTATCTAATAACCAATACATCCTATTATCTAGTCTATGATTAGAAACCCCACATTGATCATCAAAGGATCTATGTTCCTGATGAAGCAAGTAAAAGGGAATGATTCTAGGTGTAAGACCTAAAAAAATTCTAGATCTCCGTGATTGAAGAAATTCCATATATCCCCACTCCAAAAGGAATCCTCCTATATGCAATAATATCTCACTCAATCCTATCAAATGGAAAAATTGCCTACAGGAAAACTCTTTAGAGAGCCTCCATAATTATGGGTCCTCATAATCTAAATATGTGGCTTTGATTCCAATCCAAATGGGGTATGTAGGAAACCTCCCAGTGGTCCAAACCCAACACCCCGAATCAACCATAATTATCTATAAGATGCATTCTTAATAGGTTTATATCTAAAATGGTATACCAAATCACTTTCAAGATTCTTTGGACACTTCATAATAATTCCCAAAGTAAATTTTTATTCAGCACCTTTCACCTAGACGTCCTTATAGCACAATTTTAAACAACCTAATTTCATCCATGTCACGTGACCTTAAAAGTTATGATGTGTCTTCACTAATTTGAACTAAACAATGAGGGTTCAAATATCCTTCATAATGATACCTAAGAAACACATATTTTGGTCCTAATCCATTTATCAAAAAATATTCTCTCTCTTTATATGATGATAAACTCAAAAGCACCCCACTTCATGGTTTAAAAGCATCATAATAATACTAAACGACCATTTAATCTATAATATTTCTATAATTGCATACTATCAATGGAGAACCATAAATATATAAATATGTATACACTGATTGACAACATCATATATGAACAGATGAATATAAATTTCATACATTCTAATAATTGATTTTAAGGGTTAACCATGTCATACATGGGAATTAATGATGGATTTTTTTAATATGAATTAAATCTCTAAGAGTGTCCAAAATTATGTAATAATTCCCCCCTCCCAAAAAAATATCATGATCCTGACCTCCCATACTAGACCAATTTCAGTTTCTAGGAATCGATGGTCCATCCCTAAACAACCAATTTCCTTTGTAAATCATGTTCATGAAGCATTAAGAATATGCGTACGATTTGGTTTTCCTTGCTCCATAAAAAATCCAATACAAGGCATTCGAAATGGGTGAATTCAATTTGAATTATTTTGAAATAAGAAAAACCCTCATAATCCTATTATCACAAAATTAAACAAATACATTTTTTATAAAAAAGAATCATCCACTAAAATTGGTCATCTAATTAAAATAATTCATTTATTTATATATATATCATCTTAATAAATTTATCATCCAATTAAAAAACTTGATAAACTAAATATATATTTTCGGTAAAAAATAAATTTTTTCTACAAAACAAGTCTTAAAAACATGGAATATATAGAAAATTTGTAAAAAATTGCATTTAGGAACGTTTTTTATATTTAAAATAATGGTTTGAATGTTTTGAATGTAGAACTCTGGACTGAAAAATATGAATTTTTTTAAAAGAACAAAACATAACCAATAAAAAGGAAACTAAAATTTAAATAGCTTTGATAAAACTGCCTTTAGTTTTTATAGTTTCACATTTAAGAAAAATAATCTTTACTCTTCCATATTAGAATAAAGATTCTTTAGTTTTTCTTTTATTTTTCTATCTTTATATCTCCCCCTTTTTTGGGAGAATATATTTTCAAAATGAATTGTTAGAACATTTATTTTTATTAAAAATGTTAATATATGTTATTATCTTGAATTATTCCATTTTTTTATATTCAAAATGAATTTTAAGATGAAATTATATAAGAAATGTTAGATAAAAAAAATTTCAATGTAAGAATTTGTATAAATAAATATACATAAAAAAATATAATAAAAAATTATCCTATAAATATTATAAAACATTCCATAAATTATTTATGAAAACTTAATCAATTAAATTTCATTCAAAATAAGACTGATTTTTAAAAAATTAATCAATAGTTTGTATAATAAATATTATTTTTTCATATGCCTCTTATTCTTTATGACATTAATCTTATGGAAGATATCTTGAAACCTCTCCCACTCTTCCATAGGAGATTATATCATTTCAATCTTATATTCTATATCATGAAACATCCTAATATCATACTTCTATTTGAGAACTTCTCCTTCAAGAAAAAGAACCTTTGGATTTTCCACCTTCAACTAAAACACTACTTCTTTGAGAGACAAAATGTTATTTTTTATACATTTTGAATATAGTTCTTCACGAGGAAAATAAATATTATTTCTGTTTTTCAAATTCTCTGTTCTTTGAGAAAAATGGGAGGAAAATATTCTAAATGAAATCATAATCACCAAATAATATTTATTAACACATTCAATCATTTTATCATGAAATATTTATTCACTTTCAATGCATTTTATCCATCAAATAATCTAATTTAACCTTCTTATATTAGCAGTAAAACTATTTTTTGAAATACATGATTTAGAATTCATTCCAAAGGAATTTCATTTTATATTTTTTTAATCATTTTAATTTTATAATGGATCAATAATTCATTGAATATATTTTTAATGAGGTTTAATATTTCCAAAATAATGACGTGAATATTAATGGATCTTCAATATTTCATTATTGTTGTCCTCCTAATCTCTAACCATTAATTTGATTCACATTCATATGAATCAAATAAATTCTATGAAACATCTAGATTCTTTGGTATAGAATATCCATATTTATCTTTTCATTTAACATTTTCATTGTAAAAAACAACAAAAACTTCAACTGTTTTACCAAACAAAACATTGAATGAAATATTTTAATGTTTCTGTTGATGTTCTTATTGTTTATCATAACATTATTATGTATCTAATATTTATAAATAAGCATCCTTTTGGGTTTTGGATGAAAAATAAGATGATGTGGTCTCATTGGAACTATCTTCTTCTTTAACTTATTTTAAATATTTTGTTAATTTGTCATCAAATAAAAAATCTACCTTTCCAGAATTCATTTAGACTCTAAAATTTACATTTTCTTTAGAATAAATGGATTATGATTATTATTCAAATAATTGTTTTTTTATTTTTATCATTGAAATGAGGAACCATAAAGGCTCCAACTTTATTTTTTTCTGATGGAATGGTCTGATAATCAACATAAAAATGTGGGATTGACTGAAGATTTGATTGAGAAACTAACAATGAAACATGTAAATGAACAGAAAAAGGGGGAATTGATTGAGAATCTAATAAAGGATTAAGTTTAAGAGTTAATTTCTATTAAAAACATAGAAATCAATATGATATCACTCCCGAAAAACCAAATATAAATTTTTAATAATCCAATTTATGGAAAAGTGGGAAACCATAGTTCACAAAACATAGAACCCACTGTGTGATGAAAGTGCTAAAAAATTAATTAAACCTAAAACTAAGATTATTTGAATCATTAACAATATATAATTCTAAGTTTATAGTACTCACATGGGTATCTATATCCTCCCCGATATTCTCTTCAAGGTGGGTATCCATTCTATCCATTGTTTTTTTGAATTCCTATGTATTGGTTTCTCATTGGTTGAAGCTCTAGGCTAGGATTCAGTCTTAATTTTCTATCTGTGACAATGGCTCCTCAATGGAATCAAATAGCTTCATTATTGCATTTATTATATCAATATACTCTTTTTAGGTGTTTATTTCGATGGATTTTTATCCATTTCATCCTTGTAATAGAGGATAAACATCAAAAATACCCCTTCGTTTTCTTCCATCGTTCCTGTTTTCCCATATTGATCTCCATTTTACCTATTTGGTAAGGCTTTTATTTCAATTTTTCTACCCTTATTAACCAAAATAGTATCCATTGGTTTAGGAATGTTTGAATAATCCTTAAGACCCTTTTGTTTTATCCCTTTGACCACAATATATTTCCCAGAGTTTTGATTTCCATTTTCCATTTCTTTCTTATAGGGTTGTGAGGACCATTCCTATGAATTCATTATAAACTATCTACCGATAATTGGTTATAATTTTCATCACCTGAATAATCCTCATCATGATTCATCTTTGTCTCTTGAACAAATAAAACTTCTAAAAGGTCTCCCAGCTCAACCATCGGGCCTTCAATAAAGGGGCTTTATCTAGTCAGAGACATCACCTTTCTTGCTTGATCCTCCATGTCTGTCTTCTTCCCTGTAGTCCCATCCTTCAGATGGGATGTGGATTTTTTAATGAGGGTGTTTTGGTCTAAGGTCCCAAAAACACTCACATCACCCATTATCTCTTTTCTTAGTTGTGATTATTTAGTAACAAAAAATAGTCCCCCGATAATGAATTTCATGATTTCTGGGCCTCCAAAGTATTGTCAACCACAGTGGAGGAACTTATATGGGACCCTAGAGTTATTAATGAGTTGTCCATTTCAACTAGAATTACATTGACAGAGCCATTTAGTTTAACACTAATACAAACAAGATATCTAGGGATCTTCTCCCCATTATCACATGGATCCTACAACTAATTGAATAAACCCAAGTCATGTATCAATCAAGTAAACACATCTACCTCCTTCATAATTTTACTCGACCTTCCAACCTCACATTTAATAGAAGCTGATGGATTGGTTATCCCATGATCTTCTCCCATTTCTGATTTACTGGTAACCACATTACATCATAGTCCTATAACTTCCTCCGCCATACCTAATTGATTAACACTTATGGAATTTCATACTATGACTATGAAAAAAATCCATAATTTGGGGCATATCAGTCCTGGAGAAACCATATTAGCATTGACAGCATCCAGAATTTTCATGACCTAACCAATGAAAGCTAAAATAGTAAAGGTTCAATGAATATTAATACACCTTCTAATGCCAATAGGGGTCTCCCTAAATCTAAATGGGGATGGATTCCAATGTTTCATTAGATATATCAACTTCAACTTAGATCATAAGAGTGACTGGATGGAAAACGGACGTGGTGCGGGAATCTGAATAGAGGTAACATCCTAACATATTGCCTATCAACTGATGGATAGCCTAGTTCTAGAAAATTATAGGAAGTCCATGAAGGGATATCTAGAGTGTTGTGGCTAGAGAGTCGCAACTCATACCGAAGTCGAAATTCCATCAGATGTGAGAAAACCAAAATACCATCAAAGAGAGTGGTGTAAAAGGACCAATCATAAACCATATCTTCTTCATTTGAGAAATGTATTTTCATGTGGATTACATGCCAATGTCCAATAATCACATGATACTGAAAATTACAAGAAGATAGGACATACTCGTCGAACACATCCATAGAGGGGTGATTCATTCTGAATCAAGCTAAAAAAATCATCTCCAATATTGGTAAATGTTCCTTGAACTCCAAGGGAGAAATAGGTACTGAGACGAATACATTCGTGTAGGATTGGAAGTTAGATATCATATCAAATGTAGTGAAAATATGAACGAAGGATAGATATGTGAAAGGGTAGAAAAAGGGAAAACAGGAATGGAGTGAGCATAATGGAGAATCTTCCCCAGTCATATTTTTAGATATTTGTATCATCAACCCTTTATAAGACTCATTGGTCATTATTGTAACATTCTTCTTTAAATGAAATGGAGAACCTATGACATTTCTATTTTTAGGATCATTCTCATTTAATTACTAAACATCATATTCAGATGAATTCTTATCCAATATTCAAATAAATATTTTCCAGGTTAGAATGTTAAAAACATCCTCCAATTAATGGTTTCATTTCTAATTCATGTATTATTTTTCACTAATTGAATTTATTGTATTCTTTATATTTTTTAATTTCATAAAATAGACCAATATTCTAATTAGAAAATAGAGAGAAAAAAAATATATTTAACTTCATTGTACCCTCCTTTACTAGCTCAATAGGTAAAATCACAAATTTTAAGAAATTGAACATTCCCAAATTTAATAGAAAATCTATAACATAGACATCAAGAACAATCATTGTATCACTATTATCTTTTCATGGGATAAGAAATTTTGTCTTCCAAATTAAAACAACAATTTCAACTAGAAAAAAATAAAATAGATAACATAAATGATTATAAGTAATGAAAAGAGAAATTTATGATTTAAATTTCTTGAAACATTCCAATTCGTGAAGTAGCTTATGGGTAAATAAATTTTGATATCATTATAGTGGAAATTGAAGAAAACCAAGAACTTTTGGAATTGTTAGTTTCATAATATATCCAAAAAGATTTAAATTAGTAAATTCCATTCAATTTCATTTTGAAAATGTAATAAATAATAGAATTAACTAATCACATATGGATAAGGTATATCAGTGTCTTCCTTTTCAATACAGATATCCTTCCAACATTGGAAGATAATCATATCCTTCAAAAAACAACCAATTTTATTAAACCATGATATTTAAATGTATAATAACTTAATTAAATCCCTTTTTAACAAATATTTTCAATAATCTATCATTTTGATAAATTCTTATGGATGAATCAAAAAAATCCTGCATTGAGGGAACTGGGCATCATGAGTCAAGAGAAAAAAGTTAATAGAGATATGGGATGTGGTAACCCACAATCAATTTTCTAAAGTCATAGGATTTTATATTAAATTTCCACATATCCAATAGCATAAAATAAAACCTAATTGTGATGTGGCAGATGATAATTACTTCAAAATATTAAAATAATCTTCTGAAATCGTAATGGTTTCTAAAAAAGCATCAGATTAATTATTTATCTAAAAAAGAAACATCAAATAATATAAAAGGAAATTTTAAATTTATAAATATAATAAAATGTAAAACTATATAAATTGAAAGAAACAAATGAAAGTAATATTGAAGATTAGAAAATTAATTATCATAGAAAAATATAATATTATGTAGGAAAGTTGTCTCATATATTTTCTTATTTTATTATTGATAAAACTAGTCTGATAATTTTTTTTAGAAAATTATTTCAAATTAAATTTTCATAAATAATATTATTATTACTTTTTATTAAAAAAATAATTTGAAAATTTTTAGAGTTCAGTTGAGAAATTATTATTTTTTGAATTGATTTTTTTAGAAAATATATTTTTTTGAAATAAATATTTTTAGGAAACCAGTGAAAATTTTAATCCCCCTTGGAAAACAATTTAATTAATATAGGGATAAAATTAAATGAGAAGTAAATATAAATGATAAATTTTTTATTAATATTTTAGGTACTATTTAATATGTTCAAATATATCCAATTTTAGATATTTTTAAAACATCTCAGCATGTTTTTCTTGCATTATGAGGAATTGTAAAAAAGTATGTTCATTATTTGTGATCCAGAAGGAAAATGTGTCTTATATCTATATAGTTATCTCATGAGTGATGTTTTGGGATTTTACATTAAAATAGGGCTCATGTGTTATCGCAAAATATATATATTTTTTTATCAAAACCCCAGCAAAATTAGTGATTATGTGTTGCATCCATAAAACATGAGGAAAAAAAATTTCAGTTACAAAATACTTTTCATCAATGGTGGAATTTATAAATATATTCATTTCTTACAATATCATGAAACAAAACATTCTCATAATAAATTAAAATATATATATTTACATTTTATTCCATTTCACATCCACCAATATCGTCATTATAAAAAAATTCAGATCAAAATAATTTACATATTAGGAAAATAAGACAAGATCATAAGTTAATTTAATATAAAAAAATTACAACATTAAGATGGGAATATTTAATATTAGTTAGATATATTTCATATAACCATACAAAAAACATCAAATCAAGATTAATAGTTTTAATATAATATAAACTATCATCCTTCCTATAATTTTTTTATTAAGTTGATTCCCCAATTTAAGAAGATCTAAATAATTTTATCTTTAAATAAAATGGTTATACATTTAGAAATTTTATTTAAATATTTATTAAGATTATATTTTATATAATTATGTTTAGTTATAAAACTTATATTTAGTTTTTGTTAAATTTTAAAACCATGAAAATATGTAAGCTCACCCATCAAGATCATTCTAAACTGAGTTTTCATAAGATCATAAAAAAAATTGTAATATATTTGTTAGTAGAATTTAATGTAATTTCCAAAACCTAAATTGGAACAATTGAGGGGTTTTTAGAAACCTTTTTAATTAAAATGGTTTAATCTGATGCTCTGTAAAAAAAATTGTTACAAATAAACTATTAAACCAATCATACTAGGATCTAGGGGCATTATTATGTCCATAAATTTTCTTAGTAAGTCAAAATACATGATCTAGAGATTTTACTTTTTAAAAACATGGTGGTTATTCTATATGAACATCCTACATACATATCTGTTTTGAAAATAAATCATCACATAAATTTGAATATGTTGTAAAATTTAAAATTTTATATAAGATAAAAGTATATAGATTGCTTTAAGTATATCTGTAAGAGCATTAGTGTCTTCATATTCTATTCCTTCTTTTTTATTATAACCCTTTGAAAATATTATAACTTTATTACTAATTATGATTCTAGCTTCATCACACTTATTTTAAAAAACCCACTACAAACCAATTATACATGAATCTTTTGGTCAATGAACCAAATTCCCATCATGATTCCTTTAATATTAATTTATTTCATCCTACATATCTCTTGTCAAAATTTCATCACCAAAATCCTCATTAGGAGTCTTAGAATCAAATTTTTATATAAATTTATGATGTTAAATTTCATTTATTAAGGATAGTATAGTTCTAATTGGCTGATCTATATCACCAAAGATATTATTAATAGTATGATTCATAAGGAGTAACTAATTTCTTGTGTTTCTAAAACTATATTATTCCAAAAAGGTTTAATTTATTATTTAGATAGAAAAACAAAAATATTTTTCTTCAGTTATTCTCATATAATACAATGTTTCCAAAATGTTTTTAATATAATTTTTGGAAATAACATCTATGGATATAGGTTTTAGATTATTGTAAAAAATGGTAAAATTTTATTGAATTTGACATGAACTATTTCCTCAAGAGTACTTTTATTTTTATAAAAATCCTTAATTTCCTTACATTTGGTGGAATAACCAATAAAAAATCATTTAGTGGATTTTGGAGAAAATTTATGTAAATTTTCTTCAGTATTCAGGATGTATAATTTGTAACACCCCAGGTAAATAAAGAATATGACATTTCATATTTATCCATATTTGTGAATAAAATATTAATATGACTTTAAAGGGGACGCTATGCTCGATGGCGTACCCAACACGCAACAACGAGTTTCTTGGGAATCTTACGTTGCACTCTATTAATAAAATAATATTATTCTAAATGGTAGTTAACATGTAGCCGTTGTAATGGCGGGAATGGATAGAAATAACTAAAATATGATTATATATGTTCTTAAATATTTTTACATTTATACAATAAAAGATAAAGGCTTAAAATACGGAAAGAATTCAATTTTAGGCGTATATGCCCTAGTTTTCACTAAAGGTTCACTTATCACCTTTTGATGGAGAACCGTCATTAAATATAGTTTTGTTCACTCTTAAACATTATTTTCGACCAAATAAAACTCTTATTAAGAATCAGGACATCAAAATTTACTTTGTGTAAATTTTTGGTATCTTTCCGATAAAGTTCATTTTTTTAATGAATAGTGTAAAATGTTGTATTTTAATTCAAACCCACTTTTTAATCTAATTTATTTATATGATTAGATTATATTTTTAATTGGTTTTAAAGTGAAATTAGAAAATATTTTTACCATTAAATCCAATAGTGGTCGTTGGAATCAATTTCACTTTGAAATCAGACTTAAACTAGTGTCAATCTTTTGATACTTATTGTTTCATAAAACACGCTATTTGTCATAAAAACGGGAATTAATTATTAAATTAATTAATGTGACTTATATGTTTTGAATTTTGTAAAACGGACTTCATTTTTGAATACAGAATATCAAATATAACTTAGGGTGAATTTTTGGGATTTTTCTGAAAAACATCAATTTTTGATGAATAGTGAAACCACTAAGTGGTACTTATAAAAACCGATTTTCCGTTTAAATGAAATGTTGCCATCATTGTGTTTTGATTTTAAAAAATCCGACATACATGGTTGTCATTAAGAAGTAAAATGTGGTTCAATGAGATTAAAATAATTTTTTGGTGAATAGTAACTTATTAAGTTTTTAATCGTGATTAGTGGTAATTAGTGTGGTTTAAGGTAAAAATAATGCTTTAATTAAATGAGATGAGCTTGACACATGTCTTACCCTCATGGGTTGTATCATGGCCGACCAAGACAAGCCATGGGTCAACTTGGGGACCCCATGGATCCACTTTGGTTGGGAAATGACATAAATAACATTTTATTTAATGTAAAAGTAAAATTGACACAAACATGATATGTTTTACTAAAACAATTTTTAAGTGGGGTTATACAAGTCATATTTTTGATTATAAATATTAATTGGAAAGCTAAAAATATTTCCTACATCATAGTATTTTTTTTATAATTTTTATACATTAAATGAATTAAATTATTTATGACATAATAATGATGCAGCGATGACATCATTATTTGATGATTTAAATAAAATGGAAAGATAATGTAAAATCTATGAACTACACATGTCCAAAACTTATTGGATGAGTGGATTTAGAAGCCTTATCACCTTATCCACGAATTATATCAATGTGGGACCTTTTGAAACCGAAACACATTTTCAAATAAAGTAATATTTCTTTACTTTCCAAAAGTGCCCCTCCTCTCCTATTATAAAAGGCCCCCACCTCTACCTCTTTTCACACACTCCTCAAGCCTTTGGCTCGGCCGACCCCTGCCCATTTACTCTCTCCACATCCCTATCCTCATCCTAGAGGATTCCCTTTGGGCATAATCCTTTCAAAGGAAGCCTTTAGGCTCAAATCAAAAGGAGTTACACTTTTAAAGGTAATTCATTCTCTCATGTTCATTTGTTTTATTTTGCTTCTCCAACCCCCTAAACTCTTTTTATTTACTTCTTTTGTAACAACAACAGTATATTAAATATACTAGGATGTTGTTATAAGATTTATTCGAGCTACACTCTCACACAACTACATCAAATGGTTAAAGAACATACGGTTTCCGTGGATGGTGAAATTCTGCCTCCCGAAACGATGATTGTTCAATACTCATTTAACACCTTCAACGGTGGCCATTATGATGTAACTATTTTTATATATGATATATAATATGTTTATGTTTTATTTATGCTTCTGTATTTTTCATTTTTGTCTTACCTTTATGGCTTCCATTATGGGTATACGCGATATCTTCATTTAAGGAAGTGCGGACTACCACCCCCTCAAAGTGATTCGATTCGTTAAATACCATATGTGGAATGTATAAAGGATGGAAATATGATATTATATATGATATTATACTGGAATTATAATATACCTTTATATAATTATTATTCCATTCTATAAAATATGAAATAGAAATGAAAGTAGCGTTCATGCGTACGTACGGCTTACCGTCTCCATGAACGGTGCATTTCATTTCTTACCTCTAAATGATTATGTAATGTTATAAATGCATTCATGTACTGGATATATATGAAATATATGATATCTACATAATGAATACAATTCTGGATATAATAAACATTTGGCCACACGAACAACATGTAATTGTAAGAAGTCCACTTTCGACTTAAGAGCCAAATATCGGCAAAACAAATATTATTAACTTAAATGATTACATAATGTTTATGACATGGTAATAAGTGATATAAAAGGAATAATTAACTTGAAAAAGGTTCTTAAGGAAGTGGAAATTAACTCAAGTTTATTATTCAGGAGATTAAAGAACGATTGAGTCAAGTCGGACCCGAGGTAAGGGATCCTACAACTCTCTTTCTTTTTAAGTACACTCTTTTATGTCATTTCATTTAAGCTCATCTTTCTTATGATTGGGATGTTATTTTATATTACTCCTACTGTAATTTTTATGTTCATGTGATGAGAGACCCTATTCTCTCTCATCAATCCATTTTGGATGTTTTGAGTGGCGCTGTTAGGCTGCCGAACTTTCGTAAGAGATCTAACCTCTCTCTTTCTTTTTAAGTACTCTCCTTTATGTCACTTATTTTAAACTCCTCCTTGCAATGTTGGGGGATTTTCTTTTATATTACACTTGCTGTAAATTCTATTGTAATATGATGGGATAATCTATTTGATCTCATCAATCCATATTCGGAAGTTTTATGTGGCGCCGTTAGGCTGCTGAGTTTTCGTAAGGGATTTTTCATCTCACTTTTATTCCCGTGAGATTTATGCTACATTTGCCACAAATTCCATTGAGTGGTGTATGTACTTCCCATTATTCTACTCTTTGTGTAATATACTTTCGTTTATGAGTATTTACATCAATGACCTATTGTCTTTCTTCATGGGGTGTATGTTTTGAAAGATACCCAAGTCGGTAAGGGAACCTTTCACCCTCCTCTTTTTTAATAGACTTCTTTTATTGGGTCTTTTAATTTACATATTTTTATGTTGGGATATGTTCTCATACATCCTTATTGAATTAAATATTATGTCCAAGTGATGAGATACACTTTTTATCTCTCATGAACTCATTTTGATGTGATGTCGTTAGGCTGTCAAGGGAACTTTTTAACCCAATTTCGATTTCTTTGGGTTCAACTTGTAGTCATTGAATATGTCATCCATTGAATATGTGTGAATGACCTTTTATTGTTTTACACTTAATATCCACTTATACTGGGTGTATATATATTTGTCACACATATTTTTGAGATTTATTTGTCCTTAATTTAAGGATACCTTCTTTATATGGGATTTCATCACATTTGACATTTCTATTGAGGGTTCATTGTTGTTATGCACCAATTCACTCTTATATGGTGTATATACTGTCCTTTGAAGTATTATATCATGAATCCTTTTATTCTCATGATATTATAAAGTTCTAACTAAATGTTATTCCTCGATTATTGTATTCAAATGTCTCTAATTTTGGTAAAACCCCTTTAACCAAAATATCGTTTTAAATGTTTTAATTATTTGTTCTTATTAATATCCATGTTTTCAAAATGGTTTTAAGGATTTATTTATATGGATAATAATGGTTTAAAATGTTAAAAGCTTCATGTTGGTATGGGACACTTTGATTCAAAAATCTCTTTATTAAATATTTTAAATGGTTTTGGAAATGGTTTCTTTTTGAATGGATTCATTATTTCAATATCCTAAAATGTTATATTGTGATTGAAATGTGGAAATGTTATGTTTCCTTTATTCATGTTTATGTGATATGATTATTTTATGGTTCTTGGGCATTGTTATGAAGAACGGGTGGTTCCATGATAAACTAAGGGCGGGTGAGCCCGATATAGCTCTCCAATGCATTGGGTAACGCGAAGGAGTGAAACGTTAAGGTTTATCCGAAGAGATTTAGGGAATATACTATGATGGGTATTCCAAACGTAACCAAGAGGGGTACTCCCCACGTAAGAATGTTATGAATGCCTCAAGTTACCTTTATGTCTTATGTTTTCTATGATTTATTCATGATTTGATATTCCTATGTTTTATGGGTAAAGTGTGATATTATTCTAATGTATATATGAACTCATGTTTCCTTTCCATATTTTTTATAACTCTTACTGAGCTTTTTATGCTCATCCCAAGATTTTGAAATGTTTTTCACAGGTCAAGGGAAAGGTACATGATTTGATGATAGTGTTAAGGAAGTGTCAAGAAAGAACCCATGTTTTATTTTAAATATGTTTCCGTTGATGGGAAGAATGAATACTGTCTTTTATGTAACCACTTTGTTTAAATGTGGAACGTAATGCAAGTTTCATGATCTAATTCTCTAAAACTCTAAACCTGAAAAGATCCTCAATGTGTAATCTTGTAATAACTCAAGATTAAGTAAGGTTTAAGGCTGGGGCCTTATAGTTTGTATCAAAGGTCGGTTTAGATAACTTTAGAGGTTAGGGTATTCTTTAAGCATAAGTGGCATTACCAT
Organism: Viscum album; assembly: GCA_963277665.1. Classification (NCBI taxonomy): domain Eukaryota; kingdom Viridiplantae; phylum Streptophyta; class Magnoliopsida; order Santalales; family Viscaceae; genus Viscum; species Viscum album. Next base: position 2,138,394,671 of record OY728165.1, read on the forward strand.
AATGGTTAGGATTTCAGAAAGAGTCCTAGTTTTAGATAAAGTGAATGAGTAAGTATATCTTAGTTTTTACCTTCCTCATTAGTACATGATGGTTTTGTTGATATACTCACACTGACCTTTTTGGTTTTAGTAAATGGCTGGATCTAGCAGGCACCAAAGTGACAATGGGTTTGAAGGAAACTGTGGTGGTTCTCTGATTAAGATACTCGATGAGATGGGGGATTCAATGAGGAATCTCATGGTTTTTCTAAACCAACTATCAAGGAGTCATGATCAACCACTTGAACCTTGGTGAGTTCTCTAATGCATCATGTACGAGATGGCCAACTCGATGTGGAAATTCAGGTAATAATTATTAAGGTAACCATTAGGGTTTATATGATCCTTACTTTTGAGGTAATTATGGGTTATTATATGATATGATGAAAAATTAAGGGCATGAGATAAAATTGAGGTTAAAATATGTTATGATTATTCTTGAAGATTTTATCTCATTTTGGGGAATGTTTTAAGAATTATATAGTTTTGGAAAAAGGACAACACGCAGAACGTGTGACATCTCGTCGCATCGGACAAAGCTGCGGGAATCGAACCCACAACCAAAGTGCGACTGGTATTTATCGCCTACCACTGGACTACGTGAAGTACCTGGTTAGTTTGACTGATTCTTTTTAGTTATATGATTTTATGAATTAAGAGTAAGTTGATTTTGGAGGATATGTGATTAGGATAATTACTTTTCAATGTGAGACTTTAGGAGCAACTAATGTTGTTTGGAGATAAATGTTACGATTTAACATGGTAGACTATGTGACTAAATCCTTCAAATATTTGGGTTTCAATCTTAGTTTGGTTTACTTTGAAGAATTTTATGGACAAATTGTTTATCGGATGGTCCTCGTTGAACATTGGGTTTTGTTGGACAAATTTTGGAGATTAAGAATAGATTTTCTTTTTATAAAGGGTTATCCTTTTCTGGAATATCTGATCCTGTACTAGCCTTTTTGGTTTTGTTTTTGGTTAAAGTCTAAAGACATGGGAAGTATATAGTTCTCTTTTTGGGATTAGGTGATTCTCTAGAATTTGATTATAGTACTCTTAATGTGAACAAGTCTTCCTAAATACTCGTCTTTTGGAGAAAATATGAGTTTGTGTAAGGAATCTAATAAAAGTTGAAAGTCAATATGATAAGTGATTATGTTTCCTTATGAATAAATTCCTCAATAAAAAGTAACTTAAAACAAAAATGTTTTCTATTAACTTTTCCTACAGGGGAATCGAATACCGTTTAACCCATCACAAGTTTGTGATTTTCTCGTGGTTAACTTTCTCCTAAACATGTTTTCTATCACTCTCCATCAGAACATGACCCTTTGTTTTTTCCTCCATGTCCATATTTTCATACTTGGAATCCTAGTATGGGTTAACTCGGGTGACTTTTGTACTTATATTTCTTTATTTTAAAGTGTTTGTTTTACCGACTTTTGTTCCGATTTGGGACTTTCAAGGATGTTTCTAAGCGCAATTTTAAAATTGCGAGGACGCAATTCCCAAAAGGGGGGAAGGATGTAACACCCCAGGTAAATAAAGAATATGACATTTCATATTTATCCATATTTGTGAATAAAATATTAATATGACTTTAAAGGGGACGCTATGCTCGATGGTGTACCCAACACGCAACAACGAGTTTCTTGGGAATCTTACGTTGCACTCTAATAATAAAATAATATTTTTCTAAATGGTAGTTAACATGTAGCCGTTGTAATGGTGGTAATGGATAGAAATAACTAAAATATGATTATATATGTTCTTAAATATTTTTAAATTTATACAATAAAAGATAAAGGCTTAAAATACAGAAAGAATTCAATTTTAGGCGTATATGCCCTAGTTTTCACTAAAGGTTCACTTATCACCTTTTGATGGATAACCATCATTAAATATAGTTTTGTTCACTCTTAAACATTATTTTGGACTAAATAAAACTCTTATTAAGAATCGGGACATCAAAATTTACTTTGTGTAAATTTTTGGTATCTTTCCGATAAAGTTCATTTTTTTAATGAATAGTGTAAAATGTTGTTTTTTAATTCAAAACCACTTTTTAATCTAATTTATTTATATGATTAGATTATATTTTGAATTGGTTTTAAAGTGAAATTAGAAAATATTTTTACCATTAAATCCAATAGTGGTCGTTGGAATCAATTTCACTTTGAAATCAGACTTAAACTAGTGTCAATCTTTTGATACTTATTGTTTCATAAAACACGCTATTTGTCATGACAGCGGGAATTAATTATTAAATTAATTAATGTGACTTATATGTTTTGAATTTTGTAAAACGGACTTCATTTTTGAATTCAGAATATCAAATATAGCTTAGGGTGAATTTTTGGGATTTTTCTGAAAAACTTCAATTTTTGATGAATAGTGAAACCACTAAGTGGTACTTATAAAAACTGATTTTCCGTTTAAATGAAATTTTGTCATCATTGTGTTTTGATTTTCAAAAATCCTACATACATGGTTGTCATTATGAAGTAAAATGTGGTTCAATGAGATTAAAATAATTTTTTGGTGAATAGTAACTTATTAAGTTTTTAATCGCGATTAGTGGTAACTAGTGTGGTTTAAGGTAAAAATAATGCTTTAATAAAATGAGATGAGCTTGACACATGTCTTACCATCATTGGTTGTATCATGGCCGACCAGGAAAAGCCATGGGTCAACTTGGGGACCCCATGGATCCACTTTGGTTGGGAAATGACATAAATAACATTTTATTTAATGTAAAAGTAAAATTGACACAAACATGATCTGTTTTACTAAAACAATTTTTAAGTTGGGTTATACAAGTCATATTTTTGATTATAAATATTAATTGGAAAGCTAAAAAGATTTCCTACATCATAGTATTTGTTTTATAATTTTTATACATTAAATAAATTAAATTATTTATGACATAATAATGATGCAGCGATGACATCATTATTTGACGATTTAAATAAAATGGAAAGATAATGTAAAATCTATGAACTACACATGTCCAAAATTTATTGGATGAGTGGATTTCGAAGTCTTATCACCTTATCCACGAATTATATCAATGTGGGACCTTTTGAAACCGAAACACATTTTCAAGTAAAGTAATATTTCTTTACTTTCCAAAAGTGCCCCTCCTCTCCTCTTATAAAAGGCCCCCACCTCTACTTCTTTTCACACACTCCTCAAGCCTTTGGCTCGGCCGACCCCTGCCCATTTACTCTCTACACATCCCTATACTCATCCTAGAGGATTCCCTTTGGGCAAAATCCTTTCAAAGGAAGCCTTTAGGCTCAAATCAAAAAGAGTTACACTTTTAAAGGTAATTCATTCTCTCATGTTCATTTGTTTTATTTTGCTTCTCCAACCCCCTAAACTCTTTTTATTTACTTCTTTTGTAACAACACCAGTATATTCAATATACTAGGATGTTGTTATAAGATTTATTCAAGCTAAACTCTCACACAACTACATCAAATGGTTAAAGAACATACGGTTTCCGTGGATGGTGAAATTCTGCCTCCCGAAACGATGATTGTTCAATACTCATTTAACACCTTCAACGGTGGCCATTATGATGTCACTATTTTTATATATGATATATAATATGTTTATGTTTTATTTATGCTTCTGTATTTTTCATTTTTGTCTTACCTTTATGGCTTCCATTATGGGTATACACGATATCTTTATTTAAGGAAGTGCGGACTACCGCCCCCTCAAAGTGATTTGATTCGTTAAATACCATATGTGGGATGTATAAAGGATGGAAATATGATATTATATATGATATTATACTGGAATTATAATATACCTTTATATCGTTATTATTCCATTCTATAAAATACGAAATAGAAATGAAAGTAGCGTTCATGCGTACGTACGGCTTACCGTCTCCATGAACGGTGCATTTCATTTCTTACCTCTAAATGATTATGTAATGTTATAAATGCATGAATGTACTGGATATATATGAAATATATGATATCTACATAATTAATACAATTCTGGATATAATAAACATTTGGCCACACGAACAACATGTAATTGTAAGAAGTCCACTTTCGACTTAAGAACCAAATATCGGCAAAACAAATATTATTAACTTAAATGATTACATAATGTTTATGACATGGTAATAAGTGATATAAAAGGAATAATGAACTTGAAAAAGGTTCTTAAGGAAGTAGAAATTAACTCAAGTTTATTATTCAGGAGATTAAATAACGATCGAGTCAAGTCGGACCCGAGGTAAGGGATCCTACAACTCTCCTTCTTTTTAAGTACACTCTTTTATGTCATTTCTTTTAAGCTCATCTTTCTTATGATTGGGATGTTATTTTATATTACTCCTACTATAATTTTTATGTTCATGTGATGAGAGACCCTATTCTCTCTCATCAATCCATTTTGGAAGTTTTGAGTGGCGCTGTTAGGCTGCCGAACTTTCGTAAGAGATCTAACCTCTCTCTTTCTTTTTAAGTACTCCCCTTTATGTCACTTCTTTTAAACTCCTCCTTGCAATGTTGGGGGATTTTCTTTTATATTCCACTTGATGTAAATTATATTGTAATATAATGGGATACTCTATTTGATCTCATCAATCCATATTCGGAAGTTTTATGTGGCGCCGTTAGGCTGCTGAGTTTTCGTAAGGGATTTTTCATCTCACTTTTATTCCTGTGAGATTTATGCTACATTTGCCACAAATTCCATTGAGTGGTGTATGTACTGCCCATTATTCTACTATTTGTGTAATATACTTTAATTTATGAGTATTTACATCAATGACCTATTGTCTTTCTTCATGGGGTGTATGTTTTGAAAGATACCCAAGTCGGTAAGGGAACCTTTCACCCTCCTCTTTTTTTAAAAGACTTCTTTTATTGGGTCTTTTAATTTACATATTTTTATGTTGGGATATGTTCTCATACATCCTTATTGAAGTAAATTTTATGTCCAAGTGATTATATACACTTTTTATCTCTCACGAACTCATTTTGATGTGATGCCGTTAGGCTGTCAAGGGAACTTTTTAACCCAATTTCGATTTCTTTGGGTTCAACTTGTAGTCATTGAATATGTCATCCATTGAATATGTGGGAATGACCTTTTATTTTTTTACACATAATATCCACATATATTGGGTGTATATATATTTGTCACACATATTTTTGAGATTTATTTGTCCTTAATTTAAGGATACCTTCTTTATAAGGGATTTCATCACATTTGACATTTCTATTGAGGGTTCATTGTTGTTATGCACCAATTCACTCTTATATGGTGTATATACTGTCCTTTGAAGTATTATATCATGAATCCTTTTATTATCATGATATTATAAAGTTCTAACTAAATGTTATTCCTCGATTATTGTATTCAAGTGTCTCTAATTTTGGTAAAACCCCTTTAACCAAAATAACGTTTTAAATGTTTTAATTATTTGTTCTTATTAATATCCATGTTTTCAAAATGGTTTTAAGGATTTATTTATATGGATATTAATGGTTTAAAATGTTAAAAGCTTCAAGTTGGTATGGGACACTTTGATTCAAAAATGTCTTTATTAAATATTTTAAATGGTTTTGGAAATGGTTTCTTTTTGAATGGATTGATTATTTCAATATCCTAAAATGTTATATTGTTATTGAAATGTGGAAATGTTATGTTTCTTTTATTCATGTTTATGTGATATGATTATGTTATGGTTCTTGGGCATTGTTATGAAGAACGGGTGGTTCCATGATAAACTAAGGGCGGGTGAGCCCGATATAGCTCTCCAATGCATTGGGTAACGCGAAGGAGTGAAACGTTAAGGTTTCTCCGAAGAGATTTAGGGAATAAACTTTGATGGGTATTCCAAATGTAACCAAGAGGGTTACTCCCCACGTAAGAATGTTATGAATGTCTCAAGTTACCTTTATGTATTTTGTTTTCTATGATTTATTCATGATTTGATATGCCTATGTTTTATGGGTAAAGTGTGATATTATTCTAATGTATATATGAACTCATGTTTCCTTTCCATATTTTTTATAACTCTTACTGAGCTTTTTATGCTCATCCCAAGTTTTTGAAATGTTTTTCACAGGTCAAGGGAAAGGTACATGATTTGATGATAGTGTCAAGGATTTGTCAAGAAGGAACCCATGTTTTATTTTAAATATGTTTCCGTTGATGGGAAGAATGAATACTGTCTTTTATGTAACCACTTTGTTTAAATGTGGAACGTAATGCAAGTTTCATGATCTAATTCTCTAAAACTCTAAACCTGAAAAGATCCTCAATGTGTAATCTTGTAATAACTCAAGATTAATTAAGGTTTAAGGCTGGGGCCTTATATAATTTTCATAAGAAAACATTGAAATAATATTTTTTTTGATTTATTCTATTCCATTACTATACATGATTTTTTTTAAAAAATGGTGTTATTAAACATGATTTATGGTATATCATGATGTACTCTCTACTTCAGCCAAATATATTTATAACTTTAGTATTCATTCAACATTATTATAATAATATCTAGACGAATGAAATTTCATTTTTCAATTACACCAACTTTTATGGTTTTCTAGGTGTTTAAAATTTTTGTATTATTAAAAAAATTTAATAAAAATTGTTTTAAATTTAGAATTAAATAACTCTCCACTATGATCACAAAATGACCTCTTTTAATAGATCTCAAAGGTATATTTTTTATTTTTTCACGTAGAATATAAATGTTTTAAAATAAAAACATCTAGCTTCTTTTTTGATAAAAATTAAACCCATGTATACCTAGTATAGTCATAAAAAAAAGAATATATTTTTCAAAAATATTTCTATTTTTTATATGTCCAAATAAATCAATGATCATTAACATTAAATCATAAAAATTTGAAACTTCAAAAATATAATGAAAACATTTCTTTTTTTCATCTGTAATTTATATGGATGATTGAAATTACAAAAAATAATAATATGCTTAGGTACATCTGTAAGATGAAATTTATTAGAGTGATATACTAATTTTCTAACATTACTGTATCATAACATTCTAGGCCACAACCACGATTTATCTTTAATTAAACAAAAGAATGTTAGATCGTTTGACTAAACATTTTCTATGTTATGTATTCTCATGCATATTGGAAGAAAGAATAAGCATATCTGTTGAACATTGAATAATATATTTATCATTAAAAGCTTTCACAAGATAACCCTCATCACAATGTCGTTTTTTGATAATATTATTGTAATTAATTCCTATAACAAATTAATTTTTTAAAATTTAATATTTACTAAAAATTAAAATATTGCTTATTCTTATAATGTCTCCTTGATCATTTTTACTAGAAATTAAAATTCCCACCTTCAATTATTATAGTTTTCGTGAAGAAATCTTTGTTCCAAAATATATTCCTGGAACAACCACCATCCATGTACAAAAATATTTTTTTTATAAACATGTTATTTTTATAGAATAAAAATATAAATATTTTTGAAACCAAATGTTCTTCGGTCAAGATTTGTTAAAAAATAAAATTTCTATAAAACACAATTTTCTAACTTTGTTATGTTGGGAAGTTATCAATTATTTAGAAAAATATACTTTTTGAAACCCTAAATATTTCAATTTATTTTATCAACATTTATTACATCAAATTCGTCTACATCTAAATTTAGTACATAATTAGACAGGTTTGGTTTATAATAGTTGTTTTGAAAATTTTGTTTTATTATTAGTAAAACAATTCCATAAATATTCTATAGAGGTTTATTTTTTCTATAAATTATATCAAAATTTTCTTTACAAGTTATAAATATTTAAATAAACTTCTTCTTGCATGAAATTTTTTAATCTACTTTTACCACTACTTTTTTATCCTTATTAGGTGTATCACAATAATTAATTTTTATAAATATTATAGGAAATTATTTTTCTCAAGAAAAGATTTGTTTATTCTTTTGAAGAAAATAGATTCTATTATTATGGGTCAAAATTCTGAAATTTTATTTTCCAAGTTTAACTTTAATAGTATCATGTTTTATGGAAACATTACAAATTTATTTTTATAAATTTTAGAAAATATTTAAAATTACACAAAACATAGTATAGTATTATCATATTTTTATATTTATTCTTCATAGGAATATATAAAATTATTCTTAATTTCATTATCAAGATAATTTAAATTTAATGTATGGTTAGTTTAGGATTGAATAGATACCTTACCCATTGTATAATTATTGTTAAATGGAATTCCATAAATGTAACAAACATTCCTCAAATCTTAACATTCACAAGTTGATAAATTACAAGAAGAAATATCATATCCACATTCACTGCATGTTTTTTAGGATTTCAGAGTTTTCATATTATAATGTTGGAAAAACGTCATATCATTATTCTATAAATGTATACCTTTCATGTATTTTCTTTTAATATTGGGATAATATTATATTATATGTCATGGATTATTTCACTTCTAAATTTTCATTTAAATAGAATTATCCTTTTAACATTTTCATTAAAATAATAATTATACATATATATTATATAATTATTCTCACAATCTGGATCATTATTTTGGAAAGGAAGCTAACTCATTCTCAAAATATTCAGATGAATTAAAAAAAAAATTAACTTGAAATTTCATTTTCATTAAGGAGTAAGAAATATTCATTACATATATAACCTTTTGGTAATTATTGAAGTAGAAGAAAAATATTCTACATTTTTTTTCCACTTTTCACTATCAATTTTAAATCTTCCATCATACTTATATGATTTATATTCAAATAAAATTTCCTCAACGTATTAATCATTATTGTATCCTAAATATTTTTTCACTTCACTTCCCACTCTACTAAAATATTAGAAATGATATTTTAAACTAAAATTTGACCATAAAGGTATTTTCACCCATAGATGATAAATATTTACCAGTTTTCATGAATCTTTGAAGAATTATAAAATATTATTCCTTTGGTGTGAAATAAATTTAATAATAATTACCCTTAATCATTTATCTTCTGATTTCTAAAAATTTAGATGCACAAAAATAGTAATTTGCATCATCTTCCAAATATTATATTCACATTCACAATAAAACATTTTAATATAGATATTTTTTTCATAGAACAAAAAAAATAATTTATGAGTTGATCATTAAGTTGATATCCCAACATTTATTGATTTGTAACTATAGAAACCTAATTATTTTACATTTGGAAGTTACCATTTAACATAGCATATTTATCCACCCTAGCATTGATAACAAGTGTTTTAATATGATCTCTTCAGTAGTAATAATCATCCCCATCAAATACTAGTGGTATGTAAGATTATAATTATAAATAATTCCAATATTCAAATATTCCATCATTGTAAACAAGATTTATTCCCTTCTAGAATGTAGACATTAGTCTACAAATAGTTATTTAAAACTAATAAATAATTTTTTTTAACATAATCAATAAAATGATAGAAACATTCTTAAAATAAATATTTAACAATGAAAAGTTTACAAGTATAAATTTCAATAATAAAATTTTTTGTATAAAATATTAAATCAACAGATACATAAGGTGGTGAATTTTAGATTTTAAAAATTGGAATTAATAAAATTTACTTATATTTTGGTTTACATACAAAAATTTTGTCTGGTATTTTCAATTCATTAATCAGATACATTCCATTCTGACAAAATGTATATAAATATATTTAGATGAAATTTTTTATGATGTAAAACATTACTTATATAAATTCATAGTAGAATATCATAATTTATAAATAATAAAATTACATTATTATTTATATAAATAAAGAATAGTAAATAAACCTGTATAACTAAAAATGTAGCATATTATAGTGTTTTAAAGAAAAAATCATTGAAACATGATAAAATAATATGCATACATTATCTTTTAGTGTAATAGAATTCAAAAAACCTGCCATAATTTATCCTCAGATTAACTTAATTGAAAATTATGGTCTTTCATCAAGAAAAAATCCATCTATCAAAAATATAAGAATAGGTCTGCCTTTCTTTCCCCCAAATCAGTCTATTAAAATGAACAGACTCAAAATTCATCCATGTATTTGATAAAAACTGATCAGACACATTGAATAAATTTCAATTAAATGATTTAATGCATTTAAAATCCTCACACGGATGTCATAAAACTGAAAAATCATTAAATACAATAATGAGTATACCAGTAAAAAGATACTAAAAAAATAAAAAAATTGTCCTTAATGTTATTGAATCAAAATGTTTCATCTTTATTATCCACAAATGATCAACTATTTTTAGAAGAAACTCCAATGATCCTATTATGGGATTCTCAGAGTTTGTTTCAATGGCCTTGGGTGCACTATATCGAGAAAGCTCACCCTTTTTAACATAGACATTGTCTGATGGTCATTATGATATAATCATCCAATTATTGTCATTATTTCTAATTGATACAGTAATTTTATATCTAATATTATAATACAAAAAATATTTTCTTTATATAAATATACATCCAATGGTTTTCAAGGATTCATCTTGAGAAAATGTTTACCTTAGTCTGATAAATATAATTTCAATTAATAAAGTAAAACTTCTTACAGTGAGACACAGTTATACATAATATGTTAGATATTATAAAAACATTTTTTAATCAAATATAAAATAATTTTTTTGTTGTAAAAAGTGCATTTTTGTATAATTTTATGGTTCCATATAAATATAAATATAGCTCAATACTATCAATTGTCTGATTATAATGTTCAATTTTATTAAAAAAAATTCGATTATAAGTTTTCATGTAATTAATGAATATTTTCCGAATTGAAAATGTTTTCTACATTTTTTTAATCGTATATTTTTTAAACAAAAACATCCTAAAAACATTGGGATGCATATAAAGATAATAAAGTAATCTATTTAAGAATGTGTGTTATGATTTTCACTTAAATGGATAGAATGTATTGAATATTGAACATTACACTAATAATAGTTATGGTTCTTATGTTTTTAAGATGAATAAGGCCTTATATGTATTTAAAACACTATAATCATGTTATTCAAATCTATAAAACATAGTAATGTGCATTTAATTGAATAAATTTTAGGTGGAACATTGTACCTATGTCTAGGGAGATGATATAAATTTTCCTATTATGATTATTTATCTCCATAATATAATATTTTTAGAAATAAAAAATATATTTGTGAGGAATTTTCTTCCAAAATGATGAAACACTTCAAAAAGTCAATGATAGATGAAATGACATTATTTTTTATCCTCTAGGAGATTAATATATAAGTTATATTATTCTCTTACAAGAAGTATACTTGTGAGTTTTTTATTATATTTGATATGTAAGAATAGTGAGTGGTCCATAATCTAATAGAACATGGGACCATGTTGTACATTTATGAAGAAAAATTAATATCGATTAAATATATTTAAAAATTCTTGTTTTTATCCAACATTATTGATAGTTTCTACAATGGATGTCAATTTTTATTTTATATTATATGCATTATTCAAAATAAATCCTAAGAAACCACACACAGAAGTGGTGAAATGGTTCTTGTGCTATATCAATGGGACTATATATTTTATTTTATGTTATGATAAGAACAGATACTTTTAGGAATATATCTCTAATAATTATTATTTTCCAATAGATTTAGATGAATTTAATTCTACTTTATAGGGTTATTTTTTATTAGAGAAAGGGGTGTTTCTTGGTATACTGAGAAGATAAAGTATATCACTCTTAGATCAATGGAATCTGAATATTTTAGGTCATAATAATAAATTAATAAAGTTAGGTAGATGATTTCATAACTTGAGGAAATGTGGATTAATGTTTCCTAACCCATCATTGTTAGGCATGACAATCAATGATCAAAAAAATTTTGATATAATATGCTACAAAATTTGATGTTGGAGAACATTGAAATTGACTAACAGTTCATCATGTAGAAGGTGGAATATGGTAAGCATTCGTTTATGTATGTTTTAACTAGGAATAAATTCATTTATATCTCAATGAAACCCCTTTTTTAGGATTCCATACAACACATAAGAGTGTTTTTTGGAGTGTATTCTATCCCAAAATCCTTGTAGTTTTTCTTGTTTATTTCCCATATATTAGTACTCTGAATTTGATAACAAATAATTATAATATAAAAGGATCTCATATTGAAAATGGTGACTAAACCTATTTTCTTTTTTAGTTTTTATTTAAGGGGGGAATTAAGAGATGGTGGAAGAAACTATTGATTAGAGAATATATTATATAATGATTTTCATGATTCTAAAAATTATAAAAGGGGAATAACGAACTAATTATAGTATATTTTAGAGCCTCTAATGATTGGGGAATGATGATGAATTTTTTAGATTACAGAATTCCCTCTTGAAGTGAATTTGAAGGGGTGAGTTGATATAAAATGATACATGGGGAATGCCTAATTTATATTACATCAAGGGTAGGAGTGACATCCAAAAAATTATTCTATATTATAGTGTGGTTATTAGATAATCATTATATTAGAGGCAAGTTATTACTTGTTTCATAAGGAATCCCATTTATGAGAGTTTTAAGTGTTTTTGTTTAATGTTTATTTACTACATTATCATGGATGATTTGTATTCTTATTGGAGTTGAGTATATTTGGAAATTGATTAAGTTATTCAATGTTGAAGCACATCATTATGTGAAGGGTCTTTTTACACATTGATGAGGCTGTTATATAAGAATAGTGTTATTATTAACACATATCCCTAATTTCACTATCCTATATCTTACATAATAAAGGATTTATGATATAGGATAATTTAATATTTTTTAGGAAATTACTGTATTCCTAAAAGAATTTTCATTATGATGAATATTATAAGATATTATAAGGATACCGTAGATTTATAAAATTAAGACAATGATATTTGGGTGCATTACTAGTATGGATGTTGAATAAATTCATTGTTTTATCAATTAATTCAAGTCATAAAGGTGAAGTTTATTCCATATAAATCTTGGATATGAGAACATGGGGTGGTAATGGTTCTAGGGGTTTTTTAGAGACACAACATCATGATTAATTTATCATGATTTAATTAATTGAACAATAAGAATTAAATGGTTTGCTTATTATATATTTTTTAGATTCATCCTGATGCAATCCACAATGAAATTCCACAATAGTAGACAATGGTGATATATGATATTTTTGATTCACTTTCCATATCATTAGAATCTAGTGGTCACACTATAGGAAATGGTTTCATTTTTCAATTCATGAATTATATAAAAAATATTGGGTGAATCTCATAGGGAAATTAGTGATGAAAATGTGGGAAAACAATGGGATAATCATCCACCCATTCTAAAATTATTTATTTTTTGACTGAAGAGAAGAATAATGATTCACAACTGATTAATATTTTTAAGGAACATATGTTTTTGGGAAGTGATGATTGATTGAAATGTTGGATCTCATCATTGTTTCTTATAATCACTGTTCAGGGCCATCTCTCTAATCCGATAAATGTTTTTATTATATGAAAAATAGGAACATGCATAGAATAATCACAAGTGTTGTTAATTTGGGATTTTTCACTTGATAAATATAGTTGGTGAACCTTATATTATCCTCCATTCTAGGTTTATTTCTTGGTTTATCTATTATCATCACAAAATCACTATCAAGATCAAATCTACTAACCAATAATATGAATAATATTGATTTAGAGTATGATTTTTTTTGAAAGCATTGATTCACCCACTCCCCATAGTGGTTATATACACTCAAATGGAAATATCAATATTATTTCGATGCATATTGTGGATAGAATAAACAAAAAAGCTTCTCTTTTCTATTTAAGAGTTTATGAGGTATAAATCACATTTTTGATACTCAAAACCAAGAAACAATTCTATAATTTTTATTAAATTCTAAAAAAAGTATATTTTCTCCATTTTCAAGATTTAATAATGAATCACACATCATGTTGACATGAAGTTTCATCAAAGTGAGAAAAACATGTGTTATCAATTTTATGTGGATGATATAGTTCAAAACATATACCTCATTCCCAATAATGAGTAAACCTCATCTTGTATACATGAAAATATATTAAAAATTTTTCTATAATTTTCATCATGGAAGATTTAATATTACATAATTTTCATGTGAATTGTGGCCAAAATGAGGGAAAATGAATGTTTTTAATTTAAAGGATACATTTTAAGAAACAAATATCTATCTTATTTTCAATTATGAGATAACGGGGTCTATTGTTTCCATAAATTTATGAAAATAATCATTGATTTATTTTTAATATATATGAATTAACCAAACATCATTATAACACTAGTTCGATTCGAAATACCTAAAGTGTAGTTTTCCATTTTATGTATTTAAGAGGAACACAACCCACATCAAATATTGATAATTGAGAAAAATCCCTCATATTATTTGGAAAATCTAGAAAAATGGCCATGAATTCATTTTTTCTTTTGTGAAAAAATATTCAGTTTAATGTGTGTTGTGGTCGGAGTGATGAAAAATATATTTCATTAATATTAATGGGATATTATAGTATAAAACATGTGTCATATGTGAAATTCTTTGGAAACACCCTCAGATAGTCTATAAAATATATAAAAGCACTAACTAATATATTTTTTATAAAACAATTATGGAAAAATAATTTTATTCCAATGTGTATTTTGAAATATGGAAAATTAATTTTCCAATTTAAAAGTGACATTTTAGTTCAAAACAAGAATCACATTCCTAGTTCCATGGAAAATAATATTTGATGGACATTAAAATCTAGAAAACCAATCTTAAATATATTTTCAAAATATAGTAATGAACTTCATATCATTCTTATGTGTGGTGTGGTCTAAATAACCTAAACTATCACATTCTATTTTAACTATTTCTGAGTTTTAAAAATAGATCACATACCCAAAAGTATAAAAAACAATCACATATTAATTTATGACTCTATTAAAATGATTCCTAGTAAATTTATGAAATTTAGGGGGAAAACTCACCTCATTCAAATATGGGGTCTTGTAGACTTGCTGAAAATGTGTCTTTTTAATTTTAAAGTGATAGTTTAATTTAGTGAAATCATTACAAGATCAGTTATGAGAAAATACACTATAATGATCATTAAATTCATATAAGACTATATTTGATCCATTTTTTTTAATTAATTTCACATAATTTTGTTTAAGAGTGCAGTTCGAATAATTGAAAAAATAATTTTTTAATTAAAAGGTCATATTTTAGTTCAGAACATGTATAACAAGATCAAATCTAAGAAAACTATATCAATTATAATAAAATTATAAGAAATAAATATTTTCATCATTTTTACTATGTATGAATGAACTATATTTCATTATTTCTTTTGGTGTGTTCATAATTATCTAATGTATATTTTTCATTCTAAACATTTAATATATATACTACATGTCTCACATATCCAAAACTAAGAAACAGACTCATATTTTCATGATGTTTCACAACCACATTTTATAATTTATTTCGATTTTGTTTTAATAAAATTAAAAGAATTTTCATTCATAGTGTGTTAAAAATGACTAAAAATTAATGATTTTTATTTAAAGTGGCACATTAGATCAAAACATGTGATAGATGATCAATTATAAGAAAATAGTGTTATTTATTTATTAAATACAATATAAATAATAATTAATCCATTTATATATTGTATGGATTAATAAATCATAATTCTGATGTGTGGTGTGATTGGAATGACTGGAAAACAAGGATCTTAATATAAAAGTGACATTTTAGTTCAAAATGAGTATCACATTCTAAATTACATAAAAAAGATTAAATTTCATTAAACTAAAGGAAAAAAATTATCACTTTTTCATGTAAGAATAAAACACATTCCATTCCAACTCATAACTTTGTCAAAATAACATAATGTATATTTTACCATTTAAATTAATTTTAAATTTATAAATTGTTATAAAAAAACACATACTATTTATTATTTCGATTATAGGTACAATTTTTTCCTTATCAAAAGTTAATATATTGTTTATTAATCTCCCCTTTATTCTATACATTCTCTTCTTATGTAAATGTAGTCTTTATTAATGTTCTAACAATAACAATATTTAAAAAAATGTGTTCAAATATACATATTTCTTATTTTTAATATTATAATGGCTACGATGTTCATTATATTGATTATTTCATATATAAAAATATTTCTCAATTATTAGGCTATTTCAACACTAATAGAGCTTTCATCACTTGTATATGGCCTTTCTCATCACTTTCAAATAATTAAGAAATTTATCCACACTTGGAATAATGTAAGATCTGGTAAATTTGACATTTATCTCTGACTTTTTAGAGCTCAGATAGAGGTAACCCTCAATTATTTTTTATCAATGAAAAATGATCCCCTTTCAATTATTACTCTACAATTTCTTTCTAATTTCCATAATGATAATTTTTATTACAATGGTAGTTTTAGTTTTTGACGTTAGTTTATCTTAAAACAAATAGTTACCAAGTTGGTGTGCAATAATATTATCTATACATTCTTGATGGAATCTGATTATTGAAGTTCAACATGTATGACTAACTCCAAGTCAAACCAAATTTATTAAAAAATTAATAAATGATTAAATTCTATGAGTCCTCCCAACAAAATTATATAGCATCATTCAAAGAGTCCTGAAATTTACCCTATAAACAAAAATAAGTATTTTTCACCCTCAATTATCCATATTTGTATGCCTTACCCAAAATAAATATTTATCCCATTATATCCTATAACAAATTCAAAAACATATGGAATTCAAATTGAAGAGGATTCCAATTCTATACCAAATACTTGATAAAATTTCATGGAGTAAATCCAAAAAAATCCTAGTGTAAAAAACACTAACACAACGTCTATAAAGGAAAAGATTGAATCAACAGATTGAAAATAAAATTATATATTAATATTTTTAGTTTTAGTTTTCTATTATCTCTCTATATTTTTTTTTCTATTATAATTATTTTAGTTTTCAGGAGTTTAATGGGTTCATAAGGATCAAATAACACTTATTAAATATATCAAACGAAAATGGGCACCTAAAACTCAATATGACCATTCTATGAAAACTGAAACAATTTATTTTTATAATGATATATATATATAACTTTCATTATTTTTAGTTGATGCTAAAATCCATTAATCAATGTTATTTATGACAATATTTAAGAAATAACCTTGGGAATTTTCCCCAAAATGTGTATCTAGGAATTAACTGAATCACTCAACACCTAGGTTGGATCATCCTCAAAAACAATATATTCAAGTATCTTGGGGAATCTAACTATGTATAAGAAAGATAGAATTTATGGTGATATCTCAAGCTTGGGAAAAGATCATCATATTGAAAACTACCATATCAATGCCTTGGAATTCATATATGTCTCTTGGGAATGATTACAATCTGTTTTAGCATTAATAAATTATAGGTAAGAGGATCAAATTTCTTTTATTAAAACATTATTAACCTTATTCCAAATGAATACCCCCCAATTTCACATAAAATGAAACATTATAATTGATGGTAAACACTGTGGAATATTTTTGAACCATAACTCTTGAAAGTAAAATTAAATCAAAATAAATGAAATGATGGTTAGTAATATGACATGATCATATACACTATTAGATACCCAAGTTATACTATACTACTACTCATGGTAGTGTCTAAATTATTACCATATCATCCATTATTAAATAATTATATAAGAAATATAACTAGAAAAACTAATATGTATTTCATGTTATATGATATCAATATATAAAATGGTATGATATAGGATAACATGTATCATATACACTTTAGAATTTTGGGAATATCTATATCAATATCTCACTTACATTAAATAAATTATGCCATTCCAATTTACATTTTATCACAAAAAATAAATTTTGAACACATTTTATAAACTCCTTTTAAACATCTTCAAAAACACTTTTGAAATGTTTTCAATAAATTCACTATGTATCACATCATATGTAACACCTTTTAAAATCCCATCCAAGATTCCTTGTAGAAAATCATGAATCAATTTTACTTCCTCTCTATGAGTTTTAAAAATATAAATAGTTATTAATTCAACTATAAATTTTATCCTATGGGACTTTATAAGAATGAAACCGAATATAAATTATTAAATTTCATATATTTAGGTAATGTTCATCATATAAGAAAATATTCGATGTTACACAATTTATAAAAGGATATATTGTGACCTCCATAAAAACATGAATCACTACACGTATGTCCACTAAATGAATCATATACAAGAATTTATTTACATATGATCGTGTTTTAAAATACATTGAGTAACTACATGACATGAATTATTTTAAACCAATATAGACATTTATGTGTTATTGATTCGTTATGTAAAGACTGACCTCATAATTGAATAGAAAGCATGTGATCCATCTAAGTAGATGATATCATCAAGTTACCCACACCCAAAAAGATAACAACATCACATGTGATTTATTAATAATGTTATTAATGTATAAATGATCTCATGTTGTGTATTTTTACAACCTCTGTTATGTGTAAATATCAATATGAAACTTCAACCCCTATTATACCAAAGACTAATGGTATGTAAATCTATTATGTATACATGGGGACCCATCCAACACACAAAAATAGTTTTATGTCTAATGATCATATTTTATATCTCTACATGAATTCATACTCTTAATAACCTTCATTCTTCATCACATGTAATATTAATCCATGAAAACATATCTTAGCAATAACTCAATGATTTGATTTTAGAAATTAATTATCATTGAAATTATTTTTATATAAGAAGATATAGTGAAATAATGACAATATGGAGACTAATGTTTGTATAACATGATACATTTTATAATCTTAAAATATTTAAACAATATTAATACTATCAAACATAAGATCTTGTCTAATTATATCCTAAATGAAACACTACCAAATATTCTTTTGGTTTTCTACGTATTAATTGTTTTTACAAAAAATTACATGTCTATGTAATTCCTAACATAACATTATCTGACCATCTAAAACAATATACCACTTAACCCTATTAAGAGAATAATATTTATTAATAAATAAAATCTAAATAATTGTGACATTTAAGACTCATATTTCGGATCAACAACTCACTAAACAGAGTATTCAATATCATTTACATCAAATCATCAAATGTTACAAAGTTAATAAATCATTTTGTCAACACATAACTCATTCTAAGTTCATAATAATAATTTTTCTTGGAGAATTTTGGTTAAATTATTTCCTTGATATCATTTTGGAAAAAAAAATTATCTATTTAAATTAATCATTAACAACACATCCTATACTCATTTTTGATATTATATTATATTCAATAAATTAATATAACTAAATATTATTTTTTTCATTTCTTTTACAATTATATAATAAACTCTTTTTAGGATATCTATTTAAATTCATTGTGAATATTAACATGAATACTATTTTACATGTTAATCATTAAACATTACTAAGTCCAAATGTACTCCCACTAATCTATTTGTAACTATATTCTATCAAAATATCATTAAAAGATGCACAATATCATTTGTGTTACATAATAAAACATATGTCTTTTTAGTTGTAAAATTTAATTAATAAACTATAGTATCTATATCATATATGGAATTCTATGTTTCAATAATAGTATTTTGAAATAAATATTTTATTATTCATTAAAATATACCATTGAAGGGTGGTGTGTCCTAATCCTTTATATTTAAAAACAACCTTCGAAAAACACTTTTATTTTGGAAAAACAACTTTTACCCATATACTATTAATAAATATGTTATAGACTTTAATTAACTATAATTTATTTATATCAAAATGAACATCTTGTTTATTTATAAAAAACAGTATTTATAGTAGTCTTTTATTATATAAGAGAATGAAAAATGAGATCAAAAATTAAAAATCATTCATTTTGTAACGGCCCGGGTTTTGTGGGGATCCTTTACTTTGTAAAAATATCGTGTTGGGTTTTCTGGTCTGGGAATCACGGCGGTGTAGGCCTATCGGTAGCCTTAGCCTACTAGTAGCATGCCTACCGGTAGCTCGGTCTACCGGAAGCCATAGCCTACCGGTAGCAGGCCTACCAATAGCTCGGTCTTCCGGTAGCCTTGGCCTACCGATAGCCTTGGCCTACAGGTAGCAAAGGCCTACCGGTAGCCTTGGCCTACCGGTAGCCTTGGACCATCATTAGCCTTGACCCACCAGTTGCCTTGGCCCACCGGTCACCCTGGCCTACCAGTCTCCCTCGCCTACCGGTGGTCGTGGTCTACTGGTGCCCTTGGCCTACCGGTGGCCTTGTCCTACCAGTGGCCTTGGCCTACCGGTAGCCGTCACCCACCGGTGGCCTTCAACCACCGGTGGCTCTGGCCTACCTCCGCAGGTTCATTCCAGTGGCATTCCTTCTTGCGAAATTAGGGTTTAAAACCATATTTTGACCTGTTTGAGCATGTTTTAAAGACCCATAACTCCATAAGAGTTTTAATTAAATACTTAATGAATTAATGAGTCGGTTTAAACCACCCGACCCCCTTAATGACGATTGGGGCCGCATGTTCAACCCACGACCCCCGCACCTTACACGGTTTCACATTCTTATCTCAACTGTCTGTGGCCCTTATAAACTAAAGGGTTATGCATGGTTTCTTCTTTCCTCGATCGCGGATTTTCACGAACAGCCTTTGGTGCATCGGGCGAGCCGCATCGTTATCCGTAATGTTCTGCACCCGGCCTAAGCGTTGATCATCTATCAACCAGTAGGGAATTTCTCCTTCATCTCTCTCTTTTGTGTATCCGGCGGGGGGGGGGGGGGTGCTTTTGATTCTGTAGAATTGGATAAACCTGGCCTAATTAATGATAATGAACGAATTCTATAAAGGATGAAGGGGGGTGGCTGTGATCGTTGATGTTGTTATTTGTTTATAATCATCTTTATGAGTTGTGTTGTCTTATGCATTCTAAAAATCGAGGTCATTGATGGTCATTGTCTGTGCACTAATGAACTCACAGTGTTTTAAATGTCTTGTTTTGTATTTGTAAACTCCTGCTGTGAAAAGTAAAAATTGGTTAATCACGTATACTATGCTGAATAAATTGGAAGCACCAGGATCAACCCTTCTGTGATAACTCCCGGTTAAAACACACGGAATTGAAATCATGGAGTGTGTTAAATCTTTTAAATCTGAAAATACATGCATGGGCATGTTTTTCTTCATGGTAGTGGTTTGATTGTTCTTCTACAGAGGGCCGGTTGCTGGGATGTGGGAGGGGATGGGATCCCCTGTTTTTATGCTTTCGGAAGTTGTGAGTGTTATGAGCGGGTGGTTACCTATTTTATATCACGAATTTACGTGGGATACTCTGTTGATGAAAAACCTCTTTGGGGGAAAGGACACGAGGTAGTGTATCGGGGTTGTCTTTGGTTCCAGTGCTTCGAGGCATCATTCTTTCCTTGTTGTTGTGACTTTACAAGGGAACCGAGTGTGGATACTTAAATTGACATTTGATTGTTTCTTTTACTTGGTTATTCTTATGGTGTTAGTTGCCCAGTAGATCTTAAACTTATTTTAAAATTATTACTGAAAACAAAAACAAGAATGGGACAAAAAGGGTTTTTTTGGTGAGATTGTGACCCGGACTTGAGTGCTGTTGTGATCTGTAGGCTATCTGAAGAAAAACCTTGCTTTGGGTGAGTTCTTGTTACCTATGTATATACTTTTATTTTTGTGTTTCTTATTCACGCCCCACACGAGTTGAGAAGTTAGTTCCGAACACCCACATTTCATAGGGGAGGGTGTTTTTTCCAACGCTATTCTTAGTGGCTGGTTATTAGCTCTTTTTCTGCTCCCTTTCCCGGATAGACCAAGTATCTTCGGGTAGGCTGCGATGGCCTGGGGTCCATTATTAGCCCAAGAACCTTTGGGCGGGGTAGTGTGGTGGTTTTCCAGGTGTGTGCGTCAGGTGGTTTCCTAAGTGTCATCGGGATGAGGCCCAGGTGTCTTCGGGCGTGGTAGTGGATCTTCAAGCCCAGGTGTCTTCGGGCGTGGTGGTGGTTGTTCTGGCCTAGGTGTTTTCAGGCATGGTTACATGTGACAGTGTTGTCCTAGGTGTTTGCGGGTGGTATTCGACAGTGGGACTGTGTGTGGTTATGGCCCAGGTTTGTGCGGGTGGGTGTGGCAGTGGGACTGTAGGGACGGAATGGAGGGATTGGTTCGATGCGTAGGATGTCTCAATAACCAGTGGAAAAGTGGCGCGGGGTACCCAAAATCGATGTGATTTTATTATATATATTACTTGACTTGCGTTATTTGGGGAGTGTGCCTTGGTGAGGCTTGGGTGGATTGTTTACCTTGATAGGTGTTTAGTTTATCCCGTTTCTCACGGGACATTTGTACGTTCCCCCACTTGTGCACGAGAGTCTTTGGTTTTCACTACTGAGTGTACTTGTATGCTCACCCTACGTATATGAAACTGCTTCTAGGTTTCTAGGAGGACTTCGGGGATCGCACGGTACCATACTAGCTCGGACCTTTGGGGCAGTTGCAGTTGCTGCTTTTCATTCTTTGGTACTTACCTTTGTAGTTACCTTTTTGTACTTTGTGGCTTTTACTTTTGGAACATGCATGTGAGAATGGTTTACTTTTGGCTTTACATTTCTTTTACCTTGGTTTTGTTTGGTTTCATTATCCTATCTTCTGATCCTATTAAAACAAAAAGGGGTAATGTCTTCCATTTGTGTGTAATTTCTATACCCTTGGTGCTAGTCACCACTCCGGGACCTACTGAAGGCTGGTCTCGGGGGGTCATTATCTCTCCTTAAACTTAAAGATGGAAGGGCCTGGCAATCTGCTGACCCATTCCTCCTTTTGGGTGAAGGCGGGTTGTGACAGAATGGTATCAGAGGTGATGGTTGTGAGATAGGGTGGAATCTGGAGTTAGTCACAGAGAGGATTGCATGGGATGGTAAGGAAAATTTGTTGGGTGACCTTGGTGCCTGAATTAGGCCAGAGAAGACCGGCTAGGACACGGGATTTTAGGGCCCCCGTGATCCGACGCAAGGACTCTGGACCTATCGAACGACTGAGTGATGCCACGCTGATTGCAGGGTAGAGACCCTAGGAAAGGTAAATGCATCATAATGACTTGTGTTCTCGTGTTTCTGGGGTGTTTTAGGAATTAAGAATATACAAAAAGTTTAAGAAGTTTCGAAGACAATAATTTTCACTACTTGGGCTTAGGCATTCCTTGTTTACCTTGCAGTTATGGCACCTAGAAGGTGACCGTGTGTGGTACAGAAGATCGAGGCCCCGCAGAATACCTTGACCGATTGGTAGAGAGATGACCGAGAAGAGGAGGACGACCATTGGTAGAGGACTCTCCGGGCCTTCTAGAGAAATACCCTCGAGAATTATGAGGGCAGCACCTCTGACATGAAGACGGAAGGCTGTCTAGAGGAGTTAGTGATAGCTTTCAGCTTGATTTGGTCCCTGACCACGTACTGGGTTCCTCTAGCCGTCAGCCAGATGCAGGGAGCGGCATGTCAGTGGTGGATGCTTTACCTGGGGGAGAGGAGACATGCTGAGGTGGCTTGGGCGGATTCGAGAGGGAGTTCCGGGTGGAATTTCTCTAATCGATGATGAAGTCGGAAAAGAGACAGGAGCTACTCTCCCTCCAACAGGGCATTATGTCTATGAGGGAGATAGGGATCAAGTTCAAGGACCTCCTACGTTTTTCTCCAGACCTCTTTCCCGATGAGGAGTCTCGGGTGAGACGTTTGGAAGAGGCGCTCTGACCCTCCCTCCAGTATGTTGTTACCCCCTTTACCCTACCGATGTACTTAGAGGTCCAGAAGAAGGACAAAGTGGTGGAGAGAATGCACTCTCTAGGATGTGTGTCACAAGAGGGGATCCAGCTGGGACCATCGAAGGGTAAGGCCATTAGCACCAAGCCTCCAGCGTTAGGACCTTGTATGTTCTGACCCGCAGGGAGCAGGCCACATCAGTTTCAGTTTTGATCCCCTGGTCCTCGCCCCTTTTTGTCTGGCCCAGGGCTGCGGTACTTCATCTGTGAGAGCCCTGGACATCTCCGGAGTCAGCGCCTGGACTGGGTGCAGTACGACGGTGGTAGACATCACCAGTACCTTCCCCAGCAACAGCTTCCAGCCATGCCTTTCCAGCAGCAGTAGCAGGGACAGCGAGCTCCCGCTCCTCTGAGGGCAGATGTAGGAGGAGGAGGCCGACCATAGGGTGCTCCTTAGTGACCTCTACCAGGTCGTGGTCGGTGAGGTGGCCGACAACCGAGGGGTAGAGGAGCTGGGCATGGAAAGCTACACGCTGCAGAGGCAGCAGTTCCAGCATGGCCAGAGGTTGTTCTAGGTACGATCAGTTTGTTTAGCACTCTTTCTTATGACTTTATCAATATTGGAGCTTCACACTCTTTTTTTGCACCCAGTCAAGCCTGTGCCATGGGTCTAGATGCCGAGAGACTTCCAGTGCCCCTGGTGTTGAGCACACCAGTCGGAGGTCAGACCAACTTGTAGTTTGTTTGTCGAGAATGTAGACTGATGATAGGGCCACATCAGTCTGTTAGGGATCTTCTTCTTCTATAGACATAGCCATACAATGTCATCCTAGGCATCGACTGGCTATTCTCTGTGTGCGCCATCATTGACTATTTCCAAAGAAGGGTTGTGTTCTTGGACTTGGGCGGCCGGTGTGTTACCTTCACCGGTGAGCGGAGCGGTCAGAAGGGCAGCGGGCGAGAGGAACCCCTACTCTCCTTATTAGCCAAGCTATCGGTAGAGTCAGTAGATTCTGAGATGGTGGGGGTTCTAGAGGTTGTCTGTGAGTTTATATACATCTTTCCTGAGGAGGTGACGACTCTACCCCCTCGACGTGATATCGAGTTCAGGATAGACCTACAGCCCGACGCTCATCCGATCTCGATGGCTCCTTACCGGATGACACCTTCAGAGCTACGGCAGTTGCAGATCCAGATTGAAGATCAGATGAAGAGGGGTTCTGTTCGGCTGAGTGTGTCACCGTGGGGTGCTCCAATCTTGTTCGCAAAGAAAGAAGATGGTGGTCTTAGGTAGTTAATAGACTATAGGAGGCTGAATCAGGTGAAGATGAAGAATCGCCACCCTCTTTCAAGGATAGAAGATCTTTTCGACCATCTGAATGGGGTAAGATGGTTCTCGAAGATCGACCTGTGTTCTGGGTTCCACCAGCTGAGAGTTAAGGAGAGCGACATTCCGAATATGGCCTTCAGGTGCAGATATGGACACTTTGAGTTCGTATTCATGCCCTTCTATGTTACAAACGTCTCGTCTGTGTTCATGGGGCTTATGAACTCCATCTTCCGGAAGTACGTGGATCGGTTCGTAGTTGTGTTCATAGATGACATCCTGGTCTACTCTAGATCATAGGAGGACCATGCAGAGCACCTGAGGACAGTTCTGGAGTTCCTCTGACATCATCATCTTTATGGGAAGTTGTCAAAATGTGAGTTCTGGACACGATAAGTTCACTTCCTCGGGCACGTGGTGTCCGAGACAGGGGTAGCGGTGGACCCATCAAAGGTTGATGCAGTTATTTTGTGGGAAGCACCCAAGAATTTGGCAGAGATCCGTAGTTTCCTCGGGCTGGCGGGTTACTATCGGAGGTTCGTACCCAACTTATCTTGAGTTGCAGCCCCTTTGACAGCCCTGACTAAGAAAGATCAAGTATTCATGTGGAGTGAGCAGTGCGAGTTAGCCTTAAGCTTTCTAAAGGAGAAGTTGGTCAGTGACCTAGTGCTTTGATTACCAGAAGAAGGTGCGGCTTATGAGGTTACTTGTGATGCTTCAGGACAAGGCCTGGGATGTGTGTTGATGCAGCAGCAAGGGGTGATCTCTTATGGGTCCAGGCAGCTACGCCCCCATGAGCGTAATTATGCCACCCACGACCTGGAGCTTGAAGCGGTCGTTTTTGCGCTAATGATATGGAGGCACTACCTCATCGGAGAACACTTTTTGGGCTTCACGGATCTCAAAAGATTGAGTTATATCTTCTCGCAGCAGGATTTAAACTTGCGATAGTGGAGATGGGTGGAGTTCCTCCAGGATTACGACTTTGAGATCTCTTATACTAAGGGCAAGGGAAATGTAGTGGCCGATTCCTTGAGCAGGAGGATGCAGAAGGACGCAGTCCGAGAGTCGGCGGATTCCTAGGAGGCGAGAGAGGAGTTAGCTACCATACACCTGAAAGTGAGGATGGATTGTGGTAGGGGTTTCCTATATCAGATGATGGTACAATCTTCTCTGTTTCAGCAAGTGGAGGAGTCTCAGTGGGGAGACCCAGAGTGCGAAGTGATGCGTGACCGAGTTGACCAAGGCAATGCTCCAGAAGGATGGACAGAGGATGGTCAGAACCATATGCTTTTCCGGGGAAGGTTGTTTGTTCTAGGAGTGATGCACGCCAAGGTTCTTAGTGAGTTCCACAACTCACCCCTGGAGGTACACCCAGGAGTTTCCAATATGTACCAGGGACTGAAGAGACAGTTTTGGTGGCCCAGAGTGAAGCGAGCAGTGGCAGAGTTTGTGGCCAAGTGCTTAGTGTGTCAGTAAGTGAAGGTTGAACACCACGTTCCAGGATGCCTACTACAATCTCTAGATGTCCCTGAGTGGAAGTGGGATGAAATCTCGATGGATTTCTTCACGGGACTTCCCAAGATCCAAGGGGCATACAACGCCATCTGGGTGGTATTGGACTGGTTAACGAAATCGGACAACTTTCTGGAGATCAGGGAGTCGAGTACTGTGGATTCTTTGTCACAAAAGTACATGGATGAGGTGGTGTGTTTTCATGGAGTCCCGAGGTCTATAGTCTCAGATAGGGATGTACGGTTTATCTCACGGGTCCGGAATGGATTGTATCATGATTTTGGCACACAGTTACACCTTAGCTCAACTTTCCATCCCCAGACAGATGGACAAATAGAGCGCACCATCCAAACGTTGGAGGATATGTTGCGAGCATGTGTTCTGGACTCAGGGGGATCATTGGTGCGATACTTTCCCCTAGTAGAGTTTTCCTACAATAATAGCTATCACTCTACCATCGGTATAGCCTCGTTTGAATATTTTTACAGGAGGCCTTGTCGTTTGCCTGTGTGTCGGACCGATGTAGGAGAGGCAGGCATCCTTTGCCCAGAGGTGGTGCAGAGCATGACAGTGAAGGATCAGCTCATACGGGAAAGGATGTAGGTGGCCCAAGACCGACAGATGTCGTATGCTGATATGAGGAGGAGGCCCTTGGAGTTTGAGGTTGGAGACCACGTGTTTTTTAAGGTCTCCCCTCGGCGTTGGTAGCAAAGGTTTGACAAGGGGAGTAAGCTTTCTCCCAGGTTCATCAGACCCTTCGATGTGTTGCGGCGGGTCGGCAAAGTGGCTAATCAGCTAGCGTTACCACCGTCGCTACTGAGGATACATGATGTCTTCCATGTGTCCCAGCTTCGTCGGTACCTGCATGATGATTCACACGTCCTTGATTAGCGTGAGTTGGACATTGAGGACGACGTGACTTTTGAGGAGAGACCAGTGATGATCCAGGATTGCAAGGAGAAGGTGCTCCGTGGGTGAACCATTCCATTGGTTCGTGTGTTGTGGAGACATGGTGGGCTTGAGGAGAGTACATGGGAAAGGGAAGCACAGATGTGTGCCTAGTACCCAAGGTTGTTTTGAGTTTCGTTCCTTGTTGTACCTATTGTGGTAGAACGTTTTGTCTTGTTGACTATAAAATTTACTAGTTTTATTCCTCTGAATGCATGTGAAAATCCATGTCTATGCGGGAGGAGAGAACCCGACCCCTAATCAAGACGCATTAAGGAGGATGCGATTAAACCCGTGCGGGCGAGTCAGTGTCGCCCAAAGCGGATAATATCTTGACATGGGGGAGGAGACTCCCAACCCCACATACCTGGGAAGCTTGGATTGTTATGTTGGAAGTGTGTGTGGGTTCATTCCTAAGAGGTATCTTTCGAGGTGGTTGTTTGGACCCTCTCTTTCCTTCTGTTTTGTTTTCATTCTTGGGGACGAGAATCATTTAAGAGGTATCTGATGTAATGGCCTGGGTTTTATGGGGATCCTTTACTTTGTGAAAATCTCATGTTTGGTTTTCTGGTATGGGAATCATGGCGGTGTAGGCCTATCGGTAGCCTTAGCCTACCAGTAGTAGGCCTACCGGTAGCTCAGTCTACCGTCATCCTTGGACAACCGGTAGCCTTGGCCTACCGGTGGCCTTGGCCTACCGGTGGCCTTGGCCTACCGGTGGCCTTGGCTTATCGGTGGCCTTAGCCTACTGGTCGCCTTCACCCACCAGTGGCCTTAGCCTACCGGTAGCCATCACCCACCGGTGGCCTTCAGCCACCAGTGGCTCTGGCCTACCCCCGTGGGTTCTTTCCAGTGGCATTCCTTCTTGTGCAATTAAGGTTTTAAACCCTATTTTGACCTATTTGATCATGTATTAATGACCCGTAACTCCATAAGAGTTATTATTAAATACTTAATGAATTAATGAGTTGGTTTAAACCACCCGACCCCCTTAATGATGAGTGGTGCCGCATGGTCAACCCACGAACCCCGCTCCTTACGCAGTTTCGCGTTCTTATCTCAACCGTCTGCGGCCCTTATAAACTAAAGGGTTAGGCATGGTTTCTTCTTTCCTCGATCGTGGCTTTTCACGAACAGCTTCTGGTGCATCGGGCGAGCCGCATAGTTATCCGTAAAGTTCCGCGCCCGAACTAAGTGTCGATCATCTATCAACAAGTAGGGAATTTCTCCTTCTTCTCTCTCTTTTGTGTATCATGCGGGGTGCGCGTGCTTTCGATTCTGTAGAATTGGATAAACCAGACCTAATTAAAGATAATGAATGAATTCCATAAAGGATGAAGGGGGGGGGGGGGGCTGTGATCGTTGATGTTGTTATTTTTTTATAATCATTTTTCTTGAGTTGTGCTGGCTTACACATTCTGACAATCGACGTCGTTGGTGGTCGTTGCATGTGAACTAATGAACTCGCAGTGTTTTAAATAGATTGTATTGTATTTTTAAACTTCTTCTGTGAAAACTAAAAATTGGTTAATCACGTATATGGGGCTGAATAAATTGAAAGAACCAGGATCAACCCTTCTGTGATTACTCCTGGTTAAAACACACAGAATTGAAATCATGGAGTGTGTTAAATCTTTTAAATCTGAAAATACCTGCATGGGCCTGTTTTTCTTGATGGTAGTGGTTTGATTGTTCATCTTCTGCGGGACAGTTGCTGGGATATGGGAGGGGATGGGATCCTTGGTTTTTACGCTTTTGGCGGGTGTGAGTATTACGGCCGGGTAGTTAGCTCATTTATATCACGAATTGGGGTGGGATCTTCTGTTGATGAAAACCTTCATTGGGGGAATGGACACGAGGTAGTGTCTCGGGGTTGTCTTTGGTTCCAGTGCTTCGAGGGATCTTTCTTTCCTTGTTACTGTGACTTTACAAGGGAACCGAGTGTGGATACTTAAATTGACATTTGTTGGATTATTTTCCTTGGTTATGCTTATGGTGTTTGTTTCCCAGTAGTGCTTAAACATATTTGAACATTATTATTGAACACGAAAAAAAGAATGGGACAAAAAGGGTTTTGTTGGAAAGATTGTGACACGAACTTGAGAGATGTTGTGATCTGTAGGTCGTCTGAACAAAAACCTAGTTTTGGGTGAGTGCTTGTTACCTATGTATATACTTTTAGTTTTGGGTTTCTTATTCACGCCCCACCAAATTTGAGAACATAGTGCCGAACTCCCCAATTTCATAGG
Source organism: Viscum album (assembly GCA_963277665.1). NCBI lineage: Eukaryota > Viridiplantae > Streptophyta > Magnoliopsida > Santalales > Viscaceae > Viscum > Viscum album. The sequence goes on from OY728165.1 coordinate 2,138,424,687, forward strand.
GGAGGGTGTTTTTCCCAACGTTGTTCATAGTGGCTGGTTATTAGCTCTTTTTCTTCTCCCTTTCCCAGATAGGCCAAGTATCTTCAGGTAGGCTGTGATGGCCTGAGGTCCATAATTAGACCAAGATCCTTCGTGTGGGGTAGTGTGGTGGTTGTCCAGGTGTGTGCGGCAGGTGGTTTCCCATGTGTCTTCGGGATGGGGACTAGGTGTCTTCGGGCGTGGCCTTGTATCTTTTAGCCCAGGTGTCTTCGGGCGTGGTGGTGGTTGTTATGACCTAGGTGTTTTCATGCATAGTTATGTGTGACAGTGGTGACCCAGGTGTTTGCGGGTAGGATTTGGCAGTGGGACTGCATGTGGTTATGGCCCAGGTGTGTGCGGGCAGGTGTGGCAGGGGGACTGTGGTGATAGAATGGCGGGATTGGTTCGAGGCATAGGATATCTCGATAACCAAATGGAAAGTGGTGCAGGGTACCCAAACATCGATGTGCTCTAATTATATATATTACTTGACTTGCGTTATTTGGGGAGTGTGCCTTGGTGAGGCTTGGGGGGATAATTTACCTTGATAGGTGTTTAGTTTACTCCTTTTCTCACGGGACTTTAGTACGTTCCCCCACTTGTGCACGAGAGTCTTTTGTTTTCCCTACTAAGTGTACTTGTATGCTCACCCTACGTATATAAAACAGATTTCATGTTTCCAGGAGGACATCGCGGATCGCACGGGACCATACTAGCTTGGACCTTTGCGGTAGTTGTAGTTGCTGCTTTTCTTTCTTTGGTACTTACCTTTGTAGTTACCTTTTTGTACTTTGTGGCTTTTGCTTTTGGAACATGCATGTGAGAATGGTTTACTTTTGGCTTTAATTTTCATTTACCGTGGTGTTTTTGGGTTTCATCATCCCATCTCCCGATTCTATAAAAACAAAAATGGGTAATGCCTTCCATTTGTGTGTAATATATATACCCTTGGTGCTAGTTGCCACTCCGGGACCTATTGAAGGCCGGTCTCGGGGGGTCATTATCTCTCCTTCAACTTAAAGATGGAAGGGCCTGGCGATCTGCTGACCCTTCCCTTTTTTTGGGTGAAGGCGGGTCATGACACATTTCTTATTTATCCAAAATTTAAACTAATTCATGTTCCATGTTACTCAATAACAAAAATCCTTTAAACATTAATTTAATGAAAATGTCAGATTTATTTTATCAACTCTTTATCAGTTTTGAACTCCTATTTATTTAAAAAAATCATAAAACATACATATCTATCACATACATTTAAAATCCAATAATTTATTTATATAACATCATATTTAATGTTTAGTATCTGAAAGTTTTCTTTCAACCCTTAGTGTAATTTGTGTAATTCATTCTCTAGTGTTCATGCTTTACATAATGGAAACATTCACCTTATTTCTTGACTCCACCCTACTTTTTGAAATACTTTAATTAGAAATTATAAAATATACAATTTGATTTTCCAATAGATATTTTAATTTTCGGGATTCATTATTTTCCCATTTTTACTCTCAAGATATCATTTATGACTAGAACTCTCAAATTTTTATCAATAGTCCTAAACTATTTCATTTGAAATTTACTCAACATCATTATAATTTAATTCAAAATAAAATACCGGAACCTCTCTAGTGAAGAAATTAAAATGAATTTAGTATTTATATCATGATCTAATGGTTAACCTAATCACACTATTAAATTCACATACCAAATCATATTGATTACCTAAGTAGATAAAAGGGATTCAACTATCATATTTCACTAAAATAGTTCTTTAGAAACATTGTATATTTCGTGTCTTCCTTTCTCGAGACATAATTGTTTTTGTTATATTTCATCCCATAAAAATCAATGGTATAATGTTTCTTATAAATTTATTTCTCTATAAGGACTAAAATATGTTTATAAATTTTAAAATAATCTTAATTCTGTCAATTATAAACTTTACTATTCTATTTGTTAGTTTATTTGGATTTTATTTCCATAGTAATGTTTTTCTATAACACGTATAATATTTTGTCATTAATTAGAACAATACTCTAAATGTTATACTAAACTAATAATTTTCTACCATATATCATCTCATTTTTAATGTTTAGAATCAAAATTATTTTATATGACCATGATTCAATGTATATCAATAACATAATATTTTATCATATGATTATTATCTTTTACATTCATTTAATACTTAATTTAATTAAATAATCTCCTTCAAAATTGATGACCCATTTTAAACTCATCAAATCCACTAGTGGGAAAAGAACAATATTTAACTATGAAATGATCCCTTTTAGTATTACTATAACCACTTATCTATTTTTGATTACAGTCAGTCCAATCATATAATATATGTCTCTATGATGGTTTAGAGAAAATATTTTTAACTAATCTATCATATGGATAAAATCAACAACATTCCTCTAGTATCATTTGTTTGGGTTTCCTAAGAATATGAAACCCAAATAAAAATCAAAATATGAGGAACATAACTATTATATTCAACTCATTACTTTTATTACATACACAAGGTAATCAATGGGAAGCTGAATCAGGAAGAAAAATACTTGTTAAATAAAAGATTCCTCAAAAAGTGATTTCATTATAACGAATATATAACATAGTATTTTTTATGGGGACATATTCTCAGAATATTATCAAAATTATTCCATTTACATGTAAGCGTTATGAAAATAATTCAGATTAGAACCATATTCCTTCAACCAAATAGATATGTTCAAACCTGATTTATGTGTATCGCATTACATAACATATAACTTGTGTTATAAAGAAAAAGAAGCCAACTATATTCAAACATATGAGTACACTTCCTATGAAAAATTCTCATGATACCCTTTCCCTAAAATGTATTATATTCATATGAATCTAATAATCACTCTAATTATAATCATGGATAGATAGATAGACACCCCTCACTTTTTTGGACAATGAATAAATTTCCTTGCCTATGAGAATTTTGAAGCTAAAATCATCTACCCTTAATATTTTTGAAATAATACATCAATTACAACACAATTACAAAATATAATTGATAAAAATATAATGAAATTCTTAATTATAGATCATAGCCAACTATAAAAGAAATTTATAGAAAAATAAAAGTATATTAATTGTCAATACTAGCACATACCTCATTATTGGCATGAAAATTTATATAGATATTTTAACACATATACAAAAATCATTAATACAATAATAATATAACAATTATAAATATGAATAAATTGAATAATGAAATATATAATTTAAAATATAATATATTTAAACATTTGATAAAAATTTATAGACAATTCATAAATAATGAAATTATAAACACTTTATAATTTATCTATTCATTGTGGAAAATCTATAATGAGATAAATATAAATAATTTTTATTTATTTTTTACATAAATTCATTTATATTTTAATATTATTAAAAATTATAAATAAATAAATGGAATTAAAAGATATATAAACATTATATATTAAAATAATACTATAATTAAATTAACCTGAATATCACATATTTAATATTATTTAAACTTGATTGTATCAATTTTCAAAATCCATTTTTATAGGGCATAAATAATATTTTTAATAAGGGTGATCTAACTAGAAAAATGAAAACTAGTAATTACAAACAACTCTAAATTTTCAATATAAAATCTTTTATATTTGTATTTATTTTTTTTAACACTTTATAACTCATATAATAATTTCAATACAAAACAATTATATCCAAATTGTAATTCATTCTATATAAACCAATGAAATTTAATATCATTCATATATATTTTATAAATTTTTAATAATTAATAACAAAAAATTTATAATTGATTAATCTATAAACATTTATAAATTAAATAAATATAAAAAAATAAATATTCTCTATAAATTATAAACAATATATATATGTATTATATAATCAATTGGAAATTAAAAATTTAGTGAAATTATTTTTTATTGTATATAATGTTATATAATTGGATAAATTTCATAAAATTACATTACATTCATTTTTTATTATATCCCTTATATATAATTCTTATTTTTGATAAAATATATAGTTCATGGGATATCGTATATTATGATATACATTAAATCATAATAGTGATATAATGCTTTCTTTTTTAGTGAAGAATAATTATTTTTTAGTTATTATTGGGATATATCATCCATTACAAAATGCCATAAACTGAAGAATTACACTGTGATTCTTATTCTAAAATGTTATATCATATATGCTGATCCCCACCATAGCATACAGTATCATATATCTTAAAAAAGGAATAGTACAAATATTATATCCCTACTTATGTTACCAATATCAAATATAGAGCCATATTACAAATTTAATACCTTTTTAAATGATATACAAGTATAATATGAAAAATGGTATAAATTTCATTAGTTTTCATATGATATTGTAATTTAAGAATGATATAAAAGGTTTATACAAATTTATGGTATCTGAGGATAAAATTAAACATATTCACTACTATTGACGATAATATAAATTTAAAACCCAGGATAACTATGGTTTTGAAAATGGAAATAATGTATATATAAAAAGAAGAACATTTACCTCTCACTATATATGATTGATAATTATATTATTAAATCATTGTATTTGATGTAGATACCTGATTAATAGCCAAAGTAGTCTTCCCTAATATGTGATTCCATATATCAAATGAATCAAAAAAAATTTGGTGGGAACTTCCTCACAACAATGATATGTTAGTATCTATTAAGAGATAAATAATAACAAGTAATAACACTTCATGATATTTGATAGAAGCTTTGGAATGGACCACATGAATTAACAATCCCATCTAAATGACTAGGCCTTCTTATACACCCCTCTAGAATATTTAATCATAAATTATAAAATGTATAAGAAAATTAATTTGGCTAAAATTCACTTTACCTTAGACCAAATGAATTATCCTCAAAAAAATTATATGATTAAAATTTGTTATTAATTATGGACATCATGAAGAATTTTTGAAGGATAAATCTTTACAACTAAATTCCATTATCAATCATGTACTGTATTTTTTATCATGTGATGGGATCTAGTGAACTATTATATGCCCATTTCATTTATTATGAATGAACTTGGTAGTTTCTATGATATTACCATATCTGGCCTTAGGATATACTTTTATAAAGAATATACTAATCCTTATTAATAATGATATCATCCAATAAGATGTCCATATATTATATGCTATAATATTTTCTAAAAAATATCATATAAACAATTGAATTTAGTGTGTATCTATATAAGTGTTTTTAGTTGAAAATTTATACAAAAATGTTACGGAGGACTATTGAAAGGAAATAACATATTATTTTTATTTCAATGATATGATATATTTTTTGTTATGTCCCAATGAGGATAAGGATTTTTCAATTCTGGGGGATTATATTCTTGTATCATGGGACCATATATTATTTCATATTTATTTATATTATGTGATGTTATACTAAAAATATATAATCTATTTTTAAAATTATTTTGTATTAATATTTGATATATATATGTAATTTTTTGGATAATTAAAATAAAATGGATATATTTTTAAGTCTATTATTTAATCATTCTTTTTTATTAGTTTAAATAACTTTTTGTTTTTATTTTATAACAGCAATTAATTTTCCTTTAAATTATTTTTATGGTTTAACCAAAATATAGCTATAAATATTGTTACATGATGATTTATTGTATATCCTAGTGTTGAAATATTTTTTTTAACATCATTATTCAAGTCAAAATTCTCTATTTTATGAAACAAAATGAAATATAAATAGTGGAATAATATGTTCATGTTAGTATTTTGTAGTGAATCTATTATATCTATGATGATTATATATTAATTACATTAAGGTTTTAGTATGTAAAAAAACAAAAAAATTAATGTAGAATTTTTTTAGTTATATTTGAAAAGAAGGTGAATATTTTCCATCATGGTTTAAACACTTAAATATTTATGTTTTAAAATTTTATTTAAAATTAACAATGAAATATTAGATTTTGTATATGTTATATGTTTAGTGTTATTAAAAAAAATAGAAAGGGGTAAGATCATTGTGTATGGAATTTTTTTATTCTTATTTTTAAACATTGAAATGGAAATTGTGTCATGAAATGATGGTGAATAGAAAATGACTCATGTATAATGATAGAAAATTGTAAAGTGTACAAAATGAAATCAGTAATTAATTTTACGGCAATGATGCATTAAATATTTCAATACTATCACTTTGATCTATATAAGGACACCTAGTTTATATAATTACGACTTCACTATATAAAGAAAATACATGGGCATCCAATAATCTTGGTGATATATAATTATCTCTATGTAGATAATGAATTGTAGATGATTATTTAGAAATTTATAAAATGATATAAAATTTCATAAAAGGAAGTAATTATATTAAAAAAATATAGAAACCATGCTCAAGAGTTTGAGTACTAAACAGAAATGATCAATGAGAAAAATATAAAATATAAATTTTTAAGTTGATTATTACACATTTTTTATTATAAATAATAATAAAGTTGAAGGGTATAATATATCGATCTCTATAAGAATACAATCCAAAAATAATTTTTGATGTACAATGTCAGTTTATAATTTTAGTTAAATATTCATATCATTTTTCAATATAATTTTATGATATTTTCTTATTTTTTTGTGATTAAATTATACTTAATTGTTTTTTCTTTCATGAAAGAAAGGGTTTTGTTATCCTTTTTTTCATTATAGAAATTATATCATTTTTGGTCTTGCATCCAAACCAAGAGGTGTTATTATGATATCCCATATTTGAAAAAATTCATTTTTTTAATTATTTTTTAAATTATATTTATATTTTAAAATATCAACATAATGATACTCACACCTCAAAAGAAATTATATAGGGTGTTAACAATGGATAATAATTATTTTGATGTAAACAATGATAAAAAACCTTCTGTAATTAACATTAATATTTTATATTTTATTAAATGAAATATTTTTGATCCACCCCTCCCTACTAAGATATGAATATATTATTGGAAAAAATTGTTTCATGGATTGAGAATTTGGATGATTTTGAAGACTATATCCTCCTAGGATTTAGGTATATTACAGATTTAGGAATTTTTCATTGGAATTTCACGAAATCAAAGTTGGAATAAACCATCATTATAGGGTTAAACATGTGTTCCATTATTTATAAAACTATAAATCAATAGTACAAATGCTTTAATAATTGTGTATAATAAGAGATATTGGGAAATGATATTTCATGACTAGTTTCATGGTCTGTAAATCTCTCCATTAAACTATTTGATATACACAAATGAATATGGGGATCATAGATAGATGAGTGAATCAGTGATCACCAATAATTTTACAAATTTAAACCAATTTTTATTATTAAACATTATTGAATAGGATCATAATCTCAAACTGATGAATCATGATAAGTGATAAGTTTAAAAAACATCACATGACCACTAAAATTTTATAAGGATAAATAACACATTATGAGTGGTTAGTCCTTAGTTAATGGTGAGTGTTATACCACATCATAGGATGTTTTTATTTTTATCAACAAAGATGGTCAGGAGTAACAATATGAACATAAACACATTAAAAGAAATTTAATTAAAAAATTAAGTGTTATTACAAGAATTTAAAAATTAATAATTGAAAATTAGCATGATGAATGATCAATAATAATAACATATAAAATGTTAATAACCATATTCATTCATCGTAATTTCATTTTATCCACCTTTAATATGTGAACAAGTTATCATCAAAGAAATTTTCCATTCCCCCGTAGAATTCTATCAAAAAGATATTAGGCAACTATCTTTGTAAATATCTATTGAAATAAATAAATTTAAATAATAATGAAAACCATAATGACTTCATTAGAATAATATAATTTACCCAGTAAAACATAGATATTAATATCTTAGATTAAATATTGAAATCCTCTATTAAAATAGAAATTTATTTCCATAAAAATCTACATAGATATATAAATTTCTATAGAAAATAGTCCTAAAACACAAAATGTTATTTGATTTTCTTGGAAGCTATAATAAATAATCATGACATTTTTTCCTATTCATTACTAATAGTGAACTATTATTATTATCTTTAACTTCTCAATATGATATTCTTTTCAATGCCATTTTATGTTTTTCCACTATTCACTTATAAAAATTTATATAAAATCGTTACAAGTAGATGTCTATAATCCATAGAATTATATGATGAATTAAGACTTGTTTCAGGAAAATAGGATTGTATTTCATTTATATACTAGTCAATAACAGCTATACATCTTTCACTTTTAACACTAGAATTTTGAAGTGCTTCTAGATCATTATTATTAAAACCATAGTATCAAAAAGTACATGTTATGTATCCCATGGTAGATATTATATTTATCAAACCCCATTTTACTCTTTAAAATATTCATGTTATAAATTATATTAATTTATACATTTTTCATAAAAGATAACAAAAACATGTATAAACACCAGTATTGATTTTTTTTTATCCACTACCTAGAATCTTAATTCTTTTAAAACCTGTGAAATTCCTATAAAATTCAAAAAAACCATGATCATGATCTATATAAATGCTATATTAATTTGGTTTCATAACTCATGAATCATTATCCCAATAAACTATTATAAAATATACTATGAAGTTAAATGTAAATTAAACAACACATTAACAAATAAAGTAATGTTTATAAGACACCTATCACTGTTAGATTAAAAATAATAAGATGTATAAAAAGTAGGTTATACCTCAAAATGGTTACTTTACACTCCTCATTTTTTTAAAACTCTTCTTTAGTAATATATTTTATGTTATAACTATATATTTCAGTCACCTCCATCATATATGATGGTAGTTTGAAAATTTCTAACATAAATTCTGAAGAAATCATCGAATTATGACATTAATACACCCAAGATCTTTTATATTTTATCACAATTGTTTTCTCAACACATGTATCCCTCATCATTATATGACTTTAACCCCTAACATCACACCATATTTCTCCCCTTTCACTCCTTGTAACACTTCAAAATTTTGCAATAAAATTTAATATTGAAATCTTGAAACACTATAAACTTATAAAACACCTTGTTTTATAAACTTTTCAGTAAAACTTATTTTACCACCTCTGAGATTTGAATTTTAGAAATATGAAATACACAGTTTCATTCAGTAAGATATATAGATTCTAATAAGAAAAACCAGGTTATTGATGAATAGTAACATACCCGTATGAAAAGTAACATGCCTTATGAATAGTAATGTATAGTAATTTGTCCAAGAAAGTAGAAACTTCAACCATTATTTTATAAATACAATTTAGATATCTTATAAGTGAAATAATGATGATAGTATAAGTATTGTTATTTTTGTATGTCATATATATTTTAACTAACATTATTTGATTAATTTATTAATTTAAAATTGTAATTTATTTTTATAAAATGGAATCATAAATAGTTAGTTTACTGAATTATTGTTATAATTTATTTTTATGATATCTTGATTAAATTCACAAGGTGTTATAAAACGAGATATAATTTAAAAGTTGTTCTTTTCAAAAAAATTATGATTTTAATTAAAAATGAAATTAAAATTAATTAAAAATTATTTTCTAAAAATGGATTCCATTTTTTAATTCTGTACATCTAAAAATTATTTGGTAAAATGATATGGATTTTTCTAAAATACTTGAATTTTGGGTGAATAGTAAAATATGATAATTTACGATAAATGCAAAAAATACATGATTTGTTGGGATATATGTGATGTAAGGACGATGTAAGAATAATAAGTTAAATCTCAAATTGAATTTTTACTATTATGGGTCACATGAATCAACAATATTGTTTGACTTGAGGGATGTTATAAAATAAAGAATAAAATATTCAAAATTCACTCTTCTCCTCCACTATAACCCCCCCCCCCCCCCCCATCACTCCCTCTTCTCTTCACACCTCTAAAGCCATTTCCTTGTTTTAGTTCTTCCTTAATTCCCTCACGAAGTCAATCCTAAAATCCAAGAGAACTTTTTATTTCAAAAAGACCAAAACCGCTTCTGTTAAAGAGGTTCTCAAGGAGGTTTATCTTAAGGTAAACGTCATTCTTTTTTATTATGTTTCATTTAAATTTATCTTCTTTTTGTATTATCTCCTAAACTCATCTGTAAAATTGATCCGTTTAACTCTAGTATCATATATGTACTAGAATTATACCATTTTAATGTAATAATAATTATAATTATTCTTACACACTCTCTCTTTATTAAATGAGATATTCATCTGTGAGGTTCCTATTTACTACCTTCATGGACGACGATGTTTCGTCCCCCAATTTATCCTTCATTACTGTTCATGAAACCATTTTTATAGTTTAACCAGAATATAATATATGTATTCTGTCCTACATAATATTCAGGAACAAGTATATGTAATTATTATTAATTTATATAACAAAACTAGTTCATAATAATCCAATTAACGCCAAATTATCTAACTATTTCCCATTAATACTTCATCCAATGATTCATCATAATACCATGTAAACAAATTCTATATATAACAGTTGAAACTTATGTATGTTCAATCATATTGTATAATTTTAATTCGGAAGAATTAAATACATTCCCCATGAATATACAATCTCATATACAAATAAACAGATCCTGAAAACCAACAAAATGAACACTCTAGAACGATGGACATAAATTTTATAACTTATGAATAAGAACATAAGGAACTTAATAATATAATGATAAACTAAATACATTTCCAAAAGGATATAAATTAATTTATTAATAATTTTAAGTACATATTCCAGGATTTTATGTTTAAGAGTGGAAGACATTGGTATTTTAGGTAAAGTTTCTCTACCCGAACCTCTATTTTCATTCAAATTACTTTTATTATCTACATACTCCAATTAAATTATTATTAATTCATATGTAATCCTCATTATATATATGTTAACTTTAGATATATTTGATCCATATGTATTCATACCTTCTTTTATGGGGAGTAATATGTTTGAAAAATAAAGGTAAAAAATCATTCTCGATAAACATTCTCGTTTCTAGGGAATTCATCATATTCTTAACTATTTTCAAGGGAAATATATAATTTGTTTTTGGAAAACATTATCAATATAAAGTAAATCATTTTATTATTAAAATACTATTTTAATTAACTTATTGTTTTATACAATTATTTTTTGAAAAGTCCACTTCTTTTCAAAGTGAAAGAGTATTTTTCTCAAGATTTACTCGACAATTTTATAAGATTATCCTCATATATTTCCAAAATATTATTTATTATTATGTATTATTGAGATTAAAATTTTATGGTATCATCTAGAATACTTATGTTAATTTTTTATGATTAGTTTAGTTGTGGATGTGCTATCTTAAAACCATTCACCAATTTAATCTGAAAGGTTAGTGTTTATGCTAAATGTTTGGGGATAGTTATTTACATTTTATATATTAGTTTCTATATGAATGTATATATTGTTTATGTTAATCCCTATTCATATAAAGAATTCATTTTACATAGTAAGTATTGGGTGGGGCCCACTATAGCCCATCGATGCATCAGTAGGTCTCATGAGAAACACTTTGGTCTTGGCACAAGGCCTTGACAACATGATTATTTATGGTCTTAGAATGAAGGCATGACTGAATGGTTATGATTTCCCACATTATCAATTACCTTATTGTGAAAATAGTATTGATGGTTCATGTGGTTATTCGACTTGTAGAATACCCATTTTTATGTTTCACTATGTAATTATTTATTCATCACTTATTCCTACAATAATGAGTTCATGTTTTTTGTTAATGGAATTTGTTTTAGTTATTCAACAATACTAGCTATTCTGTTATGATATCTACCTCTATATTCCATATCCTTACTATGCATTTTAGATTACCCCTTTCTTATTTTTTATTTTCCTAGGACATGATGATTTTTATTATAAATAACATTGTGAAATAACATAATATTTATGGTTGTTATTTAAGTAATTTCTAGGTTGTTTTTTATTTAAGTTATAATGTAGAACTTATGTGTGCATGTTATTTGAAATTCTACTAAAATACTTGGTTCTTTGGGATTCATATTCTGTGTTTATATTCCAATTTTAGAAAACAAGGCATCATCTCTGGGCCACCAGGGTCGGGGTCGTTACAATTCTTATCAATGGATGTTTCGTAAAAAACATGGAAACTAAATTTATAGAATGTAGATTAAGGAAAATTCCTTGAGATTGTCTTTGAGGATAAACATATAAGATCATCGTCGAATTTTGGTAAGGAATATATTATGTTTATAATTCCTAAAAATACATCCTTGTTTGGATACTATAAGTGGATGTCGTTTGAGAACATATGTTCCTAGAAGTAAAAACATCAACAAGGAGATTCGGGCTTGACCCAGGGTATCCTAGTACACGATAGTGGGTCTTACTACATACCTACAATGACACTCCTATGAGATATTCTAAGGATAATTCAAATTTAATTTACAAGTCATTATAAAGGATTTAAATTTAAATGTTTCCCCAAAAAATCCAAGTTTATGATTATGAGACAATTTATGTATATAATGTTAATTTATGGTAATTATTTTAATATGTTGAGATTATAAATTATGATTCATAACCTCATCTAGTTTATGAAATTATTTATAAATGGTGCATAATGGAATGTATGGAAACCACATGAATGGGAATATCCCAGGTTGGGATTTCCCTATGATGAAAGATAATGATGTTGTCTCATGTGCAATAACTGGTGCTTAGAAACTTATAACAATACCGGGATAGCTGAATTAGATTATGATTAATAAACATACCTGCATAAAGCATCTAGATCCACAACATGGGGGAGCTATTTTAGATAGCACTATGTAACAACAACCTCAAGCATTCAATGGGAATACAAACCCATTTGTATCTGAGCAGTAGATATGTTCCCTAGAGAAGATATTTTATTCCTTTTGATATAACGAAAGAGGGAATTCTGACCTGGTCGTTTATCTTATGTCAGGAAATTCGTATTAGTGGTGGTCACTAATCCAAAACACAAAGGAGGAAGAAGAAATATAAGAGATTGAATGGAGGGATTTTACGAAAATTATCTCAGAAAAATATTCCCCCCACAAACAACGTGAGGATATATAAAGGAAATTCTGGAATCTGAGGCACAAGGGGGATGAAAATGTTTCCAAGTATGAAACCTACTTTACAAGGCATTCAAGGAATGTTTTAGAGTACATACATAATAAAAGGAGAAAATCTTATTGATTATTTTATTTTTAAACCAATTATTCTAAAGTGCTCTAGTCTCCCAATGTTTTCCATCATTTAAAGATATAGTCTCAAGTTCTATCAAGAAGGAAACTGAATTTTCTATGTCTTATGAATTTAAATGAAATAAATAGAATAAGAGGGTTTTAAAAAACACTGGAAAAGAAAATAAGGAAAATGGGAATAAGGGAAGAGTTGACCTTCCATTAGTAAATAATTTTGGGAAGAAACCATGTGGAACATTCATGAATGGAATGGGAGTCTGTTAAAAGCAATGAGAAAAAAGGAAATCTACCTCAGGATTGTTAGGGGAAGAGAGAAGATACCAATGTTCAATGATAAAATTGTAGGGATTTTGGACATTATGCACATGAATGTCTTAAGCGTTAGGGAAACCTTGCACAAATAAGGCCTAGGGAGCAAGGATAATCTTATGTGCTTGCAAATGTGGAGGTTAAAGTTCATAAAGATGTGGTGGGAGGTACATTAATCGTCTCCCTGAACTAATATAATGCTTTATTTGATTTTGGATCATCACAGTCATTCATATCATCCTAGTTTCACAAGAAAATTTGATAATTCTAATTTGATTTAATATGGTAGTTGTTAGTCAAATCTCTTAAGAGAAGTATCATTGCCAAAAAGTTTTGTTAGGAAGTCCCCATTATGGAATATAAAAAGTCTTTATCATTTTATTTTATAGTCATACCCATGATTGAATTTGATTTCATCCTCAATATGTATTAGATTTCTAACCTTGATGTGGAAAATTATTATAAGAAGAAGGAGGTAACAATTTTTTAGGATGATGTGGTATCCCATATCTTTATAAAATAAACATCACCATATGATTATAATCTAGATTAACCCCCCATAGCTCTACTGAATTAAATTATTTGATTGGAAGGGAATCCAATAACTATGGTTGTGGAAAATAATTTTCAAATAGTGGATTTACCTATTGTGTAATAATATATTGACGTATTTCCAAATGATTTACCTGGACATCCTCCAGAATGAGGAAGGGATTTTTCTGTAAACTTAATTAATGATTCAAGGCCCATATCAATCACCCCTTATAGAATGGCCACTATATAATTAGTGTAATGAAGAAAAAACACAGTAATTGAGTGATAAAAGGATTTATTATCCCTAGAGTTTCTCCACGAGTATCCCTTGTTCATTTCATTAAGAATAAAGATTTATCTATGAGGTTGTGCATTGACTACAAGGAGATTAATGCTATAACAATAAAGAAAAAGTATCCCCAACAACGCATTGATGATTTATTTGATTAAAATCATTGAGCATAATATTTTTTTATGGTTGAACATTGATCTAGATATAATCAGTTTCTTGTGGGGAAGGAAGACATTCCAAAAACGGCATGTCTAACCATTCATTAGAGTTACGTTTTTATGAGAATGCCTTTTGGATTGACTATTCCACCCTATGACTTCATGGATATAATGAATATAGTTTTCAAAGAATATCATGATGACCTTTTCATGGTATTTATTGATAATATATTAGTATACTATAAAATCTATTAATATTATAAAAATCACTTCTACACTATTTTGATTAATTATAGAAGAAATATCACGAGAATTTTAACATCTGTGAATTTGGGCTTCATTGAGTTTCCATTCATGGCTACATTACCAAGAAGTATGGAATATCTTTTGATCTAGGGAAGTCAAAGGATGTTAAATAATGGCTTACTCCAACTAACATAGCTGAGGTATGTATTTTTATTGGTTTAGCAGGTTATTATTAGTGTTTCGTTTAGAACATCGCCCAATTATCCAACCCAATGTCCATGCTTACACGTAAATGGGATATTTTCTTATGGACAAAACAATGTGAGGACTATTTTGATGAATTAATGGTGATATTAATTAATTCTCTATTCTGAAATCTACAATCAGGGAATGGTGGGTTTTTTATCTATAGTGATGCATCAAGGAAAGGACTTGTCTGTTTCCTTATGTAGAATGATAGAGTTATTTACCATGCATCAATGCAATTAATAATTCTTGAACAAAACTATACTACTCACGATCGTGAGTTAACATTGATAATCATTTCGCTAATGACATGGGGATATTATCGATGTAAAGAGTGAGATATATTCAAATCATAAGTGTCTAATGTATATCATTTCATATAAAGAACTCCACATGATGAAAATTAGATGAATCTAACTACTCAAGGATTATTATTATGCTATACACTACCACTCATGAAAGGAAAATAATGTAGATGATTCACTGAGCAGGAAGGATCAGGGAGTTTCCAATAAAATATGGATTCAGAAGGATCATTTCAACATGGATTTAGTGAGGATGGATATGGGAATTGTAAATAAAGGTGAAACATATTTAATTTTTCAAGTGGTTTCCAAAAAATATTTATTGAAAATAATTCATGTTTCATAGTCTAAAAATGGGAATTTTTCAAAGAAAATTTAAACTATAAAATATGGGATGATGGCTTACATCATGTATGATGATGGAGTTCTGAAATTTGTGAAGAGGCTATGTGTTCCCTCTCTACCTATGCAGAAATGAAGTTACCTGATGATGCTCATATCTCAAATATTTCTAGAGAACATTATATCAGTAAAAAGATATAGATTTTAAAGAAACATTTCTGGTGGGATGACATGAAAATGAAAATTGTTGATTATGTATCAATATGTTTTGTGTGTCAACAAGTGAAGGTTGAATGACTACATTGTAGAGGAGTCATGAAACCACAACCTTTTTCTACATGTAAATGGGATGAGATCACCATGGATGGTTTCATTGGATTACCCAAATCACTAAGAATTAATGATTCAATATGGGTAATTGTGGACCAACTTACAAAATCTGCACATTTTCTCACTATAAGGTAGTATTTTCCACCGGAGTGCCTAGCATGATTTTATATCAATGATGTTGTGAGACTTCATAGACCACCTCCCTTAGTTATTAATTATCATGATACATGCTTTACATAGAATTTTTGGAAAATTATTCAGAAATTAATGGATAATGTGCTTCATTTGAGTACTGCTTATCATCCTCAAACTGACAGGCAATCATAAAAGATGATCCAAACCTTAGAAGACATGTTGAGATCATGTTAACTTGACTTTCAAGATATGTGGGATCAATACTTACCTTTGGAAGATTTTTTCTACAATAATAGTTTGCATTCAATTATTCAAATGGATCCATACGAAAAATTTTATGAAAACATATGTCATACACCAACAAGTTGGGATGAAGTCAGTGAAAGGAAGCTTGTGGGCGTGGAGCTTATGGAGGAAGAAACATTGAAGGTGAATAATATTAAAGGTAATGTTAATTTAGCTCAAAGAAGGAAACAAAATCTATGTTGATAATCGAATGAAGGATTTGGAGTTTCAAATGGGAGATCATGTTCTCTAAAAAGTACCTCCATGGAAGGGTGTTATAAGATTTGTGAGAAAAGGGAAATTGAGCCCAAGGTACATAGGCCCAATTGAATCCCTTTAGATAATTGGTGTTATTTCATATTTTTTGGTGATTATACCTAGCTTTACTAAAGTAAAAAATGGGTTCCATGTCTCATTGCTGAAAAAGTACAGGTCAGACCCAACACCTGCCCTCACTTATGAAGATATAGAATTGTAACCTGAACTATCTTACAGTTAAGAGCATATCCGGCATTTGGACACTAAAGAAAAATTGTTGAGGAATCAGACAACTCGACTGTTAAAGATTCTTTTTAAAATGATAAAATCAAAGATGAAACATGGGATCCTGAGGAGAATATGATGAAGAACTACCCATGTATTTTTGTGATATAACATTCTGGTAATTTTGAGGATGAAATGTTTTTAAGGAGGGGATAATGTAACACCCCAAGAGTTTCCAAATTAATTTAAAGTAGAATTCATGAAACACTATGTCTCTATAGAACACCACTTTTTTATAACCTATCCAGTAATAATAATTTTACAACCTCTTTGATTTTAATTTTAAAAAATTGACATACACGGTTTCATTCTATAGGATAATTAGAGTCTCATAAGACAAACATAGTTTTGATGAAAATTAACATACCCTTTCTAATAGAAATGAAAATTAATGAATATTAAATCATCTATGAAAGTAGAAACTTCACTCATGTGTTTATAAATACATTTTAGACATCTTCTACATAAAATAGTGATCAAAGTATAAGTAATGGAATTTTTTTATGCCCTAAATAATATAATTATAATTTTTAAATTTATTTAATAATTTAAAAATGGGAATTTCTATTCATAAAATGTAATATTAAATTGTCGCTTTATTTTTTATGGTTATACGATAATTTCATGGGACCTTGATTAATTTCTCATGGTGCTATAAAATGAGTTAAAATTTTAAATTGGGTTTCTTGGAATAAATTTGGATTTTATTTAAAAATTATATATATAATTTATAGAAAATTATTTTATAAAAATGGATTTCATTGTTTAATTACATAATTCAATAAATATTTTGGGTTAATTTTTTGGATTTTTCTAAAATACATGAATTTTGGTTGAATAGTAAAATACGATAATTTATGATAAATGCTAAATACCTGATTTATAAGGTCATAAGTGATTTAATGATGATTTAATCCCACTAAGTTTTAAGTCACATAAACTTATTACAGTTATGTGTCACATGAATCAGCACTATTGTTTTTTTTAAGGAATTTATAAAATAATGATTTAATTATTCATAAATCACTCCTCCCCTCCACTATAACTAACCCCCCACCCCCCCTCACGTAAAATTCTCTTCACTCTTCTCAAGCCTTGTTCCTTATCAATGTTCTGCCAAAATACCCTTCCTTTGTCACTATTGACATCCAAAAGCTCTTGGTCTTTCCAAATGACCTAACACCTTCCCATAAGGAGGTTCTAAATGAGGTTATTTCAAGAAGTAAAGCGTCCTTCTTTTTCATTTAGTTTCATTTCAATTTCTACTATTTTATTATTATCTCATAAAATACCCTTTACAATTGATCAATATAACTATATTATCATATACATAATGGAATTATACCTTGTTAATGTAATAACCATTATTAATCATCATACCCACTCTCTCTTTTATAAACGAAATCATCGTCTGTGAGGTTCCAATTTACAACCTTCATGGACGATGAAGTTTCATTCTCCAATTTCTCCTTCATTATCGGTCATGAAATAATTTAGATGGTTTAACAAGAATATAATATATTTATTATAACCTACTTAATATTTAAGAACCAGTATATGTACATAGTATTAATTTATATGAAAAAGCTACATCAAAATAATCCAAATACCGCAAAATAATCAAAGTGATTGTCATTAATATTTCATCCAATTATTCATCCACATACCATGTAAAAAAATTCTATATATTACAATTAGAACTTATGTATGTTCATAAATAATTTATAATTTCAATTCTATTGAATCACAACCTTTCTACATGAACATCAATACTCATATACAAATATACAGATCATCAAAACCTAAGAAAGGAACACCTCAGAACGACGGAATTCCATTTTATAACTTATCAATAAAGACATAATGAACACAATAAATTTATGATAAACTAAGTACATTTAAAAAATGTTATTAATTAAGTTATTAATAAGCATAATTTCATATTATAGGACATTATGTTCATGAGGGGAACACATTCAGATTTTAGGTAAGGGTTTTATACCCAAACCACCATTTTCATTTTGGTTACTTTTATTATCTAAATACCTCAATTAAATAATTATTAATTCATATGTGTTTATAATAATTTAATTTTGAATGTTCTATACATGTTTTCAAACAAGAATCATAACTTCATTTAAAGGTAGATAAGTTTTTTAAAATGATCTTTCAAAAATCCTTCCTGATAAACAATCCCGCTTCAAGGGAATTCCTAAAATTCATAATTATTTTCAAGGAAACAATATAATATGTTTCTAGATCCATTATCTAGGTAAAATAACTCATTTTATTATGAAAATACTATTTTACTTCACTTTTTATTTTAAACAATGTTTTTTCCAAAATAACTATTCTTTTCATTGCAAGTGAGTATTTATCTCAAGAATTAATCTACAATGTTATAATAGTATATTCATCTATTTCAACATTCTTGTTGATTGTTATGTATTTTTGGGAATAAAATTTTATTTTATCATCTACCATATTTAATATAATGGTTTATGATTAGTTTTTCTATGGATGTTCGATCTTAAACCACTCACTAATTTAGCTTGGATGGTTACTGTTTATACATAATGTCCAGGGAAAGTTATTTACATTTCATATATTATTTTCAATATGAATGTATATGTTGATTATGTTTATCCCCTTTTATATGAGGAATTCATTGGACATAGTTAGTGTCATGTGGGTCCTGCTATATCCCCACAATGCAATGGTAGGTCTCATTAGACAAACTATAGTTTTTCCATAAGGCTTTGTCAAAATGATTATTTATGGTCTTGGCACGAGGCCTTGACAGTATTGTTATGATGTCCCGCCATATGAAATCTCCATTATGAAACTTTTATTGGTGGTTCATGTGGTTATTTGACTAATATAATACCCATGATTATGTTTTACTATGGAATTATTTTTTATCTCTTATTCTTTCCATAATGTGTTCATGTTTTCTGTTAAAATCATATGATTTATGTTATTAAAAATCCCTAATGGTTATGTTATGTTATATTCCACTTTATTTCTTACCCTTAATGAGTAGTTGATATCACCAAATTCTTATTTTTCATTTTTTAATGACACAGAGATAATTATTATGAATGACATACTAAAATAACCTAGGATTTATGGTTGTTGTTGATAGAATTCCAATTTTTTTTAGTTTCAAGTTGTAAGGTTGAACAAATATATGTATCTTTTTCCATTTATACTAAACTTCTCAATCCTTCAAGATGAATTTTCCTTGTCAATATGAAAATGTAATTAAATAAGGCACTGGAACTGGGAAACCACGGATGGATCCTTACACTCCTCCCCTTTTAGAATGGAAACGCTTCTCCCTTAAGTAAAAAAGGGATTGGATTATTCTATAATTAGATAAAAAATGAAAAGGGATGTAACAATGAAAGAATACAGAAAAATATTATGTAAAATTTATGAGGGAATACACTCTTAATAGTACTGATAATTTCATGAATGCATCCTATTTTTTGATTCATCAAGATATATGAAATGTTTTCCTTTTTTGAAACCTAATCATTGTTTGTATTATTTCATTCAAAATTGTCCTTGATGAAATATTATTTAATATCAATATGTTTTGATCTTTAACATTATAATAAATCCCTTTTTAAATATAATACTCTTGTGTTTTATCACCCAATTATCTATGGATATATAACATTCAATATCATATCTTTGATCAAAAATTTCATCCAAATAATTTCAGTTATAGATCATAATTACCTTATTTACTAAGCACCAGTGAACCTATGGGTGGCCAATTTTTTATTCGTGGAGCGTCATTCTAAAAAACATCCACTAATAATGAATGTAACTCTATATGGTGGTTTTATATCTTTAAAACAATCTTAAAAATTGTATTTACTATATTTGTAAATATAAATATATTTATATTAAAAAAACTCAATCTATACACAATATTTCTATCAATGTACTATAGTATTCACTTTACTACAGTATAATGTTAATGATTCAAGA
Organism: Viscum album; assembly: GCA_963277665.1. Lineage (NCBI taxonomy): Eukaryota > Viridiplantae > Streptophyta > Magnoliopsida > Santalales > Viscaceae > Viscum > Viscum album. The sequence continues at coordinate 2,138,445,827 of OY728165.1, forward strand.
TGAAATGGAATCAAGAACATAAAATGAAATCATAAAAAAATATTGGGTATATATATACCACCAATTTTAATAAACTATCAATAAATACTATAAACTCTTCTGGATTCACACCCTTTATTTCAACATCCTTGTACAATTTAGTCACAACTAAAATGGAAATTTATACTTCCATTCAATTTTCTATTATGAATCACTATAAAAATTATTAAATATACCTTTATTCTAATAGATAAATAAAACATGATGTATCTGTCACATTAAAAAATAATAAATAATCAATATAATCCCAACATTTCAAAAAAAATAATTTTGGGTTATAAATTACTCCCAATATTTTAAATAATTTTATTTAAAAAATAATAATTACATCAATATATACAATCATAATGCATTTTTTTATTATTTTATTTGATACAAATATTGTTAACCTATTTTCTTTTTTTCAAACTCATGATTTTCAAAAAAATTAATCATTCAATGACATTATGATTTTCTTATTTAATACCATAACGTTGTTTTTTCATCATGTACACATGGTAAATATCACTATTGAGAATTTTTCAACATATACCTCCTCATCAGGATCTATATTGTAAAATAATGAATTTTCATTATTTTTAAAATATATTTTATTTTATTTGAATTTATATTACAATAATATTATTTTTTATTTTTTATCCCTTTAAATTACAAAATAATGTAAAAAATATCAATAAAATATGTATGAAAAGATTTTTCAAAACTGAACAAGATTTGGCTTGTTCAACATCACTTTTCACTTTATATTTATTTAAAAAAATCAAATTTTTTCTTATCAAATAATTCTATTTCTGACATAAAACTAACTCGTATGTATAATTTTTTTATATTTTACTCAATTATTAATTCATTTAAAATATCCAATCTACTTTTTTTAAATCTTTTTAAATGATTTTTAGTCAAACATGACAATATATTATTTTATTATTGTATTTTATCAAATTACTTTTAGTTTGAACTCAACCATTATTATATCCAATAACGTTTTCATCATAATTTTTTTTCTTATCCTTGTATACTTCATTTCATTTTGATGTATTACTTCTTATTCAATATATATATTCAGATCATCATGTTCGTCATTCAAATATATATCTATAGTATGAATTGTATCCTTCTTATTTTCATTAAATCCATGAGCCTCTTCAAACTCATATTAAAACTATGATGAAAGTCATTGTGTAAAATAGTAATATATAAAATAGAATAAAATTTATCTATGATATTCTTAAGATTCTATTTTTATCATTGATAAATCCCAACACCATGAATGTAACCAAAAAATTATCTTATCGACGCATTCATCAATTTTTTCCAAGTACATTCATTCAATATTGAATATAAAAGGGTGTCTATAAGCTATAAAATTACTCATATTTGAATTCTTCCCAATCCATAATTCATAAGTGATATTGAACTAATTATATTAGATAAATCAAATATTTTTTATATATAATTTCATTTGTGAGGATTATCTTGGAAAATGATTTGAATTCTCAAGATCTAAAAAAATTGATCATACTAAACTAACAAAATATTGATTTTTATAGTTTTATACATCAATTTTTTAAGGATTGTATAGAAAACAATATTTATTCCTTACACCATGCTTGTCAGTGTATAATTCACATTCTTTATTAGATTATTTAGGTTCATGGTTGGATAGAAACATCTTAATAACATGTCATATTTTCATAATGGCATACCTACAATATCATTTTAAATTTTTTATATCATGTTATTTATTTTATATAAATAAATATAAGTTATATGAGTAAAATTATAAGAAAGTTATGTTATAATTACATCTAATAGATGATGTCATACTCATGGTTCTATATATATCTGAGTTTAAGTGTACTTATTTAATTAATATCTATCAATTTGAAACTATTATATATTATCGTTATTTTGGGATAAACATAAATGTATTTATTTATATCTTGGGTTATCTTCATAATATTTCCAAAAAAATCATGATAGGTATGTCTTATCATGTTCTTTTAGCCCAAATGATATACAATTCAAGGTTATAGACAATTATCTTTTCTTATTATAATGTAGAGAGAATTTGTCTTATGAATGATTTGAAAATTATTTCCAATTGTTTTCCTCCCTATATTGATGATTATTTTATCTTTAAATGTTATAATGACATAACTATTTTTAAAAAATATCACACTATTTTCATTGTCCCATATTGAGATACACTTAATTAGTTACATTTAAACCCATAATAGAAGAAAATATATACATTATTAAACGCATTCTTACTGATTAAGGGTTTTTCAATACAATTTATTATGATTAGGTTTGAATACCAATTTCTTATGATGGATTTACATATTAAAGAATGATTTATTCCTGAATTAAAACTTATTTTGATTGGTTATAGACAAAGTAACAACAATGATTAATTTATGGAAGTATATATCTTAATATGATAGATGATATTAGTAAGAAGAATACAATTAGATTTTATCTCCATGATTTTTTGGAGGTGTATTGTGGATATGAAAAGGAACTATGTATTTTTTACCCCTCTAATGAATATATAGAAAACATTTCAATATGTTGTTAGAAAAGGGAATGTATAAAAGGGTATTTTAAGAGAATATATAAGATTCATTTTATATGGTTTCTATTGGAATACATTTTTCATTTGGTCGAGTTAAGGTGGGGGAAGTATTTGACTGGCTTGAGGGAAATGTGTGTACATTAGTATGTGGTGGACTCACTCTCCACAAAGATCAAAATATAGGCCCACCAATTACACTGGGTACTGTTGAGTCAATATGGATTTTCCTTATGAATTTTACCATTCCTTCATTCAAAAGGGAGATTGTTATTTCATTAAGGTTTCTTTATGACTTGACCATTCCTCATGTTTTGAATATCACAAACACCTTATTTCAAGGAAAAACTCATTTTACCCCTATTTTCCTTACATAAGGTAAATTTCCTTCCCAAAGGAAATTTACCCCTACCTTGTTTTCGTTGTTCATATCAATATTTTTCTTAAGTATAAAAATCGGATTCATATCTAAAACCTCATAATCGTATAATACTTAGATATGAAAAATTCTGTTTTAGGATTCTAATTCTTATTACGATCTTTTTCGAAGTTCTACTCTGAATTCCCTGTTATGAACTTTTATGAAGTTCAACTCTGAATTCTGATTAAAAACTTATATAATGTTCTAAATACTAATTCAAATGATGAATTATGATTATGAATTCTCCTTATGAATTCTGATGAGGAATTCTAATTATGAATTCTCATTACGAATTCGGATGATGAATTCTGATTACGAATTCACATTACGAATTCTGATGATGAATTCTGATTACGAATTCTCATTACGAATTCTGATGATGAATTCTGATTGAAAATTCTCATTTCAAATTCTAATGACGAATTCTGATTAGGAATTCTCATTACAAATTCTAATGACAAAATCTAATTATGAATTCTCAGTACGAATTCTAATTTTGATTTCTGATAACAAATTATGGATATGAACTTGTATAATGTTCGACTCTGAATTCTTCTTATAAACAGAATCCTAATATCCTTTTATTATAGACTCCAAATTCATATTTAATCTTCTCCATTCTGAACATTCATTTACACAATTTTTAATATTAGTTTTTGGTTATGCTTTCACTTGTTCTATTATTAAATGATGTCATGCCATTAGTTATTAACTAAACGTTGTTTGAGTGACATGTGTACATGTCCATATGAAATTTAAGGAAGAATATGACCATTGCAGGAGGGTGCCGACCATTGGAGCTTTGCCTATAAATAAGAGCTCATCTGAATAGAAGACAACTTTCGACACTGAACTTTGACATCTGTGTCTATATGTTATTAAAATTATTTCTAGTGAGAGAGGCTCTTATCAACACTCAAGCTACGTGCAGAACGTTTGAATGGCTTGTTCAAACTTTTCCATGTACAAATTTGCTTCATGCGACTCCAATTGTTTTTGTGTTCAATCAAGGGCTTATGAGGATAGGAAGAAAGAGGTTCCAACACCTTGAAGTTGATGGCTTCCTTTCTGAGGAAGACAGAGGTGCTGGTTACCTGATAGTTGAGGGCTTGCGGGGATAGCAAGACAGACTCCAATCTTCATATCGAGGGCATACCCTGGTGTGGGTAAGGCAAAATTTCATTAAAGTATAAATCAAGGGACATTCATCCAATGTTGTTCGATAGCCTCCTCTTTAGGATAAAAGAGTTTATACTTGTTACTTTTTTTGTTACATGTTTTTCTGTACTTTTGTATTGTTAAGGAAAGTATAACTATCTTGTACTTCCTTACTCTTGTACTCTGATATAGTTAGATTCTACACGCTTTAAGGAAGAATCTTCAGCTTTGTAAACTTTAGTTAAGTTCCATTTTCGAAATAACTTTTCCAGAATTTAGCAAGTGATTAGGAATCATTATCAGTATTCGTAATGAGAATTCGTAATCAGAATTCATCACCAGAATTCATACTGAGAATTCGTAATTAGATTTCATCATCAGAATTCGTAATTAGAATTCATCATTAGAATTCATAATAAGATTTTGTAATCATAATTCTTCATCAAAATTCATAGTTAGAACTTTAAATAAGTTCGTAATCCGAATTCAGAGTTGAACATCATAAAAGATCATAACATGGAATTCAGAGTAGAACTTCATAAAAGTTTGTAACAGGAATTCAGATCCTAAATCAGAATGTTTCATATCTAAGTACTATACAATTTTAAGGTTTTAGATATGAATCTGATTTTTAATAGTTAAGAAAAATATTGATATGAACATTGAAAACAAAGTAGGGGTAAATTTCCTTTGGGAAGGAAATTTTCCTTATGGAAGTAAAATAGGGGTAAAATAAGTTTTTCCTTGAAATAAGGTGTTTGTGATTTTCAAAATAAGAGTAATGGTCAAGTAATAAGGAAACCATAATGACTTAATTATCTCCCCCTTGAATGATGGATTGGAAAAATCCATATGGAAAACCTTATTGACACAACAATCTCCCCCTTTTTAGAAAGCACAAACATCCTTACGAAAAAGAATGTAAGGACTTAGAATAAATTTCTTGACTTTGAAATTAAAGCTTATCTCCCTTTGTTTATGAACAATGGTGAATACGACTAACTCTCCCTTCATCTTAGGAACTATAAGGATTTTATTCTAGATTTTATGAATGAGAATTTTCATTTGAATGTAGAAATCTTCATAATGATCACTCCCCCTTACATAGGGATGTATCTCCTTGTACATAGAAGTCTTCTCTTTTAAATTTTCCATCATTATTTTAGAATTCTTTTTCATTTCTCCCACTTTGTGATTTTCAAAAAGACTTTGAGGGAATGGAAAAGAAATAAAGTACCTGAAATATTAGCAAATACATACAAACAAAACAAGAAATGATAATTTCATTATGATTGGAATTATTATTAAAAGGAAACAATACAACAAAAGATCAGATTAGTCTATTTTTTCTATTTTTCCTTGGGAATCATCTTCTTAATGATGGTCTTGATCTTCTCCTTCTCTTTGTAGTCCTCTTCTACTAGTTTGTCCAAGGTTTTGATCTTTTCTTCTTGAGCCTTCAAGGACCTCTTCTTGAGCCTTCATGGCCTCTTTTTAAGCCTTTATGAATTAATTTTACATCAAAAGCATTACTTGCATCTCACTCCAGAAATCCCTCTCTATTTTTAAACATTGAACAATATAGCTCAGCTTCCCATTCAAGTATTTTACATCTTGAATCCGAGTATTTTGTTCAAGGTTATGCTTTTCCTGAAAGATGACTGAAAGATTCTTCATTTTGTCATCCTCAGTACCAATGGCCTCCTTAACATCTTCAAGGAACTGATCGAGCTCTTTCATATCTTAAACAATATTCTTATACTATTTGATCATGTTCTTGAACAAACTTCAGGGAAATTCATAATTGATCATGAAATTTTTGAAATTTTCCTCAATATTTACACATCTTTCCATTACCATAGACATGGAGTATGATTTCTGATTCATACAGTGCTGAATCATCTGGAATTTAGATTCAATTGCTGGAAAGATCAGAATGGTATCCACTAGCTTCTTTAGGGACTGAACCACAAAATCATGTCCCAATGCAGATGACTCTGAATCAGACATTCTTCTTTGAGATGGTTCTTCCTCTATCTCTACAAAATTCCTCTTAGAAGTTCCTCCAGATTATTTATTTCTGATAATATCTTTTTTGGGGTGTCAATGTGAACTTTCTTACCCTTGGAGATTCTCGGTATGGATTCCTCATCTGGTGATTCATGCCCATATCCGGAAAGTTGGACAAACTTATCATCATCCACTTTTTCTTTTCCTGTTCCAGCATCAACATCCTCAGGGAGGATAAATTCATGATTATGACTTTCTTCATTATATATATTGTTTACCACTTCTTCATCCAATTCATTATCTATGAGTGTAACAAGCTTTGATGATCCAGCTTAAGAAGTTCAGAGTGGGATTTTCTCGGAAGCACTATCCTTCTCATGATAGTCTTCAACTTGCTTGATTACATCATCTGAACCACTAATCATCTCAGCTTGCTGAATTTCTTCCACAAATTTCTGAAATTTCTCCATCACATCTTTCTAAACATCCTTCTCTTTGGGATTTTCCGATGTCTTCTTACCTGGAGTATTAGGTAATTATTCCACAAGGAAAGACTTCGGCACTAGGATGTTCTTGGATTCAATTTTTGTAGCCTTAAAAAGGAAATGAACAATCTCTGCCTCAGACATTTTATTCTTCATTATCTTCATTTTTTCCTTCTTCTCTAGCTCATCAGAAGCTTTTTCTTTTAATGCCTTAGCCTCAGCATAATCCAAACCAAACTATGGCTCCCCTGCTTTTCTAGTCTTATTATCTTCCCTCCACTTTGCGACTACTTCATCAGGGTAGGATTTTTTCTTTTTCGGTTTAGGAGGATGGGATTGAGCTTCCATGGCTTTGGGGATTTTATATATCTCTTCTAATTGTTTCAGGTTTCTTTTCATTCCTGCTTTCTCTGAGGGTTCGGATTTTTAAAAAATTTCTGGATTGGCTTCTACCTCTTCCTCAGGAAAATTATATAATTCCCCATACACCTATGAAAAACTTACTTTCATTCTCTTTAGGGTATCATCACTGATCATCATCACCTTGAAATTTCTCATCATGGAGCTACATGGAATTTTGAATGATTTTGTGTACCAAACTATCAACATAGAAAGCAATTCCAGATATATAATGATCTTAGCTCCAATATTTCCATTCTTGATGTTCTGAATCATAATGATGATGTCCCTCATGTGATTCAACTTCCTTAGGTTTACCAAAAAAATATATAATATACATGTATCTCTTATTAATGGTATCCTTATCCCCCTTCCTTAGTACGATAAACCCTTGCACCCAAAGCTGTAGAAGCCGATTGTTGGTTGAAAGATGGGTGATCTTCTTCGTAGTGTTGATATGAGAAGGACCAAGGAACTCATTATCCTTTTCCTTAACAAAACTACCTTGAACTTCTTGCAACTTGTGAGAGAAAAAATTTTCCCCTCCTTCATAGGTTATTCCAACCAAGCTAGCCACCTTGGTATAGTATAAATCATACACCTTCCCATATAATTTGAATGAGAACTTCTCCCTTCCATCTTCCTTGAAAAAACTGGCTGACTCAAAAAACTCTATGAGCAAGCCTGGATACACCACATCTTCAGCACGTGTTTTATAAATGGATACATCTTCCCATCCATTGAGCTCAATATTCATGGAAATTAGAGAGTCATACATGTTGAAGAAGTTTGGGTGTACCAACCTCTCCCTATATATCTGCCACTCTAAGATCGGCTTCACTAAAGACATATCCTAAGAAAGGGCTTCTGCAGACATTCGGATTGAGCACTTCTGAAGATTCGGAATGGGCTTAAAAACTGAGGCAGGGATTCGAGATGCAAAATATTTGAAAACTGATCTGGGACAGCCCTTCGGGGTTCCTTTATATAGGCGATGTAAGTGACCTTTCATCTTACAAAACCATCTTAACGGTTGAAAAACTATCTGATCTGATATGATGGTTGAAAACATGCTCGCAAGGAAATCTTGATTCCGATCTTTTGAGGTTTTAAGAAGAACACTCAGATTTAAGGAATCTTGAATCTGAGAAATTTTAGAAGAAAAAGAAACTACCAGCAAGTGAAAATGACTATGAAAACAGAAGTAAGGAAGTCATACCTTTCGGATTAGGCTAGGAAGAATATTCGTAATAAGTGGTATTCTTATTGAAGAAACATTTTCTATGAAAAACTCACTACAAAAAACATACTACGAAATACTTAAAATATAAAAGATTTTTTAAAAAACATTGAGAACCAAAACTCGGTTACAAAAATTATGAGTACAAATATTTCCATTAAGAAAATTCCAGCACAAAAATTTCCATGATGAAAATTTTGAAAAACAACTATAATAACATTTGTACTTCCCCTTTGAAAAGGAGTTTATTATTGTAAAGAGATTGGATGAACATAAAGTTATTTGGGGAATATTAACTCAAAATTATCATTCCCAACTTCTATTTAATGTATTCAAATCTATTAGAAGGTAATGATTTTGTGAAAATTTCAGCAAGTTGATCTTTTATTCCGATAAATTGAAGGATGATATCTCCTTTTAGTGTGTGATCCCTAAGAAAGTGATTCCTAATGTCTATGTGATTTGAACGAGAGTGATTTGAAGGGTTTTTACTAAGGTAAATGGAAATTGTGTTATCACACAAAATTTGAGTCTTAGTGAAACTCAAGCCATAATCTGTGAGTGTGTGTGGTATCCACAACACTTGAGCATAACAACTTCCAGCTACTAAATATTCAGCTTCAATAGTGGAGAGTTCTACTGAATGTTGCTTCTTACAGGACCAAGAAACTAATGAATCTCCTAGGAAATGACAAGCTCTTGAGGTAATTGTTCTATCCATTCTAAATCCACCAAATTCAGCATCCGAAAAACTCTTTAAAACAAAATCATTTCCAGAAGTGTAAAATAGTCCTAAATCCATTGTTCCCTTTAAGTAGAAAAAAATTATTTTCACTGCTTTTAAATGAGATTCCTTAGGATTGGATTGATATCCTTCACATAAGCATACTAAAAACATTATGTCTGCATGACTAGCTATCAAGTAAATTAGACTTCTTATCATACCTCTAAAAGATGTTTGATCTAATGGTTTCCCAGCTTCATCAAGATCAAGTGTGTTTGAGGTATCGATGGTAGTACTTATACTCTTAGTTTTTTCATATCCATACTTTTTAAGAAGAATTTTAATATACTTATGTAGGGATATGTAGATTCCTTTTGGTTTTTGAGAAATTTGAAATCCAAGGAAAAATGTTAACTCACCCATCATACTCATTTAAAACTATATTTCATTAGATCCGCAATGGAATTAGTTAATTAATTCTGAGTTGATCCAAATATAATGTATTCAACATAAATATGAACAATAAAAAAATATTTCTTATCATTCATTATAAAAAGGGTTGGATCCGTATTTATCTTAACATAGTTATTTTGAAGCAAACAATCTTGTAAGTCTATCATACCAAGCTCGAGGGGCTTGTTTATGGCCATAAAAAGATTTGGTAAGTCTAAAAACATGATCAAGATTTTTTGTAACTTCAAAGCCAAGAGATTATTCAACAAAAAATTCCTCTTGAACATAACCGTTAAGAAAATCAAATTTTACATCCATTTGAAAAAGTTTGAAATTGAATAATGCTGAAAAGGAAAGTAAAATACCAATAGATTCATGTCTAGCTACTAGATCATAGGTTTCATCATAGTATATTCCTTCTTTTTGATTATAGCCTTCAGCAAAAAATCTTTCTTTATTCCTAACTATGACTCAAGTTTCATTACACTTATTTCTGAAGACCCATTTTACTACAATTATAGAAGTTTCCTTTGGTCTTTCAACCAGGGTCCAGAATTTATTTCTTTGGAATTTATTTAGTTCATCTGACATGGCTTTAATCCAATCATCATCACCTAATGCTTCATCAGTGCTTTTTGGTTCCAATTGGGAACGGAATGCTAGATGTTCTATTTCATTTCTTATGGATCTTCTAGTCCTTGCAGGTTGATTTACATCGCCAATGATACTATCACTAGGATGATTCTTTAGAAACGACTGATTTGTATTTTGTAAAACCTGTTCATCAACATATGGTAGGAAATATTCTAGGGTAAATGTTTTAGAAGAATCTTCGTGTACATTTTCTTTATCAGAAGGATCTTCTATCATAGGTTAATAATCAGTTTTCTAAAAAACATCCGAAGAAGTAGGTTGGGGTTGTTTAAAACCAAAATGATCAGTTTCATCAAATTTGACATGTACTATCTCTTCAACAGTACAAGTTTTTTTTTTAAAAAAACTCTATAATCCTTAGAAGTTGTGGAGTAGCCTAGGAAAATTCCTTCATCGGATTTTGGTGCGACTTTATGAAGATTATATTTAGTTTTCAGAATTAATACATTGAATCCAAAAACCTTAAAGTAGGAAAGTCTAGGTTTTCTACCATTCCATAACTCATAAGGAGTTTTATTATGAAAAAGTCTAATCAAAACATAATTTATAGTGTAACAAAGAGTACTTACAGCTTCAGCCCAAAAATATTTGGCAATAGAAGACTCACTCAACATAGTTCTAGTTATCTCTTGAAAAATTCTATTTCTTCTTCCAACAACACCATTCTGTTGAGGTGTTCATGGTTCTAAGAAGTTGTGAGTAATGCAGCTTCTACAAAAAATGTTTCAAAATCAGAATTTTGAAATTCTCCTACATGATCACAATGAATAGTAATTAATTGAAGGTTTTTTTCATTATTAACTTGGGCTCTAAAGATTTTGAATTGTGAAAAAGCATTAGACTTATTTGCTATAAAATAGACCCATGTAAATCTAGTGTAATCATTAACAAAAAAATACATAATATTTTACCCCAATGCTTCCAGTTTGTGTAGGACCAAATAGATCTATATGCAGTAGTTGTAATGCATCATCAGTTGAGGATTCACCATTGGATTTAAAACATTATTTTTGTTTCTTTTCAGATTGACAAGGTTCATAGACTTTTGAAGAATCAAATCTACGCTCCGGTAGATCCTTAATTAATCATTTCTTATAAAGTTTTCATAAGTTCCTAAGGTTACAGTGTCCTTGGCATCTATTCTATAACCAAGAATGATCTTCCATTGCACTAAGGAAAGGGGAATCTTGGTTCCTAATGTCTATTATGTTTAGTGTGTAAACATTCTCTTGCCTATGGGAAGAAAGAATAAACTCTTCCTTGGAATTTTGTACTAAGCACTTATCATTCCAAAAATTCACATGGTAGCCTTCATCACAAAAATTTCTTATGATGATGAGATTGTTCTTGAGACCCTTATGAAATAAAACATTTGAAATCAAAGTTTTTTTAAGAAGAACGATGTTACCTATACCAATAATTTCTCCCTGAGCATTATCTCCAAAAGTTACTCTTCCTCCTTTTGTCTTGATAATCTTCTCAAAATAGTTTTTGTTATCAGTCATATGCCATGAACACACACTATCCATGTACTATGTATTGCTATTGGTACTTTCCCGATTTTCCTGAAAATAAGAAAAAAGTTAGTTTTTCGGAATCTAGACATTCTTGGATCCAAAAATCCCAAAAAGTAAAATTTTGGGAACCCACAACATCAATGAAAAATATGCTTTATAAAATCTTAAAGATTGGGTTTTTTTAGAGAAAAATTCATTGCCTAGTGACCTCCACATTGACACTTATAAAAGTATGGGGCACTTTGAGGAACAAAGTAATTTTTGCTAAAAATCAGATTAGAACAAGTGTAACTAAAACTAGAAGTGTTCTTTCGAAGTCAGATTTCTGAATAAATTTTATCAAAATTTTCTTTACCTAGGGTAATGTTTGAAAAACACTTCCTGAAGGAAAATATTATGGATTTGAGTTTTTATAACTAAGTACTTGGCTTCAAAAAAATTTTATTTTGAACTAGAGCTAGGCTCGAAAAAAAATTTCTTAGAAATTACGTTTTCTATATCTTTAGAATGTTTTTTTTTCTCAGAACTTACTTCCTCAAGATTTTTTGAAATACTTCCAAAATCAGCATTTTTCTTATCAAGATATTTAAAAAGATTTGATATTTCCATAGTAAGAATAATATTCCTAGAATTTTCCTTATCAAGTTTTTTAATGAGTTTTGAATTATCATTCTCAAGGTATTTGGAAAACCTAGAAACCTTTTCATAGGTATGTAAAGTATTATCTTCACCAGAAGAAGATTCTTCATCCGAAGAGTTATAATATTTACTATCATTATAATTTAAAGAAACATTGGTCATTGATTTAGCATTCTGTACCTTATCCATCATGAAATGATTATAAATAGGTAGCAATGCTATTAGAAAAAGATTCTCTTATCCTGAATATTCATAATCTTAAGATTCGTCTGAAAAATCTCCACCAATGTCACTCCAGGTGTCCTTTGCTTTCAAAACATTCTTATCTTTGGCCTTGTAATACTTCTTTCTGTTTTTCTCAGAATGCCTTTCATTTCTTCATTTTCTCTTGAGCATAGGGTAGTCATGTTATATGTGTTCATCTCTCTTGCATTCATATCATGTAACTTCAGAAACGTTCTTGTCTTTAATTTCCTTTTTATTGTATTTGGATTGAAATATCCTTTGTCCACCTATCTTGTTCATCCTTCGAGGAAGATTTTCTAATTCATTTTTTGAGGACTCACATCCACTAGATTCGGAATGGATAAAAACTTTCTTAGATCTGGATCCGGAAACTCTCTCAAGAGTCTTGGATTTCATATGATTGGAAGTAGTAGTAAAATATCCACTATCATTTCCATTCTTCTTCTTCACAATATCAGCAGCTCTTTTCATTCTAGTCTCACGCTGAAGAAGTGTTCCAAATAGCTCTTCAAGGGTAATCTGAGTAACCTTTCTATTCTCATCAATTGTAGTCCATTAAGATTCACACTAATTTGGCATGATGTCGATTATCTTATCAACATGAGCTTCATCATCGAAACCTTTCTCACCCATTGATTGTAAACTATTCACAATATTCATGAATCTCTGTTGCACCTTGCATATGGGTTCACCATAAGGAAAACTAAAACCATGATATTCATCTCTATGCATGGATCTTCTGGTCTCAATTTATTTGGAAGTTCCAAAGTTAGTAACATTATGTTTATTCTTTATAGAATTTTCTACTTCAGAAGATAAAATTTTTCTATATATATTTCTATCCATTGAACAATGAAAAGCATTGCGTACCTTATAATTAAGTTGATATTCATGATTTTCTTGATTTGTAAAGGCACTTACATATGTATCAGAAATTTTGTTTCCACGAGTAAGAATAATTTTTTTTTTCAGCACTAGTGTTGATAATGAAAGTCTTCATGTGATATCTCTAGTATTCGTAATCATTACCATCAATTATAGGTGGTATTGTTGGATTTCAGTTATCAATAGATACAAAATTTAACCATCTCCATTCCGAAAAGTCATTTACTGAATTATTAATATTAGTTTTTGGATATGATTTTACTTGATCTATTATAAAACGATGTCTTTCCTTCATTTATTAACTAACCGTTGTTTGAGTGACACATGTACAGGTCCCTCAGAAATTTAAGGAAGAATATGACCGTTGGAGAGGGAGCCGACCGTTGGGGATTTGTCTATAAATAGGAGCTCATTTCAAAAGAAGACAACATTAAACTCTGAACTTTTACATCTGTTTCCACATGCTATTGAAGTGGTTTATGGAGAGAGAGTCTCTTATCAACTCTCAAGCTTCGTGCAGAAAGTTTGAACGGATTGTTCAAACTTTTCCTTATGAAAATTGGCTTCATGTGACTCCTATTGTTGCTGTGTACAATCGAGTGTTTGAGGGGATAGGAATACATAGGTTCTAACGCCTTGAAGTTTAGGTATTACTTGCTGAGGAATACAGAGGTGTCGACTACCTGATAGTTGAGGGCTTGTGGGTATAGCAAGACAGACTCTGATCTTCATATTGAGGTCTTACCTTGGTGTGGGTAAGACAGACTATTTTGAAAGTATAAATCAAGGGACCTTTATCCAAGGTTGTTGGATACCCTCCACATTTGGATAAAATATTACATACTTGTTACTTGTTTTGTTACGTGTTTTTCTGCTACTTTTGTATGGTTAAGGAAAGTATAACTATCTTGTACTTCCTTACTCTTGTACTCTGATATAGTCAGATTCTATACGCTTTAAGTTAGAATCTTCATCTTTGTAAACATTAGTTAACTTCCATTTTCATAGTCACTTTTCTGGAATTTAGCAAGTGATTAGAACTTATATAGGTCTTGGGAATTATCTTGTTTAACCTTGTTTAAAATAACAATCTTTAAAATTTCCAAAATAATTTTTAAAAGTTACAATTCACCCCCTCTAAAATCTTTGAATCTCATTCTTATTTCAATCCGACGTTTGGTATTGTAGTGTATATCATACTCAGTCACATACGATCCAAATAGGTAGGCACTAATATATTTAGTATGGAGGATTCATTTTTTGGAAAAATATTTTTACATTATAATCATCTTCTAATTAGTTTAATAAAATAAATATATTATCCCACTAATGGAGTTTAAAAAGTATGAACCACATAAAAATATATGTTTTTCTCATTTCATTTTTAATTCTAATCATTTTCTCTCTATAATTATTCATGGGTTCATTTATAAGTTGTGCATTATGGTGTTTTTTTTGGTGTGATGTGTCTTATTTGGTAATTTACATCATATAAGTGGTTTTACTTCATTTTATTTTCCACATTTTATGTTCTATATTTATAACATTTTTCTTGTTAGTAAGAAGTTTCATCAAACACAATAGGTGGTATTAAATAATTAGTTATATATTTTTGGATGGATATAACATGGAAGAGGTGTTTTGGAGATTAGTTTATTATAATCATTCTTATTTTTTACGTATATGATAATTATAGAAATCAATTAATGATACCACTGTCATCATTCCAATTTTTGTGGGAATTAATTTATTTATTGACGTAATGGATTTGGTTGAGGTTATGTTCTCGATGTATAATATTGATAAAATGTATTTTGGATTATAGTAAATGACGATAAGGGATTTTATACTGTAGAAGGATATTGATATTTCATTAATTGTTGCCTACCTCGAAGCGATGAAGAAGAAAGAATGTTATATGCTAGGTAATGTAGCACTAAGGTTGATATGAATATAATTGTCTAGGATTATGTGTTCTAACATCTTATAAGTGAAAAAAATAATATTCTTTCAAATAATATCACTATAATATATGAAATTCCAAATGAAATGAAAAATGGGTTCCTTGTGGGGAATATATTTGGTATGATAATGTCTAAGTAAAAACAAGTTGTTGATATCTTCAAAGAAACACACATAATTTAGCAATATTTGGAGTCAATTTAGGAAATTTGAATATACATAATCAGAATTATTGTTTCTTTCATCACTCATGGAATTATGGGATGTGATGGTGATCACTACGAGTAACTAAAGATAAAATATAGCTTCGGTGGTTCTGATCATTAGAAATCCTATATTGAGTGAATAAATTCCTCTAAAAGAGATATAGTAAAATTCATTAAATTTATATATTATGGAAGGAATATGATTTTCCATGGATTAGAAGAGTCATGAGAAGTTAAAGGGAATAATAAGTTAGATAACGAGTAGCTTGGTGGGTGGTGGTTGCATGTTTTGGAATTATGGGATGAAATCCCTCCTAAAGAAATATTTTTTTTGTGAGAGAATGGTATATTAAAGAAGATATGACTCTAAATTTATATATATTCAGAAACTGTATTAAAATATATGATGGCTTTATTGTGGAGTGCCTCCAGCTCACTGTAGTCTTTGATTATGGATTCAATGACTTCATTTTACTCAACATCTATAAGAAGAAGTTCTAATTATTATATTTCTAGAAGATTCATAAAGTTGAATCCTTTAAAATATAATTCTCTGGAGATTATAGGAACGAGAGATATTTATTTTCAAATAAGGAACTATGGGAAATTGGACTTATAATTCATGTAATTCATACTTAGGTTAAGGAATAACATAACATTAAATGGACATCTTGAGTATAAATGTTTTTAAAAACTATTATTGATGGAGCATGGATAATGACACATGGATATATCATGTTAGAAAAGTAGGTGAAGGATCTATCATTATACTGGAGAGGGATTCCATATGGTTTAATGCATATAGAAGATGATAGATATTCCCATAAATATGAAAATACATTAAGAAAATATTACATTACCACAAATTACCAAAACCATTTAGTTTTAGTGTTTTATACAATTAGGACACAAAATTACATAAGAAAACCCATGTTATTTGTATATATTAGATATTTTTCAAAATATATATTAAACTACATAATCCAATTTGAGTCTTTAACATCTCCCAAAAATTCTCCACATAAGAAAATCTTCTATACATTTTGTAATTTTTCTATCTTCATAACATGAGGAAATGGAAACATAAGAAAACAGTAAGATTAGATGCCCAGTTAGGGTAAATATAAGTCTTACCAATCAAATATCATATTTTAGGATAAGATGAAAATATGGAAATAATCCAGACATATAAGAGAGTTTTACACAATAAATTATGTATCATAACTTATGGAAGAAGCCACAGAATGTCATATGAAATGAATCAAAAGATTATGGAAACATGAGTTACTAAACACGGTCCATCAGAGTATAATAAAAAATATATAGATTAAAAATGTAACATTCCATTTCTACATTGAATAAAAAAATTTAATAGACATGATCATAGAGAAATTAGATCTTTTTGAGGAAAAATTTTTACTAGATTCATTTTAGGGAAAAAACAAATTTCCCCTACTTCATGTTGTGAAAAAAAATCTCTACTATAACAAACCAAATATGGTCGCCACCAATAGTAGCACAAATAATGGTCCTTGGGAAGGCCCTAAGGGTGTTCCCTCTCCCCACGGGCTGGCACAAGTTCCTGGGTATCATTTATCGTGGTTTGAAAATGATTTACCTTAATATGTATACATAAAACATCAAAAACATTTGGCAAACTGAATTTGAAAAATTCATACTAACAAGGTTTATACAAAAATATATAAATGAATACATTAGTTCAAGTGAAATAAAAAAGGTCCAAAAACACAATGAAATAGCATCAAAATAGCCCCAAGGGCTCCACACGAAATGTGATCATCACCCACAAGCCGTATCCACAACTCTCCACCAAGGATGGGAACAAACACACTAAACCTCCATCACAAAAAGACTTCCTTCTAACTAAGTTAAGAATGATAAATTCTACTTAAACCCAAGGGGTGTAAGTAGGGTGTGAGCATAATCCCAATATGATACCACACAATGAATCCAAAGGTCATGCAATACAAGGTTAAAAATGTAAGAACCCGGACCTTCTTTTCACGTATGTTTTTCCTTTTTTTGGAGTTTTTGAGAAATGATGAGTTTTTGGAAATTTTTGAAGTACACGTCTTATAATTTATACGTACACGCCGTGTACTCCATTGCTACACGAGGATGTGTGATGGCCGTGTCTAGGCCACAGACACGGCCATGTAGGGGTGATGTGGAGGCCGCTTAATGTGGAGTACGGAAAAGCCTAGTACACACCATGTACTCCAAAAGTACACGTTGTGTACTTTGTTTTCATTAAACAGACTGGGGGTCACGTCTTAACCCCAAATCTATCTTGTAACGACCCAAAGTTTCATTAATGGAAAATCCCTCTTGATCCAGTTAAATGTTTCTTTATGAAAAAAAAATTGTTCTTATAAGATGTCAACTTCTTTAGTTTTATGTTAAGATTTGTGACCGTTACTTTTATAGTCGTTGAACAGTGATCATCTGAGTAGTATAAATATAAGGCTTTAATGAAACCATTTATACTCTGACAAAGGAAGCGATGGTCTCATCCAGTAGAATTGCCCCTTACGAAGCCCATTTGTCGGAGCTCGGAAAAGAGGTGGCGTCTTTGGGCTTTTCCCTTGACCAAGCCCAAGCTGAGCTTCATCAAGTCAAGCTCGAACGTGATCGTCTACGGGAAAAATGGAAGTTGATAGAGATTACCACTCGAGCGATGTTATCCGAGCAACCCCAAGAGTCTGTCACCATCGCACACCTTACCCTTAGGTCTTATGCGGATATTTTAAGGGGTTATGTAACAAATAAGTAGAACCATGTTCATGTACATTATTTTTTGTATATAATAATGAATATAATTTTTTTTGATACATTGTAATTAGTTTTTAAAGTACAAATGGTGGTTTTAGTTATTATTTAATTAAGAATTATATTTTATTAAATTATAGGAATTTTGAATTAAATAATATTTTAATAAAATATTATTATTAATATTAAATTAATTTTTATTAAATATAAATGATCTTATAATTTTATGAATGCAATTAAAATTTTTATTAAGGTTTGAAAGCCATTTCTGTCAAAACCCGTGAATTTTTTATAAATGTCGGTTTATATTTTAAAAGTGAAAATTCACATATTTAGAAAATTATTTAGATAAAATAAATATTATTTTTGGAATCAGGATGTCGAAATTATCCAACGGTGAATTTTTCATAATTTTCTGAGACAGTCAAATTTTTGGGTAAAAATTAAATACCATTTAAATATATAATGTGTTTTATGACATCATAATGACCCAATGGTGATGTAATAAAATACCATAATCCTTATGTTCGTCCAATATGTGTTTTATCATTAAAATAATGAGGTTTTGGGTTTGTTTGACTTACTTTTCAAAGCATTAATGGAGCCCTCAAGACTTATTCAACACTTTGCCTTTTTAAATTAATTTTCATGGGAGTGTGACTCACCTCCACATAAGCAACCCTAATTTTTTAATACGTTCGGACCTTGGAATTGTAAATTATTGTTTTCCTCTTTCCTTTTCCAGAAACCATGGGCAAATACCATGGGATGGTTTGTGGTTTGGATTATTTTAATATATGGGGTCCCAAACCTAAATAATAAAGAATTCTCTCACCTTTCCTATATAAACCCACCCAAGCTCCCACTTCCTCCTCACTCAAAGCCCTTGAAGTTCGTCCAACCTATGACCTACTCTCTCTAGAATCCTCTAAAGGTTCCCCAAGCTCCCAAGAAGCCTCTCACAATCCTCTCTCTAGCCTTTGGAAGCACACTTCCAAGTAAGGGGTTTTCTTCCTTTCTCATTTTTGTCAATTTTCTTTAAGTTGTATTGCCTTTTTTTAATTTCAATTATGAATGTTGGGGTATGGTTTCGCACCTCCCCCATACTTCCCTCTTATTGTTTTAATGATGGGAGAACCCTTTCTCTCTCATTAAATGCCTCCCATGTACACCCGTTACTATGCCGAAATTCCGAAAAGAACTTTTCCCTCTTCTTTTACATTCAAGCAATACTTTTGTATCATGAATCTAAATTCCATTTCTATTGTTGGGACATGTATATATATGATCTCCTTACTGTACATTACATGTAAATATGATGAGGAACCCCTTTCTCTCTCATCAAACTTTTTTATGAATTCTTATGTCACGCCGTTACGCTGCCGAAATCGCACCGATTTTCTAAGCCAATGTCTTTGTGTAGTGAATACCATGCCCATTTCTCCATCAAGGGTATTCACCTTTATGCACATTTACATATTGATTATAATGTTTCATGTATGAATTCCACATTACTTTATCGTGGAAGAAATGATTATGTTTTATGAATCCATGTTTTATGATCCATGTGGCACACTTATGCATGAAATGAAATGTTTAAGAAGGGTGTGCCCTTTATAGCGCTCCAATGCATTGGCTAAAATATAGTATCATGATACGTCATGTGCAATGCATTTTTACTCATGCTAATTCAAGTGCAATGAGGGTTTACTCGTGCTTCAAGTGCAATGAGGGTTTACTCATGCTCTATGTGCAATGAGCCTTGGCTCATGCTAATTCTATGTTAAGTGTTGTTGCCACATTTCCATGTTACGATTATCATGCTTTATCATGCCTTTATGTTCATGTTTCTATTATGCTCTATTGATATGCCTATTGCCTAACATGTATTTCACTCCTCATGTTATTCATTGTTTACTCCCTTACTGGGTTTTATAGCTCACCCTTTTCTTATGCATGTCCTCAGGTTATCCCATGCAATGCTAAATACGAAGGAATGTAGTGGTCATGTAAAGGAAGTTTTCAATAAAGATGTTGTATTTCAAGTTTAAAGTTTTTATGTAATGATCCTAAGCCCCAAAGACACTAAACCTCTCAATCTTCTTTGTTGGATCAAGTGAAGTTTTATGTAATAAAGCATGTTTAAGTTGTAATAAAAATCAGGGTTGTCATATATCTTCTCCTCTATCTTATTCGACTGAGAGCATCCCGTATGGCCGCCAATCACCTCCAAGCCCTGGAGCCTTCGTCCGTTCTCTGAATCGACCATCGTTGATTTCGTTGGGACCACAAGAGTAAGCTCTTCTTTCTCCTAGAACTTTGTTTCCACTTTCTCCTCTTTTTCATGTTATCATGGGTTGAATGTTTCATGTTTTTTCATAGATCTATGACCTTTTAAGAAGATTAAAGCCTTGTGGTTCATGTATATCAATCTTCTTGCATCAAGGTATGTGGTTTGTGCCTTTCCATTCAAATTCTATGAGTTTTATGTGTAATTTCAACCAATAAACTTGAACGGGGTATTGCGTGTTTACTGTTTTTCCCCCCGTTGTTTTCCTTCTTTTCTTATTTGCTTTGTTAGAGGTAATTTGGCTTTGTATAAGGATAATTTCTGTGCTTGTATTTTTATTCATTCCTTGTTCTGTCTATGACCTTTTGTTCTTGTTCAACCTTTGGTCGTTATACCTGTTTTCCATGCCTTGTGACCATAGGAAGGAGTATTGTTTCCGGACATGCTGGTAATGTTGTAGACTAGTAAGCCATGTAGCATTATAGGTTAACATTGTCCTTATAGCATTATTATGAACTAAATATCATGGGGTCGTGAGAACCTGTTGCTCTAGATTGTAAGGGGATAGACCGAATTAGCTTCCTCAGAGAGTCTTGGACATTATAGACTATAGGGGATAGGTCGATGGAGCTACCCTGAGAGTCTTGGATATTATAGACTATAATATGATAGACCGAGTGAGCTTTCACAGAGAGTCTTGAGATTTATAAACGATATGGGATAGATCGAGTGAGCTTCCTCATAGAGTATTTGTTTTGTTTAAATTTCCTTAAACCATTCCTGGCTATTAGAGGAATTGACTAACAGAGATTCCTCAGAGAGTCTATGATATACCTGAGGATATAAGAGGAATTGACTGATTGAACCTCCTCATAGAGTCTCTAGACCTTGGGGCTATAAGGGGAATTGAAAGTGTGATCTTCCTCATAGAGTACATGAATACCATAGACAATAAGGGGAATTGACTGAGCGTGATTCCTCGAAGAGTCTTATAATTTCGTATGACCAAACTAGAGGGGTTAGGCTCAGGGTACTTCCCAGAGGGTTGTTGGTACTTCTTGGATAGAACTAGAGGGGATTGATGTGAGTACTACCCATATGGTTTCCTAGTTGTGGTTAGCTGTTTTCATCACAACTGCATGTTGATTTGTGGATTTCTTATTCTTACAGAATATTGTTTACTATGGTGTATCATCTTGTTTACTGCTTACTATGCTATAAACTTCCATATACTCACTGACTGTTGGGCATAGATCGTCGGATGGTTGCCTACTATGATTTTGAGTCACACCCTGATTGGGTCATTCTTTTGGTCCCAAATAGATTATATTGATGTAGGTATATACATGGGCAAGTTCCCATATACTTCATGTACTTGATTACATTGGAGCTGGAGAGCATGGGACCATGCCGAGGCTTGCGATGCTGAGGAGGTGCCTTTCTGTTTTCTTTTGTAATTTCAATTAGTAGTATATTCAACATTGTGACTTGTTTGGCTATTTTCCAAGACATATATGTATCATGCATCATTTATATATATGTGTTCTCTTGGTGTTTATCATATTTAGTCTTCAACTGTTCACTTGTGTATAGATTGATTACTGCTTCCACTATTTTTTATTGTCTTATCTTGCACAATGTACTCAACCAATGAGGGCATAGTTTCCCCACTATCACATCAAAGGCCCTGACTACTAGTCGACAGCCTCTTGCATTCTGGGAAATGTGCTTAAGTCCATGTGACCAACCGGGTACGAAGCTCCATGGGGTGGCTTCCAGAAATGGGGCGTTACAAAGTTGAATCAGAGAAATTCCTTTCTCTTGACTAACTACTTGGAGCCTATATCCAGAGATAGGATGGAATAAGTACTTGGTAATAAGTTGTGCCTGGGAGTAGCTAACTCGTGTACATGGAAAAGTCAATCTACCTTGTTTATAACAATTTTTTCCAATTTTTCAATTTTTATAGTTGATATGATTTCCCCTTGAGTGACTCACATGATTTGAACTGTTATTGTTGATATTGTTGAGGCTCTATTTCTGTTACAACTAGATTATATGAGGGTATTCCATCTCATGCATCATATAGTCACTTGCTATAAATCACATGCCATGCATTCTGGCCATACCATCTAGGATGCATTAGCGATTTCTGGTTGTTGTGATAGACGTTGTGTAGATTATGAATGTTGTTTTGATAGATGATTTGATAGAAACTCTATTGTTTGATAAGGAATTTGTCTTTATAAGTGATTTGCTTAAATGAACGCCACATTTTGACTCATGAGGTGTTATGGGGCCACATGAATCAGAACTTGGTGAATCATTGACCTGTTTCCCATGATTATGACATGTGTGGGATGCCAAGATTTGATTCTTGTGGAGTATGGGCCCTCACAGATCGTAATTTTTCCCCATATCACTTGTTTTCTATGTTTTCTGGGCTTCATAATAGTTTATGATCTACTGCCCAAGAAAAACCCAGATTACACAGCATATACTTTATGAATACACACCGTGTAGTTTTTAAACCATGTCAATGATTATGTGGGAAGAAACACGGGGTTTTGAAAATTCTGCAAGAACATGTCGTGTCTGGTACGTACACGACGTGTTATAGTAACTGTGTGTCTACCAGTGTGGCTAACGACACAGATGGATGAAAATTTGAATTTACATGCCTTGTCCAGTTATCACATTCCATGCCATGTAATTTAAGATCCCAGCCATGTGACGAACAACACGGGTCGGGAAAAACCTTCAAGTACACACCATGTTCTCTGAGAGAATTCCATGTATAGTGAACTATGTAGTCGGTTGTGTAACTAACAATATGGGTCGTCGAGACCTTTTCTAGTACATGTCGTGTCCTTTGTGAACATGTCGTGTAGTCTTGGATTAAGATGACCGTCTGGGTTAGACATGTAAGGGGACTTGGGTAGGGGAATAGAGTTCGAGTACACGCCGTGTGGGGGGACAACATGTTGTGTGGTTGGGGCATTACACAACTAGTTGTGGTAGAAGTACACTCCCATGTGAATGGATTAAAATAACATGCAGTGTAGTTTTTATACATGTCATGTAGTCATGTTTTGTAAAACATGAATGTTTCCTTCTCATGTTCCCCTCTTGTACACTTGTGTTCTCAGTCATTGATAATCCTGATCTAAGGTGTGCTTTTGACTTTTCAGAGCTATGACACTGAGACACCCTCCGGTTGTACGTCAGCTCATAGACGGTGAACAGACACTGGATATGGCCTATCAGGGACCTCCTGCAGATCCTCCTATTGTGCCAGCCTTGGAACGAATAGTTATACCAGTTGTAGGCACTAATGCATAGTTTAGGGAAAATTTTCTGAGGATGATGCAGACCTTCGAGGGAGTGATGCCTCCTGCCCCGTCGATGGTAGAGTTGAAATTGGTTTTCTAGCAGTATCATCTACATACTTTCTCAGGGTATGGAGGACCTCAGGCTACAAAGTCATGGAAAGAGGCCACGGTGACAATTTTCGAGCATCTGGAGATACTTACAGAGAAGAGGGTGAATCTCTCTACCTATATGCTGTGAGACTCCACCAAGAGGATGTGGGAGGAGATCTCGTAGTCATGATGCTAGCAAAGAATTACTTGTGATGAGTTTCAGCACATCGTCTATGATTACTTCTACCCGGAGACCTTGAGGGCTGATCGAGCCTGGGAGTTTATAAGTCTGGATCAGGGTACTCATTCTGTTATGGAGTACTCGTCTCGCTTTACTGAGCTACAGCGTTTCACACCGATTCCAATAGGTGATGAGTTGGTCCGAGTTTGGAAGTTTGAGGATGGTCTCAAGAAGGAGATCCATTCAAAGATGAACATATTCAGGTTGAATTTGATATCCTCTATCGCCAACCAGATGTTGATCACATAGCGCAATCAGAGGTATTCTAGAGTAGTTAGACAGGGTTGTTCGACATCCAGAGTTAGTGTTCCTCCTATTAATAGAAGGAAGCGCTTTATGGAGTTTTCCCAAGGAGATCAGAGTAGGAGGAATGTATCTTCGGGAAGACAGGTAGTTTTCTACCAATGTGGGAGCAGTTTTCATAGTAGGCCTCACTGCGAGAGAGACCTGATAGAGTGTTGTTCCTGCGGCGAGATGGGTCATCTTCATCATTTTTGTCAGATTTTCTCACCTACAACTGGTGGTAGGGGTTCTTCTATGACCCTGTGTTCAGGGGACGCAACACTAGTTTTTCACCAGTCTAGGAACTGGAGTTCTTTTGCCCGTTCGGGCTGAGGAGGAGGTCGTGGCCGTGGTGGTCAGTAACTAGGTTACGAGCGACTGCATAGTGGATCAGCTCAGAGTGGTCAGCCATGGTCACAGGGCTGCGATACAATCTAGACATTCACTGTGGAGCAGTCACATTAGGAGAAGGATCCCATACCTTGCGCAGTTAGAGGGACAATCTTAGTAGCCTCAGTTTTATCTTCAACTCTTTTTGATACTGGAGATACACATAGTTTTATCTCTATTGCTGTTGTGGAGAGACTTGGGCACTTCATCTTTTCTTCTACCAATACCTTGATGCTAGACACACCGTAGGGGACTAGAGCGGTTTCTGTATGTCAGTGCAGAGAGTGCCCTCTTGATGTTACAGGGTGTCACTTCTTCGGGGACCTCTATGTCCTAGAGATGACAAAATATGATGTCATTTTCTGAATGGATTAGTTATTTCCCTTCTAGGCGGTCGTTGATTTCTATCGCTGCATGGTGAGTTTCATATCACCAGAGGGTGGATCCTTTCTTCACAGAGGCGAGTGGGATGCCAAGACGAGTCAACCTAGACCCGATCATCATGGGATAGAAGGAATTACACCCCAGATTTCTAGTCTTTATCTGGATGATCAGGTGTTCTTCATAGTTATACTTTCTTCTAGTGTTGGATCATTTCAAAGATGTCTTTCCAGAGGAATTTTTTGGTTTTCCTCCGTAGTGTGAGGTAGACTTCCCAATTTATCTTGTTCCATGTGTTGTACCAGTGTCCATTACATCTTATATAATGGATACACCTGGGTTGTAGGAGCTCTATAAGTAGTTGGAGGAGTTGCTGGAAAAGGGTTTCATCTGACCTAGTACTTCTCCTTGGGTTTCACCTGTCCTGTTTGTGAAGAAGGAAGATGGAAACCTCAGGCTTTGTGTGAATTATCAGAAGCTAAACCAGTTGATGGTCAAGAATAGATATCCCTTGCCGAGGATCTATGATCTCTTTGATCAGCTTCGAGGAGCCCGAGTGTTCTCGAATATTGATTTGAGACCTGATTATCAATAGTTGCACATTAAACCATCTGATATACCTCTTACATCTTTCCAGAGCATGTGTGTTCTATATGAGTATATGGTTATGTTGTTCGATCTCAGGAACGCACCTACAGTTTTCATGGCACTAATGAACCTACTGTTCCATCCATACTTGGATTCCTTCATGGTGGTTTTCATGGACGTCATCTTGGTGTACTCTCCCACTCAACACGAACATGCTACCCATCATGAGATCATTCTGAGTACACTGAGAGAGAATCAGTTATATTCTAATCTCTTGAAATGCCTATTTTGGGTGGATCATATTCACTTCTTCGGTCATGTTATCTCAGAGGCAAGAGTATCAGTAAAACTAGAGAAAGTGAGGGAACTAGTTTCCAAGGAGTAGCTGAAGAACTTCTTTGAGGTGCGGAGTTATCTATGGATGGATGTATACTACAGGCTTTTCATATAGGACTTTTCATGCCTAGAAGCACCACTGACAGGTCCGACCAAGAAAGGGCTGAAGTTCTTATGGTCAAATTCTATTGAGTCAGCCTTTAAGGAGCTGAAAGGGAGGTTGACTTAAACACTGATACAAGTACTGCCAGAGCCAGGCAAGAGCGATATCATTTATTGTGATGCTTCATGTATCAAGCGTGGAGTGGTGCTTATGTAGGGAGATGGAGTCACTGCCTACGGGTCTCGGTAGTTAAGTCCACAAGAGAGGAACTACCTAATGTATAATCTCGAGCTGGCGATAGTTGTTCATGCCTTACACTATTGGAGACATTATCTTTTGGGTGATCACATTGTGGTGTCTAACAATTAGAAGAGTCTCAATTACATCATCACACAGTGTGATATGAATATGAGGCAGCGGAGGTGGGTTGAGTACCTACAGTCCATCGACATTGAGGATGAATATACATCTAGGAAAGGCAACATTGTGGATGATGCGTTCAGAAAG
Source organism: Viscum album (assembly GCA_963277665.1). Lineage (NCBI taxonomy): Eukaryota > Viridiplantae > Streptophyta > Magnoliopsida > Santalales > Viscaceae > Viscum > Viscum album. The sequence continues at coordinate 2,138,472,770 of OY728165.1, forward strand.
AGGACTCAGTTACAGGCAGGTTAGAAGGCCAGCAATGAGTGGTAGCTTATAGCTCTGTTCTCTGAGATGCATTTGGAGGTGCATGATAGTTAGGGGAAGACGTTTCTTTCACCAATAAATGTTACCTTCATACTTCATGATCTGGTACGAATGAGGCAGCTATCAGATTCTGAAGGCCTAGTCCTAAGGGAGAGTGTGTCAGGAGAGGACCCTATTCGTGGATGGACTGTAGGAAAGGATGAGATCTTGCATTTCTGGGGAAGCGTATGGGTGCAAGAAAACACATGAAAGGTGGTAATGCAGGACTTTCATTCCACATTTTGGGAAGTTCATTCTGCCATCACCAAGATGTATCGTGATCTACACCGCTAGTATTGGTGGCCAGGTATGAAGAGAGATGTTTCTGGTTTTTTCATGGGTTTTTTCACTTGTCAGCAGGTGAAATCGGAGCATCAGCGACCAGCAGGTCTTTTGCAGCTGTTACCCATTCTGGTGTGAAAGTGGAATGATGTCGCGATGGAATTTGTGACTGGTTTTCTGAGGCCTCCTTGAGGGAATGATGCTGTTTGGATTGTCATCGACAGGCTTATGAAGGTTGCTCACTTCCTGCCGATCAAGGAGACCTTCAGTGTCGATGAGATGGGACGGTTGTAAATATGAGAGATTGTATGTCTACATGGAGTTCCACAATCCATTTTATCAGATAGGGATGTTTGTTTTACTTCTCGGTTCCCGCAGGGGCTTCATAAGGCTTTGGGTACACATGTACTTTTGAGTACAGCATACTATCCCCAGATAGAAGGCCAGTCCGAGCATACGATTTAGGTGCTTGAGGATATTCTCCGAGCATGAATTCTATACTTTTTATGATCTTGGGAGAAGCATATAACTCTTGTCGAGTTCTCCTACAATAACAGTTTTGATGTGACTATTCAGATGGCACTTTACGAGGCGTTGTACGGTAAGCCATGTCGATCACCTTTGTCCTGGTTGGAGGTAAGAGAGGCATCTTTGTTGGGACCTCGTCTTCTTCAAGAGAGATCAGAGTAGATATAGTTGATTCCGAAGATGATGACTATAGCACAGTCTCTACAGAAGTCTTATTATGATCAGCAGAGATGACCTTTGGAGTTCGAGGTCGAAAATCGTGTTTTCCTCTATGTCGTACCGTCGTTGGGACACAATAGGATTCAGAGACAGGGTATGAAATCACAACGGTATGTCAGGCCATTTGAGGTGTTAGAGAGAGTTGGTCTGGTTGCCTATCGGTTGCAGTTACCTTAGAGGTACCAGGATATACATGACGTCTTCCATGTTTCTCAGCTCCGATGTTACTTTTCAGACCCGTCTCATGTCCTTCAACCTAAGGAGGTTGAGCTCGAAGACGATGCATCATTTGAGGAGAATCCTATTTTGATTGTCGATCGCAGCACAAAGGTTCTCCGTGGCTGATATGTTCCTTTGGTATGGGTGATATGGTAGCACGGTTGTGTACAGGATAAGACATAGGTGAGGGAGGCCGATGTATGATCATAGTGGATGGAGCTGTTCGGGGTTTCTTCTGCTATTCCTCGCTAGGGAAATTCAGGGACAAATTTTTTAAGGGGGGAAGTTTGTAAGAACCTGGACCTTCTTGTTAGCTTTGTTTTTCCTTTTTTCTAGTTTTTGAGAAAATAGGAGTTTGTGGGAATTTTTTAAGTACACATCACGTAATTTATAGGTACACTCGGTGTACTCCCTTGTCGCATGTGGCCGTGTGCTGGACATGTCTGGGATATACACGCAGCCATGTAGCGGTGATGTGGAGGCTGCTTAATGTGGAGTATGGAAAAGCCTAGTATACACCATGTACTCCAAAAGTACACACTAAATAATTTATTCTTTTCATTAAACAGATCGGGGTCAGGTCTTAACCCCAGAACTGTCTTCTTCTCTAGCTTCTTCGACTGAGAGCATCCCATACGGCCGCAAATCTCCTCCGAGCCTCCGTTCATTCTCCGAAACGATTACCGTCAATTGCTTTGGGAACGTAGCAGTAAGCTATACCATCTCGTAGAGCTACCTTTCCACTTCTTCCTATTTATTATGTTATCATGGATTTAACGTTTTGTGAATTTTCGTAGATCTATGACGTTCTGTGGAGATTCAAGCCTTGGAGTTCAAATATATCAATCTCATAACATCAAGGTAGGTGGTTTGTGCATTTTTTTTCATAGTCTTTGAGTATTATGTGAGATTTCCACTAATACCCTTGAACGGAGTATTGCATGTTTACAATTTTTCCCCTGTTGTTTTCTTGCCTTTCTTGTATGCTTGGGTAGAGGTGATTTGGCTATGTATAAGGATAATTTCTATTCTTGGATGTTTTTCCAAGCCATGTTCGGTTTACGACATTTTGGTCTTGTTCAGCCTTTGGCCGTTATTCCTATTTTCCATGCCTTGTGACCATAGGATGGAATGATTTTCCTTGACAAGTTTTGTTATGTTGTAGACTAGTTATCCAAGTAGCTCTATAGGTTTACATTTGCTTTATAGCATTATTATGAACTGAATGGCAAGGGTCCGTGAGAACGAGGTGCTATAGACTATAAGGGGATAGACCAAGTGAGCTTCCACAGAGATTCGTGGACATTATAGACTATAGGGGATAGACTGAGTGAGCATCCCAGAGAGTCTTTAATATTATAGACTACATGAGGATAGACCGAGAGAGCATCCTCAAAGAGTCTTGATCATTATAGACTATACGGGGATAGACTAAGTGAGCTACCTTAGAGATTGTTTGTTTTTTTAAATCTCCTTAAACCATTACAGGATATAAGAGGAATTGACAAAGTGAGCTTCCTCAGAGAGTCGGTGATAGACTTGAGGCAATAAGAGGAATTGATAGAGTGAGCTTCCTCAAATAGTCTCTAGACCTTCGGGTTATAAGGGTAATTGACCACGTGATCTTCCTCAGAGTGTCCCAGACTACCTTAGACTATAATTGGAATTGACTGAGCGTGCTTCCTCATAGAGACTTATAATTTATTATGACCATACAAGAGGGGTTAGGATGAGTGTAATGGCCAAAGGGTTGTTGGTGCTTCTTGGACAGGACCAGAAGTGATGGCTGTGAGTACATCCTAGAGGGATTCCTAGTCCTGGTTAGCTGTTTGCTTCACTAATGCTTATTGATATGTGGATTTCTTACTATTGCTGGTTATTCTTTACTGTTGTGTATCATCTATATTATTTCTTACTATGATATTACCTGCCACATACTCACTGACTATTAGGCACATATCTTAGGGTGGTTGCCTACTAGGATTTAGTCTCACGCCCTGTTTGGGTCATGCTTTTGGGCCCAAACATAATATATTGTTTCAGGTATAGACAAGGGAAAGCGCTCTTCTACTTCAGGTAATTGATTGAATTGGAGCTGGACAACATGGGACCTAGTCAAGTCTTGCGATGCTGAGGTGTTACCTTTCTGTTTTCTTTTGTACTTTGTTTTAGTATTGTATTTATCATTGTGAATTATTTGGTTGTTTTCATAGACAAATATGTATCATGAATCATTTATATATATGTGTGATTCTACTGTTTATCATATTTATTCTTCCGTAGTTCACTTGTGTATGGATTGATTAATGCTTATACTATTGTTTGTTGTCTTCTCTTCAGCTGTGTACTCTGCCAATGAGGGCATAGTTTCCCCACTATCACAACCAAGGCCCTAACATCTAGTTAGCAGCCTCTGGCGTTCAGGTAAATGCGCTTGAAGCCATGTGATCAATCGGGTACGGAGCACCTCTGGGTGGCTTCCGAAACCAGGGAGTTACAAATAAGAAAGTATTATTGATATGCAAAGAAAAGAGGGGTTAAATTTCAATAAATGCATCATTAAATTGAAAATAGTTTTCAAGATAAAATATTCAGAATGTTAACACATTTAAATAGGCATGTTATATACTATAATATATTTCCAAAAACACCCAAATATAAGTGTAAATACCAAAAATCCGATGATAATCAAAATCGAGAACACCCAAAGGAACTAGATAGTCTTGGGCCCCTTGTACATCGTACCTCGGTGTAAAGTATTCATAGTAAAATCAGTTCTAGTGAATGAGCCACTTGTAGGGAACATACCCACAACCTATTATTCCTCAATCATCATCCACATATTTTAGATAGATTTTTCGTAATCCATATTCTATGAGAAATAGGGAAAACACCCATATGGTCCACTAGTCGTACTAGTACACATCTTCCCCACATAGGTACCCGGGATTCCCCATTTGTGCTCAAAACATTTCAGCATGATGAATAAATCCATTTTAATATAAAACACCACTAATGGTTACATTAAAAAATTACAGTTGATAAACACATTTTATCCCACTTGAAACACACAACCAAACACTTTTATTTTCCATAAAACAATTTCTCAAAAACCCATATTATTTTGCACCCAAGATTCTTGGAAGACCCAACTTTACATACTATGTGCAAACTCACATTTACCAAAATAGAATTCACAGTGACCAATAAATTTCTATAAACCTATTACAGGTGTTATAAAACCAACCCATTAGGCATAACACCAAATATCCATGTAAACCAACCAATTAAGCTCTATAATGGTGCCCAAAAATCCTTCACTTATCAAACATCACCAAAATCAGATTTCACAGTAGAAAACAAGAGATATAAACCTTAAAAACATAATTTTAAGCCCCAATATTTTTAAATAACATCAATTGAGATGTTATATAGCATCCTCAAACAAAACTATAAAACATTTCGATGAAAACGCCCAATTTAACATAAAATTTTCATTTAAAATTAATTTTCAAAACAAACACCTCTAAAAATAATTATTGCTGCTATAATAAAATGAGATAAACATGAAATAATTATAATACAATATTGTGATAAAAAAATATTTCATTAAGTTGAAATCACTTTTAAATGTAAAGAAAACCCTTGAATCCTTTCTGAGAAAACTCAAAATCACCACTGCCGCACCTCAACAAAGTTAAAACAGTCATCAAACTAGAATTTATGAACATGAAACCCAAGATAAAACCCTTATATTGAAACCCTAATTTTTGGACATTTGGAACCTCAAGGATAATGGATGAAACCCTAATCACATTTAATGAAAATCTACGAAAATTGAAATAAGAATGTAGGAGACCCACTTCATTGTGGGATCATGAGGAAATCACCCCAAATACACTCATATATGAATTTTTAACCAGAAAAAAATTCAAGGGAAGATCGAACAAGGATAACTAGATCCTTAAGAATCTGAATAGGAGAAAAAATAGTGAGAAATGAAGGAGTTATGAAGGAAATAAACTACCTTTATAAATTTGATCGAATTGAGGAATCTTATGTAGTTTTGACTAAATACCTGATGAAAATGAGCTCCAAATAGAGGGAGAAGAGAATAGGGGAACACCAAGGTTTATTGGGATCGGGTTAGAGGTGGATTCGCTGAAAAATTGTCAAAATTAAATATGATATTAAATAAACAAATTATTTTTAAAACTGGAAATAGGCTTTCAGGGGCGCCAAATTAATTAAATAAAAAACACAAATCCACCACTATTAAGAATTCATAATTGTTCCAAATTGAAATGGGGGTGTTAATAGATCTTAGGAAGCCATTTAGGAATTGGAATGGGAGAAAAATATTAAATAATGAAAATAGTTATAAAAGAAACAAAATTGGTTTTTAAATCTAGAAATGGCCTCACGGTTTGGCCCAAATCATGAAAACTTTCTCTTTCCTTCAAAAATTTGTGGGAAACCCCAAAAAATAATTAATGGAAATTAAATTAAATTTACCTTTAATAAAATTCATGGATGTGATGATTTTCATCAACATGAAAAACTTTCCTCCCTAGAAAGTCAACATGAAGTTGATTGGAAAACAAGAACGGGTACACGTCCTCAACCAAAGACTTCTGCCCCCATGTCTCATGTGTATCATTCCCATGTTTCCAAAAAACTCCAAACCAATGGAATAGAGTTACCACTTAGAAACTTCTCTTTGGAGTCCACTATTTGCATCAACCACTCAACAATATACAATTCAGTCTCTATCACCATTTCATCCCAATTCAGCACATGGGACAGATCCGGGTTGTATTTCTTCAAATGGGATACATGGAAGACAACATGGATGGATTTCAACTAAGAAGGTAAAGAAAACATGTATGAAACATTTCCAATATGCTCGGTGATCTCAAAGTCCCTAAAATACAATGGCGTTATCTTCCCTTGCTTCCCCAATTGATGATGGCCCAGATGACGGACCACTTTCCAAAATACCCTGCCACTCACAGAATTCTCTAGGTCTCGACGCCTCTGATCAGCATAATATTTATGAAAAATATGAGATTTAAACAAGCGATGCATGACCAATATGACCTTATTTGATGTATCCTTCACAAGGGTCATCCCCAACGGTGAAGTCTCACATACATCAACTCAACATAGGGGGGCCGACATGGATGACCATATAGCGCCTCACATGGGGCCATTCGAATCGTGGCTTGGTAACTGTTATTATAAGAAAACTCAACCAATCCCAAATGGCTATCTCAGGAACCACCAATTTCCATAAAAAATTTATGGATTATGTCCTCCAAATTGGTCCAAATTGGTGCTAAATGGCTATCCACTATTTTGGGTACCATTTTGGTGATAAATTGGTTGTTTTACCAGCCTGTTTGACATTATACCTAATGGGGTTGTTTTATAACACATGTAATATGTTTATAGAATTTTTTTGGGAATTGTGAAATATATTTTGTTTAATGTTAGTGTAAGTATAGTGTTCATAGTGGGGTATTCAAGGAGTTATGGGAGAAAAATAATGTGGTTTTTTGAGAAATATTTTTTATGGAAAATCAATGTGTTTTGTGGTGTGTTTTATGTGGTATGATGTGTGTGTAGCTACTGTACTATTTTAATGTGACTAGTAGTGGTGTTTTATATTAAAATGTATTTACGTAGCATGCTGAAATTGTTGGATCACAAAGGGGGGGTTCGGGTACCTAGGTGGGGCTGATGTGTACTAGTACGGCTAGTGGACATGATGTGTTTTGTCCCTGTTTCACTTAGCATTTTGATAATGACACCTCTAAATAAATGATATGGATGATGATTGAAAACCACTAGGTTATGGTTATGTTCCCTACTAGTTCCAGTTTCATTATAATTTATTTCACTATTGTTACTTTACACCGAGGTATGAGGTACATAGGGCGCGAGACTATCTAGTTCCTTGGGGTGTTCCCGATTTTGTATTCCATTGACATTTGGGTATTTCCCTTGTATTTGGGTTTGTCTAGAAGTTTATTATAGTGGTTAAAAAGACAATTTATATGTGTTACCATTATGAATGTTTTAGCTTGAAAACTGTTTTCAATTTAATGGTGCATTTCATGGAATTTAACACAGCTTTTCGTTGCATATCAAAACTGCTTTCTTTTTCACTATGAATTGAATGAACATTGGAATCCATGGGTGGTACCTTATTGGTATTATTATCACACCCTAGTTACACACCTTAGGTCTAAGTAGAATTTATCATTCTTGACACAGTTAAAGGGATGGATTTTGGTGATGGTGCTTACGGGTGTAAGATCCCATCCTTGGTGCAGAGTTGTGGAGACGGCTTGTGGCTGATGACCCCATATCATGTGGAGTCCTTGGGGTAGTTTTGATGATTTTTATTTCTGATTTTGGACCTTTTTTATTTCATTTGATCTTATGTATTCAGTTATGGATTTTTTTATAAACCTTTTTGTTAAGAATTTTTCAGATTCAGTTTGCCAAATGATTTTGATATTTTATGTATACATATTATGGTAAATCATACCCAATCCTTGATAAATGAAAGATGGGAACTTATGCCAGCCCATGAGAATAGGGAAATCCCTTCCGGCCTTTCCATGGGCTGGGTTTTCTGCCTCTATTGGTGGATACCAGATTCAGTTCATGACATCTACACTTCATATTGTAAACAAAATATTCTAATGCTTCATGTTAGGAATAAAACAATTACCATGGATCATTTTGTGACCCAAAAATATTATCTAGATTTATATTTCGATCAAAAAATGTCAATCAAAATAAAAAAAATTAACCTACATACAAAGATCTATAGCCACAGTGGGTAAACATTTTTCCATAGGTTACCCTATCCATACGGTTTAATTGAATCCATGCTGGTAATTATGGTTCTCTCAGTTTAAAGCCACAGTTTCTCTAAAAAATGGCCACATGCTTGAATACATCCACAGTTTTCTTGAACCGTGGTATTGCATGGAACTGGGACATATAAATTTTTTAATGAACATGGTTCCAAAATTGATTGATTATGATTTTATAAAAACTATTTTGTCATACTAGATAGATATCCATGGCTTTTCAAACTACATTTTTAGATACCACCTAATGCCACATTTTTTCAAAATCAAATGAAGTAGGTCTTAGGATCAATACACATGTTTATAGTATCTAGAAACTGTATCTGTCATATACACCTATTATAAGGGTTTTATAAACCATGGAACTATGTCTTGGCCTAGGATGTAATGTCCCAACTTGAGTACTATACACTGGTGCCCATAATTGGATTCTTACATGGCCTCAGACACACCTCCCTGTACACCAGAGGCTACCGACTATGAGCATGGGTCTAATATAAATCATAGGGACATTATACCCACATTATTATAGTAATAAACTGAATAAATATATAAACAAAAAAAATGAAAATAACCTATCAGTAGAATTATACTGTATTCAACAACATACTAGTATCATATGATGAACCAAAATATGAAATGATATCCAAATTGAAGTGTTAAATATTTCATTCCATTGGGCATTTCGTGTCTTGAATGCAAACCCCAATAATAAATACACTTACAAATCTAAGTGGGTACTAAACCCATGTGATTTTTTCTCACCAATGCTCTATTCCAAATTAACCATCTAATATATGGATCTTTCCATTATCTTACACTTAAAAATGATGTCTATTTGGGTACTAATCAGGCAGCCCAACTAGGGTGAGAGTAAAACTCAGTAGGCCACAACCAATGCCAACTAAAATAATATCCATTTAATTATAGTGTCTGAAATTTTTTAAATATTAAAATATATTGATGTGAACAATTACATAATTTCATTATTCTTTAATTAAACTCATAAATTCATTATGGACAAATAACTTTTTACGATGGGTAATTTATGTAGGGTGGTTGAAATGTCACAAATAGTCCATCGATAGAGTCTATTTCCCACATGAATCACATATCATTGCACATCTATGAGAAATAATAATATTTTAAAAGAGAAAATATTCCCTTTAAAAATACCTTTGTGGGGCGGTGTGTGCCAAACCAAGCTAAGACTATTTTCAACAAAGATATCCCCTCGTCGTAAATATCATCTTAATTTTTCTTATTTGCGGTGGGAGTTTACTCATCTCACAAATAAATACTTTTCATAAAGGTATTTACAACAAGACTCATCGTAAATTCATTTCTTCATTTTATGTTGTTTTCAATTGGATTTTCTACCATCAAAAATAACTTATTAGCAGTAGGTATTTGCGATGAGGATCTTTCGTAATACTCATTTTTACCACCGCCGTAAATAATATCAGTGGTAATATTTTCAATGTGTCTGGTCGCAAATAATATTATTTATGATGGGAAGGTCATCGCAAATGATATAACATAAATATACCCACCCACCCACTCCCGAATATTTTTATTTCCATTCTTCATTAAACTCCTCTCCATTTACAGGCTCTCATATTCTTTTTTTTACAATTTTCAATTTTTTAAACATTACATGGGAGCAGCATTCAAGCTTTGTATCTACTAAAAGATTCAGAATTCTTGTATTTATTAAATGATTATTTTATTTTAATTTTTTATTTTATATTACTCATAGGTATTATAAATTATAATCACGTTGATGTAATTATAATTAGTTAGTTTTTATTGCATTATTTATTTTATGAAATATTCTATTTTAATTTGCATTAATAATTTTAATTAAAATTAAATAGTTTTAATTTTCAATAATTTGTTTTCAATTTTATTAATAAGTAATAAGAATTTATAATTAATAATAACAATGTTAATTTATAATAAATTGTAATATAATGTAATAAATTATAAAAATAAGTAATAAAATGTAAAAATTTGTACTAATTTATGATTATTAGTAATAATTAGTTGTAATTGGTAATAGTTTGTGGTAATTAGTAATAATGACTAATAAATTGGTATAAACTAATAAAAATTTGATAAAATATGTTGTAATTAGTAATAATTAGTAAAAATTAGAAATATGTAGTAAAAATTTGAAATAATTTGTAAACATTAGTGGTAATTAGAAAAAAAATAGAAATAATTAAAAACAATTAGTAATAAAATTTTTGAAAAATTACTATAATTATTTCAAGTTAGTGGTAATTCATAAAAATTAATAAAAATGAGTACTAATTAGTAAAATTTATCAGTAAAACAACATATTTAGTAATAATTTGCAAAAATAATTTATAATTAGTAAAAATTAGTAAAAATTATTACTAATGACTAAAAATTAGTAAAAATTAGTATCAATTAGTAAATATTAATAAAAAGTAGCGGTAACTCTGTAAAATGAGTAATAATTGGAAGTAATTTGTAAAATTTAATTGTAAATAAATATAGTTATTAAATGTTGGTGGTTGTTATTAAAAATTAACATTAAATCAATTTAGTTATTAAAAATTAATGGAAATTAGAAAAAATTTGTATGAATTTCCACCAATTAGTAAAAAGTAGATAAATTGAAATAAAATCACTATAATTAGTAAAAATTAATGTCAATTAGTAAAAATTAGTTGTAATATCAAAAAATTAACAATAAATCACAATAATTATTAAAATGAGTTTTAATAAGTAAAAATTACTGAAAAATCACAATAAATAGAAGAAATTAAAAGTAATTTGTAAAACATAGTGATAAATTACTATTATTTTTAAAATAGTTGTAATGAATAATTTTATTAAAAAAAATAAGTAATGATTAGTATCAAATATTGGTAAAACATCAAAAATAGTAAATAATAATAAAATTAATCTGTAATGATTAAGAATTATTGATTTTTAGTAAAAATTAGTGAGAATTAGTTGTAAATCACTATAATTAAGTAAGAAAATATAAGAAATTATTTATAATTATTGTTAATTAGTAATAATCAATTGATATTAGAAATAATTAGTAATAAATTGTGGTAATTAGTGGTGCAAATAATAATTAGTGGTAATTAGTGGTACTTAGTAATACATAATATTTTTTAGTATGAATTACTATAAAAGAATGAAATATGTAGATAATTTTCAAGTGATGAGTAACTTAAAACTTTGACATGTTTTTCATAAATTTTTGTGATAAAATTTTTTGAAACGGTTGGAATAAAAGGATTTCATCACCCGAATATTGTAAAATCTATGATTTACAAATTTTTAGTACATTAAAATATATTTTATTAATTTTTATTTAATTAAATTAAAAATTAGCAGCAATAGGTAAATTATTCATGATAACAAATATTTGATGTTATTTTTTGATATAATTTAATATAAAGTAAAAATATATATTATAAATTACAGAAAAGGTGTATATCAAAGATTTTACAATCATTAGGTGATTAGAAATGACCAATTAATACCATCTATTTCCAATTTTTTCATTAGGATGCTAGAATTTGGTCAGGTAGGATGTGACATGTTTATGGGATCAGTAGAAAGAGGAAGAGGATATATGTCAATAACTAGACATGGTTAGAATAAATCATTGCAATGAAAATATTTTACATGGTGTGAATAAATTTGTTTCATCCCATGAATATTGTAAAATCTATGATATATTCCTTATTAGAAATTCAATAAATTTACAATCATTAGGTGATTAAAAAGGACCAATTTCTACCACCCATATCTACATTTTCCATTAGGTTTCCAGAATCAAGGTAGGTTGGATGTGATGGGATGATGTCACTATCAGAAGTAGGAGGAGTAGATAGATGGATGAAATGACATGCTTAGCCTAAATTATTGCATGGAAAAAATTTGACATGGTTGGCATAAATTGGTTTCATCATCGGAATATTTTAAAATCATTGATATGAACTTTTTTAGTAAATTATATAATTTCAAATATTTAGGTGATTAGAATTGACCAATTTGTACTAGCTATGTCCAAATATTTTATTAGGTCTCCAAATCTGGGGCAGGCGTGATGTGACCTATCAATAGAAGCAATAGAAAGAAGAAGTGGAGGAGGAGATGTATCAATGATAAGAGTAGCATCATGAGAAAATGATATTGTACATGTGACAGTTATTTTAAATTAGAAATATATATCTAAAATTAGTAAAAATTGGTGATAAATTAGTAAACAATTGAGATTTATTAGGAAACATTAATGGTAAATCACTATAATTTACAAAAATTGTAAAAATTACTAGTAATTAGTAATTATTAGTAAAAATGAACATTAAAAGACTATAATGGGAAAAAATAATGTTAATTAGTTGAAATTACTTGTAATTCATAAAAATTAATCATAAACATAGATAATCGATAATAAATACAAGTAAATTAAAATTTGTTAATTTTTTACTGTTTTTCAGATCATCTTTTTATTTTATCAAATAAATCCTAAAATTTTATTTCTTTATTTTTTCTAGACAAATGTAGAATAATAATGTAAACAATAGTCTTTATTACATGATGGTGATTGGATTCATAATCAAAGGAATACAAATGATTCTAGTATAAATCGAATATATATTGTGGGTGTTGAATATTTTTTTTGCATTTTCGTCATAAAAACTAGAATCTGTTTCAGAATGGAAAATTAAGTCGCTTAGTAAAAAATGCGATGAGAGGAGGTTTGAAACATTTGAGGGAGTTGTGTGTCATATATTCTATTTTGGTTTTTCAATAGATTAGGCGTTCTATTATCAAACCAGTGAATTTAGTACTAGAAAATATATTAATAATTTGGTTTTAGATCCATCATATTATAAACATTTAGTACATTTTGTGGATGGTCTACCTATTCAACAAATATAAACTCACATTTATATTGACTTAACTAATGAGTTGGAACCATCTAAATTTTGTTGGTTGTTGATGTCTGCTGAAGATACATTTTATCCTTTTTTCAAGATATGAAAATTTGACACAGTTGTAAAATTTATAGCAATTTAATCAGATAATAGAATTTCAAATAGCTTTTTTGACCAGATATTCTCTTTGGTTAAGGAAAATTTACCAAATAGAAATTTAATGCCTAGAAATTATTATGATAGGATTAGGTCGGTCCATAATTTGGGTCTTGGTTATCCAAAGATCCATTCATATTCAATTGATTAAATCTTATATTATTGTTAAAATGAATCATTAGTATGTTTCCATAAATGTTGAAAATTCATATAAATGTAGGGTTAACAAGGTAAGTCTAGATTTGTTCTGGTAAAACAGTTGAGGTCTTTCACACTTACACTTAGATTGTTGTGTTTATTTATGTATCAGAGCACATCATCATTGATTTCATTCCATAATACTAATATTTCAACTTGTAAAAACTTAAATCATCATTATAATGGTGATTCATGGAAACATTTTGATATAGTACATCCCTGTTTTGCTTCAAATTCCTAAAAAAGTTGATAGGGAGTTTCTACAGATGATTTCTATCCATTAGATTCTTGCGATTGTCAATATTCTTGTTGGACCGTCATTATAACTCCATAAAATTTACCTTTTAAGATTTTGATGAAATAGACATATCTATTCTTGACCTTATCAATTCCAAGACATTCCAAAAACAAATCAGATGTTTATTTGAAGCCATTGATTGATGGGTTAAAATTATTTTGGAGTTATGGTGTTAGTACATTTGATTTTGTTAAAAAATCCAAATTCAATCAAAAATAATGTGAACAATCAGTAACTACCCATAAAATTTAATGTTATCTAGATGGAGTACACAAGGTCTAAAATTATGTTCTTACTATATGACTGAGAGAAATGCATTTATTCACATCAATAAAATAAAACGTTTTTTTACTGTGATCAAAAATTTCTTCCAACCAGTCATCCTTTTTAGAGGACTAGACATCATTTTATAAAAGGCCCAATTAAATGATATGGACCTCCAACAATGATCTAAGGTATTGTGTTAAAATATAGTATTTCATTATTACCTCTCATTAGTTTTGAACTAACTATAACCCAAATAAACAGATATATATGGGAAAGAAAACAATTGGATAAAATTGAGCATTTTTTGGGATCTACCAAATGGATTTGACTTGTTGTTCTATCACATGTTGAATGTCATGCATATTGAGAAGATTTATTTTGAAAGAATATTTTAGACAGTTTTAGACACACCTAGTATGACAAAAAATAATGTAATTTCACAAATAGATCATGCAAACACTTTCTGGTTTCCAGAATGTGAACTGTCTGAAAATATAAAATCACATATGTTAATGAAGCCAAAAAAGGATTATATAGTTTCCAAAGAAAATTGTTTCTTAATTATTCATTGTATTTAATATTTGATGTTTCTAGATGGTATTGTGTCAAATTTGGCTAGATTTATCTTAAATAATCATCCTACTAGATTAAAAAACCAAGGCTCTCGTGTTATAATAGAAAGACTAATGAAGATTTTATTTAGAGGTTTGTTGTATGATTTGGGATGAACTAATTGAAATATCATATTTTTTATGGTAAATTGTTTTGGTGTAAATAGACTATGATGAACTAGGTAGACTGTAAGAATTTATTGTTTTAATTTGTGTAAATTAGAAAATAAACCCACAAGATTTCTTTGGATTAATGTAATATTAGATATCAAATTTTCAACATGATGAAACATGTGGAGGGATGGTACATTTATTATAGATTTACCCTTATAAGAGATGCATACAGAAATAGAAAAATCGTTACGTAACATAGAATAAGTTGAAGGACCTGTTGAAGAATCTTATTTTTGGGAGGAAATTTCTTTTTTCTGCTCTCATTATTTTCAATTTGAATATCCATTAAAACCTAATTAAATGGTCCTTAATTATTTAAATGATGAAAAAGAAATGAAAAAAATTATCTATTTTCAATTATCTCAAAGATATATTTAGTGGAGTTCATGAATGATGGATTTCATATTATTAATATCACATGGCTCATATATATGTTCGACTCATCTATGAATAAATGAAACCATTTTTACTTTGAGTTCAACTGTAACATATTCTATATTTTTTTTTAAAAATAATATTTATTATTTTTAGGATATATTATTATCATATCATAAAAAAATTCCAAAAATCATAGTATGTTCTATTGAAAATAATTAGGTTAAATAATTTTTTTTACTTTTTTCAAAAACATACAATGTAATTTTTTTATGGATTAACATATATAAAAATATTTTACTTTTTATATTGATAATTGTTTTTCAAATTTTCTAGTAACTCAACATACTGAAAAATTTGATTATTTATTGTGTGTGTTGAGTAATCCATCATTGAAAATGGTGAAATATTATAATGCATGTAATACTCCAAGCATCTATGTTATGCTTCCCTTTGAATAATACGGTAACGTGTGTTTTACGCAACTTCGAGTTCTAACACACACCACAACCAATCAAACTAGCCGCTATGAATAGTAATACCCACTTTTTTAAATTTTATAAATATTATCTTTCAAAATGGACATCATTTATGGATTTGATATATCGAAATTTGCCTATGTTGAATTATTGGTAGTTTTTAGAATGCATTCAAATTTTGATGAATAGTGAAAAATACTAAACATTAATTAAAAACAAATTTTTTAATCCAAATAATTTATAGTGATAAATTATAATATTGAGAGGTTTTAAGGTATTGTTAGAATATATTTTTATCATTTAATCAACTATTGGTAATTGGATGTAATTTCACATTTAAACTAGACATAAACAAGTGTCAATCTTTTGGTAGTTATTATTTATTAAAAAAACATGCTCTTTGTTTTGACAACGGTAATTAATTTTAAATTAATTTATTCCACTTCTGTGTTTTGAATTTTGAAGAATGGATTCCATATTTATAATCCATAGGTTCAAATTTTGTAAATAGGTAACTTTTGTTTTTAGACATTTTGAATAATTACTTCGGTAAATATTTTATTTTCTAAGGTTAATATGTGAATTCGGTAAATAAGGGTAAACAAATAATATTATAATAATATTAAATTACCCAAAAACGAGTCCTAACCCTATTTTTTGATACATTTCCAACCATGGGAATCTTTGAGTCGATTTGGGGAACCCATGGAGCCACTGGTAAGTGATAATGACACTTTATATTAATTAAGTTAAAAAAATACAAAAATGACACAAGAATATATCTTTTAGAAAATCCATTTTTACATTGGGTTATATATGTTATATTTTCTACTATAAGTATTCATTTTAAAGCCAAAACTATTTACTAAATACTGGTATTTTATTTATAGTTTTTATACATTGAATTACTAAATTTAGTTATGACACAATAATGATGCAGTATTTTCCTTATTAATGAAAGAATCAAATAATTGGTATTATAAATTTTACAATAAATATAATTTGAATGTTTGGATGACATAAAATAATTTTATTGGTTAATATTGCATTTTAGTATTTCTTAAATGAATTTTTTTCGATTTAATAAAGTTTTGATGAATTTAAAAAAATCAATTATTAAATAGTGTCAAAATTGACATAAATGAGTTTTAAAACAAGTATTATATTATTAATTGATATTATATTCCTAAAAATCTATGATTAATCCAATGGAATTATATAATGATATGTGTATCAATAATGGACCACTTGGGGGTCACTTTGAAGTATATATTATGTTTATAAACTATATAATATAAAAATACAAAGAGACATGGTAAATGTCAAACTACTTAACTAAGAATTAAATAAAAAAGATAAAGTTAATATAGTTACCCAAACCTATCTAAAACCTATTGGTTGAGTGTTTTTCGACCTATAATCACTGTAACCTTTAAATAATCCACTTTTGAGCCATTTGAAACCGAATATAAATTTATTATAAAATAATATTTCTAGCTTTTCCTAAGGTACCCCTCACCCATCTTATAAAAGGGCACTCCCCCCTACTTACTAATTCACAGATTAAAAGCATTTTGTATCAGAATAAATATTCTAAATTATCCTATAAAATTCCCTCACTTCATCCTAGAGGTCCTCCATTGGTATTAAATCCAACTTAATGAGCCCTTTTGATCAAATCAAAAGGAAGAACACGAAGAAGAGGTAATAATTTCACCACCCTCTTTCAAGTTCTTTTCTTCATCCACTTATTCTTTTTTGTTATTTCTATTCTTAAATAATAACTCAAATATCATCTATATACTGTGAAGTTTTTATAAATATGTTACAGACATCTTCATTATTCTATCCATCCTTTGAATGACATGTCACTATACGTGCGTACGTACGGATTACCATCTCCACGTCGTGGTGTAATTGTTATTCAATACATTATTATTTGGATGGGTATAATAATGATATTTAATTCATGTAAATAAAAAATATAACATGATAATGATTCTGTATATATGATATAAAATCCAATTATATATAAGTTTAATATCAAAATAGTGATATTGTCGCTCGTGGGTACGTACGGATTACAGTCTCCATGAACGCAATGAGATTCATTCCCCATTGTATCCACTCAAGACTAAATTTAAATTGATTATTAAGAATAATGTTTATATACATTATATAATTCTGGATATTAATAAGATACATCTCATCCATAACAAATATTTCTCACATAACAAAAAATATAATGGAAAATGAATATATTAACACTCAAAACGACAATAATACTAAGATATTTTAAACAAATAAATGTTAAATAATCATATATAATATCATATTAATGTATATAATTTTTGTAAAATTAAATAACAATTATTTCATCATTATACAAGAGGTTAATATACCCTCAACCAAGGAAAAAGTACAAAGTAAGGGTTTCTTATCTCACTTTTAATTTCGTGAGATTTCCATTGTTCACCACTTATTTATTTCATGTGGTGTGTATACTTACCATGATTTTATTCATTGTGTAATATAATATAATTTATGTATATTTACATCATCATTGTATGATCCTTATTTCATGGTTGTATGTTTCTTGAGTTACAAAATCGATAAGAGAATTTTAAATTTCAATTTCCACTCATTTGGCTTTACGCATACTTCATTGATTATATTACTCCAAGATTATGTGTGGTATCACTATTCATTTTCTTATGTAATAATTTCCACTCCCATTTATGTAGATATACTTTTGATCCACATAATCACTCCATTAATAAATTATCACGTCATTGATATGAACTTGATAAGAGTAATTTTAACTCACTCTCGATTTGTTGAGTTAAATATCCAATTCATTGGTGTTGTTTTTACAAGAATATGTTTGAATGTCCTTTGATTGATATAAAATGAATATCCAATAATGTTGAGTTTATTTTTATTTTTCCCACATAATTATGTAATTGATTTATCCTTAACATACAGATAAGGTCTTTATAAGAAGTTTCATCTCAATTTAAATTCCATTGATAATTCTTTGTTGTTATACACCAAATCACATTTATATGGTGTATATCATGTACTTTGACATATTATGTCATGAATCCTTTATTCTCATGATATTACAATGTTTTTATTACCTCAATTATTTGTATTCCAGTGTCTCCCTTTTGGTTACAAACACTAACTAAAATATCCTTTTTAAATTTTTTTTAATGATTTATTCCTCAAAATCTTTTGCATTAATGTCCATGTTTTAAAAATGGGTTTAAGGATTTATTTATATGGACATTAATGATTTAAAATTGACATTAGTTTTTAATGTTTCAATGTTGTATGGGACACTTTGATTCAAAAATCTATTTTTAAAACAGCTTATTGACAAGTAGTGTGACTTTTAAATGATTTCACGAAAGGGGGGGGGTATTTCTCTCTAATAGTTTGGATGATTATTTTAATCTATGGAAATATCCTTCATTATTCTCTATTGAGGTTAATCTGTTACAATACAATCTTCCATTTTGTATTGAATGTGTTATGTTTTACTGTGTATGTGCTATTTTTATACCATTCATGGTTTGGGGATAATTATTGAAATTTTGTATGCTAGTTTTAATACGAATGGTTATGTTATGTTTCAATATTTTCATATAAGGAATTCATTAGACTTAGTAATTGACGGGTGGAGCCCGATAGAGCTCTTCGATGCATCGGTAGGTCTCATGAGATAAAATATTTTCTTGGCTTAAGGCATTGACAAAATTTTATTTGTAGTCTTAGCACAAGGCCTTGACTATGTGGTTATGATAGTCTGGCATTATGCATTCCATCATTATGAAAGCGGTTATTGATGTTACATATGATCATTCGACTAGTAGAATATCCATGTGAATAAGTAAATGGAATTATTTTATTTTACCTTTTCCATATTATACAAAAGTTCAAGTTTAAAAGACTTTTTTTCTAGTCTTATACAATGCCTTAAATGTTTAAGCATATTTATGAAAGTTTCAGCTATAATGTTATCCTTACTGAGCATCTGAGCTAACCCATTTCTATGTTTTATTTTCCTAGTCTGTAATGATTTATATCACGACTGGCCTCCATGGATTGTCTATGGGATCTCAGTGTTTTCTATGGAGAGAATTTTTTTCATGTTTTCCATTTTATGATGTAATGTAAACCTTATGAATGTATCTAGTACATCCAAGGCTACTAAACTAATTGGTCTTTCGAGACTTGATCTTTTATGATCATGCTAATGATATGTAATAATGCACTGACTCTGGGCTTCTGGGGTCAGGGAGTTACAGTTGGTATCAGAGAAAGTTTAGTACAAACCTTGGATACTAGATTTAGATAAACTCTGATTGGAGCACATAGACCTAAGATGTAATTTCAGGATTAGTATAGAATAACTTCTTAGAATTTTGGTATTGTATAGATTTTGTGAGTTTTCCAAGCAATACATTCCTATCTAGATACGAGCAGGTAGTGGTGGCTCTGGAACAGATGTACCTTGGGGTAAAACTCAAAAACACCACTTTGAGCTAGACTCAAAAGGGAACTAGTGCACGAAAATGGTCTTTGGTGCCCTCTTGTTTACGACAATTGCAAGGGATATTCTTAGGATAATTTACATTTTCCTTACAAGCTGATTTGAATTATTTTAATATAATATGAGAATAAATGATCTTGGTGAATACTAAGGTGTTTCAAATTGAGAATATGATGTCATGATAATCTCTAAATGATTTTACGACTACTGTTACTCACACAATGCTTTCTAGTTTTAGTCAATGGCTGGATTCCAAAGAA
Source organism: Viscum album (assembly GCA_963277665.1). Taxonomy (NCBI): domain Eukaryota; kingdom Viridiplantae; phylum Streptophyta; class Magnoliopsida; order Santalales; family Viscaceae; genus Viscum; species Viscum album. The sequence continues at coordinate 2,138,493,293 of OY728165.1, forward strand.
TTCAGAGTATCTTTGAGAATTATTTACAATATGGGAACAGTGGTGGAAATGAGCAACAAAATGAAATGTTAGTAGGCGTAAAAGATATTGTGTTCATGTGAAATCAGTTTTCCAAAAATATGATCAATAACATATATATTAACCAACTCTTGGACTCAAAAAAAGAAGATAAAGGTGGTGAATGATAAGAGCTCTAGTAGTGGAGACCATGGAGAAAAGAATCCTCAATTTACATCATGCATGATATGTGGAAGGAGACACCCAGGAAAGTGTCTCTATAGAACAAAGAAATGATTTTTGTTTGGGAAATAAGGATATAAAGTGACGAATTTTGAAGGAAAAATGAAAATTACTATGGAAGAAAATAATAATGGTCCCAAGAATCTATTTATAGTCATTTTCTATAAATGTATGGGACCAGGCCATTACCCGAATGAATGCCCTATTCTATAAAATATTTTATTGGTCAAAGAAGATGATATGTGGAAATAAATGGTTGGAGAAATTTTTAAAAGTACTAGTAATCCTTGTTGATGGGATTACTTTGGAATATTTTTCTCATGTATCTGTAACCCGGCAGTTTGTAATGTAAAAATGATATATGAGGAAGACTTATCTATTATCTTGTGGATATAGTTATAAATAACCATTTGGTTTTATACGATGATTGGGATTGAGGAAATTACAAGTTATTATATTTTGGGATAAAAATGCAAGGTATGAGATAACATTTGTGGTTAAATTATGTAATGGTAATTTTGATGAATTTATCTCCATTTGGTAATGTTATAAAGTATAGTTTTTGAAAAAGGAAAAAACGTAGGTCGTGTGACAACCCATCGCGTCAGACAAAGCTGTGGGAATCGAACCCACAACAAAAGTGTGATTAGGATTTATCGCCTAGCACTGGACTACGTGAAGTCCCTCGTTAATGTGACTAATTATTTTTAGTTAAATGATTTTATTGATCAATAATAAGTTGATTTTTGATCTTATGTCTTATCAAATGAATACCCTTAGTATAGGAAAATTATTCGACCATTAAGTGATAAATGTTATTTTGGAAGATGTTCGCTTTATTGGAAACACTATATGCCCAAAGAAAGTAGAATACTATAGGATATCATTTGATAAGCAATGGTTTATATTTATCTATTTTTTTATTGCAGATTTTTAGTTACTTGGGTTTTTTTATGGAAATGATTAACCAATGATATAGAATATGTGATCAGGTTAATAACTTTTATGTATGTGACTTTAAGAGTTGTTGATGTAATTTGCAGATATAATTTAACGTAGAAGACTACATAACCAAATTCTTCTAAGTTTTATATTTCAATATTAGTTTGGATTATATTGAAGGATTTTAAAGAAAATTGTTTATTGAATGGTATTTAATTATCTTTGGGGTATTGTTGGTTTAGTTTAAGAAATTAAGATTAGCTTTTCTTTCTCGAATGGAATATAATTTGGGGGATCATCATATCTTATACTAATCAATTTGTTTTTGATTAATCTCTAAATACAAGGTAAATATATATTTTATCCTTCTTGGATTATCTAATTCTATATAAGTTTATTCTAGATCTTCTAGTGTGACCATGTCTTCTTGAATACTCATCATTCAAAAAAAAATGAGGTAGTGGAAGAAATTTATTAAAGCATGAAACTCTACTTAAAAAGTAAGTATATCTATTTTTGTTCTTATTTAATCTCATAAATGAATTCCTCATATCAATATAATGTAACTTAAAACAAAAAAAAATGTTGTCTGTTTACTTTTCTAACTGGGAGACTAATGACTGTTTGTCCCATCACAAGTTTGTGGTTTTCTTGTGGTTAACTTTCTCCTGATCATGTTTTTTACCCCTATCCATCATAACATGAAACTTAGTTTTCCATTTATATCCATGTTTTGCTACATGGAATCCTAGTATGGGTTATCATGGGTGACCTTTGTAATTCTCTTTTTTTAATTCATAGTTTTATTGACTCAATTTCGACGTGGGACATTCACTTATATTCCCAGACAATTTTTAAAAAAATCTCGAGGAATAAATTATGTTATGGAGGGGAGAATGTAACACCCTAATCTTCCACGGTACGCTTCCCTTTGAAAATACATTAGCGTGTGTTGTACGCAATAATGAGTTCTAACAGAAACCACAACAAATCAAAATAGCCATTATGAATAGTAAAACCCAATTTATGAAATTTTATAAATTTTTTCATTCAAAATGGACATCATTTTTTGATTCGGAATATTGAAATTAGCCAATGGTGAATTTTTGGTATTTTTTATAAAACATTCAAATTTTGATGATTTGTGAAAAATACTAAACATTAATTAAAAACAAATTTTTTAATCAAAATAATTTATAGTGATAAATTATACTATTGAGCAGTTTTGAAGTATAATTAGAATATATTTTTTCCATTTAATCCAATATTGTTAATTGGATGTAATTTCACATTTAATCAAGACATAAAAAATGTAAATCTATTGATAGTTATTATTTCTTAAAAAACCTGATTTTTGTTGTGACTACATAAATTAATTTGAAATTAATTTCTGCCACTTCTGTGTTTTGAATTTAGAAAAATGGATTATATATTTATAATCAGGAGGTCCAAATTGTGTAAATATGTAACTTTTACTTTTAGACATTTTGAATAATTACTTCATTATATATTTTATTTACCATGGTTAACGGGTAAATTCGGTAAATAAGGGTAAAGAAATAATATTATAATAATAATAAATTACTATAAAACGTGTCCCAACCCTATTGGTTGATACATTCTTGATCATGGTCATCTTTGGGTTGATTTTGGAACCCCATGGAGGCACTTGTATGTGATAATGACGCTTTATATTAATTAAGTTAAAGTAAATAAAAAAATGACATAAGCATATATCTTTTAGAAAAAAAATTTACGTAGGGTTATATATGTTATATTTTCGACTTTAAATATTAATTAGTAAGATAAAATGATTTCCTACATAATTTTATTTTATTTATAATTTTTAGACATTGAATAATTAAATTTATTAATGTCACAATAATAATGCAGTATTTTCCTTATTAATGAAATAATCAAATAATTTGTATTATAAATGTTAAAATAAATATCATTTGAAATTTTGGATGACATAAATGACTATTATTGGTTAATATTACATGTTATTATTTCTTAAATGAATTTTTTACGAATTAATAAAGTTTTTATGACTTTAAAAAAATAGTTATTAAATAGTGTCAAAATTGACATAAATGAGTTTTTTAAATGAATATTATATTATTAATTGATATTCTATTCCTAAAAATTTTAGTTTCGGTAAAAAGACTTATATAATGAGAAGGGTATCATTAATGGACCACTTGGGGGTCTCTTGGAAGTTTATAGTAAGATTATCAACTATATATTATAAAAATACAATGAGACATGAAAAATGTCAAACTATTTAACTAAGAGTTAAAACAAAAAGATAAAGCTAATATATGGACCCAAACCTGCCTAAAACCTATTGGTTGAGTGGTATTAGGCCTATACCCACCTTAAACTTTAAATAATCACTTTTTTATCAATTATAAACCGAATATTAAATTTTTATAAAATAATATTTCTATCTTCTCCTAAGGTTCCCCTCACCCCTCTTATAAAAGGGAACACCACCTACTCAAAAATTAACACCTTAAAAGCCTTTTAGCTTGGCCAAACCCTGACATAATATCCTCTAAACTTCCCTCAATTCATCCTAGAGGCCTTATATTGGTGATAAATCCAACTTAAGGATCCCTTTTGATCAAATAAAAAGGAAGAACCCGAAGAAGAGGTAATAATTTCACCACCCTCTTTCAAGTTCTTTTCTTCTTCTACTTCTTATTTTTTGTTATATCCATTCTAAAATAATAAATCCAGTATCATCTATATAATGTGATGTTATTATAAATATGTTACATACATATTTAGTATTATATCCATCCTATGAATGTCATGTCACCATACGTGCGTACGTACGAATTATCGTCTCCACGTCATAGTGTAATTGTTATTCAATACTTTATTATTTTGATGGGTATAACAATGATGTGTAATTAATGTAAATAATAAATATAAAATAAAAATTATTCTGTATATATGATATAACATCCAATTATATATTAATTTAATATCAAAAGAGTGATATTATCGCTCGTGCGTACGTACAGATAACCATCTCCACGAACGTGACGAGATTCATTCCACATCGTATCCATTCAAGACTAAATTTCATTTGATGATTAAAAATAATGTATAGATACATGATATCATTCTGGATATGAATAATATACATGCCAACCTTAACAAATATGTCTCACATAACAAAGAATATAAAGGAAAATGAATTCATTCACACCCGAAACAACGATAATACTAAGATATTGTTAAGAAATCAATGTTAAAAGTTCATATATGATATCATATTAATGTATATAATTCATTTATAATCCAATAAATATTATTTCACCATTATAAAGGAGGTTCACCTACCCTAGACCAAGGAAAAAGTACAAAGTAAGGGGTTTTTAATCTCACTTTTAATTCCTTGAGATTTCCATTGTTTACCACTTATTTATTACACGTGGTGTGTGTACTGCCCATGATTGTATTCATTGTGTAATATACATAAATTTATGGATATTTTTCCTCATCATTTTATGATCCTTCTTTCATGGTTGTATGTTTTTTAAGTTACCAAATCATTAAGGGAATTAAAATTTTCAATTTCCACTCATTCGGCTTTACGCATACTTCATTGATATTTTTAGTCCAAGATTATGTGTGGAATAACTATTCATTTGATTATGTCATAATTTCCACTACCCTATATATAGATATAATTTTCATACACAAAATCACGCCATTGATAAATTCTCATGTAATTGATATGAACTTGATAAAATTAATTTTAACTCAATCTCCATTTGTTGAGTTAAATATCCAATTCATTGGGGTGGTTTTTACAAGAATATGTGTGAATGTCCTTTGATTGATTTACACTGAATATAAAATCACGTTGAGTGTATTTATATTTTTCACGTATAATTATATCTTTTATTTATCCTTAACCTATGGACGGTCTGCATAATAATTTTCATCTCAATTTACATTCCATTGAGACTTCTTTGTTGTTATACAAAAAATCACTTTTATATAGTGTATATAATGTACTTTGACATAGTATATCATTAGTCCATTTATTCCCATGATATTACAAAGTTTTGATTACCTTAATTATTTTTATTCAAGTTTCTCTCTTTTGGTTAGAAACTCTATCTAAAATATCATTTTTAAAATGTTCTAAAGATGTTTTATTCTAAATCTTTCTAATTAATTTCCATGTTTTAAAAATGGATTTAATGATTTATTTGTATGGAAATTAATGTTTAAAAATTAAATTTCCTTTTAAAAGTTTCCAAGTGGCATGTGACACTTTGATTCTAAAATCTATTTTAGAAAACGGCTTCTTGGAAAGTAGTGTGGCTTTTAAATGTTTTCAAGAAAAGGGGGATATTTCTCACAAATAGTTTGGATGATTATTTTCATCTATGTCAATATCCTTCATTATTCTTGATTGATGTTAATCTGTTACAATATAATCTTACATATTGTATTGAATGAGAAATTTTGGACTGTGGAGGTGTTATTTTTATACCATTCATGGTTTCTAGATAATGTATTGAAATTTTGTATGCTAGTTTTAATATGAATATTTATGTTATGTTTCAAACATTTCATATAAGGAATGCTTTGGAATTATTAAGTGATGGGTAGAGACCGCTATATCTCATCGTTGCATTGGTAGGTCTCATGAGACAAACTAGTGACTTGGCACAAGGCCTTGACAAAATCTTAATTGTAGCCTTGACACAAGGCCTTAACTATGTTGTTGTGATAGTCTGGCTATATGAATTACATCATTATGAAAATTGTTATTAATATTTCATGTGATCATTCGACTAGTATAATATCAATGTGAATAAGTAAATGGAATTATTTGATTTTATCACATCCATATTATGCTGAATTTAATGTTTAAAAACCTTTTGTTCTAGTCTTATACACTGCCTTAAATGTTTATGCTTATTTATGAATGTTTCCACTATAATGTTATCTTTACTGAGCAACTGAGATCACCCCTTTCAATATTTTATTTTTCTAGGATGCAAAGAAGTATATTATGACTGACCTCCAGGGATAGTCTATGTGGTCTTAGTGTTTTCTATAGAGACAATGTTGTTGTATTTTTCCATTTTATGATGTAATGTAAACCTTATGATTGTATCTAGTACTTCCAAGGCTACTAAATGAATCAGTCTTTCGATAAATGAATTTTTATGATCATACTAATGATACATAATAATGCACTGAATATTGGCTTCTGGGGTTGGGGCGTTACAGTTGGTATCAGAGGAAGTTTAGTAGAAACCATGGAAATTAGATTTAGATAAACCATGATTAGAGATCATAATCCAAAGATGGACTTTGAGGATTAGTATAGAATAACTCTATAGAAATTTTGTAGTGTAGAGATTTTGTGAGTTTTCCAAGTAATAAATCCCTGTTTGGATACGAGTAGGAAGAGGCAGCTCTGGCACAGTTGTACCTAGAGGTAAAACCCAAAAACATCAGTTTGAGCTAGACTCGAATTGAAACTGGTGCATGAAAACGGGCCGTGCTGCACTCTTGGTTTTGACACTCCCGGGGGATATTCTTAGGATAATTTAACTATTCCTTACAATCCTATTTGAAGTATTTTAATATAATATGATTATAAATGACCTTGGTTAATCCTAAGGTGTTTAAAATTGATAATATGGTGTCCTGATATTCTCTAAATGATTTTATGACTACTATTACTCACACAATGCTTTCTGGTTTTGGTCAATGGTTGGATTCCAAGGAAGTCATAGTAACATTGATAATTATGTACAAGGTGGTAACAATGGTTGAAATTTGCAATAAAATGGAATTTTGATAAGCGTAAAAGATATCGTGTTCATGGAAAATAATTTTTCCAAAAATGTGATCAAGAACATATATATTAACCAACTTCTGGACTCAACAAAGAAGAGAAAGGTGATGAATGATAAGAGCTCTAGGATTGGATACCATGGATAAATGAGTCTTTAATTTCCATCATGTATGAAATATGGAAGGATACACCCGAGAAATAGTCTCAATAGAACAAAGAAATGCATTACATGTGGGAAAGAAGGGAATAAAGTAAAGAATTGCCAAGGAAAATGAAGAGTACTATGTAATAAAATAAAAATGGTCCCAATAATCCATTTGTAGTCATTTTCCTTAAATATAGGGGACCTGGCCATTACCCGAGTGAATTCCCTATTCTATAGGATAATTTCTTGGTCAAAGAAGAAGCTATGTGGAAATAAATGGTCCGAGAAATTTTTAAAAGTACTAGCACTCCTTGTTAATCGGATTACATTGGAATAATTTTCTCTTGTATTTGTAACCCTATAGTTTTTCATGTGAAAATGATATTTGAGTAAGGATTATGTTTTCTCTTGTGGATATAGTTATAAATAACAATTTGGTTTTATATGATCATTGGGTTTTTGGTAATTACAAGTTATTTTATTTTGGGATGAAAATGAAATGTATGAGATAATATTTGTGGTTAAGTTTTTTTATGGTTATTTTTAAGAATTTATCTCATTTTGTTAATGTTACAAAATATAGTTTTCGAAAAAGGACAACATGCAGACCGTGTGACAACATGCCGTGTCGGACATATTTGTGGCAATCGAACCCACAACCAAAGTGTGATTGGGATATATCGCCTACCACTGGAATATGTGAAGTACCTAGTTAGTGTGACTAATTATTTTTACTTAAATGATTTTATTGATGAATAATAAGTTGATTTGGGATCTACTGTCTTATCAAATTAATACCCATAGTATAGGAAAATGATTTGGTGATTAAGTGATAAATGTTATTTTAGAAGATGTTTGCTTTGTTGGGAACACTATATTCCCAAGGAAAATAGAATACTATGGGATTTCATTTGAGGAGTAATGTTGGATTTTTATCTTTTTTTTATTGTGGTTTTATAGTGATTTGTGTTATTTATGTAAATGATTAGCCAATAATAGAGAATATGTAATCAGGTTAATTACTTTTATGTATGTGACATTAAAAGTAGTTGATGTCATTTGGAGATACAATTTAACGTGGATGACTACATAACAAAATTATTCTATGTTTTGGGTTTTAATAATAGTTTGGATTATATTGAAGGATTTTAAGGACAATTGTTTATTTAATCGAATTTATTTAGCTTTGGGTTATTGTTGGTTTAGTTTTAGAAATTAAGATAAGTGTTTCTTTCTATAATGGGATATCTTTTTGGGGGATCATTAGATCTTATATTAATCATTTTGGTTTCAATTAATCTCTAATGACAAAGTTAATATATACATTATACTTCGTGGATCATGTGATTCTATAGAAGTTTATTATATCTCTTCCAGTGTGACCATGTCTTCTTGAATACACATCATTTATAAAAATAAGTTAGTAGTAGAAATTTATTGAATAATGAAACTATACTTAAAAATTAAGTATATCTCTTTTTGTTCTTAGTTAATCTCATTAATTAATTCCCCATATTTAGGTAATGTAACTTAAAACAAAAAAAAATTGTTGTTCGTTTACTTTTCCGACTGGGAGACTAATGAACATTTTTTCCATCACAAGTTGGTGGTTTTCTTAATGCTAACATTCTCCTGGTAATGTTTTCTATCCCTCTCCATCAGAACGTGACACATAGTTTCTCAAACATATCTATGTTTTTCTATATGGAATAATAGTATGGGTTATCTTGGGTGACGTTTGTACTTCTCTTTCTTTCTTTTAAAGAGATAGTTTTATTGACGCTTTTTCCAATGTGGGACTTTCCATTGTATTCCCAAGGAAAATTATAAAAACTTTTTGAGGATTAAATTATTTTAAGGAGGGGATAATGTAACACCCCAAGCTTCTATGGTACGCTTCCCTTTGAATAATACAGTAGCGTTTGTTGTACGCAACTTCGAGTTCTAACACAAACGACAACCAATCAAACTACCCGTTATGAATAGTAATACCCAATTTTTGAAATTTTATAAATTTTATCTTTCAAAATGGACATCAGTTTTTGATTTGGAATATCTAAATTAGTCTAGGGTAAATTTTTGGTATTTTTTAGAAAACATTCAAATTTTGATGAATAATGAAAAATACTAAACATTAATTAAAAAAATCGTTTTTAATCCAAATAATTTATTGTGATAAGTTATACAATTGAGAGATTTTAAATTAAAATTAAAATATATTTTTACCATTTAATCGAATATTTGTAATTGTATTTAATTTCCCATTTGAACTAGATATAAACAAGTGTCAATCTTTTGATAGTTATTATTTCTTAAAAAACACGCTCTTTATTTTGACAATGAGATTTAATTTTAAATTAATTTCTGCCACTTCTGTGTTTTGAATTTAGAAAAATGGATTCCATATTTAAAATCAGGAGGTCCAAATTGTGTAAATAGGTAAATTTTATTTTTAGAAATTTTGAATAATTACTTCGGAAAATATCTAATTTACCATGGTTAAAGGGTAAATCCAAAAAATAAGGGTAAAATAATAATTTTATAATAATATTAAATTACCCTAAAACGTGTCCTAACCCTATTGGTTGATATATTTCTAACAATGGAACTCTTTAGGTCGCTTTTGGGACCCCATGGAGCCACTTTTAAGTTGCAATGACACTTTAAATTAATTAAGTTAATGTAAAAAAAATTGCATAAGCATATATCTTCTTGAAAAAAAAATGTTTACATAGGGTTATATATGTTATATTTTCGACTATAAATATTCATTATAAATATAAAAATATTTCCCATATTATTTAATTTTATTTATAATTTTGAGACATTGAATAGTTAAATTTATTTTTGACACAATAACGATGCGGTATTTCCCTTATTAATGAAAGAATCAAATAATTGTTATTATAAATGTTAAAATAAATATATTTTCAAAGTTTGGATGACATCCACGAATTTTATTGGATAATATGACTTGTTAGTATTGATTAAATGAATTTGGTTCGAATAAATAAATTTTTTAGGAATTTAACAAAAATAAATTATTAAATAGTGTCCAAATTGACATAAATGAGTTTTTAAAACAAATATTACATTATTAATTGATATGATATTTCTAAAGATCTATGAGACAAAGGACTTACATAATGGTATTAGTATCATTAATAAGAATATTTGGGGTCTCTTAGAAGTATATAGTATGTTTATTAACTATATAATATAAAAATACAAAGATACATGGTAAATGTCAAACTATTTAACTTAGAGTTAATCAAAAAGATAAAGTTAATATAGTTACACAAACCTGTATAAAACCTATTAGTTGAGTGTTTTTCGACATATCCCCATATTAAACTTTAAATAATACACATTGGAGCCATTATAAACCGAATATGAATTTATTATAAAATAATATTTCTAGCTTTTCCTAAGGTTCCCCTCACCACTCTTATAAATGGGAAATCCCCATGCTCACTAATTCACACCTTCAAAGCATTTTGGATCCACATAATCCTACCCATATATCCTCTAAACTTACCTAACTTCATCCCTAAGGCCCCCCTTTGGTCATAAATCTAACTTAAGGAGCCTTTTTGATCAAATGAAAATGAAGAACCCGAAGAAGAGGTAATAATTTCACTACCCTCTTTCAAGTTATTTTCTTCATCCACTTCTTCTTATTTTTTATTTCAATTAAATAATAATAACTCTAGTATCATATCTATACTCTGAAGTTGTTATAAATATGGTAAAACCATCTTCAGTATTCTATCCATCCTTTGAATGACATGTCACCATACTTCCATACGTACAGATTACCGTCTCCACGTCATGGTATAGTTGTTATTCAATACTTTATTATTTGGATGGGTATAATAATGTCATGTAATTCATGTAAATAATAAATATAACATTATAATTATTATTTATATATGATATAACATCCAATTATATATTATTATAATATCAAAATAGTGATATTGTCCCTCGTGCAAATGTACGGATTACCGTCTCCACGAACGCGATGAGATTCATTCCCCATCATATCCATTCAAGACTAAATTTTAATTGATGATTAAAAATAATGTATAGAGATATGATATCATTCTGGATATTAATATTATACATCCCATCCATAACAAATATGGCTCACATAACAAATAATATAAAGGAAAATGAATATGTTAACACTTGAAACGACAATAATACTAATATATTATTAACAAATCAATGTTAAAAGATCATATATGATATCATATTAATGTATATAATTATTTTATAATTAAATAACAATTATTTAACCATTATAAAGGAGGTTAACCTACCCTCGACCAAGGAAAATGTACAATGTAAGGGGTTTCTTATCTCACTTTTAATTCCATGAGATTTCCACTATTCACCACTTATTTATTGCATGTGGTGTGTGTACTACCCATGATTGTATTCATTGTGTAATATACGTTAATTCAAGGACATTTATATCATAATTTTATTATCCTTATTTTATGGTTGTATGTTTCGTAAGTTACCAAATCGATAAGAGAATTTAAAATTTCAATTTCCACTCATTCAGCTTTACGCAAACATCATTGATTATTTTACTCCAAGATTATGTGTGGAATCACTATTAATGTGCTTATGTCATAATTTCCACTCCCCTTTCTATATATATACTTTTGATACATATAATCACAACATTGATAAATTCTCAAGTCATTTATATGAACTTGATAAGAGTAATTTTAACTCAATCTCCATTTGTTGAGTTAAATATCCAATTCATTGGTATTGTTTTTACAAGAATATGTATGAATGTACTCTGATTGATTTACACAGAATATCCAATAATGTTGAGTGTATTTATATTTTTCACACATAATTATGTCTTTGATTTATCTTTAACTAATGGATACGGTATTTATAAGAAGTTTCATCTCAATTTACATTCCTTTGAGACTTCTCTGTTATTATACACCAAATCACTTTTATATGGTGTATATAATGTACTTTGACATAGTATATCATGAATCCCTTTATTCTCATGATATTAAAAAAAAATATTACCTCAATTATTTGTATTCATGTGTCTCTCTTTTGGATAGAAACTCTAACTAAAATATCATTTTTAAATGTTTTAATGATTTATTCATCTAATTCTTTCTCATTAATGTCCTTGATTGAAAAATGGTTTTAAGGATTTATTTATATTTAAATTAATGTTTTAAAATTAAAATTAATTTTAAAGGTTTCAAATTGGTAAGGGACACTTTGATTTAAAAATCTATTTTTTAAAAGGCTTCTTGGCAAGTAGTGTGACTTTTAAATGTCTTCAAAAAAGGGGGTATTTCTCTCAAATAGTTTGGATGATTATTTTCATCTATGTCAATATCCTTCATTATTCTCGATTGAGGTTAATCTATTACAATACAATATTCTGTATTGTATTCAATGAGAAATGTTTCACTGTGGTGGTGTTATTTTTATACAATTCATGGTTTGTGGATGAAGTATTGACATTTCGTATGCTAGTTTTAATACGAATGTTTATGTTATGTTTCAACATTTTCATATGAGGAATTCATTGGACATAGTATGTTATGGGTGGAGCCCACTATAGATCCTCGATGCATTGGTAGGTCTCATGAGACAAACTAGTGTCTCCGCATAAGGACTTGAAAAAAATCTTCACTACTGGAAACAGAGGACTTCCCAACAGTTCTAAACCGTTGGGAAAGGCCGCAGAACCGTTGGTATATGTTATACCAACGGTTCTGCAGACCGTAGTGAAGTAAGCCATTGGGAAAAGTTTTTCCCAACGGTTTACTATAAACCGTTGGGATAGGGTGCTGAAAAATTACCCTATCCCAACAGTTCTGGAAAACCGTTGGTATACAAGCAGAAAATTTTCATGTTTTTCCCAACGGCTTGACAAACCATTGAGAAAACCCCAACATATCTTCTTTCCCAGCTATTCTAAACCATTGGTAAAAGAGTTTTACCAACGGTTCTATAAACCGTTGGTAAAACAAGACCTACACATTCTATGCCAATGGTTTTGAACCGTTGGCATAGCCTCTACTGGGGAAATTGCACAGTAGCTCTACAATTTACCCAGCAGGTCTCCAATTTGCCCACCAGGTCTGATTTTGTGGGTTCCCTCCCATTTTCAGTACAATTATTGTACTTGCAATAACCAACTAACACTTACATATAGAAAACAAATTCATACACATTTAACATATAATGGCGGAAATATACACATCCATAATTAAATTAGAATTCATAACGTAATTATAAACATACATAATTCATTTAGAATTCAATTTAAAATTTAGATGACAATTATATGTAGAATCCGGAAGTCAATTCATAATTTTATCGGTTTTTATATACCATATAATTTTACTTGAATTAATGTCCATTTTAAACATAATACATACACCTGGAGAGCTACCGGACACACCGCACCTCAGATTGAGGCAGGTTTGACTCGTACACGTCACAAATGACCCATGGATCATTGTGGTAATGTATCGACACAATCCGAATGTGTTTGGTTGGTTTTCCATATTCCAATTGATGTTTTTCAATTAAAATGACGTAATTTTGAAACAAAAGGCATACACTTTGAGTGGGATCGGGCAAACCGCGCCTCGGATTGACGCGGCGTTGACTCATACACGTCGCATATGACCCATGTATCGTTCTCCTAAAGTTTCAATGGAAACAGAATGCGTTTGGTCTTTTTTCCATATGTACTTAAATTGTTATCCATTTTAAGCAAAAGACAGACACTTTGAGTGGTGGCAGCTACACCATGCATCAGATTGAGGCGGGGTTGACTCGTACAAGTCACATATGACCCATGGATCGTTGTGCTAAAGTATCGACACAGTCTGAATGCGTTTGGTCAGTTTTCTGTATGCCAGTTGATGTATTTCACTTCAAATTATGTCCTTTTGAAACAGGAGACAGACACTTTGAGTGGTGGTGGCCACACCGCACCTTGGATTGAGGCGGCGTTGACTATTACACGTCACATATGACCCATGGATCGTCCTCCTAAAGATTCAGTGGAAACCGAATGCGTTTGATCAGTTTTCCGTATGTACTTAAATTGTTGACCATTTTAAGAAAAAGATAGACACTTTGAGTGGTGGCAGCCACACCGCACCTCGGATTGAGGCGCGGTTGACTCGTACACGTCACATATGACCCATGGATCGTTTTGTTAAAGTATAGACACAATCCGAATGCGTTTGGTCGGTTTTCCTATGCCAGTTGATGTATTTCACTTCCAATTATGTCCTTTTGAAACATAAGACAGACACTTTGAGTGGTGGCGGCCACACCGCACATCGTATTGAGGTGGCGTTGACTCGTACACGTCACATATGACCCATGGATCATTGTGCTAATGTATCAAGACAATCCGAATGCGTTTGGTTGGTTTTCCGTATGCCAGTTGATGTTTTTCAAATAAAATGACGTACTTTTGAAACAAAAGACAGAAACTTTGAGTGGTGGTGGCCACACCGCACCTCAGATTGAGGTGTTGTTGACTCATACACATCACATATGACCCATGGATCGTTATCCTAAAGTTTCAATGGAAACATAATGCGTTTGAACGGTTTTCCGTATGTACTTAAATTGTTGCCCATTTTAAGCAAAAGACAGACACCTTGAGTGGTGGCGGCCACACCGCACCTCGGATTGAGGCGAGGTTGACCCGTACACGTCACATATGACCCATGGATCGTTGTGCTAATGTATAGACACAATCCGAATGTGTTTGGTCAGTTTTCCGTATGCCAGTTGATGTATTTCACTTCAAATTATGTTCTTTTGAAACATATGACAGACACTTTGAGTGGTGGTGGCCACACCGCGCCTCGAATTGAGGCGGCGTTGACTCGTACACATCACATATTACCCATGGATAATTTTGCTAATGTATCGACACAATCCGAATGCATTTGGTCGGTTTTCCGTATGCCAGTTGATGTTTTTCAATTAAAATGATGTACTTTTGAAACAAATGGCAGACACTTTGAGTAGTGGCGGCCACACCGTGCCTCGGATTGAGGCGGCGTTGACTCGTACACGTCACATATGACCCATGGATCATTCTCCTAATGTTTCAATGGAAACCTAATGTGTTTGGTCGGTTTTCCATATGTACTTAAATTGTTGATCATTTTAAGAAAAAGATAGACACTTTGAGTGGTGGTGGCCACAACATGCCTCGGATTGAGGTAGGGTTGACTCTTACACGTCACATATGACCCATGGATCGTTGTGCTAAAGTATCGACACAATCCGAAAGCGTTTGGTCAGTTTTTTGTATGACAGTTGATGTTTTTCATTTCAAATTATGTCCTTTTGAAACAGAAGATAGACACTTTGAGTGGTGGCGGCCACACCATGCCTCGGATTGAGGCGGGGATGACTCGTACATGTCACATATGACCCATGGATCGTTGTTCTAATGTATCGACGCAATCTGAATGCATTTGGTCGGTTTTCCATATGCTAGTTGATGTTTTTCAATTAAAATGACGTACTTTTGAAACAAAAGGCAGACACTTTGAGTGGTTCCGGCCACACCGTGCCTCGGATTGAGGATGCGTTGACTCGTAAACGTCACATATGACCCATGGATCGTTCTCCTAGTGTTCCAATGGAAACCGAATGCGGTTGGTCAGTTTTCCATATGTACTTAAGTTGTTGTCCATTTTAAGCAAAAGACAGACACTTTAAGTGGTGGCGGCCACACCGCGCCTCGGATTGAGGCGGGGTTGACTCTTACATGTCACATATGACCCATGGATCGTTGTTCTATAGTATCGACACAATCCGAATGCGTTTGGTTGGTTTTCCGTATGCCAGTTGATGTATTTCACTTCAAATTATGTCCTTTTGAAACAGAAGGCAGACACTTTGAGTGGTGTCGGCCACACCGTGCCTTGGATTGAGGCGGCGTTGACTCTTACACATCTCATATTACCCATGGATCGTTATCCTAAAGTTTTAATGGAAACCGAATGCGTTTGGTCAGTTTTCTGTATGTACTTATGTTATTGTCCATTTTAAGCAAAAGACATACACTTTGAGTGGTGGCAGCCACACCGCACCTCGGATTGAGGTGGGGTTGACTCGTACACATCACATATGACCCATGGATCGTTGTATTAAAGTATCGACACAATCTGAATGCGTTTGACAGTTTTCTGTATGCCGGATGATGTATTTCACTTCAAATTATGTCCTTTTGAAATAGAAGGTAGACACTTTGAGTGGTGCCGGCCACACCGCACCTCGGATTGAGGCGGCGTTGACTTGTACACGTCACATATGACCCATGTATCATTGTTCTAATGTATCTACACAATCCGAATGCTTTTGGTCGGTTTTTCGTATGCCAGTTGATGTATTCCACATCAAATTATGCCCTTTTGAAACAGAAGACAGACACTTTGAGTGTTGGCAGCCACACCGCGCCTCATATTGAGGCGGTTTTGACTCGTTCAAGTAACATATGACCCTTGGATCATTGTGCTATTGTATCGACACAATACGAATGTGTTTGGTTTGTTTTCCGTATGCCAGTTGATGTTTTTCAATTAAAATGACGTACTTTTGAAACAAAAGGCAGACACATTGAGTGGTGGAGGCCACACCGCGCCTCATATTGAGGCGGTGTTAACTCATACATGTCACATATGACCCATGGATCATTGTGCTAATTTATCGACACAATCTGAATGAATTTGGTCGGTTTTCCGTATGCCAGTTGATGTATTTCACTTCAAATTATGTCCTTTTGAAATAGAAGGTAGACACTTTGAGTGGTTCCAGCCACACCGCGCCTCGGATTGAGGCAACGTTGACTCGTACACGTCACATATGACCCATGGATTCTTCTCCTAATGTTTCAATGGAAACCGAATGTGTTTGGTTGGTTTTCCATATGTACTTAAATTTTTGTCCATTTTAAGCAAAAGTCATACACTTTGAGTGGTGGCAGCAACACCGCTCCTCGGATTGAGGTGGGGTTGACTCGTACACGTCACATATGACCCATTGATCGTTGTTCTAAATTATCTATACAATCCGAATGCATTTGGTCAGTTTTCTGTATTCCAGTTGATGTATTTCACTTCAAATTATGTCCTTTTGAAACAGAAGGCAGACACTTTGAGTGGTGCTGGCCACACCGCACCTTGGATTGTGGCGGAGTTGACTCGTACATGTCACATATGACCCATGGATCATTGTTCTAAAGTATTGACACAATCTGAATTCATTTGGTCGGTTTTCCGTATGCCAGTTGATGTATTTCACTTCAAATTATGTCCTTTTGAAACAGAAGACAGACACTTTTAGTGGTGGCGGCCACACCGCGCCTCGTATTGAGGCGGCGTTGACTCGTTCATGTCACATATGACCCATTGATCATTGTGCTAATGTATCGACACAATCTGAATGCGTTTGGTCAGTTTTCCGTATGCCAGTTGATGTTTTTCTATTAAAATGACGTACTTTTGAAAAAAAAAAGGCAGACACTTTGAGTGGTGGCTGCCACACCGCACCTCAGATTGAGGCGGCGTTGACTCGTACACATCACATATGACTCATGGATCGTTCTCCTAATGTTTCAGTAGAAACCTAATGCGTTTGGTCGGTTTTCTATATGTACTTAAATTGTTGTCCATTTTAACAAAAAGACAGACAATTTCAGTGGTGGTGACCACACCGCACCTTGGATTGAGGCAGGGTTGACTCGTACACGTCACATATGACCCGCGGATCGTTGTTCTAAAGTATTGACACAATATGAATGCGTTTAGTCAGTAATCCGTATGCCAGTTGATGTTTTTCACTTCAAATTATGTCCTTTTGAAACAGAACACAGAAACTTTGAGTGATGGTGGACACACCGCACCTCGGATTGAGGCAGGGTTGACTCGTACACGTCACATATGACCCATGGATCGTTGTGCTAATGTATTGACACAATATGAATTCATTTGGCTGGTTTTTCGTATGCCAGTTGATGTTTTTCAATTAAAATGATGTACTTTTGAAACAAAAGGTAGATACTTTGAGTGGTTCTGGCCACACCACACCTTGGATTGAGGCGGCGTTGACTCGTACACATCACATATGACCCATGGATCGTTATCCTAATGATTCAATGGAAACCTAATGTGTTTGGTCAGTTTTCCGTATGTACTTAAATTATTGTCCATTTTAAGAAAAATACAGACACTTTGAGTCATGGCAGCCACAACGTGCCTTGGATTGAGGCGGGGTTGACATGTACACGTCACATATGACCCATGGATCGTTCTGATAAAGTATCGACACAATCTGAATGCTTTTGGTCAGTTTTCCGTATGCCAGTTGATGTATTTCACTTCAAATTATGTCCTTTTGAAATAGAAGACATACACTTTGAGTGGTGGCGGCCACACCGCACCTCGGATTGAGGCTGGGTTGACTCGTACATGTCACATATGACCCATGGATCATTGTGCTAATGTATCGACACAATCCGAATGCGTTTGGTCGGTTTTCGGTATGCCATTTGATGTTTTTCAATTAAAATGACGTACTTTTGAAACAAAAGGCAGACACTTTGAGTGGTTCCGGCCACACCACGCCTCGGATTGAGGCGGCGTTGACTCGTACACGTCACATATGACTCATAGATCGTTTTCCTAATGTTTTAATGGAAACTGAATGCGTTTGGTCGGTTTTCCGTATGTACTTAAATTGTTGTCCATTTTAAGCAAAAGACAGACACTTTGAGTGGTGGTGGCCACACCGTGCCTTGGATTGAGGCGGGGTTGACTCGTACATGTCACATATGACCAATGGATCGTTGTGCTAAAGTATTGACACAATCCGAATGTGTTTGGTCAGTTTTCCGTATTCCAGTTGATGTATTTCACTTCAAATTATGTCCTTTTGAAACAGAAGGCAGACACTTTGAGTGGTGCCGGCCACACCGCGCCTCGGATTGAGGCGGCGTTGACTTTTACACGTCACATATGACCCATGGATCGTTCTCCTAATGTTTCAATGTTAACCAAATGAGTTTGGTTGGTTTTCCGTATGTACTTAAATTGTTGTCCATTTTAAGCCAAAGACAGACACTTTGAGTGGTGGCAGCAACACCGCACCTCAGATTGAGGCGGGGTTGACTCGTACACGTCACATATGACCCATGGATCATTGTGTTAAAGTATCGACACAATCCGAATGCGTTTGGTCAGTTTTTCGTATGCCAGTTGATGTATTTCAAATCAAATGACGTCCTTTTGAAATAGAAGACAGACACTTTGAGTGGTGGCAGCCACACCGCGCCTCAGATTTAGGCGGGGTTGACTCGTACACGTCACATATGACTTGTGAATCGTTGTTCTAATGTATTGACACAATCCGAATGCGTATGGTTGGTTTTCCATTTGTACTTAAAATGTTGTCCATTTTATGAGAATCCTCTATGCGGGGGGTTGTTCGAGGTCCAAGGAAGAGGGTGGGGGGGCTGTCTGGGGGGCTATCTGGGGGGCTGTCCGGGGGGTGTTCGGGGGGTTGTCCGGGGTCCAAGGAGGAGGGTGGGTGGGCTGTCTGGGTGGCTGTCTAGGGTCTGTCTGGGGGGGCTGTTCGGGGGACTTTCTGGGGTCCAGGGGGGAGTGTGGGGGGGGGCTGTCTGGGGGGCTGTTCGGGGGGCTGTCTGGGGCTGTTCAGGGGGGGGGGGGGTTGTCTGGGGTCCAAGGAAGAGGGTGGGGGTGGTCTGGGGGGGCTGTCTAGGGGGTTGTCCGGGGTGCAGGGAGGAGGGTGGGGGGGGGGGGCTGTCCGGGGGGCTGTCTTGGGGGCTATCCGGTGGGGATGTTCGGGGTCTAGGGAGGAGGGTGGGGGTTGTCCAGTGTCCAGGAAGGAGGGGGGGTACCCAAACACACAACCACTAAAAGACAAAAACATCCATAAAAATAGATAATATATAAAAATAACTCAACTCCAATACTATAATACGAGTCTAGATAAAACCAACAACTAGAATAGATTAAATATCAAATCTCAGTAATATCAGTCAAAAATGTAATGGATCAACTCGTCCCACATCACCATCACCATCATCACCATCATCATCATCACCCTCGTCCTCGTCCCCATCATCGTCCTCGCCCTCGCCTTCCTCCTCAACCTCGCCCTCATCCTCGCCCTCGCCACCCGACTCGCCCTCCTCCTCTCCCTCCTCTTCCACGTCAGACTCCTCACCATCATCATCATCAAGCTGTATATCGTCCTGACCACCACTAGAACTACCACATGGTGCACCGTATGTAGAACATATCGACGACATATACTCATCAAAAGCTGGTCTGGCCTCTGTTGGAATTGTAGGATGTAGAACATTAGTAAATTTCATAAACGAACTGTTTTCCCTAGCAGACTGTTCTGTCGTCTCTGTGGCCCTTTTCTCAACCTATTCTACCTGTGCCCTAACTTGCTGTAGCTCAGTGGCACTACAGCTCATACCTGAGGAGGGCCAATACCGCGTCGGGGCTATCCTAGGTCGGCAGCGTACTCTTCCAGAATGCTCCTCTCCCAACACCTAATGTAAGTGATCTGTTGGCCCAAAATCGTCTGGTTCTTGGGCATCGAGGGCCTCTAAAGAAACATGTTACAAATATAAATATATCATTAATTTACAAAATAGATATTGAAAATTAAATTCAATAGATTAAAACTTACAATCTGCTGCTGAGTCGCTTCGTCGACGGCACTTCCATCCTTTTTTCGTCTACTTGAGCAAAACAGTTTTTCTCGAGGCACGTGTCCTTCAATATTTTGTATTTTCTTCTAAAATGACATTGAAAACTAAAGTTATATGAAAACATTAGCAAAATATTAAATAATTGAAGAAAAAAAAATAAAATATAGATCGTAATGAAAACTTATAAACAATTGTTATACCTGCTTCCTCTCATGATCAGGCATCATAGTGCGTCCCAGTGTGTGGAGGTATTTTTTTGCATCAATGTTCTTTTTTATTTTTTCCAGATAATTCCTAAATAAAATTCGAAAATTCAACAGATAGTATTAATGAAAAACATGAAAGTTATTATTTAAATACCTCAAATGTTATTAATACCTTAAACTGGGTACTCGTCCAATGAGTAATCATCTGATGATATTGCTCTATAGGACAATCATCCACAACTGGTACTGCCACTAACTCAGTGCCAAATCTAGCACTCCAGCCCATATACAACTCATTCTTGTAGGCTCTCCAAAGCTTGCTTAAATCCTTTAGACGTTCCGATCGTGCACCCTCACCATCGGGAAAATTAAATCGATGCTGAAATCAAAATTTTAATTCATATAAATACAAAAATATTTCATGGAATTAAATAGAACAGATTTTTTTACCCATATCTCTACCCAAGCTCTATCCTTGACCTCATGCAGCAAATGTCTCCATGATAGTGGGCTGACATGAATGATGTCGGAGTATTTGGCAAGCGTCGCCAAAAAACTCCGACATTGCTGCCCTGTTTTCTCAACCATTTGGTTGTCTTCATTATAATCCACCATAACCTGTGTGCGGCGGTTCCACACCAAACGCATGCGTGTACACCCCCTCTGATGCCTCCTATCAGTAGATGTATCTGTCATGAAAGAAAAACAAATATTTTATCAGAACATGTTATAATGAAAATAAATATTTCTATAAAAATTTGTTAGGGTTATATAAATATACCTATGCCGGTATGATCGCTGAGTGCTGCTGGATCCACAGAAACTGATGGAACACCCTATGGTGGAACAAGAGTTGAAGACGATGGAATATTGAAGCTCGGAGAGACAGAATTAGAAGGAAAAGAAGATGGGACAACTGTCTGACCAGATGCTGACAGAGGAGTGGGAATCATCATGGGATGTGAAAATGATGGGCCAGAAGATGCAGAAGGTAGCGAAAACATGGGAGGCCTAAATATCCTGTGTGTTTCTAACGACACACCGAGATTAGAATGTGGGAAGGATGACATCTCAGTGGGAGGGACAGGGTCTAGTTGGGTACGCGTAGCTGCTCGTCCACCTCTGGTACGAACCCTCCTCGTACCACCGGCATGAGTACTAGGACCAATACTAGGCTCCTCGTCGAATAACTGTCGACGTATAGGTGGATCCTACAAAAATGTTTACAAAAAAATTAATTACATGGCATTATATATTCTTTAAATATATAAATTTGAAATAATGTACTCACTGTAGGCACTAATGGTTGAACGCCCATCTCCGTCATCCGACGATTGTTCACCATCATTTTTTTCCTTCGTCTCTCTTCAATTGGCTTCATTTCCTACTTTTGAAAACAAATATGTAATTAATTAGAAAAACAAAACTAATGTGTAACCCAAAAAATTCAATTCAAATAAAATTGCAACCAATAAACATTGAAAATCCACATAATGGTCAATTAAGCTATCAATTGTTTTAGAAGAGCTTAAATAGATTTTATAAATCAAACATGTTGTAATGTTCACCAAGATAGAAATATTGTTTGACTATGTTTGAATACAGTTCAATTACAAATTAGAAAATTCAATTCAAATAAAACTGCATCCAATAAACATTGAAAATTCACATAACGGTCAAGTCAGCTATCAATTGTTTTAGAAGAGCTTGAATGGATTTAATAAATCATATAGTTTTAATGTTCACAAAGGTAGAAATATGTTTGACTATGTTTGAATACAGTTCAATTCCATATTAGAAAATGCAATTCAAATAAAACTGCAACCAAGAAACATTGAAAATTCACATAACATTCAAGTCAGCTAAAACATATTTGTGATCAATACTAACTGAATTTGAATATTACCAACCTTAACAACCCAACTCGAGGTAAACCCAAAGAATTGAGAACATGGATGAATGATTCTATATATTTTCAACCACAAATTCATGTTCACAATCAACTCTAACAATTGAGCTATTTGATTCATCAAAAGAAATAAATGGATTGGATCCAATGCCACTAGGGATAGTGTCAATTCCATCACCACCATCATTCAAAATATGTCTTGGAATTACTTCAACTATGACACCAAATTCAGGTCAAAGTTGGTCTTTGACATAAAAAACTTGTTTATCCATTGATGCCAACACATATGGTTCTTCGGTAGCAAGAGTGTGAATCATATTAATTACTCGAAATCCACAATCATCAATAAATGCGCCATGTCTCGTCATCGAATCAAACTAATGGAATTTTATCATTGTGACTTGTCCATGAGAGTAATAATCCAATATTATTATTTTCTCAATAACTCCAGAATAACCCACATTTTCAAATCGCGGTCTACTATCTGATGCATTGGCATAACAATATGTTGTGGCAGTAACCATAACACCATCATGTTGTGTTCTCATGTTTTTTTCTCATTTAGTGACAATAAATTTGTACCCATTGATAACAATTGATTTACAGTCACGAACCATGGTATTAGGGCCAAAAGCCAAAGCTCTTATTTCCTCAGAGACAGAGTCAGCAGACAAACTCAATACCTGCAATATAAATGACTATTAAAGTTAATTAAATATTTATATAATTATTTTAAACATTAATTTTTTTTATACATTCAATTTTAACCAAGCAGAAAACTCTTTGCTATGCAAAGTCCCTCTTTTTCTCAACGATAAAGAACGATGCTTCCTATTTATCATTGGTTTATGTTCCCTGTAGATAAAACATATTAATAGTTTAACAGATATATATGTAAGATATAAATCATCAATTTAGTTACCTGATATAGTCATCGAACAAATCACAGTTGAACAAAACTGTGCAATGTTCCATCTCCCGCTCTTCATGGCTTAATGTCTTTAATGTATATGATCCAGGAATTCCTCCTATTTTAGGAAGTGATGGAAAACTGGGTTCAATTTTCTCATACTGTTCTTCTTCATTTCTCATTGGTCTGTTCAATCTTTTAGTATGATCAGACAAATACATCGAGCAGAAATCCATACATTCTTGAGCCAAGTAACCGTTCACGATAGAACCTTCGGGATGATTTCTATTTCAGACATAAGACATTAATGTGAACATATTTCTTTCAGTTGGATACATCCAACTCAAAGAAACAGGTCCTCCGAGAAGTATTTTAGTGCGAATATTGATAGTCAGATGCAGCATGCATGTGAAAAATGATGGAGGAAATATTTTCTCCAACTCACACAAAATTAATGGGGCATCTGTCAACATTTTTTGCAAAAAATACTTGGACAACTTTTTAGCAAAAAGATCTCTAAAAAATGGCACAACCGAATAAAAACCACCCTTACATTATTGGACAAAAGATGACGGATTTCTATTGGAAGCAACTCATGCAGTAGAACGTGATAATCATCAGTCTTCAAAGATTTTAGCTTTAACTCTCTTCTGTTGACCCGTTTAGATATGTTTCTTGAATAGCCATCAGAAACTCTAATAGTCTCTAATAATTCTAGAAATTTTTTTTTCCCATAGGTTTCATCACATAAGAATCACATGGAAGTTTCCATTTATTTTCACTGATACGTACAAGATGCAATTCTGGTCTAATGCCCTAATCCACCAAGTCACGCTGAGATCGTAAATCATCTTTTGTCTTCCCCTTGACATTTAGAAGAACCTAAATCAACATTTTGCATATATTCATTTCAATATGAATTATGTCTAAGGAATTATGTAACAAATTGGTTGACCAATAAGGCAAATCAAAAAAGATACTCTTCTTCCTACAATTGTAACAGGTTTCAGTGGAAACATTCTTTCTCTTTCCAGATTTCATTTGACCCTTCCCGAATGAAAAACTGAAATCATTCAATTCATTAAGCACATCAGTTCCAGACATATGCTGAGGTGGATCATCGGTCTCTATGGTATTATCAAATCTTCGACGATTCATTCTATATAGATGATCCTTTGGACAGAATCATCGATGTCCCATAAAACTGAAACTACGATGATGTTTCAGTCTTCTAGATCGTGTATTCTTCATACAAACTGGACATGACAGTTTTCCCTTCGTGCTCCATCCATATATCATTGCATAAGCCGGAAAATCATTGATCGTCCACATAAGAGTAGCACGCATCTGAAATATGTCTTCCGAACATGCATCGTATGTGCGCACACCCACATCCCAAAGAAGTTTCAACTCTTTTATATAAGGATGCATGTATACATCAATATCAATGCTGGGATTAGAAGGACCAGATATGTGTATACTCATGAAAGTGAAAGGTTATTTCATACACAACCATGGGGTAAGATTATAAATGTGTATAAAAACTGGCCATGTGTTGTGCGAAGTAAGCATCTGCCCAAACAGATTAAAACCGTCGCATGAAAGACCCAGCCTCACATTACACACGTCAGCTGAAAAATCAGGATGTCAAGCATCAAATCTCTGCCATGAAAATCCATATGCAGGATGAACCAACTCATCATTAGTCTTCTTTCTCTCGGTATCATGCCATCTCATTTTTATTGATATGTCATCAGACATAAAAAGATTCTGAAGTCTAGGGATCAATGGAAAGTGCCACATTACTTTTTGTGGAACATGGGCTGGTGTTCCATCAGATTTTGTCTTCCAGCGGGATGTGCCACATTTTATACAATCATTTCGTTGAGCGGTTTCCTCCCAGAATAAACTGCAATCTTTCGGGAAAGCATGAATTTTGTTTCTTGAAAATTCAAGTTCCTCAACTAACTTCCATGCCATATAGTGGTTTGAGGGAATATCTGCATCATCTGGAAGTAAATCCTTCAACAAGGTAAGAATGTAATCGATTGCTATATTAGAAATTACATACATAGTTTTCCAATGAAACAATCGGAATAAAATTCCAGCTTTTTTATTTTATCGCATTGTCGATATACTAGAGTCGTGGCAGCATCATTCAATTTTTTCACCCTATCAATATCATCATTTTCACTAGATGCATCAATTGTCCTCATATCGATGTCTTCTTGAGTCGAAATCCTTTCTTTTTCATGGTGATGAATAAACGTAAACCGATCATCTAACAAATTATCCATTCCAGTCCTTTCTTTTCGATCATCACCAATTTGAGATTTCATTTTCTCCCCATTATGGTACCACACAAAGTAGTTTTCTTTAAAACCATTTTGGGTTATGTGGTAGCTGACTTCTTCACAGCTCAACCAAGGTCTACCAACACAATTGGAACATGGGCAGTGTATGCGACCACTATCTGAAGCATTGTGAAATGCAAAATCTATAAATCTCTCCAAATTGTTTTGAAAATCACTTGAGATCTGATCAGTTTCATACATCCAACTTCTGTCCATTCTATAAAAAGAATTAATATAAGTCATTTTGTCATAAACAATTCAATAACATTGAACTTTAATAGAAAATATATTTCGAAATCCATTTTAAATAATAAAATCCCGTTGATCATTTTTATCAAATATTTGGAGTATTCTCAAGGCAACCTCATTTGGAAAAGTCACATTAAATGCCCAATTTCCATGCCAAACCATTGAAAATAATTAACATCAGACAATCATCGACCATAAATAACTTAACTGGAAATTAAAAAACAGAAACCAAATGTGATATAGAATTTAATGTTAATTTAGGGGAAATGAGATCAAATAGAGACAACAACATCATAAATGGTTCCAACATCATAACTTTTGATTAAAACCACCCATAATAGGAACGAGAATTCCTCATACACCTAATCCCAAATAAAACAAACCAAATCTCCAATTAAAAAATTGAATTTAGGGTTTCCACCCCACTTGGACAGCCCTACCCCCACCCCCAGTTGGACAACCTAGAACCCCCCCACCCCACGTGGATAGCCCAACCCCCACCCCACTTGGAAATCCCAGCCCACCCCCCACCATACCTGGACACCCCTACCCCCCACAACCCACGTGGATAACCCAGCCACCCCCCCTACACCCCACCTGGACAGCCCTACCGTCACCCCACTTGGACAACCCATCCCCCCCCCCACCCTACCTAGACAGCCCATCCCCCACCCCAACTGCACACCCTACCCCACCCAACATCCACACCCCCACCCCAAACAGCCCTACCCCTACCCCATTTGGACAACCCATCCCTCTCCCCCACCCTACCTAGATAGCCCCCTCCCCCACCCTACCTAGACAGTCCCTCCCCCACCCCAAACAGCCCTACCCACACACCATTTGGACAACCTAAACCCCTCCCCCACCCTACCTAGACAGCCCCTCCCCCACCCCAAACAGCCCTACCCCCACCCAATTTGGACCACCCAGCCCCCTCCCCCACCCTACCTAGACAGCCCCCTCCCCACCCTACCTAGACAGCCCCGCCCCCACCCCAAACAGTCCTACCCCCACCCCATTTGGACAACCCATCCCCCTCCCCCACCCTACCTAGACACCCCCCCCCCCAAACAGCCCTACCCCCACCCCATTTGGACAACCCTGCCCCCTCCCCACCCTACCTAGACAGCCCCTCCCCCACCCCACTTGGAGAGCCCTCGACATCCTCCCCACATGGACAGCTCTACCTCCACCCCACTTGAATAGCTCTACCCCCACCCACTTGGACAACCCAGCCCCCCCACCTGGACAACCCTAACTGTATTTATGGATAACCAACAAAATCAAGTCAATAGACCTTAAATTTAAAATAAATCAAGGATAAAATAACTCAGGATCATATTGAACTCTTCAATATCAACCAAAATTATTCAATACAGATAAATCACAATAAAACCACAACCTAAAATGATATATTGATTGTGTTCATAACGGAATCATAATACACAATACATTGTAGAAAAATGAAATGAAAAAATCTAAAATAAATGAAGGGACACCTCTCGATTTGGAATGGAAGAACAAAAATTTCTTTAATCAAAGATAGATGTCCCATTGGAAATTAGAGTTAGCACCCTCTAGAGTAGGTTCTGAATAAGGGTTCCAACTATAACCAAAAATTATATATGCTTTATTTTCTTAAGGGGATCATAATACACACTAAATTGCACCAAAATAGAATGTCAAAATCTAAAATAAATTAACACACATGAACTGATTTAAACGGGAAGAACAAATCTAAAATCAATGAACTCACACATACAGATTTAAACAGGAAGAAAAAATAATTGAAAACCAGACCTGTTGTGTTGGGAAGTAGCATTTGTATCGAGATTTAGAGGCAAACCTTGCAGACGATTGAGGTTTTGGGAAAAAATTCTGAGAGGGTGCGTCCAGGTCTCGGTTAGGGGAAAATTTTCGAGATGTCTGGAGTTGCAGATCTATGGTATTTGTGGATTTTCTTTCCCAACGGTTTTAAAAAACCGTTGGGAAAGATATGTTATCACAACGGTTTCAAAAAACCGTTGGGAATAACCTCTTAATGCCATCTATACAAACTGTTCTAATAAAACTGTTGGTATAGGGGTCTTCATCATTCCCAACGGCTCCACTAAACCATTGGGAAAACTCTTTTTTACCCATTTTTCCCAACGGTTTTATCAAACCGTTGAGAAAACACAATTTTTACATATCTTTACCAATGGTTTCCAAAAACCGTTGGTAAAGCTTACCTATACTAATGGTTCTTTGAACCGTAGGAATACTAGCATTGGGAAAAACATGATTTCCAGTAGTGCTTATTTGTAGTTTTGGAACAAGGCCTTGACTATGTGGTTATAATAGTCTAAGATTATGCATTCCATCATATGAAAGTGTTTATTGATATATCATGTGATTATTCAACGAGTATAATATCTATGTGAATAAGTAAATGGAATTATTTGATTTTAAATTTTCCATATTATGCTGAAGTTCATGTTTAAAAGGATTTTCTTCTAATATTATACACTGCCTTAAATGTTTATGCTTATTTATAAATGTTTACACTATAATGTTATCCTTACTGAGCATCTGAGCTCACCCCTTTCGATGTTTTATTTTCCCAGGACGCAAAGAAGTATATTATAACTATCCTCCAGGGATAGTCAATGGGATCTAAGTGTTCTATATGGAGACAATGTTGTTTTAGTTTTCCATTTTATGATGTAATATAAACATTATGAATGTATCTAGTACTTCAAAGGCTACTAAACTAATCGACCTTTCGAGACATGATCTTTTATGATCATGCAAATGATACGTAATAATGCACTGACTCTAGGCTTCTATGGTCAGGTCATTATAGTTGGTATCATAGGATGTTTAGTAAAAACCTTGGAAACTAGATTTAGATAAACTCTGATTAGAGTACATAGAACAAAGATGGAATTTGAAGATTAGTATAGAATAACTTCCTAGAATTTTGGGGTTGTACAGATTTTGTGGGTTTTCCAAGAAATACAACCCTGTCTGGATACAAGTAGGTAGAGGCGGCTCTGGAACAGATGTACCTATGGGTAAAACCAGAAAACACCACTTTGAGTTAGACTCGAATGGGAACTGGTGCACGACAACGGGCCTTGCAGCACTCTTGGTTACGACAATCCTAGGGGATATACTTAGGATACTTTACATTTTCCTTACAAACCAATTTGACATATTTTAATATAATATGGGAATAAATGAAATTTTTTAATCCTAAGGTGTTTCAAATTAATAATATGGTGTCATGATATTCTATAAATTATTTTATGACTACTTTTACTCACACCATGATTTCTGGTTTTACTCAATGTCTGGATTCCAAGGACATCATAGTAACATTGATAATGATGTACAAGGTGGGAACATTGGTGGAAATGAGCAACAAAATGGAATGTTGATAGGCATAAAAGATATTGTGTTCATGCCAAATAAATTATCCAAAAATATGATCAATAACATATATATTAACCAACTCCTGGACTCAACAAAGAAGAGAAAGGTGATGAATGATAAGATCTCCATCATTGGAGAACATGGAGAAATGAATCTATAATTTCCATCATGCAAGAAATGTAGAAGGAGATAGCTAATAAATTGTCTCAATAGAAAAAAGAAATGCTTTACGTGTGGGAAAGAAGGACATAAAGTGAAGAATTACTGAGGAAAAATGAAGAGTACTATGGAAGAAAATAAAAATGGTTCCAAGAATCCATTTAAATTCATTTTCCATAAATGTAGGGGACCTGGCCAGTACCCGAGTGAATACCCAATTCTATAGGATATTTTCTTGGTCAAAGAATAAGCTATGTTGAAATAAATGGTTGGAGAAATTTTTAAAAGTACTAGTACACCTTATTGATGGGATTACTTTGGAATAATTTTCTATTTTATTTGTATCCCTACAGTTTTTCATGTGAAATATATATTATTAGAAGACTTATCTTTCCTCTTGTGGATATAGTTGTAACTAACCATTTGGTTTTATATGACCATTGGGTTTGAGGCAATTACAAGTTATTTTATTTTGGGATGAAAATGAAAGTTATGAGATAACATTTGTGGTTAAATTATGTTATGGTTATTTTGAGAAATTTATCTCATTTTGGAAATGTTATAAAATATAGTTTTTGAATAAGGAAAACACGCAGGTCGTGTGACAACCCATCGCATCAGAAAAATCTATGGGAATCGAACCCACAACCAAAGTGCGATTTAGATTTATCTCCTACCACTGGACTACATGAAGTCTCTGGTTAGTGTGACTAATAATTTGTAGTTAAATGAATATATTGATCAATAATAAGTTGATTTGGGAACTTATTCCTTATCAAATAAATACCTTAGTATAGTAAAATGATTCAGTGATTATGTGATAAATGTTATTTTGGAAGATGTTCACTTTGTTTGGAACACTATATGCCCAAGGAAAATAGAATACTAATGGATTTCATTTGAGGAGTAATGGTGGATTTTTATCTATGTTTTTCTTATGGATTTATAGTGATTTGGGTTATTTATGGAAATGATTAACCAATAATAGAGAATATGTTATCAGGTTAATTACTTTTAAGTATGTGACTTTAAGAGTAGTTGATGTCATTTAGAGATACAATTTAACGTGGAAGACTACATAACCAAATTTATCTATGTTTTGGGTTTCAAAATTAGTTTGGATTATATTAAAATATTTTAATGACAATTATTTATTGAATGGTATTTATTTAGCTTTGGGGTATTGTTGGATTAGTTTTAAGAATTAAGATTAGTGTTTCTTTCTCAAATGGAATATCCTTTTGGGGAATCATCAAATATTTTAATAACCATTTTGGATATAATTAATCTTTAAAGTCAAGGAAAATATATAGTGTATCCTTCATAGATCATGTGATTCTACAGATTTTTATTCTAGATCTTCTAGTGTGACCATGTCTTCTTGAATAATCGTCGTTTAAAAAAATGAGTTAGCAGTAGAAAATTATTAATGAATGAAAATCTATTTGAAAAGTAATTATATCTCTTTTTTTTCTTAGTCAATCTAAAAATGAATTCCTCATCTTTATGTAATGTAACTTAAAATAAAAAAATGTTATCTGTTTACTTTTCCTACTAGGAGACTAATGAACATTTGTCCCATCACAAGTTTGTGGTTTTCTTGTTGTTTACTTTCTCCTGATCATGTTTTCTATCTATCTCCATCAGAACATGACACTTAGTTTATCATCTATATCAATGTTTTTCTATATGGAATCCTATTATGGGTTATCTTGGGTGACCATTGTACTTCTCTTTCTTTCTTTTAAAGTGATAGTTTTATTGACCCTTTTTCTGATGTGGGACTTTCCATTAGATTCCCAAGACCAATTTTAAAAAAAAATCGAGGACCAAATTATTTGAAGGAGGGGAGAATGTTATACCCCAAGCTTACACGGTAACCTTCCCTTTGAATAATACAGTAGCGTGTGTTGTCCACAACTTCGAGTTATAACACACACCATAACCAATCAAATTAGCCATTATGAATAGTAATACCCACGTTTTGAAATTTTAGAAATTTTATCATTCAAAATGGACATCATTTTTAGATTCAGAATATCAAAATTAGCCTAGGGTAATTTTTTGTTATTTTTTAGAAAACATTCAAATTTTGATGAATAGTGAAAAATACTAATCATTAATTAAAAATAACTTTTTTAATCCAATAATTTATTGTCATAAATAATACTACTGAGGGGTTTGAAAGTATAATTATAATATATTTATACCATTTAATCCAATATTGGTAATTGGATGTAATTTCACATTTAAACTAGACATAAACATGTGTCAATCCTTTGATAGTTATTATTTCTTAAAAAACACGATTTTTATTTTGACAACGGGAATTAATTTAAAATTAATTTTGGCCACTTCTATGTTTTGAATTTAGAAAAATGGATACCATATATATAATCTGTATTTCCATATTTTGTAAATAGGTAACTTTTAATTTTAGACATTTTGAATAATTACCTTGGTAAATATTTTATTTACCTAGGTTAAAAGGTAAATCCAGTAAATAAATGTAAAAAATAATATTTAAATAAACATAAAGTTCCCTAAAACGTGTCCTAAAACTATTGGATGATACATGTATGACCATGGGAATCTTTGGGTAGATTTTGGGACAACATGAAGACATTTGTAAGTGATAATGACACTTTATATTAATTAAGTTAAAGTAAATACAAAAATGGTGTAAGCATATATCTTTTAGAAAAATGATTTTTACATAGGGTTATATATGTTCTATTTTTGACAATAAATATTTATTAGAAATATAAAACGATTTCTTACATAATGGTTTTTTTATAATTTTAATACATTGAATAATAATATTTATTTATGAGACAATAATGAAGCAGTATCTTCCTTATTAATGAAAGAATCAAATAATTGGTATTATAAATGTTAAAATATATATAATTTGAAAGTCTGGATGTCATTGAAGAATTTTATTGGTTAATATGACATGTTATTATTTCTTAAATGAATTTTGTTTTGAATAAATAAAGTTTTTAGGACTTTAACAAAAATCAATTATTAAATAGTGTCAAAATCGACATAAAATTGTTTTTAAAGCAATTATTATATTATTAATTGATATTATTTTCCTAAAAATCTAATTTTCATCCAAAAGACATATATAATGATAGGTGTATCATTAATGAACCACATGGGGTTGTTTTAAAGTATATAGTATGTTTATTAACCATATAATATAAAAATTCAAAGAGACATGGTAAATTTCAAACTATTTAATTAACAGTTAAATAAAAAAGATAAATTTAATATATTTACCCAATCCTATCTAAAACCTATTTGTTGAGAGTATGTAGAACTATCCAAACCGTAACCGTTAAATATTCCACTTTGGAGCCATTATAAACCGAATATTAATTTATTATAATGTAATATTTCTTGCTTTTCCAAACATGCCCCTCACCCATCTTATAAAAGGGCACTCCCCCTACTCACTAATTAACACCTTAAAAGCATTTTGGCTCTACCACCCCCTACCCAAATATCATCTCAACTTCTCTCACCTCATCCTAGAAGACCTCCTTTGGTCATAAAGCAAATTTAAGGATCCCTTTTGATCAAATCAAAAGGACGAACCTAAAGAAAGAGTAATAATTTCACCACCCTCTTTCTTGTTATTTTCTTCTTCCACTTCTTCTTTTTTGTTATTTCTAATCTAAAATAATAACTTCAGTATAATATATATAATTTGAAGTTATTATAAATATTTTAAAACAATATTCATTGTTCCATCCATCCTTTGAATGACATGTCACCATACATGCGTAAATATGGATTACTGTCTCCACGTTGTGGTGTAATTGTTATTCAATGCTTTATTATTTGGATGGGTATAATAATGATGTGTAATTCATGTAAATAATAAATATTAAATTATAATTATTCTTTATATATGATAGACCAACAAATTATATATTATTTTAATATCAAAAGAGTGATATTGTCTCTCGTGTGTACATACGAATTACTATCTCAACGAACACGATGAGATTCATTCCCTATCATATCGATTCAAGAATAAATTTCATTTTATTATTAAAAATAATGTTTAATGACATGATATCATTCTGTATATGAATAATATACGTCCCATCTATAACAAATATGGCTCACATAACAAAGAATATAAAGGAAAATTAATTCGTTAACATAGGAAACGACGATAATACTAATATATTATTAACAAATCAGTGTTAAAAGATCATATATGATATCATATTAATGTATATAATTACTTTATAATTAAATAAAAATTATTTCACCATTATAAATGAGGTTAACGTACCCTCGACAATGGTAAAATTACAAATTAAGGGGTTTCTTATCTCACTTATAATTCCTTGAGATTTCCATTGTTCACCACTTATTTATTTCATGTGGTGTGTGTACTACCCATGATTATATTCATTGTGTAATATACATTAATTTATGGATATTTACATCATCATTGTATAATACTTATTTTATGGGTTTATGTTTCATATGTTACCAAATTGATAAGTGAATTTGAAATTTCAATTTCCACTCATTCTGCTTTACGCATAGTTCATTGATTATTTTAATCCAAGATTATGTGTGGAATCACTATTAATTTTCTTATGTGATAATATCTTCTCAAAATTATTTAGATGTACTTTTGGTACAGATAATCACTCCATTTATAAATTCTAATGTCTTTGATATGAACTTTATATGTGTAATTTTAACTCAATCACCATTTGTTGAGTAAAATATCCAATTCATTGGTGTTGTTTTTACAAGAATATGTGTAAATTCCCTCTGATTGATTTACATTGAATATCAAATCATGTTGAGTGTATTTATATTTATCACACATAATTATATCATTGATTTATTCTTAACCTAAGGATACAGTCTTTATAAGAATTTTCATCTCAATTTACATTCCATTGAGACTTCTTTGTTGTTATACACCAAATCACTTTTATATAGTGTATATGATGTACATTGACCTAGTATATCATGAATCCATTTATTATCATGATATTAAAAAGTTTTTATTAGCTCAATTATTTGTATTCAAGTGTCTCTCTTTTGGTTAGAAACTCTAACAAAAATATCATTTTTAAATGTTTTAATGATTTATTCTTCTAAATCTTTCTCATTAATGTCCATGATTCGAAAATGGTTGTAAGGAATTATTTATATGGAAATTATTTTTTAAAAACTAAAATTACTTTTAAAAGATTCAAAGTTGTATGGGACAGTTTGATTTAAAAATCTATTTTTAAAACTGCTTCTTGACAAGTACTGTGACTTTTAAATGTTTTCAAAAATGGGGTATTTATCTCCAATAGTTTGGATGATTATTTTAATCTATGTCAATATAAATCATTATTATTGATTTTGGTTAATCTGTTACAACAAAATCATCCATATTGTATTGAATGAGTTTTGTTTGACTGTGTATGAGCTATTTTTATAGCATTCATGGTTTGTGGATAAAGTATTGAAATTTCTTATGCTAGTTTTAATACGAATTTTTATGTTATGTTTCAAAAATTTCATATGAGGAATGTATTGGACTTAGTAATTGGTGGGTGGAGCCCTCTATAGCTCCTCGATGCATCGGTAGGTATCATGAGACAAACTAGTGTCTTGGAACAAGGCCTTGACTAAATCTTATTTATAGTCTTTTCACAAGGCCTTGACTATGTGGTTATGATAGTTTGGCATTATGAATTCCATCATTATGAATGTGGTTATTGATATTGCATTTGCTCATTAAACTAGTATAATATCCATGTGAATAAGTAAATAGCATTTTTTGATATTTCCTTTTCCTTATTATGGTAAATTTCAAGTTCAAAAGGCTTTTGTTCTTGTCATATACAATGCCTTAAATTTTTATGCTTATTTTTGAAAGTCTCATCTATAATGTTATCCTTACTGAGCATCTGATCTCACCCCTTTCTATGTTTTATTTTCCCATGATGCAAAGAAGTATATTATAACTAACATTCAGGGATAGTATATTTTATCTCAGTGTTGTCTATCGAGACAATGTTGTTGTAGTTTTCAATTTTATAATGTAATGTAAACCTTATGAATGTATCTAGTACTCCAAGGCTGCTAAAATAATTGGTCTTTCAAGACTTGATCTTTTATGATCATGCCAATGATATGTAATAATGCACCGACTCTTGGCTTCTGGGGTCGGGGCGTTACAATGCATATGTGGTTAATGGTTTTCGATTTCATAAATGTGTATATTCTGAATAAAATAACAATGAATAATGAATATTTTTAAGAGTCACTCTTCATAGAGAACGTAAGGTTTATTTTTATGGGTTGCTATATGAAATAATTGAACTATGTTATCTTGGACAAAATTAAGAAACGATGTTTAAATGTCATTTGTTTTATACTGATAGATGCTTTAATATTAGTCTACACCATGGAATTATTTATATTAAATATTAATTCCTTATGATATTAATTGAAACATATTTATTATCTAATTAGGAACATCAAATTGATTATTCATATTATTTTATTTATTCAAGATAGGTAAGTGATTCTTGGATTATAATAAAAATGAAATCTCAGGTAAATTAGTTCATCCAAATTGAATGTGGTTCCATTGATGAGCCATGAATTGAAATTTTTAAAAAGACAACATCAAATCCATATTTTGACGGAAGAGTCGTGAATATCAATGATGACACCCCATTATTATGGGTCGATGGTGGTGATGATCATATAGATGTAACAAATGAATTTTATATATTAAGAGATGGTAAAGTTGTAAATCCTATGGAAATTGATGATAATGAGGATTAATATGAACATATTGAAACTGTCATATATTAAGATGAGGATGATGATAGAGAATGAAATAATTAATTATTGGTTATAGTTAAAATAAATGTTTATATATATAATATACATAATCAATTATTTTATGACGCCTTTATCATGTTTCTGATAGCTGCTAAGACATATGATGTCATCATTAGTGACCTCCAAGAGGATATAATATCTCATGATGATCCTGGTAATATGTCATCAGACCCTCATGTTCTTAGTGTTTCCTCATTGACTAATAGGGGTAGGGGACTTTCTAAATTGATGATTCCCAGTCCTATTCCTATGTGATAGCCACAACATGACATCAATCCATACATGATGAGGTATGTTCATATGTGTATTTTAGTTTTTTTCATTACTTATCACCAATTTATGTATATACTATTGGTGTTATTTTTTTTTCACATATTTTCACATGTAGTTATTGGGAAGGGGAGTGCTATTTTCCAAACTATTTTCTAGAGGTATGGATGATGTGGGATCAGGTTCCCATCGATGTTTGAATGTTCATGTTTGATCACTGAATGGTATGTAAATAAATAATAGTTATTTTAAAATACATTTAATTATAACATTTCTATTATTAAAAATTGAAAGGTTTATGGTATTCCTAAGACGATTTCATGATGAGTACTATCAAGGGACTCCTAAGTGGTGTATATGAGTTGGATCATGTGTCACATTTTTCACAATTTATAAAGGAAAACACTAAAGAAAGCGAGATTCAATGATTTTTATCAGACTTGTGGTGCCCATTGACCTAGTTACATCTCATACCCTGATTATGATGTATCATGATCATATTATGTGGGAGATAGTTTTCAGAGGAGAGTATACCTGGATCTACAGAACTAGGGGAGGCAGGATGTGACACATCACCCTGGTTGTTGAAAATTATTTACTCATGGAATATATACGGTATGTACATTTTTTAAATAATTTATATAACCTTAAATGTAAAAGGATTATTTTTTATTCGTATGGTAGTATAACTTCATGATATTATAGAGTTCGACGTTTAAAAGATTATTTATAATTATCTTACCACATGAGAGATTACAGGTGGTCTCCATCGTCATATTTGGGTCAATATATTTTTCATGTTAAAAAATTGACTGAAAAAAATAATTTAAATATATTTATTTCAAATTTAAATTTAATTATTCATATGAGGTTGTGACTTCTCAGAGAACCGATAGGAGTTTAACTGAGACTAAGAGTAAGGCCACAGATGTAACACCCTATGATTTTATGGAAGTTCTTCTTGAATAAATTAAATTCTCAACTGTGAATTACAATGCCCTAAGTCAAATATTCCTTTTACCTAGCATCGACATAGTGTACCTTACATAGAAAATCGAATTCGATTATGCCACATGCAAAACAACCTGATGTCTGTTACAAACAACACCAATGATTCTATGAAATATTATTTTATTGTAATAATTATTTATATTAGATAATTATAACCTTCACATTTAACATAATTATATGAAGAGTAATAACTACTTTTCAAGTATTTTTTATAATTTTTTTATATTAATAAAACTTATTGATAAAAAATGACAAGATTTTTGGTATTGTCCTAATATCTCAAATGAACTGCTTTTAATGTCCTTTTGTGAAAAATAATAAAATTAATTTTAGAAGCATTTAAGAATTTAATTTTATAAAATAAAATTCATTTTTGAATTTGGAATGTAAAAATTATTTTAGATTGAATTTTTGGGATTCTTTGGAGAAATTAATTTTCGGATAATTATTTAAAAACACCTGATTTTACTTCCAAACTACCTTTTCCTCAGATTTATTTGTCAGGTTAAATTATATTTTAAATAGGTTTCAAACATAAATTAGAAAATATTTTTAGAAATTAATAAAATGTAGGTCATTGGAATAATGTTCACTTTTAATTTAGGTATAAAAACATAGAAAATATTTGGATGTTTTTTCATTAAAAACCCATAGTGGCATACCATCAGCGGGATTATGTTTAAATTAATTTCTACCACTTATATGATTATGTTTTGGGAAAATGGATTCAATATTTGGAATTAGAAAAATGTATAATTCTTAACAAGGTCAACTTTTTTTTACCAAAAATATAAATATAATAAATTATAGTTAATTTCAATGATTAAAAGAAAATTTATGTTAAGAAAGTACAAATCCTTAAATTCAAGACACAAAAAAATTTAGAAACGTTTCCAAAACCCAGTTAAAGGAAATTATTCATCCTTTACACTTCCATTATTATATATCCATTGTATGGAATGACTTATGTTAGGTAAAAAGGTGGGTACACCTAACTTGTTTTCAAAAAATCCATGTGTCTCCTTTACCTTCTCTATCAAAGGCAACCACCTCTTCCTCTTATTCACACCTATTAAACCTCTTTAGATTCAAAAATAATTGCCTAATTGACGCTGGGGTTTTTTTCATGAAACTCCAGTCAATAATATCCCCTTAACAATGTAGCACAATGGTGACCACGGGGTTGTCTCACGAGGAGGTTGGAAGCTAAGTTATCAAACTGTCACTTTTTTAATTTGTTATGTTAATGTCAAAATTAGAAATGGGGATTTAAAATTACACTAACAATGTTAAATAATATAAAATTAGAATTCAATGATAAATATACGTTAGTGATTGGAAATCAGAAGTAAACTATACTGAAGAAAACAAACAAAAGAAGGTAGTGCTGGACAAACATCGATCCTTAGATACTCCCTCTATCCTTGTTTAATTAAATTATCAGATTATATTTCTCAATGATCACTCAAATATCTCTAAGTGAACACCTATATTGACTAGAAACCATATATAGACATCAAATATGGGTGTTTATCCCCATATGAATGTGATTCAATTACCAAAAGACCTTTGAGCAATCAAAACTAATTGAACTTGTTGTGCTCATTGGGGAGACCTCACCCAAAGAAGTTTAAACAACAAGACAATTATTTTACATTCATAAGTTGATAAATAGTATAGAAAAATATAGAAGAATGTGAATTCATGAAAGAAAAGAGACCTCCATCATTCATGAAAACCAATTCCAGAAAAATATAATTAGAA
Source organism: Viscum album (assembly GCA_963277665.1). Classification (NCBI taxonomy): domain Eukaryota; kingdom Viridiplantae; phylum Streptophyta; class Magnoliopsida; order Santalales; family Viscaceae; genus Viscum; species Viscum album. The sequence continues at coordinate 2,138,533,391 of OY728165.1, forward strand.
TACATTTAAGTACAAAACTCAAAAGGGAAGAATCTGTGGATCTCTGCTGACCACCACCACTTGGAGTTTATCCCTGCATGTCTTGATTATCAATTGAACTCCAATTCTCCAGAATATATTCTCCATAAAATCTCACTCCCTTTGTCCAACCCCCTTGAAAAGACTATCCTTGTTAAAGGGAGAGGAGTTACAAATTTATTGGGAAAATGGGTGAAGAAATATCTCTCAATTCTGTCCACCGGATTGCATCGACTTTGAGACCAGAAGTGGGGAATGGTCCCTTCTGAAAAGTTGTTCCATATCATATTCCGCGTCCCTCAACAAAATTTTATCCAGATTGGTCTACGTATGAAAGAGGTACGACTGTTTTGGTACGGAATATTAAATCTGTCCATGTGACTCTTCGTCTTCCACAACTCCACCTTCTCATGCATTTAAGTCCTTGATTCCAGCCGATTCAGACGTGGACTCTTTAATGAAAGATGTTCATTGATATGTCCTCCAATTCCTTGTTGAATATCATCTCCATTGGATTGGTAAGATTCGATAGAAAATATCAACATTAAAACATTCCAAATCTGTAGACAGTTTTCGAGGCACGGATTGTGAGCTGATTTGGGGCCACCAAATGATTGATTTAGCTGGGTCTCCAGAAGGATTAAATTCGACCAATAATGTGAATAAACCTAAAAAAAGAATTTAACAGTTTGGGTCAGTATAGAAAATGATATGGCCGAAATAATAAAGACAAATAAAACAGTTAAACACCAAAATTAATCCATTTTTGAATTTGAGCTCAAAATAACACTACAACATAAAAATGTTACAATTGCCTATACAATAACACTTTGGTGGGATTTTAAACATTGAAATACAGTAAATAATATATGAAAATTATAGCTTCATCACCAATCCACTTCCAAATATCCCTCTACTCATCCTTGGAGACTCCACTTGAGAAGAAAGAAATCCAAGGAAGCAAGTTTTGGAACAAACCAAAAGTAGTTACCCAATTAAGAGGTGGTCTGAATGAGTAGAATGAGAGTTAAAACACAATGGGGTTTGAATGAGTAGCCTGAGAGTCAAGACACTAGTTAAGATGAATTCATCTCACTTTTTTATCCATGAGATATATTCTTTATTCCCCACCCATTCCATTTGTGTGGTTTGTATAAATATCATTGATGTGTGAAATGATTGTTATACTTAATGTTATGGGTATTTACATAATTTATTATATGATATTTATTTCATGGGGATAATTTTTCAAGATCACTGAAATCCATAAGATAATTTTGTCTCAAATTTCCTTCTTTGAGATACATGTTTTATTTTTTACTACAATTATTTTAAAGGTGTATATACTTTGATTTTACATATTATATCATGAATCTTCTCATTTTCATGATATTTTATGATTCATGTAATATCATTTTAGTACATAGAAAGTCTGCTCACATGTTACCAATTTATAAGAGTTTATTGGAATAATCTCATCACTTTTCATGATCGCTTATGTTTGTGCCTCCTTTAATGAAATATTATGATCCATATCTCAAGAACACTAAAAAGTTTCAATTTCATTTTTTATTCAAGGATTAACCATGTATTAGTACTAATTTTTATTCTTCGGTACTGATGATATTTAAAATTTATTTTTAATAAAAATTTGACTGTATTTTTCTTTTCACTGGAAGTATATTTTATTCATAAACCATGTTTTCAAAAATGTATTCAATTTTTTTCAAATGATCCTTATAGATATATTTTAGGGGAAATTGAATTTTAAAATGTTTTATGGTTTTCATAGCTTCCATTATATTTTTTTCATATCCATTTTTAATGGAAAAGGATTTCAAAAATACTTTATGTTTTTTAATGAATTTTTAATGCATAAATAATGACTTCCTCAAGAAATTATTTTTAAAGAATGTTCTAAATTATTTCCCATCAAAAATAACATATTTCGGTGACACTTTGGGGGAAATTATTAAATTATTCTATTCATATTATTTGTTTTAATGGATTTTTTTTTATAGAATAATGTTTTCAAAACCCATTTCTCTTTCATGGGTTATTTTCTTTTGAAACTTTCTACTTTTCACAGGTTAGGATTATGGTGAAATGATTATGAAACTCATCTTTTTCCATATGTTATGACATTATTATGTGTTTGTGGAACCCATTTCATTTCATGGGTTACGGTATAATTGTCTATGATCTTGTGGAACATGATTTAATGTTATTATTAGGATATGGTTGGGACTTATATGTCCCTAAAATGCATTGGGTAAATATATATATCTCATGACATAGAATAATATTGTTTTTGAGAGTTAACCTTGTCTAATTATATTTCCATGGGAGTGAACCAATTCTACCAAGATTGTATAAGGAGTAAACTTATGCTACTAATATATCCATTGGAGTGAACCATGACTACCAAGATAGTATTGGGAGTGAACCCATACTACTAAGATGGTCTCAAAAGTGATTACTTGGATACTAGGTAAATTATATTATGGGCCTAATATTCTTCCACCTTTTTATGTATTATTCACATGTAATTATTTCATGGATTATGTTATTTATTTTCTTACGATTCAGTTATAATGAACAACACTGATTTAATCCATTATAAATGTATATGATCATTGATATGTAGGGTATGACCTTCTGTTTTCATGGTGTTATTCTCATTCCATTAACACAAGATTATGCGTACGTATCTCCTTATTTTACACTTACCAGGAATATGAGATCACCACTTTTATGATTCCTTCCCCCAATTTATTAAGATAGGAATTATGTTTTATGCGTCTAAGAAAGGTTCTTGTCATGGTGGGAGATTGTGTAGCTCATTTATGTACCAGTGTTTATGTTTCCATGTTTCCAAATACACTAGAATAGTATGGTCCTTGGGCGTCTATTTTTATAATGTTTTATGTATTTGGTAAATTTTTTGTTATTTTAATATATAAAAATGGAGGGATTCTATAGTTGATAAAAGAAAACAATTCTTAAACATTGTAATATTTTATGAGAGAACCATGGTGAGAACCCTAAGGACATGTCTAAGTATAAGATTAAGGATGTGGAAATGTATAAAAAAATTTACTAGAATTTAGGTGAAGGATATAGTGAGTGGTTTCTAGAAATACATATCTATCTAGTTATTACATGTGGATGATGCTCGGGAATAGATGTACCTAGGGTTAACAACTCCTGCAAGATGTTCTGGCCATGAATCAGGGTAATCCAGTACATGACAGTTTTCCTTGATGCGTACCTAGTTTGACACCCCCGTGGGATATGATTTTTTAATTCAAAAACTATTCATGAACCCTAATGTAAAATATAAATATAATTAGTATATAAATAACCTAGGATAAACCTAATGTGTCATAGATTGTGGATGTTTTCATAATTTTGAAATCATATATGGGACTTTCCTAATTATTTAGTTCCTTAATATGATAAATGTTTCTTACACTTTGACTTCTGTTTTAGTCAATGGATAGAACACAAATGAACCGCATTAATGGTGACTTCTATGGAAAATTAAATGATCATCCTCTTGACAAACTAAATTCTATGGGAACGATAATGAAAAACATTTTTGTTCTGCTCTCACAACATTCTGAAGTAATGAACCATGGTCTATATCCAAATGATAAATTGATGGAACAACATTCTATTGAGTCATTCATAAGGAAACACCCCCATTATTTCATAAGGTCATTTAATCCACTTGTATTTGAATAATGGACCAGTACTACAAAAAAGATATTCTATATTCTCTAGTGTATGGAGCATGAGAAACTCATTCTGGCTATTTATCAGATTGAAGGAAAAATTGACCAATTGTAGACTCTAATCAAGAATGTGAGGTAGAAAAATGAGATTGAATCAATGTATTGGAATGACTTGAAGAACAAATTTCTCGATTTGTATTTTCCTTGTATTATTTTACCCAATATGGAGAATGAGTTAATTTAGTTGATGAAAGAGGATGATGAATTTTTTGGTATCTAAGAGGCTAATTTCACAGGCCTTAAGAGGTACTCTTTAGCAATTGTCATTCAACCTAAAAGTAAATTTGATAGGTTCTTCTTTATCATAATGAAAACTACCAGTAGGGTGTTTTCCATAAGATAAATTTATATCTATGAATATATTTTTCATTGTAAATTCATGGTTGAATTAGAGGTTGAAGTCACGTATAAGTCCCATTGTATTGGAAATAAAAGGAGTTTAGTGTTTAAAATATAATCTAAAAACCATGAAGACAATAATATTTGATTTCATTTATTATATAATTGTGGGAGGAAAAATGGAGGAAATTTATATAAGGGGTCTAATAAATGTTTTAAGTGTGATAGGGAAGGATATTTGGAATGTTATTTCTGTACTGATGGGAAGCAGTTATATAATTTTTTGTATGGAGAAAAGTGTCACAAAAGGTACCACCCACAATTTAGTGCTAAAATTGTAAGGATGATATTCATTATGGTATAATTCTCCCAAACATATGGGTTGGTGATGATAATCAACATCAACACCCTATTAAGCTGAGGTACAAGGGGAACTCTAATACAATCACTATTTCTGACAAGGAATTGACAATGACATAGTAAAAGATGAATTTAACATCCACTATAGAATTGGAAATGTCTTATTTGATTCTAGATATACCATCTCTTTCATATCAAATTAATTTTATTTGGGTTTTATGATATCACTGAAATGATTATATGTGGAAACAATAGTGAAAAAACCTAATTGTATGATGATTTCATCCCCATTTTTTATTTCCTCTGTATTTGATGTTGTTGGGAATGTGCTTCCTGAAAATGGTGGAATTCTTCCTTTGGTTAAATTTTATGTAATATTATGTATGGATTAGATTTCATGGAATAAATCCCACATCAATTTGTTTGGAAGTAAAGTTTCATTTTATATTTCAATCCCTCCTATGATATCCCTCAATTTGATGATAAGAATGAAATTCTAGTTGATATTAAACATTATGTATGGGTCTTAATTCCAGTTTAAAATGGATGTTTATATCACATTTTTGGGGAGAAAAGCAACATTTATGGTATTCCTATTGTTTGAGAATTTGTGGACGTTCTTCTAGAAGAGTTTCTCGTCCTTCCACCAAATCTTGAAGTAAATTTCTCAACAGAACTGATACCTGGTTCCACAAATATTTCAATGACTCCTAATAGAATGTCCCTAGCTGGGTATCAAGAATTGAAGATGAAACCCTACAAAAACATGATAAGGGATTCATTGGTCCAAGTGCATCACCATTTTGTGAACATGTTCATTTTTTTGTGAAAATGATAGATAGATCAATGTGACTATTCATTGATTATCGAGAGTTGAAAAAGATCACATTAATGAACAATTATAATCTTCCCCATATTGACTAATTGTTAGATCCACTTTGTGGACATCAAAAAATTTCCACGATTGGCCTTTGTTCTAGATATCATAAATTGATGGTCAATAAGGATGATATATCCAATACAACATTATGTACAAATAATGGACACTCTGAGTATATAGTGATGCCATTAATTCTTAATAATTTCCCTTTTATCATCATGGATTTAATGAATATAGTCTTTAGAGATTACCTAGATCATTTTGTGGTAGTATTTATAGATAAAATTATTATCTATTTGAAGAGAAATTAATAGAATTAAGATCCGATGAGAATTGTACTAATGTCCCTAAGGAAGGAGAAAATTTATGAAAAAATTACAGTGTATGAATTTTGGCTGCAAAATATTTTATTTTTGGGTCATATATTCTCAATAGATTGTATAATAACATATCCATCAATGAAAGAGGCTATTAAATGATAAATGATACTGACTATGGTCACTAAGATCTATAGATTTCATGGTTTAGATAAATATTATAAATAATTTGTATATAATTTCTCCTGACTATCTAATCTTATGACCAAGTTAACTCAAATGGGTGTGAAGATCCCATGGATAGATGAATGTGAGGAAAATTTCAAGGAACTGAAATGAAGGCTAGTTTGTGCACCTTACATTACCAAATAGTGTATGAGGGATTGTAATATATATTAATGCATTCAATTAAGGTTTTGAGATGTGTTTTTATATATAATAACATGGTTATCACTTATGTATCGCAGTAGTTGAAGATTTTTGATCAAAATTAACCAATCAATATTTGGAGTTAGAAGTGGTAATTGTTTCAATATTGATATGGAGAAATTATATTAATGGAAAAAATTGTGATATATGTACCTATCATAGAATTATAAAATATATTTTCACACCAACAGAGTTTAACATGCACCATAGAAGATGGCCAGAGCTGATGAAGTATTATGACTAACCAATACATTACCACTATGGGAAAGCGAACAAGGTGGAAAATGAATTGAGTCGAAAGGATAATGATAGGTTACCCATGATAGGGATCACAAAAGATCAAATATTTATTGATTTGGATAAGATAGATCTAGAAATACTTAATGAAGGGGGAAAATAATATCTTTCTCAAATTAATGATCAACCCTCCATCCATGTAAAGATTAAAAAGGATTGAAAGGAAAATGTAGATCTGTAAAAGAAGGAAATAAATGTTTTAGAGTTTATCCTAGATAAGGACTGAATTATAATATAATATCCAGACCGCAGAAGTCTAGAGTTGGTGCATTAGTTAATTACATTTTCATGATTACATGGAATCAAATCTTTAAGGACAAGTCTGTTTAGTACTCTTGGGAAACTAGATTACATACACGATATCTATAATATAATGGGAAATATAAATTAAAAACATGATAAATTATAAAATTAAATAAAATAAATTCATTGAAGTTTAATCAATATTTATTCTTCATAACATGGATAAATGAAACATAATAAGGGTGAGCTCAAATGCCCAGTAAGGGTAACTAACATGGAAGTAATAATTAATCAATTGGAGAAAGTTATCATAGAAAGGAAAGTAACTTATCATATGCCATTAAAATGAATAGAATATTAAAAATCAATATGGAAAGGTAATAAACTAAAAACACCTACCATTAAATCAATGAACTGAAATTGATATGCATCCATATATATGTTAATGAAAAATTTTATGGATAAATAATAACTGATTTCTCAATTAATGAAGTGGTTAAATTTTAGACATCATGTTTCCCAGGAACATAATACCTTTACCATCATGAGAAATTTTAGTCTTTTTTGTTTTTTCCAACTATTTCATTCCATGAGACTACCTATGCATCGAGGGGCTTTCATTAATCAGTCACTAACCTATTGGGATTTCCATAAATGGCCCCAAAACCATGTTTTACATGTCCAAAGAATAAATCATATACTAAAAAATTATTCCTTATCAAATATCTATATTTAATAACTAATATGGATTTATCAGTAATACATTAAATTAGGAAATTTAACAACAAGGGTTGTTTACATTAAAAGGTTCATAAAGAAAAATAAACATAAAAATTCCAAAGAGTCCCATACCACTTGAAAATTTAAAATCATAATTCCCCAAGATTAAAATGAATCTTATCATATAATGAGTATAAGTTGATTCCTGAAATATAATGTTAGAATATACACCAAATAAAAATGAATTGGTGCATAAAAAAAATTCTCAATAAAATGTGAATTGAGATGAAATCCATAACCTTAACCTTCCCATTGCTATGTGGTATTCATCCTCTAGTATATTGGTTTAAATTATGTAATTAAATTATAAAATATACATAATCATGTTTATAATTGTAACTCCCTAACCCTAGTTACCCAGATTTTGGGCATTATTAAATAATATTGTCATGATCGCAATGGATCAAATCCCGAAAGACCGATTACATTAGAAATTTTGGAAGTACGAGATATATACATAAGTTTTCCAATATATTATGAAATTAAAAACAACAACATTGGGTCTCCTTTGAAAACATTTATCCCCCTCATACTATACTTGTAAGACATTCTTAATATACTTCTTCGTATCATGGGAAAAATAAAACATAGAATGGGGTGATATCAGGTGCTCAGTAAGGATAACAATATCGTGGAAAATTTCATAAATAAGCATAATCATTTAAGGAAATTTTTATGATTAAAACACAAGCCATTTAAACTTAAACTTACGCATAATATGTAAACTTTAAATCAAATAATTCCACATACTCATTCACATGAATATTCTACTGGTCATATAATCACATTTAACATGAATAACCAATTTCATAATGATAGAATGCATAATTCTGGACATCATAGCCACATAGTCAAGGCCTCATGTCAAGACTACTTATAAGATTTTTTCAATGCCTTGTTACAATATACTAGTTTGTCTCATGAGACCTACCGATGCATCAACGAGCTATATCGAGCGCCACCTGTCAATTTCTTAGTCTAATGCATTCCTCATATGAAATGGTTGAAACATAACATAAACATTCATATTAAAAATATCATATGAAATGTTAATATGTTAACCATAATCCATGAATGGTTTAAAAAAAACACATCCACATTAAAACATATCACAAAACCTTCAATTCAATATGTAATATTGTATCATAATAAACCATCTTCAAACAAGTGTAAAATCCATTAAAAGATGATGGCATAGATGAAATCAAAACAATTTGAGAGAAATATATCTTTCAATTTTGAAATCATTTAAAGGTAAAATAATTATAAACAAAAACTTTTATTTTGAAAATATTCTTATAATATAGTATGTAAAGCTTTGACGGTGTTATAATGGCTTAAACTAGATGCATCCGTTGTATAAGTTAAAAAACATTCTTTCCATAATTTTGTCGAAAAGGTTGTAAATGTACTTGTTTGAAAAATGACAAAAAGATTACATTATAAATATATTGTAACAAGTAAAAAAAATTTATAAATGAATTTAAACCATATTCAAGGAAATAGTAAAAATGTTTTGAAATACTTTTTTAAGATACACAGATGTGGATGACAAGGATGTCCCAGTAGATATTCAGGTATAAACAACCTCTGACAATGAAGGGATTGTTGAATTAACCCTTAATATTTAATTTTAATTGATAGAGGGTACGTTAACCTCCTGTATAATAGTTAAATAATTGTTATACAATTATACAATAACCACATACCTAAATATTATATCATGTATGATCTTCTAATATTGTTTTTTAATAATATTTCAGTAGTATCATAGTTTCGTGTGTTAACTAATTCATTTTACTTTATATGATTGGTTATGTAAGTCATGATTTATTTGGATAGGATTTATTTTATTCAGATAAGTAATGATATTATGGTCTTAAACATTGTTGTTAATCATAAAATGAAAATTATTTGTGAATGTTTATGATGGAGAATGAATTTAATCACGTTCGTGGGGATGGTAATCTGTAAGTACGCATGAGAAACTATATCATTATATTGATGGTGAAATCATATGTAATTTGATGTTATATCAAATATACCTAATCCTTAACATGTTTTATTTATTATTTACATCTTTTTTACCTGTTATTATACCCATCCAAATAATGAAGTGATTGAATAACAAACTACACCATGATGTGAAGATGGTAAGCCTTATGTACGCACAGATGGTGAGTTCTTATTCAAACGATGGATAGAGTAATGAATATAATTTTATGATATTTACAATAACATATTAGTATTTATAAGGTACTGGAGTTATTATTTTGGTATGGAAACAACAAATAAAGAGGAAGTGAATGAAGAAAAGAACATTGAATGAGGTGGTGAAATTATTAACTCTTCTTCGAGTGTTTCCAATTGAGTTGATCAAAAGGGCTCATTAGGATGAATTTATGATCCATGTAAGGACTTTATGTTAAAGTGAGTGTAGTTGGGAGGATATTTGAGCAGGGTTTGGCCGATCCAAAGGGCTTTGGAGGTGTGATTTTGAGATAAGTGCATGTACCCTTTTATAAGAGAGGTGAGGGTCACTTTAGGAAAAGCATGATATATTATTTTATTATACAAAAATAATCGGTGTTTTAATTCAAGGATATGGTGGGTATGGGTCTAAAAAATCTCAACCAATAGGTTTTAGATTGTTTTAGGTCACTATATTAACCATATCCATTAGATTTAACTCTTAGTTATATAGTTTACCTTTTACAATTTATTCTTGTATTATTATTATAATAAATGGTTGATAATCTTACTATAAAAAGTGAAGAGAATCCCAAGTGGTTGATTATTGATATATCTAACCATATATATGTATTTTGGATGAGACCTAAATTTTAATGAATATTATATCAATTAATAATATAATATCTGTTTTAAAAACTCATTTATGTCAATTTTGACACTATTTGGTATTTTGGTTTTTTGAAAGTCATAAAAACTTTATCACATCGAAGAAAATTTATTTAATCAACCCTAACATTTCATAATAACCTATAAATTTTTTTAAATTCATAAAGAGACTGAATTTATATTTATTTGGATATTTATGATATAATTTATTTTAATCTTTTAGTATTACTTTAATTACTACATCATCATTGTGTCATAAATAAAATAAATTATTTAATGTCAAAATATTATAAATAAAACACCATTATTTAGGAAATATTTTAATCTCCCCATTTAATATTTATATTATAATTTATCTTATGTATAGCCAAATTTTAAAAATGGTTTAGTTATTAATCTTTAAATTTAATACTTTTAGCTCTTCTTAATATAAAATAATAATAAATGTCTTAATATAATTCAAGTGGACCAAAAGGATCATATTTTATTATTAAAATTGATTTTGGTTGAAATGAACTTATCCAATAGAATTATGAAATTTATTAGGGTATTTATAATATCATTTTTAACTATAATTACCCAATTTACTTTTAACCGAGGTAAATAAAAGTCAAAAGTTACTATTCACCAAAAATTAATTTCGCATTATTGAACCACATTTTACATACTGATGTAACCATGTCTCTCAGATATTAGAGATAAAATACACAAAAATGGTAAAATTATGTTCTATGCAAATTTTTAAATGCACCGAAAAGGTGGGAAAAAGAGGGTAAAAAGTTTAATAAAATTTTACATATCTAATATTATTATAAAATGACTCCAATGAATTACATTTGACATATATAGATATTATGTATCTATTTTTACAAAATATAAATTTATATATAATAAATAAATATTTAAATAAAAATTTTGTTTTAAAAAATAACATGGTGTTTTTTTACTATTCATCAAATATTGAATGTCTTCAGAAAATTACCAAATATTCACCCTAAGATAATTTTCCTATTCTGAATCCAAAAATGAAGTCCATTTTGAAAATTAACATTTATAAAGTTTTAATAAGTGGTTATTACTTTTCATTATGACTAGTTTGATTGGTCATGGAGTGTTATAACTCGAGGTTGGGTACAACGCAAGCTATTGTATTATTCAAAGATAAGCATACCTTGGAAGCTTTGGGTGTTACATTCTTCCCTCCTTCAAATAATTCCACCCTCAAAATTTCTATAATATTACTGTATAAAAAGATTCTAGTGGATCTTCATCATATATCCCTCAGGTTACCAGGTTTCATCTTCCATCTTATGGTTTCTCTATAAAACGTTCACCAGACTAGTCGTCCAGTTTGTCAACACTTAATCTCTGGTATCATGAACTTCAGTAGGCTCTTCGCAATAATATTGGTCGGGTTGCGGTTATATTTCTTCATAGGTAATTCAATGTGTTGGGCCAGGCATTTATTTTCTCAACAGTGATACATGGAACACATCATGAACATTGGAGAGACATGGAGGCATTTCCAAACGATAAGCTACAACTCCAATTTGTTCTAAAATTTAGACATGTCTGATATACATGGGACTTAATTTACCCTTCTTACCAAAATGTATAACACCCATCCATGAAGATACCGACATGAAAACATTATCTCCTACTAGAAATTCATAAGACTACTTTTGGTTATCGGCATAGCTATTTTTCCTACTTTGAGCTATTTTAATGTGGGTTCAGATAATCTTCACATTTTCTGTTGTTTCCTCAACAATTTATGGGCCTACGACTTTTCTTTCTCATACATCGTTCGAACAAGTTGGTGTACAACATCTCTTTCCATATAACGCTTCATATGTTTTCATCAGAACACTGGAATGGATGATATTATTATATAAAATTCATAATACAGGAATATATTGATCCCACATACCTTGAAAGTCATGTGATAATGATCTCAGTATTTCCCTTATGGTTTTAATAGTCTTTTCTGATTGTCCATCAGTTGGAGGGTGGTAGGATGAGCTCAGTCAAAATTTAATATCCAAGGCCTTTTGAATAGTTTTCCACAATTTTGATGTAAAATGGGGATCTCGATCAAAATACATTGATAGGGGTACTCCATGATGTCTTAAAACTTCATTAAAATATAGTCTTTCTAGACGTTCAAGTGGTAAATTGTCCCTTATTGCATGAAAATGTTCTGACTTGGTAAGATGATCAACAACAACCCATATTTTTTCATTCCTTCTAGGAGTCATTGGTAGTCCCATAAAAAATTACATTGTAATATCATCCCACATCCAATCAGGTATGGGAATAGGTTGCAGAACTTCTCTAGGATGATGTCTTCCAACATTCCATTGTTGATAAACAATAAATCATGACACATAATTAGTAATTTCTCTATTCAGGTTGTCCCACCAAACAATTTCTTCTATTCTCTATACATCATAGTGCTACCATGGTGTATTGAGAAATTGGATCTATGATAATCATCAAAAAATTCCCTTTTTAGATCGGGAATGTTAAGAACACAATGTCTCATAACAAATTTTGAAATCACATCTTCATTAATGAAGTTGATCAATCTCCCATCGTTCAAAGCTTTAATATTCTTTTCAAACTCATCATCATCAGTAGGAGAACTATTTATACATACTACTAAAGATGGTTTAGAAACCATTTGAAAAATTATTGATGTTTCATCTTCCATGATTATTCACATATCCTTCTTTACTAGATCTATGAACATAAAATCCTTTCAACTCTCACCTTGTTCAAGACTCGTTGATCCTTTCTGCTCAAAGAATCTACCACCTTATTTTCCTTCCTTGGGTGGTAGTGTATAGTGAAATCATTATCCTTGAGTAATTCATGCAACACACCAACCCTAGTTACCTAGAGTTAGTTCATTATTAAATAACATTCGCATGATGCAAGGAATCATGTACTGAAATACCGATCAGTTTAGTATCCTTGGAAGTACAAGACTCATTCAATAGTTTTAAATTAAATCATGAAATAAAAACATCAACAAATTTTTTTCCTATTTTGAACACACATATATACATATCCTATCCTTGCAGTTCAACCATAAAATACTTCTTCACATCCTGGGAAAAATAAAACATAGAATGTGGTGAGCTCAGATGCTCAGTAAGGATTACAATATATTGGAATCTTTTGTAAATAAGCATAAACATTTATAGAAATGTATAAGACTAAAACAAAAGCCTTTTAAAAATTAAAATCTGTATAATAAGGCATGGATAAAATCAATTAATTTCATTTACTTATTCACATGGATATTCTACTAGTTGAATAATCACATGCAATATCAATAGAAACTTTCATAATGATGGAATGCATAATTCCAGAATTCATAACAAAATAGTCAAGGCCTTGTGCCCAGACTACAAATAAGATATTGTAAAGGACTTGTGCCAAGACAATAGTTTGTCTCATGATACCTACTGATGAATCGAGGAGCTATATTTGGCTCCACCCATCACATACTAAGTCAAATTCATTCCTCATATGAAAAGGATTAAATATAACACAAACATTCATATTAAAACTAGAATTCTAAATGTATATACTTTATCCATAAACCATGAATGGTGTAAAAATGACACATCCAAAGTCAAACATTTCAAAAAACCATCAATACGATAGGGAATATTCGTATCATAATAAATCATCTTCAAACGAGTTTGAAATTTATCAAAGGATGGTGGCATAGATTAAATCAAAACTTTTTGAGAGAAATAACACTTTCTATTTTAAAATCATTTAGAATTCATGTAATTATAAAAGAACAAATTTATTTTCAAAATTTTCTTATATTATTTTAAGGGAGACTTTGAAGGTGTTTTAATGGCAGAAAATAGGTGCACCTGCCGTATATGTTAAAAACATTATTTCCTTAATTTTTTGAAAAAGTTCGTAAAGGAACTTATTTAGAAAACAACGGAAAGATTCCTTTATAAACATTTTATAAAAATAAAAACAATGGTATTAATGAATTTCACCATTGTCTAGGAAATAGTAAAATTGTTTTGAAATATATTTTTAAAAAACATGGATGTGGATGATAAAGATGTTCCAGAAAATACTTACATAAAAACAACCTTGGATAATAAAGTGATTATAAATTTAACCCTTATCTTGCCCTTTTCCTTGGTCGAGGGTACATTAACCTCTTGTATAATAGTTAAATAATTTTTATTAAATTATAGAATAACTATATTAATAAATATGATATCATAAATGATCCTTTAATATTTCATTGTTAATAATATTTTAGTAGTATCATCATTTTGGTTGTTAACGGATATGTCTTCCTTTATATGATCGGTTACGTGAGCCATGTTTTTTGGGATAGTATGTATTTTATTCTTATACATAATGAAATTAAGTTCATAAAAATAATTTTAATCATTAAATGAAAATTATTCTTGAATGATTACGATGGGGAATGAATCATATCACATTTGTGGAGAAGGAAATTTGTACGTACTCACGAGCGAAAATATCATTATATTGATGGTGAAATTGTTTGTAATTGGATGGTATATTATATATACAGAATAATTAACAAGTTATTTTTATTTTATACATAATTTATACAAATTATTATACTCATACAAATAATTACGTGTTTGAATAAAGAGCTACACCACGACGTGGAGTCGGTAAGGCATACGTACGCACGTATGGTGATTTTGTCATTCATATGAGCGATAGAATATAGAATATGGTTGTACCATCTTTATAATAAAATCACATTATATATAAGATACTAGATTTATTATTTTATAATGGGAACAACAAAGAAAGAGGATGTGGAAGGAGAAACGATCATGAAAGAGGTGATGAAATATTTACCTCTTCTTCGTGTTCTTCCTATTGATTTGATCAATAGGGCTTCATAGGATGGATTTCAGACCAAAGGAAGGCCTCTATAATTAAGGTAGGAAAGTCGGGATGATATTTGGATAGGGTTTAGTGGAGAATAATGGATTTGGATCTGTGATATTAAGAGAAGGGGAAGAACCCTTTTATAAGAGTGGTGAGGGTCGCTTGAGGAAAAGATTGAAATATTATTTTATAATAAAATCATTTTCGCTTTCTAATGGCCCAAATATTATTTATTTACATGCTATATTGGGGATGTTTTGAAAACCTCTCAACCCATATGGTTTTGAAATTTTTAGGTAACCATATTATCCTTATAGTATATATTTAACTCTAAGTTAAATAATTTGACATTTACCATGTCTCTTTGTATTTTTTTATTATGTGGTTAATAAACTTACTATATCAAGATAAGAGAACACCAACTGGTTCATTATCATTATATATTACCTTATCTATTTCCTTTGGAAGATCATTATATTTTTAGAAATATTATATCAATTAATAATAAAGTATTTGTTTTAAAAACACAATTTCGTCAATTTTGACCCTATTTAGTATTTGGTTTTTGTGAAAGTCATAACAGCATGATTACTTAGAATAATATTATTTAATCAACCCTAAAATTTCATATTAACCTAGAAAATTAGTGTAATTCAACAAAATTCTCAAATTACATTTCTTTGGAAATTTTATAATATCAAATATTTATAATATTTCATTAATAAGGTAATTACTTCATCCTCATTTTGTCATAATCGTAATAAATTATTTAATGTATAAAATTTATATATAAGATATCATTATGTAGGAAATCTATTTATCTTTATATTGAATACTTATAATAGAATTTAACTTATGTATAAAACTATATTAAAAATGGGATAGTTATTAAACATTGAATATAATACTTCTAACTCTTCTTTAAATTAAATAATAATAAATGTCCTCATCTCATCGAAGTAGACTAAAGGGGATCATATTTTATTCCTTAGGTTGTTTTTGGTCAAATTACACTTATCTAATACAATTAGGACATGTGTTAGGGTAATTATGATATCATTTTTACCCTTAATTACCCTATTTAATTTTAACCATGGTAAATAAAAGTCAAAAGGTATTATTCACCAAAAATTATTTTCCTCTTATTGATCCAAATTTTACTTAATATTATCAACTATGTATCTCGGATTTTTTAAATTCAACTAACAGAAGCAGTAAAAATATGTTTTATGCAAATTTTCAAATGCACCTAGAAGGTGGGTAAAAGACGGTAAAAAGTTCAATAAAATTTTATATATCTAAACTTATTATAAAATGACACTAATAAATTACATTGCACATATATTGGCATTATTAATCTATTTTAACATAAAATAAATTAAAATAAAATAACTAATTAGTTAAATAAAAAGCTGGTTTTAAACAATAACACTCTGTTTTTCACTATTCATAAAAAATTGAATGTTTTCAAGAAAATACCAAAAATTCACTAAAGCTAATTTTGATATTCCGAATCCAAAAATGAAGTCGATTTTGAAAAATAAAATTTATAAAATTTTAAAAAGAGGTTATTACTTTTCATAATGGCTACTTTGATTGGTCATGGTGTGTTAAAAATCCAAGTTGCATACAACGCAAGCTACTGCACTATTCAATGGGAAACATATCGTAGAAGCTTGGGGTGTTACATTCTTCCCTCCTTAAAATAATTTCATCCTAGAAATTTCTATAATATTATTGCATAAAAATATTCTGGTGGTTCTTCATCATAAGTACCTTGGGTTCCCGCGTTGCCTCTTCCATGTTATAGTTTCTCTATAGAACATTTATCAGATGAGTCGTCTGGGTTCTTATCACTTGTTCTATGGTATCAATAATTTTGACAGGCTCTTCACAATAAGACATATCAGGTTCTAGATCAATTTCCTCATAGGTGAGTACATGTGTTGGGTCGGGCATGTATTTTCTCCTTAGTGATACGTGGAAGACATCATGAACTTTGTAGAGACTTGGAGGCTTTTTCAAACGATAAGCTATAACTCCACTTCGTTCTAGAATTTTGAATGGTCCAATGTACCTGGGAATCAATTTACCCTTCTTACGAAAACATATAACACCCTTCCATGGATATACCTTCAAGAAAACATGGTCACCAACTTCAAATTCCAAATCCTTCCCTCGGTTATCAGCATAGCTCTTTCTCCTACTTTGGGCTGCTTTTGAGGTGAGATTGGATAATATTCACTTTTTCCATTGTTTCCTCAACATGTTCTAGGCCTATGAGTTTTCTATCACCAATGACATCCCAACATGTTGGTGTAAAACATATCTTTTCGTATAATGCTTCATATGGTGCCATTTGAATACTTGAATGGAACCTATTTTTATAGAAAAATTCTACCAGAGGTAAATATTAATACCACATACTTTGAAATTCAAGTGTGTAGGATATAAACATGTCTTATATGGTTTGAATTGTCTGTTATAATTGTCCATCAATTTGAGGGTGCTAGGCCGTGCTCAAACGAAGTTCAGTATCTAGGTCTTTTTAAATACTTTTCTAGAATCATGAAGTAAAATGGGGATCACTATCAGAAATAATCGATAGGGGTACTCCATGACATCTTAAAACGTCATTAATATGTAGTCATTCTAAACATTCAAGTGGTAAATTTTCTCTTATAGCAAGAAAATGTGATGACATGCTAATATGATAAAAAATTACCCATATTAGTCATTTATTCTAGGAGCCTATGGTATCCCACTAAAAAAGTCCATTGTAGTATTATCACCTTTCCACTAAGGTATGTGAAGAGGTTGCAAGAATCTTCTAGGATATTTCCTTCCAACTTTTTATTCTTGAATCAAAATCATCAATCTCCCTCTTCAGGTTATCCCACAAAAAATTTTCCTTCAAATCTCTATACACCTTACTGCTCTTAGGGTGTATAGAGAAATTGGAGATATGAAAATCATCTAATAATTCCCTTTTTAGAACAGGTATGATGAGAAAAAAATGTCTCTTCCCAAATTTTAAAATTTCATCTTCATATATGACGTCACTCAATCTCCCATTATTCACATCTTAAATCTTATTTTGAAACTCATCATCATCGTAAAGGACCTTGTTTGGAGAATTACTGATGGATTCCTTTATAAACCTTTTATAACATTTCAAAAAAGGTTATAAATGACATTAACCCATAGTCTAGGAAATAGTAAAAATGTTTTGAAATACATTTTTAAGAAACATGGATGTGGATGATAAATAGGTCCCTGTAGATACTCAAGTATAAAAAACCACGGATAGTGAAGAGATTGTAGAATTAACCCCTACCTTGTACTTTTCCATGGAGGAGGCTGTGTTAACCTCCTGTATAATAGTAAAATAATTGATATTAATTTACTAAATAACAATATATATAAATATTATATCATATATGATCCTCTAATATTTCTTTGTTAATAATATTTTAGTAGTATCATCGTTTTGGGTGTTAACTGATCTGTTTTTCTTTTATATGTTGGGTTACGTAATACATGTTTGTTATGGATAGGATTTATTTTTATTCAAATATAGAACTATATTAAGTTCTTAAACATTATTTTTAATCATAAAATTAAAATTATTCTTGAATGATTACAATGGGGAATGAATCTCATCGCGTTTGTGGAGACGGTAATTCATACTTACACATGAGTGACAATATCATTATATTGATGGTGAAATTGTATGTAATTGGATGGTATATCATATATAAATAATAATTAACATGTTATATTTATTTTTTATATCAGTTATACTCATTATAATACCCATCCAAATATTGAAGTGTTTGAATAACAAACTACACCACGACTTGGAGACAGTAAGTCATACATATGCACTTGTGTTGACTTTGTCATTCATATGATGTTTAGAATAAGAAATATGGTTTTTTAATTTTCATAATAACATCATAGTATATAGAAGATACTGGAGTTACTATTTGATAATGGAAACAACAAATAAAGAGGAATTGGAAGAAGAAATGAACTTGAAAGTGGTGATGAAATAATTACCTCATCTTCAGGTTTTTTATTTTGATTTGATTAGAAGGGCTCTTTAGGATAGATTTTTTACCAAATAAAAGCCTCTAAGATGAAGGGAGGAAATTTTTTAGGATATTTGGGCCGGTTTTGGTAGAGGAAAAAGGCTTTGGATGTGTGAAATTAAGATAGGGGAAGTACCCTTTTATTAGAGATGTGAGGGTCACTTTAGGAAAAACTTGAAAAATTATTTTATAATAAATTGATTTTCGGTTTCTAATTGTTCCAAAATGATTTATTTCGAGAATAAGGTGGTATGGGTCAAAAATAATTCAATCAATAGGTTTTAGATAGGTTTAGGTCACCAAATTAACCTTATCTTTTAGATTTAACTCTTAGATAAATAGTTTGACATTACTATGTCTCTTTGTATTTTCATATTATATGGTTAATAAACACATTATAACAAGCCATTGAAACCCCAAGTGGTTCATTGTTAATATATATAACCTTATCTAAATCCTTTGGACCAACCATTTATTTTTAGGAATATTATATCAATTAATAATAAAGTATTTTGTTTTAAAAACAAAATTATCTCAATTTTGACACTATTTAGTATTTGGTTTTTTTTTTGAAAATCCTAACTACATGATTACTTCGAAAAAAAGTATTTAATAAACCCTAACATGTCATATAAACCTATATAATTATTGGAATTCATCAAAAGTCTCAAATTACATTTATTTGGATATTTGTAATATAAAATATTTTAATATTTCATTAATAAGGTAATATCTACATCATCTTTGTGTCATGAATAAATTAAATTATTTAATGTCTAAAAATTATAAATAAAAAACCCATTCTGTAGGAAATATTTTTTTATTTATAATGAATATTTATAGTCATATTTATTTCATGTATAACCATATATTAAAAATGGTTTAGTTATTAAACATTGAATTTAACACTTTTAACTCTTCTTTAAATAAAATAATAATAAATGTACTAATCTAATTCAAGTCGACCAAATGGGATCATATTTTATTCCTAGGATTGTTTTTTTTTCTAATTACAGTTTTCCAATATATTTAGGACATGTGTTAGGGTAATTATTATATCATTTTTACCCTTAATTACTCTATTTACTTTTAACAGTGGTATATAAAAGTCAAAAGTTACTATTCCACAAGAATTATTTTCATCATATAGAACAAAATTTTACTTACTGATATCAACTAGGTCTCTCAGATTTTTGAAATTCAACTCATATAAGTGGAAAAATTCAGTTTTATGCAAATTTTCAAATGCCCCTAGAAGGTGGGTAAAAGACGGAGAAAAGTTCAACAAAATTTTATATGTCTAAACTTATTATAAAATGACTCCATTCAATTAAATTGAACATATATAGGTCTTATGCATCTATTTTTACCTAAAATAAAATAAAATAAAATAACTATTTACTAAAATAAAAAGTCAGTTTTAAACAATAATGCGGTGTTTTTCCCTATTCATTAAAAATTACATGTTTTCAAAAAAATACCAAAAAATTCCCCCTAAGGAAATTTTGATATTCCGAATCCAAAAATGAAGACCATTATGAAAAAAAAAGTTTTAAAATTTTTAAAAAGTGGGTATTACTATTCATAACTACTACTTTGATTGGATGTGGTGTTTTAAAACTCCATGTTGCATACAACACAAGCTACTGAATTATTTAAAGGGAAACGTACTGTGGAAGCTTGGGGTGTTATAGTCAAGCAATAGTATTTTCCTCATGTTAGGTTATTTCTGTGAGAAAATAAACATCAAACTCTTATTATCAGTATATATATCACATTTTTCACCATAGAGATTGTGTATCCATATCTTCAATGAAAAGTTTATAGTGGCTAACTCAAGATCACGTGTGGTATAGTTTTGTTCATGAATTTTTAGCTCTCATGATGCATAGGTAATAACTCTATCATTCTGCATATGGACACAACCAAGTCCTTTATTTGATGCATAATTATAAACAACAAACTCTTCATTCCCTGATGGTATATTCATGATATAATAATTGACTAATCTTCTATTCATTTTCACAAAATATTCTTCACACTCTTTTTTCCGAACAAATTTAACCCCTTTGCATGTGATTTTGGTTAATGGGTTTGCCAATCGGGCAAAATTCTGGGTGAAATGCCGATAATAACCTGCTAACCCAATAAAATTGCATTCCTCAGTTATACTCGTCAGTGAATTACATTCTTGTATTGATCTTGTCTTAGAAGGATAAACAGAGATTCCATCTATAGAGACAATATGGGCCAGAATAGAAATTTTCTGAAACCATAATTCACACTTGCTAAACATCCCATTAAATTCTATTATTCTGGGGGTTTTCAAAATATTGTGCAAGTGGTTTTCATAATCTTCATAGATTTTTTAGTATACCATGATATAATTAATAAATACCACTAAATATTCATCAAGATATTACTTGAAAACTCTATTCATTAGATCCATGAAAATATAGGGTGAATTAGTCAGTCCAAAAGGAATTATGGTAAACTAGTAATGCCCATACCTAGTTCGAGATGCAGTTTTTAGAATGTCTACCTTATTCACACACAACTGATGATATCTATATCATATGTTAATCTCTGGAAAATATTGATCTCCGATATGTTGATTGAATAAATCATCAATGCGAGGTAGGGTATACATTCTATTTATCGTTATAGAATTACTCTCCCTATATTCAATGCACATCCTCATAGATCCACCTTTCTTCATAACAAAAAGAACAGGGGCTCCCCATAAACAGACACTAGGGTGAAAAAATACTTTAATAATCAATTCCTCTTGTTATTTCTTTAGTTACACTAATTCTATAGTGGCCATTCTATAGTAGGTATTTGATATGGGACTTAAACTAGGAATTAAATCAATAGAAAACTCAATTTCTCATTCTGGAGGATGTCCAAGTAAATCCAATAGAAACACATCGACATATTCTTATAATGTACGTACATCAACTATTCAGACATTCATTTCCTCACCCATATTTATTTCATTATCTACCACTCCAATAATTGAATTTTGTATAGCTACTAGGGTGGATCTAGATAAGAATCAGGTGGCGACATTTCTGCTCTAAATATAAGGTACTTCTTATCATCATCCAATGTTGTAACCTCCATCTTCATACAAGAAATTTTCACATCATGGTAGGAAAGTCCATCCACACTGAGGATTAAATCAAATTCAATCATGGGTATGATGATGAGATCAGCCGATAAAGAACATTTATAGGCCCTAATGGTTACTGATTCACAAAAAGTTGTTGCAATGATATTTTCCTTAGGTGTTTTGACTCACAAATCCCTTGTTAAATCAAATTATAAATATCTAATTTTCTTAGTAAATTGGGAAGATATGAAACAATATGATGATCCAGAATCAAATATTGAATTTTCTAATATTGAGGATACCATTAAATTACCTTCCACCGCGTCATTTGGAGCATAATCCTCAGTGGTAGTGATCGCATAATCTTGCCCTTCCTCCCATGGACTTTTTAGAGATAATTTTCTATCGTTCGTAGGACATGAATTTTTATAATGCCCTATTTCTCTAAAATTTTAGCATTCAACATTGACAACCATTTTCTTTCCCTTGCAATTAGAATCTTGGTGGCTTTTTTCACCACACTTGTAATAGACTCCCATTCCCTTCAAGAAAGTACTAGGGTGTTTCTTCCCACATTTACCAAAGGATGAAAATTAAACATTTCTCTCATCCTATTTATTTTCATTTCTAGAGTGTTTGGAAAATATCTTCTTTTCATGCATTGTTTTAATGTTATAAGACATAGAGAATTCCTTTTTTGTCTTTACAGCATAAGAGACAATATCTTCATTCTATGAGAAGTATTGTGAGAGTAATGCTTTATGGAAAAATGTTTTTAACCCATCAAAGAATTAATAAATCTTACTCCTTCTGTAATGTATATAATTTGTTTCATGAATTGATAGCCATGTAAAGTTAGACTCATACATTGAAACATTCTCTTCCTCATTTTTCATCAGAATTAGAAATTATATTTCCATATCTGCCCGATGGTCACGTGGAATGTATTTTTCTATGAAAAGATATTTTAACTCCATCCATAAGATATTTTATACTTCTTCATCTTCCTTTGTGTTTTGAATTAATGAATACCATTGATTTTCCTCTCCCGTGAGGTGATAAACTTCCATGCCAACTTCTTCCCTTTCACTACTCCCTAAAGCATGAAATATTTTCTCTATGGAAATTATCCATTTCTCAGTAACAAATGGATTTGTAGTCCCATTTAATATTGGTGGTTTATTCCTCATGAAGTGGTCTAACATTGATCCTCTACGTTGTAGATTAGGGTGCTCCATACGGATAAGGTTATTATTCATAACATGAGTGTGTTGTCCCAGTATGGTGGTAAGTTGATCAGCACCAGTTGCATCACCAGCTCAACTATAATTATATTTAGTGGGAGGGAAATCCCTACATAGATCATGTGCATTGATACGATTTCTATTCCTTCAAATAGAATCAATTTCTAAACAATGGTATACAGTAGATTATTTTATTAATCGTAATACGTAGTTACAAACATGTAGAACT
Source organism: Viscum album (assembly GCA_963277665.1). Classification (NCBI taxonomy): domain Eukaryota; kingdom Viridiplantae; phylum Streptophyta; class Magnoliopsida; order Santalales; family Viscaceae; genus Viscum; species Viscum album. Next base: position 2,138,557,312 of record OY728165.1, read on the forward strand.
CTTTACATAAATTGAATTGTTTATTGATTTAGTCTATAGTAATAAAAATAGGTTCCTTGAAGTGGTATATACTCATAAATCATTCATAATGGTTTGTAAATAAAATGTGAATTATACTAAGCATTTCCCCCGTGAGTGTCGTAACCAAGAGTGCAGCAAGGCATGTCGTCGTGTACTATGATACCCCGAGTCAAGCTAGAAACTCCTTATCAGAGTTTTCACTCATAGGTATATAAGTTCTACATCTGCCTCTACCAGCTCGTATCCAAAAAGGGATGTATTTCCTGGAAAATTAACAAAATCAATATATAACCAAAATTTTAGGAGTTCTTCTATATTAATCCTCAATGTCTATCTTAGGGTAATGTTCACTAATTAGATTTTTTTCTAAATCTAGCTTCCATGTTTTGTACTAAACATCATTTAATACCCACTGTAATGACCTGAACCTAGTTATCCAATGTCAGTAAATTGTTACATAATTTTAGCATGATCACAATGGATCAAATCCCGAAAGACAGATCAGTTTACTAGCCCTGTAAGTACTAGATACATATATATGTTTTACATTACATAATGAAATGAAAAACAACAACATTGTGTCTCCATTTAAAAAATTCATCTCCCTCAGATTATCCCTACTTGTCCGTCATAATATACTTCTTTGCATATTGTGAAAAATAACACATAGAAAGGGGTGAACTCAGGTTCTTAGTAAGGATAATAATATAGCAGAAACATTCATAAATAATCATAAACATTTAAGGAAATGTATAAGACTAAAAAACAAGCCTTTTAAACATAAACATTATTATAATATGGAAATTATAAATCAAATAATTCCATTTACTTATTCACATTGATATTCTACTAGTCAAATAATCACATGTAATATCAATCACCGATTTCATAATGATGGAATTCTTAATGTCGGACATCGTAACCCCAGATTCAAGGAAATGTGCTAAGAATACAAATAATATTTTCTGAAGGCCTTGTTCCAAGACAATAGATTGTCTCATGAGACCTTCATATGCATCAAGGAGTAATATCAGACTCCACCCGTAACATAATATGTCCAATGCATTCCCCATATGAAAAGGTTGAAACATATCATAAACATTTGTATTAAAACTAGCATACTAGATGTTAATAATTTAACTATAAAACAAGATTGGTATAAATATAACACTTTCTCAATCAAATATATCACAAAACCATCAATAAAATATGGGTTATTGTATCATAATACATTAACTTCAAACAAGTGTAAAATCCATCAAAGAATGTTGACATAGATGAAATTAAAACTTTTTGATTGAAGTATCTCTTTCTATTTTTAAATCATTTAAATGTCAAAAAATAACAAAAGAAAAAATTTATTTTGAAAATATTCTTATAATCTTGTAATGGGATCTTCAATGGTTGTATAATGGTGGAAAATAGATGCACCCTCCGCATAAGTTAAGAAAACATTCTTTCCTTATTTTTGTCGAAATGGTCATAAAGGGCCTTGTTTGGAAAACGACGGAAAGACTCCTTTCTAAAAAACTTGTAAAAATTAAAACAAGGGTATAAGTAACTTTAACTCGTAGTCTAGGAAATAGTAAAAAGTTTTTTCAATATATTTTTAAGAAACACAGTTGTGAATGATAATGAGATCACAGTTGATACTCACGTATAAAAAACATGGATAGTAAAGAGATTGTAGAATTAACCCTTACCTTGTAATTTTCCTTGATCGAGGGTATGTTATCCTCTTATTTAATAGATAAATAATTTTTATTAATTTATAAAATAACCACATGAATAAATATGATATCATATATGATCTTTTAATATTGATTTGTTATTAATATTTCAGTAGTATCATCGTTTTGGGTGTTGACTGATTCGTTTTCTATTATATGCTTGGTTATGTAATCCATATTTGTTATGGATAGAATGTACTGGATTCATATATAGAATGGTAATATGTTCTTAATCATTTTTTTGAATCATAAAATGAAAATTACTCTTGAATGGTTTGATGTGGAATGAATTTCAGCGCGTTCATGGAGACGGTAATCTGTACATACGCACGAGCGGCAATATTATTCTATTGATGGTGAAATAATCAGTAATTAGATGGTATATTATATATAAAGAATAAATAAAATTTATTATTTATTATTTACATCATTTATACTCATTATTATACCCAACCAAATATTGAAGTGTTTGAATTACATAATACATGACGCTGTGGAGACGGTAAGATGTACGTATGCTCGTATGGTGACTTGTCATTAATATGATGGATAGAATAATGAATATGGTTATACCATATTTATAATAAAATCAAAGTATGTACAAGGTACCAGAGTTATTATTTTGTTATGTAAACATCAATGAAAGAGGAAGTTGAAGAAGAAAATAACATTGAAAGAGATGGTGAAATTATTGCCTCTTCTTTGAGATTTTGCTTTTGAGTTGATCAAAAGGGCTCTTTAGGTTGTATTTCTGATCGAAATATGGACTCCAAGTCAAAGTGGGGGTAGTTGGGAGAATATTAAAGTAGGGTTTTTCTAAGACAAATGGCATTGCAGATGTGATTTTGAGAGAAGGGGAAGTACCCATTAATAAGAGAAGTGAGGGTCACTTTAGGAAAAGCGTGAAATATTATTTTATTATACAATAATATTCTTTTTATAATGGCTCATAATTGATTTATTTTTTGTATAAGGTGGGGATGGGTCAAAAAACACTCAACCAGTAAGTATTAGATAGTTTTAGATCATCATATTAAGCTTATCTATTTTATTTAACTCCCAGTTAAATAATTTAACTTTTACCATGTATTCTAGTATTATTATAAAAAATGGTTAATAAACTTACTATAAAAATCCAAGATAACACCAAGTAGTTAATTAAGTATATATCTAACATTATCTATGTCCTTTGGTAGAACCTTACATTTTCAGTAATATTATATCATATAATAATAGAGTATTTATTTTAAAAACTTATTTTTGTCAATTTTGACAGTATGTGGTATTTTGTTTTTTGGAAAGTCATTATAACTTTATTACTTCGAAAAAAAATTATTTAATCAATTCTAACATGTCGTATTTACCTATAAAAGTATTTTAATTCATCAAATGTCGCAATTTAAATTTATTTTCATATTTATAATATCAATTATTTTAATCTTTCATTAATATGGTAATTACTTCATCATCATTGTTTCATCAATAAATTTAATTACATAATGCCTTAAAATTATCGATAAAATACCACTATATAGGAAATCTTTTTATCATTATAATGAGTATTTATAGTAAAATATATCTTATTTATAACTTGATATTAAAAATGGTTTAGTTATTAAACATTGAATTTAACACTTTTATCTCTTCTTTAAATAAATAAATAATAAAGGTCCAAATCTTATCCAAGTGGACCAAATGAATTATATTTTATTCCTATGGTTGATTTTGGTCTAAATACACTTATCCAATAGAATTAGGACATGTGTTAGGATAATTATAATATCTTATATTACCTTTTATTGCCCTATATACCTTTAACAGTGGTAAATAAAAGTCAAAAGTCACTATTCACCAAAAATTATTTTTATCTTATTGATCCAAATTTTACTTACTTATGTCAACCATGTCACTTGTATTTTTTAAATTAAATTCAGAAAAACTACAAAATTACATTTTAGGAAAATAAGCAAATGCACCTAGAAGGTGCGTAAAAGATGGTATAAAGTTCAATAAAATATTATATATCTAATATTATTATAAAATGACTCCAATGAATTAAATTTATCACATATATGTATTATTTATATACTTTTACCTAATATAAATTTAAATAAAATAAATATTTATTTAAATATAAAGTCGATTATAAATAATCATGTAGTGGGTTTTTACTATTCATCAAAAACTGAATGATTTCAAAAAAATACCAAAGATTTACTCAAAGATAATTTTGATTTTCTAAATCCAAAAATGAAGTCCATTTTCAATAATATAATTTATAAAATTTCAAAAAGTTGGAATTACAATTCATAGCGACCAGTTTGATTGGTCATGGTGTGTTAGAACTGAAAGTTGCGTAGATCAAAATATAATGTAATATTTAAAGAGAATCATACAATGGAAGCTTGGGGTGTCACAATAATATCATATATTAATTCCATATAATATTTTATTACACATTTGTGAACAATTGTTAATTTATTTCACTATTTTGGGTGCTAATTTCGTAATTTAATCGTGCAAGTTTTAACTTGTTATTTGTTGTTAAAATTATTTATATCATGGTTTCATCATCTACAAAAAGTATTCTATGTATTAATTATCATATATAATCATTATATATGTACTTATAGTATACTAATATATTTGGGGATTAGAAATGAGGGGCACCGTTCATGGAGATGGTAGGTCATACATACACATGAACGCTACATCCATTTTATTATTGTATTAAATAAATAAAAACTAAATTATAAATATGTATATTATAATTAAAAATAATATCTATGTTATATATGATATATAGGTTTATTAAAACTATCCTTTTTACGTTCGATGTATGGAATGAACGAGTCATACAGTTTTGTGGGGGCGGTAGTCCGCACTTCCTCAAACAAAATAATCGTATTTACAAAATATGAAAAGAATAAATGTATGTTCTAAATAAAAAATAAAGAAAACTAAAGGCATTATAAATATTACATATAACATATATAAATATATTTCCCATCATAATGGACATGATGATAGGTGGTAAGGGGAAAATGATCAGTCATTGTTTCGTGAGGCAGTAGTTCGACGTACATAGAAACAATATGATTGTTACCCATTAGATGGTACTTTCTGTAAGTTTAGTTAAACAATTTACCTAAAAACATACTAGTATATTTAGGATATTTTTTTGTTATATAATCATAGATTAAGGATATTTTAGGGGTGGGGAATCAAAATGGAACTATAGATCTTGAGAGAGGAAGTTACCTCTTAATAAGGTATCTCCTTCTGGTTTGCACCAAAGGGATTATTGAGATAGATATATTTTAAAAGGAATGATTCTATGAGAAGTGGTTATTTTGGGATAATATTTGGAATGTTATTGTCCAAACCTGAGTGGTTTTAGAGGGGTAATGTAGTGTGAGTATAGGAGGCTATTTATAGTGGAGGTAGAGTGGTATTCTTGTAAATACCAAAAGGTATTCAATAATTGGAGGTATACCTTACCTATCGTGCCTCTAAAGTGGAAAAAAATTGATTAAATGAAAATTAGGTTCTATAAAAACATCATCCCCAAAATAATATGTTAATTTTAATAATTTTTTCCGTAACATCTATGATTTCCCAATTTTATCATTTTGGTTTTTATTAAAGGATCAAGTTTTCTAACCTATGTAATTTAACAATTAAAACTAATATAAATCTATATTTTTTATATAATATCAAGTAAATAAATTATTAATAGTATATATACTTTTCAAATTTAAAATAATATTTTTTGGAAATTTATTTTAATATAAACACATCTGACAGGGTAAAATACTGCTTAAATCCAGACTGTGTTAACAATGTCTTTATAATCTATGGGCCAATATGTTATTTATAAAAGCTAAACTGATAAAATAACAGAACATATATTAAATATATTAACACTTAAAATTAACTATGTTTAATATATTATTTTTATTAATTTCAAGTAAAATGTTATTTATTGTGAAAAAACAATAATGTCAATTCTCACTCTATTTATTTAATTTTAATTCAAAAAAATCAATCTAACATTTTAATTAAAATAAATTTTATTTATTGATTTCTATAATGAGATATTCATCGAAAAAACAAGGCAATAAATCAATCATCTCAATTCAATTTTAATATTTATAATGTCATTTATTTTAGTTTATTATTAACTAAATAATCATTATATTGTCATTTCTTATGCATTTTAAGAAACTAAATATTCTATAAAAAATAATGATAATTTATTATGATAAAATTATCCCATTTATCTTTGAAGAATAATATTAATATCATAAATTATGATATTTTTTGCATAACTAAATGTATCACAAATGAAATTGGTATGGAAAGTTCCCTTTGAATCTTTTTCCACACTCATCCTTTTATATAGGGAACTTCAATTAAATAATATCCCAATAACCAATAAAATTCAATAAAATAGGTGATATGGTCAAATAATTTTCATCCAATGACTTTTTGACAAGTGACCAAGTAATTTTTGTAATTAATATTATGTTTTAGTCCCTTATTAAGCTTAATTTTACCTTAATCACAGTAATTAATTTTAATTAGTTATACTAATATTTTTTTTTGCAAAAAAATTAAGTTGATATTATTATTCCAAAAATAAAATACTGATTAAAAAACTATTTTTATGATTGTAATAATTCAAATCATAGAAATGGTAAAATTATGAATAATTATAATCCCACATACGGGGTGAAATAACGGGTTTTTAAAGTAGAAAAACGTTCAAATGTTTCATAAGTTCATATTTTAAATTTCAAAGTGAAACTAATTATAATGATATTAATTTTATTAATATATGAATAATTAATATAATTTTACTCTAAAATAAATTTAAAATATAATTTAACAATAAACATTATTTGTATGAAAAGTATATTTTTAACTAAATTGTAGTTACTTTTTATATTCATCAAAATATTTTGCCTCTTAGAAATATCCCAAAAGATCATCATAAGATAATTTTAGCCTTATAAATTCAAAAATTATGTTTATTTTCAAAAATAAAAATTTTAAAAGTATCAAAATTCAGTTTTAAAAATGGTGTGCCATTAAAATGCAATAAAACTCAATCATGTATGTAACAGAAGCTCATTCAGTGTTGTGTATACTATAATTTTATCTTCATGTATAATGATTGAAAAAAATTATATATTTATTATAACAAAAAAATATTGTAATTTTTTAGGGTGTTAAATTCTCCCCACATTAATTAAATTTTGTCCTCATAATTTATACTTGATCTCAGTAATCAAAGGATTGATACTTGAAAATATTATTATTGGAAAACCCACATCATAAATATTATTAAAAATAAATAATATTATTAATAGAGAAAGGAAAGTTCAATGGTCACATAACTATGTTCTATAGTAGGATATCATAGGTGGGAAATGGAATCATGGATACATATGAAAAATCTAATGATCAACTTATGATGGAGACCTCTAGAGAATATTATTTGGAGAAATTTTTCAAAAATCCCTAAATCTGCGATGACCTATGGGACATTTGATTCATCAAAAATTAAAGTACAAGGAAAATATTATTTGGTTCAAGAATAATTTTTTCCTAGAGTTCAGGTATTATTTCACTCCCTAATGATATAAGTAAATATAAGTACTTAGTATGTTTCTATATGCACATTATTATTGTTTGGTTATGACTTTAAATATTTATACTTCATCTAATAGATCCAGATTCATCATATAGTGATGTAATATATTATTATCTTAAACTATATTCAATGTTCTACATAAAAAAATTCATAAATGGTTAACTTTTCCAAAATATTATTATCCAACAATTTAGAATGAATTCCCCTGATCATATCATTAGCCTTTAATTAGTGTGAGGAAACACAAAATTTTCACATTCCAAACATGTCACTAAATTCATCATAGATGATAAAAAATATGTAAATAACTATAATCACAATAAAAACTTTTAGTAATAATTAATTATTCCTTATTAATTAAGAAATAGTCATTTTATTAGATATAATCCATATATCCAAATGTATTGTAAACTCCATCAATGATATCATAGTCCACTTTTTGAAAAGTCATTAATCAGTTCAATGGTAGTGAAAAAATATCAAAATAAATCATTTATTCATCATTATATCAAAATAAGAAATAAATTAAGGGTTTTATTTCCATTAATCATGTTTTTTAAAGGGTTAACCTTCTACTGAATAACTTTTCTTTGTACCATTCAGCATATGATCTCAAATCCATAAAGAAAAAGTACTGTAGTACAATCCTAATATATTATTTAATTCATATAATAAGTATATTACAAATAAATTATTTATATGAAATAATTTTTTAATACCTACATTATTCATCTGTCTTTATCTATGGAAATTGAATGACATTATCATTTTCAAATAGCATCATTTGTGGAATATTCCATTGAGCGTAGTAACCTTCATTTGCGTAGCATCCAATTTCATTGTAGTTGAAGCATTGTAATTGCATACCATTTTCTTAACATTAAAATTAAAAATCATGGTTTCATTTATTTTAAACATGTATAAAAATATCATTCCATTTAAGCAATTAACAAGGTGTTTCCTTCCACAATTACCACATTTGGGGGAATCATTCTATCCCTTCATCTTCTTTGACTCATTACCTTATATGTCATGCTATGATGGCCTCTTCATTTCTTGGTTTACTTGAAAGACATAGGACATGTAGAATTCATTACCCACATAATTGTCACATAATAATATGCCCTCATATAATGAAAAATTTTGGGAGACTATTTTCCTTAGAAATATTGACTATAGACTATAAAATACATTATATTTATTACTCTTTGGATCATGTTCATCAGTGAGATTCATATTACAAATACAATGATCCATTTATAAATAATGAAATATACTAGATTAAATCGTAAAATAATGTATAATTACAAATATGGAATAACATATAAATTTATGAAACCTGAATATTATCCTTGTAGGTTATACATAATATAATTCATCACATCCTAAGAAAAAGAAAACAAAAGAAAGGGGTGAGTTCAGATGCTTAGTAGGAATAACAGTATAGAGGAAACTATCATAAAAAACATATACATTTAAGGAAATGTATAGGACTAAACACAAGCCTTTTAAACATAATCATCAGTATAATATGTCAATTAAAAATCAAATAATTCCATTTACTTATTCACAGGGATATTCTAGTAGTCAAATAATCACATATAATATCATTATATAATTTCATAATGATAGAATGCATACTGTCGGATATCATAACCACATAGTCAAGCCCCTGTGTTAAGACTACAAATAATGATTTTGTTAAGGCCTTGTGCCAAAAAACTATTTTGTCTCCTTATACCCAATGATGCATCGAGGATCTATAGCAGGCTCCACCCATCACTTACTATGTCCAATGAATTCCTCATATGAAAAGGATGGAACATAATCTAAAAATTTATTTTAAAACTAGCATACGAAATGTCAATATATTAAGCACAAACCTGGAATGGTATAAAAATAGCACATCAATAGTCAAACATAACTCATTCAATACAATATAGAAGATTGTATTATAATAAATCGACCTCCATCTTCAATAATGAAGGATATTGACCTAGATGAAAATAATTAGTCAAACTATTTGAGAGAAATATCATTTTTTCTTGAAAACATTTAAAAGCCTCACTACTTATCAAGATTCCATTTAAAAAAGATTTTTTTCATAAAAGTGCCCCATACCACATTGAAAAATTTAGAAGTAATTTTATTTTTAAAACATTCATGTCCATATAAATAAATCCTTAAACACATTTTTTAAACAAGGACATTATTGAGAAAGATTTAAAAGAGTAAATCATTAAAACATTTAAAATCATATTTTTGTTATATTTATTAAACAAATGAGAGATGATTGAATAAAAATAATTTTGGTAATCGAAACCTTCTAATATATTGAGAATAAAGGGATTCATGATATACTATTTCAAAGTACAATATATATACCATAAAAATGTGAATTAGCGCGTAACAAAAAGAAGTATCAATGGAATGTAAATTAAGATGAAATCCATTATAAATACCATATCCTTTGGTTAAGGATAAATCAATGACATAATTAAGTGTGAAAACTATAAATACACTCTATATTATTGGATAATCATTGTAAATCAATTAGATTACATTAATCCATATTCTTGTAAAACCTACACAAATGACTTGGATGTTTAGCTCAATGAATGGAAACTGGGATAAGATTAGCCTTATCCATTTCATATCAATGAATTGAGAATTTAGTAAAGGATTTATTATGTGTTCCAAAATTTTATCCACAAAATGGGGAGTCAAAATTACTAAATAAATTAATAAAGATAGATTTCACCCATAATTTTGGTGTATAATAATCAATGTTGTTTGCGTAAAACCCAATGAGAGAAAATTTAAATTAGAAATTAACTTACCGATTTAGTATCATAACAAACATACAACCCATAAAAGAAGGATCATAAAATTATGTTTTAAATACCCATAAATTAAAGTATATTACATAAAGAATGCAATCATGGGAAGTACATATACCACACAAAAAGAAATAGTGTCTATATAGCATGAATATCCTGAGAATAAAAAGTTTGATGAAAACCCATTACCCTCTACTTTTCCTCAGTAGAGGGTATGATAAACTCAGGTATTATAGAGAAATAATTTTTATTAAATTATAAAAGAAACACATACATAAATATGATATCATATATAGTCTTCTAATATTTCATTGTTAACGATCTTTCAGTAGTACCACTGTTTTGGGTGTTAACTGATTCATTTTCCTTTATATGTTTTTTTACATAAGTCATGATTGTTCTGGATAGGGTGTATTAGATTCATATCTAGAATAATATTATGTTCTTACGAAAAAAAAATTAATCATCAAATGAAAATTTTTCTTGAATGGTTGCGATAAGGACTGAAATCACATCGCGTCTTGGAGACGGTAAGCTATACGCACGCTTAAGCAAAAATATCATTCTATTAGTAATTAAATTGTATATAATTTTTAGGTTCATGATATATAAAAAATATTTATCATGTTATATTTATAACTTACACTAATTATACTAATATCTATACCCATCTAAATAATTATGTGTTGAATAACAAACAGCACCACAACGCGGAGATAGTAAGCCATACGTACACACATATAGCGCCATTATCATTCATAAGATTGATCGAATAATGAATATGGTTGTACCATATTTATAATAAAATCATAGTATGTTGAAAGTACTGGAGTTATTATGTTGGAATGGAAAAATCAATGATTGAGGATGTGGAAGGAGAAAAGAATATTGAAAGAGGTGATTAAATTATTACCTCTTCTTCGGATTCTTCATTTTGATTTGATCAAAAGGGATCATTAGGTTGGAATTATAATAAAAGTAAGGTTTTTAGGTTCAATTGAGGTTATTTGGAAAGATATTTGAGCTGTTTTTGCCAAGACAAATGGCTTTGGAGGTGTGATATTGAGAGAAGGGGAAGTACCCTTTTATAAGAGAGGTGAGGGTCACATTTGGAAAAGCATAAAATATAAATTTATTATACAATAACATTCAGTTTATAATGGCTCAAAATGAATTTATTTAGAGGATAAGGTGGGGAGGGGAATAAAACCTCTCATAAAATAGGTTTTAGACAGGTTTAGGTGCCCATATTAACCTTATTTTTTAGATTTAACTATAGTTAAATATTATGAATTTTACCATGTATGCTAGTATTGTTATAATAAATGATTAATAAAAATACAATAAAAAACCATGTGAACCACAAGTGGTTCATTAATGACATATATATCATTATATGAGTCATTTTTTTGAACCTTATATTTTTAGGAATGTTATAAAATTTATTAATATGGCATTTATTTTAAAAACTCATTTGTATTAATTTTGACACTATTTAGTATTTGGTTTTTTTGAAAGAAAAAAAACATGATTAATTCAAACCAAATAAATTAAATAAATCCTAAAATGTCATATTAACCTAATATATGAGTTTAATGCATCAAAAATATCAATTTATAATTATTTAGATATTTATAATATCAATTATCTTAATCATTCATTAATAAGGTAAATATTACGTCATCATTGTGTCATAAATAAATTTATTTATTTAATTTCTAAAAGTTATACATAAAATTCCATTATCTTGGAAATATTTTTATTTCTATAATGAAAATTTATAGTAGAATTTATCTTATTTATAATAATATATTAAAAATTTATTTGTTATTATGCATGGAATTTAACACTTTTAACTATTCTTTAAATAATATAATAATAAATGTCCTAATCTAATTCAAGTGAATACAAATGATCATATATTGTTCCTAAAGTTTATTTTGGTGGATATAAAGTTATACAATAGAATTAAGACATGTGTTAGGGTAATTATAATATCATTGTTACCTTTAATAACCATATTGACTTATAATAGTGGTAAATAAAATTGAAAAGTGAATATTCAACATAACTTTTTTTCATCATATTAAACAAAATTTTACTTACTTATGTCAACCATGTATCTAGTAACTTTTTTATTCAATTCACATATGTGGTAATATTTTGTTTTATGAAAATTTTCAAATGCTCCTAGAAGGTGGATAAAAGACGTTAAAAAGTTCAATAGAATTTCATACATTTAGTTTTATTTTAAAATGACTCTAATGAATTAAATTGAATATATATTGGTATTATGTATCTATTTTTACTTAATATAAATTCAAATAAAATAAAAAAATTTCAAAAAACGTTGGTTTTAAGCAAAAACACAGTTTGTTCACTATTCATCCAAAAGTGATTGTTTTCAGAAAAATACTCAAAATTCACCCAAAGCTAATTTTGAGATTCGAAATTAAAATTTTTTGTCTATTTTATCAAGTTCAATTCTATGAAGTTTTGTTAATTAATTTTAATAAATGTTCCCTTTTTCAAAACCAAAAAGAGGGGTTTTGAGGAGTAAAATATATTAAAAGATTGATATGTGTTTATGTCCAATTTAAATGTAAATTTACATAAAATGAAAAAAAAATTGATTAAATGATATAAATATAATCTAATTATACACAAAAAAAATTCAAATGTATAATTTAACACTCTAAATTATTTTGATTAAAATTATTTCTATTAAAATTTAGTATTTTTCATTATTCATCAAAATATGTAAGTTATTAGAAAAGCACTAAAATTTTATCAAAACTAAATTTTTATTTCCCGCTGCTAAAGAAGATGTTTATTTTGTCAAAATTATTATATAATAGTGACAAATATTTTATTTAAAAAGTATTTTCCCTGAGAAGGTGGTAAAATTTAATTTTTAGAAAATAGATATTTTATCTGAAGAAATTAATTTGTTCTTATAGTATTTCTAAGAAACACATAATATGTATGTTAAAATTATATGGAGTATATAAAATAAAAAATGCAGTTAATACTATTAATAATTGTTTTTTAATGGCTGGTTTGGTAAGTCATGGTGTACTTGAAGTCGGTGGTGCATGTAGCGCAAGTTATTGAATTACTTTAATGGAAATAACATACAATGAAAACTTGGGGTGTTACATTCTTCCTCGCTTTTGGAAATTGCATTCTCACAATTTTAAAATTGGGATTTGGAACTTCGTTGAATGTCCCACATCAGAAAAAGTGTCAATAAAACTATCTCTTTAAAAGAAAGGAAGAGAAGTATGAAGGTCACCAGAGATAACCCATACTAGGATTCCATGTTGGAAAAAAAGGATATGGAAGATAAACAAAATGGAATGTTCTGATGGGGATTGATAAAATACATGATTAGGATAAATTTACTAACAAGAAAACCACAAACATGTGATGGGTTAAATGATCATTATATTCCCAGTAGTAAAAGTAAACATACAACATTTTTTGCTTTAAGTTCCCCTTCATAAAGTTGAAGAATTTATTTATAAGATTGAATAAGAACCTAAAGATATATACTTATTTTTATGTATAGTTTCATCCTTTAATAAAAATCTACCACGAACTCATCTTTTCCCAATACTATGAGTATTCTTGATGAATTAGTCATGCCTAAAGCACTAGAATAATCTTCTATAGAATAAAATAATCCAAAAATGATTAACTATATATTTATCTTGTCTTTAGGTATTGAACATTATAAAATGGTTAGTATAAGATTATTTAATCCCTGAAATGGATAATCCATTATTGAATAAAATATTAAACTTAATTTCCATGATTAATTAAAAAATACCCAAAGTTCAATAGAGACTATTCAATAAACTATTGTCCTTCAAATCCATCAATATAATACAAACTAATATGGAAACCCAAAACTCAGATTAATTTGATCACATAGTCTTTCATAATAAATCTTAAAATTTATCTCCAAATAACATCAACAACTCTTAAATTCTCAAACATAACTATAATTGACCAAATCAAACATTCCCTATGATAGGTTAATAATTCCCATTAATAACCTAAATCTCTATAAAAACATAGATTCTTCCAAAATAAAAAAAAATCCACAATTACAACTCAAATGAAATCCCCTAGTATTCTATTTTCCTTAGGCATATAGTGTTCCCAATAGAGGCAACGTCATCCATAATATAATTTATTAGTTAATCACCAAATTATTTTCCTATACTAAGGATATTCATTTGATAAAAAAATATCCCAAATAAAATTATTAATCATCAATAAAATCATTTAACTAAAAATAATTATTCACACTAACCAGGGAATTAACGTAGTCTAGTGGTAGGTGATAAATCCAAGTCGCACATTAGTTGTGGGTTCGATTCCTACAGCTTTTTCCGACGCGATGGGTTGTCGCACGGTTTGAGTGTTGTACTTTTTTAAAACCAATATTTTATAACATTTCCAAAATGAGATAAATTCCACAGAATTACCATAACATTGTTTAACCAAAAGTGGTATCCCATATTTCGCATTTTAATCCCAAAAATTAATAACATGTAATTGCCTCTAATTCAAGGATCATATAAACCCAGATGGATTTTTATAACTATAATTAAAAAATAAATGATAATTATTCCTCAACTATATGTTTCACATTTCAAACTGCAGGGTTACACATACATGAGAAAATTCTTTCAAAGTAATCCCATCAATAAAGAGGATTAATACTTTTAAACATTTCTCCATCCATTTATTGCCACATAGTTTCTTCCATGACCTAGTGTTTATCCTATAGAATAGGGAATTTGACTCGGGTAATGCCCATGTGCCCTATATTTATGGAAAATGGTGGTAAATGGATTCTTAGGATCTTTTTTATTTTCATAAATAGTACTCTTCATTTTCCCTTAACAATTCATTATTTTATGTTCTTCATTCACACACATAAATAATTTCTTTGTTCCAATGATAAACATTCCTAGGTGTCTCCTTCCATATATCATGAATGATAGAAAATGGGCTCTCTTTTCTATAAGGTCTCTACTTTTGGAGCTCTTATAATCCTCTACCTTTCTCTTCCTTGTTGATTTTGGGTGTTTGTTAATGTATATATTGTTGATCATATTTTTTGAAACTTTCTTTGGCATAAAAATGATATCTTTTATGCCTATAAACATTCCATTTAGTTACTCATCTATACCATTATTCTCACCATGTACATCATGTTCAATGTTACTATGAATTCATTGGAATCAATCCATTGACTAAAACCAGAATTCATAGTGTGAGTAACAATAGTCATAAAATCATATTGAAAATATCATGACCCATTATTTTCAATCTAAAACACATCATGATAAACCAAGGTTATTTATTCTAAACTATTATTAAAATCCTTCAAATATATTTTTAATGAAATGTGAATTATCCTAAGAATATCCCCCGGGAGTGTCATAACCAAGAGTGCAGCAAGGCCCATTGTCGTGCACCATTTCCTATTTGAGTCTAATTCAAAGCGGTGTTTTTGGGTTTTATACCTAGGTATATATGTTCCATAGATGTTTCTACCTGGTCATATCTAGACATGCATGTATTTCTTGGAAAACGCACATAATATTAATATTGCCAAATTTTTTTCTTGTTTTTCTATACTAATCCGCAAATTATATATTTGGGTACTATTTTCTAATAATATTTTTTCTAAATCTTGATTTTGTTGTCAGTACTAAACTTCTTTTGATTCCAACTATAATGTCGTGACCCCAGATACCCAGATTTGTAGCATAATTACATAACATTGGCATTATCACAGGATATCAATTCAAAAAAGACCAATTTGTTTAGTAACCTTGGAATTACTAGATATGTAAATAAGTTTTACATTACAACATGAAGTAAAGAAAAACAACATTCTGTCCCTTTTGAACAAACTCATATCTTTTGGCCTATCCCTGTAGGTTAATCATAATTTACATCTTCACATCCTGGGAAATAGAAATAATGAAAATGGGGTGGGATAAGATGCGCGATAGGGAAAAGAATATAGCGGAAACTATTTTAAATAAGATTAACCATTTAAGGCAATATATAAGACTAAAACACATGCCTTTAAAACATATACATCAAAATAATATATCAATGATAAATCAAATAATTCAATTTAAATATTCAATTGGATATTCTATAAGTCAAATAATCACATGTAATATCAATATAAAATTTCATAATGATAGAATGCATAATTTCAGACATCATAACCACATAGTCAAGGCCTTGTGCCAAGACTACAAATAAATATTTTGTCATGGACTTATGCCAAGAAAATATTTTGTCTCATGAGACCTACTGATGCATAGAGGAACTATATTAGGCTCCACCCATCAATTATTATGTCCAATTCACTCCTCATTTGGAAATGCATGAACATAATCTAAACATTCATATCAAAACTAGCATATTAAATGTCAATATTTTAACCACAAACCATTGAAGGTATAAAAATAAAACATCCATAATCAAACATAAATAATTCAATACAATATAGAATATTTTATTATAATATATAAACCACAATCCAGAATAATTAATGATATAGACATCAATGAAAATAATCTGTAAAACTATTTGAGAGAAATATCACTTTTTTCTTGAAAACATTTACAAGTCTCGCTATTTATCATGAAGCTGTTTAAAAAATATTTTTGAATCAAACTGTCCGATACAACTTTGATACTTTTAAAAATAATATTAATTTTAAATCATTCATATCCATATAAATAAATCTTTAAACCCATTTCTAAAACATGGATATAAATGAGAAAGATTTAGAAGAATAAATCATTAAAACATTTTAAATGATATTTTAGTTAGACATCCTAACCAAATTAGAGATGGTTAAATAGAAATAATTGACGTAATATAAACCTTATAGTATCTTGAGAATAAAGGTATTCATAATATACTATGTCAAAGTACACTATATACAATATATAAAAGTGAATTGGTGTATAACAACAAAAAGATCCAATGAAATGTAAATTTATATGAAATATCTTATAAAGACAGTATCTTTAGGTTAAGAAAAAGTCAATGACATAATTATATGTGAAAAATATAAATACACTCAATATGATTGTATATTCAGTGTTAATCAATACGATTACATTCATACCTATTCTTGTAAAAACAACACCAATGACTTGGATGTTTAACTCAATTAATGGAAATGAAGTTAAGATTACTCTTATCAAGTTCATATCAAAGAATTGAGAATATACCAATGGAGAGATTATATGTGTCAAAAGTATATTAACACAAAGTAGAGTGGAAATTACAACATAAATAAATAAATAGTGATTTCACACATAATTGTAGAGTAAAATAATCAATGAAGTTTGCGTAAATCCCATTAAGTGGAAATTGAAATTATAAATTATCTTACCTATTTGGTAACATATAAAACATAAACACCAAGAAATAAGGATCATAAAATAATGTTATAAATAACCATACATTAATGTGTATTACACAAATAATTCAATCATGGGTAGTATATATACCACACAAAAGGAAATAGTGGAAATATAGCATGCATCTAACAGGAATAATAAGTGAGATGAAAACCCCTTACCTTTACTTTTCTTTAGTAGAGGGTAGTTTATCCTCCCATATAATGGTGAAATATTTGTTTTTTAATTATAAAATAACCACATACATAAATATGATATCATATATGATCTTATAATGTTGCTTTGTAAATGATATTTTTGTAGTATCACATTTTGTGGTGTTAACTGATTCATTTCTCTTAATATGTTTTGTTATATAATTCTTGTTTGTTATGGATATGGTGTATTTGATTAATATCATGAATGATATTAAGTTCTTAAACACTCTTTTTAATCATAAAATGAAAATTATTCTTGAATGGTTACAATGGGGAACAAATACTCATCATGTCATGGAGACGGTAAGTCGTACACACGCACGAGTAACAATGTCAATATATTAGTGGTGAAATTGTATGTAATTGGATTAAATATTTTATATACAGATTCATTAACATGTTATATTTATTATTTACATTAGTTATACTCATTATTATACCCATCAAAATAATGAAGTGTTCTATATGAAACTACACCACGACATAGAGACGGTAAGTCGTACGTACACACGAATGGTGATTTCGTCATTCATAGGATGGATATAATAATGAATATGGTTTTACCATATTTATAATAACATCAAAGTATGTATAAGGTACTCGATTTATTATTTTCATATGGAAACAATAATGATAGAGGAAGTGGAAGAAGAAAAGTACTTTGAAAGAGGTGATGAAATTATTACCTCTTCTTCGGGTGCTTCCATTAGATTTGATCAAAATGGATCCTTTGTATGGATTTATGATCAATGTGTGGCCACTAGGATCAAGTGAGGGTTGTTGGGAAAATATTACCGCAGGGTTTGGTTGATCCAAATGGACTTGGAGGTGTGATTTTGAGAGAAGTGTAAGTTCCCTTTTATAAAAGAGGTGAGGGTCACTTTAAGAAAATACCCAAATATTAATTTATTATACAATCATATTCGGTTAATAGTGGCTCCAAAAGGATTTTTTTGAGGCTATGGTGGGGTGGGGTCAAACTCCTCTCAACCAATTGGTTTTATATAGTTTTAAGTCACCATATTAACATTATTTTTTAGATTTAACTCTTAGTTAAATAGTTTAACTTTTACAATGTATTCGTGTATTATTATAATAAATAGTTAATAAACTTAATATAAAAATCCAAGTGAATCCCGAGTTGTAAATTAATGACCTATATAAAATTATATGAACCCGTTCGCAAAACCATAGTTTTTTACGAATATTATAGAATTTAATAATGTTTTATTTGTTTTAAAAACTAATTTATGTCAATTTTGACACTATTTATTATTTGGTTTTTGTGAAGTTAAATAAAACATCATTACTTGAAACAAAAAAAATTAAATCAATCCAAGCATGTCATATTACCCTTGAAAATTAGTTTAATTCATTAAAAGTCACAATTTACATTTATTTGTATTTTTATAATATCAATTATTTTAATCCTTCATTAATAAGGTAATTATTGCATCATCATTATATCATAAATAAATTTAATTATTTAATGCATCAAAATTATAAATAAAATACCATTATGTAGGAAATAGTTTTAGATTTCTAATGAATTTTTATAGTCAAATTATATATTATATGTAACCTTATATTAAAAATTGTTTAGTTATTAAACTTTGAATTTAACACTTTTAACTCTTCTTAAAAAAATTTATAAATTTTATAATAAAATCTAATTGGATCAAAAGGATCATAATTTTTTCCTATAGTTTATTTTGGTTGAAATAAACTTATCTAGTAGAATTAGGGCATCTGTTAGGGTGAATATATTATGCTTTCTACCTTTAATTACACTGTTTACATTTAACCATGGTAAATAAAAATGAAAAATTATTGTTCACCAAAAATTATTTTCATCCTATTGAACCACATTTTAATTACTTATGTCAACTACATCTCTTGTATTTTTTAAATTCAATTCACAAAAGCAGTAAAATTACATTTTATGCAAATTTTCAAATGTGCCTAGTAGGTGAGTAAAAGACTTTAAAAAGTTCCTTATAATTTTATACATCTAATTTTATTATAAAATGACACAAATAAATTAAATTGAACTTATATTGGTATTATTTATCTATTTTGAATAAAAATATTTTTAATTAAAATAAAAAATTATTCAAATGAAATATATGTTTTAAACAATAACGCAATGTTTATCACTATTCATCAAAAATTGTATGTTTTCAGAAAAATAACAAAAAATTACCCAAATATAATTTTGATATTCCAAAGTTTAAAATGATGTATATTTTACCAAACTCATAAAACATATATTTTGTTAATTAATTTAGAAATATATTCATTTTGTCAAAACCAAAAAGTATATTTTCTAGAAGTAAAAACTATCAAAAGATTCATATGTGTTTATGTGCAATTTAAATGTAAAATTACTTCTAATGACCCAAAATGGATTAAATGAAAAAAAGTTAATCTAATTATACTTAAAAATCATTCAAATGTTTAAATTAACACAATAAATTATTTTGATAATAAAATTGTTTTAAATTTAAATTTAGTATTTTTCACTATTCATCAAAATATGAAAGTTATCAGAAAAGCACTAAAACTTTTTCTAGACTTAATTTTTTATGTCCTTATTCAAAATAAGATGTTTATTTTGTAAAATTAAATATATAAAAATGACAAATATTTGATTTAAAAAGGGTTCACCATTAAAATGAAGTAAAATTTCATTTTTTGAAAAATACTTATTTTATCTAAAATATTTATTTTCTTATTATATTATGTCTAAAAACACATAATATGGATGTAAAAATTATATGGGGTATATTAAATTCAAAATTAATTTAATACAATATATAACTGTTTTTTTTTTGAATTACTAGTTTGGTAAGTCGTGGTGCGCTCGAATTTAGTGTTTCGTGTAGCGCAACCAATTGAATTATATTAATGAAAATAATTTACTATGAAATATTGGGGTGTCAAATTCTTCCCATATTTTGGATGTTGAATCATTTCAATTTTAAAATTGGTCTTGGTAACATCATTCCTATCCCACATCCCAAAAATAGTCAATAAAACTATCACTTTAAAAAAATAAAATAGAAGAATAGAGGTCACCCGAGATAACCCATACTAGGATTCCATAAAAGAAAAAATTGATATGGAAGATAAACTAAGTTTCAAGTTCTGATGGAGAGTGATAGAAAACATGATCCGGAAAAATTTAACAACAAGAAAACCACAAACATGTGATGTGTTAATTGGTCGTTAATTTCCTAGTAGAAAAAGTAAATGTACAATGTTTTCTATTTTATGTTCCATTTCATAAAGATGAAGAATTTATTTATGAGATTTACTATGAACATAAATAGATATACATACTTTTTATATAGAGTTTCTTCCTTTAATAAATTTCTACAACTAACTCATATTTTCTCTAGATGATGAGTATTCAAGATGACTTGGTCACACCTGATGCTCTAGAATCAACTTCTAGAGAATGACATGATCCACAATGGATGAACAATATATTTACCTTCTCTTTAGATATTAACCAAAAATAATGGTTAGTGCAAGATCAGATGATCCCTGAAAATATTAATTCTTTATAGAAAGAAATACTAATCTTAATTTCAAAATTTAAACAAACAACACCCAAAGATAAATAATGACCATTAAATAAACAATTGTCTATAAATTACCATAATATAATCCAAAGTACGATTTAAACCCAAAACTAAGAATAATTATTAACATTTATCACCAAACAACATCAACTACTCTTAAAGTCTCATATTGTTTCCCTCTGGAATCAGGGATGGCCTCGTAGATTAAAGGTTCAAACCTTCCAAGCAGTTTCTAACAGGTTTGTTCATAGAACCGAAAACATCCAATGATTCCATATCCATTTGAACCTACATTACAAAGGTACGCGCTCATTAGTTGTGGGCTGATGAGGCTTAGGAATATGCATTGGTCGAGAGGGTGGGAGTTCGGACTCATCACACCTTTTTTAGGGGAATTATTGTCTACTCCGGGACTCTCTTTATAGATTTAAGTTAAGATCGTGAATTCTTATTACATTACCATGTATAAAATGAGATTTCCTTTAGATCTGACAATCAATGATTGATATATAGGAAATTTAGAGAATCTTGTATATGTATTCGAGGTTCTTCATCGATAGAGAATCATCTGTATTTTTTTTAGAGATTCGTAGTCAATGGTATCATTTAATAAATAAAAATCTCTTGGTCATTATGATGACCATACTGTTTTTAAAGCCACTCAGTGGGGCACTTGAAGTTTATTGTCATTCAGAAGGACATGGATTATTTCAGAGTTAGGATCGTACCCGCTGATGGGATACCTACGTATCCTTTGTTTTAGAAAAGGAATCAGAAACCACGTAGTTCGAGAAAGGGAGCATGATGATTATAATTAATGGCTCAAAGAAAGATGTCATAATTACTTTTACACTCTAAGATCATGTGAGTTATGCTCGGTGTGAGAAATAAGAGGTATTGGTAAAACCAGACAATTGTTACATAAAAGATGCAATCATAAGAAATGATGTGGGGAATACGTATGTATGACTGCCCAAATAGATAAAGATTAGGATTTCCTTTAGGGTAGAAATCTAGGAACATGGTCCATAAAGGTATATGTAAATTATGGAGATTTTGATACTCTAATTTTGGGGATTACTCCTGAAAAGGAGGCCCAAATTAGGAGGGGACTTATGATTGGGTTTTACTCCTAAGAAGGCGACCCGGATCAAAAAAAATTAAATTATGACTGGTTAAGAGAAATTAATACTGGGGATTACTTCTAAGAAGGAGGCCTAGGTTAAGGGATTTGAAAAATTAATGGACATGGGGCTTACTCCTAAGGAGGATGCCCAATATTAATGAGAATTATGACTGGGAATTACTCCTAAAAAGGATGCCCATATTTGAGGCTCGGGCTTATTCCTGAAAAAGAGGCCCAGGTTAATGAGGACTTGGGACTTATTCTTGGAGAGGATGACCAGTATTGAGAATTATTACTGGGGATTACTCTTGAAAAGGAGGCCCAGGTTAAGAGAATTGTGGTTGGGGATTACTCCTAAGGAGGCTGCCCATATTTGGGAAATTTAAGATTTGGGCTTACTTTTATGGAGGATGCCCGGATTAGGGGACTAGGGGATTACCCTTAATGAGGATGCCCAAAATTAATGGGAATTATTACTAGGACTTACTCCTGGAAAGGAAGCCCAGTTTAAGGGGTTCTCTCATCATTAAAGGATGAATGAATGAAATCTCAATCTTTAGTGACAAAAAGATATGAAAATCACTAGGTTTTGAGAAATGTTCCACGGAGTTCCTTTCAGATTAGGAATCCAAATTAGAAAATCATGCCATAAATGGCTTTTAAGAGTTTCTTGAAGACTAAATCTTGAATAAGAGAGGTGGAACAGCATAAGAGGGGTTAAATGGGCAAGAAAGGCACCCAAAAAGGAAGGGGCGCGCATGTCCTGGCAGGCGCACAAGTACTACGTGGGTGCGTAAGTCCCGGTCGCGCAGGAATCCCTATGCGACATAGGGGTACTTGTGCATTTCTAAAACATCATGCTAATACATGGGAGATCCTTGACCAATGCCTTTAAAATTATCCTGAGGTACTTACAGAAGAGAGGCGCGCAAGTTTTGGTGAGGAAGTAGGGTGGCGCGCAAGTATGTTTATTTCCCTTCAGGGTAAAACACCTTAGACGCACAAGTGTTAGTGAATTCTAACACATAGACCTTACTCCTCTTGTTTGGACCTTCCATTCTAGGTAAAGAATTACTTTATAAGTGTTTGGAAAACCTGAAGAAAAGACTTGGGCGTTCAGAGCTCTAAAGCTAAATTCTGAAAAGAATTCCTCTAAAATGGGGGGCCCACATGGTCTATTAATAGGCTGGAGAAGAGCCCGAGTGGTTATCACTTAGGGCGCGCAAGTCACTCGCGTGACCATTAGGCATCGCGCAAGAGGACGTGCGTGATAGTGATGGGACTTGGGCAGCGCATGTGCTTTTGAAGCCTTATTCATGACTTCGTCGATTTTAGATGTTTTCTTCAAAGGCTAAATCAATGTGTGCTAAGTCATTTCCCTTTACATTCCTTTGGACTCTGTGATGGAAAGGAGTGTCAACAAAAGTCCCCCCCCCCCCTCAGAGTTGGATCCAAAAGAAATAAGGATGTAACTCTGAGGAAAAGAATAAAACCAAAGGAAAGGTGGAGCGCAAGTGTTGATGGTGTAGAGGGCGGCGCACAAGTGTTGAGCACGCAGGCATCAGCGCGCAAGGGTGAGGCCTGGAATATAAATATGTGGCCCCATTTCCGTAAAAAGAATCCAGATTTCAAACTTTCGAGCTCTCACCGCGCAAGTTGCCTTTGTCACGCATGTTGCACTGTTTTTCGATGTTTCATTGCTGTCGCGATGCGGTATAGGTAATATAGCATCCCGTATTCTTATAACATAAACTTTCAATACAATACACAAAACTGAGGATCTTTAAGGTTTAGTGTCTTGGAAACCAGGAACATAATACACGAAAACAACATAAAGAATTATTCTTAAATACTTGAAAGGATTCTCCTTAAGTTCATACTAGGTTCATTACTACATCTCATAACCTGGGGACATACATCAAAAGAAAGGGTGAGCAGAAGGCCCAGTAAGGGAAAACAAGAGGAACATTTTACATGTGAACTTGATATACTTCAATAAGGACATGAAAAGAACTTTAAGGAATGAGAAAGAAATCATGAGGCATTTCATAATAAAAATAACATTTTTCATAACATGAAGATGTGGCTACATCATTTAACATAGACAATCATGAACATATCACCAAGGCCCATCCCCAAGGTGTTATTTGAAAATTACCAAGGTTATTCACGATGGTATCATGAAAATTGTAATCTCTAGTGGTTATATCATTACCCAATGCATTGGAGCGCTATCAGGGCGCACCCTTAAATTTTCCTTTATTATCATGTGAGCCACATATATAATCATCAAACATTTCATAAATAACCCATATATCATAAAATAAATGGGTTTCATTTCATAATCATAACGTTTAAAAAAACTGCTTTAAAGACATGATCCTTACGTCACTTTAGACCCATGGAAAGGGAAAGCGGGTCACATGTATGTAAATCCCAGAATTAAAAATAGAACATTTTGATATATATGTGAATACCCTTTTAGATATAAGACCTTTGATTATTCACTTTATAACATAAAATAATTTTGAGAAAAGAGAGAGGCATTTTGAGACAAAAATTCTGCAGCATAACGGCTATGTTTCGGGGTTTTAGAAAACATTTAAAAGAGAGGGGACATGGGTCACCCACTCATAAATGATCCATAAAACCGTAGGGTGACAGAATAAGAAGGATATATGGACATGGTTATGAAATTTGAAGGACATACCATTTGAAATTAAAAACATGGAAGGAAAAAAAATTAGATTTCTCTTATGAAAATTCGGCAGCCTAACAGCGTCACTTAAACTTCAATAAAAATGAATTGACAAGATCCAATAGGGTCTATAATAATATGATCATAAGAGATCAGTATGATAGATAAAGAGATCATACCCCAACATAATAAAAAAGAACTTGAAAGACTTGACATGAAAATCGAACTTGAAAAATGAGAAGGGTGAAAGAATCCCTTAAAAATTCGGCAGCCTAACGGCGTCACTTAAACTTCAATAAAAATGAATTAACAAGATCAAATAGGGTCTCTCATAATATGATAATAAGATATCATTATGACAGATATAGAGATCATACCCCCAACATAATAAAAAGGAACTTGAAAGACTTGACATGAAAATCGAACTTGAAAAATGAGGAGGGTGAAAGAATCCCTTAAAAATTCGGCTGCCTAACGGCGTCTCTTAAACTATCATAAAATGAAATGATGAGAGTCATAGGAGATATCTCATCATATAAAAATGAAAAGGGAAGTAAGAGGAATATAAGAGAACAGCATCTCACATAAGAACATGGAGTATAAAAGGAATGACATAAAAGAGGTTACATGAAAAGAAAGAGAGGGGTCGGATCCCTTACCTTAAAACGTGACTCTTGAAACACAATGTTTTGGAACATGAGGGATTGGGGGCACCTTGGGAGGACTCCTTGGAAGGTAAGGAGACCAGAACTTCGTTGGGGGAGAGTTGGGAGTAAAAACTAAAGGAGGAAAGGGTGGGTAATTATAGGGAAAGTGAGGGGATAAGGCATTAGTGGCCAAGGGACACCTCACTAGTGGTTTTGGAAAAACCATGGGCTTTCCCAGGGTATTTTCCCCTGGTATTGGCCACATGGAAAACCTCATACCTTATCTTACTATTCATAATTTGACCATATTGAACATATACTTAATACATCATTTAATGATGTCATTAAACATCTGTAACTTAAAAACTATATTTTCACTATTCATCGAAAATTCAACTTTCTCAGAATAATCCCAAAATTTCACCTTAACCAAATATCAATTCTCTGATTTAAAAATTGAAATCCATTTTATAAAAAAATATTCTAAATATTTTTAATTTAATTTTTAAATAAAAACACTATTCATCGAGAATTCATTTTTTTCAGAAAAATCCCCAAAAATTACGTTAACATAATATCGATGCTCTGAGTTCAAAAATAAATTCCTATTTATAAAAATAATTTTCTAATTATTTTTAATTTAATTTTTAATTAAAAAACACTATTCTTCTGAAAAAACTAATACTTGACTAATAATTTATGAAACCGTTATTTACCCATTTTATTGAATCACATTACTTAATCTAGGTGACTAAATTATATTAAAACTTTATTTGAGTGAAATTACTAATCCATTTGGTCACATTACTAATCCTAAGCGTAAAATCACTATTCATAATTTACTATTCATCAAAAAATTATGTTGAACTTATTAGACTCCAAATTCCTTACTGAACTATTTTGTAGAAGACCATATTTTGAAATCATTACACATCATTAGTTATTTAGGGTTTTCATAAATATTTTAAAATATCCTTTTTTTTTCAAAATTCATCAATAAAATACATTCTAAAATTATCTGGACATTTGAAATTTTACAAACATCACTAAAGGAATAAATCTCAATTCATTCACCCGGAAGGATTACACAAGGAAGCTAGGGTCTCGTCACATAGCCCCTTATAACACCGGCATAAGACCTAAGTGTAAGGTGTGCTATGGTGAGAGAATCTGAGGGAGGCTCAGATAACATTTCCCTAGTAGTAATCTCTACTAACTTCAACTTCTCCCGCAGGCATTTCCTTTCAAGCTTGACACACTGGAGTTCGGCTTGGGCTTGGTCCAAAGCGAAGCCCACAGATGCTACCTCCTTCCCAAGCTCTGATAAGTGGGCTTCATAAGGTTCGAGTCTACTGGATGAAGCCATCGACTCCTCTTTCTGTATTAACCATTAACATCTTATTAAATCAATAAGAGTAAGTTAATATACTACTAAAAAAGATTGGGTCGTTACATTCTTCCCCCCTTAAGAAATTTCGTCCCCGAAATTTATACTTGAGGCCTAGTCGAAAAGGTGAGGGTACTTTTGCTTCATCGTTTCCTCAGGCTCCCAAGTCGCTTCTTCATACTTATGATTCCTCCACAACAATTTCACAAGGTGGGTAGTCTTGTTTCGTAGAACCTTGTCTCTACGGTTCAAGATCTCCACTAGTTGCTTCTCATAAGAGAGGTCATGTTCCAGTTGTACCACCTCTGGGTTCAGTACATGCGAAGGGTCGGGTATGTACTTCTTCAAGAGAGATACATGGAAGACATCATGAACTTGAGCTAGGTTCGGTGGAAGTGCTAGACGATAGGCCACTGCTCCTATGCGATCAAGTATTTCATAGGGGACAATGTACCCAGGGCTGAGATTCCCTTTCTTCCCAAACCGCATGACTCTCTTCCATGGAGAAATTCGAAGGAAGTCTTTGTCACCAACACCAAACTCCAAGTCCCTTCGACGATTGTCAGCATAGCTCTTCTGCCGACTCTGAGCAGCCTTTATGTGTTGTTGGATGGCATGAACCTGTTCCGTTATCTCTTGCACGAGATCAGTCCCAAGAAGCTTCCTCTCACCAGTTTCATCCCAACAAGTAGGAGTTCTACACCGCTTTCCATACAGAGCTTCATAGGGTTCCATCTGAATACTCGCATGGAAGCTGTTGTTATAAGAGAACTCCACTAATGGGAGGTGTTGATCCCATCCACCTTTAAATTCGATTGAGTATAATCTCAACATGTCTTCGAGTGTCTGAATAGTCCTTTCAGATTGGCCATCAGTTTGAGGATGATAGGCCGTACTAAAATTCAATTCAGTATTCAGAGCATGTTGAAGACTTCTCTAGAATTTTGATGTGAATCTTGGGTCACGATCAGATACAATGGATATTGGTACCCCATGCAGCCTTACCACTTCCTTCACGTATATCTTGGCAAGCTGATCGAGAGAGAAATATTCCCGAATATAGATAAAATGGGTTGTCTTGGTGAGACGGTCCACAATAACCCATATCTCATTGTTTCCTTTGGATGTTTTTGGGAGACCAGTTACAAAGTCCATGGCGATATTATCCCACTTCCATACTGGTATGGGTAGTGGTTGTAATACCCCCTTAGGAAGTTGTCTTTCTGCTATTACTTGCTGACACACCAGGCACCTTGTAGTGTAATCAGCAATCTCCCTCTTCATGTTATCCGACCAATAATGATCACGAAGGTCTCTATACATCTTAGTGCTTCCCGGATGTATAGAGAAAGTAGAGCTATGAGCTTC
Source organism: Viscum album (assembly GCA_963277665.1). Classification (NCBI taxonomy): domain Eukaryota; kingdom Viridiplantae; phylum Streptophyta; class Magnoliopsida; order Santalales; family Viscaceae; genus Viscum; species Viscum album. Next base: position 2,138,586,047 of record OY728165.1, read on the forward strand.
ATCCATCAGTTCTTTCTTTATCTCCGGAATAGATGGGACACATAGTCTTGTACGAAATTTCAATACACCTTCTTGATCAATATTGAAATCAGGGAACTTCCCATCTTTTACAGCCTCCAACTTCTCCTGCAGCAAAGGATCTTCTTTTTGAGCCTTCTTGATCTCCTCTAGTAATGAAGGTTGTGAAATCATTTGGGATAGGTTTGATGATGTCCCATTCCTTATAATTCCCATGTCCAGTTTTACTAGATCTTTAATCAAGTGATCTTCTAGGATCCTCATTGTTGCCAGAACAACAGGATCTTTCCTGCTTAACACATTCGCAACTTTGTTTTCTCTTCCAGTGTGATAATGAATTGAACAATCATAGTCTTTAATAAGCTCCAACCATCTCCTTTGTCTCATGTTCAATTCTTTCTGTGTGAAAATATACTTTAGATATTGGTGGTCAGTGTATATATCACATTTCTCCCCATAAAGATAGTGCCTCCATATCTTTAGAGCAAAAACAACTACCGCCAGCTCTAGATCATGCATAGGATAATTCTGCTCATGAATCTTCAACTGTCGAGATGCATAAGAAATTACCTTGTCATTTTTCATGAGGACGCACCCAAGCCCTTTCAGAGATGCATCACTAAAAATAATGAATCCTTCTCCGATAGAGGGTAGTGTTAACACAAGTGCAGTAACCAATCTCTTCTTCAGCTCTTGGAAACATTCCTCACATTCATTTGTCCAGATGAACTTAACCCCTTTTTGAGTCAACTTGGTTAGTGGATTAGAAAGCCGTGAAATTGTTTTCAAAAATCTCCTATAATATCCCGCTAAACCAAGGAAACTACGAATCTCAGTTACTATTGTGGGTTGAGGCCACTCCTCCACAACCATTGTCTTTGCAGGGTCAACCGAGATTCCTTCATTGGTTACGATGTGCCCCAAGAAAGCCACCTTTTGTAACCAAAACTCACACTTGCTGAACTTCCCAAAGAGCCTCTCCTTCCACAGAGTTTTCAATATAACCCTTAGATGATCTTCATGCTCCCCATGACTTTTTGAATATATCAAAATATCATCAATAAAAACTACCACAAAGTTATCAAGGTAGTCCTTAAAGACTCTATTCATCAAATCCATGAAAATAGCATGAGCATTAGTCAAGCCGAAGGGCATAACAGTAAACTCATAATGCCCTTTTCTTGATCGGAAGGTAGCCTTTGGAATATCTTCCTTCTTCACCCTCAATTGATGATAACCAGATCGAAGGTCAATCTTAGAGAAGAATTGAGCCATGTGAAGTTGGTCAAATAAATCATCAATTCTTGGAAGAGGATATCTGTTCTTCACTGTGATCCAGTTCAGTTCTCTATAATCAATGCATAGCTGAATTGATCCATCCTTCTTCTTCACAAAGAGAATTGGTTCTCCCCAAGGAGACACACTCGGTCGAATAAACCCCTTCTCCAACAAGTCTTGGAGTTGTTACTTTAACTCTTCTAGCTCCACATTCTCCATTCTATATGGAGTCCTTGATATCGGTTGAGACCCAGGTACGAGTTCAATGGAGAACTCTACCTCTCTTTCTGGGGGAGGTCCAGGTAACTCCTCAAGAAATACATCCATGTATTCTTGAACAATCGGAACATCTTCTATTTGTACGCTCCCTTTTCCTTCTTCATCATCACCGATTAACTCCATAAAGAAAGCTATAGGAGGTGCTTCTAGATAGGGATCAGTTCGGGATATCTCTCCTCAGAAGATAACTGTAGGTCGTTCATTCAAGACTACTGAGATTTCCTTACTTATGCATTTGATCATAGCATTATACTTTGAGAACCAGTCCATCCCTAGTATAATATCAAATTCCATCATGGGAATGACTACTAGATTTGCGATAAGATTGTGCTCACCAAAGTAAACACTAGAGTCTCTAATTACTGTTGATGCAAGGATAATCCCACTTGGAGTCTTGACTGACAACTCTACCTCTAGCAGTTCGGGGATTGATTCTATATTCCTTGAAAACTTGGAGGAAATAAAGGAATGCGTAGAACCAGAATCAAATAAAGTACTTGCTAGTTTTGAGAGGATGACAAGAGTACCTGCTACCACATCGTTTGGAACTTAAACTTTAGTTGTTGTGATAGCGAAAGAACGACCTTGCTCCCTTGGCCTCTGGTGAGGTTGATGGTGATTCCCCTCCACCGCCCTCCGATTTAGACATTGATTAGAAAAGTGCCCAAGATGTCCAAACTTGAAGCATGTGACTTCGGGTAGGGCCAGAACCATCTTTCCTCTGTCGTTAGTGTTGGGAAGTTGAGGCTTCACATCACTACGACAATTCCGAGAAATATGGCCTTCTCTTCCACACCTGTAGCACTTACCACTTCCGATCAAGAAGTTCCCTGAATGCTTCTTCCCACACTTATTGCATGTGGCATTTTGCATATGCTTTCCACCTATTTCCTGATCAAAACTTCTTCCCAGGCTTGGTTCTAGAGTTCTCTTCTTTTCATTATATCTGTGAGACCACTGTGTCTCCCCAAACTCTAGTTCATCTTTCATAGCACTTCGAACTATTTCTTCATAGCTATAGTAGTCCCTGTTGGCAAGATTCTTCCACAGATGAGGTCGTAGTCAGCCAATGAATCTATCATCCTTCCCATTAGGGTCCATGACAAAGCTTGAGGTGTAACGGGAAAGCCTTGTAAAGTTCATCTCATAGATTCTGATAGATTCGTTCTCCTTATGCTTCAGCTCAAGAAATTCTTTCTCCATTCTCGTTCTCATGGAACGAGGGAAATACTTGTTAAAGAAAATTCCCCGAAATTATTCCCACTCTATAGATTCTATCTCTCCTCGTGGCTTCATGTTTTTGATCAGTGACCACCACTGATCAGCTTCTCCCTCTAGGCGGTAAACAGTAAGGGTGACTTTTTCTTTTTCCAAACAATGAAGTACAGAAAAGATCTTTTCAGTGGAGCTTATCCATTGTTCCGCAACCAATGGGTCAGTAGATCCACTGAATTTTGGTGGTCGTTGACGCATAAAGGACTCAATAGAAAGTTGCTCCCTTCGTGGTGAGATCGTCCTCTCAGCTTGATTCAAGTTATTACTCATAACTTGAGTCAGTTGGTTCATCATTCGTATGAATGTTTCCATTCCAACTTCCATCGGAGGGTCGCCAGCACATGGTGCATTACGGTCACCATCTGCACGGTTCCTCCTATTACCCGCCATTTTCTAAAAGAATAAAACCTTAGTGAGAAACTTATTTCATTTATGAATCTTTTAACTCAGACTTCATTCTTAGACAATTATACTTCTCTATGATTCCTTCATAATGATTCATAAAAATCTTGTGATTAACCAAACATATCCCCCGGGAGTGTCGTAACCAAGAGTGCAGCAAGGCCCGTTATCGTGCACCAGTTCCCGCTCGAGTCTAGCTCAAAGTGGTGTTTTCGGGTTGTACCCCTATGTACATGTGTGCCAGAGCCGCCTCTACCTGCTCGTATCCAGATAGGGATGTATTTGTTTGATAAACCACTTACTCAATACTTACCAAAATACCAGGAAGTTTTTCCTATATTTAAACATTTCTATAGGGTTCTTCCTAAAGTTTTTATATCCTAATTTCTACAAATAACTAAACCATCCTTTGATACCAACTATAGCATCCCATCTTTTTATAACATAAACTTTCAATACAATACACAAAACAGAGGATCTTTAAGGTTTAGTGTCTTGGAAACCAGAAACATAATACATGAAAACAACATAAAGCATTCTTCTTAAATACTTGAAAGGCTTCTCCTTAAGTTAATCCTAGGTTCATTAATGCATCTCATAACCTGGGGACATACATCAAATGAAAGGGTGAGAAGAAGGACCAGTAAGGGAAAACAAGAGGAACATTTTACATGTGAACTTGATATACTTCAATAAGGACATGAAAAGAACTTTAAGGCATGAGAAAGAAATCATGAGTAATTTCATAATAAAAATAACATTTTCCATAACATGAAGATGTGGCTACATCATATAACATAGAAAATCATGAACATATCACCAAGGTCTATCTCCAAGGTGTCATTTGAAAATTACCAAGGTTATTCACCAAGGTATCATGAAAATTGTAATCTCTAGTGGTTACATCATTACCCAATGCATTGGAGCGCTATCAGGGCGCACCCTTAAATTTGCCTTTATTATCATGTGAGACACATATATCATCATCAAACATTTCATAAATAACCCATATAGCATAATATAAATGGGTTTCATTTAATAATCATAACGTTTAAAAAATTGCTTTAAAGACATGATCCTTACGTCACTTTAAACCCACGGAAAGGGAAAGCAGGTCTCATGTATGTAAATACTAGAATTCAAAATAGAACATTTTGATATATATGTGAATACCCTTTTAGAAATAAGAGCTTTGAGTTTTCACTTTATAACATAAAATAATTTTGAGAAAAGAGAGAGGCATTTTGAGACGAAAATTCTACAGCATAACGGCTATGTTTCGGGGTTTTAGAAAACATTTAAAAGAGAGGGGACATGGGTCACCCACTCATAAATGATCCATACAACAGTAGGGTGACAGAATAAGAAGGATATATGGACATGGTAATTAAATTTGAAGGACATACCATTTGAAATGAAAAACATAGAAGAAAAAAAACTAGATTTCTCTTATGAAAATTCGGCAGCCTAACGACATCACTTAAACTTCAATAAAAATGAATTGACAAGATCAAATAGGGTCTCTCATCATATGATCATAAGAGATCAGTATGATATATATAGATATCATTCCCCAATATAATAAAAAGGAACTTGAAAGACTTGACATGAAATCAAACTTGAAAAATGAGAAGAGTGAAAGAATCCATTAAAAATTCGGCAGCCTAACGGCGTCACTTAAACTTCAATAAAAATCAGTTGACAAGATCAGATAGGGTCTCTCATCATATGATAATAAGAGATCAGTATGATAGATATAGATATCATACCCCAACATAATAAAAAGGAACTTGAAATACTTGACATGAAAATCAAACTTGAAAAATGAGAAGGGTGAAAGAATCCCTTAAAAATTCGGCAACCTAACGGCGTCACATAAACATTCATAAAATGAAATGATGAGAGTAATAGGGGATCTCTCATAATATAAAAATGAAAAGGGAAGTAAGAGGAATATAAAAGAACATCCTCTCACATAAGAACATGGAGCATAAAAGGAATGACATAAAAGAGATTACATGAAAAGAAAGAGAGGGGTCGGATCCCTTACCTTAAAACGTGACTCTTGAAACTCAATGTTTTGGACCTTGAGGGCTTGGGGGCACCTTGGGAGGACTCCTTGGAAGGTAAGGAGACCAGAACTTCGTTGGGGGAGAGTTGGGAGTGAAAACTAAAGGAGGAAAGGGTGGGTATTTATAGGGAAAGTGAGGGGACGAGGCATTAATGGCCATGGGACACCTCACTAGTGGTTTTGGCAAAACCATGGGCTTGCCCATGGTATTTGCCCATGGTATTGGCCACTTGGGACACCTCATACCTTATCTTACTATTCATAATTCGACTATATTGAATATATACTTAATACATCATTTAATGATGTCATTAAACATCTGTAACTTAAAAACTATATTTTCACTATTCATCGAAAATTGAACTTTCTCAGAATAATCCCAAAATTTCACCTTAACCAAATATCAATGCTCTGATTTCAAAAATGAAATCCATTTTATAAAAATAATTTTATAAATATTTTTAATTTAATTTTTAAATAAAAACACTATTCATCAAGAATTCAATTTTTTCAGAAAAATCCCTAAAAATTACCTTAACATAATATCGATGCTCTGAGTTCAAAAATAAAGTCCTTTTTATAAAAATAATTTTCTAATTATTTTTAATTAAATTTTTAATTAAAAAACACTATTCATCTGAAAAAACTAATACTTGACTAATAATTTATGAAACCGTTATTTACCCATTTTATTGAATCACATTACTTAATCTAGGTGTCTAAATTATATTAAAACTTTCTTTGAGTGAAATTAATAATCCATTTGGTCACATTACTAATCCTAAGCGTAAAATCACTATTCATAATTTACTATTCATCAAAAAATTAAGTTGATCTTATTAGACTCCAAATTCCTCACTGAACACTTTTGTAGAAGACCATTTTTTGAAAATCATTACACATCATTAGTTATTTAGGGTTTTCATAAATATTTTAAAATATCCTTTTTTTCAAAATTCATCAATAAAATACATTCTAAAATTATCTGGACATTTGAAATTTCACAAACATCACTAAAGGAAGAAATCTCAATTCATTCACACTAAAGGATTACACAAGGAAGCTAGGGTCTCGTCACATAGCCCCTTATAACACCGGCATAAGACCTAAGTGTAAGGTGTGATATGGTGAGAGAATCTGAGGGAGGCTCAGATAACATTGCCCTAGTAGTAATCTCTACTAACTTGAACTTCTCCTGCAGGCATTTCCGTTCAGGCTTGACACGCTGGAGTTTGGCTTGGGCTTTGTCCAAAGTGAAGCCCACAGATGCTACCTCCTTCCCATGCTCTGATAAGTGGGCTTCATAAGGTTCGAGTCTATTGGATGAACCCATCGACTACTCTTTCTACATTAACCATTAACATCTTATTAAATCAATAAGAGTAAGTTAATATACTACTCAAAAAGATTGGGTCGTTACAGGTAATAGGACATGCACGGTGATACTTGCACACCAAAAACATGCACGGCACATTAACACTTGTGCGACACATTCATACTTACGCGCCTTAATGCCTTTTCCATTTTTTCTTAAATTTCTTCACAAAGTTTATGGAAAATTAATCCATTTAAGAGTTAATTTATTCAGCTCCTGTACAGATTTAATGGCTCCCAAGAGAATCGGAATGGCTGATGAACTGGATAGAAAGCGGATTGATGATATGATGAACATTGTTGGCCATGATTACTATGATATCTGTGACATCACTCTCCCAGATTTGGCTAAGTACTTGAAGAAATATGAACTTAATTTCCCACAGAGCATCTAAATTCCTCTGTGTGGTCATGGTCATCTACAAGGAGTCAATATTCGAGAAGAAAAGAACAATACGCCTAAGATGCAGCTGCACTGCTACTCCTGTATTTTGGTAATCCTGTGCATTAAGAGAAACAATAATGGTGTGAAATTTCATATTTTTCCTCCATGTCATTTCCTTATAGATATGAAAATGGCCAACCCATGGGCTGAAATGTTTTCTACTGCTGGTTGGTGGAGAGAAGACAAACATGGTATTAAAGCAATATCTGAAAAGGGTACTATCTCCAAATGGATCTTTACATCCAATTCTTCATTCTCAAATCCATGTATCTATCTTCCAAGTCTCTTGGATAGAAACAAAGTCACTGTTTTATCAGCAGAAAATTTCTTCGAACCTCACTCAAGAACATTCTTTTACAATTGTTCCAAGAAGAGTTGGAATCACTACATCTCTTATGTTATCCAGTTGAATGAATGAATTCCTGGTGGCTGCTGATGAAGCTCCGGATGTTTTAAATAAAATGAACAGTTATGTTTAAAGTCTTTTATAATTCTTGAAAAGGAGAAGAGACTCCAATATGTGGATGTCCCTCTAACTCTAATGCATCAATGAAAAAAACTTTCACCTTCACTCAATTGTACATGCATTATCTTTTTCTATCTGCTTTAAATTTTACCTAAGCCATTGAGCCTAGTAAACATAGTTTGATTTTTACTAGGATTATTATAAATAACCATACAAACATTGAATATTTTAATTTCTCAATATTACCTAAATTATACAAAACGATTGTTCAGTGAGATGGAACTTGACTTTTATTCAGAGTTCCCATGTCTTTTTTGGGCAGTTTAAAGTCATGCACGTCGGACATAAAGAGGCTAATGTTTAAGGTCAAAATAGCTTTGACCGAATGAATTAGAATTGACTCAATTCCTTGAAAATTCATCAGAAAACATATTACCATACTCAAGTATGAGGGAAAATATGTAAACTATGACGTAAGAATATTTGAATCTGAGGAATGATATGAAAAAGAGCTAAAAGGAATTAGAAGAACCAGTTCCCAAGAATGAAGTTACCATTATTTAACAAACTCGTTAGGGGGATGAATTATGTAGGGCCACCTAAGGGCATTAGCTGCATAGTCAAATAAATAGAAACTTTTGGCTCACAGGTATATTATGTAGACTACTTATGAAAGGCCACCTAAAGGAATGTGCTACATAGTCAGGCAAAAGAACTCTCAGAAATTTACTTTCCTAGTGCTAAAAGCCAGTGAAATTTTATGGACATTCAAATTTTCGGATGTATATAATTTTCTATATGGAAATAGGTACTTGAATATGGAGAAGATATTTCCAAACAAGATTATCGAAGAACTAGATGGGTATCACTCTTACGGAGGTCTGACCCAAATGTAGGGAAGGAGAATATAAACCATAGACTTAAATACTTTAAGATCATGAAAAAGGATATGGGATAAATATGTTAAGGATTGATACTTTTTCGGATCCCTACATACTGTCATTTAAGACCAACAAGGAAAAAAGAGGCTTTCGTCCCAAGAATGAAGTTACTAGTATCCAAAAAACCCGTTAGGGGGTTGAATTATGCAGGGCCACCTAAGGGCATTGGCTGCATAGTCAAATAATAGTATCCTTTGGCTGAAAAATCTGTTATAGAGACTGTTTATGCAAGGTCGCCTAAGGGCACAAACTGCATAGTCAGGAAAATGAACTCTCAGAAGTTTGACATTTTTGTGACTAGAGGTCATGAAATGGTTTATGAAGATCTGAAAATATTTAAGGTTAGGATTATGACACATAAAGATGGGTATTTTACAATGTATACAATGATACACAGATCAATACTAACCATAATCATGTTGTAGCTGGGTCTTGAATGGAAATGTTGGACTTTACTACGTATCCCATAAGGATGGGAATCATGCCATACGTAGTTCTTGAACTACAGCTTAACGGCATGTGGGACAAAAGGATTGGGGATCTTAGCTTAGGGTCATAGATCTTGGACCATTATAAGAAATACACAGTTTGTGTTTTCATGGGGACTTTTCAGTCAAGGGACTGAAAGTGGAATTTGGGGATAGGCCCAATAGACTTGAGGCTGGATTCGAGGGACACTCGAATGTTACTACGTATCCCATAAGGATGGGAATCAAGCCCACATAGTTCTAGAAATACCCTTTGTACAAATTTGGTTGGTACATGTGAAGGGTGAAAGGGGAATTTTAGTGCAATGATGATTTAACCCAAGATAAAAGGATCAGGTATTTCCATGTATGCACATAGTCTTTGAAATGAAACATGACTTAAAATCAATTTAAATAATGTTTCCCTCTTAGGTGAGGGTGTCAAAGAATATTGTAGTAAATTGTCATACTGGACAAAAGTGTTGTATAGTTTAACGTCGTATAGAAAGGATGAAAGTGAACCAATGTAAAGGTTTTGATTTTAGGGGCAGTTTGACGAATCAACATCATATGAGATGGAGGTAAACCGATGTGAAGAGATTGTTTTTGGGCTTGAACCTTGGGAGGTTTCCTACGTACCCAGCCTAGAAGGCAAGGATCAAAGTCTACATAGTTCAATTTAAAGAATGAATTAATGATCAAGTTGTTCTTGGGGACAACGGCCTAAAAAAGGTGTTGGGACTTACACATGGTTAGTAGCCCAGAAAGAGTGTTATGGTTGAAGTTTTCTCTAAGATCACGTGAGTCATACTCGGTGCGAGAAACAAGAGGTTGTAACAACCCTAACTATGCACAATTTAATGTCTTGTAGGACATATAAAGGGACTATGCAGTATAAATTCTTGTAGTTAGGACTATTGGTGCTGCACAGTTTAATTTCATGTAGCAGGGACAAAGTATAGTAAATGTCATGTAGGACATATTAAAGGACTTTCTATACAGTTTAGCTTCATGTAGTTAGGACGATGGGGATAATACAGTTTAATGTCATGTTGGACAAAAGGGGGACTGTGCAGTTTAATGTCACGCAGTGAAGACAAAAGAGTATACCATTTAACATCATGTTGAACGTATTAGGGATTTTTTCACAGTTTAACGTTATGTTGGACGACAAAAGGGACGATACAGTTTAACGTCATGTTAGATGAAAGTGTCAATAGTTTAAAGTCATATGCATGGACTGTTGGTTATGCAGTTTAACTTCTTTCCGGAAATAAGAGACTTATGTACAGTTTAGCATCATGTAGTTAGGACGTCACAGTTTAACGTCGTATGGGATGAAAGGATACATACAGTTTAAGGTCATATGTATGGACCGTGGATGGTGCAGTTTAACATCTTGCTGGATGTAAGGGACTTGCAAATAGTTTAGGGTCATATGCTGGACCGTGGTGCAGTTTAAGGTCATACCAGACCATGGTGCAGTTTAAGGTCATCCTGGACCATGGTGCAGTTTAAGGTCATACTGGAGAATGGTGTAGTTTAAGGTCATACTGGACCATGGTGCAGTTTAAGATCATACTGGACCATGGTGATGCATTTTTTATTTATACAAAATACTTCTTCAAAAATCTGGCATTGGATGGAGTAGTGATGAGTTCTCCATCCATCGGGATTAATGAATAAGCTCCATTGGAGAATACCCTATGAATTGAGTAAGGTCATTTCCATTTTGGCTCAAGCTTGGGAGGTTTCTATCCTGGTATCATTGTAGTTCTGAGAACTTACACAAATTCTCCCTGAGTGAATGAATGAAGACGAACTTTTTTGTTGAAAGCCCATGCTATTCTATTCTGATAGACTTCTAAGTGGTGAAAAGTGCACAATATTTTCTCATCTAACCATTCCAATTCATTCAATATCTTTTTAGATTGTTCATCTGTAGATGACTGATCACAAATGGCTATGCTGAGCGAGGGTAGTTGAACTTCAATGGCCATGACTACTTCTCTTCCATATACCAATGAATATGGAGTTGACCACGTTGCAGTGTGGGTGGTAGTCTGATAAGCCCATAATGCATGAAAGAGTTTATCAGGCCATGACTTCTTATCTTTATCCACCATCTTTTGCAGTATATTGGAAAGAGTCTTTTTGAAGGCTTCTATCTGGACATTGGCCACTGCATGATACCGAGATGAATGATTGGATGTGATGTTATATTCTTGATACAACTTCTTCACCTCGGATGAACAGAAGTTGGTTCCATTATTCGTCAATATGGTATGAGGGACACCAAATCTGGTAATGATGTTAGACTTGATAAAGCTAACAATGCATTTAGAACTGACTTCTTTGAGAGGTACTGTCTCTGCCCATTTGGAAAAAAAATAGTAGTACTAAGAATATACATAAACTGCTTGGCCGTAGCTGAAGGGTATGGTCCCACCACATCCATTCCTCATGTGGTAAATGTCCATGAGTATTTACTTGTATGAAGAAAATCTGGAGGTTGATGAATGAATTTTTCATGTACTTGGCATGAATGACACTTCGTTGTAAAATCAACACAATCTTGTATCCTGGAAGGCCAAAAGTATCCAAGCCTTCAAATCTGATCAGACAGTCTATGTTTAGATTGGTGGGAACCATAGATTCATGCATGCACTTCTTTCATGATAGCCATTATCTCTTCCCCATCAATGCATTTGAAGAGAACTCCATCAAAACCACATTTGTAGAGAATTCTCTCTAAGTGATCTGAGCTATCATAAAGAGTAAAATTGACCACACATCACCGGATTTGTTCTTTCTAGGCTCTATCAGGTGGAAGTGTTCCATTTTAAAGGTCTTCCCTAATAGGTGGCATCCATCTTGTAGTATGACCATACAGTTCAGGAATGGGACTAATTTCATTAATTTCCTCTGTTCTGATTCGAACATAAGGTGAAATTGCATGACAGTGGGCAATACTGATGGTTGTCTCGTCCCGATTTGGATCTTCCAGAGCTGGGGCTATATTAGCCAGTGCATCAGCTTGAGCATTTTTTGATCGCGGGACATAAGGAAATATCGGTTCCAAAGGGAATTACTCCATTAACTCCTTGACGTAATCATACAAATGGATTAGTTCTTATTTTCTGATGGAATAATCCCCATTGACTTTCTTGATTACCAGGTCTGAATCACCCTTAACCTTTAAGTGATTCACTTGTGCTTGAAGTACTAACTCCAAGCCTGCGACGAGAGATTGATATTTTTCTTCATTATTGGTACCACATTCCCACAATAATAAAGAATAAGGTAACACTTCCTTTTCTGGAGAAATGAGCACAATTCCTTAGACAACTTTGTTGACTTTAGAATTTTCTATTTTCCTCCTCATTGGACTTCTGGAAGCACCATCAAAATACAATTCCATTTCCTAAGGACTTTCTTAGATAGAGATGACTTCCTCATTAGGGATTTCAACATCTGAAGATGTTTCTTCCACTGAAGGGTGTTCAGCCAGTAAATCAGCCAGAGCTTGGCCCTTTATCGCCTTTTAAGACACATACTGAATGTCGAATTGCTGCAAAATAACTACCCACCTTTCCAGACGCCCTGTAAGAATTGGACGACTAAGGATGAATTTGAGCGAGTTATTTCGAGATACCAATTGGACCTCGTGATGTTGCAGGTTATGTCTCAACTTCTGAACTACAAAGATTAATGCCAGGAAGCACTTCTCAATACTTGAATACCAGGTTTCTGCTTCAAGCATAGTCTGACTGAGGTAGTAAAGGCTGTTTTCATTCCCAGAATCATTCTTCTAAGCAAGAAAGGCACCCAATGATCGCTCTAAAGTTGTCACGTAGAGGATAAGTGGTGTTCCTTCAATAGGTGGCATGAGTACCGGTGGGCTCAAGAGGTATTTCATGAGAATATCTAATTCTTCTTGACATTCTTCAATCCACTGGTAAGTGACTCCCTTCTTCATCAATTTGGTGAAGAGTAAACTTTTGCCTGCCAAATTGGCGATGAAATGCCGAATATAGGCTAAGTGTCCTTGAAGTCCTCTTAATTCTTTAAAATTTTGAGGAGGTCACATACCATGGATTGACTTTTTCTTCTCAGGATCGACTTCAATACCATGATGGCGTACAACAAAGATGAGAAATTTTCCTGTGGTTACCCCAAAAGCACATTTTAAGGGGTTCCTCTTCAAATTATGTTGTCGAAGCTTGAGGAATATGAATTCCAAATCAGCCATGTGATTATAACGTTGTTTGGATTTGACTACCAAATTGTGCACATAGAATTCAACAATCATCCCTAAAAAAGTTTTGAAGATACGATGCATGGAACACTGATATGTTGCACCTGCATTCATTAAGCCAAAGGGAATTACCCGGTAGCAAAACACACCCTAAGGGGCTCTGAAGGCTGTGGATTCCTAATCTTCTGTGGCCATTCGGATCTGATTATATTCGGAATATCCATCCATGATGTAAAGTTCATCATAGCCAGCTGTTACATCAATTAAAAGTTCTATAATCGGAACTGGGAAATCATCCTTAGGACAATGCCGATTAAGATCTCTGAAATCGATGAAAACTCTAATTTGTCCGTTCTTCTTCTTCACAGGGAAAATATGAGCCAACCACTTGGTATATTGAACATCTCTGATGAAGTTAGCTTTGATAATCTTATCCACCTCAACTTCAATTATGGAAGCATAAGTTGGGTGTGTTCTTCTCGCAGCTTGCTTAAATCCTCGATGATCTTATAGTAAACCCAAATGCTGAGTATCCACTTCAGGATCAAGCGTTGGAAATTCTGTATAGTTCCAAGCAAATATATCTCTATTTTTCTTTAAAAAAGAAATATACATCTCTTGTTCTTCAAGATTCATGGCCGCACTAATTAAAGTGGGGCGTGGATCTTCTTTTGTACCCAGATTTATTTCTCTGAGTTCATCCATGGTGGTAGAGATACCCTCTTCAAATGCTGGAGGAGCATCTCTCAGATCTTCCTCTTCTTCTTCATAATGTGTTATTTCTTCCATTTATACTTTCATAGCAGATGATAAAGAAAAATGTCCATGATCAGAATAGATGTTAAAATTTGAACATCTTGAAGAAGAGGCTTCCATTTATGACCCAATTGATGTTGAAAGTTCTTCCTTGGGAAATAAAGAGGAGGTGATGGATTGATAATCTACATCATTGTTCACCTCTGATGTTGCTATAACTTCTTCTGGCCGGGTTGGCGAAGTATAGACTTGCTGGATTTCAGCAGATGAAACGAAGACATCTCCATTTAAGATTTCATCCTTACCTGGTGGGTTACCAGTATCTCCCATGTTGCCAGGCTCAATTTCCGTAATAGATATTATGGATCATTCCATAAGAGTATTTTGATTTGGGTCAACTATGTCAATTTTTCTGATAGGCAACACAAAATCTGTACTCACATGCGCAAATGGATTTATTGGAATCTTTTCCAAACCATATGAAGCATTAACTTTGGTAATCTCCCTAGTTGTGGATTTATCCTTTCCCTTCATGTGATAGAATTCTGCCTCAATGTATTGAGACACACATGTCTTGAACGGGGCCTTATCACCATATAATGTCCCAACATGTCCATCGAAACAATATTTGATACATTGATGGTATGATGAAGGGATAACCGCATGTTGATGTAACCAGGGTCATCCAAGAAAAATGTTGAAAGCTGAGTCTTGATCAAAAACCATGAAATCTGAATTGGATACAAGATCTCCAAACTATGTTCTGAGCATAACTTCACCCAGTAGTTCTTGTTCATTTTTATCATATCATTGTAACATTATGTTATAAATAGATAAATCAGATTTCGTGAGGCCCAATCGACGAAGTGTATGAATGGGCATGAGGTTGACTCCTGAACCATTGCCAATGAGAGTTCTTTGGACGTCTATGCCATTGACCTTTCGAGATAAGTACAAAGGTCTAATATGTCCATGCACGACATCATCTTCATCTTCATCAGTGAAATATATCACTACATGGCATTTCGCATGATTATTCTCTATGTGATTGACTTCAGCTACAACAATTTCAGTTTCAAACTCTTGAGTACATGAAAAAGCCTCGATGAGTGCCTCCCTAAGATCCTTTGACAGATTCAAAGCATCCAGAATTGATGACATGGCCGGTATATGGGACAGGTGTTTCAATACATCATACTTTTGATCCAGAGCTCTACGTTTTCCTATAGGAACATGTGGTTTAGTAGGTTCCTTGGAAGAAGATGCTTTGGAAGTTGATCCATCTTGTATCGGGATAGAAGTTTGCAATATTCCTAGTTTTAGAAGATTAGACCGATTCAATCCATTTACTTGTTGAGAGGAATAAGATGGAACCTTCAACCGGTCTTGCAGAATAACTTTTCCAGGACTGAATTTTCTATTGGTGGAAGAACTTGTGTGTTCTTTTTGAGCTCGTTGAAGAGCTCTACCACGAGTTTCTACTGCGTACACAGTTCTAGCAGGGGTTGAATTGGAATAGTGGCTTCTGAAAGATCCATGTCTTCCCCAGTATCCTGAGCCTATGGAAGATCCACTAATTCCTCTATTTGATATAAGGAATTTGGGCTCATTATAATCGAAACTGAAACTGGAATACGGATCTGTTAATTTAATCATTTTAACAGAACCGAAAATCAATTTTTCATCTGATGATGAGTCTACCTGACTAGCCAATTAAGCTATGCCATTTGATGGGGCGGTGCCCATTGCTTCGAAGTAGATGTCATGAAATATTCTAGGGTCAATGAAAACTTAGTCTTTGACACGTACTCATCTTCTTCTGATTCTTTCTCTTTATTTGAATCATACCATTTAATCGAGGATTTTCTCTCTAATGAAGAGGGTTTTTCTGTGGAATTCATGGTAGAAGGCACAATTGGTTTCTTCAATTGCGTTCGCAAAATAGAATGAGTTTGGTTGAACATATTTCTGACCATCCAATCACCATATTTTTGTGCATTTTTTTCTTAACTTCTTTCCATTCGCCTTCCTCTAGAACTGTAGCGGTTACACATGCTACCTGAGCTGAAGAAACATTCAGTTTGACTTGTCCCGAGCCAACCATCTTTTGCAGGAGGACTTTGAAGACAAAACACTCCTGCATGGGATTCCCTAGCATCTAATTAAATGGGAAATAATTGGTATGGTCTTCATATCCTTCCTTGTTTGTCCTTTTGGGCCTTGGCAACTGAACCAAATTATTTTCCAAATCCAAAATGAAGTAACCAAGAACTTGTTCATTTCGGAAAGAGTATGTTTTGATTTTTATATCCTCAAATTTTTTTTGTCTTTGATCTCTTTGATCATCTTGATGAAACGGCCTTTGTTATTGGCGCTCAAGAGGTGGAGCCCTTCGAGAAGATGAAGGTTTGGAAGTAGAAGTAGGTACAAGTGATTGTTTAAGCATAACTATAGCAGTCTCTTCTTTACCCATTCTCCTTCCTGGAGCTGATGGACTTACACAAGATTTAGCCTTAGTTTTTATAAGGGAATCATCAATTTGTTGAGCGATTGAAGTAAGGTCTTGAAACCCTCCTGTGTATTTCAGAGGAATCAACGGCGTTCGTAATTCGTCAGGCAGATTTTCCACACAAATTGGCAACAATTCCTCTTGAGGGAGTGCTAAGCTCAGGGAATATGTTAACCCCTTCCAGGGAACAATGAAATCAGAGACTCTTTCATTCTCCCTTTTCATACAGTTTGTAATATCGAAAACTATTTTCTTTGGCAATGTAGTGTTGAATTGAAGAAGAAATCGTTGATGAAGATCTTCCCATCCGGTAATTGACCGGTATTTCAAGATTGTATACAAAAAAAATCTGGTCCTTGCATGGTTCGCACGTAGCATCTGAGTTTCACCGCTACTTGCTACTATGGATTTCCCATCATAGGATCAAAACAAGACACGTAATGCGTCAAATGTTGTTCAGGATTGCCTGATCCATTGAAAATAGGGAATACAGGGTTCCAAAAATTTGATGGGGCAGAGATTGAATCTACCCATTCATGGTAAGCTTTCTTTTCTGGTTGAACCAGTGCATGCATTCCTTCTATAGCTTCCAACCGAGCTATTAATGACTCAATAGTGGTTATTAACTTTTGAGAGACATCCGGTTGAGCTTGAATATGAAAATGTGCCCTGACTGGAGCTTGGATAGGTGTGGCAGCAGGTACTGCAACTAATGGAAGCACTACCAATTGTTGTTGCACTTGACCCGTAGGATTAGACCTGTGAGGGTGTACTGATAAAGGGGGATATTCTCGATCCATCTCAGTAGCTGCAAAAAAATCCCTTGTTTGACTGACTGTAGCACGTTTAGGAGGAAGACTAACCTGAAGTAGTTATGCATTCATCCTCCTCAATTCCTTCATTTCTTCCTCCTGTTGCGCAAATCTTTGCCCTAGTGAGAGCGATTAGCCCTCTCCAGAGGGAGGATATGTAACCTGATTCTTCCCCTTCCCCTAGTTTGATCCCTTTCAGAGTGGGGGAAGTGGGTTATTTGGAAGAACACCTAGATTTTGGGTAATCCTTTGATTTTTTGAATGCACACCTTCTTCATTTGTGTCTCTGTGTACAACTTCCTGAACATGAACCTATTCTTCTGATCCCTCTAAGTGAGACTCATCTGTTGGATAAGCAATAATGGCATTGATGACATTGATTGATGCATAATTCATTGTGTCCCTTCTATCAGCATTTCTGTGATATTGTATCCTTCCATGTCTTTGATGAGACATTGCCTTTTGTTGATTCGATCCCTTAGGAACTTCTTGAAGAACCATAATTTGGAGAGAATCTCCGGATAATTTTGCTCTTCGTTCCTCTTGTGTCATCTTCCCCAATCGAGAAAAGACTGACTTTCTATGAGAAGGGGGTTGATGATTTGAAAAAGTCCCTAGTTTGGTGGATTGGGGTTGTTCCTACTGTCTTTGCTCAACACCTCGAATCATATTTTTTGATTCTGAGGGTTTGTTTTAAAGAGTCCCCAGTCTGGTGAGCCAGGGTGGCTCTTGACATGCTATGTCTCAGACTTTCTTAAAATCTCTCTTGATCTTGCAGACCTTGGTCCGGAAATTAACTGGATGCATCAATCGACATCCACTTTTATCACCCGGTTCAAAAGACCGTTGGATGATTTCTGAAACTTATGTCACTTGGTGATGTTCTGGCTCCAAACGAGAGGCATGTACAATATTCTCGTTTGCTTGATCCATGATTAATTAGACAACTTGTTCTCTATATTATTGATTTTTAGAGGAACTAGTTGAAGCATGTTCTTGGGAAACTTTTGATTACAAACAAAGCCAGGTATTTGTGGCCGTCCATGGGAAATAACATTGCATGAGACCATTTTTGCTGGGCTTTTCTAACTGGAGAGCACCATGAAATGCAGTGCTCCATGAACACCCTATACTCTGACATGAATACCATATGGGGCATTGGCAATTAACGAGCGCAACTTTCTTAGTGTGCCAAGGCATGAATGTTGAATGGCTCTCTGCTGATTTTCAGCCTTCAGATATCGAGAGACTGATAGAGATGCCAAGTCAATTTGGCGTTGTAACCCTTTTATTATATTAACATTATTTTCATATTCATCATAAGATAATACTTTATTTTTTTAAATGACAATGATTTTTCCATATGTTGAGACGAATATCATGAATTCCATCTTCTGTCAACATTTCTGGAATGTCATACTTAGAGTCATCCAGAGGCCAAAAGATGACTGGCACTTCACCTTTAACCAGTTGTTTTCTCATGTTCAGCATTTCCTCTTTATCATTTGATGAAGATTATTCTACCTGTTTTGACCAGAGCTGGTGCTTCCATGTTGCTTCATTGGATTCAACAGGATTGGTAGAGAAATCACGGATTAAACTAGAAGATGCATGACTTAGGGGTGGTTCAGAGAATGACCTACACCCTGGGATATCATATGATTGAGAATGTATTTCACCTGCCAACGATGAAACATCAGACATGAATGGTTTCGCATTTGCAGGTGCCTCAAGATAAGAGGGCTTTCTCGTCACTACATTGTACACTGGAGCATTTTCCGGGCAATGTGAATCACTACTGCGGAGAGGACTTTCTCAGTGAAATTCATCATCATGGGGAGGGCCACCATGGTGGGTTACATCAAAATATGAGATCTATTTCTCCTTGGTCTTCTGGGCACACAGAGGGTTTCTGTGGCTCGCATCTGAAGACGAAACATCGATATAGACCAAATTGACAGGGAGCAAGCCTTCATGAGGAAGTGTCTGTTGAAGACCTTCCGAATTAATGTTCCCCCTATTGGGCGATGAGGGAGTAGAATCTTGAATTCCAACAGATAAATATATTAGGGCTTGAAGAACTCCATCATCGAGCAAGGCCATGTTACAGATTGGATCTTGATCTCTTGTCCCTGCTGGGCAGGTCTTTTTCTTAGATGCCTTCTAACTCTCCTTGGAAACCACTTGTTGACAAAAGTGGCTGCTCTGAGTAGGTGTATGTGCCTGATCAGGAGAGATATCCAGGTTAAGATGATGATCTCCACTCAAATAAGGTGTATGTCCCTGACTTGGTTTTCTGTATGATATGAGGGAGTATGCCCCACAACCCTCTTGGTTGGGAACAGATGTGTGTGTTTGTTCCAGAGTGAACTGTTGATGTGTCACTCTACTGGTAGGGATTGATTTATGTGTCTTTCCCTGAGATTCCACTGAAGCTGTTATAATATCCTGACAGGCATCCAGGATATGAGCCGTAATTTTCTTCTGCTCTTTCACCATTTATAGAATATGCTTGGTGACTTCAGCTGCCGGAATAGGGATACACTTTCATTCTGGGCCTGGAGTAGGTGTATGTGTCTGGTCCTTTCCTCCTTTTCCTGTCAGTGAATCTTGATAGTAATCAAGTGTAGGGGCAGAGAGTTGAGTCTGCCTCTTTTTTGTCACCGGAACATTATGACTGACTTCTCCGAATGCTACCAAGCGAGACTGTTGGTAGGATTGATCAATACTAGCAGGTGTTTGTGCCTGCTAATTGCACTTCACCAAACATGGTTGACGAGATCCATCATATGTAGTCAAACGAGCCTGCTGACTAGCTGGTGATGTATAAATAGGTGTATGTTCCTGCCTATAGTACTCTACCAGAATTTCCTGGCGGGATTGGTGTGATGCTTCCAAACGAGTCTGCTGGATAGCAGAATTAAAACGGACATGTGTGTGTGCCTTCTCATTGCTTACCACCAAGTTAGGTTGGTGGACTTCTCTGGAGATGACAGAGATGAGAACCTACTCACTGTTAACCGGATTTCACCTCTGGCGATTCCTCTTTCATGATCGGGTTCGAGGAACCTAATCCGAATGCCTGGAGTCGGTACCCTGATCATGTTGAGGGCGCACTGCTGCACGAGTCTGGCAGCGATTGTTGGTGGGAGCACTCGAGAAGGACCCCTGTCTGGTTGAATTAAGTCATTGAGGTACCTTCTCATTCACCTCCCAAGAATATGGGAGTGAATGGTGATTGAGTTTCATGGATAACGACCCGAAACGGTTGGAGACGGTGGTTAGCACCGCCTGCTTCTTGATCACTGGTCGTCGTTGTCCGGATGACCAGGGTGAATTATTCACTTGGAGGGCTTGTCAGGAAACCTCTAGAGTTGGAATGGTACCGTGTTGATGGTACTCTTTAACTAGCGTGTTTGATACCCAGCATTGAAGACGCTAATTAGGTGATATCATCCTCAGAGTGGATGATGATCCAGCCAAAGTTGCAGCAGTGGCATTCATAGTGACGGTATGCACTGGTGTGAACATGAGAGCAGCCATTTCTTAGAATGCAGAAAATCATGGAAAAGTGTGCCTGTTTGATATAATAGACGTAATCAAGATAAATTCATCCACTACATCTTTTGGATGAGAACATATGTCAATGATTTTTTTGTTGGCCCTCTCATTGATTTTTAAATAGGGGCCTAACAAATATGCAAAACCTCATTTTAACTTGGCACTAAAGTTCATGTCAGGTTCACCATTTTCTGTTTCCCTCTGGAATCGGGGATGACCTCGTTGATTGAAGGTTCAAACATTCCAAGAAGTTTCTAATGGGTTTGTTCGCAGAACCGGAAACATCCAATGATTGCATATCCATTTGAACCAACTTTCCAAAGGTAGGCGCTCATTAGTTGTGGACTGATGAGGCACAGGAATTTAGATTGGTCGAGAGGATGGGAGGTCAGACTCATCACAACTTTTTTAGGGTAATTATTGTCTACTCCGGGACTATCTTTATATATTTATGTTATGTTCATGAATCCTTATTAAATTACCAAGTATAAAATGAGCTTTCCTTTAGATATAGAAATCAATTATTGATATTTAGGAAATTTAGAGAATCTTTTATATGTATTTTAGGTTCTTCATCGATAGAGAATCATCTATATTTTTAAGAGATTCTTAGTCAATGGTATCCTTTAATACATAAAATTCTCTTGGTCATTATGATGACCATACTAGTTTTAAAGACACTAAGTGGGGCACTTGAGGTTTATTATCATTCAGAAGGACATGGATTATTTCAGAGTTGGGATCGTACCTGCTGATGGGCTACCTATATATCCTTTGTTTTAGAAAAGGAATCAGAACCCACGTAGTTTGAGAAAAGTAGCATGATGTTTATGATTGATGGCTCAAAGAAAGATGTCATACTTAATTTTACACTCTGAGCTCACGTGAGTTATGATTGGTGTGAGAAACAAGAGGTATTGGTAAAACCAGACAATCGTGCCATAAAAGATACAATCATAAGAAATGGTGTGGGGCTTATGTATGTATGACTTCCCAAATAGATGAAGATTAGGATTTACATCAGGGAATAAATCTTGGAACAGGGTCCATAAAGTTATATGTACTTTATGGAGATGTGGATACTCTAATTTTGGGGCATACTCCTGAAAAGGAGGCCCAAATTAAGAGGGGACTTATGATTGGGTTTTACTCCTGAGAAGGAGACCCAGATCAAAAAAAAGTAAATTAGTACTGGTTAAGAGAAATTAAGAATGGGGCTTACTCCTGAGAAGGAGGCCAAGGTTTAGGGATTTGAAAAATTAAGGGACATGGGGCTTACTCCTAAGGAGGATGCCCAAAATTAATGAGAATTATGACTGGGACTTACTCCTGAAAAGGATGCCCATATTTGAAACTGGGGCTTATTCCTGAAAAGGAGGCCCAGGTTAATGAGGACTTGGGACATATTCTTGAGGAGGATGCCCAGTCTTGAGAATTATTATTGGGGCTTACTCTTGAAAAGGAGGCCCCAGTTAAGAGAATTATGGTTGGGGATTACTCCTAAAGAGGATGCCCATATTTGAGAATTTTAAGATTGGGGCTTTCTTTTAATGAGGATGCCCAGATTGGGGGACTGGGGGCTTACTCCTATGGAGGATGCCCAAAATTAATGGGAATTATGACTGGGACTTATTCCTGAAAAAGAAGCCAAGTTTAAGGGGTTCTCTCATCTTTAAAGGATGAGGTTGAATGAATGAAATCTCAATCTTTAGTGACAAAAAGATATGAAAATCACTAGGTTTTGAGTAATGTTCCACGGAGTTCCTTTCAAATAAGGAAGCCAAATCAAGAAATCATACCATAAATGGCTTTGAAGAGTGTCTTGAAGACTGAATCTTGAATATCAGAGGCGGAATGACATAAGAGTGGTTAAATGGGCAAGAAAGTAACCCAAAAAGGTAGGGGAGAGCAAGTCCTGGTAGGCGCGCAAGTACTGCATGGGTGCGCAAGTCCTGGTCGCGCAGGTATACCTGCGCGGCACATGGGTACTTGCCCGTTAGTAAACAACCATGGTAATACTTGGGCGATCCTTGACCAATGCCATTAGAATTATCTTGAGGTACTTCCAGAAGAGAGGCACGCAAGTTTTGGTGAGGAAGTAGGGCGGCGTGCAAGTATGTTTATTTCCCTTTATGGTAAAACACCTTAGGCATGCAAGTAATAGTGAATTCTAACACTTAGAAATTCCTCCTCTTGTTTAGACCTTCCATTCTAGGTAAAAAATTACCTTAGAAGTGTTCAGAAGACCTGAAGAAGAGACTTGGGCGTTCATAGCTCTAAATCTGAATTCTGAAAAGAATTCCTCCGAAATGGGGGGGGCAACAGGGTCTATTTATAGGCTGGAGAAGAGACCGACCAGTTATCACATAGGGAGCACAAGTCACTTGTGAAACCATTAGGCATCGCGCAAGTAGACTTGCGCGGTAGTGATGGAACTTGCGCGATGCATGTGCTTTTGAAGCCTTATCCACGCCTTTGTCAATTTTTGATATTTTCTTCAAAGGCTGAATCAATGTAAGCTAAGTCATTTCCATTTACATTCCTTTGGACTCTATGACGAAAAGGAGTGTCAACACATACTAAAGTGCAATTAAGAAAATAACATATTCTTTATGATTCGTTAATTATTTCAATTAAAAACATGAATCTCTATAAAAAAACATAGATTCTTAAAAAATAAAAAAAACCACCATTACTCCTCAAATAAAATCTCATAGTATTATATTTTCCTTATGTATATAGTGTTCCCAACAGAGCAGAAATCGTTCAAAATAAAATTTATCACTTAATCACTGAATCATTTTTTTATACTAAGGATATTAATTTGATAAAACATAATATCCCAAATTATCTTATTATTGATCAATAAAATCATGTAACTAAAAAGAATTAGTCATACTAACTAGGGACTTCACGTAGTCCAGTGGAATGTGATGAATCCTAGTCGAACTTTGGTTGTGGGTTTGATTCCAATAGCTTTATCCGACACGACATGTTCTCACATGGTCTGTGCGTTTTCCTTTTTCAAAAAAAATTATTTTATAACATTCCAAAAATGAGTTAAATTCCTCAAAATGTCCATAAAAAAATTTAACCACAAATTGTATCTCATACCTCACATTTTCATCCAAAAATTTAATAACCATTAATTTCATTTCCTCAAATTCCTGGGTCATATAAAACCAAATTGTTCTTTATAAAAATATCCAAAAAAGATAAGATAATTATTCCTCAAATATAATTTTACATAACAAAATTTAGGGTTACACATAGAAGAGAAAATTCTTCCAAAGTAATCCCATCAACAAAGAGGATTAATATTTTAAACATTTTTCCATCCATTTATTTACACGTAGGTTCTTCCATGACTTAGTGTTTATCCTATTGAATTGGGAATTGACTCAGAAAATGCATTGGTCCACTATATTTATGACAAATGACTGTAAGAAGATTCTTAGGATCATTTTTATTTTCTTCCATAGTACTCTTCATTTTCCCTCAGAAATTATTTACATTATTTCCTTGATTCCCAACCATAGAGTATTTATTTGTTCCATTGAGACACTTTCCTGGGTGTCTCCTTCCACATTTCCAACATTATGGAAATTGAGATTTCTATTCTCCATGATCTCTACTGCTGGATCTCTTATCATTCTTTGGATTTCTCTACTTCGTTGAGTATGGTAGTTTGTTAATGTATATACTATTGATCATATTTTCGGAAACTAGATTCATAATGAACAAAATATCTTTTATGCATATCAACATTCCATTTAGTTTCTCATCTTCACCATCATGCCCACCTGGTACATCAAGTTCAATGTTACTGTGACTTCTTTGTAATCAATCCATTAACTAAAACAAGAGAGCACATTGTGAGTAAAAATATTATTAAAATCATTTAGAGAATATCAGGACACATTATTTTCATTCTAAAACACATTTAGATTCTAAAAATGTTATTTATTCTAATCTTATATTAAAATCGTTTAAATCGTTTTGTGAATAAAATGTGAATTGTTCTAAGAATATCACCCTGGAGTTTTGTAACCAAGAGTGAATCATGGCCCATTGTCAGGCACCATATCCCATTTTAGTCTTGTTCACAGTAGTGTTTTTAGGTTTTACCATTAGGTAAATTTGTGTCAGAGGAACCTCTACCTTCTTATATCCAGATAGGGATGTATTTCTTGGAAAACCCGCATAATATTAGCATTACCAAATAAAATTTATATTATTATTTACTAATACTCAATGTCTATATTAGGCTAGTGTTTTCTAATAAGACTTTTTCTAAATCTATCTTCCAAGGTTTGCACTAAACTTCCTCTGATACCAACTATAACGCCCGACCCTTGTTACCCAGAGTTATTGAATTATTACCTAACATTGGCATTATCACAGGAGAAAAAATCTCATATGACTTATTAGTGTAGTATCCTTGTATGTACTTGTTACATACTTAAGTTTTACATTAAATCATTAAATAAAGAAAAACAACATTGTGTCCCCTTTGAACACACTAAAATCCTTTTACCCATCCCTATATGTTAATCATAATATACTTCTTCACATCATAGGAATATGAAATCCTAAGAAAGGGGTGAGATCAGATGCTCAGTATGGATAATGATAGAGCAGAAAATATCAGAAATAATCATAAACATTTGAGACAATGTATTCAACTAAAACACATGCCTTTTAAAATTAAACTTCGGTATAATATAGAAATGATAAATCAAATAATTCCATTTACATACTCACATGGATATTCTACTAGTATAATAATCACATGTAATATCAATATCTAATTTCATAATGATGTAATGCATATTGTCGAACATCATTACCACATATTCAAGGACTCGTTCAAACACTATAAATAAATACTTTGTCAAGGGCTTGTGCCAATACACTAGTTTGTCTCATGAGACCTGCCAATGCATCGAGGAGATATAGTGGGTTCCACCCATCAAATACTAAGTCCAATTCATTCTTTATATGAAATGATTGTAACATAATATAATCATTCGTATTAAAACTAACATTTGAAATTAATTTTTACCAAGTGCTTGTGATGTGTTAAAATATTGCCTAAACCCAGACCATGGTAACAACGTCTTTACAAACTATGGGAAAATATTTTAATTTTTAAAGATACATATTGCCATTGAAAGACCATATATAATATATATTAACACTTAAAAATCACATGGTTGAATATATTTTTTTATTAATTTCGAATAAAATATTATTTATTGTAAAATAACAATAATGTCAATTCTGATATTATTTTTTAATTTTTTATTTTTAAATATAAATGTTTTATTTAAATAAACAAATTTAGTTTTAGATATGTTTAATATTCCATATGCATCTAAATAAATTAATTAAGGCAATAATTCAATCAATTCACATAAATTTTAATATTTATAGTATCATTTATTTTAGTTATTTATTAAGTAAACAATCATCATGTCGGTGTTTCTTAAGAATTTTATGTAAAAAAATCATCTATAATAATTTTTGAGAAATTATATTGATAAAATTTACCCATTTATATTTCAAAAATAATATTTATAACTGAAATTTTGTTGTTTTCACAAATCTCAGTGTTCGATAAATGTTAATTGTCTAGAAATATCCTTTTTTGTCTTTTTCCTTACATAATCGTATATATGGGGAACTTAGATTAAATAATATCCAGAAAACCCATAAAATTAATTCTAAAAGGTAATTTTTTTCAAATAAATTGCATAAAATGGATTTTGGAAAAGCTTACAAGTCATTTTGGAAATAAATATTAAGGTTCATTTTGATATTATTCATAATTTTACCTCAACAACCGTAATTATATTTAATAACTTCCACTATTTTATTTTCTGTAAAAAATATTACTTTTAACTTAGTTGACCACAAATATAATACAGATTACAAAATTTCAGGTCATATATTCATAATTCAAATCACATAAGTTAGAATATTAAGATTAATTCTAATCCCCCAGATTGGGATAAATAACATATTTTTAATGTAGAAAACGTTTGAACGGTTTTTAATTTTTTATATTCAATTTCAATGTTAAATTGATTCTAATGTACTTAATTTTATAAATAAATGTATAATTGAAATAATTTCAATCAAATAAATTTAAAATATATTTTAACAATAATAATTATTTAAATAAAAATTCTATTTATAAATAAATTACAGTAATTTTTCCAATTCATCCAAAATTAATGTTTCTCAGAAAAATCCCAAAAATTCATTCTTAGATAATTTCAAGAATCTAAATTCTAAAAATGATATTTCAATTGAAAAATAAATTTTATAAAAGTGTCAAAATTTAGATTTAAAATAGTTGTGCCATTAAAGGGTGTAAAAACTCAATCTTGTATTTAAGGAAACCTAATTCAGTGTTTTGTGTAGCGTAAGGTTAACTTTTTTGTATAAGGCATGGAAAAAAAGTATTCTAAAAGTAAAATATTTTCTGTTCATGGGGTGTTATAGATAAGGTTCAAGAACCATGTATGTGTTCAATACATACCAGATTTGAATAAGGAGCTGTTATAGGACCTCATAGTTTTTCATTATCTATTCATCTTGGAAGTACAAAGATGTATAGGGACGTAAAAGAACACTTTGGTAGGGATAGAATTAATAGATATATCGTCGAGTTTATATCTGGATTTTTGATATTACAACAATTTAATGAAGAAAGAAAAATAGTTAAAGGGGATATTGCATCCATTACCCAAACTATAATAGAAATGGGAGAACATCATTGGGAATTTTGTCATTGGATTACCCAAAAAATATAAATGGTTTCTGCTATATGGGTGGTAGTCAACCACCTTTCATTATTGACACACTCCATTTCTATCAGATAATATTTCTATATGAATCTTCTTTATAGGATATACATTAAAGAAGTGTTAAGGCTATGTGGAGTACCACATTCTGTTGTATATGATCCGAATATGAGGATTACCTCAAAATTTGGGAAAATTCCCAAGAAAGAACATAATACATAATTGAGTTTCAAAATTTCTTATCATCCTCATAAAAAATTTTATTCTGAAATAATAAATCAAACCACATTGGATATGTAGATATCTTCCTCTCTAGATTTCAAAGGTGGTCGGGATCAACACCTTCCTTTATTTGAGTTTTCTTAAAATAATATATTTCAATTATGAATTCAAATTTAACCTTATAAATTCCTATATAGAAATAAATTTAGATCTCCAACGTGATGGAATGAGGCTAGAGAAAGAAATCTATTTGGGAACTGATTCATTGAAGAAATGGTCGGGAATGATAAAACCATTCAGCTGGAAATCATGGAGTCTCAAAGATGGTAGAAATGTTAAGCTGATAACAGATAGTCTGATCTAGAAATTAAATCTGGTGACAAGGTGTTTCTATGAATCTAACCATGGATAAAATTTAGGAGGTTCAGAATGAAAGGGAAACTAATACTTAGGTATATCATTCCCTTCTAAATTCTTGATTATATTAGGTATAAGGACCTGGCCTTAAACATTACTTAGTATTGAATTAATTGAATAATCCACATTGAGGATCCTTTCAGGTTTAGAGTTTTAGAAAGTTAGGCCATACCTATTACATTTCAAAATATTACAAGTAGTCACTTCTACTCAGTTTCTATTTTTTTTACAAATCATGAACTCTTAAAAAAAAGAGTCATGTCTAGTTCCATGTTTTAGACGGCATGACTTTCCTTGATACCATCCTTGATCCTATTCCACATTATGTCCTATGAAAAACTTTTCAAAAACTTGGGATGAGAATAAAAAGCTCAGTAAGGGATAAACAAAGCAGGAAAACTGTTAGATTTTCAAAACAACAAATAAACCATAAATATATTATCATAAGTAATACTTTTCACCTTTTTTGAAGAAGTAAATACTCTTTACTATATAAAAGATCATTACTTACCCTTTTGTAATAAAAATATTACCATTAAACCCATATAAAGAACACATAACATATAAAGGTAACTTGCGACAAAAATATACTTAAATAGAATAACCATACGGTCGACTTCCACACATATCACTAAATGGAATAGCCATACGACCGACTTCCATACGCAATGCATTGGAGGTTATAATGTAACCACCCATACTGCTATTCACGGCACCACCTGTCATTTGGTCTATCACATAACCACCCGTCAAATGTCCAAGTACAAACAAAAATCATAACACATACAACAAATATATTGGAAAGAAAACATTTCCACATTTCAATTCCAATATATCACTTAAATATATTGACATAAAAAATCAATTTTCAATACCATTATCAATACCAAAATACATAAAAGAGTATATGGTATTAAATTTCTTTTAAAAACATTACGGCTTGTTGAGGAAGCCAAAGATCAAATAATACTCGCAGTGGCAGAAAAGGTCATTGTCACCGCGTATGTTAAAAGAAATATTCATTTTTTTCGTTTAGTAAAACGATTTGTAGAAAAAGATTCCATTTGAAAAGTTAATGGTATTTATATAGCGTATAAAAGAAATTCGTTTATTAAAAC
This sequence comes from Viscum album, assembly GCA_963277665.1. Taxonomy (NCBI): domain Eukaryota; kingdom Viridiplantae; phylum Streptophyta; class Magnoliopsida; order Santalales; family Viscaceae; genus Viscum; species Viscum album. Next base: position 2,138,615,528 of record OY728165.1, read on the forward strand.
AAAATATGCCTCAATGAAAGGAGATTGAGACGAAGTCCCTTACCTCATGTCTGACTTGACTCGATCGTTCTTTAATATCCTGATTAATAAAATAATGTTAATTTCTAATTGATTAAGAACCTCTTTCTGGTTAATTATTCCTTTTATATCACTTATTACCATGTTATAAACATTATGTAACAATTTAAGTTAATAATGTTCTTTTTGCGATATTTGGTACTTGAGTAAAAATTAAACACCTTATATTTACAAGTTGTCCATGTGGTCAATATTTCATTATATCCAGACTTAATTTCATCATTTATATATCATATATATCATATATATCCAGTATATACATGTATATATAATAGTACATAACATTCGGAGGTATGAAATAAAATGCACCGTTCATGGAGACGGTAAGCCGTATGTACGAATGAACGTTACTTTCATTTCTATTTCTTATTTTAATTGAAATAAAACACAATGATACATAGGTATATTATAATTCCAGTATAATATCATGTATAATATCATTAATTACATCCTTTATACATCCCACATAAGGCATTAACGAATCACGTCACTTTGAGCGGGCGGTAGTCAACGCTTCCTCAAATGAGATTATTGTATTTCCCCACTATGGAAACAATATTGGTGTGAAATAAATGGGAAGTACAGAAGCATAAAGAAATCATAAACATAATATATATCATATATAAATAAAGTGCAGTCATAATTTCCACCATGAGAGTCGGTAATATGTAATTGAAGAGTCATCGTTGCATGAGGCATTAGTTTTCCATCCACGGAAACATTATGTTCTTCATCCATTAGATAGAGGTGTTTGTAAATTTAGTTCTAATACTTCTTATAAAAATATCCTAGTATATTTAGTATACTGGTGTTGTTACAAAATAAAGGAAATATAACGATTTTAGGGGTTGGATAAGTAAAATAAAAGAAAACAATTTAAGAGAAACTCTTACCTTTAATTTGGGTAACTCCCTTTGGTTTGAACTAAAGGACTTCTTGAAGTACCTTCATCCAAAGGTAAGTCTTTTAGGAGGAGGAGAGGGATTTAAGGAGCCTAATTGGGAAGAATTTGGACGAGCCATATGACTTGAGAGGTTTGAGGAATTTCATAGAAGTGGTCTCCTTTTATAATGAAGAGGAGGGTCTCTTTAAGAAAGTGTGAAAATATTATTTTATTATATAATGATATTCAGTTTCTAATGGTCCAAAAATAATTATAGTCGAAGATAAAATGAGTCATGGTTGAAATAAAATCATCCATTCATAATTGGACATGATTTGGATAATATTTTAATCATTATAATCTTATTTATATTAGTCATTATTTAATGAGGTAAATACTGCATCATTATTGTGTCAAAAATAATTTAATTTATTCGATGTCTAAAAATTATAAAAAAAATACTATCATGTAGGAAATCGTTTTACCTTTACAATTAATATTTATAGTCAAAAATATTCTTTATATACCACCATATAAAAATTAATTACTAAAAGATTTTTGTTTATGTCTGTTTTGCCTTTACATTAAATTAATTAGTCTAAATTGTCATTATCACTCCCAAGTGAATCAATGAGGTCCCAAAATCGACCCAAAGATGCCAATGGTCGTTAATGACTCAACAAATAATGTTTGGACAAGTGTTAAGGTAATTTTTAATTATTATAATATTCTTTTTACATTGAATTACCCTATTTACCTTTAACCACGGTAATTAAAAGTCAAAAGTTACTATTCATCAAAAATTATTTTCATCTTAAAGAACCACATTTTACTTATTTATAACAACCATGTATGTCGGATTTTTGAAATTCAATTCACAAAAGTGGTAAATGTTCATTAAAATGAAAAAGTTTGTTTTTTTAACTACCACTAAGTGGTTTCACTATTCATCAAAAATTGAAGTTTTGCAGAAAAATACCAAAAATTCAGCCTATGAATTATTTGCTATTACAAATTAAAAATTGATGTCTATTTTGCCAAATTAAAAACAAAGAAGTGGAATTAATTAATTTCAAAATTAATTCCTCCTGTTAAAACAAATAGCGTGTTTTTAAGAAACAATAACTATCAAAAGATTGGTATTTGTTTATGTCCAATTGCAAAGTGAAATTAATTCGAATGAAAAAAATTGGATTAAATGGTAAAATTATATTTCAATTTAGCTTTAAAACCAATTAAAAAGATAATCTAGCCATATAAATAAATTAGATTAAAAGGCACTTTTGAATTAAAATACAATATTCTTCAATATTCATTAAAAAATGAACTTTATCAGAAAAATTCCAAAAAATTGCACAAAGTAAATTTTGATGTCCCCATTCTAATGAATGATTTTATTTGGTCATATATAATGTATTAAAGTGACCAAAACTAGATTTAAGAAGGGTTCTCCATTAAAGGGTGATAAATCGGCCTTTTATTGAAAATTATGCTTAAAATTAGGTTCATTCACTTTTTAAACCTCTAACTTTTATTTGATAAATGTAAATATATTTAAAAATAATATATAATCATATTTTAGTTAGTATTATTCATTCCCACGAATACAACGGCTAGGAGTTAACTACCGTTTAAAATAATAATATTATATTATTAGTGTGCAACGTAAGATTCCAAAGAAACTCGTTGTTGCGTATCGGGTACACGATCGAACATAGCAACCCCTTTAAAGTAAAATTAATATTTAATTCAAAAATATTTATAAGTATAAAAATATCTTATTCTTCATTTACCTAGGATGTTACATCCTTCCCCCCTTTTGGGAATTGAGTCCTTGCTATTTTTATTCATTTATGAAAATAAGTGGAGGTATTTTTCCCTCATATCATTTTCAGATTCCCACGTTGCCTCTTCATTTATATGGTTTTTCCACAAATCCTTTACCTGGTGAATTACTTTATTTCGCAACACTTTCTCTCTACAGTCAAGAATCTGGACTGGTTGTTCTTCATAAGATATATTCTCTTCGAACTGAACTTCCTCTATGCTCAAAACATGAGATGGATCTGGAATATACTTTCTCTACATAAAAACATAAAAACATTGTGTACCTGGGATAAACATGGAGGTAAAGACACTCTGTACACAACTGATTCAACTTTCTCCATAATTTCATAAGGTTCAATGAACCTCAGACTCAAATTTCCCTTCTTACCAAAACACATCACACTTTTCCATGGAGAAACTTTGAGGAAGACATGGTCACCTACCTCAAAAAAAATATCCTTCCTCCGGTTATCTGCATAACTTTTCTGTCTGCTTTGAGATATTCTCATGTGCTTCTGAATCAACTGAACTTTCTCTACTATCTCTTCTACCAATTCTAGTTCCATCAACTTCCTTTCACTTACTTCATCCCAAAAAGCTGGAGTTCGACAATGATTTCCATATAATGCCTCGAATGGAGCCATCTGTATACTAGAATGAAAACTGTTATTATATGAAAATTCAACCAGAGAAAGATGTTGGTCTCAACGTCGCTGATAATCTAGTGAACAAGCACATAGCATATCCTCCATGGTATGAATTGTTCGTTTTATCTATCCATCTGGTTGAGGATGAAAAGCTGTACTAAAATTTAATTCAGTACCCAATGACTTATGAAGGCCTTTCCATAAGTTTGAAGTAATCAGGGGATCACGATCAGATACAATAGAGAGGGGAACTCCATGAAACCTGACTATCTCTTTAACATAAAACCAAGAAAGTTGATCTAGAGACAACGTTTATCTAATAGGAAGGAAATGAGAAGATTTAGTCAATTGGTCAACTATAACCCAGATTGCATTATTTCCTCAAGATGTATTTGGTAATCCTACAACAATGTCCATGGATATATTTTCCAATTTCCACTCTTACATCAGTAGAGGCTGAAGCATTCATTTCGGTAATTGTCGCTCTGCTTTAACTAGCTGACAAGTCAAACACTTCATAGTAAAATCAGAAATATCCCTTTTCATTCCATCCCACTAGTAATACTCTCGAAGATCTCTATACATCTTAGCACTGCCACGATGAACTGAAAACGGAGAACCTTGAGCTTCACATAACACCTAATTCTTCAACTTTGAATCACAAGGCACACATAATCTCTTTCCATATCTCAAAACAAAATCATTATCAACGTTAAAATCAGGAAACATACTCTTCTGAACCTACTCTACCTTTTTCTGCAACTCATTGTCTTCTTTCTACGCTTGATTTATTCTATCTGATAGAGATGATCTCACTGACACCTGAAACAAAACAGAAGAATTTCTTGCACCAAAAACTTATATTCCATAATTCATCAAATCAAAAACCAAAGGATCTCGTTCCAAATGTAACATGGATAATGAGACATTACTTTTTCAACTCAAAGCATCGTCCACATTATTTGATTTTCCTGGATGGTAATGGATCGTGCAATCTTAATCCTTGATTAATTCGAACCATCGCCTCTATCTAGTGTTGAATTCTTTCTGAGTGAATATATACCTCAAACTTTTGTGATCAGTATATATTTCACACTTCACTCCATAAAAATGATGCCTCCAAATTTTTTATGAAAAAGCAACAGTAGCTAATTCCAAATCATGTGTAGGGTAATTTAACTCATGTGGTTTCAACTGACATGAAGCATAAGCAATTACCTGATCATTCTACATTAGGACACAACCCAGTCCTTTCAACGAAGCATAATTGTAGATAACAAAATCACCATTTCTAGAAGGTAGTGCCAAAACTGGAACATTCACCAATCTTATTTTCAATTCCTGAAAACAATCATCACATTCTTTTGTCCAGATGAACTTAACACCATTCTGAGTTAACTTTGTCATTGGACTAGATAACTGTGCAAAATTATCAATAAACCTCCGTTAATAACCATCCTAACCAAGAAAACTACGAATAATGGTTATATTTGTTGGTCTTGGCCATTCTTTAACAACTTTTGTTTTAGATGGATCAACAGTTATGCCATTTTTTGAAACAATGTGACCAAAGAATGAAATTTGTTGTAACCAAAACTCAAACTTGCTGAATTTCCCATAAAGTATCATTTCTTTTATGGTTTTCAAGACAACCCTTAAATTACTTTCATGTTCCTCCTAAATTTTAGAATAATCCAAAATATCATCAATGAACACAACCACAAACTTATCCAAGAACTCGCGGAAAATTCTATTCATAAGATCCATGAATACAGCAGGTTCATTGGTTAACCCAAAAGGCATAACTAAAACATTCATAATGGCCATATCGAGTACGAAACACGGTCTTCGAAACGTCTTCTACCTTTACTTTCAACTGATGGTACCCCGATCTCAAGTCAATCTACGAAAAATACTGAGCACCCTTGAGGTGATCAAACAAATCATCGATATGAGGCAAAGGATACTTGTTCTTAACAGTAATGTTATTCAATTCTCTATAATCAATGCAGTGTCTCATTAAACCATATTTCTTTTTAACAAACAAGATAGGAGAACCCCATGGTGATGTGCTAGGTTGAATGAAACCTTTATCTAATAACTCATGCAATTACTTCTTTAACTCTAACTTTTAAATTTGAGCCATTCGATAAGGGGGTTTTGAAATTGGCTTAGCATCAGGAACTAAGTCAATAGTAAATTCAACTTCCCGATCAGGTATAATACCAAGAAACTCATCAGGAAAAAAATCAAGGTACTCATTTACCACTGGCACATCCTTAATCTGAACAGTTCCTTTATTTTCAACAATATGTTCAAGGTAACATTCATTTCAATCTTTTACCAGTTTTTTGACTTCCTGATATGTTATCAAAATAAAGGGTTCATTTTTGTACACAAACTGAAAATCATTCTGAAAAGAACCCTCTTTAGCTCAGCAGTCAATCTTAGTATGATAAACAAAAATCCAATCCATGCCCAAAATAACATCAAACTCTACTAGAGGCAAAACAATAAGTTCTGCAGGTAGATTCTTTCCACACACAAGGACATGGATGTTCTTATTTTTTCTTTTTTGTTTCTACATTTCCTCCAAGTGTTTTTACCATAAGTTTAGTACTCATATAATGAGATGGAATTCCCAATTTAGTAGAAAACTTCTCAGAAATGAAATAATGTGTAGACCCTGAATCAAACAACACATTGGCATAATCTAAACAAACAAACAGTGTACCTGATACTACTTTAGTTGATGGACCAACTTCTACTGAAGTAGTTTCAAAGGATTTCGCCACCCCTTTCTACTTGTAGTCAAGATTCATTCCCTCAGGTGAGTTCTTATCTGGACACTCATTTGAATAATGACCCAATTCATTACACTTAAAACATCTTACCGATGGCTTTTCATTGCCTACTTGTTCATCTTCCTTACAGTTACGAGCAATATGACCAGACTTACCACACTGGAAGCACTTTCTAATCTATGATAAAAATTCTCCAGGATGGTTTTTACCACACTTCTCACAAGATGGATATTTAGTTTTCTAACCTCCAGGCTTCATTGATGAATTCTTCCCCTTTGCCTGCCAACTGGACCTCTTATTCTATTGTTTGTCAAAGAACACTTGTTCATCAGAAAACTACATTTCCACCTTTTTCGCGCATCGAACAAGTTTTTCATAACTTTTGAACTCAAGAGAGGATAACAATCTTTGATATCGTGGATTCAGTCCTGAGTAAACTCGATTTATCATATAATCAAGATCTCAGATGAAATTTGGTGCATACCATGCCATTCAAGTGAACTTTGCTTCATAAGTGGCCATTGAGTCATCCTCCTGCCTCAATTCCAGGAATTGTTTTTCCATTCTAAGATGAACCACCTTAGGAAAATATTTCTCAAGAAACATACCTTTGAATTCATCCCAATCAAGAGCATAAATATCCTCACTATCCCTGATATTTTTCACCATCGACCACCACTGATCAACTTCACCTTCAAATCGGTAAACAACAGGTCTAACCTTTTGATGTTATGAAAAATCCATGACATTGAAAATCTTTTACAATGCTTTGATCCATCCTTCAACTAGCACAGGGTCGGATGATCCTCTGAATGATGGGGGATGTTGCCTCATGAAATTCTCAACTACTGAAATGTTCCTCTGTGGTTGATCTGGCTGATCTTGTGCATGAATACCACCACCATTTATATCCTGGGTAAACTGTGTCATCACTGCAACAAATAGTTCAATTCCGATTCTGACCATCTCAGGTTGCTGATTTGGAAGTTTGTCTTCCTCCTGATGTCGTCCCAACATATCTTCCATGTTTCCTCTATGGAAAACCATTCTGAACATAGAAATATCTAAGACGAAGCAGCATGGTAATCTGGAAATGTTATATGCTTTCAATATTATCATAAATTACTTTATGGATATTACTTTAACAATACCCTAACACCAAAAGTTATCTAAACTGACCTCTAATACCAACTATAACGGTATGGAATTACTTCTATTGGACTATAATTGATACCTATCAGGGCACTCAATGGGCGGCTACACTCCCTGGGTGGGACACACCACCATCCTCAGTGGCAGCCATTTCCTCATGAAGCCCTTCGGCGGAGAGCCATGCTTCGTCCAACGCTCACATGTGAGAGTTCCCAAGGATTGGATTCATTCCTACCACCTTTTCCTCTGATACCAACTATAAATACCTGACCATAAACATTGCTTAGTATTGAATTAATTTAATAATTCACATTGAGGATCTTTTCAGGTTTAGAGTTTTAGAGAGTTAGGCGATAACTATTACATTTCAAAATATTACAAAGTAGACACTTCTACTCAGTTTCCATTTTTTTTACAAAACATGAACTCTTAAAAAAAAGAGTCATGTCTAGTTACATATTTTAGACGGCATGACTTTTCTTTGATCCCATCCTTGACCCTATTAAATATTATGTCCTGTGAAAAACGTTTGAAAAACTTAGGATGAGCATAAAAAGCTCAGTAAGGGATACACAATGAATGAAAACAGTTAGATTTGAAAAATAACAAATAAAACATGAATACTTTATTTTAAGTAATACTTTTCACCTTTTTTAAGAAGTAAATACTCTTTACTATAGAAAAGATCATTAATTAACCTTTTTTAACCAAAATATTACCATTAAATCCATATAAAGAGCACATAACATATACCTTGGGACATAAACATACTTAAATGGAATTACCAAACGGTTGACTTCCACACATATCACTAAATGGAATACCCATACGGCCAACTTCGATACCCAATTCATTGGAGGTTATAACATAACCACCCATTCTGGTATTCATGGCACCACCCGTCACTTGGTCTATCACATAACCACCCGTCAAATGTCCATGTACCAACAAAAATCATAACACATACAACAAATATAAAGGAAAGAAAACATTTCCACATTTCAATCACAATATATCACATAAATATATTGAAATAACAAATCCATTTTCAAAACCATTTTCAATACCAAAATACATAAAATAAGATATGGTATTTAATTTCTTTTAAAAACATTACTACTTGTTGAGGAAGCCAAAGATCAAATAATACTCACGGCGGCGGAAAAGGTCGTTGTCACCGCGTACGTTAAAAGAAACATTACTTTTTTCAATTAGTAAAATGATTTGTATAAAACGATTCCCTTTGAAAAGTCAAGGGTATTTATACAGCATATAAATGAAAGTCTTGTATTAAAACAAAATATTCCTCAATGAAAGGAGATTGAGACGAAGTCCCTTACCTCGTGTCCGACATGACTTGATCATTCTTTCATATCCTAAATAATAAACTAAAGTTAATTTTTACATTATTAATAACCTTTTCAAGATAATTATACCTTTTATATCACTTATTACCATGATATAAACATTATTTAATCATTTAAGTTAATAATGTTCTTTTTGTCGATATTTGGTACTTGAGTAAAAAATGAACACCTTATATTTACAAGTTATCCATGTGGTCAATAGTTAATTATATCCAGAATTAAATTCATCATTTAGATATCATATATATCATATATATCCAGTATATACATGTATATATAATAGTACATAACATTCAGAGGTAAGAAATGAAATGCACCGTTCATGGAGACGGTAAGTCGTACGTACGCATGAACACTACTTTCATTTATATTTATTATTTTAATTGAAATAAAAAATAATGATACATTGGTATATTAAAATTCCAGTATAATATCATATATAATATTATTAAATCCATCCTTTATACATCCCACATAAGGCATTAACGAATCACATCACTTTGAGGGGGCGGTAGTTCACGCTTCCTCAAATGAGATTATCGTATTTACCCCCTATGGAAACCATAATGGTGTGAAATAATTGGGAAGTATAGAAGCATAAGGAAATCATAAACATAATATATATCATATATAAATACATTTCCATCATAATTTCCACCATGAGAGGAGGTAAGATGTAATTGAACAATCATCGTTTCGTGAGGCGTTAGTTTTCCATCCACGGAAACATTATGTTCTTCATCCATTAGATGGAGGTGTGTGTAAGTGTAGTTAAGATCCTTCTTATAAAAAAATCCTAGTATATTGAGGATACTGTTGTTGTTACAAAAGAAAGAAAATAAAATGATTTTAGGGGTTGGATAAGTAAAATAAAAGAAAACAATTTAAGAGAAACTGTTACCTTTAATTTGGGTAACTCCCTTTGGATTGAACCAAAGGACTTCTTGAAGTGCCTTCTGCCTAAGGTAAGGCTTTTAGGAGGAGTATAGGGATGTAGAGAGCCTAATTGGGCAGAGTTTGGACTATCCAAAATGCTTGATAGGTGTGAGTAATTGCATAGAAGTGGTCTTTTTTTTATAAGGGAGAGGAGGGGCTCTTTAGGAAAGTGTGAAAATATTATTTTATTATATAATTATATTCAGTTTCTAATTGTCCAAAAATCATTATAGTCAAAGATAAGATGAGTCATGGTCCAAATAAAATCATCCAATAAGAATTGGACATGTTTTGAATAATATTTTAGTCATTATGATCTTATTTATTTTAATCATTTATTAATGAGGTAAATAGTGCATCATTATTGTGTCATAAATAATTTAATTTATTAGATGTCTAAAAATTATAAAAATACCACTATCATGTGGGAAATATTTTTATCTCTGCAATTAATATTTATAGTAAAAAATATTCCTTATATAACACTATATAAAAATTAATTACTAAATGATATTTGTTTATGTCTATTTTGCCTTTACATTAAATTAATTAGTCTAAATTGTCATTATCACTCCCAAGTGGATCAATGGGGTCCCGAAATCGACCCAAAGATGCCCATGGTCGTTAATGACTCAACCAATAAGGTTTGGACAAGTGTTAACGTAATTTTAAATTATTATAATATTCTTTTTACCTTGAATTACCCTATTTACCTTTAACCGTGAGAATTAAGTCAAAAGTTAATATTCACCAAAAATTATATTCATCTTAAAGAACTAAATTAAACATCATGATAACAACCATGTATGTTGGATTTTTGAAATTCAATTCACAGAAGTGGTAAAATTTCATTTAAATGAAAAAATCAGTTTTTTTAACTACCACTAAGTGGTTTCACTATTCATCAAAATTGATGTTTTTCAGAAAAATACCTAATATTCAGCCTCAGCATTATTTGATATTCCAAATTATAAATTGATATCTATTTTTCCAAATTCAAAACATAGAAGTGGAACTAATTAATTTAAAAATTAATTCCCGCTCATAAAACAAATATCGTGTTTTTAAGAAACAATAACTATCTAAAGATTGATACTTGTTTATGTCCAATTTCAAAGTGAAATTAATTCCATTGGCTAACATTGGATTAAATGGTAAAAATATATTTTAATTTCACTTTAAAACCAATTAAAAATATAATATAACCATATAAATAAATTAGATTAAAAGGCACTTTTGAATTAAAATACAATATTCTTCACTATTCATTAAAAATGAACTTTATTGGAAAAATTCCAAAAAATTGCAGAAAGTAAATTTTGGTATCCCCATTCTAATGAAGGACTTTATTTGGTCATATATAATGTATTAATGTGACCAGAACAAGATTTAAAAAGTGTTCTCCATTAAAAGGCGATAAATCGACCATTTAATGAAAATTATGTTTAAAATTAGATTCATTCACATTTTAATCCTTTAACTTTTATTTGATAAATGTAAATATATTTAACAATCATGTATAGTCATATTGTATTTAGTATTATTCATTCCCGCCAATACAATGGCAAGGAGTTAACTACCGTTTAAAATAATAATATTATATTATTAGTGTGCAAATGTAACATTCCAAAGAAACTTGTTGTTGCGTATCGGGTACGCTATCGAACATAGAAACTACTTTAAAGTAAAATTAATATTTAATTCAAAAATATTAATAATTGTGAAAATATATTATTCTTCATTTACGTGGGATGTTACATTAGGAGGGTAGCCTATCAATTGGAACTTCTTCCAAATCACTCTAAAGTCCATGTTTTGTATTGTTTATATATAATAAGGAGGTACATAACTATCCCTTTACATGTATTTTATTCATAGGTGATACCGCTAGAGGAGGATCATTCTTATGAGGAATGACCTGTAGAAATTCTAGATCATACAAAGAAAGTTCTATGAAACAAAACCACTAACATGGTCAATGTATTGTGGAGAAATCACCGGTTAGATGAATCTATGTGGGAACATGATGATATTATGAAGCAATGGTATCCTTAATTTTTTAACCATGTGATGAATTGTGGGGGATAAATTAATTTTAAGGGGGGTATAATGTAACAACCCATTTTTTATGGACTTTTTTTCATGAATGAATTAAATTTAAAATTATTTCATGTAATAAAATAAGTATAAAATTCCATTATCATGGCACAAACTCAGTGAACTTTACATGAAACATTGACTTGGTGTATGTTACACACAACACCAACTTGGCCTATGATAAAAGTTACCCAGATGATTCTACAAAACATCATTTTGTTGTTAGAATTAATGAAATGATATAATTATAACCAAGCCAATAAAAATAGTTATATGAATATAATCAAATACATTTGAAATTAATTATTTATTTTTTTCAATAAAAAAACATATTTATAATGAAATATATTTTTATTGGTGAAGTTTATAAATGATTAAAAATATTACTTTCTTAAATGAACAGCTTTTAATGCCCATCTGTGAGAATTAATAAAATTTCTTTTAGATAAATTTATAACTTTAATGTGATAAAATAAATTTCATTTAATGAATTAAGAATTTCAAAATTATCATATGGAAAGTTTTATTTATTTTTCTCACAAACTTCATTTTTTAGATGAATAGTAAAAATATGAGATTCTAACTCAAAACTGCCTTTCCACCAAATTTATTTATAATACTAAATTGTATTTTAATTTGGTTTAAATTTATAATTAGATCTTATTTTTATAAATAAATCTAATTTAGGTCCTTTGAATCAATTTCAAATTGAAATTGGGTATAAAACCATAGAAAAATTTTAGGTGTTCTTTCTTTAAAAACTCGTAGTGTCGTCCCAACAATGAGATTATTTTTAAATTAATTTTTTCCACATCTGTTATTTGATTTTTGGAATAATTGATTACATATTTGGAATAATCATAATTTTTTTTGTATAATAAGTTCAATTTACGCTTTGATGAAAAATATTAGTGAAAGTGGTTAAAATTATTTATAATGATTAAGAGAAAATTTATGTTAAAAAAGTACTAAACATTAAATATATGACCCAAAACGACCGATAAAAATTTCCAAAACCCATTGGATAGCCACATTTCATCCATTAACCTTGCATTATTGAGGTTGGTTGGTTTTTTATAACATTGTTAATGTAAAAATGTGGGTACACTGAACATTTTTTCAAATATAACAAGTGGTTATTTTCCATTACCTACAAAAGGACACCACCTACCCCTCTTTATCACACCACTAAAACCACTTAGGTTTGGCCAGGATCTTCCCAATCCATATCCAAATATCTCACAGTTCCTCCAAAAAGCCTCCCAATAGGGAAAAATATCATCCATTGAAGCCTTTTCAAAGAAACTATCTACCTGATTAAGAAGTGGTTTGAATAAGTACTATTTATGTCATGAAATAAGGGGGTTATAATGAGTATGATGAGAGTTAAGAAAAAAGGTAAGGTTATTTCATATCGCTGTTTAATTATATGAGATACATGATTTATTGACAAACCATTCCTTTTTTGTTGTGTGTATACCTACCATGGATGAATTCAATGATTCTTATACTTAAATTTATAGGTATTTACATATCCAATATATAATCTTTTTTTCATGGGGTTTATGTTTCAAAATCTACAAAATTATCAAGACAGATTTGTCACAATTTTTTTCTCTAAGACACATGATTTACTATGCACCTATATTCTCTTTCGAGGTGTATATACATAAATTTCATGTTTTATGTCATGAATTTCCTCTTTTTGGAATATTTTATGCTTCAGTTAATTAATTTTTTTTAAATGGAGAGTATGAACCCAAGTTATCCTGTTATAAGAGTTTTTTAAATTAATATGACTACTTTTAAATATTTTTTATTTATGATTATTTTTATGCAATATTATGATCCATCTCTCAAAAACACTCATGAGTTTCCTTCTATTATGTTTGTTCAGGGTATCTCTATGTATTAGTTCCATTTTTTCACTCTTTGGTCCTTAAGATAATTAATAAATTGTTTTTAACAGAAATATTCCCATATTTCTCTCTTTGGTCAGAAATTGTTTCTTATTCAAAACCCATGTTTTCCAAAATGTTTTCAAAAATGTATTCAAATTATCCTTGAAGATAATTTTCCAGGGAAAATTGAATTTAAAAATGTTTTATGGTTTTAAAAGATTCTATTATAAGTTTTCAAACATCATTTCAATGAAAAAAAATTCTGAAAATGTTTTATGTTTTAAAATTTATTTTTAGTATAAAAAGGATATTTTTCTCAAGAAATGTTTTTAAATGATATTTCAAGAAAATTTCTATCTATGATAACATCCTATGGTGATACTCATGTCTTTTTGGAAAAGTATTCAATGATTCCATTCATACTCCTTCTCTAAAAATCTTTTTTTAATGCATTAAGGTTTATGAAACCTTTTTCACTTTCATAGTTTATATTACATTGAAACCCACTTCTTTTCATGGGTTATGTTTATAATGAAATTAATATGAAACCAATATTTTTTGACTAGTTTTGATATTATAACATGATTATGAAACCCATTTCATTTCATGGGTTATGATATGATTATCTAAAAAGTATGTCACATGTTTTTAGGATTTCATTATGAGATAGTTTGGACCTATATCTCCCTCCAAAGCAATATGTAAAGATTTATATCACATGAGATAGACTAAGATGGTCTTGAGAGTGAATCTTGACTAATAATATGGCCATGGTAGTAAACCATGACTACCAAGATGGTATGAGAACTAAAATCATGATACTAATATAGCCATGGGAGTGAAACCTAACTACCAAGTTGGTATGGAGAGTGAACCCATAATACTATGATGGTCTTGGAATCGATGCCTTCTCTACTACAGAAATCATATTATGTGCATATTTGTCTTCAAAAATGACATTTATTATTCCTATATTATTATTCCATGGATTATGTTAATTTATTTCTATAAGATTCATGTCTTATAATCTGCCAGACATTATTCTATGATTCATTTTTATGATCATTGATATACATGGTATGATCTTGTATTTTCATGATCATGTTCTCATCCCCTAATTATCATTATTATTCTTATGTATCTCCCATGTTTACTGTTAATGATAATTTGAGTTCACCGATTTTTTGATTCCTTCCCCCAGGTTATGAATATATGTATTATGTTTGATGTTTTAATAAAGGGTTTTAGTCAAAAAGAACCTAGTTGTATATGATTTATCTTGTTGATAAACCAATTTTTTTATGTTTCCAAAGGCACTATATATGTATGTTTTTTGGGAGTCTCTTTGTATAATGTTTTCAGTATTTTGTAAATGTTATGTAATGTTAATGTACGAAATTTCAGGGTCATTATAAATGGTGTAGAAGGATTTGATGATGTATCATTGATGTAGGTAACTCATTATCATTTGAGAGGGACTAAGTGGTTGGTATTGGTTATTGATGGATGCATGTCAGTTTTTATGTTTCTAAAACATTGTCAATATCTAGATCGAGGGGAACATGTGGAGAGTTTTCATCATTGGTCTCACAATATGAGGATCAACTGTGAGATTAGAGTGATTTTGTTGGAGCTATGCGTAGGGAATGGGATGAGTTCTATCTACAACACTAACAGTAATAGGAAGATATGTTATGATGGCTAGAGTAGCTGAATAAGTACATTCAGTGGCTTCATCAGGGATAAGGGATGATGTTCCCTCCCCATCCTCTTCCAAAAGCCCCCTCCCCCCATATTGATGGATACATTAGGGTCATATTTATTATGATATAATTTAAATGAAAATATTTTATGTAAAATTTTATTTATTTTATATGTATAAAATTTTATTTATTACTATTTTTAAAATTATATTGAATTTTTTTCTATTATATTTTCAATGGGTCTATCACCCATAAAAAATAGTAATTTACGACAGTTCTCTTGTCTTGTTAGAAATGATTACATATTTAAAAAATTATTTATGATGGGAAATATCCATGTCATGAACGTTAGAGTTTGTGATGGATTGTTGGAGAAACTATATTTTGTGACACCATTTTTTTTAAAAGTTCTTTATAACATGACTGTGTTTTAAATAGATATTTTTGAAAAGGTCTGGTCATAAATAATATATTTTTACAGTGTGATTACTCATGTTCAAGATGACACACAAATCATCAATACCATATTCAGCTTGTACCAGTGTCTCGAAGATATCACATAGAAAATCACAATTCATTATCATATTGTTTTCTTTATCCATTTATTATCAATTCATATCCCAGCTAATTGGAACTATCATACAATTCCCATATTTTCTTCCTAAAACCCCACATTTAGGATTTTTTTGGGTGTTTGAAGCATCAATTTGTGTCCTACAACTTGTTTATCAATCAATCACATGTGAGATTTGAATTCATCAGTCTGATTCCCACACACTTGAATCACATGAATTTATTTCCATCAATAAAACCATGTCTATAACCCCAATCGTATTACAAGAATCAATCTATGTCCCAAATCCCATTCATCAATCAACTAAAAATATCACATTTAACAAGGATATTCAAAATTGAACCATTCATCAACATATGAAAGTATGTTATACCATTTAAATTAATAAAATAATAATAGTTAGATATCTTAATTACATGGAATAATAAATATAATTCATCCTTTAAACCATTTATCAAAATTTATTCACATAATGCATTATCATTTCAAGTTTAATCTAATCATCCCCGTATTCATATTATCAATCATTTCAATACACCAATAATTTACTGATTATAAAATTCCATTTTATTGATCAATTCCATAATCTTAATATCCCATCAATTTCATAATCACACCATTCTATTAATTAATTAATCAATAAATTTATAGAATTCAAAATGTTATTTCAAAAAATTGAAATTTCTAAATTGCAATTCCATATACACAATTATAATCCATACACTATTATTTGAAATTTAAACCTCCAACCTCAAGATCATTAGCAAGTGTTTTCCATACCAAAAACCACCAAATTGAAGATGAACATAAAATTTCATAACGAATAATGAGATCCTGATGAAAAAACTAAATATATAATCAATTGAAGTTAGATTAATAAAAACCATTATCCAAACCTTCTCCAATAGAAGAAAAATATCACTTATTCATTGTTATATATACATGGGAGAGATATAAATATAATTTTGAATTAATCACATACCAAGAGAGGTGAAGATCCATCAATCAGATCATTGAATCATTAAGAATAATGTTTTTTAAGACTAGGAATCCTTTTCAAGACATCAAAAAGTGAGAGTGCACTTCTTAGGTTAAGATGGGTGATGGAGGGTAACATACTATAGGTTTGGTAATTTTTAAATAGAAAATCCTAGAAATTATTTTTCCATGCATGGTTTCTAAGGCCGAGTGCATGGATTTTAAAACTGTGACCCTTAACAATGCCCCTCCCAAAGGGGGTGCAATGGTTACTCTAATATTGAGAATAGTTTGAAAAAAAATTCACCAACCATGAAACCCCCCTCTTCTAAGGGATACATGGTTTATTGGGATGGGCGTGTGGTTGGGGCAAACCATGTTCCAACCGTGCACTACTGTTTTTGGAAAATTCTCATTTTTTATCTCTAAACAAACACACCCATTGTGTTCTAAGAATATTTTCAAATAGTACATATAGAAGAGCACGAAAAATATCTAGAAAAAGGTCAAGATCTTACAATATATCCACCATAAAATAATTCACCCTCATTCTATAGTCCCAATAATATCTATGATTCCAATGTAAAATGATTGTGCTAGTGAGGGCTCATATCATCTTCTCTCACTCATGTTTCCCATAAACATTCCAATGTTTCGAAAAAAAAAATCAAACTATCATCATGGTATAACCCCAAAAATCTTTCCCACTATGATTGAAAACATGTATCAGATGTTCCTCAAACGAATAATTGCTCTCAAGAACTACATCGTCCACATCAATCACATGAAAAGGGTTGGGGTGATACCACCAAAGTTGTGACACATTAAAAAAAACATGTATATAATGACACCTACGTGGAAGAGCTTATCGTAATGACACAAGTGTGATTCTATCCACAACCACAAATGGTCCAATAAACCTGGGTAACAAGGAGCCCATCATCTGAATCATATGGTGATATAATCAATGTAACACCCAAAGGAATACATGATCACCCTATTTTAAATCAACTTGTCATCATTGTCTATAAGAATATGGATTATTTGTTCTATAAGTCATATCCATACAATTCCTAATAATTTGAATCTTTTCTAATGTTTCCTACACAAGACATTGCCCCAATAACACTGGCTCAACATCCTATATCATGTATAGAGGTTATCAGCATGGTCATCCCTATGTATCCTCATATGGTTCCATAGGAATAGTTTTTTGAAAACTATTTCTAATGGTGAACGTCACAATTCCTAGAAACTTCTTCAAAGACCTACCAATGATTAGGAAACATGTTCAAAGAACACACTAATGTACATTTATAGTACACTCTGTATTCACATATTTCTATTGATGGACATTCATACTCATCAATACATGAATACCATGTTTCTTCTATAATAATTACTAGAAGAATGATGTAAAATGTGATTGATGGAATGAAAATATACTAATCAGAACCCCATACATATCGACTGTATCCATAATGTACAAGTATCCCAATAGATCAATTGAAAAAGTCTCCTGTATAGACATGAAATATTCTTCTTTGGTTAGTAGATCCACGACCACCCAAATCGTGTAACTATTTGAGGACTCCTTAGGATACCCACCATGAAATCCATGGTAAGGTCTTTCCACATCCATTCAGAAATGGGCTGAAACGTTAGTAACCCACCAGGTTGTTGATTCATGACCATCACCTGTTGAAAGGTGTAGTATCGTGTCATGAACCTAGAAATTACACTTCTCATTCTTGGGATCTAATACTATCGATATAGTTCATGATACATTTTGTTCAGTCATGAATGCTCCTCCCACTTTAAACCATGAAATACATACATCAACACTTCACACATACTCATAGACATAACTACATAATTCATGACATAGTTGATCTCATCCTCATCTTTGGTCAAATCGGATGGTGACTCCCAACCTTCAAGGCTTTCCCTTAAGGCCATGAAATCTAGTTCATGATACTGACTCTGCCTAATCTAGTTCAAAAGTGTGGACTCAATGGATACTAATATGAGGTCCATCTACTATATTCCCCCTAAACCAAAACATGCCTCTCATCCTATAAAGTCATTATTTTCTACTCAGAAATTTAATCCTGAACTACATGAGTCCGTTTATTACTATATAGAGAATCAGAAAAACATTTTCCTTTCCTTGTTATATATTTGAGATCTAATTCGAATGAATGCATATATTGAAGACATCCCCACTACCAAAGACTCAAATATCATTATAAAAATATATACATTAAGCTCTTTTGATCAATATACATAATAAAATTTCCTCATAATAGATAACACTGCTAATAAATTAACATATAAACCATTGCAACTAACTCTGGGTCATGTGTTGGGAAATTCCTCTTATTTGGACTCAACTGATAAGACCCATACCCCATGTGTTGATCCCCCTATATCAAAAGTACTCCATAAACTTACCCAGATAATCACAAAACATTCTATACTCCTCCCTTACCTTAGGTACGATCTAGATAAATTCTTTTTTCAAATGTTTTTTAATCTCTTGGAAATCATTATCACATTCTTCAAAACTTTCAAATACAAATATATCCTTTGTCAAGGTCAATAGAGATAGTTTGAAAAAGGAAACTTCTTGGATAAAATGTTGATTATATCCCATTAATCCCACGAAACATCAAAAAAATGAAATTATTGGGATTATCCCCAAAACTACATCATATACTTTCTCTAAGTGTAGTAATACACCTTCTTATGAAATGATGTGACCAATGAAATGTATCTAGTAAATCCAGAGTTTAAACATACAAATCATGGAATTTAGTTGTGGCTCCCTCAATGTTCCTAGGATTATTTAATGATGTTGGGAATGTTATTCAAGAGTATTCAGGTACACCAATATTTCAAACCAAAGGACAAAAACCGATCTAGGTACGGGAAAAAAATTTGGTTCATCCAGGAAATAAACATTGTCAGAGAATTCATCATCCTGAACGACATCATGATGAACTCTTAAATTCCATACCAACATTTAAATGTTGTTTGTGGTATATTAGATGTTCTAACTCTCAACTTATGGTACCCCAATCGGAAATAAATATTTGATAATACAGAATCTCCACTCAAATCATCAAATAGATCATTGATATGTAGAATAGGTTATCATTTCATCACTATCATCTAGATAAACATCTGATAATCAATTAATAAATGTAATGTATTGAAATAATTATTTAAAAAAGACACTAGAAAACCGCAAGGAGACATACTTTTTTTGATAAATCCCACATCCATCAAGTCTTCTAGTAGATTCTCGATCTCTTGAAACATTATTGGTTCTGTTCTATACTATTGAATAGAAACAGGTTCATCTCTTAATATGAGAATAATTATAAATTCCTAATCTCTTTCATGTGGAATCCCATAGATGTCTACTAGAAACACATCTTAAACCCAATATACTATAGGAGGAAAAGAATAAGGATTCATGCCTCCATCATTCAGTAATAGGCTTGGAGCCTTGGAAGCAGGAACCCCCAAATTCTAATGAATTGTATCTTAATGGCCCACCTAGATGTCCCACTTTCTACAATGAACATAATTTTCACCATCAAGAAACATTAATTCCACTCTCCTATAGTAACAGTCAATGTGGGATTGGTATGATACGAGCTATTCAATAACAAAAAACAATTCAAATCATGATATATCAATGATGTAGATATATGAAAGAAAACCATACTCCCCAATCATTGGATAAAAACCCTTGCAAAAATAGATGTCTCTTGATAATACTACTGATGGTGAATCAGACATCATAATCCCACTGAAAAAATCTACTTCTAGACTAAACATGTTCTCAAATTTTTTTAAAAATAATGGAATGAGAGCCACCAGTATCAAATCAGGAACACATAATAATGGAA